>CM067081.1:44975908-47375908 GCA_034008185.1 Gorsachius magnificus
GCTGCAAACGGCAAATTTGACGTCCGTATCTGACAGATGTAACCTAAGAGCATGCTCAGTGCCTTGCCTGTATTGTCACATGATGAGCTTAAAGAAATAAGAAGAAATTTTGACCTCTAGGATAAACGGCCTACCTCTTCACAGGACTGTACCCTTCCCCTTGCTTGCCTTTCCCCTCCCTCTTCTGTACACATTACTACTTTTCATATAAAAGACGTAGTGATTTCACATTCTGATGTTTGCAGAAATACGACCTTCACTTATCTGCTTTATCACATAGATGTGTTAAGGGATTTCCTAAGCATAAAAAGTTGAACCTCTAAGACTTGAATGCAAACTTTGAGACAAGGGCAATGCATCTGCACGTAGATCCCACTGACATGGTTGATAGGGAAAAGCACATAAAATAGAGTTTTTAAAAACTGCCACGGTATACAATTTTCTACATGCACAGGCTCGATTTAGGAACATTTCTTACAGTAGATGCCTGACTTAGGCCCTGTGGTTGCCTTTCCCCACTGCCTGGAGAAACTCTAAAGTTGCTCCCTTGAACACAGACACCATAGCATAGGTAGGCATCATGTGTGTGCAAATACAGCCTTAATCTCTAGAAAGTAGACTACTTCCCCCCACCCCCCCCAGGATATCCTGATTAAACAAAACCCTCCAGGATTTATCAAGTTAACCTTTAAGCCCAAAATGAGACGCTGCCTAGTTCACATCATTCTGTAACAGATGCACCACAGTAAGAAAAGGATGCACTTTTTACTTGTTACACAAATGAAAGAAGTTTTTCTGGTCCTTTGAGGTATACATGGATGACAACAATAACTACGTATTTCTTCCACTTTCTAAATTACTATATTATAAATATTTTTATGCATAATATAGCATATTTACATGTCTATAGCACAGGAAAGACATACTTTCATGATAGTTCAATTTACATGTTAGAGATACTCTCATTTGTCACGGATTCTACCATAGACATTATTTTCTAGAATTGAACTAATAACCACACAGTTTAGTGTTTTCTTTTTAAAATGTAGCTTCTAATTAATATCTATGAAAGATGATCCTATAGATTATCACAACTACTTAGCAAAATAAGGTGTGTATTAAGCTTACATTTCTTAATATAGCACATCCACAGTATCATGTTTAAGTAGATTTACTGCTGATAACAAATAACAATGAAACAAAACTGAATAAAAGCTTAACAATTCCATTATTTTCATATAAGGCACTACTCTAAAGGAAAATGACCATAACACTAAAGCATGTATTTTGAAAAAAATCACATCAAAGATTAAATTATCCAACTATTTATCCAATTAGGATTATCTTGCATGGAACAGGAAATAAAGTAAATCTGATTCAAACAATATAAATAGCCTTTTTTTTTTTAATCTTGCTGACAGGATAGACTTAATCATTTAGATTTTTACATGAACTTGATACAGTTTCATAGCAGACCCAGAGCTCAAATGTCACACAGGAAGCTTTTGCTTCTGCAGTTTTAGAAGCCTGTTCTCTCAGTATGTCTCACATAGGTAAAATCACTCTTTTCAGAAGTGATACACCTATATAATCAGAACAAACTTGAGAGGATATTTATATCTAAATAGTTTTCCGGATGAATACCTAAACTTCTCACCTGCTGTTTCTTAAGAGTAGATTTAGGGTTTTTTCTTTTCTATTTCACTGTGTCTCAGGCATTATTTTGCCATTACTGTATCACTGTCTTGGAAAAGACCTGTTAACTCATTCAAATCTTATTCCAGAAAATATTAATTGCACACACTGAAAATGAGATTCAATCATTTAACTTTCTTTACGTAACTACAAAGTAGTAGTCGCACGACTAAGCACTTTTAAGGTGCAATTTATCCGACCTACTTCTGCCATTTACTTTAGGATGAGATGGATCACCCCTACAATTGCCTAGTTCTGTCTGTTGAGTCCAAGGTGACTAACTTGGATACAAATGTCTACATTTTTTCCAGTGAATCCCACTGTGAGGATTTACTCTAGATGAGGGACTCGTCATTATAACAGATGACTGTCCAACATGAAATGCTGAATCTTTGCTGATAATTCCCTCAATTTACTAACTGGTGTTCAGATCATAACATCCAATTCGTTGCCTTGTTTAGCAAATTTAACAATCACAGTTAAAGGCTAGGGAAGCAGATCCAGAGAAATTACATTCTTGGTTGATAGACTAACATTATATTTTAGCTATGAAATTCAACATTTCTTTTTTCCCATGCCATCATGAAGACAAGTAAAATTCCAAAACAAAGTTTAGTGACCTGACAAATCATCTGTTTCTGGTATTCTGTGCATTCCCTATTACAGTTTTATGAAAGAATTCCTTTAGCTTGAAATATGGTGTGCTCAACATCACACATTTGTCCTTAAGGCTGTGTGATTATGCCTTTGCTAGCACCTAAACAACACTTTTCATCCACAGATCTCAAAGAAGTTTACAAAAGTAGATATATGTCACTGACAGGTATTTGTCTTATATCCCATGATGTCAAAGATACATGTACAGTCTTGTTGTTAAAAGAAGTGTTATGTACCATACAATACACACTGAAATGCTGCAAATAATCTTTCTGGTCTGATGTTATTGTTTATCTTATTTTCATTTTTACAAGTGAGTATCTTTAGAAAGCAAGCACATCCATCCCCCTAGAAACATACACATTCAGTTTACATTAAGAGAAAAATATGTATCAATACAGGCATTAAAGTAAAAAAAGAAAATCAGTGTTTAATCTGTTAAACAATAGAAAAATTCTTCTGAACTAGTGATACTGTCATTGAACTGGAGAGAGTTTGAGAACAAGCTTGCTCTGGCTTTTTCACCCTATGATTTGGAATCTGCTCACAGTACTGCCAGCTTAACCAAAAAGGATTAACTCTCATATCCAACTGAGAACACAGATAATTCTCAGTAATTGGTAAAAAATGAAGATGAATGGGGCTGAGAGATAAGGAGCAATTAGCTCATCAGCAGTTACAGCTGTGCACTCAATCCGGATCCATCTCTTGAGTCTCGGCCCCTTTTAAAGAACCCAAGCAGAATAAGCACAGGACACCCCCTCCCAAAAAATTGCCGTACCTGCCCATCATTCCTCTCTCTTCCATTTTATTTCCGTGCTATACAAAGACACCTGTCATAGCATTCTGTGTAAATTACCACCTCTCTCAGGACCTGTATCTACAGCCAATCTTCTTTTCACACTTTTAAAAAAAAAAAAAAAAAAAAAAAAAAGAGAGAGAAAAGAAAAAAAAAAACAAAACCCGGAAACCAAATGACTACTGTAGACACTCTTAAGTTCCCTGTCAATCGTTTCATTATAGCAGCATCATCTGTTTGAAAATATAAGCAATTCCCTCATCTAATTATAGGGAGGATTTGAGGTTCATTAACATTGCCAAGGCAGAGAATCAGATGTGCAACTGCAGAGCTGTGCTCAGTGGCCTGCATTCTCTGTTTCCTTTTATTTGCTTTTTCAAGGTCTCCAAGACTTTTTCCTGAAACCATAAAAGTAATTCTTTCCTTCAAAATAGACACGTGTGTTTAGAAAAAGGAAATGACTGCATTTTGTACTGTTCTATTATTGGGCAAGGTCACTGGAGAAAAATAATTTCACCTAAATCATTTTATCTCTGATTCTGGATGAAAAAAAAAAAGAATAATAGTATGCAAGCAACCGTTACTTTTGAACAACGGATCACAGGAAACCTTGCGTTTGTCTCATAATTTTAAATATTGCAAGGTAATGCGGATGAATAGGAAACCTAACATGCCAAGAAAACCTCTTAATTTTCAACACATTTTGTGGTTGTTTATGGATTAACATGCTAGCCAAGTGTAAAATGTTACCTTGTATTTCCTAACTGTGTTTAGAAACTGAGAACACCAAAGTCTTCATGATTGCTTCACTTCCTTAAAGAAATAATAGCATTTTTTTTGTATGGATGTAGTTTAAACAATGACATTTTCTTCGGACATCTGTTTTGAGATCACTTTTTGAATAGATATGAACTCATTTCCTACTAAGCAAGTAATTTACTATTGTTGATAGCTGTTTACAAGTTTTATGAGTCAGATTTTAGCAAGTGGCAAAGGTCTTTACAAATCCTTTGAGTATTCCCTGAAGTGTATGCATAGTGTTTTCATTATATAAAATGTTTGGGAAGCAAAAGTATAGGGACTGTTCTTCACTTCCTATCAAGTTATAGATAGCAAAGCCCACACCACAGAAATAGCTTTAAACATACTTATTTTCAAAGGCTTCTATCTTTTGCTGCTGCAGGTTAATGAAGTATGATAGCAGGGCAGTAAGTACTTAAGCAGCAAGGAAATAATTGAGCTGCTCTACCTATCTACAACTTTGGAGTATTAGACGGTAAATATACAACTGATCCTAATATCATCCTAAGACGTTAATATGACAAAGAGCAGAACCCCTTCAATGAAATTTAAAGTTTGACCTTGTCACTCTCTTTCATTTAATTCTGCAATTAAATAAATTTAAAAAAAACAAACAAACAAACAACAACACACAGCATAATTTTTTTTTTTTGTTTGCTGCCATGTGGAATTCATTTTTTAAACAAAAAAACAGTAATTTATCTGTCCTGCATGCTGTATGTAGAATTGCCACTAAAAAGAACCCAGGACATTTTTCCTTCTTATCTGCAATGTAGCTCATATCAGCCAAGCTGTCACAAGACAGTACTTGATATAAACAAGAGATTGCAAAGACATCTCAGTAATCAATATTAGGATGGCTACAGTATGGAAGCCCCAACCACTGCATATCATTTGTCTCAGCATCTATTTCTATGACCAAATGAAGCATTAATTCAAATCATAAATCTATGGTGATTTAAATCTGGGAATGAGCACCTGCCTGCTTTAATGATTTATTTTGTACATTTCAGTAAGCAGGAGATTTGTCCATATGAACTGACAGGTCACCTTCAGATGCCAGTAGCAGACTGTTTATCACCATGCAGACTAGCATCTCATCTTAGCAAGTAAATATTAAACTAAAAGAATCCAATTGATTGTGGATGGGGGAGAAAGGCGTTCCAGCCATATATTTTACTCAGTGTGCTAATACCTCACTCTGATTCCTCTGTAATTTCTTTTTTTTTTTTTTCTTTTTTTTTTCCCCCTTCTAAAATGATAATTCTGGTGGGAGGATGCCAGCTCAAGGTTACGATACAAAACTGAGGGATATAAAATAATTACTTATTAGTAACATTGGCTTCCTTTAACTCCCTTCACTCACTATCCTTTTGGCCATTGCTTCAAAGGACCAAGTTAATACATTTGTGTAGTACTCTGTATAATTATACAATGTTCATCTACAAAAATGATTTCTATAATTCACATTAAGCATCTGATTAAAACCAAAAAGCCAGACAATTCAGAAGTCAACCTGACAATTCAACCCAAGACCCCGTATTTTATTTATGTTCTTTTACATAGGCATTGGAACAGCCTAAGAACATGGTACGATCAATCCATGCAGACTAATATACCATAATGCCTGTCACATATGGGCTGAAATGTATCAGTTAAGCTTTTAGCCTGCTTGGTTAGTTTGTTTGTTCCTTTTCAGTTCGGTAGGCACATAACATAATTTAAAATATAAACCAAAATCAGGTTATTTTCTTTTTTTTATTCCTTCTTCCTGTCAACATTCAGTAATGTCGTATTTTAAACTCATGCCTAACAAGCCTCAATTAAAAATGTTAATGGAATATGGACTTGATAATATTTATTTTAAAAGACATAAATAAACATTTGAAAAAATGCAGGGAAAAAAAGAACACACCTATTATAAAGCAATACCTTTGAAATATGAGTTCTTGTCAAGATAATACAATATCCTAACTTTCAAAAATGCAGCTAAGAAATAGAGACTTAACTCTTAATGAACCTATCTTGACATTATTAGTAGCAGGAATCACTTCTCTGATTCCATAGGCATAACCAACACTGGACACTAGATAGGGCTCACTCTAAAAGAAACAAATAAATGCAAACTATTTTTTGAGAAAACCTCCACAGGAAGAGTATAGCTCAAGACTGGATGCACAGACAAGCACAGTGCATTTCCAGAACCATTCCTCATGGAATAGAGACAACTGGTATGCTATTCACTCTACTCAGAAGATCCATTTTTTTTTCTGAACAAAATGAACTCAATTCTTCATTCAGTTAAATCGGGAAATTAACTGAAGTTAACAAGTAAGTTAAGGGACTGAGAGGAAATTTTGACAATGACAATAAATAATCCTGCTTCGCCAACTTTGCCCCACTAAAATAGCTAGAATGTATTTTCTTAAACAGGGAAAGTGATTAAGCTGTGTAAGAGCAGATTAGTTATCTAAATTATGCCTCAGACAATGATCTCCAAATAGAATTTTTTTCTTTTTTATTCAGAGACAAGTCAGATATTCCCTCCATCCACTCTCCTACAAATATTTCACGTGGTTTAGATGTTGATTGCCTGTTAACTCTTCCATTTCCATGGATGTGCAAGTGGTTTGTCACTACAACTGTCAAGCAGAGTAGCAGTTCCATAATCCAATATATGAACATTTTATTTCACATAATGCATTCAACTAAGTCTGAAATTCAAATCTAAAGTAGCTTCTACTTCTAGTACAGATTCTTTATCCTCCCAGTTTGTATTTGTATTTTTTATTCTTTCTCGTTACTTCACTTTTCTTCCAGTGCCTTAGGGGCCACCTCGTCCTTCCACTTTGTACCTATCTCCTCCACCCAGATTTCAAAGACGCCTGCTCTCTACCCGCTCTTGTCTTCTCTTCAAGAGGGCAATCTTTCCACTAACATTCTAGTGACTGCACATGTTGGTATCTGAGTACTAACACTAACATTTAAGACTATTTTCTTCACCATCACAAGGCATTTTGTAAGCCTTTGTTTAAAAGGAAAACAAACAATCTGGTTGTCTCCTTATGCAGTAATGCATACAAACTGTTGTTATTTAAAACAGCATGTGCCTAGGTGAACTGGTTCTTTGAACTGCAATTCACATTATTTCTAAATAATAGCCTACCGATGCCTACCAAACTGTACAGAAATGCTGTTCACAAACGCTTATTTATGTTAAGGCTAGTACGTAACTCTCTGACTCATTTCAAATGTATTTAGGAGATGAAAAACTGAAAAATAAACAAAACTAAACAAAAGAGCCAAAATAAAAACAAAAAATCCCTATCTTAAGCCATTTTTTTCCAGTATACACTAATCTTGCCTGCAGTCTTCTGAACATACCTCTTTGTCATTGAATTTCTGTTGCTGAGTTAATACCGTCTCAACATGATAAAAGGAGCCAATACAATGAAATGGCATAACAAAACATTTTACAGCAGACACACACAGATGATTAAAGATTTAATCAACAACAACAAAAAGTTACAGTAGCTTTGAAGTATGCTTTAGCAAAACAAATTGTCCAAACAAATGAATAAAGTATACTGAAACAATTCTTTTTTGAGAAAGAACAAGAGTTGCTGATGGCTGCTTAAGAAATGGAAAAACCTGTTAACTACATTTTAAGAATGTATTTATTAAAATAAAATATGATAGGAACTGCAGAGCATGGCAATAATTTATTGTGTATGTATGTTTTCCTTTTGTCACAGGGCACATGGAAGTATGAAATATTTTGCTTTCAAGCTTGTGTTCTGAATTACCTAAAGTCGATACCCAGCACACTGAGCAGGAGACATTGTTAAATTTCACTTTGACACCATCATCTGTCACCCCACCTGTACTTTGAAAAATGAACTCTAAGCAATCAAACCACTTTCCTTCATGGAAAATATTAACTGGAGTCTGCAAAAGTAACCTGCAAAGGAAAGAATGTTTTTGTAATAGTAACAACAACGCCGAACGCTGGTGTAAAGGTCAGATACAAAATAAAACTAAAAGCAGTAAGAAAAGGAAAACAAATATGCAACTTTTTACACCAAATCACGGACTTCAGAAGGAAGCCTGGAAGGATCACCATTTTAATAAAGTATCAGAGCATTATGGACACATAATAATGCTGTGCCTGAGACTTACCAACACTTGAATTCAGGTCTCCATTTTCAGAGTCTGCTCCATGCTGGTTATTATTTGCATGATAGTTGGACATAGCTTCCAATTTAATCTTTTTCACTTTCATTGCTTCTGCTATGGCGGCGTTGGTGGCAGCTGCTGCCGCTGCAGCTGCTGCTGTCAGGCCTGCAAAGAAGTACGAACAAAATTTAATACACATTATTCTATGATTCTTCATTACTGGAGGAACTAAGACTGTTACTCTTCCTTTATGCTTGCTATGGAACAGAGAACATTGCAGAGTATTACTCCTCTTGTTTGATTCGAAGTTTGACAGCTTTTTAAAGTAAAATGTTTCTCACCCTATTTAGATAGCTACTTCTACACCTAAATCTTAACTTGGTATCCAGTAACTACAGCCATAACACAATCATAACTAACTGGAGATACAAAGACATGCTTTCAGAAATCTAACTTTGCTTTGAAATAGTGTCTTAAGTGTCTGGCTATGAATAGGTGAACATGTACGTAACTGTACTTAGAAAAAAGAAGAAAACCTTTAGATCGCAAATGTTTGCCATGATAAAGAAAACATTAAAAAATCAGGTCTATAATTTCTATTTAAGAGTAACAGATGAAAGAACTCAGTCATTTCTTTCTCATTTCACACATAACAGCAAGGACATGAGGGAATTCTAGGAAGCATTTTTAGAAGAAAGGTTAGCAATGGTAACATTGGTAAAATACTTGTTCTGCTTTCCCCTTCAAGGCATTAAGGCATTTATCAGTGAGAAGAGGAATTATTAAACCTATTTAATCCCAATCCCAAAGCCATCTTCAGGCAATCCAAATGCTCTTCCTACCAAACCAGATTTCCACCATCCAGCCATTTCCAAGAATCTTCGACAAAAATGAGAAAAGTTCTCTTTGTGAAAAGCAATTAAAGAAATGGTCCAGCAATGCCTTCAAAACTCAAAATTAGATAGAGTCTTTACTCAGCTTCTAGAAGTTTTTGCCCTCTTCCCTGAGGCAGGGTAATTTTTCTGCAATTTTTCCAAACAATGCTGCTACCCACTCAGCTCCCTTTGCCCCAGCCTGGGTTGTAGCAGAGAGAAGTCAGTGTCAAACTTCCACAAGAGCTGCCTCTACCCCACATGACTGATTTAGGGAGCAGAGATGGAAATTAAAGAGACTTAAATGCAAGAAAATAAAGAGAAGGCATTAAAACAGGTAAGTTTTATGCAATTATGCAATCTCGGCCCTCAGCCTGGGATGCCATATGAGGAAAACAGATCCTCAGTCATTTTGAATGAAGATTCTTGCCCTGACCGTGGAGAAGGCTTGAAAAAAATCAGTGTAATTAGTTTAAAGGTGTCTGCTTGTCTGATTTTCAGCTACTCTGAGAGGTGTGAAGTGTCCTATGGATCTCAAGAGGAATTAACTGCACAACTTACTATTCTAGTGGGCCCAGGCTGCTGCCCAGCATAGGAGGAGTGCAATTTAGCAGAAAAGACCAAATAAACAAATAATCCCAGGCTGATGAGGTAAATATTGCTACCACCATTGCTTCCAAGGGCCTCTGGTTGTCTCTCTTGCCTCCTTAAATGGAAAATGAGTTCACTCTTGCCATGTTTTCGGCTAGCAATGGGGAGAGACAGAAGGCAGAAGGTGAACGGACATCAGGAATCTCTGCCATCCCAGGGAAAACAATGAGGTGGCACATGAGGTGCCTTTGAACATATTGCGGCTTGACTCAAGGTTGTTTTCCTTTATTTCTTTGCATGACCACGTAAAGATTAGCAAAGAGTTCCAGCCTCCCGACTCGCCTCACAGGCCAACTTCTAACACCTCCAAGTGCAATGAGAATTACCAAGTATGTGATAATTACATTCTGCATAGGCAGATCAATATTATTTAGAAAACTGCTATTTCAGGTAGAAGAAGATGTACCAAAAGCCAAAAAACAAATCAGAAGGTGGATAAATACAAGATTTTAACTTTATTTTAGCTTCTTCTACTATTACAAATTGTGCACGTTTTGATCTTAAGAAGGTATTGACAATAACATGGATTGCTTCCAGTGATATTTTTACCTTAGAGGAAGGATATGAAGTTATACATTACACAAATTTGGTTACAGTCCCTAAATTAGGCCACAGAAAAAGGGATGGTGCACCTCTGAACTTTGGTTTGCATCCTGTGCTCATTAAACAATACAATAACCTATACTTCCTTTTGTTATATACATCACTGACAAGCTAAAACTAGCATCTTTAAAGAACAGTCCTTTGGAGGAATATTCAAATATGATACAGCTAATGAATACAACAGTAGGCCTCAAACTTTTGGCTGTGACTGCACTTCCAGACCACCAGTTTTTAAGTGCTTCCAAAAACACCATATTAAACAGACATGGGACTTTTCAGCTTTTGAGCCCACCTGTGTGGGGTAATGACCCCAGTCACAGAACCACTAAAATACAAACTCACTTTTCCTACAAAATTTGCAAAAAAGTATACTTCAACGCTCAAATTCACATCTTCTTCTTTCTGGTGTTTCCCTCCCTGTCACTCTGAAAAAACTCCTAATAAATGACTTCTCTAGCATAGGGGCTGACTTACCTCACTAAGCTCACTAGCAAAGGCAGCCAAATACATTATAAACAGAAGAGGATAATAAGCTGCTGTGTGTCTATATGTATATTTTAAAATTCTGAACTGGAAAGTTCAGGTATGGGCGTAAATACTTGGGATTTTTTTTAAAATTGTTTGTTTGAGAAAGCCTTTTGACTTAAACATTATTTAATACCGCTTTACTCTTACAACAAGTAGCCAAGGAATTTCTGAGCTGTATACTCTTCTACACTACTGGAATTTTATCTTCAAATATGAGGTAACCAAAAGTCACCTATAAAGGCAAGTGAAATGAAAGAAACTGGCTGAACAGCCACTTAGATGTTTTTACTCTTTACAAATATTTATTTGAACAGTTAGAAAGTGTCCAGGCCAAAATATTAAATGAATTAAAGTCAATGGTAGTTGTCATTAATATTCTGAAATTGATAAGTTGTTTATGTCTGGCATTCTTCCTGCTGATTATGCAGTGAGACAGGCAGCTTTATAAATATCTCATCACTCCGTCGTCACACAAATTTCATCGACAGTGCTCATGCACAGCTATTAGCAATATGAATCTAACCATTACAAGAGGAAAGAAAATCGAACATGTGGCATTAATACGCAGTCCTGGTTCCTAACCATCTGATAGGCAGATGGTGTAAAGCGGATTCTCCAGCTGAAATGAAGGGGCACATCATTTAAAACCTTGTTTGCATTCTAACTGATATCAGTGCCATATTGATATACATGATACATCATGGCAGTATTTGAACAATCTAGTTTGTTTCAGTCATAAATGTTTACAGCCTTGTTTTTTATCTTTAGAAGCATGTTCTGAAGAGCGTATTTTTAATTTATGAAACCTATTGTTTACTTCTGTTGAACCAGAAGATTAGCGAAGAGCAGGAATATTAAATTACCACAACCACAGCAGTATAACTAAGATGGATGAATAAAGTATGTTTTTTCAATAAAAGATGTTAGTAAAGGAATTAAAAAATTAGCCTAGACATTTTATGCATTAAATACATTTATTCATTTAAACCTTACAGCTTTTTTCCCATGTGACATACTTAGAACTTTAATGCTTTATAAAGCTATTCATTTAAATCTTTTACTGCGTGCAATTAATCTTGTCCAACAATTTAATTCAAAAAGCAAAACATCAGAAAGTAAAGTTCAATTCAACCATCAGGCTTCTGAAGTAATCTCCGTATTGCTGACAGTTCCTATAGACTCATCAGCAGAAGTCTGTTCAAGGTGTCTTGTAGGAGCTGTATGAATTTGAATTACAGCTCAATTGAAAGCTCTCCAAGCCTTAGTAGGAACTCAGGAACAAGAAGCAGAACACCAAAAGAAAGCGTGAATGATCCTTCCCTACAAAGACCTTCTCTCTTCTGTCACTAGATTACTTTGGCCTGTTGGGTGTGTTTGTAGCTGTTAATTATGTTAATAAAGTTGCAGCCTGCTGCCTCTGCCAAATATAATCATAAGCTTTCTCCTGCCAAGTTCTAGTCTAATTTACACCCGTGCAACTCTACTGAAGTCAGAATTTCGTGGGTGAGAATGAGACCAGAAGTATGCCCAGTATGTGTGGTCTCTAATGCTGAAAAATGAGTGAATGAAACAGAAAACAATGACAAAAACCATAGCATCTTCAGGAAACAATTCTGTTTTAAAAGCAAAAACGCCTGAGAGAGCTGTCAAATATCATGACAGATTTTCAAAATGTGTACAAATTACTGGTGGGCACTAAATCACATCCAGGGTTTCTGCCTTCCAACAAATACTATTCCCTGCCTTAAGAGAGAGCTCTTAGAACTTTCAGTTTTCATGGCAAGAGCAGCTTACAACACACCCTATTTGTGAAGGAAAAAAGAAAAGGACCTATGAGTGTAACTTTTTCAGCCTCAAACATGTCTCAAAATACACATTTTTGAATTGTATGCCTAAACTTGGTCCTGGAACAACTTACAAAAATATTATTTAGATATAAATTCAATTTCATTTATACATACATTATATACCATATATATATACATAATCATGGGTACGTAAAAAATCCAGTAATATATTAATATTTTCACAACCTCTTTCTTGAGGACTTTGAGAACATTTCCAAGATACCTTACCTTTGCCATAACAGTACAGGCAGAAAACCAAAATATGACTGTCAGCATTGTGTTACCTTTTATTTCATTTATTTGCTGGAAAGTTCATTCTGCAGAAATGCTTTATTCAGTGCATGGGAGGAGGTCCAAATCTCATCTAAATTCTGAAAGAACTCCTTTCATTATTTCAAATTAATGCTTAATCCTTTTTCCTATAGTTTATTTCAGTAGTACTGACTTGAAAATAATTCATGTCTTTTCCTGACTTAATTCCAGATTTCATATTGAGGTTCTTACTTGGGCAAAACTCTTACTAAAATCTGAAAAACTCTGCCTGAAAAAGAAAGGCAGGGTTACCTCCTAGGACTTGACCCCGATCACTGTAGATTATTGCAGTGGTTTCATGGGTTTCAGCAGCTCAGGTACAAGTTTTTGGTAGCTTATTACGCTGCTGCCCAGTTATTTCAAATGAAATAGGATCCTAACCTTAGTCTCTGATCTAATGGGTGTTTTATATAGTGTGATACATAAAACAAGAAGGGGAAAGCAATCTGCAGAAGGACAGAGGTCTGATTACATAGACTGGATTTCAGAAAGGGGAACTTCAGACTACACCGTACTGTTCCGCTAAAACATGCTATGTTTCATTAGTAGCATTCTTTATGTATAATGTAGTCCTATAATCTCAGAGCTATCCAGAAACCTGATTTCTGTTAAGCTGCCTGGATTTATCCAATACAACAATATTGGTATACCCTCGCCCTTCTAGCTGTATATTCCTGTTCAACTTGCATGGTTCAGCATAAACTGCTCATCCAGATAATTTGTTAACATCTTTAAAAAGGCTATTATTACAGGAGTCATGTAAAAAAAAAGTGAAACCACTAATTGCACTTTAAATATTGTTAAAGAAGGAATACTAGAAAAATTCAGCCATGTGATCTGGTTTAGACTGGTGCAACTAAAATGAAATTGCCAGTCTTGCACTGAGAAAAAAAAAAAAAGTGTATGTGAGGCTCAAACCATCTGTTGTTCATCAGACTAATCAGACCTTTTTCCTGTAACTACTCCTAAATTGCAATATGAATTTGGAGGTCTGGGTATTGCATTTAAAATAAACAAGCAATAGAGCTAAATTTTCACAGCAATCTTCAAATCTAAAATTCTTTTTACTTACAGTGTGTCTTCACAATTAATAACACAGTTAAGGAAATAAAACACTGCCCTAGAAAGAAGCAGTGTCCTCTTGATTTGTTTTGTTTTGTTAAAAGTAGATAAAACTAAATGTTAAGACTGTATTTTTTGAATGAGAACTACTGGCAGGTTCAATGGTGCTGCAAAACAATGTGTAAATGTAATTATTTGATTACTAATTTTTGCCATTTATGGAACTGATGGACTTAGATTCCACAAAGTTATTCTTCATTGTGGATTTATTTCTTTGTACTGAAGAGTACAAAGTGAAATCATAAAGTGCATTTCAAATACCACAACAAATTACTAACTTAAGCTTAATGGATTTATCTTGTAATTAACTGTTATAGCTTAATGGGGTTCTGTAATCTGTGAGTTTATTATTGGCTTGGTGCAATTGTGACAGAATTAAACAATGCATAACTGCCTGGCTATATTGTACTTTTCAGCAACAGTTTAAAATCCTACTGGAATGCATACAGCATCACTACAATACAATTAAGAGAGAACATTCTTTCTTAAACAACAGTCATCTTTTCAAAAGCAATAGATTCTCAGTTCTCATTCAGTCTGTTGCATTATTCATTTCATGTGCAACCTCATGCTGGACCATAAATTGTTACTTTATCTAATCAAAGGCGACTTAACTCCACAGAAGGTCAAAGGTTTAATTTTGTGAAGTATTATCTTACGCTATGAGTTTAACGGAAAAATAGAAGAAGAAAAACAGCCAAGAAACTGGTAATAAATGAACCTTTATTGCCTCGGGCATTGGCCTAGTTAATAAACTTTCATTGAAGGTTTCTTTCAACTGTTATGGACAATGAGGTAAAAAAATCTTAAATTACAGCCATGTGTGACTTTTAAAGCAGGCATTCTTTTTTATCTCAACCTCCCCAGCTTACGAAAAAGACAAAGAGATTGTCTTCAATTTCTTAACCAAAAATGTATGCTTCTAAACAGATGAAAAAAGTGCAGATCAAGCCTTTTGAAAAGCAGAGGTCAGCTTTGAACGATATAAAAAAATACTTTTCTGTAACTGTTGAATCTTGATCCACAATCTCTTTAACTGAATAGCATGCAATTAAAAAAAAAAAAAAAAAAAGGATGTGGGAAGGGAAAATATATATACTAACAATATATTATGCTAACAATGATGTTTGGTTCCTAACAGATTTTCTGTTTTACATTTGCATTGCTAAGTGCAATAATGGCTCTTGTTTAATAGAATGACTTATTATGGGAACAATTTCCCCACACTTTTTGCAAACAGAAGTTCCTTTCTTCCTTTTGTGTGTATTATCTCATGTTCTCACAACAGTATTCTCGCTGTTACAAGAAATTAAAAGGTTTAACATAATAACAGCTACTGGTAGTTATTGGTATTCCGTGAATTTTCTTGATTTAACATTCTTACATTTGACTAACTACAATGTCTTTTACTGACATATTCTCTCAGTCCAGTTTAGAGAAGCGTATTTCAGTTTAAGTTACACAGTCAAAAACAATAAGAAAATCAGTAGTACTTAATAAAACCTTAGCCTTTAACTTTAGTCTAATTTATAACTAGACGGACACAATTAATTAATTGTAACACTGCTACAATTCAAAAGTACTGAAAGGACGTGTTCATGCCTGTAACAGCAGTAATGTAGCTAAATACTCATAATCTTTCAACCAGCAGGAGCTTTTGTAGTTTTTTTTATAAACCTAATCCACAGCTTGACACAGATTCTGGGGTAATGGCACACAGTTCTTTGATTAAACTAATATCTAAACACTGTCGAGGCAGCCTGATGGCTCTGTGGAAGTACGTCTCCCTACAACTTCCAAGCTCAGCCTTGCAAACAGAATTGCCAAATTCTTTCCGATAGAGCCACAGTAGTCTAAATGCTTAAACATGTGTGTGAAATTTAACTTACTCATGTATAAGTATGTGTGGCACCAGAATACGTTCAGAATGAAATGAGATTTTAGCTGTGGACCACAGCAGTGCCATTTTAGCTTTGATAACCTGGTGGGATGGATGTGCCCACAGAGGGACTTGTTCTCTGCACTGGGTCCACACAGTGAAGAAACATCCCACCAATATTTACTCAATACAAGATCAAAGCCTTTGTGGACTTTGTGGCTTTGGTCCAAAAGCAACATTTTTGCCCAAAGGAAGCAAGATTAGATTCTTACATTGGATAGACAAGAATAGTCAGCTACACTTATTCTGGGCTCCTGCCTTCCCCAAGAAACAAAAACAGCATTATTCGTATTCACAAAAAGAGAGGAGAAGGAATGCAGGGGGTTAGCTGCAAACAGTTGCCTTCCCTAATGAAGACGAAATATTATCATAGCTGCCCATTAGTGTATCTTCAGTAGACTATTAAAATATAAGCTACTCTTTCAAGGTATTTTAAAGAAAATTTTCATAGGATTATTCATTAACAGCGTAAGAATATGCTCCATGTATAAATAAAATTTAAAGTATCTTTAAAGAACAATTTTGACTCTGTTTTGTCATATATAGCTTTAAAGCAGATATTGTTTCTCACCCCCCAAAACAGAAAACAGAAACCTTTATATTACAATATACACTGACAAGTTGTGTAATATTTTACTGTTTGCCTCTCTGTATTTCCAGTGTGCAAAGCAGGTTGCATCAAGCATTGTAATGACAGAAGTCAATATAACGCTGGAAAAAATCTCAGAAATCCACTGGTTATTTCAAGGCATATATATCGTTGTTGCAACACAGTAAGTTGAGTAAGAGAATTTTCACATTTCAAAATGTAAAGAATTCACCTTTACTGGGTCAGGAGAGTCTTCTCTCCTCCTCCATCCCTCTATTCACTTGAAGTGTTGTAACTTCAAGAGCTGCACTGTGGCTTTGGGGCTCTTTTTTTTCTTCTTTTTTTTTTCCTTTTCTTTTTTAAGTTTCGTCAGATCCATTATGCATTACGCTGCGCCAGAGGCAAGGCATGGGGCTAAATGTACTATTACAGCACAGTGATAGCAGAGTATCGTACTGCGATGCAGGACTGTGATACTGTACAAAGTAGCTGTGATAATGACTTACAGGGAACACTGCGTAGTCCTGCTTTCAGATGGAAAGGCAGTCAGTTCATACAGCCAGCCTTCTCTCACCTACATGCTCTACTTGTTGCACCAGGTAACAGGACACTAAATTCCACAGGCAGCACCCCTAGCGCTGACCAAGGCACCAGACAAATCACACCCTGGTGGCTTCTTACATTTGAAGGCACCTGTATCTCTTTGCAGTACAAACTGTGGCATGACAGTGGGATGATGTGCACTTGTGTCTTGTTCCAGCACCCAGTCAAAGCATCGCCAAATTATGACCCCAAATCAAGGGAGTTCTCTAAAGCCCACAGTGTTAACACAGTAAGATCTTTAAATATTTTTGGTTTGTACCTCAGAATTGCCTAGTACTCAAAAAGTAAACATATGAAGACTGTTACTAATGTTAAAGGGGAAAATGTGGTATTTATAATGCATACATAATTGTTGTATTTGGTTATAATCCGAACACAAACATGCAGTAACTTTTCTAGCTAGTCCCTACTATATCGATGCAATTGCAGTATATATAATGATAAAACTGCATCAATCTGTAAATTCAAATTTACACATGTGATTGCACATGCTTCCAAAAGGCATAATCTTTGAAGCTGAGAGCTGACTGGTACCACTGTCTACCTCATTATGGACAAATACTCAAAGCTCACCACATATGTAAGCATAAGGGGGTGCCAAGATTGTCTTTGGCAGAACCCCAATGAATCGTCATGATATCATGTGTAAATGAGACATTATATGCACATTGCTAACAACACTTTGTAGAAGACAAAATTGTATGTTACCACGCTCCTCTCAGTTTGGTGGCATCAATCAATAGACAAAATATTATGATAACGGTATTACACAAATTCCCCATTTCGTAGGGAGAACTAGATTATAATCTGCAGCAGGTAATTGAATTAATCTTTTCTTCAGCTACTAATGAAGCTGAAGCTGAATCCTATCAATAGATTAGGATTTTCACAAATCTATCTGTTACTGGAAATCACTTTCCTACACCTTGTCAACATTCACACAAGACTGAGATGGGACATGTGTTTTATAATTTCTCATTCCTCTGGGTTATGGCTGGGTTATGGCCTTCTTTCTTATAATCTCTAAATTCCAAGTTTTAGACTTCTCTGACATTCAGATTGGCAAGATGGACTGCATGTTTAGCACAAAGTGAGCAATAAAAATTATTGGCAAAAATTTAATTCATATCTAGATAATAACTCACTTTTTTATCCCAACCACGAGTAATCTAACTTCAACCAACTGCAAGACGCAATCTCAATATTGGCAATGACAGTGTCAACACTGGAGATGAAGTGCATGGAGAGAACATCTTAAATTTTTCAAATGAAAATAGGACAGCCTGTTTCTGACAAATAATGTATATGCATTTATTTGGTATTTTCTAGACATTACTAGTCTTCAACAGTGTAACTTCTAGACTAAAATTTTGCATATGCATCATTTGGAAAATTGAACGGGAGCATTAGGATTTTATCCTAAAAATCAGAACAACATGATTTGATACTAATGTTGATTTGAAGTCACTTTGGAAGTCATACAAGTAGCTAATAAAATTTCAACTCTAAACTGTTGATCGTAATTGGCATTTGTCGGTGCACAGCCCAGTGAGCTTGGTGGCCACTTTCCTAAGTGAGGGGAAGAACACATGAGCTCTGAAACATGCCGTGTGGACTGCTAACGTACAGCACTCCCAAGATTTTTTGGCATGCATAAGCTTCAGAGGAAACAAGGGGAAATGCATTTGTTGCAATTCCTTACACTGAATTCTTGAGTTCCTTTAAAATTGAATTCTTCAACAGTAGTTAAGACATGTTAAAACACATGCTCAGTTTTGGAAACATGGGAATTAGTTATATAAAGGATTCAGGTCTATTGTTGAATTTAATTTTGTGATAGACTTACAGCCCATAAAACTAAGGATTTTTTTTCTGCTAGTGGTTCAAGAAGTTTATTTGAAATTTCTAGCATTCTCTGTACTTTAATTGGACATATTAGTCCCATGCTATATTTCTTTGCCAAGCTCAGAAAAGAATAGTTCCTCCATCTATCCGAACATATTTTCAACAGCAATAAGAGGCCACATGACAACTGTGTTTTATCTAACCTGCATGCTAACCAATGGGTGTCATAGAGTGAAGTTCCACATAAAAAAGGCAGATCAATGAACATGATTCTGTCCTTCCAGCAACAATATTTAATAAAGATGCCATATCATATACAGAGACATTCACATATGCACAATGTAGTATTGTGATCAAATCTGAAGAGTGTACATGCATTTGTATTTACATTTTTCGCTCTTTGCTGTTGACACCCTGCCCTTCTCAACTACAGAAAACATATTTCAGAAATGGCACTATAGTGTTGTCTCAATTGGCCACATTTTTGAAGAAGAGTATTTAGAAGCAGGCTTTTTTCCATTCTCACGTTTGTTGTAAAAAAGCTTACATTGCAGGAAAACTTTAGTGAAATTTAGTGAAATGTTCTACTTTTGTTGGAAACTGCTACTGTTCAAGCATAAGTGATTGATATTCCTCATATGAAAGAGTACGAAATACAAAATGAGTTATAAAATGGTTTCAGTGCATGGAAAAAAAATTGCCTCCTACAATGTTGATGATATACAAGAATTTTGGATGGATTCATACTTCCAATCTCCTAAATGAACAGTTTGCTGACATTTCTACACCAATCTAATAGAAAGATTAGCAAGAAAGCTGACCATACCCTGGGCTACATCAAAAGAAGCATGGCCAGAAGGTTGAGGGAGGTGTATTCTCCCCCTCTACTCCTCTCTCGTGAGATACCACCTGGAGTACTGCATCCAGCTCTGGGGGCCACACCACAAGAAAGATGTGGACCTGTTGGAGCGGGTCCAGAGGAGGGCCACAAAAACAATCAGAGGGCTGAAACACCTCTCTTATGAGGAAGGGCTGAGCGATTTGGGATTGTTCAGCCCAGAGAAGAGAAGGGGCCAGGGAGACCTTATTGTGGCCTTTCAATACTTAAATGGGGCTTATAAGAGAGATGGAGAGAGACCTTTTACCAGCACCTGTAGTGACAGGACAAGGGTCAATGGTTTTAAACTGAATGATGGTAGATTTCTATTGTATATAAAGGAAGAAATTTTTTACAATGAGGGTGGTGAGATACTGGAACAGGTTGCCCAGGTCGGAGGGGGTTTTAAGCAACTTGATCTAGTGAAAACTGTCCCAGGCCATGGCAGGGAGGACGGACTAGATGATCTTTCAAGGTCCCTTCCAACGTAAACCATTCTATGAAATAGCAACTTTATCAATAAGATTGATTATTTTTTGCATCCAGTTGCAGCATCAATTCACCACAACCTTATCTTTTTAGCAAAGAGGTATTTTAATCAAGGTTCTTATTTCAAGCTGCCATATAAACACCAAAAAAATAAACTTTAGTCCAATTCAAAGTTCCTACCTTTGTGCTCTCTCTCCCCCTATCAGTCCTATCAGTTTAGTGGTGGGATGGCAGTGCTAGGTTAACGGTTGGACTCGATGATCTTAAAGGTCTTTTCCAACCAAGGTGATTCTATGATTCTATGATTCCTTCACTAGCACTGAGTGTTTCACACAGTGTTAACAGAAACAATAAAATCTACAGAATGCCAATAGGGCAAAACACTTCACCATGTATTTACTTTCTTTTTCTCATCTTTATGTGTTCATACAAAAGGCCCAGATGCAAAATTATGGAAGATAGTTTTTCTAGCAGTAGGATTTGGCTTCTTGACAGATTCCATAAACAGTCATTTTGGCAGCTTTAGAGATGCCCCTAGGTCAGTCACTTGGTTAGACAGCTGATGGCCTGTCTGATTCTCTTGTCTGCCATTTTCTTATGATTTATCTTCAGCTAAGTCATAAATTAAATCCAAACAGATCATTACCCCACACCTATAAGACCTCTGCTTAACCGCATGTGCCAAGCATCCCTTCCACAGAAATCCTTAGTGGGTAGGAAAAAGAATCTGAAAAGAGACACTGCAAGAAAACATCTGAATAATATCTGAATGAGTTTTGAAGTAGTTTGCCCTTTTAGTTAAAAATATGGTTGTTCTAAGAACAGAAGAAGAAATTAGAGGCTTTTTTAATTCTGGTATTACCAGAAGGTATAATATATGTCATCTACATTTTAATTTTATTCCCATCTACCTGTTAGATGGAGATAATACTTCCTTACCTTAGAGAAGGATTATTAAAATAAATCAGCCAAGAATAGTACAAAGCTATAAAAATAAAAAGAAAGTGCCAAGCATGTATTAATATTGTTATCAGCTCTGGTTCTAAATTTACAAAATCAAACAAAGTCCATAAAATACAAACTAAACTTGCTTAAGAAGTGAGGGCAGTGGTTCAGTGTAAAGTGTACATGGGTAAAAATCCACAAAGGAACTATGAAAGTAAACATTGCTTTAAAATTTACCATAGACCTTAAAAGGTCACAAAACACTTTTGAGCCCAGAAGGCATTAACAAAGAATAGGAAATAAACATTTAGGATTTTATTTAGTTTAGCTGGAGTCTTTTTCTTAAAACCATCAATTCAACAGATACAAGGTTTTTTTTACTAATTTGAAATTCAGGTGAGTATATGGCCAATTGAAATTCTGAAGCAGGGAGGGAATCAGATCAAAGATTTAGCAATTGTCCAAAAAAGATTAAAAAACCTCCCAATTTGTGATAATTTGTCAAAAAATCTTAATTCCCTGAAAGCTAATTAGGGCTTTATGAAAATAAAAGACATTTTTTAAAAATCCCCATCCTTCTGTTACTACCTGAGCTGGTTAATTGTGAAATGTACTGTTTCTAAATCATTGACAATAACAACAGGGAATATAATGATTTTACCTTATGTTTGTAAAATGTGACTAGTTATTTTTTTGTTGACTGTAAAGGAAGTTGTATTCTGAAAAACAGGATATTAAGGATTAAAAAATATACTTCTAATCTAATCGTACCATAAAGCCATCAGACATTTAAAAAAATGGCCTGAAAAGAAAGAGGAACAATCTGATTATCTAATAATCTTTCCATCCTTGACAGACAGGAAAAAATAAGTGTATATTTGCAAACTATTACAGCAGGTTACCTGTTCAAGGGTACAATAGGAAAAGACATCATTCTTTACGCTCATTTTGAGTTAAGAACACCTTTCATAAAAGCACCATTCTCAGCTTCTAATCCAAAATGAAAAGTATGCATGCAAAAAGGAGAAAATTAATGTTTTTTCAAACAAGAAATAAATTAATGCATTAAAGCCTTATGTGAACAACAGCCTCTTCAGTTGTTGATGTGTTTTTCCAGACTGACTGGTTCAGTCAATCCTGGCACAGACTTTGTTCCTCCAGAATACCTGTATGGATAATATCTGACAACTATAGAAATTCTCTAATTAAGTTTAAGTCAAAACCATGTATTTTTATTTGCTCAAATTAATGTTTCATGCAGGTGAAGCACTGCAGACCACACTGTAACACCCAAAGTATATCTTCTTTGAAATACTACTGCCTAATTGAAATATGCAGATATCTTCCAATTTTCTGGGAGCCAAAAATAGACTTCAGGGCAGGCTCAGTATTGCCTTAAAGAAGAGGGTTTTTTTCAATATAGAATTATTTCTATTTCAAATTGTTAAAATATGGTTACAAGATGTAATTAAAAATTCAATATATTAGTTTTAGTTTCCAGGGTATCATCTGTAGATATATTTTGGAACCCTGAACAAATAAATATAATTAAAAAGCACAGACTATCTTCAACAGCCCTAGAGAAGAAAGGAATTACGATTAATTTTGTGGGTCACAGTTAGCAAATATAGGCAGTTCTGGCTATGGTAAGTGAGAGGTGAAGCCATGAACTATAGCTGCAGTACTCTAATTCCTAAAACATGAACTATCTTCTATGTACCTAATCTGGCAAACATAAGGTCTATGAGTTTTCTTGGTTTATTTATTCTTTTAAAAATAATATACTATGTATCTATGTATCTATAATGTGTGTTTTTAAAAAATATGATATGTATCTTGCAGTTTCAGTACATGCTATTCCTATTGTATCATTTCTACACCCCTATCTTATGCATTTGGAAGCAGTATCTTCTTTATTTTTGTTGGTTTTATGATTTACATTATTCGCACCTTCAGTCTTCCTATGCATTCTTAACTTTATCAAATAAGATTAATATTAGAAACAATTGAAAATAATAATAACAACATTATAAAATGTCCAAAATGTGTTTTGGTAAGATCAGTATATTTCTACCCACATTCAAACTTTATTTTCATTCAAACTTTATTTTTATTTTTTATTTCCTTGTAGTTTTAAAGCTAATTGTTTTGAGGATGCTTGAATCTCCTACTGAATTATATTTAAGAAAAAGGAAAATTCTATCAAATAAACCAATTCTGACAATAAGTATTTATCCTGTGTATTTAAGTTTAAGTACGCTCCTGTGTAGCTCTAGAAATTAATATAAAGCCAATGTGGTGGAGAGATAGATTTGAATTTGTAGTCCAGAAGCTGCTGACATTAGGCATTAGACATAAGTGGGTCAGAATAAACACTTAACATTCAAATTTAAATATAATATTGTGTAATACAAGAAGATCTATAGAGTCATAATGTCTGAATATATTAGGTATGATGATAATACTTCTATTGATTTCAGTCTGTTAAAATAATGAAACTGGATTACGCAAATCAATTCTTGGAATACAACACAAAAGCATAAATTATTTCCTTTACACTTTCCAAACAGGCTTTTCAAGTGAGATTGACTGTAACTATTTTAGACTGTAAATAAAAACAAGTGTTAATTTTCTCAACCTCACCTAAAAAAAGGCTTATAGTAGTCTTCCTGTTATCTTACAGTTGTCAAGCTTAAGAGTCTTTTAACTATCTTACAAACAGCTTTCTCCATATGATCAATTATTTAAGACTCTCGCTCTTACATCATTACATCTGCAAGGAGAGGAGGTGTTTCAATAGGAGGATCTACCATTAAAGACAATTAAGAGAGCGGTCCTTTTCCTTCCACGGAGGGAGGACACACACAAAATGCTGTAAAACATTCAAGAACGCATAGTTTCTGGTAATGTCTTCAGTTATAGAGAACTAAATATTTCATAACTTCTCTAAGCCTAACAAAAAATAAGGCATTGGCTTTTCAGGCTGTCAGGCACGGTGTTTTTATTTTCAGACAGAGAAAAGTGCCTTTCTGTATATTTTAAATTAATTCTACTCCAGATGGAAATCAGACTATAGTCTTGAAATTACAGCACTATAAAAGCATTTAAACTATTATGTTTGTCCAGTATCACTGTTACAGTCATTAAAATAAATAAAAAATATGGCATTTCTGTGAGCATATGTTACAAAATGAGTGGTGATCCAGAACACGGAATGTAATCAAATCTGCAAAGCACAAAGCATGTATTCAAACCTGAAGTGTGAAGCAAAGAGGAATTTGCATTGTGAATGCAATAAAAACTGTAAATCAGTTCTCTAAAAGCGGAAGACAACAGTCTGAGCTAAGGGCTGCAGGCATCACATCCTAACCGGGTGTGCAGAATACTACAGATTTCCATCCTGGCATAGCAAGTTAAAGATCTGCGATGGAGATTCACACTCCGCTGTTGTTACCAGGAGGTAATTATACAACAGTATTTCTAATGATGGAGTCCCAAAGCAATGCTTCTTCTCTTCCCAATGGAAAATATCTTTTGAAGCAAAGAGTGGCTGTGGGATTCAAGAGGAGGGAAAACACATACCATAAAATATAATTAAAAATTGTGGAGGCTGCCTATGACAAGAATAACCATAAAAAACAGATACAAACCAGCTGGCTGTTAACAACTCCTGAGTTATAAAAATCTTAAACCTGCTGTAAAGCACTCAATTCGATTTACATAACCACAGAGCTGACATTCCTTTTAGGCTCCTCTGCTGGGGATTATTTTGACATGTTTTAAGGCAGCATAAAAAGCAACTGTGAAAGGAAGACATGTATCATCTTACATAAAAATTCATTCTTGCCTTAAGATTGGACTTACACGCTTTAATCCCAGCATCTTTACTGAGACTGGAAAATATCTTCAATGGCTACTGGTGATTCAATTTTATAACATTATCCCTTTGGTGCTCATATTTTTGATAAAGTTGATAGTGTGTGTATACACACAAACAAACAGAAAAAAATCTATACAATCACAGAAGCTTAAGTTTCAGTATTACTGCACAAAATATCAGCTCCACGAGAACCCACTACAGAGTGTAGCATATCTGGTCTTAGATAGATTACATTGCTTAAGCTTGTGATCGGCCTTTGCTAAACAAAAAAAGCATTTCTTAGGAATGTAATGATGCAGACAGTGTTTTACACGACTAACACAGCTTGCTGTAGGGAATTAAAATAAACAAAATAAAATAAAATCAATCCTACATTGAGTGAAGTTTTGATGTATAAGTGCTGGCAGCTTACATTGCCCAGAGCACAGAATGAGTTTTGCCATTTGATAATTTGCTTGATTCACTGTGCTGCCTCATGCAGGGCATTTTATGCCTGATTTATGTTTAATCGAGTCACCTGCTTAATGTTAAGGAGGGTCACAGTTAGATAGAAGGGTTACGACCATATAGGGCTTTCAACATCTCCCAGTTTGACATAAGAAATGGGTGTAAGTGTTAGAGGTCAACCTTTTTCTTTTATTTTTATTTAATGTTCTCTATGGAATATTGCATAAAACATTAATGTACCACAAAACCAATTTGATTCCCTTTTGAAACACAGTACTCAAATATGGATCAGGAGACTCAAAACACTGACAAAGCAAAATAAAAACAATTTGTAGTCTATATAAGTCATCTATATAAGAATTTTTTTTAAGTGTTAAGGTATATCCTTACTTACGTTTAAGTTTTCCCTTTAATAAATATGCAATCAAATTTAGTCTGGTGTCTGTGGCAATAATCAAGATTATAAAAACAAAAGGACGGTAAACTTTTACTATAATTAAGGTGTCCAGATTTACTATTCAGACTGAACATTCATCCTTTCAAACATAAAAAACTGGACATTAGGATTATCAGCACTTTCCTTCCAATAATGATATGAAAAATTCCATCTATATTTCATAAATGGAACTAGATGTGGACAACTACTGCAGATTGGCAAGCTAGACACATCTGATCTTTATAAATATTTCTGATTCTCTCAGTGTTTCAACATGCTGAAAATTACTGCAGGACCTTATGTATGTTGAGATTAAAGTCCTGCCATATAGCACTGAAAAAAAAATAGACATTGTGCCAAATAAGATATTTAAAGATGTATTTTCAAGGAGGAACTATTACGGTTAGCAAGGGAAGATGGAATTCAGCACTCACTGGTTTGGATAGCTGCATTTCCAAGTTCATTTAATGCTGATTCGTATTTTAAAAAAATAAGTCTTTGGGGATTTTTGCTATTTTGGGAACAGTGTATTTTTTTTAGAGGGAACAGTGTAGAGTTACTTCCATGATTGCGGATGTAAGTTCTAAAAAAATCTAGCATTGTAGCTTTAGCAAATTACAGGGAGCAGGATGATAGTAGAAACCCTACTTTAGAAAACTCCAACAAGATTAATAATAGTTCATTGGAACATTCTAAATAAGCAAAATATTTATACAAGTTTATCCTTGTTTACAACACTGGAGAACCGTTCCTACACTAAAACTAAAACTAGCGACCCTATTGGAATTAACATCAAGAAATACCATGCCTTTGGTTGTTTAAATAGCATATTAATTCATTATCACCAGAAAAGATTTATCAGTCTTTTAAGTGCACTAAAATATGTACCTGTTATGTCATGAACCCAGCCACCAGAACCCAAGAGGCACAATCCACAGCAAATCCAGAGGGATATCAGAAGTTTCAATCCTTGACCAGAATGTGATTTGATTGCCTGCTAAATTGCATGTGTGTGATATATGACATTTTGTGCAAATGATAAAATACAAATTTTCTTATTTCTTTTTATTACTATACTCAGACCATGCCAAGCTTCTTCAAATACATATTGATCATTTCCACAAATTCATCTGACGAACAAGATACAGACAGTTCTGCATCCACACTTTCAAAATAATTTACCTCCATTGACAGCTTCACACATCTAACTTAACATTAACCTTCTAAAATTTAAGCATTCAGTCCAAACTCTTCATCTATGTTTCCCATAGTCAGTGAAGAGACAGAGGCATCTCCAGAGGGTGATTCATGTGGTCTATCTTACACTGAGATGTATCACCCTCTAGAGATGTCTGCTGCTTTCCACTGGCTATGAAAGGAGATGACTTGCTAAGATGTCAACAGCTACATTTCAGACATATTAATTTTTGGCAGATGAATCTCCTCCTTGATAGCTAACTTCTTAGATGGCAAAAGCTATTTAAAATTAGTTTCTTTCCTCAGACAGTGAAAATATAGTGAAAATATTTACCTGTGTGCTCGCCATCTCTAAGGCAATTTAATTAATCTGCTGCTTTGGAATTCTATTTCTAGGTACGTATTTCCTATAAAAATAGCTTTATGCTCATAAGAATTGCTACAAAATTATCTCAACATGCTTTAAACTTACGTTATTAAACACCCTATTTTATAAAAGTTTAAACAAACTTAGACACTTAAATCTCATCAAAATAAATTAAGCCTCAAAACAATACATGCTTTGCATTGTTCTTTAAAGAAGGAAAAAAATATATTAAACATTCTTTCCTTCTTTCTTTCAAGAACTCTATTTTTACACAAAATTTTAAAAAAATAGATCCTCATGACAAGACAGAATAAAATTCACTTTGAATTCTCTTAGTTCTCTTACCTTCTATCAGTTTCTGTCAAATATGTTGCCAGTTAGTTTTTTTTTTTCCATTGTTCTACTTCCTATTAAAATCAAATTAGGGAGGCAAAGTGATTTCACAATATAAGCATTCACCTTTTAATCAAAAAACTAGATTTAATACCAGAGTACATATTGCTAAAGAATGCAAAGCATCTACTGGTTTGAGTCCTTCCCAGATGGATTACGGATAAAACCTGGCCCACATCAGCAGTGAGAGGGTTATCAGTAGGAACTCTACTGAACGATGCATTCAGTGGTTAGTCCCTAAAGTAGAGCAGGACATCAGCAAGTGTCCAAGGCACTTTCATATAATACAGAATCTACCATATCACTGTTTGTGCTTTTTATTGCTGTATAGAAAAAGTTGAAAATATGAATTCATCAGTGCATGCAGAGAATCTCAAACATGCTCAGAAAGATGTAGTTCTGTTCACTTGAATAAACTTAAAGGGATGATACTCACCGATGATTATGAGCCCATTTATTTCATTTAGTGGAGCATAGTACTAAGATATCTGAATTAGCACATTCACATGGTACATGCACCACACAGACATACTAATTCAGGAATGGAAGCTCTTTTATCGTGTCATAATAGTGATGCACCCAGGCCAACAATGAGGGATCTCTTTTGTATTGTAAATATGCTCTTAATTCCACCTTCTTGAAGGCAGTGGCAGACAAAAACAGGAGAATTATCTGAAACTATTTCCAACTCTGAAAAGAACTTACGGAAATCTAACAGTTTTCCCTGGTTTTGGCTTTCAGGACAGGTTAAAACTGTTTTAACATCTGTGCCCAGAAAGCTCCATTCTCAGTAGTAGAGTGCTCTCTCTAAATAAAGTGTTCTTACATAGCATATTTTACATTAAAAAAGTAGATGGTAACAGCCAAACATGAAGAGAGCTAGGAGTCCTGGAAGCCTCATCATCAAAGAGATGCCCATTGTGTGTGCTGGTGAAAATTATGGAATTCCAGCTCTATAAACCAGATGGGAAACTTCCATTAAGAATAAATGAAAAGATAAATTATTCAAAAAAAATTGGCAAGCTTTACTGGAAAACACATTATAGTCTTAAAAGCAAAACAAGTAAGTGAAATTAAATTGCACATCTTTGCTTTAAGTTGGCTTTGTGTGTCTACATCTGATGAAAACACCACAGTGTAAAGTAGAAAGGAATTTATAGGGAAAAGACTTCAGAGGAATCTCATAATTGCTCAGTTTTGAAAGATGGGAGGAAGAGGTTTATATATATTCTATTTAATAGACAGAGAACTGGACAAAATTTAGTGCCCTAATCAAAACTATTCAAAGAATCATACCACATACCATACCAATACCCTCAAAAAAAAAAAAAAAAATTGATTAGGATATGATCAACTTCAAAATCTTCCACATCTCTGAAAAAGATGTTGAGATCTAGAAGACAGCATATCAGACTTTTTAGTACAGAGATAAAATGAGGGCAGCAGAAACCATACCAAAGCCACAAATAAACAGTGAAACAATTATATTGTAAACTCTGGTAGAAAGAATCACTTTAAAGTAACCATAGGAACAACACTATACAAAAAGTGAGATGAAGCTAAGCAATGCATGAGATGTTAGCATTTACTGACTGAGGAAGAAATGAGGAGCCTTCTACTGGGAGCAGGCCACAGATGGATCTGTGTTAAGTGAATAAATACAATTAAATCATGAATAATTCTAAAAGAAGCAATGAAGCAGACTCAAATACAACTCCAAAAGACTGTTATCTCAGAGGTTATATAAACAGTTCTGAATTATACAGCAAAACTAAAAAAAAAAAAAAAAAAAGAAAAGAAAAAGAAAAATCCCCACAAAAACCAAAACCCAACCAAACCACTTACCACAAATTTTTTTATACAGTTTTTGCGGTTACAACGAATTAAAACAGTCTAGGATGTGGGATAGAAATTAAGTTAAATCCATTGGCAATAACCTTCACCCAACTTGATCACAAGTTATATAAGGGCTACATCAAATATCCTTCTGTTTTGTCTATGCCCTACTTTGTATCTGGGCTACCCTCTGAATCTATTAACTTACTTGATTACTTAATAAAAACTACAGCCTGAAAAATAAATAAAAATTATAAAAAGTGCATAATTATTTCTAATACAAAATCCTGGTACACTCTTTAACTTTTAAAGTACCATTCCACTGGCCAAAGAAAGTTCTGTGAAAGTCTTCCCTGGTCAGCTAGAGAGGACTAGAGAATGAAATATTTGGAATGAACGGTAAGGGAAAACTTTCCAGGGAAAATCTTGCTAGGATTCACTATTATTCTTCATTTATTGTTACCTGTTCTAAAAATACTTCTTTCTATTATTAAAGACTTCATGAAATAAATCTGCTTATTAAATACAGACAAGGTAGATTTGAGGAACTAGAGGAAAGAAGGAAGATAAAATACTCACTCCTACCACAGTTCTGTGAGTTTATAAAGCAGAGTTTATATAGTTCAAATTTATATAGCTAAATCTGTGTAAATCTGGAACAAGTGAAATTTCCAGTGCTCATTAAGGAAAATGTCTCAAATTAGGATGAATAAAGAATTATGTATTCTAGTCCTTCTATCAGTTTTCAGAGGAGGGGGACAACTAGTTGAAAATAAGAAGTCACAAACGGAGGTGAGATCCCAGACCACATGTAGGAAATTCCAAAATACTTGTTCACATAGAATAAGAGTAAATATTTGCTCAGAGCACGTGACTTGGAAGTCAAAATATTTTGAGATGATACCGCATCTCAGTACCAAGCTTAATACTTTTACTGATTATCAGCAAATTCACTCCTGGTAATATAACTGGAATTTTAAATAACCTAATAATTAATTAAAAAACCCCAAAACAACAACAAAACACATCATAAAACACTATAATAATGGTAATACAAACTCTACTGACACTAAAAAGACAGCAACTAACAATTATAAAGTAATTTAGAAGGAAATATTTTTCTTGAGAAAATTATGCAGACAGAAGTCTTTTAGAAACAAAATTGATATGAATGATTATCCATAACTTAGAGACTCAGATAGTAGTAGTTACAGGGCATGTTGGCAGAACTGCTGTCTCATGATGACCTTAAATTTTCCACAAAAAAAGATTAATTTAAAAGCTCTGTTTCCAAGTGCAAAATCAGCTAGGAATTCCTTGAATTTCGAGTGGATGTGGATATGGATATGGTAATCATCCCATGTTTGGACTGAGTGCTTCCTTTTGTGCATAGGGATAACTGCACTGTACATACAGAAAAATGTATGTGTTTTTTCCTTCTTCATCATCAGAAAGTTATCTTGAGGCCCCAAGAACAGGAGTACCAAAAGAGGAAAGGTAAATGCATTTCAAAGGTAAATGCAAATTTCATTCAAAAGATGAAAAGCTTTCTCCTGGAGTAAAAAAGAAAGCAAATAAAGAATCCAAAAAAAAGGTATACTGCAAGAGATTTTAATGAAAAAAAGTCATCATCTTTAATGCTCACTGGACAAATGGCACCCAGCTATTGAGCAGAAGGTGGAGAAACCAAGTTGCTTATACTTAAAACAGCATTTCCATATATGCATTTTTAATTGCTTTCAGATGCTTTTAGATCTTAGTAGTGATTAACTTCATTCAGCAGACATGAGTAAGTGGTTGTGTTCCAAAAGCTTGTAAATCTTTGGCACTTGGTCTAATAAAAGATAAAACTTTCATTTTGTACTTTGTTTCTAGTTTCTTTAAACACAAAACATACTAGAAGCTCAACAAGTGAAATATTCAGCCTAGTAGTAATTTTGCAGTACAGCTATGAAACATGTTCTGTAACTGGCCATGGACGGTACAAGAAACTGGCCGGGAACTCTTCCTCAGAAGATACAGATGATTTTTTTTTTTATTATTTTTATTATTTTTTTTACATTGGGAAAGACTGTAATAAGAAAAAGAGTTAACCTGCCCTTGAAGTCAAAGAACAGCTCTGAACTGTTTTATTTATTGGTACAGGTGCAGCAATAAAAGTCATATTCTTTACAGGAATAGTAGCCTAAATAGTAGCATCTCTTGCCCAGACTTTCCTGGGGTGTAAGCATTCAGGGTTGTTTTTTTTTTATTTTTATTTAACTTACGAGGTATTACTATGATAATACTTATTTATTTTGATTCTATATACATGTCACCTCCTCATAACACTTCCATATAAAATTTTAACTCTAGTGATAATAGAAATAAATTTAAAGAGAAATCTAAGTCATTTACATTTTATATAAAAATGTTCTTACAGCTGTATTTTTTTTTAAAAAGCTAAATCCTATTTCATGAGTTATTCCATATTGCACAAGCATGAAGCTCACGTTGTTATATACTAGAGAGGCAAGAGTATATTTTTTGTCATTCACCTCTAGGAGTATGTTGTCCTCAGTGTGTTCAGCGTCTGCATAGCTGAGACTTCAAAGGCCAAATATAATTTGAGCTTTCAATAAAGGAGAAAAATTACTTTAAAAACTGTTTTGTCACACAGTGACTGAGTGCACAAGAACCACTGTTTTCTTCCACTTGAATGAAATATTAATCCACTAGAATCTTTTGAGATACTTTTCAAAACAAATGTACTGATTCACAAGAAATCACCTTTCTCTTCTCAAATACTTGCACTGAATACTGATGGGATGCTCGAAATCATTTGGGTTTGTGGCATTTTTTCTTTTTGTTGGTAGTCTGGGACTTGCAAAAACAATGTACTGTTGTGATGCAGTAAGTTACCCAGTTACTAAATTGCCAAAGCAACACAGTCCTTTTCTTCCAGCTCACTACCCGGGACTTCACAAGAGCAGACTTTGGCCTCCTCGGGGATCTGCTTGGTAGAGTACCATGAGATAAAGCCCTGGAAGGAAGAGGGTCCCAAGAAAGCTGGTCAATATTCAAGGATCACCTCCTTGAGCAAGAGGAAGTCAGGCAAAAACACCAGGAAGCCTACATGGATGAACAAGGAGTTCCTGGGCAAACTCAAAACACAAAAAGGAAGCCTACAGTGGTGGAAGCAAGGACAGATAGCCTGGGAAGAATACAGAGAAATTGTCCAAGCAGCCAGGGATCGGGTTAGGAAAGCTAAAGCCCTGATAGAATTAAATCTGTCCGGACGTCAAGGACAACAAGAAAAGCTACTATAGGTGTATCAGTAATAAAAGGAAGACTAGGGAAAATGCAGGCCCTCTCTGGAAGGAAACAGGAGACCTATTTACCTGGGATATGGAGAAGGCTGAGGTACTCAACAACTTTTTGACTCAGTCTTACATCAGCTCTAGCTTGACACTGCCCAAGTCGCAGAAGGCAAAGACAGGGACTGGGAGAATGAAGAACTCTCCACTGTAGGAGAAGACTAGGTTCAAGACCATCTAAGGAACCTGAAGGTGCACACGTCTGTGGGACCTGATGAGATGCATCTGCAGCTCCTGAGGACGCTGGCAGGTGAAGTTGCTAGGCCACTATCCATTGTATTTGAGAAGTTGTGGCAGTCTGGTGAAGATCCCAATGACTGGAAAGGGGGAAACATAACCCCCATTTTTAAAAAGGGAAAAAAGGAAGACCCAGGGAACTACAGGCCAGTCGGTCTCATGTCTGTGCCTGGCAAGAACACAGAGCAGATCCTCCAGGAAACTATGCTAAGGCACATGGAAAATAAGAAAATAAGGTGATTGGTGACAGCCAACATGGCTTCACAAAGGGCAAATTGTGCCTGAAAAAATGTGGTGGCCTACTATGATGGGGTTACAGCATTGGTGGATAAGGGAAGAGCAACTGATGACATCTACCTGGACTTGTGCAAAGCTTTTGACACTGTCGTGCACAACATCTTTGTGTCAACACTGGTCAGAGAGACATGGATTTGGTGGATGGACCACTCAGTGGATAAGGAATTGGCTGGATGGTCGTACTCAAAGAGTTGCGGTCAACTGCTCTACGTCCAGGTGGAGACCAGTGAAAAGTGGCGTTCCTCAAGCATCAGTACTGGGACTGGCACTGTTTAGCATTTTTGTCAGCAACATGGACAGTGGGATCGTGTGCACCCTCAGCAAGTTTACCGATGATGCCAAAGCTGTGTGGTGTGCTCAGCATGCTGGAGGGAAGGGATGCCATCCAGAGGGACCTGGACAGGCTTGAGAAGTGGGCCCGTGCAAACCTCATGAAGTTCAACAAGGCCAAGTGCAAGGTCCTGTACATAGGTCAGGGCAATCCCAAGCACAAATACAGGCTGGGCGGAGAATAGATTGAGAGCAGTCCCGAAGAGAAGGACTTGGGGGTGTTTGGCTGATGAAAAGCTCAACATGACCCAGCAATGTGCACCTGCAGCCCAGAAGGAAGATGTGGTTACATCCTGGGCTGCATCAAAAGCAGCGTGGCCAGGAGGTTGAGGGAGGTCATTCTGCCCCTCTACTCTACTCTCGTGAGACCCCACCTGGAGTACTGAGTTCAACTCTGGGGCCCCCAGCGTAAGAGGACCACGGACCTGTTGGAGCCAGCCCAGAGGAGGGCCACAAAGATGATCAGAGGGCTGGAGCACTGCTCCTATAAAGACAGGCTGAGAGAGTTGGGGTTCTTCAGACTGGAGAAGAGAAGGATCTGGGGAGACTTTATAGCAGCTTTCCAGTACCAGAAGGGGACCTATGAGAAAGCTGGAGGGGGACTTTTTAGAAGGGCATGAAGTGATAGGACAAGGGGTAATGCCTTTAAACTGAAAGAGGGTAGATTTAGATTAGATATAAGGAAGAAACTCTTCACTATGAGGGTGATGAGGCACTGGAACAGGTTGCCCAGAGAAGCTGTGGATGCCCCATCCCTGGAAGTGTTCAAGGACAGGCTGGACAGGGCTTTGAGCAATCTGAACTAGTGGAAGGTGTCCCTGCCCATGGCAGGGGGATTGCAACTAGATGATCTTTAAGGTCCCTTCCAACCTAAACCATTCTATGATTCTATATTCACATATATTAATGAAGCAAGGGCACAGGGAAAACCTATAATCTGCTCTGTGTTAAGCATGTTTTCTCACCATCTGAAGTTCAAGCTTAAGAGACATTAGAAAGTATTCTAATACAGTAATTATAGCTATGTCTCTTCAAATTGCATAGATGAATCACAGCATATGAATTAAGGAACTAGTTTATTGTCAATAGAAAACATAAAAATTAAATCATCCTTTTTAGCAGTGATGCTATTTATTTAAGATCCTACTCTTGATTTTCAAGGTTCCTAGCAATGTAGCTCCAGTAATCTGATGTAATCATAAACAGAGATTATTGGAATATGCCGCTGACACCACCTCATGTTTTGAATTTTGATTTCCACTACAAGTGCCAGAAACATCCTTTAAAAAAAGTACAGTCTGTGGAAAGCAATGCTATTCTACTAACTTCCCTCTCAGTAAGGGCAACTGGATTTTTCAAGCCATATGTATGGTCTTAGTGCCTGTGGTGTCAGACAGCACAATGAATATAGAGAAAAGGAAATTTAGTAGATGCATCTGCCCATTTAAAACACTCTGCAACTTCTTCTACTTCCCCTATGTCAATCTACATCTCAGCCACCACCTAACGAAAAGGTAGTGTTGACCAAACCTTACTTTTCAGTAAAACTTGTCAGTACACTGTCTGTCTATCTGCCATTGCTATGGATTTTGACGAGTTAAAACAACTCAGTGACATTAATTTTGTCTTGACTAGGTGCAGTTTTCCTTTCTCCAGCTTACTCATTCCTAGCATGTTACTGTTTTCATAGTCAGAAACTAACACATCATTAATTGATGACCTCATCAAAGCAATGTAATAGCAGTAACATCCTCCTCAATCTAAGACTTTTTTTTCTAAATGTCCATAGGAGTCACATCTCTAATAGTAGTAGCAGTAACAGTTTATTCTTTGCTGACAGCTTGAACACAGTATCTCACTGCAATTAAGACTGGATTGAAAGGAGATGATTTAAGAGTTACTGGTACAACATTCATAACAAAAAACGTTTCAGAAAGACAAAAATAAAGCGTCCTGTGTATGCACTGTTGAAAGAGGACAACTCCTGAAAGCAATGACACAAATACTGTAACAACATTGCTTTGTAACCTCTCAATAGTCACAAATTAATAGACAATAGCAAACAAACATATTATATTAAATAAGTTGGCTATACCAACTCATGAAGAAGAGCCCTCTCTCTTTCCTCCCCCTTTTTCTTTCTTTCTCTCCATCACACACACACACAAAATTTTTCTAGCCCCCTGTTTATCCCTTTCCATCCCACCTTATTTGCCTTTCCAGTTGGTGCCTCAGGCACACAGCAACCTACATAGCTACCTATTTCTGCATCTTGAAGGAATAAAAGAAGTCTTCTCACCTGAAGAAAGTAAAAGGTTTTCAAACTTAGCATTTTGAATGCACGGAAGCTCAGACCAACAGGTAGAGTTTTCACAAACTGCAAGCTCTGGAAGAAGCTCCATGAGCAATAACTGGCAGATGATTTTGTATTTGCAATACAGTTCATCAGCATGTCTTTCTATGTGCTTAATTTCACAATACAGTTCCAACATAAATACTCTCTGATTTCCAACCAACAAAAATGTTAAGCAACGTGCAGACTATCTAGAATCAAGTTTGTGCAACAATCTGGCACTGGAATCCTGAGCCCAGGACTTGAACCAGAACAACCTTCCTCTTCAAAAACCTTGTCCCAGTTAAGAATATTTTATGATAGCTCTAATATACTGCATAGTACAACATAAGTAATAACCATACAGTGCACTCTGAACAACTGATAGTGGATTCATTATAATTCTGATAGTATATTACCCTGTCTTATAAAATTCATGCAAGCAATGTTACTAGACCTGTAAGTCGTAAGGATAACTCATAGTGACTGGTTGTCCTCCAAAAACTGATGAAGTTCATTCTGTGTTCGATAACCTTGTTTCCTGAAAGGTTACGTATGACATGATCATTAGATACTTGACCCTTCTAAGCTGTTATCAAATACAGATAACTTAAAACAAATATTAATAAGATCAATTAATACATTACTTAGCTCATTTTTTTTGTTGAGTTGTAGTCTTCTAAAGCTGCTTGGATATAATAATGCTTGCTAGCATACTTTTCTTGAAGATATAATTTAGTTGAGTAAATTCCTAAGTTCACTCACATGTGATATCATGTAACAAAAATACCTGTGCTACTTCACATCTTTTCTGGATATTCCCTTCATCTTTAAGTCCTTACAGGAGATCTAAAAAACTCCACAGCACACACCATTCTCAAGCAGGAGACAATCATATTAAAAAATTACATTTGACACCACTCACCAAAAAACCCACAAACAAACCCCAAAAACAAGTTAAATAAATTAAGCTGCAGTTTCTTCTTGTACTTCAGAGAACCCCAAAAAAAAATCGTGGACCATAACTTTGGAATATATAAATTTGAAGTGAACTTTTACTGAATGCAATATGTAGCACTGGTAGCAGATCAAATATAAAATGAATAGAAAAAAAATCCTTCACCCTTAATTGACCAGGTCATGCAGGGACATAGGTAGCCTAATTGTACAGGAAAGGACATAGGCATCTTGATAGCATCCAAGAACTTCATGTCATCGTGGTGATGCAGAACCATAGTTAGCAATATGATGATACTGAGTTTTGTACCAGATCTTCCTATGCTTACTCTAACAAGTACCACCTTACTGTATTTCTATAACAATCAACACCATTCAGATAAGAGACCACTGTGTAAGACTGAGATATTATTCCAAATTCAGCATCTCAGGTTCATTTCTAGTGGCAGTGTTTAATAAAATAATACTCCATGTTTGATGTTTTAAATGGCAATGCACTGTTTGCTCTCTAAAAGGTTAGTTTTGAACTAATTAGAAATGAAATTATTTGGTATCAAATTATTTTGGCTAAACATTCTCATTAAAAAGCAAGAGTTTGATGGAAAAATATCAGGTTTATTATAAGAAAAGCTGCAAATACAGGAGCATCATTATCTTGATTTTTTTTATTGAAAGACTATGCCTGAAATCTGAGCTACAAGATGATTTCAGTATTTCCCACAATTAGTAAGCTTTCATTTTGAATAATTTAATTTTATGAAACAATCAGTGTACTCTGCAATATGTATCTTTTCAATAACTTTTTCCTTTCAATTACAAATAATAGCATGTTGGAATTCAGAAAGCTATAGTAATCACTAGTAAACACTTCCATTATCAGGTCAAAATTTAGTCATTGATAATTTTGCCACATACCTGCCTTTAAGAATAAGATTTTGCTTTCTTCTTTATGATGAGTTTGGTGTTTTATTTTGTTTTGGTTTGCACATTACTTGTTTCGTAGGACAATAAAATACTTTCTTTTGAAAAGTGAAGGGTTTTTTTCCCCGAAGATGTTTAATGTACTTTTATGATTTGAAACAAGAAACTGGAATTTGGGTGAGGGTCATTTCGAAGTCAAAGACACATATTTTTTTTCTGATCATCTTAAATCTACCCTGATTTAGCAAAGTTATATATATCTGAAAACTACCATACATCATTAGAGGCTTTACTAATATTTTCTAATAGTTCATCTTCACAGAATATTTTCCTTCAACTGGCATCCTACACACCTGGTACAGAAATATCACTCTTATGGGGAAATTCACAAATCAGTACCATTACACCCTTAGTCTTCAGAAGGTAAAGTTATTCTGCGATCCAGGAAGAAACAAAAAATTCTCATCTCATATTTTCCACTCAAAGGTAATAAATCTGTGCACATCACAACCTAATAATAAATGAGTAGTCATTAGATGCAAGTAGAAGAGAGGAGTCACTAGCTTATAGCTACACTGTAAAGTAACTTCACTCCTTCTTGAGTACCTTGAGCATGATACCCGACTATCCTTACTGTCTAAATATTTAATCCCAGAGTCTCTTTTGAAGTGAACCAACTTGTTCCTTTTAAACTAAAAAAGCTGGGAGCATTTCTGGAAACAGTTCACTCCAGGGACTCCTCTCAACAGGCAGTGGGTGAACCTGCATGAGGTTTGACCCTCTGACTTAGTCTCCAACACTATTGTGTAGGCTTTGAATATAAGTAATGTTGTATGGTATAATACTGGAAAACATACATGTTCTTTTTGATTAAAACTTCTTAATACAAAAGGTTCTATTTCTGCAAGTAATTATTGGCTTTAAAAAGATTCTATGACTGAAAAAGCTACATCTATGTGGTTTTTTGTAAGCAAAAACAATCAAAGCCTTCTCACACTCAGAACTGTCTAGAAAGAAAATAGTTGTTAGAAGCAAATGTGGTTAAATGGCTTCAGACTTGGAGACAGTTTATAATCTGCCCACTTGGAGATCTTCCATATATTTGCCTATAATAAACTGTATAGTCACATTTTATTTTTTTACAAAGAGCTACTGAAGTCAAAGAACATTCACAGGATTCTGATCCTTTGATTATTGGGACCCCAAAATAAATTCTTATATGGCAGTATTTTCTGCTCAGGTACTATAACAAATTTCATTTTAACGCTACATTTAAAATGAAGGTTGAGGAGTAAAATATCAAAAGTCAGAAAATAATGAATTTGCATAGGCATATTATACAGCTAAGCACTCAAGTTTCCACTGTGTCTTGTATTCTTACCCTAATAGTTGAAACAGTTATTTGTCCTGGGGATTTTTATAAAATTTGTGGCTACATGGAAAATCAACTTAATTATTAATTGGTGAATGTAAGGGACTCATTGGAACTTAAACTTTCAGAATGGGTTTTCAGTGATAAGCCTCCTGTGATAAAGTAGAAGATAGCTAGCCATTCAACAGGAAGATGATATGACAAAATTATGACCATTTTCAGAGGAGGACAGGTTATCTGAATTACACCTTAATTATTATTTTTAAAACTATGAAATAATATATTTACAGAGTTGAGTCAGTGTATCTTTCACTGATACATCAACTAGTGAACACGATAGAAGCTTTTACATTAATTATAATTACTTCTCCTTAATGAAGTGCAAAAATGTTTGTGTAATCTGTTTCAGTTTCTTGAATTAGGTTACAGTTTATCACTCTGAAAGCAGGATTCTGTTGCTGATTTTTGCAATAAGTTAGTTGAGCCCCAACAGATAATCAGCATATCATCCTATAACACCAATCAAAAGCAATGCTAACATTAAAAAATGTTTAAATGCTAATAAGCAAAACACTCTGTTAACATGGAATGCGTTTTATAAGAAGAAAGCAATAGCCACTCCATTTTATTAATGTATATCTTTTTAACTAACATAGGATCACAAAATGTGTGCACTACATAAAATAAATAACTGAATAATAGATTTGCTTCTCAAAACTACTAAGTATGTAACTCACAACTTCAAATTTAGCCTCTGCAACACTCATAGAAATCAAGTCTACTCACTTAGATAAGTTAAACACATTCTTAAGACCTTACAGGACTGAGCGTACTGGGAGAAAATACTTCCAACTACAGATTTTGTTTCTTGGCAATACCCAATATGATGTGGATATAATAACAATGATAATTATATTTTAACCATTCTTTCAGTTCTGCCTAATACAACATCAATAACTATGAGCCAGAGAAAATGAAATTATTTAATTATGTGATTAATCTTTCTTTAAACACCAAATAATTCCATCTTCTACTTCAGCAGAAGCACTGCCACACTTTATCAACAACTGCATCTGTGAACTCCATTTGTCCTCCAAGCTGAAATAATCTATACAAAACCTTTCAACTCTCTCCTTACTCTAACCCTCCCTAAAAAAGCTTCACGGCTCAGAGTTTTGTACAGGATGGAAGTTTGAATATACTCTATTGATTCAGGCACACAGCAAGAGAGAAAATAAGGATAAGATTAGAAATTAAATCTTCAGATTATCACTCAAGAAAAAACAGGAGTTTAATACGGGAAAGTATTTATAATTTCCACACATGAAACATTTCAGAGGAAGCTTAATATCTTTACACTAGAAAAGAACAGTCTGGTATCAGATGTGGAATAGGTGGACAGAAGTCCCTATCATAAAGCAAATCTGTTCAAAATAATAATCATAGCAACAATAATTACTGAGGTTAATTTAATGTAAATTTAACATACTGAATTAAACATGTAAGGAGCTTTGAAATTAATTTTATTGACAAAGTTATATCTATATGAAGTAGTATTCTTATCATGCCCTACAACAGTGATTTCCAAGAGCACTTTATATTCACATTGTATCTTTGCAAGAAAGATGCACTTCATGAAATAAGTACAAGAGTTTTGTAGTTACTCATTTCATCACCTGTAGATTACAGAGTCAGTAGGCCAAGCTGCAGAAGAATTGTCAGAAGCTTTACAAAACAATTTCAAAACCTAAAATACTTAGAATAATTATTCTTAAAATAATTTGAAAAGTAAGATAATTGCTTTTCAAAGTTTGTATGAAAAATAACGGACATATTTTAAATGTTATATAGCAACTACAGACATAAAAATACAGAGCACAATGTATATCATATACACTACTCAGGAATTAAAGCACTGTTTTTCTGATTAATTTCAATTATCTACCGTTTCAACTTTAGACAACTTTTGAAGCCTTCTAAGCACATTAGCCAAGAAAAGATCTGCAGTACAGAGAGATATGCAGATCAAAGTTAATTATGATGAGCCATCTAGTTTTGGAAAGCCTTCAAGGAGTTATCCAGATAAGCCTGAAAAGTCAGTACACCTGTCTGAACCTACACCAAACTCTTCTTCTGACTACATTATTTGTAACACAGGCAGATTTTAATTCTCTGGACAATTCAAGAAGCTCTTCATTTCCTCTTAGTACACATTTCTCATTTTGTCACACCTTCAAAGGTCCTACATTTATTTATTTTAATAAACATAAGACTGTCTTTTTTTGTCAGCTGACCAGCCTTTTCTAAAGTTGGGAACATTCTGTAAGTTGACCCTAATGAAAGACAGTGGTTAGATCAGCAACTGAGGGTAATATTTATGAATCTAGTGATAAAAATGGACAGAATTATCATCCAAGAGGTGAATTTATGCTCCCTGAAAAAAATGTGGAATATTATTCCTTTTTTCCCTTTTATTTTCCTTCTCAATATAAACTCTAAATCTCAGCTTAGTCCCTAAACACTTCTTTAAAGTGAATCCATTCTAAGTGACGATGCAACATTATCTGCATGGGTTTTCAAATTGGACCAGTATAGAATACATTTTCAAGGGTTCCTTAACTTGACCTCTTACAAAAATATACAATCATGGCATTTAATGAGAAGTCTCAGCGTACAGTTTTGTACCAATATTATTTGCACACATGAACAATGCATGCAGAACCAGCCCCTTTAGAAACCAGGATTTCCACTTTCAAATGTGTATTTCTGTATTATCCAGCAGATTTCAGAAAAAGGAACGTTTTCAAGTAAAAATCATATGTTATATCATAGCATTGTGTATCCTAGATATACCTAATAATTGCAGTTCTCTGTTACTTAAAGAGCATTAAATAGCACATAATTGTTTGTGTGATCACTTACACTCTTTTGTAGGCAGGAAGGAAACTTAGTTATTATACTCAGATTATTAAATCAATCAGAAAGCTTAAAAAGAATTTGTTACAAAAAAAGGAGAGATGGGGGGAGAAGCACTTAGCAATCTGGTACTTTGATTTTTTTTCTGCTTAGAGATGGATGCTAACAGGAAATTCAAACTTCATAAACTTCTCAAACAAGGAGGCATCTTAGGGCCATAAAGATGATTAAGGGATTGGAGCACCTGACATATGAAGAGAGGCTGTGAGAACTTGGCCTGTTCAACCTGGAAAAGGCTCAGGGGGGATCTTATCAATGTGTATGAATACCTGATAGGGGCAGGGGGAATAAAGATGGAGCCAGACTCTTCTGAGTGTTGCCCAATGGACACAAATACAGGAAATTCCATTGAAAAGTAAGAAAAAAGATTTTATTTTGAGAGTAGTCAAACACTGGAACAGGTTGCAAAGAGACCTGGAGTCTCCGTCCTTGAAGATACTCAAACCCCAACTGGACACAGCTCTGAACAACCTGTTCTGTGTCACCCTACTTTGACCAGGGGAGGCTGAACTAGATGATCTCAGCAGTGCCTGCCAAGATCAACTGTTCTGTGGTTCTATAAGTATACAGAGAAAATACGGAGCAAAATGTTCACAAGTGGCAAAAATTTTCTAGTACCAACTAATGTGGTAGCACATAACGACTGTACCTATGTCATCTATTACAGTTATTGCAGTTCTTTCTTCGTAGGGTTCTTACAGTGGTTTTGGTATTTATTCACAATGTAGAAGTACAAATGTTCATTGATTTGAACTCACAAGATCAGATTATAAGGCTATTTTTACACTCGCCTGTCTATAAAATGCTGGAATGACTGTCATATAGCGCTGCTGTCATGATGTTCCTTACCTTTGCTGAGCTGTACTCTGTGGAACACTATACACCAGAGCTTGCTGCTAACAGTTGCCAGTGTTTGCATTTTTTGTGCTGTTTCAGACTCCGCACAACCACAATGGGGAAAAATCATGCTCGCCCCTTCTGTTGTGGTAAGCCATGTAATGTGAAACCAGTTCAAACTTAATAGCGATTTCATTTAAACCTTTCCTCTTTTGCAAGAGACTCACAAAGTATTACCATCCTAAAAGGATTCAATTAATTATAATCTTACATATGCCTATTTTCTTTAATTTTCAATTATTTTCTTCTTTTTTTTAATCATCATTTTAAAGATGTCTACATCTGGTTTTGTGGGCTGATATTCTAAGAAATTGGATCTGTGTTTTTAGTACATTATATTTTTATCATTAACTTGTTATGACCAGCTTTAAAGGACTAGAAAGGAATTGGATACTTTAGGCATGAGTTGTGGCTTTAAGCTGCTTTGTTAGAATAAAAAAAAAGCATACCCCACCAGAAGATATTATATCAAGAGGCGATCTGCTCTTACATATTAACTGTAACACAAAACCCCAAACGATACTGTTGACAAGGGTTTTTTTTCTTGTCTGTCTCTTTTCAGCTTGCTTATTTGTCTCTGACTTCTTTCATGTCATCTCCTTTCTACTTTTCACATGCATTTTTTTCTTTGATATTTTCCTGCCTTACTTCCCCCAAATAATTTCCCTTTGCTTCTGCAATTTTTGATCTCTCCCTCATAAACACAAATGCTTCTGCCCTATAGAAACTTTCATTCTTTCCCCACATAGACCCTCTGTATTATTCTCATGTTGCATTCACTCTGTGCCAACTCTATTTCCTTTACTAGATTTTATCTATTAATTCCTCTGGTATAAAATATTTTAATCCTGATTCTTTTTTTTTTGCTGGTCACACCTGCCTAGACGACCACGGTGAGTCCTACTTGCCTGACACCATCCCATGCTTGCCTGCACTCTCAGTCTCATCCCTCCTTCCCTCTGCTTACTTTATAAGTCTCCCTTAACAACCTGTTGTCTGACTTCTCTTCGTCTCTGACATCACTCCTCTTGATCTTTAGCCTTCTGAAAAGCTAAATAATAAAAACATTTCTGGCTATGTATCTATCTCACTATGTAAAGCGGCTCTCAAGCCCTAAGGCCGAGAAACATGGCTCCACTTTTGTTCACAGAGGTAAACTCTCTCTGCTTTCCTCCCTCCTCCAGACAAGACACTTGCATCCAAACTGCCAACAGTTTCTGGCATGTGGTATTTCCCGAACTGTGTCTTTTTTTGGAGAATGTTAGTCAGCTATGACCAAAACCATGCCAAGGATCACGTTCATACTTAAACAGGAATTTGATCATGGGCATGTACTCAAACATTCACCCATCTATCCAAACTCCAAGAGGCATCAATCTTCCTCTCTATTCAGATCTGTCTAGTTTATTATCTTTCCTTTGCCTTAGAGAAAATCAGTGCTAGAGACTGAGCTGTGCAAACAAGTGGGCAACAACTGGGGAAGAAGTGGAAGCTCAGGTGAGCTTTGCTGAAGCAAGTGGGAGAATTTAACTCATCTGTAACATGATGAGAGAGCATGTGGCACCACCATCAACAGCTTGACCATTGGGTGCCTCCATCTTCAGGTGGCTCTGTTTATCTCCCTGCAACAAAGTCCTTCTTAATTTAACTATGTCTAAGAGCAAGTCACTGCTAGAAGATGTTATGGTAACTTTCAAAAGAAAACAGTAGTTTGGGAAACAGATTGTTACAGGACTTTACATTAGTATAAGGCCTCAGGAGATGTATCAAAAGCAGAATTTCAGGATGAAAAATTAAAACAGGCGTGTGTGTAGCATGGAGTTATTCTAACTAACTCTGTGTCTTCAGGCAACTATATTCATGACGACATTATCTAATCAAGCAAAGCAGCAAAAAATCAGAAGATATCTGATCTATTAAAAATGAATAGGGGTATTATTTTCTAATGATAGGTAATTCATGCTTTGAAAGGTTTTTTGTTTATAAAGAAAAAGAACAGGGGAAAAAAATAAAGTATTATTATTTGCTCAGTTATTTGTATTTTAAAGTACTGAGCTGCCGCAATTTCCACTACATACAGTACATTTATGTAGCAATAATGTTACATTACGGTATCTCCTTTGAGGTACTTGGGTGCTGGTTTCCTAGACTGTTCATTTATTAACAAGTGGGTATAAGCCATGAATTCAAAAGATCGCCCATGTGAAGGTGTTTCTAGCAATCCTACCTGTTGGCGGGATGATTCCAGGAGACATTAGGCCTGGGACAGAATGTGGCATGATATGAGAATTCTCTGGGGAGGTGACACTTTGAGTCCTCTTAGGAGGCCTTCCAGGTCTAGAACTGAAACAAACAAACAAAAAAATTTTTACAATTAAGCTGTTGTCTTACACATCATTTCAAAGTTGTTTCAAGTGGTAACATGGACTGTAAATAAATTTGTTTCAAGGACGGTTGCTTTTGCAGTTAGATGTAATAGACTTCCATCACTAATTAGATTACATGCTGAATTCATTTTCCTCATTGAAGATCAGCCGCTCTTGATGCATAATTCATAGCCTGCACCTCGTTACCTGCTTCTTCATATTAATATCTATACACAGTTTGAATTGCCTCGTTTGCATATGCTAAAGTTCTGCATGCAGCCTTCAGCACGAAAATTATGCACTAACTTGTAATAATTATTACAGTCAGCCTGCTATTGATTTATGAGACTTTTAAAAACCAAATATGTGTAGTACTTGTAATGAATGATATTTTAAGGTTCTTCAGGAAATTAAAAGGCAATGGCTGCCTAAGGAAATGTTCTGCTTGTTTGATTTAATACTACAGTTAGCTGGGAGGTGGAATGAAAGAGTGATTCAGACCTATAGCACATTTTTCGATGATATGTTTTATTACTTTGCACTGCTAGCCTGATATCTAGATGATAAATGACAATACATATCTAATGTGTGAAAAGGTCTTGCAATTTCTTTATTTTTTGTCATTTAAAAGATAAGTCAAGTTATCATTTAACCCTTATTCTATTTAAAGTGAAAATCTCACTAAGACACCTTACTTTAAATATACTACTTTATGTCAGAAAGGACTCAGAATTATTTGTAAGATATTGTTGAGCAACTGCCATCACAGCAGCTTACATCTGTCCAGCACGGAAAAATAAAGGGTTTCAGGTTTAAGCACTCCTTGTCTGTTAAATGCTCACATACACAACTTTCCATCTCCTGGACTGTGTAAGTAGCATACAAATTAGATACGGATTACAATGAAAATACTTATTACCTACTTACATGCAAATATGTACCTGCTTCATACAATGCATATCCAAAGGCTTGCATTCTTTTGTACAGATCATGGCATAGTACTATTGCAATGTCCTGTAACTGCTTATTTATTTAGGGGACATTGTGGAATAACTTCACAGAAGAAGGTGATGTGCAGTTCTAATACTGCAGTGTTAACCTATGCTTTGCCAAACATCTGAGGTTCTTCATTTGTTTCAAAACAAGAAAGAAAAGAAAGGCTTTGCTCCTTGGGTCCTCAAACTAACAAAACTCTCATCAAGGATAATGGCATTTTTAGCTATGCTGGGACTGCAGGAGGCAGATAATAAAATACCTCTGTTTTCTGTGCATATTCATTCCCCTTGTGTTTGGAAATACCCCTTTTTTTCTTTTTTTTTTTTTTTTTCCAACTTCTACAACCTACCTTTAATAAACTAAAAACAATCAAAGTACAGGGCATTTTCTTGGAGCTTAATGACTCAAGGCATTGAGTCATTAACCTTAACTGATCATTAATTCCCAACTTAATGTCCTGAGCTAAGGTCATTATTAAAATTATAAGCTTGATAATTTCTTTGGTTTGGGATTTTTGATTTTCTTTAATACAAACAAAATCATCGTATGTTCACAACTACACGAAAAACAGTTGTAGAAAAAGAATAGTCTTATTCCAGCTCACAGAACCAAATTAAGTGTCTTCCGTCGTTCTTTGAAATTTTCTTTGTGATTTACAATAAAAATAAACATACCATGAACACACATAAAACTGATAAAAACATTATAGGCAAAAATTATCTGATATAAATGGAGTGTTTCTAATATATTCACCCACCAAAAAAATGCTACCATGTAAGAAAACTTTAATGGCTGAATTTAAATACCTATGACAATGCACTGTTCTCAAATCACCGCTGTGATGTGAGTATGGTAGGGTCTGACAACAGCATAAAAAGCACAAGCAGGGTGCCATGGCATAATGCACAACCTACCAATGACTTCCAAGTTTTTAAAAAACAACAAATTCACTCCTGCAAAGATTCTTTTTGATGAATTAATGCTTACTACTAAACATAGCCATGGTGAAGTCTGAATGCTTTTGTCTTTGATTTTGCAGAATAAAACCACCCCCTTCAAAGACTAAGAGAAGACACCCATGGACCAAATCTGTAAATGAAGGTCAGCAACAAATTATAGGTGAGTGATATTGAAATATCCAAGGCAAAACTCTTCCTTTGGTTGCCTTCTACAATCAAGTTGATTGTGCTACTATTCAAAGCCATAAATGAGCCCAGTAACCCAACTCTACCCCATGATTTATCCCAAAATTCACCAAATAAATGTTTTCATGAAGTCCCAAAACCCCAATTCCAATCCAACTAACAATAAGTAAACCTCTTTTATCCTGATACAATTTTTATGTGACAAAGCACTAACTCCAGTTTACTATAAAAAGACCTTTATCTATTTAAGAAATGTTTGTTCCTTTTGATAAGGCAGAAAAACAAATATAAGAATTATTTCTTAAGGTCTGGAAGATCTGATTTAGTCACAGGAGGCTATGCAATACACAAATAAAAGGAGTAAATCTCTAATTGGTTAAAATAAGCAAACACTGATTGTCCCCAATAACTGATTGATAATTGTCTTGATTTGTTATTTATATTATGCACTTGTTTCATTAAACAAATTCCTAACTTGAAATACTATCATTTTATAAGATCTGTTTTCAAATCGTAAGAATTGCAAGAATTTTGCATGAATTGGAAAAAAAAGTATGTAAAAATCACTTTTAAAATAATAACTTTCATTCTATTTGAAAACTTGCATGTTGTTTTGTAGTTCATTATCATTTTTATAGCTATATGATAAACTCTAAAAAAAAAACATTAAAGGCATAGCAAATGAGTTTGACTATCATAAACAGACTAATAAAAATAGCTTAATGAATCATTTTGTTGCTATTTTTCCTAAAGTTGTGTATAGTAAAGACCTACTTATTTTTACATTAGGACAAGTTCACTTTCATACCAAGATAAGCCTGCTTCAAAGTATACATGTTCCTATTTTGTATCAAAATCAGTAGATTTGTCTTCAGTATGAAAAGATAACATAATTAAAATAGGTGTGAGCGATTTGTTTGCAAAAGATATATTTCAGAGCAATGTATGTTATTCTTCTATTCAATGTCACTGAGATACAAAAATAATCATTTTAAAACTGTTGACAATGCTCTTTTTACTCAGATTTAGATTTTTTTATATAAGTTTTTTTAGAGATATAGAAGATATTGTAAGATTTTGTCTTTTATCTGAATAAAATTTTTGGAAGAACAACACTGGTTCTTCTGAAGACACGTTTGACTTCTCTAAGGTAATGCTAATTATCTCAATGGGTAAACTACTCAAGTTGACCCATTTGGATTTTGAAGATGACTACAGTTTGGATGTTTTAGAGCTAAGATAAACATGCTGAAGCGCCAAAACCCAAAAAAAGCCAACTCTTATGAATACCTAGGGTCATAGTACAGAGCAGTCAAGAAATCTTTTGGACTCTCCAAGAAGACGCTAGAAGAAACAGACCTACATCTGGAAGTCATAGCTGGTCTTCCTCTCTACTGTTTCATTCTTTGAAGATTAAATTAGAGAGAGGATAAATTAGACAATTTCAACAAAGACTCGAAGGAGCGGCAATGCTTAACTTAAAGAGCTGAGGAAAAGTCAAAGGGAAGTTACCAGTTCCTTGTTTACTCATTAAAAAGGAGACGTAATAGAAACATTGTCACTCTTTCTGCTTTTAGAAATATAGATGTGTAAGTTAAGATTTTTTTCCTCTCTAAAACTTAAGTTTTCATGTATGAGATATCTTAACATATGTTGAAGAAGAAAATGAAAGCTTCCTACAGGACCACATATGACTAACTTAGTTTTTAAAGTGAAGCACCTAAATACATTTAGCTCCCTGAAAACTCATCTGCCTTATATAGGTTTGTGTAAGCTTTGTATCAAAATTTGTAGACTTCTTGCAGGGTTTAGAAGACATTCCCACAAACAACTGAGATTTATCTTTGAAGACAATCATCACGATTTACAATTACAATACACTATTAAGTGACAGAGAAACTAAAGGTGCAGACTGGTGAATCTTCAAATTCTCAAAAAGGGAGGGAAATATTTTCTTCATTTGCACCAGCTAATTAGATATTCAGAACACTTTCCAGAACCACTGAAAATAAATCCATCAGGTTTTGGTCAGATTTGTATTTCACCCCTCCAACTTCCATAAATACTTCAATGAATACTATGGCCCTAGCATTTTCATCTTTGAAGGAAAGGGTGTATGTCTTCTGCACTGTGACTGGCATGAAAGGTACAAAACATGAGAAGCAATTGAGAGTATTTTGTCCTAAAATACATTAAGTTCTCTGAAGTAGTTCTCTTTTGATCTTTTGACCAACATATATTAGTCTTATATCCTTCCTGTGTTACCAAACCTAGACAACGACAGATGGCTGAACTACAGAATAAAAAATGGAAGAATCAGTGCTTGTTATCAACTATAATCTTGTGCTTTGATTACACTTTTAAAGTTCTATACACCTCCAATTTTATTATCAAAGTATGAGCTTGCTCTTAGAAATCACTTTGATAGTGCAAAACAATTAAAAGCAGACATAATCAGCAGAAGATCTGGTCCTGCACAATCATGTGGAAAGAGGTGAAGAGAAAATAGGTACGGGTTTATCTGCAGGCTTTAAAAGTAAGCGGACTTTTCATTCAGCAATTTTTATTATCTGCCTGAAGACAAGCATGGCTTTAAAATGTAAGGGTCTCATTCTTGAAAGCCTTAGACACACAGACCTCCCACTGATTTCTGTTAAGAGATTAGAGCACCAAGGAAGATACTGGTTCCAGAACAGAGGAAACTCTTCATGAGTAGCACATACGTCGCAGAGTATGTTACTAGCATTTTATATATGACTGATTGCACAGCAAAACATATACTATAAAACAAAAAGAGCGTGAAACACAGTTGATAATGCTGTGATTTACCCTTCTGATGTCCTGACTTTGAGGAGTAATTGTGCAAATTAACTCTAGCCAAACAAAGTTTCACTCTTTAAAATTATTTTTATGAAGTATCCCTTAAGAAAACAGCAACTCTTACCAGCTGTAAGAAAGCAAACTGCCTTTCTAGCCAAAACTAATTTTCAGGGCTTATTTTCTACATTTACAGTTTCATTTTTAACCTTGTCTGTGAGCAAGTTTAGCGCACAGAAATACTGTCCTCATTTGAAACTGAGCAAACATGATGCAGTGAAGCTGCCATTGACCAGGCAGTTTTATACTCAGTAATATTGGGGGGTGGTGGGGAGAGTTACACTCCGGAGGTGATAGCCAGCAAATCTGTAACAAGCATTTGGTGTATTTATTTAATGTATTTTTATGTTCTTAGAACTGCTTAGAACAGCTTTGAATATCAATATCAATTTTAGCTACATCAGCATTTATGCATCTCATTTAGGTACATATTGCGAATCTAGTCTTTATTTCTCTCTTGTTCTACCTCCCCTCAGTGCTTCAAAGACTGACAGAATTTTTGACCTCAAAAGGAGCTGGCTGAATGAAACTTAGGTAAACAGCCAGTGAAAGTGGTTATTATGTGCTCGCCATAGGATGGCCACTGCAAAAGGGCTGAGGATGTCATAGCCTGAGGCTACTTGCTGACTTGATTTAAAGAGAGGGATGCCCTGTGACAACCTGTAGCCAACTCTTCCCCCATGGTATATATGTGGTACTTCTGGGTTTGAGATAGCTTCCATGCTGCTCTCAGCGTCATACATGCAGCCTTCACGTTAATAAGACTTGAGCCAAGGGCGTGTCAATTCTGAAAAATAAGGTCTAGGAAGACTGACTAAACCTTTTGTGTAATTTAATTCCTTTGGTTGGAAAACACTTGCTTGCCAAGGTAACCTTCATAAATATTTCTAATGCACTGAACTAGCATTTTAAAGGCAAAAAAGTGACAACATACATCGATCTAAACCTTATACTTTACTATGTTAAGCTTTCCCCTTCTACTCCCACTCAAGAAGAAAGCAAAATAATGCAGTTCCAAGACCGGGCATATATCTATTTTGGCAGTTAGTAAAACAAACATTAGAAATCACACCAGGTCCTTTTTACTTGCAGCAGTCGTATGAAACAATAAAACTCACAGTGCAATTACCTTAAATTTATTTTTCTTCTCACAGTTAAACAGAAAATGTTCTCACACAATAATTAGTGCTGAACTCATGATATATTAGAAGGAGTTACTGAGACAGCAAACAATGCTGATAAAAATAAATACAAAGATCTGTTTAAAAATCTTCACGGAGTATATGAATGATCTTCAAAATAATTAGGTTGAGTTACAGGTGTGAGTAGCGGAGAAAGCATACTGATAAAATATTACCGCATTTTAGTAACAGAACACATTACTGCTATTTTTAAACCAAAATGGCCAAAAATGGGTATTTGGTCAGAAATGCAGTACCAGTTTACCAGTGGTCCAAATAATTAAGCTAAATGGAAGAAAATATATTGAACTTCATATCCCATCCTAAAGCCATTTATCGCAGTAATACACGAGCACTGCTTAGTGCTAGGATACTAAACTTTTGGGGCAATAGAGAAGACCTTGTTGAATTATTCCTTTTCCTAACAGACCAGTCATGTAAATATCATGCCATTTCCATCTTCCTCAGCTCAAATCACTCTGTTTTTCAGCAAGATCAGGAGTATTCTCGACACAAGAGTACAAGGTACAAAGTACATGAGTGCAAGAATATATAGAATATATATTACAGCAATACCTGTCAGCTCTTGATGCTCGAAGTCCCACTACAAACACAATGAAAGAATCTAAGGAAAAGATTCTGCTTGACTGACCATACCACTTGAATATATGAATGACCCAAAGGGCAAGAAAGGAAATAAAACCAGTTAGAAATCTGAGAGTAACTGGAGTAAATTACAGTACCAGATTTGAGTACAGCTGTGATTGTACGGAAGTTTAAAATATTACTGAAATGTGACTGTTCTCTTAATGAAATTGAGATCTGTAAGTCATCTACTGGAAAGTGAAAAACAGATAAAAAATTAATCTAATTCTGTTGGGTGGCATAATTATGATGTCAGAAGTAAATTAAGCCAAAAAGTTCACTGCTTCATCTAATTAGCTGAAACACTAGATCTGCCTGAAAGTTCTTAAAACATTTAAGTATGTTGGCTCTCATGATTATGTAACAACTGTGAAACACAAGCCTCTGATGATGACAACCATACAAGCTAGAGTAGAAGATAAGTCTGAATGAACAATGAAATGCAATTATTAAACAGAACTCATGCATAAATTCAAACCATATTGATATATTTTTACTTGATATAAACACTGCTTCAGAAAGAATACTCAAAATATGCAATAGAAGTACAGAAATCACAGCACTGGAGGTACTGAAGAAAGTTATTTAGGAATATTGGCAATAGCAACAAGAAAAACTTGCAAAATCATATTTATTTCCTCTATTTACAGTGCTGTCTTTTCAGAATAATTCTTGCAACTACAAAAAAATGTACAAAAAACAGTGATATAAAGTGCATGCTTCCCACAAATGCTCTTTCTGTCAAGTTATAACAGATGCCTTTCCCATTTCACTCAACCTTACAGCATAAACCGCACCCATAATTTAAATATGCAAGCTAAATGATTCCTTCTAACAGTGTTATTCACCCACATGAAACCCCAAACTATAACAGATGCAAAGCCTATTTTTTCCTCAACTGTTTTAATCTTTTCTTAGGCTTTTAATTCTAAAAGCATCACCTCAAAACAACATCTACTACTTATATTATCAAAATGTCAAGCATGGAGCTAATAGGCCAGAAAGAGAGGTTTGATCCATAAATGACACAATCTAAAAGAATCTTAAGCTTTCTTTTTTTAAAAAAAGTTTCTACTTCATGTTGCTGAGATGATTCCCAATGTGAAACAAGTGTAACTGATGTGGTTATGTCTGTTAGAGTCTGCAGATGGCCTGAAACAATGATTTAAATGTATGAACTTCAGTTGGAATGAACAGTCCTGCTTCAAGGCTTGTTTTCTAACCATCTGCATTCATCTCTGCATATAACTTGCACATGTAATTACAAATTTGTGAACATAAATCAGATAATTGCATGTACAAATAACCAATTAGACTCAAAGCAGAATTAGGCCATATAATAGCACACTCCTCTTTTGAACACATATATCACCATACATACATAAGTGAATATCTTTGTTTAAGAAATTTTTGTTTAGAAAAATAACATTTGATTTGTTGTCCAGTAGGACACACTGGGCAACAGCTGCCATTTTGAGCTGCATAAAAAAATAACAGAAACACGAGAAGAAAAAACATCTACTTAATAAACAAGCCCACCATTGCTCAAGGGGGTCACAGAGCTGGTGTTCATTACCACCTGTATTAAAGATACACAAACTTTCAATGCTGATATAAGCTCAAGTAAGAAAGAAAAAAAATATTGTACTATTCAAGGGAAGTATTTTGTGGAAATACTCTGGTTCTCCTGGCAGTTTGTTAATTAATATGCCATTCTTATTCATAACAGTTGATAATGGAGTTCTATCATGTAAGTGTATCCACTGTAATATCTGAATGCATTCATCACTTAATTGGTCACAATTCTTCGCATGAAATGCTGAAACAAGTGAACTGTCACCTTTTTAATGAAGCTGCCTATATCTTAAACCCTTTGCCCTTTGAAAAACTATTTATACTCAAAATGAAAAATTTTATTCCAGCTTCTGCCAGAGACTGTGGTTAATGTTCACTGCCCTTTATTCACCTTATTTTTAATTCTGAAAACCCACACTCATTAACCGTACACTTCCAAAGAATTGCTGGAACCACCTAAATAAAAGCTTAGAAGTTACTATTATTGTACATTTGAAAGTAACAGTAGTGATATGAAGATATGAGACCTCACCTAGAGTACTGCGTCCAGCTCTGGAGCCCTCAGCACAAGAAGGACATGGAACTGTTGGAGCGGGTCCAGAGGAGGGCTACTAAAATGATCCGAGGGCTGGAGCACCTCTCTTATGAGGACAGGCTGAGAGAGTTGGGCTTGTTCAGCCTGGAGAAGAGAAGGCTGAGGGGAGACCTGATTACGGCCTTTCAGTATCTAAAGGGGGCCTATAGGAAAGATGGGGAAAATCTTTTTAGTAGGGCCAGCTGTGACAGGGCAAGGGGTAATGGTTTTAAACTGAAGCAGGGTAGGTTTAGACTGGATATAAGGAGGAAATTCTTTACAACGAGGGTGGTGAAACACTGGAACGGGTTGCCCAGAGAGGTGGCCCAGAGGCCCCATCCCTGGGAACATTCAAGGCCAGGTTGGATGGGGCTCTGAGCAACCTGATCTAGTTAGTGGTGTCCCTGCTCACTGCCGGGGGGTTGGACTAGATGACCTCTAGGGGTCCCTTCCAACCCAAAACATTCTATGATTCTATGATTCTATGAAATACTGAAAAGACTCTCCGTTAGCCTGTATAGCTATAACTGCACAGCTGAGTGTTGGTAACAACGCAGTACCCATTAAAATCAAGAACTTAAACCTTTAAATAAGGTGTTTCGTATTTGCATTTATGCATAAATACGACTATGAATGAATCTGCTAGATGAGTACTGAACACTAAAGTGAGAGGTTTCTTTGAACAGACAATATCTAGGGTCTGAGTGACATTTATGTTGGGTAGAACTGTACAAGTAACACTAATGAAGAGTCTACGGTCTGACTGCATGCACTTCTAGCTGATACCAGTAAGCAAGTCCTAAACTAAAAGCTAATGAGTAGTTTCATGTCTGTCTGTCTGGGACAGAAACCAGCTATGAGTATAGCAATGGGTTTGTGCAAAACCTAGCAAAATGCCCTTCACTTAAACTCCATGTGGACTAAGAGATGTAAGAAGGCTGGCTACCTTTGTAGGTACCCTTTAATTAGTTAATACTTTTGTGTACTCTAGTTGTACTTTACTTCCGAAACACAGCAAAATATGAACTTGTAGGGAAAAAATAAATTATGGCATATTCCAGTAAAATCCCTGATCTGTGTACCCAGTCACCTAATATCTCTTGTTTGTGAAACTGAGATCCCAGGTGTGTTACTGTGTTCCACTCTTGTAAGTCTAGATGTAGCCTTGCTTGGCTTTTATATTCTACTATGTAATACGATAAAATAAATTTACATTTTATTTTTCTTGTGCAAGGCAAGGAACAGAAACGACCACCCAAATTCAGCCTCCCATTTTCTTTGCAGAGCCACATCTACAACCATATGAATAGTAGCACAGTTTTCCCTCCTGAGCAGTAGTACTATAGTAATTGGGACGATACCAATCCAAGACTCCCAAGTCCTAAAAAAATTAAATAAAATAAAAATTATAAGCTCAAGTGGAAATATCAAAGTGATCCAACCAAAGATACTTCTATTTGTTATCCTTACAACAACTTAAGAGTCATTCATGTGTTGCTATCAAGCTACAGAGGATCAAATCTGGTAATACTGTAAAATATAGCACTACAACCCTTTGCTTGGCGTTTGTGGATACGTTATTTGCAGGTCTGAAATACAGGCAATGCTCAAAGCCATCCCATAACTATCTTATGTAAAGTTTGCCCTAGCAGAAATAACTGTCTTCTACTATTTTGATATCATAGGGAAACACTGAAAAGTTAATCAGTCATGTCAGCTAAGTAGTACAAGTAGTATGTTTTTAGATAACAGAGCTGACAAATGTATCTACTTCTGCTAAGATTTTATTATTATTTATATTTCTGTGTAATTCTGGTAATTGCATTTGGGTGAAGCTTCATACAATACAGTTACATAGGGAGATATTAAAGAACTATGTTACAGAAAGACAGAAATCAATTACTGAGAAGTTTATTTTAATATGTAATTTCACATGCCTAACCATGGATCTGCTCTGTATTTACTCTGTTACTGGAAGACTTACACTTGCTTAGTCCCTTTACCTTCCATCGCCAAAATACATTATGAGAGAAAGATATTAGACTTTGAAATTAATTTAAATTACTTCTGCACTAGGTCTGGAAAGAAATGTGTGTTTCTCAAAAACATCTCATATTAACCAAAATAAAGAACCTGCAAAACAAAAGATGAAATTCGTCATGTAATTTTAATGATTGTAAATGCATTCTCATTATGAAGGTTGAAACACCTTCAATTCATCCTTCCTTTTATGAATTTCCTATCTTCAGCAGCATGGGACACGTATGACAGAATTTCTTATAAGACAATTTCTTATAGGAACATGACTTCCAAGATGGTCAAAATGGCACCATAAACTTGCAGCACACTCTCCTAGGATATGCTACAGCTGGCCAGTACCTACATCCATATGATGTTTGATTGACACACTCCATGCCTGGAACATCTCCATATATAACACGTACACAGAACTATCTTTTGGCTCTGTCGTTACAGCTCGTAGCACAAGAAGCTCAAATCCTGACTGAACATTAAGATGATAATGAAATACAAATTAATCATAGTAATTACAAACACATTTTCTTCCCATGCCCAGAGTCAAGTTAGGCCAGAGTTAAAGCAGGTGCCAATTCACAATTATATTTTGACTCTTCATATTTTCTACTTTTCTGAAAGCCCTTGCTTCAAAAACTAAGTACCTCAGTTTCTGTTCTCTTACCAATAAGAACTTACTTTTCTATCACTCTGTCTTGCTTACATGCAGAAAAAGCTCTGAAAATGTTATGGCATGTACAATTTAAGGGGTCAGAAATGAAAAATCATCCAAAATCATAAACTCATCCAAAAGTTTTTTCTCCTGAATTTGTTCTGGCTGATGATGTCTAAACATTAGATGTTGAAACACTGATCAAAGTGGCACGGGTCAAACTAAAAGGGACATTTTCACCAATGCTAATGTTTTCCCCAAGATGTTATCTGTTTGCTGGAGAATTCATATTAGCTTTTGCAGTTTCAAGCTTTACTCCAGTACTAAAGATGATACCAAGGAAACGCCTACTTGACCGAACAACATGCTTTCTATGCTGTGAATCAGTACTTCTGGTAGAACTGGGCAGATTTCTGTGGTAATGGATCAACTTCTTAGGGAAAAAAAAAAAAAAAATCAGCAGAAGACTACCCCTTTTATAGAACAGGAATCAAATTAGACATTATCCTGTCCAGAAACGCACTTGGTTACATGCTTGGCTGAAGGTCAAAGTGGTGTCTTCAAGACTTTCTTGACTTGGATTTCAGATATAATCTGTTTTAACAGATCTGAATAAAGTGGTAAAGTATAATGATATTTTTTCATTATACTCTCTTTTAACAAAAGTTTTACAGTTTTTTAAGCAGTATCTTCCAAGTATAGAGGCTCAGATACACAAAAGGAGTCTGGCAAGCAGAACAGTAAAGCAGTCATCTGTTCCAATTCACCATTTATTCAGTGACTTAAGAAAAAATGACAAAACATGCCTTGGACTCCTGGGCAAAGGAGATTTAGTCCTCGCAAAAGCTTTCTCTCTCACACAATAACTCTTCATGTGAGATATATTTATATTTTTATATGTATATCTACACACACATGCACATACATACATGTATATATAGAACATATAGTATAGCACACTCTCCACACATGGGAGTCTCTAGGCTGATATTCCCAAGGCCGCAGGTGTTGTGGTCCCAAAACACCTTGAAGCAAAGGAGGAATCGATCTAGACTTCATCATCTTTAGTAAGTACTGATAGCCATCTTCTCTCCCATGAGGTTGTGAGACTATGCACCACTCAAGTGAGCCAGAGAAATGCATAGTATGCAAACAGGCCAGCTCTAGCTTTTGTGACTCTTTCACAAAGTACTAAATGGTGAAAGATGAGTATCTCCACTCTCCCCATCATGACAGAACCATGATCTATGAGGTTGATAATTAGAGTATCTATATACACAAACACATATACACGTGTGTGTGTATCTGTGTAGTACGTGTACATACAGACTGCAATCCGTGCAGGTGATTAGCAGGGCACAGTAACGTTAACACAATCGTTTAAGAAAGAAAATTATCACCATAGTCAATTGAAAAAACAGATGTCATTTGCTAATGGATAACAAACCCAGAAGTGTAGTCAAGGGTAAACAAAGGGTAATACAGTTTACTTAGTACTCATTTGCACCCTATGAAGTTTCCTAACTCTCATATGCCAAACACCCAAGTATTTTCCTTTTTTTTTATTTTCCTTGCCACAACATTATTGTTAAGACTCAAATGTCAATTCAGTCAATAGCAATGGTATAGTGAGGTGACTATTCTGAATGACCACAGACCTCTTGTAAACCTCTTTGGGTAGACAGACCATAAGAGCACGTGCCTTGCACCACCGTCTTAGAAGATTAATGGCACATACTAAGTCAACAATATTATCTGCATGTTCCCCAAAGATCTTAAATTAAAATACACATTCATCCTGGTCCAGCGTAGCATATGTGAAATTTGCTTTTCTTAATGAGATCACATTTAATAATAGAGGCAGGCAACTCTGGAAAATAACAAATATACACTCACCCTTGTAAGCGAGTTTCCATAACTAACATTGTCTTGAATGCCGTTATCTCTTTGACTTGTGTAACAGTCAGATCTACAAATAGCTTCACTTATTTAAAAAGTGGCTTATGGGAATCATACATAACGGCCTTTATAAATAAAAACATATTGTTGAAGATTATGCTGTGTCACAACCTTCAGAGTTCAGTTAAATTTCATGCAAATCTTTCCATTAAGAGAATGTTTGTGCAACCTTTTGCATTACAGAATTTCTTCATATTGGTATAGATAGCAAATTTTACTTTATATCACACCCATTATACAATTTACCTCTTTGAATAAAGTACTCATTGCTGTAGAATTAGCTTTCTTCAACAGTTCACACATAAACATACTAATGCTGTGAAAAGGCGTTTATCCTTTCTTATCCTTTCTTTTTTCTTATATATGTAATGAATACATTTATCTTAAGATTTAAACCCTTTCATAATGGTACCTCACAAGTGGTTTACAACCTTGCCGTAAATGTCGAACACATATGATGACATTTAAGATCATGCTTTTTCATGAAAATGTTTCTTTATTTTATAACCACAGTAAAAAGAAAATGCTTCAATGGACAGGTTATATTTTAAAGAAAAAGCAAACATACTTATTTCAACAGGCTTACTGTGAGTTAATTAAAGTGAAAATTATGTAAACAAAAGTCAGTATTATAACAGCCGGTATGAAGTTTTAATTTTTCTATTGACCTAGTACCTTAAACGCTAACAGTTTGGGAGATCAAATTAAATGAATACAAACGTTTTGTTTAATGACATCAGCAGTCAATGCAGAACATCTGTGTTTTACTTTAATAGTGATCAGAAAATATTCTTTTGTTTACATTACAGATAATCATGAGGTTTATATTTCTGTGTTCAATTTAAGAAGGAAAAAAGAACATACTACCTTCAGGGCAGCAATATGTTACAAATGCAGGATTTCTCCTTTTTTTTCTGTTTTGTAACCATGGTAAAACAATAGAAATGAACTTTCCCTGAACCTTTCTCCTTTAATGGCCTGGGTCCGTGTTGACCCAGCAATGCAAGCTGGAACCTGATACTATCAAACTGACTGCTGCTAAAGCAATCAGATTCAGCAGAAACTATACACAGTGCATTATAATACTAATTTCAGCATCCCACAAAGCCAGTGCAAAGGCAAGCTATTAAAGTATTATATTCTATTGTTTAAAAGTGAGATTAATTCAATAGCTTAAATGCACCCAAAAACATTGAACTAAATGGCAGACTGTACAACTGTATTGTTATTCTTTTATAATTATAATACTGTACCAAAGTGAAATTGCAGATAAGGTTCTCCCTTCCCCTCTCCCTTCAAAAAAAAGCACTACTGGATGAATTATTAGTAAACAGATGATTTGAGCCATTACAGGTTCATATGATCCTGCATTTGAATGAGGCATGTAATTAAATTATCAGGACTTTGTTCTAAATGCTTGAAAGAAGGAGAGCATGATAACCACAATTTTAAAAGCTAGAATAACAGAAGAAACTTTTTTTTTTTCTTTTAGAGGACTACAGGCAACTAATGTATGAAGGCATAATTGATTAATTCCACTAATTAAGATATTTGTTATTCCAGCAATCGTAGCTTGATAAATAATGTATTAGATGTGGCACCATTTCCCATCAGTTCTGAAAAGACTGTGATGACGTTTCAAATTTATACTGTTATTTTTTGGAAGCTGAATAGTTCACTTTAGACTTAAGTGTCCAGGCAAAAAGCAAGTAAAATACATTTTGAAGTTATAAAGAAGTTAATCTTTAAATGGTAAATGTTTCATTACAATATATTCTAGTCATTTCACAAAATTTTTCATTTGCAGGCGTTGATTTTTTTAAAAAAGTTTTAAGGGAGAATATTAATTTAAACTAGCCCAAATTTTCCAGAAGTAAGTATTCAGTCAAATTTGGTCATTTATTATGTTTCTCTGGAGAATGAAAGACATCCTCCAAGATCTATTCTGCCCCTTCCCTTTTGAGTTATCTATGTTAAGATGACATAAATCGCTTTTGGGACATGTTTGTGGCTACAGTGGTTATATGGCGACCCTAGTTGCCTAACTGTTTGGCAGCTGCAGTACTCACCTTTAACACAGCTACTACAGAAAGAGCAGCAGTCACTAACTTGAACACAACAGTCCAAAGTATAGACTCCTTATTCAGAATGTGAAATACACAGACAGAAAGACTTTCTCAATCAAAGCAGAGGGATACAACTCTACTTTCTTAAAAAGAAAACTAATCATCATCCTGTAGGCAGGTCAGGAGAATAATATTAAGACTGAAGAAGAGACTGAGAGATCTAATAAACTACAAAGAGAGGAAAAAAAAGGTAGCATTATCAAGACTATTCAGAATAAATCTAACAATCATAAAACTGTTCATCTGGGAGGAGGATTTCTCACTGTGCTCTACCAATTTTGCTTAGGTTACATTAAAACATTATTTAAGCACAGATTAGCACTCAGTTTTTTCTCCTTATAGACGAATGCCCTTATCATCACGACACAGATTTGCACCCATCTTTTTCTCTTGTCCAAGAAATCTTTCATTCCCTTCCATGTACCTGAATAGCTTCAACAAGGATGGGGAACGCCCTAGCCCAGGGTTAAGTATAGCCTATTTGTGGTATTAGTCTTCTTGCTGACCAGCTTGTTGTATTTTCTCAGACAGACAACCTTACTGTCCCCCATATCCCACTTTGTCCACTAAGCTGTAGCAGTGGGAGAGCAGAGGGTGTCCACCTCTACCTTATCCTCCTTCTTTCTGTAACCATGTTTTTAAAGAAGGTGGTGATCACCGCACTTAGACTGTAGACACATGCTCTGACCACATACCATATCCTACACAATAATTACGTATAGGAACTTGATTTTCTTTGGATTACTAGTGTGACCACTCTGAGCAGAAGAAAAATGCAAACTTTAGCTAAAAATGAGGTTATATTCACTTAGGCTTGTTCAAGATTGAGAACCTGTTAAAGCCTATGCTGGCTTGCAGCAGCAATCACATCACTGAAAACACTTATGTCAAATTAGCCTTAAATTGTTGTGCTTCTTTACTCTGCATGTGCATATGAATTTTCCTCTAATAAAGCCACAATATACAGGGGCAATCCTGTATTGCTCAAGGTACAATAAAAACTACCAAAATGAGACCCAAATTTGGGAGTTTATTACTGCAATGTAAATGCTACATATTAGTATCTTGAGCATACTTGCATACCAGCAATATCTTCTTTTAGTCTCCTGTTTGTCTTGCCATGTCAGACAGTAGTCCTTCAGAACAGCTTCTGGTCTAGTGTATTTGGAAAGCACCTAACACAACAATGATGCTAACATAAATATGAGTAGTTATGCTATCAAAACACAGGTTTTAAATAGGAAACAAAGACACTTCAAGAAGGAGGGAGGAGTGAGAAAAGATGCTTTGTGAAATGCAGCCAGTGACTACTAAGTTGGAAGATGCCCATTTCATTGCAGTTTCCCAGCCTTCGTCTATAATAACTTTCTTCCTCCAAGCACGGTTTAGCACATTTTTCTCCAGCTGCCCATTTTTCCCTCCCTTTTCAGAAATTCTAAATTGACTTGACTGATTTTTGATAATCCATTTCTATATCTAACAGGCCAAGTTGAACCTTTCTATCTCATCCAATCCACCTCTTTTGAGTTCAATTCTCTGGAGAATTGTAAGGCACGGCAGGTGAGCCAGTTCCACGAGGTGGAGGTAGTGAGCAAAGAGAGTAGGAAAACTGAAATGCTTCCCTTGGAAGCACAAGCTCAGGACCATGAAAGGGCCTCTGTGTTGTAGTGTGGAGCAAAGGTTGCACAGGAATTCAATGGAATCTCCACTGCCTGGATATGGCATGAAAGAGGACTTGCTTGATACCCTTCCAGCATCGTTACTGTGCCACTGTTGGCAACAACGGGCATGAGCCCTTTTCTTTATAATCAAAGGAAAGACTCCCTTTGATTTTTGTGGGAATTGCATCATACCAATGATAGTTCACAGATGATACGGTCAATCCATCTCCGCAAACAGTCTTCTAACTTGCAAGACCTTGGTCAATGTCTCTACCACTTAAAAGAAATTCAGACACAATAGAACTGAGCAACATACAATATTTTCTCTTCCCATGCTAGGAAAAAGGTACAAAATTCATGGTTCTGGAAAAAAATGGGCTCAGTGAAAATGGAAGTGGGAGAGACAATAGCAGAATGAAAAACAATCTCCAAGTAGAATTAAAAAGGAAAGACCAATCCCCATAAAGAGGAAAAGGTGAAGAGCCAAAAGAGAAACAGAAAAATTCTTGGCAATGATACTCCCCAGTCCTGTAAAATGACAGAAGTTGTTAAGTATCAACAACTACAGATTGCATCTCTTAAAGGGGGATTATTCTGCATCTACAGGACGCTACAAAGCCTTGTCAACTTCCAAAAGGTGAAGGGAATGCTCGCTGTGTTACTGTTTCCCAAACATAGATCAAAACCTCCTGACAGACTTGGAAAAAGACAGATATCCCAATGTATCTCTCCTTCTCAAAATATATATATATAAAAATAGTGAATCGGTAGAGATGTGTATACAAAATAATTCATTTTATTATAATATTGTTTGCAACTGAACAGAATCACATCCTAAAATACAGACTTGCAGACTGGGAAGATTTTATAAATAAATTTTTAAAATTAAAAAAAAAAAACAAACCACTGCGAAAAAATAAACTATCACTGCAACATGTTATGTACAGTTTTTACTAATAATTTTCTTACACTTGGTGTTTATAGTCAGAAGTTAACTATGTAATTATTAAAATAATTTTTAATTATTTTCAATAAACCAAATTAAATAATGTATTAGTCTGCAAACTACAAATATCCTCTACCAGATTTCATATAGGTCAAAACCAACAAAGTTTTATGCATCTTATTATATTAGAAAGAACAGGAAATAGGAAAAACAGGGATAAAATATGGAAACAATTATTACTGCATATACTGTATAGAAACAAACAACTTATCCTATTTTAACCAAATTACCATATGAAAATAAAATATGGCTTAAAACTAACGTTTGTGAGCACGAAGATACAATTGATAGAAAAAGCAGAAAATACTAATTGAACCAAACAGAATTTTGACTCACTGAAAACTATTTGTTTAGTTTAAGAAATCTGTGTAACTATATTGCCAATCAAATAACCTAAAATATTAAGTTGTCATTGCCCTTTTAAATCCTTTCAACTAGAATTCCCTAATTGTTCCCTCACTTTATCTCACTGTACCAGTAAGTAAATAAATTAACAAAATAGCTTTTATCGCACAGAATAACCTTTTAACTGAAGGATTATCTCTGGTTTATTTTTCATTTCTTTCTCTGCAGATAGCAGTTCATGCCTCATTGATTAGTTTGCTGAGGTGGTGACCAGAAATGAAAACAAGGTCTCTCAGATATTGCCAAGACCTGTAAATATAAAAAAAAAAAAAAAAAAAAAGCACCAAAGCTAATACATGTTATGCTTCCAGAATTCAGTTTCTAAGACACTGAGAGTCAATGGTCAGGAGAGGTTCATTTATTCCAATCAGCCTGTGCCAGGATGCAATTCCACTAAACAATTCTAAAATGTCAGCTGTGTGGTTTGGTTTTAGTTTGCTTCTCATTTATACTTTTACAGGATTTTCCTTTTTCTTTCTTTTTTTCTCATTAAGTTTCACTTTCAAAATGTGCCAGCACTCTAATGATAAGATGTGTAACAGAGGTGTGGATCAGTACTGCTTCAAACCAGGATGTTATATTTCTTTCTACAAGAAATTATTTCAGAAAGCTGAATTCCATTTTGAAAATTCAAAAATATTTTCTCCAGTAAAGAGTTAATTTAGCTTAGTTTTTTTGTTTGTTTTTTTTTTTTTCTGTTTTGTGTTTAAAACTTTCATTTCTAGCAGAGAATTTTAATTTTCATGGAAGGTATCAGATTAACAGCTATGCTAGTCAAAATACTCTATCCCCATATCTGGTAAGTGTCATTCGTTAATTATAGGGACCATGATTTGAAATGCAACAGAAATTTGGCTGTTCTATTTACTTAGACTTCAGCCTGTTTATCAAGTCTACATGTATCGCCAACAGGGATGATACTTTCTACGATGTGAAAAATTGAAATTATCAACATAGTTCCCCTTGGATTTAAAGAAAAAAAAAATTAAATATTATGTTACCAGTGCTATTGGGCTCAGAACATAAATACTAAAACAACATACAAATACTAAGATGTATTAGAAGGATCAAGATCTCAGAGAAGAAACAATGTGAATTATGTATATGCTGATATGTTTAAAGATTGTTGAACAACCTATATAAACAGTCACATAGTTCTTCTGCCATTTGATGCACGTGAAATTTTACTACTGGCCTCTGGAGAAGAAGAGATAAGAGTCACATGAGGTGGATTGTAACACTCATTTCTTAAACTTGAAAATTTCACTGACATGCTGCAGACGTACTGCCTTGGACAGAGATGGTATATTTTTGAAGAGGCAACTCCACGCCCCCCTCTTTTTCAGTTGCCATAAAAATAGGGAAAATTAACCACAATTAATATGAGCATGCGCTGAAAGTTTTAACAACCCCACAAAAACAAAGATAATGCAATGTTAATTTTTTCAGACCTCTGTTACCTCAACCTTGCTGTATTCATAAACAGATTAAAAGATAATAATTTGCATACAAGATGTACATGGACTTCTCCAGCATATGAACAACTGATTTCAGGCAAGTGTAGATGCAGAACATTTCAGGTAAAAGAATCTGTCACTATGGCAAGCAACATAATTCATTCATTTTCAACATTGGCACAACATGACAACTCAAGAATAGCAGGAAAGCATTTTTTTTAATGTCCTTGAAGGAAGCATCAAGCATTTGTTTTGTTTTAACATTAATTAAGCTAAATCTGATAATGTGTTTTAATTACACAGCACAGACTACTGTTCGTATGAAGTATCCTCCTGGTAAAAATGAAGGCCCTCATTCAAGAAATTGCTTAATCATGTGCATAAATTCCTTTAAATTTAGGACAGACGATCTCTTTGATTAAAAATAAAACGTCAAGGTTCTACGAGTGATTTAAGAGGCCAGTTTCACTGTACAACTGAAAGGGTGAATCTCAGATCAAGAGCACGTTCCATAAAACCACCCTCCTCTTATTTTTATTTAAACTAAAAACACAGTAAGTGAAAGAATCAGATTACCACATCTCACGTGATTTAGCAGGTTCTGATGAGCTGACAAGAAACATGACATTCATATGTACATTGATCCATGCAAATGTAACATCAAGCTTCTACCTTTTTTAAATAATGATGTAAAGTTCATAAAGATCTACAGTGGCACATTTCCTCAAGTTTACATTTTAAAGTTGAAAAAACTATCAAAAGTGGTTAAGAAATAGCAGAAATTATTACTAAGTTTTAGATTCTATTATTCCCTTTTCCACCTTAGTAGTCCTGAGCAGTTACAGTTCTAGCCTCAGACACAAGAAAAAATGTATTTGTTTAATTGAAAGATTATTTAGTAAGCCACAAATACTGAATACCACTCTACTTAAAGCTTACAAGACTTGATTTCCTATGTTTTTTTTCTAAATAAGCATAAACTAATGTTGTCTGACTACATACATTCACACAAACATTTTGAAATAATATCTAACATGTCGTAAAATAATATGGGTATCTACCTACTTTCTTTGTGCTTTGGTCTATTACATTTTCTTATTAATTAGAATTTTCTCAAGTATTTTTATCAACCCTCCTTCTATATGAAATTAAATCAACACATGTCAAAATATTAAAGTTACTGATGTTTATTCCATGACTCCAACAACACGCTGATGTGAGATGCTACTACATAATTGAGACAATGGTTTCTGTGTTCTATAGGATTTCAGATTATTGTAGATTTCAATTTATTTTCCTCTTTAAGATACCAGAATACTGTATTAATAATACTTAGAGTCAGAACATGTTCACAGAAGACACGTAAGTGGAGAAACACTTTTATTTCTATCTTATTAAATGAAGTAATAATTTTCACAGCATCCATCTGCTCAAAACTTAATATCAGAGAGATGTTAACATGGATATGCCCATAAAAGCTCTGGGAACTGATAAAACAGGAAATAAATTCCTTAACTATTTTTAATTTTTAGCCAACGCTTTAATCTGCCTCTCAATCCATCAAAATCTAAATAGAGTTATTTTAAAGAAATAGAAAAACTTTTAATTTTGAATCCTTAGAATACTGCATTGTTTAAGTTTTCCACGTTATGAACTAGATAGTGTCTCTATTTTAATGAATTATGACCCTTTGCCTGTTAAGTTGTCCTTGATCTAAAGATTATGCTCCCGCTAAAGGTATTATACAAATGTCTATATTCAGTCATCTTTTGTCAATGCTTTACTATCCATTTAAAAGATCAAGATCAACATAAAGGTAATAAAATGATACATAATAGCAGACAGTTATGTTCTCTGTACTTTACTTATCAGTTCTAACTAAGATGTCTTTATCAAAAGGTTCATTTTCATGCAGTAGTGAGTTTATATCAATCAGTTATCCCTTACACCTGTCAGAACGTTCCTACACCCAGATAAATGTGACTGTTATCAGATAGTGGTAGAAGGATAATGTAAAACTGCTTTATGAAAACTATTCTTTATTACTACTCCACAGATGTTTCCTGTTATAAATATCCTACGTTGTAACAAACAATACTAATGGCATTATGTGAATAAAGAACCAAAGAAGAAAAGTCAACTCAAGACACAGCCCTTCAATGCCAGAAGCAAATTTATCATTACCCTGTCAGCATTTCATAGTATATATAGAAAGCACCACATATGCAAAGCACCAAATGCATTCTTCATACATTTTTCAAAACAATAAAGAAAATTCATGAAAAAAAAGTTCAGTTATCATAGCCAAATCGATTAAGTGGACCTGAGTGAGCTATATTATACCAATAATTCTAAAGCAAAGCTCCCCATTAACCAAAGGGTCTCTGTTTAAAAACTGAGGGCACAATATCTTCATACACATTTGCATAGGATGGCTTTTTTTAATGTTTCAATTCAATCATAATAAATCTGCACCTAACCTAAAAGATATTTAATAGATATTTTCTTAAGTTCATGCAAAAATTTAAGAAATTCATACGGATAGAGGCAAACTGAAGCATCCACAATCCAACAATATAAATTGAGTATCAGAAGGGAACATAAAAAACTAACACAACTTTAGTCTATTAAAGCCTCAGTATCATAGGACTACAAAAGTAAATAATTTTTTGTACTCATTCTGGCAATAAATTCTATTTTTCCAAAGCTCTGAAACCAAGCTCTTTCTTCACAGAGTAACAATTTGTATCCAATTTTTTTTACAAAACCTCGTTGACCACACTGTCCTGTGAATACAAAATTTAAAAAATTAAATCTTTCTACTACATGCTATTTTAACCACTGTTTGTGAGGCAATGAATGTAAAAGAACAGTGCATAAATCTCATCAAATTTAATGAGTTAACTAACATGGCAGTAGGTTCAAGGAAGCTTCTGATCCAATATTAGGGTGAGAGAAAATTAGAAAATAGTTAAGAAAACATGAATTAGAAACAGATGAGGTAAGCAGTACTACATTTTAATTTTCTATTCAAGTGCTCTGGATATAGATTTTTTAAAATCTCTTTTGCTCACTTGTTGTTTCTTCTGCTTTGAAACAACAGTTACAAGAAGACTGAAAGATTTTTTCATGTCCATGCATCTTCATTTGTAGGTATCTGTGAATAGATCTTCTAAGGTTATGTTTCGTAACATTTTTAAGTGAATTGTAGCAGGTATCCCTATATTGCCTACAGCAGCAGCAGTGTGGTGGAAAAATTTTCTGTCTTTTGCCAGTGTCAGATGCACAGCAGCTTCCAGCCTCTGTATATCAGTCTGCTCTACAATAAGTTATAAATCTTACATTTAAAGTGAATCCCAAAACAAAATTTTTATATGGTACTGACTAGAGATATCCAGAATGGGTAATACAACCCGCCATGTCATTGCTTAGTCAACAGTTACCTTAGCAATGTCAATAATGTATTCTGATTTTTAATAAACTTTACTTTCCATTTAGATGGCCACTGAACAAGCAGGTAATTCATCAGTCATTAAATTGAAAATATACCAAAACTGTATAGCAAAGGGGCTGGAACTGTTATAAATTTTTATCTTTACATTCCCTCTGATTTGACTGAAAGAGGTCAAGAACTTTTTTCTTCTCAGATATGTACTAGTATCTCTGGGATCTGCCAACTATTCCCATGACTCACCTTTGAGAGCTGTTGCCAAGCCTACCTGGCGCCAACCAAGTCCTACATGATGTAGGCAAGTCAAGAGCCGTTAAAAACACCAAATTGCATGTATAATTACTACGTTTTGATTACTCAACAAAAGCTTCAAACCTTCTGACCTAACAGTTCTGCATATGTGCCGTTTGTCAGCATTACTGAAAACAAAGGTACACATAGACCTTCACAAAACTTTCCATTCTATGCAGTAACCCACCACACTGAAAGTGCTGGTGGTCTCCCTTTTAGCCAGCGCCTGAAATTGCTACCAATATGGTAGGTTGAAGAGAATTACTGGAGCATTTTCACAAGACTGAGGGCTTTAGTTTAGTTATTTGGATCCACTTCTGCACTTATGAATTTTATTTACTTATGCTTAACATAATTGCAGCTTATTTATATTGTTTTAAATGGAAAAAATCAGGATCACTAGCTGATTTTTTTTTATATGTTTGGACTCTACTTGTTCTGATTATATTTTGCACCAATTCGTGGAATATTCTACACAACAGTAAGGTCTAGTAATTCTGCTTTTACTGATGTGAGTTCTCGCATTGACTAAATAGTTGGAAGGCTGTAACTACAGCATGAGATAGGATGTGTCTGTAATCTGTTAGCTACTTAGTTGCTGAAGCTGTGCAGAAAGGCCAGCTTTTCCCTCATCTTCATCACGTACGTGCTTCTGGAGCTTGGTGAGGAGTGAAGGAAGAAGAGGGCTCATGAAAAGTAATGTAATTTGGTATGCATTTGGCATGTGGTGACTACATATCTAATGGTAATTAGGTTTATTCAGTGTCTCCAACACTGTTTGGGACTGATAGTTTTGACAATAACAATAATATAATGGTGGGTTTTACAATACAAACACCAGTTGAAAAAACTTGGCATTAAACAACAAATTAAAACGATAGTGAGTAGACACTGGCACTGGAAGTACATTGAAGCACTACAGCACAGCTAACTAGGAGAACAAAAGCCCAATTTTAATATCAGTCTATCTTTTCCAAAGCCAAAGGAAACAAGTCAAGCAACATTATTTTACAAAAGATGTATACTAACACAGTTATCCACTGAAATGTGTACTGATAGTGTACATCAAGTATGACTTAAGTCACCTACTTCAATTTTTCCTAAACTATGTAAAGACATGGGACACTATGACGTATCCATGAAAACACATAATCACACCAAAGACTTGTCCAGAATTGTTATAATACCTTCACACTTCTTTTCATTTCAGGGTTCTTCTATGATTTCCATAAGAGTCGCCTTTAATCAACCATCTTCGCTAACAGTTGTTCAGATAGATTTCAGTTAGATGCTTAAAATGCAACTGCCATATTAATCCACCTTATCATGGGTTTGTAAATATTATAAAAGCATCTCCCATGTCAGTTATGATCAGATTATTAGGTGGCTTATGACACTTTACCACAGACAGTATCACCTACAATAACTTTTCAAAATCCTTTATGTGCAATGCATATGTTTTAGGCTTGTCAATATTACTCTTGTATGCAAGCAAGCATTCCGTGTTTGCAATCCCATCAAGGCAAAATCAAATGCTAAATCAAACAACTCAGTAGCATTTACCTCTTTAGAGGTGAACATACTAAGGCCTAGAGCAAAAGTAATCAATCAGATAATGTATGCAAATCAAGGTACATATTCCAAACTTTTGGAATAATATGTTCCAGTGAATAGCATTTCTCATTGTTCCCCATCTAAAAGTTGAGCACATTAAAAAATTGTGAAGTTCAACAAAACTAAATTCAGTTTTTCCTTGTTGTAACATTATTTGTTACACACAAAGCTTAAACAAGATGGACTCACAAGGTGGCTAAAGTACTGGCTTTTTAATTCCACCCACTACAAAATATTGTGTTACACTTAAAACCTACCAAACCTAACCTTTTTATCATTAAAATAGAGAAGTAGAATCAAAAGTGAATCTGAACAGAAATTAGGTGTAAATACTGTTGTTACGGTGAAAGACAAATACAGGAGGCACATGGCAAATCTAGTCCTAACTCAGAATCATTGAACATTTTAGCTTGAAAGGGACCATCTAGTCCAATGCCTGTTCAGAGAAAAATCAACAAGAACAGATTACTCAGGGTCTTGTCTAGGTGAGCTTTCAGTATCTCCAAGGTTAGAGAACACACAACCGCTCTGAGCAATCTGTTCCAAGTGTTTAATGACTCTCACGGTGACTTTATTCTTCCTTCTGTCCAGATAGAGTTTTCCTTGTTGCAGCTTGGGACTTCGACCCCTTGACTTTTTGCAGCACTCCCCTGAGAAAAGTCAGACTCTGTTTTCTCTATGTCCCCCCTTTAGGTAGCTGAAGACCCCAACAAAATCCTCCCTTTGCCTTCTGATCTTAACACTGAACAGCCCCAGCTCCCACAACCCATCCGCACAGGCCATGTGCTCCAGCCCTCGACCACCTTGGTGGCCTCCACTGCACTCACTCCACTACATGCAAATCTCTCTCATACTGGGGAGCCCAAAACTGGACTCGGTAGTCCAGATGCAGTCTCGCCAATGCTGAAGAAGACAGAAGGATAATTAGTTTTCTTGACATGCTGCCTACATGCTTGCTATCCCAGTATAAGGTGGCCATCTTCACTATAAGAGCACGCTCATGTTGGCCACTGATTTACTTCAGCTAGTTCTCAGGCTTCCTCTTGGTGGAGTCAGTAAAACTCTCAACTAACGAGGTGGAGGTTTAAACCTTGCCTAAAAAAACCTGTTATGTTTCTTTTGACTGGGAAGAGGATGGATTTTGAAAGAAAATCCAGGAGGAGTGGGCTGAAAGTTATTTTTATAGCATAAATTCAGTCAGGTGGTAAATAGGCTCAGACATGTGATCTAAAGGCTGAGGGATTCAAACGGTGTGGAGATCTTTCTGCTCTCTCCAGTCATGGACAGGCGCAGCAGAATGATTCTGCTCCTGTGAGACTGGGAAAATTGGTGGTTCTTTACTCCATGCCAACCAGGGTAACAGTTCTCCCCCAGATCCAGTTGGCTAAAAGCTAACCTGAGTCTAATGACCTGGTTTTATCTGTATCGGTAAATAAACCAGACCATTTTATTTCTCTGGTCAGGACACCAAGTGGCACAACACAGCTAAAATCACCTTCTTCCCAAAACCACACCAGGCTGACGATATGATGCTTGCACAAAACCCTGCCCCGGTGAGTCTAGCAGTATATACACAGCCATTTAAACTCCGTTTGCGGAATGAATCTAGTCATGCGGAATTGGCACTGTGCTGAGGATGTCAATTCAAATTCATAAATGCTGAAAGCCAAATCGAGATCTGTAAAAACGTCCTTTTCAAGGAGATCTTATAATTACCTCTCACAATTACAGCAGATATCTTGGGCCTGATTCCTCTCACAACATGAAATTCATGCTTTTTACAGAATCCATACATATTTCCACTTAAACAACTTATACCTGTTATAATTGTTATAAACTTCATGCAGGTCTTCTTGAAAAAACTATGAATTTTAGGCAGTGAATCTGATGCAAATTGTAGCATACAGCTGAGCTGCGAATTACAGTTTAACTTTGATTACAGAGACATTTTATCTTGTGGAACTTTATTTGGCTCTCATAATTGTGAATTCAAAGACTCTCCCTTTTCTTTCACCTTCATCCATCCTTTTTGCTTTTAAGATCAAAATGAGTGTTCATATTTAGCATAGAGAAAGTAAATAAAATCAGTATACAAGGAATAAAATATATGTGCCATATATGCACATATAATAACTATAGGTTTTGTAGCTCTTGTAGGAATTTCTACTATTTCCTTATGAAGAAATATAGGAAGATAGGTAGACAGAGGGATATATATATATGAAACTATATATATGTGTATGTTTATAGATATATAAATCTTCATACAGGAAGAAATTAGAGCTTTTAGTGGCTGAGCTACCTTTTTTGCTTATTTCTCTAGGGTTGTTACTGGTCTTTCTACTCCACTAATAAAACCTATCCAAGGCTACGTTAACTAACTCAGTATAAAAGTTGGGACTTTTTTTTTTCCATTTCTCTCTATCTATCACTTGTATTTCACAAATGGAAATGACTAGCCAGAATGGAGTCTCCAGTCAAATAACAGTAAGCAATCATTCAAAGCTCATGTGTAAAACCCAGCCTAACTGACATTATAAAAGTCTTTATTATAAACACAAAGCCATGTCTGAAATAACTCACACAGGCTGTGTAACGTTGACATTGCTGAATTAAATGTATTTCCTGTAAAGAGCTATGCTCATAGTAAAAGGATCATCTTCCCCCCCTGCCTTTTGCTAGTTCATTAACTAATAAACTATTACCACACATGAGGTCATTACTGGAGCTGCTTATTTAAGTTCTTCATGGAGCTGAAGGGACTCATACACCCTTTTGTTGACACAGTCACCATTCGAAGTTTGTGAAAATATCAGCATTCAGATAAAATAATTGAAAAAAGATGTCTTCTGACACCTGTCTTTAAAAAGTGCTGCAGATTACTTGCAGTTCTGAAAAGGACGCATATCTAGGTTCCATTTTAGTAGAGGAGAATGAGAGAACAGAAATTAAAATCACTTTTACCTCTTGCTCTTCCCTTTCTTTTTTCTTCAACTGTCCAAAAATACATGTCATCCACACTCTAATTTGGTACCAAATATCCATCCAAACTTCCTACTTAAGCATTTCCCAGACCTGTTAACTGTGTCTTTGTTGTTACAGACAGCAATCATCTATAATTGGATAATGGTCAACAAATATATTCTATTCCAAATATGCTGTTCTTCATGCCAGTCCCGCTTTCTCCTTTCCTTTCCTCACCAAAAACTTTGAGAATTCATCTGCGTGTTAGAATTTTGAGAGTGCACTCAGTTACAAATGCTCTGTGCTTTCTTTTTATACCCCATGCATGTCTCCTGAGATATGCAAGGGCTGCAACACATCACACAGTAACCAAAGAATGTCCGTACTGGGTGAAACCAAAGACCTATCTACCCAGGTATCCTGTATCTGATGATGACCAGTACCAGCTGCCAAAGAAAGATTTATGGAAAAGGAAAACCATATAATGATACAGTATCAGGGTACATTCCCAGCCTCCAGAAATTTGCATGCCAGAGATTTCCTGAACCTTATGCAGTGGTCTTTTACCGTCTTTGAGGGATTTTTCTTACCTAAATTATAATTTTCTAAACCTCTATCAATTTTTGGCACCCACAATCTCCTGTGGAAGTATATGTGGCAACTTAACTATGAATTGTGTGAAGCACTGACTCTTTTTTTTTGTTTAATCTACCATCTGTTAGTTTCATTTGATGACCTCTAGTTCTCTTATTACAAAAACGCTCCCTTTTGACCTTCCTACTCCACTCCCAATTTTATAGACCTCTACCTTACCCTTCCTCCCTTGCTCTCTCTGGTCCTCAGCTCCAGTCATCTTTTTTCTAGTCGGAAAAGTACCACCATGAGCCTTCAGTAGTGATCTCTCTCAACTAGCAAACTAAACAAATAAAAAATGGTTAGTTTCCTACATTTTAACCAGAAATTTTCAAAATGACCCATGGCAGCACAATTTCCCTGCTGAGGAACCTTGCTAAAAGCATTTTGAGAATCCAAGTAAGAATTATCAACTGGATAGCCTTTTCTTGCATATTCATCAATCCTTTTAGAATTTCCAACTACAGAAGCAGTGTTGACTCTTTCCCAGTACATCAGATTTATCTAAGGTCCATTAGCATTATTCTTTCTACTTATTTGTGAAGTATAGATCCAGACTTCCTGGTCTGTAATACTCTGAACACCCTCTAGGACCCTTTTTGAGCATCATATTTGCCACCATTCCACCAACACCAATAGAGTTTTAAGCAGGAGATTACATCTTTGCATTAACTGTTCAGATATTTTATACCTGACTTCCCTTTAAACCAGAATGCTACCAAGCCCTTGGGATTCACCTTGTTAATTTGTCCTACGCCTTCTTTTACTGACATCTTTGTATAGCTTTCTATGCTCCCAGCTAAGCAGGAGCATCCAGAGGAAGTAAGCAGTGCTGCACTGTGGCAAAGTCCACTTCTTCCAGAGGTTCTCCACACCTGCCCAAGCTGACTTGAAGAGGTCTGTTCTCAGAGATGAGAGGATGTGCAGGACTCCTCCATACCTACTCATTAAACAGAAAAGACTAATTCTTCCCTACCTTTCTCCACGTCCTTGCTACCACTTCAGCTAAAAGAAACAGTGAGATCACCCCAGTTGCCATCACCGCAACCAGAGCATGGACAAAAGCCTTGAAGATCAGCACCCATGAGATACTGAGGAGGAAGAACCTTGACTATTCAATGTTGGAAAAGGAGTTACTGATAAACTGTGGTAGCTGGAAGGAAAAATGATGAGTTTCTGGATTTTTTGAAGTTGTTGAATTTCACAGGGAAGATTACAATTGTCAACTGAAAGAGATTGTTTTTTTTCTGAAAGAGACAACAGTTTTCACAGTTGACAGCTGTAAACACCACCAAAAAAAGATCAGATCTTGCCAATAAATGGAAGCGCTTGCCTTTACTCTTATCAAAAAGCAAGAATCACATACAGGACAGTAGAAAATTACCTGAAGGGACTGGTGGTCTGGCCATGTAAACGCTACCAAGTAACACAGAGAAACTCAGTGAAATAAGGCTGAGGAACCACATCTTGCACAATTTCAGTGCCTGCATTTCTGAAGTTTCCTCAACTTTACCAACTCAAGCAGATTCTAGCCACATTCTTAGTGGCTAATTTAAAACAGGTGTGAGAGGAACAGGATCAGTCCCCTTATCCCAAAGACAGCTGGGAATAGCAGGCAGTGTTGCAGAACACTTTTATCTTAGAATTCTGCTTGCTAAATGTTATTTACAACCTTCTGTGTTATTTACCATTTTATCTCATTAAGTATTGTCTAGAGATGCAATTTTCAAAATGGGGTGGGAACACCTTATTTTAGCGGAATTAGATTTAGCATTTAAAACATTCATATAGCCAATCAAACTTTAATGAACTCTTCTGCAGATACTGTTTATTTTTGGAAAAGTTTTAATAACTTTTCCTGTAATTAAAAATAGCATACAATATCAGAAGCCAGCAGCAATTAAAGGTAATCAAATTTGGGAAATTGTGTAGGAAGTACAACAAAGATCTGTAGATATTTTGTTAAATGCTTATTATCAGTTGAAGTACTGTTTGCTTCACAAAACAGAACAATGCTTATCATTAAAACATAAGAACATTTCTACTAAGTTCTTTCCCTGATTTTCTTCTTTCATAAAATGCACTGCATGTGAAACAAGTCTTCAAAAAAACAAGGCCTAAAAAAACCTACTACTCAGGGTGCCTTTGAGGATATTTAATTAAAATCTAATCCTGCATTCATTAAGGCTCACATAAATTAAGCTGTCATTCATAAGATTTATGGATTCTCATTTGCATATTGCATACAATTCATCAATTACTCAAGTATGAAAGGAGCACATTTCCCTTGGAGCTGCATGCTACCCTGCCAACATTTGAAATGAGGGAAAGAGCAAGACTGTCAGGCATTCACACAAACTTTCTTCCAAATGTCTGCTCCTTGATTAATCTAATTTTCTAGCTATTCCTTACAAGATACAACAACAGCCCTTCTGCAAATTTCTATTATTTCTCCTGTCTTCATCGTAAAATCTTCTTGTCTTTTAATAATACTTCATGTCTGACTGATTATTATTTGTTTGCTAATGATATGGCATGAATGTTTTCTTTATATAAATGCATAATGCACACATCGGAGTAAAAATAAAATGATTAGTATTTTCAGGTTTTTTCTGTTTAACATCACTAATTTGCTTAGTCAGCTTATTAAAAAACTAAGCAATGAGAAAAAAATACCAAATTTAAATCAAAAGCCATCAGTATTAAGTCAGAATATTTCTTTCAGAGTGTAATGGTAATCATAATTAAACCATTAAAATTTAACATTAAAATATAATTAAGAAGAGACAACAAATGTTTAATGTGAAAAATCATCTTATTCACAGCCGCTACAGTGTGTACCTGACTGAACTTCTGAAAGTTGTAGGCAAAGTAGTAATACAGGTAAGTTTGTTTTTGTTGCACATAAAACATGCTGTGTTAATTCAATTGTCTTCTCTAGGGAGTTAATCTTAATTTCAGTGGCACAACTAGGAAGCAGCAGTCTTTGCTCACCCAGTCTCTGGATACCTTCCAACATGCATGTGGTCAGGTGCTGAATTTAATGCATAACATTCATTCATGTCTGGGAGTTTCTAAACTAAAATATATGAATGTATCAGCACTGTCTAAAATTATTCTTAAGGTTCTGTCTAAATTTATTGTCTCATCTTGTATTGTTAATTACCTAGTAAAAAAGTAACATAAAAATACCAAATTAAAGTTGCCATTTTCTCCAAAAATGTTATCTATAACAAATAAAAGGATGAGAAGCTAGAGACAATAAAAATCCAACACAAATAATTTCTGAACTTCTTAGAGATGACACATAACACTTTGCAGTGCTACTTACCAGACCAAATTAGCAGAGTTTTATTTAATTTCAATTTAAAAAGTATTGGGGCCTTTAAATCTGTGTAATATAAACCAAAGAATCTCAGAGCAGATGGTGAGCAAATTAGAAATAAATACTTCAAATATTAGTGATCTAAGGTTTTATTGTTCAAATGTGTTCAGCACCAAGTCTAGCTTAAAAGTCATATGCTGCCTCTTGCCACAGAGGAACTGCTGAACATTTGGACTGGATTACTGAGTGGCAAACAAATATTTTTTCTCTTCTCTCCTCCCCCAAATCTGTTTAAAAATGAAGAGAGATCTCATTCTAAACATAATTGCTAACATAATCCCATGCGAATAAAGTTAACTAACCCTGGAAAAATAAACAGATGACTAACTTTAATCAGAGAAATGAAGTCATCATTACGCTTGGTTTATAAAATAGATTTCCACTGTCAAAGATACCATAAAGGAGGGGTGGGGGTGTGTTATTTTGGTTTGTTTATTTTGAGTTAGCTGCTCTACCATATACTGTTTAGGTCCGTCCCTGAATTACTACTGCATTTTTTGTCTGTCTTTTTAACTGTTGCATTCACCAAGTTTCAAATTTCTCAGCATGAGCTGTCTGCTTAATTCTATCCAAGTAGTGTGTAATGAGAAAAGAATTTTCCCTGTCTACAATAATATAGCTTATTTTATTTCCTGAACCCAAACCACCTGTTCAGTTTTTCTATTTAAAGCTTTGTAAGGCAACCAACTACCTCAGTATATATGTGCTGAAATGAAAGGCAGTCAGAACGAAGCTGCGACTTCTTCAAACTCAGTCCAATAAAAAGCATCACCTACAGAGCAGCTTCTTGGCTCCAGGGTCAGATGGGGTTCTCTTCATAAAATTCTCAACAGATCTTACAAATTACTTCCTTATTTATGAGAAATCTACTCAAAATATTTCTAGTTTGAAACCTCCAAATATTTATAATTGTTAAAATTAACTGTATTAACTTTGTCTGAGTCTGAAAGTATAAATCTAAGACAAATCAACTTATTACAGTACTTTCATGACTAGTCAGTCTACCTATCTCAATGATAAGAAATAGCTCATCTGAAAAACTACATGCCAAAAAGATACTAAAGACAAGCAAATATGTCCTGGACCAAATATGACTCCAAACTTAATATTGGGCTTTGCCTACCACTATAAAATAGATCATCTTAAAAAAATCTCTTTGAATTTTTACATTTTACATCACCACAAATCAGATGTGGTCTGAATTCAGTGGAATGAGAGCCATAGAATAAAAAGAGAGTAATTTAGCATTATTTTGGGCTGTGTTTTTCAAACTTCCCCCTTTATATTTGTCAACATTTTCACTTTGTCATTTAAATGTACACCTCAAAATACAAGCTTTGGTATGATTTTTGGATTGAGGAAAAGCCTCATTCAGCCTTTCTTGGATACTTGGGGAAGAGGGATCAGCCTACGCACAAAATCAGCCGACCTATTTCCATGATTACAGCAAAGATTTTTTAAAACATATCAGAAACAAGGCTTATGCATCTGAAGACATAAGAGAGGAAAGGTGCAACTTCTTATAGACTATGAATCTAGAAAAAGAGAAATAAGAAATCTGTAGGAACATGTGCTTACAAAAAAGGTTTGTAAATAAACAGTTATTTTGCTTCGTGTCTCTTTGGCCCACTTAAATTTATCTGCCCCTTTCTCTTTTTCTCCCACTTTTCTGTAAATATAAGGGAAGGAGGCTGGGGAGGGTAAACATAGCACTAAGTATATGGAAAAGGAGGAAATTATTCCTCTGGAACTACCCAGACAGAGCAACAAAGAAAAACAGATCATCTTTTCAAGTTACACATAAAGGCAATAGACCTAGGATATGTAGGCACCTCAAATGCTAATATAAAAAAAAGCTTTCCCTTTCTCCATTCCTGTTAATTATTTTCAAATCTGTGTAGATGTAACACCTTCTTCCTTCCTTTTCATTAGCTCATGAATGTCTGCAAGACAGAAGTTCTGGTCTGATAATACCTGCTGAAGCACAAAACCCCTCCTGTAGATGCCAATCCAGTGCCAGTGAGATTTAAATGCTGGAGCTGGTTCAAACACCTATGAAATTTTCAGATAAAATCTTTACTAAAACAAGTTAGGATTGAAAGTGTGTTTCATGGGAGTTCCTGTAACCTCACCAAAACATTATCATTTCCTTGCAAAAACTCTACACACTTTAAATAATTAAAGAGCTAGAATCTGAGAAACAGATTGGACTGCTGGTTAATGCTATATATTTCTGTTACAGTTTACATGCAAACCTAATCTAATCCTCACATTTTCAAAAATATATACAAACCTAGAAACTTCTTCAGAGATTATGTAATCCTGTCTCCCTTTTGAAGGAATCCACTTACACAGGGGCAGTTACAGTATATACAAAGTCATTATTCACAGTGACCATCTTAATTAAAACTAAAAAAACCAGTTGAATACGCCTCCATACACTCACATGAACCTAAAATACCTAGAATCGTATATCTTGCTACAACAGGAATTTCGTCTGTATTTGTTAATTATTCTATAGTCAGCTGCAAAAAGACATAAATTGAAATAACTCAAGATGCCATTTTTTCCAAGTACTAGATTCTGAATGAAAACTAAGTTACAATCCTAAATTAATGGTGAAAATTAAAAAAAAAAAAATGGCCTTAAACTTCTTTCGTAGCCTAAGGAGCCCAAGGCTGACTAGATGCATCTTGCAGGAGATGATTTTTTTTTTTTTAACATACTTTGGGGAAGCGCTAAATCATAGGCACCTCCACCTCAGCCACCTTCTCTTTTCTCTCTTCCCAGGAATTTTTGCTGTCCTTACACTGCTGGAGCTCTAAATAAATGGAAATTAAACAGGAAATCAAACTACATACTGACATTAATTCTTCATTATATATTATTAGTAAACAAGATTCACTCAATGTCACTTCTTCTTATAAAATGATGGAGTTTCACTGAAAATGGTGGGGAGATTTAAAAGAAGAATGGAGGCATCATCTACCTGGACTTAAGCAAAGCATTTGACACTGTCCCGCACAACATCCGTGTCTCTAAATTGGAGAGACATGGATTTGGTGGATGGACCACTCAGTGGATAAGGAATTGGCTGGATGGTCGCACTCAAAGAGTTGCAGTTAACCACTCTATGTCCAAGTGGAGACCAGTGAAAGCTGGCATTCCTCAGGGGTTGGTACTGGGACTGATGCTGTTTAACACCTTTGTCGGCAACATGGACAGTGGGATCGAGTGCACCCTCAGCAAGTTTACCGATGATGCCAAAGCTGTGTGGTGTGCTCAACATGCTGGAGGGAAGGGATGCCATCCAGAGGGACCTGGACAGGCTTGAGAAGTGGGCCCGTGCAAACCTCATGAAGTTCAACAAGGCCAAGTGCAAGGTCCTGTACATGGTCAGGGCAATCCCAAGCACAAATACAGGCTGGGCAGAGAATAAATTGAGAGCAGCCCCGAGGAGAAGGGAGTGCTGATTGATGAGAAGCTCAACATGAGCCAGCAATGTGCGCCTGCAGCCCAGAAAGCCAACCGTACCCTGAGCTGCATCAAAAGCAGCATGGCCGGCAGGTTGAGGGAGGTCATTCTCTCCCTCTACTCTACTCTGCTCTCTTGAGACCCCACAGGGAGTACTGCGTTCAGCGCTGGGGCCCCCAGCATAAGAAGAACATGGACCTGTTGGAGCCAGTGCTCCAGGCTGGAGCACCGCTCCTATGAAGGCAGGCTGAGAGAGTTGGGGTTCTTCAGACTGGAGAAGAGAAGGATCTGGGGAGACACTATAGCAGCCTTCCAGTACCGGAAGGGGACCCTATGAGAAAGCTGGAGGGGGACTTTTTAGAAGGGCATGAAGTGATAGGACAAGGGGTAATGCCTTTAAACTGAAAGAGGGTAGATTCAGATTAGATATAAGGAAGAAATTCTTCACTATTAGAGTGATGAGGCACTGGAACAGGTTGCCCAGAGAAGCTGTGGATGCCCCATCCCTGGAAGTGTTCAAGGACAGGCTGGACAGGGCTTTGAGCAATCTGAACTAGTGGAAGGTGTCCCTGCCCATGGCAGGGGGTTGCAACTAGAAGATCTTTAAGGTCCCTTCCAACCCAAACCATTCTATGATTCTATGATTCTACAGTGGTAATGAAGATCATTTTTAGTAGATAAATGAACTATTCAGTTTATGGTTTATGTTGATATACATAAACACAGGTGATTCTGAACTTAGACTTTAGGTAAGCGGGCTACTGGGGTAAAGAAAGTTTGATGATGTGTAAAACTGTCTTTAGAGATGGTTATCTTTGCAAAGAATAAGAAAATTACATTTTATTTGATTCTTTAAAGAGTAATGTCTAATGTCGTATTATGTTGCAACTACTACATAGCTACTCAGATACTAACATATTGCAACTAAATCCTAAATGGTTCACACTAAATCTATTAGTAACAGATTGGATGAAGTATCAATTCATGTCACAATTAGTAAAATCAGTTTCCTTCCAAAAAAAGCTTCTTTCTATTGATCTCTTTTTTCTGTCAAGCATTATTTAAACTCACCCAAGTATTTATTTGCAGCTGCAGAAATGGTAAACTGGATTAAATTGGAAATGAAACAAATGCTGCTGCATGTCACTTTACAATACATGGGCACATGCAGGTGCCATGTTTGTGCATTTATGCAACATGATATGATAAGTGCTCTCTGTGGAAGCATGTTACATGATTATCATTACAGCTAAAATAACAAGCTTTAAGCAGAGTGCCTGGAAATATCCAAAACAGTCTTGAAAAGACAAATTACCTCCCTCTCTATCTGCCTAAAAGCACAGCAGTTAAACAGATTGTAGAAAAACGTTGGTACCAATGACTCATATAAGGCTCAAGAAGCTTAGAGCTAAAGTTGTAATTCTCATTACCAAACATGGAAGACATGAATTAATTTTTATTCTGTACTTCTGGACAGCTTTCCCTCTTCTGTTATTTCAAACATTCAAAGGTTAGGTTTGGGATATTGATGACTACTTGAATTTTAAAACAGGAACTGAGACTGATGATATACATCATCTGCAGAGAAAACTTTTTTGTCAGGTGACAGTCTAATGTAGTACGCTACATAGTGCTGAAGGCTTCATCACACCTACCTATGGAATGTCAACAATTACCACGCTCTCTCAGCGGAAGCTGCCTATCTCCAGAGAAATCTTAACAATCAAAGACAGTAAGAAACACAAGGGGCCCAGAAAGTCCCAAAGAGCATTAAACTGTATCCTCTTAGGCTACAAACGTGTTCTACAAAGTACAGACATATGAACTATTTAAACCTCTGAATTCCATATGCATGAGTCAACACTGAGCACAGCAGTAGTAACCACCAAAGCAACAGTCCCAAATATTTGAATGAATTTAGTTCTAACGAATTGAACAAGATCTACAGCACATTTATTAAACTGAAGCCTCGTAGGGACTTCAAACATAGCACAACATACAGTGCACAAGAAAACCGATTTCATAAAACTAATATCTTGAACGTAACATTTTGAAAAAGATGCTGTGAGCAAAAACTAGTACAGAGATTCTCCATTCATCACCTTAAATTTTTCTGTTCATCTACGCATCGCCCTCAAAGTCACAGATCTACAGACTTTCTGCTACTGGCTTTACTCTCTCAAGCATCTTTTGACTCACAGCTTTAAACCCGTCTCTGTTAAGCCCATCAACTTTCAGAACCATTAATGCCAATGGTTAGAAAGGTCTGTACTTTAGTAAAGTATATAGTAAAGCATAATTCTACACTTTAAAAGAATAATGTAACCTAAATAGCAATTCATAATTTCCTCAATTCTTACAGTTTTGGAAACAGCCGAAATACAGTATTACATAGTAGGACAGATAGTGTCGTAGAGATTCATACCACACATACAAACTCAGAGGCAGTGACATGCACAGATGAATAACTTCAGCCAAAGGAAATCACTGAGCAGAACTTATCAAAATATTCAACAGCAACACAGCCTAGGTCTGTGAACTTTGACGACTCGGTTGCTATGCATGCTATCTTTTTCTTTTTTTGTTGTTTTTTTGATCTTAAAGTACTCAATGCTGTACTTGCACCGTGTTTTTCATGAACTGATGGACTATTAGGAAGGAGCGAGTAGGGTCAAACGCTAATTATTCCCACAAACTGTACAGAAAGGAAGAACACTTGCAGACAACAGGAAAGAAGGCCTTAACTCTGACTTATTCTGCCACAAAATAGATTTACTTCAAGGGAAGCATTAGTGGTGGCATTGTCTGAGATGTTAAGACTTTGATCATCTCTGGCTGAGGCAACTTAAGGTGTTAATCGTTTTCAAGCTACTTCAATCACATGGCATAGTCTTCTTTTCCTCTAGCAGAGCTTAGAAAAAGGAACATACAGCCATTTCTATGCTTAAACATACAATTTCTCACTTCACTGGTTATTTAAGTTATTCTTACAACTAACAGGGTTTTGAACCTCAGGTTTCTCCTGAAGTGGTATTGCTGCCTACTGCCCCAAGCCTGGAGGAGCATTTCAAAGCTGTAGTGAGCCCCTTGGTGAAAAGCAAGTATAAATATAAACTGATCGCAGAAATTTCATCAATATAGCTCATGTAAAACTTCTGCTCTTTGTCTAAAATAATCCACCAGAAATAAAATTTCCAGTTACCTACTAACACTAATACTTAAACAGCTGTTCCTTCAGATAATGCTTTTTAAAATGAATTATTTTGAACGAAAGAAAGAACGACTGCAGTTCCAGGTAATGGAAAGAGGAAGGAACAAGTTTTGTGTCTGACAGACAGAGACATATAGCAATAAAATTGCTTTAATCAAAATATGCTAGAAAACTATCTACCAGTTGAACGACTGACACATAAAAAACCTTCCAAATGCTTTAGAAAAAGTTGGGGGTTTTAAACTGAAGATTATATATTTTGATAGTGGTTTAGAATACACAGATAATATTTAACATGGATAATGCTTTCAATATTATTTAAGAAGTCTGACTTCACATTTTCAACATACAGAAAGAAGTGTACAAGTTTTTTAATAAACATATAGAATACAGGTCATTCACAGATAGGTCAATAAAAAGACCTCTTATCTTCCCTACATGTAGACACTTAAAATGCAGATGTTGCCATTTGAGCTTGTCACTCTATGATCTTTTCGTAATCCATGTTGAGAAATAAGCACTTCTATGTCACAATTCACTTGACTTATTTTCCATGCCTATCTGAGGGTGATATTAATTGCTCTGTAGAATTTCTCTCTGCTGACTATATGCGGAGTCTACATGACGAGCTCAGATGTAGATGTTTACACTGTATGCTACAGAGATTAAGCAAGCTCAGTCTCACCCTTGCTCTCTAAAAATTTAATTCACTGCTTTTACTTTAGCCTAAAGTCAAGGGGGAGCCTAAAGTGGTGGAATTTATACTCTGAGCTGCTTTGCCTTGCACAGAGTAGCCTCTCAATCTTAAAAATTTCTAATTCTTCTTCTGAGGTGCCAAAGTTCCTGGAGTAAGTATCATTCCATTATGTATTTCCTTTAAACTAGCTTTGAATCTGTTCCAACTTAAATGGACGAGATGGAGGAAAATAACTGCTGCAAGCTAAATTAAAGCAAATTTAACTTTTTTTTTTTTTTTTTAAAATCAACCTCCAGCTTTTCAGAAGAGCAACAATATCAATTTATATAAGAGTATAAATAGCTCCAGGAGAGTTCAATAAAACATACAGAGAATACGATAAAAAGGTAAGCAAGTTTATCAGTACATTTAAAATTATCTGCATCTCTTTGAATCACATTCATGCTAGGAAAATATGTAACCTTCATCTCAAAAGCCTGGTGTATCTTCACATCTCACTCAGAGAAAATAAGGCAGATACTGTTCTATTTTTCACACATCTCTGTCAGTAGATCCTGCTCTTGGGAAGTTTAACATTATCTATGCTTCTGTCAGACATGATCAGTTATGCACAGATGTAGACATGCACTCTTTTTTCTCTTGTGATTTTTTTTTCTTTATTTCATGCATTTTGACTTGCAGTCATGAAATGTGATATAGAAAAAAGTTTTTAACATATAACGATTTGGGGCCAAATTATATGAAAATTATCTGTATTTTCAGATAATTTCCATATATTTTCATATTTTTCATAAATTATCATAATTCAAAGTGTATTTTTAAATTAATAATTTACAAAGTAATGTGATTAAGAGATAATCCAGACAGTTGCTGTACATAGATACAGTAACAACCGCAAAACAGCTTGTAACATGGGACCATGGATGGAGTATCACATCTTAGAGCTTGTTTACAGGCCTAAGAAACTTCAAATCATTTTCTAAAAATCTCTCAGACAAAACACAGGGAAAAAATCAAATGGTTTATACGAGCACTTGAAAGGGTGAAGCTAACGTCAAGTTTTGAAGTCTCTTAAAACATCACGTGGAGCAGCATGTTCCAGCTACCACAACTGAAGAAATTTCAAGACCGAGGTAGTTCACCAAAAGTTACTCTAAATTAACTGTCCTTTTGTTTTTTACAGATTCCAATAAACAAATAAAATTTCATTTGGCTAAACTTGGCTTACTTTTGACCCAATAAAAAAGATCTACAAAACATAAAACAAGAATTGGAACTAGACATTCTTAAGGCTAGAAGGTCATTTCAGTACTTAAAATGTACTTGCTTTAAAAATGCACAATACAGACACAAATTAATAAAAAAAAACCTCCCAGAAAACAAAACTATGAATTTCACAGCATAATTCCCATACCAAAACACAAGGGTAGTTTTCTTTTCAGCTAGATCTCCAGCCACTGTACATCTTAAGGCTGCCCGAGGACAGACGGAGTTAGAGATTGTCTATTAATCTTGGCATTATGGTGTGTCATGAACTCTCTTGACTTCTTATTTGAAGTCTCACTAGTGTGCATTCAGCCCTTCACCTTTTTTAAGCAGATCCATTCTTTATTAGCCAACACACTAGGCCAGGTTCTTTCCAGTAATAACTAGTCTTGCCTGCCTACAAAACATGTAAAGCTTAGTGATTTTTCTTAGTATCTTAAGAACTACTGACTTCCATCAATGTTCCCACTGCATGAGTACTGGAATCATTTGTAATATCCCTTAGCAAGTACTAAAAAGTAAGTGTGCTATGTAACTTAACTGCAAATGTTAGATCTGCATAAAAGAATGCATATAATGTCAAAATCATGACCATAGTTGATAAAAATAAATTGAGTGCACATACAACAAAGGCAACAAAACAGCAGTGGCTTTTTCACAATTATCTCAGTTTTTAAAAATTGTTTCTTCCTATGCTGTCAGATCTGAAAGGTCAGCTTGCATTCTAGTAAGTACAGAAAAGATGTATTCAGCAGGAAAATAAAAATATATTAATTTTAAAGGTAAGTAAACAAAGAATGAATAGTAACATCTTCTTGAAAAGAGGAAATGTCAGAGTGGAGAGACACGAATAGCAGAGGTCATCAGGAATTAGTTTTTGGATCAGTCTTGTTTAATAATTTAACTAATGTCCAACACATGCTGATGACACAAAGTTGGAAGAGGATTGAGTATCACAGTGAAAGAACTGGATGGTCTTGAGGAAGGATGATGCATTTTAATGGAGCAAAGTGCAAGGTCACTCACTCAGGGAGAGAGTAGCTGCTGCAAGCCAAGAACTCATAAGTTGGGAATAACCAAGGAGAAGAAATATCTGGGTTTATGAGCTGATCCCTGGATGATTATGAACCCCCACTATAACACAGCGATGAAACAGACAAATACCTCTTGAACATATCAGGCGATATATTTCTGGCAGATCAGAAACTATGACTGACATATAAGGCATCAGTGGGATATTTTTCCTGTATAACCTTAGTCAACCAAGAAAATATAGATCCACAGAGAAATAGGTCTAGAGAAGGACCGCAAGCATGATTACAGAATGGGGAGGCTTCCAAGACAAGGCTGAAGGTGTTTGACTTTTCTAATATTTGAAAAGTGAAGGCTGAGGTGGGATATAATTCTTCTCTTTCACAACCAGAGGAAAGGTCTGATAAATTTATAAGGGAAGATATAGACATAGAAGGAAACTGCAGGCTGCTCCAAGTCACAGCACCGTGAAGCAGCACAACAGTGAAAACTACTGATCCAATCTGTTCTTTGCCAGCTCTCACAAAGTTATTGGTGCTGCTGGCCACGGAGGGGAAAAAAAAAAAATGTGAAAAGGAACTTTAACCTATAAACTCACCAAAATGTAAATTGGCTGAGGAAGGGCTACACTGCAGAGTTCCCACAGCATGAGTGATTAAGGAAGCAGCAGGAAAGGTCTCACTGGTGGTACACCTGGTTGTTAGGTACGGTACAATGTAACCCTGACGAAGTTGTACTGAAGAAGTTAAAAATGAAGACTCAAAAAGAACAGCATGTATCAGTATTTCTGTTTTATTACTTACCTATCTGTTATCTGATGAGGTTTCATGCTAGGCCTACCAACATGGTCTGTGACTAATTTCTTACGTTAGAAAACGCAGTAATACAACTAAAAGACATTTTTAGAAAGCATGTATAAAGAAGAGCTACTGAGGGGATGTGCTGATTGCAAGGCTTATTTCCAGTATTGCAAAACTAGGACAATCAGTCCAGATATTATACCTCAAGTTAATACTGCCCATGATGATTAACTAAAGAAAAGCCCTACTTTCATCTGTATTCTGCAATACGTCATTGCCTCCAAACTCCAGAATATGACAGACATCTACCAAAAATGTTTTATTTAAAAAAAAAAAAAAAAAATTAAAACAAGCTTGGATGTCAAAGTATTCTGAAAAAAACTAAAATTGGAAATAGTTATTATAAGAAGTACCAAGATTAAAGCGCCTTGGTTCTAAATAGTTTCTAGCCTAAAAGTAACAAAGCACTACTTCTTTCAGTCACATCGTATCATGTTACAAAATTGTATTTTTGCTTAAATTCTAACATAGTTTCATAAATGTGTATTTGATAGGTAAGTGACAACATCACGCTGTAAATACTTCAGAGAACTGTAAGACATTAAACCTTTCAAATGTCAACAGTTTAAGGAATCATAGCTTTGCACCAGTGATCCAAAGAGCATACATCACTAACTTCTCCCTGGGTTTTTCTGCCTTTTACTAGTAGAAAACACTTTTCTTGATATTAACGTTTTAAAATAAATACCTGTGAAATCTTTTAAAAAAAGGGTTTTTTTTTTTTTTTTTAAACAAAAAGAGATACAGATTAAAAGCTGATTTTAGAAGACTTTGCTGTTAACTTCAGAGTTCCAGTCAAAATCTAACTGAAGATTCTATAATTGCTTAAATAGCAGCTACTTTTACAATTGTTCTTAATTAGGTCCCAATTTAGCAAATCACTTGGCCATATGCTGAGGTCCCACCGGGTTTAAGAATGTGCATAGAGTTGTGCACATGCGTCAGAGCTTAGCTGAATTGGGCTTTAACATTAGACATTTTTTAATTATTTTTAATTTCTGGAACTGCTGTAGTCTTTTGAATTTTCTTATATTTCTCCTGAGTTCTCAGGGATTTCAGCTACAATTGCTTCTGCCTATTACATATAGGCAACAAACTTTTTCAAATTATATGCTTATTTCTAAATGCCAAGGTTTGACCTGAGACTGAGGGAAGAATTTCAGAATAATTAAAAAAGAAAATAAAACACTGAGAGACAAATGAAACTAAACCCAGTGCCACCAAAACCTTTAAAATAAGATGGGCAGCTCCTGCAATCAACAGGGAATCTCCAATAGACTGGACAGACTCTGATTATTCCAGAAAACTAAGTTAGCTGAAATTGTTCTGGCTACCAACCAAATTTTATGTACTACTTCAACTTTTCAAGTAATTTTGCTTCCCTACAAAACTCTGACATTTATGGAGCAGAAATTGTGAAACTTTTCTGTGGTACAGGAAAGTTTTTTTCCCAAGGGACATGTTCACTTCTCCCTTCTGTGCAGCTGCAATTGCATATATATTTGTCGAGTGATACTTATCCTCTGTGCTGAGACAAGAACTGTCCTTTGGGTCTTGTGGAGCCTGTAGCGACAGGTCTCTCTCATCTGGACATCATCTTGGCAATATCAACAAACCCTACCTTCAAAGACCATAATCCAAAATAAGTACAGTGAACTATAGTAAGAATATATTTGGGGTCTTTTTATTCACCCTCGGGTGCTAAATGATTGACTATCCAGTCAGTTCACCTTTGCAAGTTTACTTGGGAAGTATGGGGGGGGGGGGAAGGGGAGGGGGGGGAAGGGCGAATAATTGGGCTTTATATGAAAAAAAACCCTTCCATAACCCATGCCATTGAGAAACAGGGCTGTCAAATCCATATTGTGGCATTTGTGATACAAACAGGAAGAGCAGATAAATCTATACATTGGCCTTATGCAGTTCTGAGTATTCCACCTTTAAAGCAATATGGTGGAACAGATGACGCAAAGAAGAGCAACCAGGATTAGTGATATTAGTGATTTCTGTATTCAGAGACACCTGAGTAAGGACAGGAAAGAGGTCGTAAAATCATGAGTAAGGTGGAAACGATTAAGGGAACTATCTTATTCTTTCATGATTTTCACGAGAACTTGAGAGTACCTATTGAAAACATCAGGCAACAGGTTTGGAATAAATTAAGGAAATGGGGTTTTGAGCAACACACATAGAAATCAATGCCAGAGGATGCCTTGACAGTCAAACCCTGATTCAGCTCAAAAAAAGATTAGACAACTTAGGGCCAGTTAAGAAAGTCAAGATATAATTCAGGCCTGGAAATGCGCAAATCATTGATCACTTGAATACAGCGTGTGCAAACATGGAAGGATCTGTATCCAAAGCAGCTTCCACTGGCAAATACTGCAGAAAGGGTAATGGCATAGATAAATCTCTGTCCTTCTTTTTACGAGATGATCATGGGAAACAAGAAGGAGCTGCCCTGGCAAAAACCTGGAGTCCAATCCAAAAATGCTGAAGTTCTAACCAAAAGAAATAACGGCTTTTTAATTCAGAAAAGTTTTTTTCTGTGAGTACATGAGGCACTGTAAGGACACAGGGAAGCAGATTTAGTAATTTTACTAGGCATGCATGTTTCTAGATTTAGCTTGCACAAGGTTAATGTGCACTATTACATAGTTTAATTTTATATTATCATCTGTTAATTTGATGAATGAGTTAAAGGTTTCTTATCAACATTTTTAAGCAGAAGCTCTCATTCAGCTATACCTACTTCCTACATGTTCAAATGAAGATGAAGAAACACTGTTAAAACAACAGCTCTTTAGTTGTTTTTTTTCCCCACCACACAAGTTAAATGTACTAGTGCAGCCTATTCTAAAACCAAGACCATTATTTTAAAGCAAGATATCAAAAGTCATGTGATGATGTGTATAATGGCACAAAATTAAAAACTCTGATACTCTGGCCTATATAAACAGGGAATTTCCTCCATCAAAAGCAGACAGGAAGAAAACAGTCCTTGTTACTGTACCACATGGAAATGTGATTTTTATTCACTAGCAACACAATATATTGAAATGATGTAACATATGTATATGGAATAATAATGTGTAGAAAATTTTAAAATAGATTAAAAGTGCTTACTTTTTAACAGGAACTGAACTACGTTATTATTTATATCTGTTGAAATGTTAAAAAAATACATTAAAAATAAAATAAAAACATTTATTGATACATCCAGGTACTTCTGAGACTGACAAAAGAGACCATAATAACACTAGCTGTCATATTCTATTATCTAAATACGCATTTCTGAAATTATTAAATGTTACATTATCTAGTTTCAGCATCATTGTGTTCCAGTATGTCATACACACTAGCTCCTTGCAAAAACTGTTTGTGTGGAAACGTTGCATCATAAAAAACAGTCACATCCATGTTTCTAAAGTATCTGTGTTTTTTCAAGACAGCCTTTTCACTGGTGTTATAAAACTGGGCTCAAAATATCTTTCATTGAACTTCCAGAATTGTACTGACAGTAATCATGTCATTAGGAGAGTAGAACTGATTCAAATTAATTTGCAGTGTTTCTTTCCTTAAAAAAAAAAAAAAAAAAAAAAAAAAAGAGAGAGGAAAAAATACAATCGAGAGGTTTTTTTCATAAAGTTAATTACAGAATTTTTTTTCTAAAAAAGAGACATTTCATTAAAAATTTGTAACTGTTCATGTCTCGTACTGGATTTTTGAAAACAGGAGGCACTTATGCCTAGATCCTAAGGAGAAATGTTCAAATTCAGAGCACAGCTGATCCTCTCCCAGATCAGTGATAGATATTTTCATTGATCATAACAATACACTCATTCAATTCATTTTTCTTTTGTTGCAGCTGAAGGCAACTGTTCACTTCATTGACATCGGGATTGGCATAATTACTAAAAAAGCCCCACATGGATAGAGTTTTGTTTTGTTTTGTTTTCTAAAACGTAAGCCAACCAAAACTGGGGGGGGGGGGGGGGGAAATAAAAGAAACAGATTTTCAGAAAAACAAAGGAAGTATTTCACTTTGACTTTAATAAATGCTTGTCTATGCGAGTTGTAGCTATACTGGCAATCAAAATTAGACCACAAAATAGCATAATGGACATGGATTTTATTACTTTAATTTGATCATAGATCCAATAATGAAGGAAAGGCAGATAAAATTGACTAACTTAATATTTATGGGAACTTGAACTACTGAAGAGATTAGTACTTTTACCCAGTTAAGCTTCCAACTGTCAGCTGTCATTACAGGACCTGCCAAAAAAAGCAAATGATACCAATGTTGAACTTGTAACATGAGCACTGGACCCTTTTAGTGAGAAACAAAACATGCAAGTTAAACCAGGAAAATGCACTGCTTCCTGGCTTTACATTAAGGACAAATCAATGTCCTGGTCCAGACATAATAAATTACATTTTGCCAGGATAGATCAGCTTGGGTTTCTCCATATGAAATGTCAGTGGAAGGTATTGACAAACGTCAGTGGAAAGTAAGGAGACTCGGTTGACATTTTTGAAATGATCCCAAACCATATGAAATCTGGGCACCCTCCACCTCCCTCATAGAAAAAAAAAAAATCATGGTTCTGTCAACTGGCAACATCCACAGTCACCAGACAAAGGGAAAATCTCTCTAATGATAATGCAGTCATAAGACCAACAGACTTACTGCAGTAGCTCTGAAGTCCAGCATCAGCCCACTCCTACTACTGATGACTGGGATGTCCACAGCACCGCCAATGCGAACTGACATCTTTTGTTTCTAGTGGAAATGCACAACTGCCAGCATTTTCAGCCAAAAAGGACTTACAATTTCAAGTGACGAAGTGGTCCACAATTCTTGACAAATAGACAATGAATACAGAAGGTTAGCGTAAGACTCTTAGCCAACTGAGAATAGACTGATGCTCATATGTGTGACTTTTTTTTTTTTTTTAAAATGACCCAAACTGGACATTTGGTTCCAGTAAAGAACTGGTAGCCAAGGACAAGACTTGCAGCCACTTTTTCATTATGCGAAGACCTGTATAATATAATACTGTAATTTTGTGCTTGTTGAATGGTATTTGCTTCAGCTAATAAAAAGGAGCCCAGCATAAACAAAAATGTCTGCATTGCTCCTGTCAATGAAAGCTCCAGAAGATTACAGATGCTTTCTCAGTGACAGGGTAACCTTCCCCTATGCTGAGAGAAATCCCATGCATGAGAAAACAGGTTAGTTTATAGGATTTTGCAACTGAAGGGCTTCTTCAATGTGGAAAGAACATGTTTGAAGTATCCAGCGAGTGCGCACATGTGCATGCATACAGACCTACATAGAGAGGTGTGGCTGTATGTGCGCACACTCACGCACCACTTACCGAAAGACCTAGTTTTGTAGTGATGAATTAATCTAATATGTAACCTCATACACTAAAAAAAGAAGTCATACAACAGAAACGTTAGAAACTTTATTCCATTTAGCATTAGAAAGCAGTCTACAAAACACCTTTTCCCAAATGACTGTGTGTCTCTAGATTATAATAGGCCTGAGCAAACAATTTGGGAGCGCCTGTATGATGAACGCTCATTAAAAAGTTTCTGTTTCAGTGTTTCATGAATTCTGGTTGTGAGCCTGGTGAGAATATTTAGTGTAATATACTTCTATTTATACCAGACCAAGGACCAGAAGGCACCATCACACCCTAACCAGCCATTTTCTGAAGCATTTTTAGTTCTTCCCTTGCAGTCTGGATTACAACTTTCAGATTCACTACTCTGTTTTCATATAATCTTGCACGACATGCAATCCTAAAGTAAAGTGGCTCAGGAATCACTGTCTCAGTAAGTCTATAGACCTACTACAGTCATTTCCATTTGACTGGGTGGCTCTATTCAGGATTTTGACCATCCCATACACCCAAACAAAAAAAAAACAAAAAAAAATATGGAAACTTTAAAACATTCTTACTGTCTCCCTAGGCTCTCCTGCTTCAAGTTGGATGAGTATGTAACTACACTGAAGAGATCGACTCTCAGCTGTGAGCTGGGCATGGGCCTAGAAGGCAACCACACTAAAGCTAAGTCTTTAGTGATGGGTATCAGAGGCATGGGGCATGGCTTCTTTATGTGCACCTAGACAGAAGGCTTGAACTGTTATACCACATCACGGCATCGTGCAACTCTTTCCAGAACTCTGTAACTCATCTCTACATCCCTTGTCTTTCGATAAGCAAGTTTTATGAAACAAAATGCTGTAAAATGCAACAACGGTCAGGAAGTTAGCTCACATGTTTTCTCATGGTTGTGAGAGAATATTGTATTTGTGTAAAACTGCATTTGGGGGAATGGCTGAAATTAGTTTTGGTAGGGGAAAGCCATAAAATGACCATAAAATTGTGAGCACTTATTCTGGGGCAAACTTTGTGTGATTTATAACGAATCCCACCTCTAACATGAGAAATTAGAAGAGAAACTTATTTCTCTATGAGGCTCTATAACTTTTCTGTAGAAGTCAGAGGACTAGAGTAAAATAAAAAGTGAAATAAAATTAAGAGGAAACATTAATATTCACTTGGAATACTTATTCCTGCTCCCAGAATGGGGGGGGCAGGCTAGCTATAATAAGATGTTAATGAGTAAACAGGATAACTTAACGACTGTTACAAGAACTTCACAGGCACTCTGTGAGGCCCCAGTATGCGTCTTAGTCTAATTTTGGCAATGACAAAGCAACGGCAGCCTCTCGGTGCCTCTCAGAACAGAATTTGATGCCACCGGGCATAGCTGGACTCAGCCGAGTCTCCATCAACAGCCTTTTCCACATCACATAACACTTGAATGCAATCCTCAGCACAGCTTCCATCCACATTCCTCAAGGAGAGACAGTAAGAAACTTAAAACATTTCACAGGGCCTTGCATAAGGAAGATTCAAATATTCATTCAAGACAGCCTTTTTTTATTTCTTTCTTGTCCTCCACCTTCTGTCTTCCTCCATTTTAATCACGTTCATTTATAAAGCACATCTTGTTTGAAGAAAAAAATTCGTTATATGAGTAGACAGACCTCAGTTAAAAACATAGAAAAAAAAAGTTTTCTATTGTTTTGGTTTGGATTGTTCAGCTTTTTGTTTTGCATTAATGGTCAAATAAATCAAAAGATGACACTGTACAATGTAAAAGTACAATCATGAATAGCTGTTTACATGGATTTTAAATATTTTGGTAATGTGCAATGTGCAAATTAGCAAGATATGAAGAGAAGTTCTGATTTACATTGTGCAAGACTGAGGTTCATACACTATTTATCCTCTGTTTATTTTTACTAATCCAAATTATTACAATAAAAGAAGAGCAATATGTGGTCACATAATTAGCTCTTACAATAATTAGAAGGGGAAAAAAGCCCTCACTGAGGCAAACACGCATTTCTGTGCAATTTAAACAGGAAGTCCTCGATGATTATCATTAATTGAGAAAAGGCTTTTCTAGAAAAAAAAAAAAAAAGGATCCTGTGTGAAACATTAAACAAACTTATCTGATATTTATGTTTTTTTCTTTAATAATTAATGAAATGTAAATAGTCTAGGGAGTCTAGAGTTTTGCTTTGTAACTAGCTACTATTATAAATGGCAGTCAGATGTTTACAGAATACCCAGAACCCTTTTGTATGGAAGGAGGTTACAAATCTGCCCCTTTTCCCTGTTCAAAGTCAAAAATAATGGTGCCTGATCCCCAGAGCATTCATTGCAAGAACTGTTTGCATATTCAGTTATTGTTTCTGCTGCGTCAGTCATCTGCTGAAGTTCACTCTAATGTGGCCCTGATCAATTCTGCCAGCTGTGCTTAAGTGCTGTTTACTATAATAACATCACACTGCATTCTTATTTGGCAACAACAGCTATGACAGCACCTAAATGCATTGAGAAGCCAAGATTTTATCATGTACACAGATCAAATTGGAATTGTTTATGGAGGACAGTGTTGTTCTATTTCTGTCCTTTCTAGTGAATACCAATACCACAATAATGGCTTTGCCAAAAGCATTACTACTCTGCCCTTTCTAATAAGTGAAGGTCTTGTTGATCTAAATACTCTATAGGACATGGAAATGATTTCATTATGGCAGTACACACATTTTCACTGGATAAGAGAGAGAACTTAGAGGATGGGTAGATTAGAGAGAGATTAATTGGTATCACTCAAGGAAGTACAGAAATATTTTGTTAATGTACCAATATATTCGGTAAGATCAAAAAAATCATGTAATTAATTATCAAGTGTTTAAAAGGAAAAGAAAGAAAAAAATAAACCAGAGTAATTGAATAACAACAGAAACGCTCGGTGTGGCACAAAGGTCTCCAAACACATTCGCAACATTTCAAAGTAGTTTCACATATTTTTCCCAATATGCACAACAGTTCGCTTGGCCATATGTTAAGTAAATCAAATGTCTTCAATATACAGGCATGGTGAAAAAGCCATAAAGAATGAACCTGATCCTCCTTCTCCTGAAATCGGTTATAAATACAGCAATAGAATCTTGTCTTGGGAGTTATTTTTTACACTGTGATAACACTCTGCAGTATGCTAGATGCTTTCCAAACAGAGATGAAGACACATTTCCGGACAGCGTACATATAAAAAGACAATGACAGATGAAGCAGGGGAGGGGGAAAAAAGAATTAGATGTCCACAAAAAGGTTGTAATATGGAGAAGCATAGGTCTTATTAGCCTCACTATTTTTATTTTGAGGGAGAGGGGCTTTTCCATTATCTCTGAGGTTTATAATGCTGAGCTCTCCTCAGTTTATCCGCCCACGGTTCAGTTTTTCTTTTTTCTTCCCTCACCAGCTTCCAGGTGCTGTTGAACTGTCCTTTCTTCTCCTCACAGCTAGTATTCAGCCCTCCCCTTCCCATAAAGACAAAGTCTTCACAAAAACAACTGAAATGAAGAGAGGGGTCCTGGGGAACCACCAACACGCACTCATAGGATCGCAGCAAAGAAAACTTCACAGGAGCAACACTGGGCTTTGAAGACCATCCAGGAAAATGTCTTTAGTAGGCATGGAGAGGTGTGAAGACAGTTCTGGGAGACAGTTCTTGAAAACTAAAAAGATGGGAGATGGAGGGATGAAAGGTATCTAGAGATATGGAGCCAAGGACAGTTAGGTAGGACCTTGAAGGAAACTGCAAAAAAGATCAGCTTCATATCTTGGAGGAGCTGGGGTTCAAAGAGAAGACTAGCATGGCCATATCTGACAGCCATATTCCGAAAACCCTGACATACATCCCAGAGCAGACTTCTTCCACGCGCTTTTCTACCACTGCAGCAAAAATTCCCTCAGCCATATGGAAATGACTTAGAAATGTGTGCTGCCCCAAGCAAACAGATGGAGCAAAGCAACAAAGTCTCTTCCAGAGAGCTCATCTTGCTACAGCAGTTGCCTGAGTAGTGGATGAGATGTGTTTTGGGTAAGGTACCAGAAGAAGCAAGAAATAGAGGGAGGAGGCAGAAGTGAGATAGGTTGCACAACGCAATAAAAAGTTTTCAAAAGAAAACACAGCACACTAATACTGATTAAAAGAGGTGCCACAAAAGCATTAAGAAGTTAAACATTTCTCTCTCCAGCAGCTACACAGAAGAGAATGTAAGAGAGTATAAAGAAATCCTGCACGCATTCAATGAGGAAGGAAATATAAGAGCTAGCAGGGGCTCAGTCGGTAACTCTTCCAACTCCACAACCACAGATGCAGCTGAGCTGTTCAAATCGACAAAGCCACATAGCAAAGTCACATAATTAGAAGTGGCACCCAGCCTGAAGAGTGTAGTTCCAGCAATAAATTTAATATCTTTTTGGGGATTTAAGGTAAGTTTTGGTTTTGGTTTGCAAACCTAAAAAACCCATTTTTTTAATGGGGAAAAGAGGAGTAAATAAATTAGTAAGTAACAGCGATGTGCTTTGAATTTTATGCCTTCCGTTAACTTCTGTCAAGTTATTGGACTTCTTAGGAATAATACACACAACATGGATAAATCTTAATATGCATTCATGTCGTACATCCTAACAGCACAGAAGGCTCCTTCTCAGCAACTGTAGAGCATGCTGTGGCTGTGTATTCAAAAATACTGCACATTTGGCTATTATATATCCATAACACATAGTCAGTTTTGCACCAATATCAAAACACATTATAAATTCTTATTAAAGCATGAAAGCAGCAATGACTATTTAAATTCCAGTAATACTAACATAATTTTATAGCTGAAGGAACTGCAATATGGACAAAGGTATTCTAATTTTTCTTTCTTAAAATCGTCGAATATAAAGAATTAATACATCTTATGCAGTTATGAAGAATTTGGGGACCAATTCGGAAAACTGATGAACATGCCCAATTCCCAGTGTAGCTGACTGGAGTTACAAGCCCTCAAGAGAGTCACAAGATGTCCTTAGCACCTTACAAGATAAAGCCAACATGTAATTTCTACACTTTTTCTTCATTCTCTTCGCAACTTTTAAAATCAGCAAATGACATTTAATTGCTCTTCTGCTAATCTCTTATATACTGAATTTAAATTGGGGGGGATTATTTACACTATATGTATAAACTACAGAAGTCAGGAGGTTGTAGCTGCAGAGCAGACCTTTACTTTAGATGGGTTAAATAGTTAGATTGTTGCTTATATGTATAAATAAATCCCTCTTTCATCATGGCCCTACAGAAAACATGACATCCTTCTAAATTCATCATCAGGTTGCCAGGCAGACTCCAAAACAAAAATAATTCATTCAAACTGTTTAATCTACTCAGTGCAGATTGACAGTATCTTTATATATTTTTGAAAGCTCTTTTAACATTAGCTGATACTTTAGTGTGGGAAGAAACTAAAAGCTTTCTACATATAAAAGTTCATCGTTTACCTTCTCACAGCTATCAGATAAAAGCATAAGGGCAATGAAGCCACAGCTCTCAGATATATTACTCCCAGAGGACAGAACCCAAATGCATCAGCATCAGTAAAGGCAGCAGGTGTGAGCTTTGACTAAAGAACAAATGTTATACAAGAGAAAGACGCCTGAGAAGAGGTAACCGAGCCTATTAATGGCCCTCTGCCTGAAATAGGAGGGTTCTGCGCCTCCAAAGACATGAAACGACGCTCGCTAGAGGTAAATAAATAAATAAGCGAGAATACTACTTCAGATGTTTTAGTGAACTTTCTTATGAATGGATTGCAACACACAATGACAAAACTCCCTCAATTCCGCTTTTCAATAACTCCAAGGCACTAGGGATGTGACAGCATGATGAATACCACAACAGACAGCTCCAATATGGTACCATTTTACCAGATCAATATCTCACTGCAATATAAGAAAAAAAAGAAGCTGATATTAGTCTACACAGTGTATTACAGATGAGGTACATTTCTTCTTACTGCACTCATGCTGAACCAAAGCAATAATTCATAGATGCCTTTAAAAGGTTTGCACACTAGCACATGCAAAAAAAAAGGCTAATCTTGGCCTCAACATCTGTTTGAACATGCAATAGCTTAAAGCAATAAGCACATAGGTTTCTATGTATGTATCTATTAATCTACCTATGTGTACCACCAACACAATGATAAACGTATCTGGAGACAGAGAAGTAACAGGATTTTTGTATGCTGCACGGTTCCTTCAGGAATAGCTTTCTTCAGGAACAGATTACTTTACATATTAATCAAACATTTCTTCGCAAGTCAGTGTGTCCCTTCTCTCCCCTTTTTCTGTGAAGGCATAGGAACATTTCTAACTGAAGCTACAGCGGGTACCATTTTAAAAGTCTTCATTTGCCAACAGCAATCACAGGTTTGTTTTTTTTTTCCCCTGTACTTCAAATAGGAAATGAGTGGGAGATCTCAGTTACTGCTGTGTGATAAGTGCTTGCAAATTTAACCTTTTTATAGCAACTACTGTAGCTTTCAAAATAGAAAACAAATATGATGCCTTGGTAAAAATAATATATTTAAGGCTAGCAGAAAGAAACTATAAAATAGACATCAGAATATGTGTTTGCTTTCCATCTTCCCCAGTATTCTCAGAAGAAAACTAATGGGAAAAAAACATTTCTCTGGTCTGAATAATAATATTGGACTTTATTTCACTCTGATAATGCCATAAATGCCTGTCTTGTACATAACCTAATGGGTATAGTTGGACAGGTAAAATAACATACCTATTTTTACCTCTGTGGAAGATAACACAAATGATCAAATGAATTAATTCTGTTGTTTGACAGCTTTAATTCCTATTGATTGCTCTCCATTCCAATATAAACTACAGAAGTCAAAATTTAGACTATTTTAAACTTGTTACATTCAAGAATACTTATAGATTATGTGACATTTTACATCTTTTTTCACGTTCTCTCTCTTTTCTCTTTGGCTTTTTTTTTTTTCCAAAGGTAACACTCCTTAAATTTAAATAAAGTACAAATTACTGTGTAATGTAAAATTAATTTTTTTAAATTAATGATGTATATATTAATTCCAAAAAGAACTTTGTGAAAATTAACTGTGGTACAGTAAGTTGAAAGAGAAGCTGAACATTTTATTACAGCACAAAAAAAACCAGGGCCAAACTGTTTAACTCCCATCATTGGCTTATAGATACAGAGCTATATACCACGGACCATCACCAGAGCACTAATTGTGACAAACAGTATCAAGCGCCAGAGTTCCCTATGGGAAGGTATCACAATTTTAACTCTCATATGAAATTGGGCCAAATCCAGATGGACTGAGAAGTCTGTAGTTCAGAATGAATCAAAAATTTGAGGTTTAGGGCTCAAATTTTTCAGCTGTCTCTCCAGAACAGGAGGATACAAACTGTAACAGAAGACCCTACAAGGGACTTGCAATCCTTGGAAAATTCAGACACAAAAAAAATGCCAGCACAAAAATACTTCTTGGGCTTCATTCTGGCCTCTGTTGACATGATTCAAAGCACAGAAGTTACCTACTAAGTGAAAGACATGGAAGTCATGACCTATTCACAGCGTTGGTCCCTCTTTCGTTAACGTTCTGAACGTGTAAGTGAGGGGATGATGATGAATTAGGCACCCGGATCCTCTAATGCTGTATTTACTTTATCTACGCATTACTTACAGGGGGAAGAAGCAACAATTTAATGCTCTAAGTGGAAGCCTTAAATAGACACGAAATGCAGGACAAAAGAAATAATCAGTAGAACATATAAAGCAACAGGATTTGAACTCCCATTAAGAAATAAACCGCGCGTGAATGTAATACCAAAGTATACCAAAGAGAAAGAGTGATTATTTGATTACATATGAGCAGCCACCTGATGTCAAACCCACTTGTGTTTGACTGGGCTAGCAACCATGCTTCAAGTCACTCACTGACTTTTTGCATGTGTGTTTTTACTGGTAGCACCCAAGAACTCTGGCCCATATATGAAAGCATAAAAGTTACTACCAAGTCTATTTCCTGGGCTACCTAAAATTTTATCTTCCTAATTTGCAACGGAGAATCTGTACATATTTCAAGGCAACGACACCATTCGCAGGACTGAAGCCCTAATTACAGACTTGCTCTTTCTGTTTTACAGTACAGCGTTGGCCAGATTCTGCACGCTGCTCAAACAGTGAAGTTCTTGTCCTGAAGAAGAAAGATGGCAGGGCTGACATACAGAAGATTAAAAGAATGCAAGACGATCAGTCAAGCTGGTACTTTACACATACTTGTACGTAGGTATAAATACGTCCATTGAACTTGACAAGACTGCTAAAAGTTCTATTCACGCACAGGCATTAGTGAGTTGAGATCAAACTCATTAAATACTCTACAGTGAGGAAGGGACGATACTGAAAACTCTGCTACATGTTGCACAATATTGCATTAAAATTTGTCACTTGTTCAGCTTCTAAACTAAACTCCTGATAGTGAATAATTATGTAAAGAAAGGGGAATAAAATCCTAAAGAATGAAAGACTTTTAATGAGGAACACGTGTTTTCCAATTAACCATTCTGAGATCAAATTCCGACATGTTCAGCTCAAAGATTGAGGAAAATGAGTGAAAAACTTGGATTGGTATTATTGATCTACATAGCTGCAAAGCCCCCACCATGAGCAGAGAATTTCGTATTGCATTTAGGAAAAGTACCTAACTGCTTAAATGTGGATTGAGTTAGTTTTGTAGCCTTATGGACCCTTAGCTACTGTAACAGAACATTTCCGGTTCCATTTCCTTTGTTCTATACTGTTCAAAATACCATAAAACCTATTTTACAAGAAATTATAAGAACTTTCCATGTAGTATGTATGCTAAGTTAACATGGACATTTGTAAACAAGAGATACCCCACGGAAGACTTGCAAATTCTCTATAACACCAGTTAGAACATAGTGTTAAATATTAAAAAGGAAAGAACCTTTAATCGATTGGGGTTTTACCCCTACATTATAAGCTATTTAGGTTTTGTACAGTCCTTAGCACAATGAGACCTATAACTATGGCTTTGTGGCGCTTTGATGATAAGTCAATATTTCAATAAATATGAGTGAATACAAATGACACATTTGTTGAAACTCTTACACAGATTTTCATAGAACATTTTTTCCTAAAATTAGGAAGAACATTTCTGAAAGACCCTGAAATATAATCACCTAAAAAAATAAGATTAAAAAAAAAAATCCAGTTTCTTAAATCTAACTTTTTTTTCTCAAGTAGCTATAGTTTAAAAAAAAATCCAACAGGTTATTTGTAACATCAACATCGGAAGAGAAGCATTGCAAGATCTAAATCCTAAATCACTTAAATGAATGAGAAGACCTATCAGAGGAAAAAAAAAAAAAAGAGAGAAAAACTGGAGACTCCACCTTCATTAGCAGCAGTTAAACCCAATTTGGGACAAATGTCCGAGATTTGTTAAATACTATGATTGCTATTAAGCATTATTTTGTCGTGCATCATTTTTATGCCTTTAGTGATTCCTAAGTAGACAGAGGCAGGTTATCTGCATGTCATGGACTAATAAAATGTCGTTTCTGTAGAGGAGTACAGAAAATATTTAGGGAAGTTCATCGAATGCAACATCACGTAATTGCACATAAAAGTATATTTTTCATCAAAATATCTCATAACGGAAAAAACATTAAGACATCATTTAGGAGTTCTTCAGTGATACCTAAATCTAAAGTGAAACATATCGAAGGGTGCGATTGAGAGAAACCATGACTGGTTCTAACTTAAGTTTTAAAACAAGTGTTATGTCTGATTAGTGCGAGATTTGGGGGTTAGCCCACACGCAACTTCTTTTAAATAAATAATTAATTAATTAAAAAAAAAATAATAATAATGGCTGGGTAATTATTGCAGCTTTTAAAAAACCGTCAAGTGGAAACGACTGCCGCATTTTGGGGGCTCCGTCCCGAGGAGCCCACACGCAACTTCTTTAAAATAACTAAATAAATAATAATAATGGCTGGGTGATTACTGCAGCTTTTAAAAAACCGTCAAGTGGAAACGACTGCCGCATTTTGGGGGCTGCAGAGAGGCAGCCCAGCGCGCTCCCTGCGCCCCCCCCCCGCTGCCGTCGCGAGGCTTTGTCTCTTTTCCTGTAGTCCTGTTTAAATTCTCACCTTGCTCTGCCCTTGTCATCAAGTCATTCAAGCACAAAGCAGGGAGCACGGGAGTGTTTACTCATTTCCCAAGTCCATTATCTTACACATTAATCACTGGTCTGGAACTTTTGGACAATGCTGAATCTGTTACCTTTTATTTTTTTTTTTTCTTTGTGGCTGCTTTACTCTTGGGTCCGATAGTTCACCGGTTCCAAGCTGTACTTACACTTGATGACCTTTAGATCTAATTATTTAGCTACTCTTCCCTTTTTTTCTTTTTTTTTTTTTAAAGACCTCAAAAATAAACAAGAGTTAGCAACAGTGTTTTCCACCTTCTCCTCTTGCTGGAGGAAACCACAGATGGAGCTACCGCAGATGTAAAAGGCGTAATTGCACGTATGAAGCGCAACGCTAAAGATGCGGGATGTTTCTAGAAAGGACTGGAGAGAGTTTGTTTTCTATGGAGGCTTCTTTGGAAAACCTGGAAGAGCACACACACCCCTACCCTTTTTTTTTTTTTTTTTTTTTTTAATCGTTAATAAAAAAGCAGCGCAAAGCTACTTCTGACTGCAGGAAGTTTGTTGTTGTAGAAATACATCTTCTAAAATGGCATAAAGTTTATTTGCGATAACGATCGAAAGGAAAAACAAAAAAAAAAAAAAAAAGGAAAAATAAATAGGTGTAAACCTGGACAGCTGGAGGCTCTTGAACTACACTTGTTAAAAGATTTGTTTGTGAAACACGCATTTTATTGCCTTGTATGCATGTTATAATGAGGCACGGACAACTGCAACATTACGCGTAATGATTGCATTTCTTGTTTCAGCCGGTTTCCTTGTTCTCTTGCAATTAACGCTTTCCCAGATCACCCAGGGCTACTTTGGGGGGGGGGGGGGGGGGGAGCGGGATGAAAAAAAAAAATCTGAAATTCACATAAATGAGCAATGTCAATAGTTTAGAAAGAGTTTACTTAGAGAACAAAGGGCCCTTATGAGGCACTAGTGAGAAGAAATGGGGAAAAAATGAGTCCTCACAATGTCGGCCTTTTCTCCCCGCGACTTGTTATCAAGCAGCCCGCGCGAGCCCCTCCGATCTGCATGAAAATACGTTTCGTTCCATTCACTCATTTGCATTAATTCCTCCCATTATCTCTGCAAATGGCCGCACGTCTCCCCGGCACAATGCGCCAGCCTATCACGGCCGGCGGCGGCGGCGGCGGCGGCACCAGGTGCCCCTCCGCTCCCCCCACACCCCCCCCACACCCCCCTCACACCCCCCCCCCTTCCCGCCCGCCCCCGGCTCCCCTCAGGCCGGGTGGCGGCCGCTGACAGGGCCCCGCTCGCACCGCCGTCCCGGGGACTCCTCAATTGGATTTGCTGGCGGTGACAAAATTGTCGCCGGCCGGAGAGGAGGGGGGGGGGGGGGGGGGGGGGAGAGGGGAATAGGGTGGGGGGGGTGGGGGGGTGTTGGGGGGGGGGTGGCTCTTTTGAGCGGGCGTCTATCAGGCTGCCATGGGAAAGCGAGAGGCGAATGATTCTCAGTGGCTTCTGATTTCCAGTATTTGTTCAGCATTAGGCCCACTTATCTCCGGGAGAAAAAGCAACATGTAGAGAGAAAGTGACAGGCAGAAACACGCTCCCTCGCCCCTCCATTCTCCCCGCGCTCTGTATTCAAACAAGGGGGCCCTATTACACTGAAAGCTCCGGATCAGCCTCACTCAATTATCGCCGCTAATCCTTATAGCTCTATAAAGTAAATATTTCATTACAATTTCAAATAAACAGTCACCCAATCTAATGAAGCAAGAACTCAAAGTGGCAATGTCATAGAACTTGTTACCGTCATCAAAGGGAAGGACGCAGGCCTGTCGGCTAATAACGGTAAAAAAAAAAAAAAAAAAAAAAAAGGTTCCCGAGCAGATTCACAAGAAGGGTTTTTCTTTTTTATGATTATTACTACTCACTTTGACCTTTTTGTCTTTCCAAATATTCTTCAGTCATCAAAACCACCTTCGTTTTCTTATCGATTTACTGCTTGTGCGCCGGGCTCGATCCTGGTGCTTGCCAGGAATTAGTTGAGGGACAGTAAATGTTCACAACTCCCATGAGAATTTTAGCATCCCTGGCACCTTTCAAAACCACGACTTACTAGTTTCATCAACTTAACACTATTTTAATAGAACTGGTACGATTTAAAAAAAAAAAAAAAAAAAAAAGAGAAACATGTACATTCATACAAGTCTCCACAAAAACTCTCTTATTATTTTTTCCCCCCCTTTCTACAGTCTCACACTGAGTACTTCTGCTGGATACTCCTGTGGGAAGATGTCAGCACCTTTATAATCCCCCACAAGACAGGCTTGTGTAAGAGGGTATTTTGTGCAGCAGTTCTTTCAGGACCCCAAACCTTTTCCCAGTTTCAGATAAGGCAAAGGTAACAAACACACTTTGCAGGTACATAGCAGCGCTGTTATTACCTGCTATTTTAGGCCAAGGACATCATAAAATCCCTTCTATAAACTTTGATTAACTTGGGTTACCTTTAAAGTAGCCAGGCCTTTTTATCCACCATTTTTACAACAGGACGAAGGCTACTCTAAGTTTATGCCTTGCATCTCTTTTCAGAAAATTTTTAAAGATGTCCTCTTCCTCCCACCCTCATCTCCTGCAGGACTTTCCCACTCCCCTCCTCCTTTTCTTCCCCCCTCCCATTCAACTGAGGAGGGGGGATATTCTTTGTCATTCCCTCTCTTTCTGACACAAGTGAAATGGGCTTTTCTTGCATCAGCTGTTCACAGAGGAGATACCCAGTGCCTCTTTGAGATACAAGAAATACTGAGATCTCAGAGCAGAGAGCTGTAGGTCAACATATAATATTTAAGCCCCCCTAGAGTAAATATTCACTGAGCAGCCTTGTTAGGTCCTGCTTGCATTCCCATGTCATCCACATGTCCCAACACTACCCCAGGGTTTAATGCTAAAAATATCCCTACAAGGCACTATTTTGGGCACTGTGCAAGTCGTCCTGCAAAGTCAGCAAAACACTAGGAATCAAACTAGCTGATTTCTGCCTCATACATCATCACCTACAATCAATGGGTACCAAAAAAAAAAAAACCAAAAAAAACCCCCAAATCACAATTGCAGTATTTCAGAGACTCCATTTCAAGGCGGTAAATTTTAAGTATGTAAGTTCTAGTAAGTCAACTGCTTGCAAACTATGTTGAAAAAAGCCGTACCATCTCCCAATAATGTTCTCGTACACCTATGCAGCCCAGTTATCTACGCAATCAGAGACATAGCTGGTTGCAACCATGCAATTCTACGGGTAAGGAAACAGAATATCCATCTGAAACTCTTAGAACAAAATAGTCACAGAAACACTGGCAGAATAGCACGAAAGAACATTCTTTGGCCATAATGCTGGTAGATACCACGCTGCATAAATACAGAAAAGAGAGCCACAAGTAAGAAATTACCATATGTATACAGACATCTTTCAAGCACACTTTAGCGCCTGTCATAAGCAGACCTGATAAAATTAACCCGTACAGAGAAGGCTAACATAAAATCCTATACCAATTTATGCACTTAATACAGGATTTGAGTGTTATACTTGAAGGTCTTGAGAATGTTCTTCTGCAAAGTAGTGAAGCTCACCCTCAATTAGTAGCTACCCATTACCCCAAATTACTGCCATTCAGATGTCAATCAGTAAGGATGCACTACAGGAATCAAAGGGAAGAAGTCATTTACCAGTATTCCTCCAAAGATTGCATTGTCTTTATTTCTTCAGTTACTCTGTACACATCCTTTCAAGATTATTTTTCACTTTTTGATTTCCACTTCAATACTTAACTATGGTTCAGGAATACAGCTTTTCCAATGGAAAATAAAACAATAAACAAACCCACTCTGCTATTTCACAACTGTAAATCACAAGATTTACATGAAGAGACTGATTTTAGTCTGGGCACAGTTCCCTCAACTCTTGCTAATCAATGGTGAAATAAATCTTGACTGCTATAAAGTGCTAAACATAATTTCCTTATCTTAAATATGAATATTCAAACATAATAGTAACCATTAGGTCAAGTCTAGGTAAAAGGGTATTTTTAATGGTTTATTTGTTTTTTGACTGCTGACACATTGTTTTAAGCAAATGCTGATCTTTCAGATAAAAGTAGAATTTTCACTGGAGAAAAGCATTACAGTTTGTCAATTGAAGGTAATATTTGCCCCAAAAGTATGTGACAATGAGAAAGCCAAGAGTTCCTACTCTCCTTTTCCTATTGCTGATTGAAAAGACTATGCTAGTAAAAAATTAATTTAAGACCTGTAACGAAACTAAAAACTGGAATATAGCTCCTTCATTTCCACATAACTCCTCTGATGAACTTCAAGTTCAGGTATGATTGAAAATTTGGTTTTAAATTAAGTACTTTGATACAAATAGAAGACTTTTTTTAATTTGTTAAATTAACAAAAATAATTTGACTTAAAATTAATTTACAAATATATTTATTTTTCCTAAAATCACTAGATTAAGACTTCACAGTTTTAGACGTCTTGAACACAGAAAGTGTATTTCTTAAATCAGCAAATGTCCTTCACTGGTAAATCTAAAATGGTATTTCTATTTGAAAAAGAACAAATAAATTATCATCTAGGATGTATTGAGAGTCCAAAAAGGAGAACGGATTTAGCAACCAAGATTACAAAACAAATCATATTTAATTTCACATTTATTTTAGTTTCACAGAGCGATATATAGAGGGATGGAAGTCTCTCCCCATGTAGAAAAGAAAGCTGTTCAGAAACATAGCTGCAACAGATACGGAACCATCCTGTTCCAGCCTGGATCGTGGGGAAAGAGAGGGGTAAAACCCCAACTGTAACCACAAAGTTCATGTAGTTGGACAGCATATCAACTTCAGCCTTATTTTAAATTTGGCTACTTTTCTCCAAATGACTGAGATTTTTAAAAAAATTAAATACATTTTTAAAATGTATCTTTTCCACTATAATAGTTTCTATTGCCATACTCCATGTATTTATAGCACTTTTATATATATATATACACACACACATATATATCTTGACTTAACATACAAAACTAACTGCCAACAAATATACATATGAAGAAACAAAAAAGAACAGAAAGTATTGAGAAAAAAAATATTAAATAACCATAATTTCTTAATACAATTTCAAGGATTTTTAAATTCCTTTCAAACTGTTTAGAAAAATCTAGTTTTGTTTCATTTTCTCTATCTTTTCTTAAACATAAATTTGAATGGTTATTGCATTGCTTTTGAAAATGTTGATACATGAAACAATATATGAATGCAAACATCTCACCAAGGAATGCAAAATTTTGCATTCTACAGATAATAATTATTTCTTAATATATGTAATCAATATAACTTTTCACATATTATAACCTTTATTCTGCTCTTAGCTATAATTATGTGTCTTTAGATAATATTAATATCAGGTTTGGTTATGTCAAAGGTATTCTTTCCTTACTTGTTGATAACTTGATTTTATGTTTGCAGACAAATAAATTTTGAAGCAAACCATTTTGAGATACACAAGAAGTGACCTGAAGATAAAGACATGAGTCTCCATACAGCCAAATGGTAAGAAAGCCCTTAAATCTACAGCCAGGTATTGTAAGGATGGGTGCTTGAATAAGGGTGTTCAGGGTTGGGCAAGCGATACTGGAGCTGCACATAATGAATACAATTAAGTAGGTGGAAAAGAGATGAGGTTTGATGTCTTAGAAGCTGCAGTTAACTTTGATTACACTTTTGAAAAATACTTGACATAAAGTATTACATTATGTAAGTAGCATTCTCTATCCTTCCATGCACTCATCCGGTCTGTATGTCTTCAGACTCTCGTTAAAACCCAAGCCTCCTCAGCACTGACCCGAGAAGTTCTGAGCAGAGCTTCTCAGGAGGATCCCAACTCCCTCAGTTTCATCAAAACCAAGCCCACTTTTCCCACAAGCGATAACTAGTACATTGCAAGCTCACAGCCTTAGGGCTAGATCCAGATAAAGTGACTAGTAAGTGTGGACCTGACGACAGCCAAAAAATGAAACTCATAGGTGTTAGGAATAACCAAGACCAAACAGGCACAGAAAGCCTGCTGGTACTTAGAGGAACCATTTCTTCACCATTTCTTGGTATATTTAATCAGAAGATTTACACTACTACAACACAGCTGACTTTGTGCCAGTAAGTAAGCAAAGTAGTCAAGTAGGACCTTCACCCTGATCTCAGTTTTCCTGGGTGTACCAAACCCAGGTTATTCAAAGCTAAAAATTCAAGCAGTTCAGCTTGTGCAGGGAAAGCACAGTAGAAACTAAAAGACAAGGCATGTTATTTTCTTCCTAAGGACCAAAAACTCTGAATGCTAGAGCTTATCGGTACAGTAATTTCCATGACTCTAATTCATAGTTACAAGTGTGCTTCATTTGCTTGTTAATGCAAACATTTGAGCTGTTTGCATTTATCTTCTGAGAAACACAACTGAAATTAGGTGTAATCATAATTTTTAAATAAATATTGTACAATTATAAGAGTACCTCAAAAAAATTAATGCCTTTTGATGAATCTTTGTTTTCAAAAATGTTTTCCTTTAAAACTTCCATACCTGTGTTGATCTATAGTATAATTTTTAAACTTTAAAAAAAAAATCTATATAGAATTAAAGGAAGCATAACATTTGGATAAAGTTGAAAGGTGGTTAAAAGGGTAAGATTTTAAATGCAAACAGAATAATAATTAATTGCTAAGGTGCTTTGGGGAAAAATCATACACTTGACCCAAGCTGAAGGCTGAAATATTAATCTGTTTCTATGACAGAGATCAAGCTTCATAGTCGCTTTTTATCCTCCTCATAATAGAAGCAACAGTTGTAAACCATAATGTTATAGTTCAAACAATGCCCCCCCTAAGACTTCAAATTTATTATAGCATTCATCTCCAAGACAAAAGACCTGGTACAGGAAAAAAGCTCTTTTTAGCAAAAAGCATGGTTGTTATTTATGGCTCAGATGCGAAGAATGAGTTTGGGGAATTTATCAGAGATGAAGGTATGAAATGTTTTAGCTTGTTCTTCTCTCTCTAATCCATAAACCATTTTCTCAGCCACCCAAGTGAATTCTAATGGAACAGGAGTGATGAAATAATATTTTCCTAGCCCTTTAACACTTTGCCTACTGTGTGCATTGTGTGACTTGTTCAGGGAAAACACAGGAGCTTATAGTTACAAATCTTTTAAATCAGAAAGTAAAATGATCTTGTTAATAAATTATGTAAAATGGCCTTGTGGGAAGATTCAACATACCACCGAGTGCTTGTGCCCAGTATCAAACCATATTCACTCACAACCATTCTTACAAAGGGCTTTCTTTTTATTAATCTTTCGTTTGATAGTAATGTGAATTTCCTGCAGATGCCTTGGAGTTATCCAGTCAGCCCATAACTATCTAATTTGCTCTGGGTAGCAGGAAGGGGAACAAAGGTTACTGAAGAGCCCCTTAGTTTGCTGAATAATAATAATAAAAAAAAAAATACAGTATGAGACCATGCGGCTTTTATATTCTCTGAGATGTAACCAATGTCTTGCCTGGTTAGATTTTATGGCAAGCAGTATTGCTGTGACAGAGATGTTGAAGACTGCTGCCCTCACCTCCCAGTTGCCATGCTACCCTGTTACGCAGATTTCTTTACAGATAAAACTTATTCCTCCCTCCCTCCCAGTTTTTGCTGAGTCTGATGGCTTTGTAAGCCTCCCATCACTACCAGTGGCACCTCGGATGGTCCTTCCACACAGAACAGATTAATGGAAGAGCATCTGTATGTAAAAAGCTACAGTGGTCCTTTACTGGACATGCCTAAAAAACTCATTTTGGTCTTCTTTTCTTGCATATTTTAGTAAGTCTAAATTCTGGAGTTGTAGTCTCAGGTGGTTCAGATGTTTGAGCTGCAGACCTCAAACCTAAGGTCCCAAAAAAGTCCTGAGGGTTAAGTTTTCCTATGGAATACATTAGGTGCAAATAGCAGCAAATAGTGGCTTCAGGAATCCCTCAGTATTTGGCACAAGAGTTAAGCTATTTTTGTATCCATATACATAGATACAAGACTACGTGCCATTTCATTTATGGAACAACAGACAGCATTAGACCAAGTTTAACAAGACTTTGATTGGAAGCAATGTCTGCCATTAGCCATTACTTGATTGTTATGCTGATAAAATTTCAACATATCTAGCCTACTGTTCCTTTAAATCTCTTTCCATATTACCCTTCTTCTACAACATCTACAGAAAACGACATATTACTCTTCTGTGACACATCGACTCCTCCATTTAATAATATATGCCTAATTATATTACCAGGTCCTGTCCTGCTGAAGTCAACTGGAGAGTTGCCAATGACTTTCCTGAATATAGAAACATATATATACACACAATGAAAGAAGATAGGGGAAATACATACTTTACAGATAAATTGTTTCTCCTCCAGCTCATTTTATATCATATTTCAAAAGAAATGTACATTGACTTCAAAACAATGAAACGAAGCTATTCATAAGAACAAGAAACTGCAGAGTAGCCAGAAGGAAAAACAAAAAAAAAAAGCCACTTAACAAATAAAGTGAGCAGGAAAGAGATAATATATCAACAATCCCCCAACTTTTTTCTTTCTCCCTTTCTTTGTTGAGGTGGGGTATTCACATACCTTCCACTTGCACACATTTTTTGCCTTAGCTGAAAAATAATCAAGTTCTATGACTGTCTTTAGCCTCACCATGATTCTCGTTTATAAAAATATTTTCCCCTTTCTTCCTGTGTGAAGGAATCAACTATAGGAAAATTGCATAATTGCACATCTTCCTCTATACTTTTTTTTTCTTCTAAGTGCAATATTATCAACTCCGTTTTAAGCTCACACTCTGAGTTGGGAGAACATGCAAGAGCAAGAAGTCTTCTATTCATTAGAGTATCAATTGTGCACCCACTCTGCTACAGATTTGTGTTTTTTTTTCTTCCATTCCCCATCTAAGAAATGTCATCTAAAGAAAGCCATTGCTTTTACAATCATCAAAGGCCCATCCCTTCCCTCCAACTCATTCTTTCTATGGCCCTCCTCCGAACTGGGCTGGGGGTTGGGAGAGAGGGGAGAAGAAGGAGGGGGAAGGAGGGAGAGGGGGGAAAAGATATTTTAATCTGGATCAATTACTAATCTGATTTACAGCGCAGCCCCACGAACAGCGGTAGCACATAAAATTGAGCGAACAGCACTGAAACGTGAGTGGCGCAGGCTGGCCACTGCTCTTGGAAGTGTGCATGGTTGGGCTAGATGCACAGAGTCTTCCCCGTAAGACTGGGACCTGTTAAGAGTGAATCTGCGACAGAGGACAAGGCCCCTACGTCTCTCTTGCAAAAGCAAGCTGGCCGCTCTCTTTACAATCTATTCATGCCAGTAACCCACAAAGCAAAATGCTTTCCTGATTTTTTGCAGGCTGCTTTCCTCTTCCAAAGAAGGCAACATGACAGCATAACCCCATCTTCAGCAGAGGAAAGCTTTAGTAACACAACATTTTTCTCTTAATAAATCATTTTTAATGACTTCCAATAAATCATCTTGTAATCACATTCCTTTACCACTTAAGCCAGTCAAAGTATACCTCTCACAGTTAAAATATTAATGTGTTCACATTTCATGTAAAATTAGAATAACTCGTAGAGAGAGAAACTAACTGGAGAGAAATCAGCTTAATTCATTTGAGAAAGCAAAGGTTATACTGTAAGTTTTTTAAGTTCCCCTAGCAGTAAGTAGTCTGTAATTGCCACTCTGTATTTTAGACACCGTTTCTGATCAGAATTTCACTCCTCCATGTGCACATACACACACTCCCTGGAAACATCCGTTTTTACATACATACACAAATGTAATATACATAAACCATACTGTTTTGTCAGTTTAGTAACATTCCAACCACTTCTGAAGCAGCAGATTATGCAAAAAGACCTGGTGAAATGAGGCATTTAACACTGTAACTTCCCATCACATATTTTGCATTCCCGATGTCCTGCAGGAATTCTGAGATTCTGATGTTTTCTTTTTCTCTACAGTTTCATCACAGTGATTTCTGAACTACAATTTACATCTGCATCACACTACTTTGCCCTGACACAGAAATGAAAGTTAATTAGTTTCTATGACAACCTGATGCATGAAAGGACCACAGGTTCTTTCACATTTGTAAATACATTCCAACTTAGTATTCAGGGTGCAGTGTGTATCAGCATTAAGTACAAATAGCATGAGTTTGTTTTTAGTAAGGCAGAAAAAAGGACTTAAGTCAGATGACGTGATTCATCAGAGCATACATTTGTCAATGAACAGATGAGTTCCAATTTATTTCCCTCGTCTTTAAAGAAGTCTCCAAACTTCCATTAGAAAAGAGTATTCAGATGTGAACTTGCATTCCCTTTAAAAGATTTGTCACAAGCTCAGGACCAAAACCAGATGGAGTTGTGTTTTCAGCTTAGTTTTGCACCACAGCACTGAGCACTTCTATTTCTGTAAAAATATATACCTTTAAAAATATTTCAAGATATGCAATATTATTCACATTAAAATATCAATGCAAATACTAAGCTTAGCGCCACAGTCTTTGAGCTAATGCTGTGCTTTGACTCCCACAATCACCTATGCTAGTTTTTTTCATAACAGGTCCCCAAAATAAAACCCCAAAAGAATATATATTCCAAAATATCCCTTCCTTTTTAAAAAGCCATCTTGAAATTTAACCGTGGATGTGTCCTGCTTCAATTCAGGCGTTCAATGCAACAGAAAACTGTTCCTTATTGTACTGAACACCTGAGACCCTTGAGCACCAGAACCTCCCTGTGATCGTAGCCAGGCCTCCTGCTCCCTGAGAGGAGCTGTGGCAGGAGGACTCAGCAACACTCCTCACATCAAAATTGCCCTGCAACATCTCACCAAGACAGTCTGCCCTGTCTTTTCTCTGGGAGCAACAGAATGCCAGGCCTGGGAGAGCCAGATGAAGAGTCGAGCCAGGGCGAGTCCATGAAGGGACTCTCCGAGGAAGACCTACAGACATGGTTTCCCAGGCACCAGCTCCTGGTGAACTGCATGGATGCGCCAGTTGTGGTAACACTTGAAACACACTGTACGTTCAGAGGTTTTCTTCTAGCAAGGAGACACTGTTGGCAAGATGTGTAAATATTACAACTGTTCTTTCCCCAAGAAAACCAGGACTGCATCCTTTTCCCAGCACAAACATGGATCACGTAAGTGGAGTCTGCTGGGCAGAAGAAAATTATATGCTGGACATACTCAGGACAAGAGAAGAGAAAAAGGCTTTACACACCAGCATCAGACTACCTGCCCCATATCGCCCGTATCATCACAAAGAAGTTGCATTATTTTTTGTTGTAGTTGTTACAAACATTTTCTAAATAATATAAACAGTATATAATTGAAGTCACACTCATAATCACTTATGACCAAATCAGGTTACTTATTCTATTACCAGAGAAGCTAAGGAAGAAAAAGGAGGAAGTATACGAAAAGTAGATCATTACTATTATTCTCTGACTTCTTTCAGAGTAAGGAAATTAGTGTCACAAGAGCAAGCTAGAGATGGGATAAGAATGCAGATGTTCCTCCCTCTCTGCCACCAGAGGTGGAAGAATCCCTCTGAATAATTTCCCAGTAAGACGCTGATGCAAGTAATGAGGAGTTATTCCACCTAATGACGGGCTCAAGTACTGACCCTGCAAGTTGCTTGCTTGGGCAGACCCCTGAATTTGTAAAGACTTCCAAGACTCCTTCTTGCACAACTGAAATCTAATTATCCATGTTCTCTCAAGCTATTTTCTCCCACCCCAACTCCCAAGGTTGTAAAACATGGAGCTCCTGGATTCTAATCAGAAACCCAGAAACCTATAAACAATGTGTAACTTACAGATGCCCTTCAGTGCATCAGAACGCTTTTTAGTATGGCTCTAAAATCCTAAATCACTCTGTAGTATTTATCTCCAAACTTCCTCATATTTTAAATGTCACCGTGTCAGACTAAGTATTAGAAAGTTTAAAAGCTAGTAACCGAACTAGATCATTAACACCTGAATTTAAGACTGAAAATACTGACTTGATATTTATATTTTCAAATTAAGAAATAATTATTTTTCTTCTTTATTTTTTGCCAGTAAACTGGAATTTAGACTTAAGACTTTAGTCACAATGAAAATGTGACTACATAATCTCCAGTATGTACAGATGCAGCTCTAAGCTAATCATAAAAAATAGTATTTCAGATGATCACACGTTTTTCAGCTTCATCTGCTCTTTTAGAGATTTTTCTTAACTATAAATTGAGCACTGAAACTTCATTTGCTTTTCACACTAAATTGCCTCCAAGATTTTATATTCATTAAAATAAATGCCACAAGTTGCATTTCTAGATTGTGGAACTTTATCCTCATAAAATAGCATATTACAGCTAAATCGTCACGTACAGGTAAAGTATAAAGACAAATATGAGTTACGCTAGCAGATCAAGTGCTTTTCCTAACATCAGGAAATAAGTGGCTCCTTTCACCTTAAAAAGTTAATATGAAAATGCTTCACCTCTCAAAAATAACAAAACCCACTTAAATACTAGCAAGTCATGCCTGACATTTGTATAAAAACAAAAATAATCTGCTGTCAGCAAAACGTCCGAGTGCCTCTGTCACTCCTCTTGAACATGAGCCTTTCCTTGACTACAAGGGTTTTGCTGTTGTACTACACTCATTAGAATGGAATTTGTGTTAACTTCCATGTACCACGACTTACTAATAGGATTGCTAGCAATTATTATACTGAAATGAAATCAGCACAAACTATTAGATCTGTTTAAACAAGTTAAAAATAAACCTTGATTAAATGTTCTTTTTAAAGAAACTGCTCATTAGGGCTGCAGGGCCTTCCGATAAATTGGTGTTTCATTAACATCAAAGCATGAATCAAGTTTAAACTCACTTACCAAACAAGTTATACTTAAAAAACAGCTTTAAAAAATAACCTGGATTACAACCATCACATAAGATAGTCGCTAAATGGGCTCCTTATTTACAGAGGTTCAGAGATTTGAAAAGGCAAAATGCTTTCCATGAGGCAGGAGGGAAAGGATATAGAGCAGAACTGTTGGTATCCACGAGCACCGGATTTATTCCCCGAGCTGGGATGCACATTGCAGTTTGCTAGTACGGAGCCAGAAGGGCACTGTGGGTACTGAACTTGCAAAAGAGGACAAAAGCACACTGTTTACTTCCAGTGTTCTTACCTATAGAGAAAAAAAAAATTAAAAAGCAAAAAGCAAACGGAGCTGCAACTTGAATAAGGCTTAAGCAAGCCATGCATATTTGCTTGAATATTTTCTGTTTTCAGTTTCTAAACCTATTGTCTGTCCTGTAGGCTGAGGATACATATGCTATGTGAAATAAATGTAATGAAAGGATGGAGGTTAAAAGTGACAAAAGCTTGAAAAGCTGCCTGAGAGGAAAATCTTGTTTTCCCAAGCATGCTGCAATGTTGTGGCTTATCCTAAGAACTCAGACTTGACAATTTTTGCTTTTTGAAAAGGCAACGCTGAACTGGGCAGCTTTTTAATATAAAGATGATTTTATTACATTGTCTTTCAGTCAAAAGAATTATTAAAAGAAATGGATTAACAGTAACTCAGTATAAACAAATGTACTCATTACATTATACCAAGTAGTACATATATTTTGAAAAGCATTTTTTAAATGGCTTTTCAATATCACTATTATAGCAGATCATACAGTAATTTTAAACATAACTTAGTCTGTCCCTTTCTGCTGATATCTTCTAAAACATACTAGCTACCTTTCCTGCACCGGCATTGCAAAAATGTTCTGGTTTAAAAAGGAACAAACCTCCCAGTTTAAGTAATTAATATTCCTTAATTAAATTCTGCAAGCCATAGACAATGAATTCTTTATAAAACTGTGAGCTTGCCTAAAGCAACAAAGTCACACTTTTGTTAAAGCATTTTTAGTGTGTATTTTGCACAATTTTTTAAAGTTTAACCTCTGTGGATCAATGTGCTTCCTTAAAAGACTTTAATAAATTAAAGTGCAGAGAGCTTTTTTTCACCAGGCAGAAAAAGCTGATGAGACAGGTTTAGTTTAATCTCAGGCAATAGAAGTCATTAACCATTCTCTCAGGGATTAAAATATAGCTTGCCCTTTTCTTCTCTCACTTATCATTAGCATCACTTTAATCTCCCAGCGTTTCACACTGCTATTTTAATCATTACTTACTGCCTTTTGACAAGTGCAGAACATGCTTTTTCTCATTGAGGCAATATCCTGGTTTTAGCTGACAAATGTAGGACATAATGTAAAAATATCAAAGTGACATCTCTTAAACACACCTTCATCATAAAAATCTCTAAAGTTACAATATTCCTTTGTCTAATGTTTCTATTGAAATTATCATTTGAAAGGTTTCTCTCTTCCACAGAGGCAAAAGTTTGTTCTAAATAACACAACAACTAATTTCAGTCGACTGATACAGAGAGTATAAACATTTCAGGGATTTTAAAAATATATACCTTAACATTTTTGTATACCCAAGATATAGGATAATAAACTTTCAGGTTTCTCTTGCAGAGAGAAAAATTCTTCCAACATAACCAGCCAGAACTCAAATACATCATGTGAAATGCTGACCTGCATTATTTGATATTTTATTGTTCACTAGCCTTGAAAAAAATAAACTAAGTATCTTTCTCTGTCACTTACGTATTTGTCACTTACTTGCTTTCAAGATGAATTTCAGGGGGGAAGGTGGTGAAGTTAATGTCATATATAATATTGTTTTGAGCAAAAGCAATATAAAAAGCTTTCAAATTTTGTATTGAATATTTTATTTGAACCTCCTCAGACACATTTTAAATGCTATAGTCCTTCCAGTTTTAGAAAATGCTACAAAGTTTATTCACAGCTCTACAACTTTTATTCCAATTTAACACTAAATATATTATCCAGGGTACAACGTGTGGCCAAGTGATCCATAATACAAACAGAATCCCACAGGATTCATACATTTATCAAGTTTCCTGTCATCCTTGGCTTTAAGTAAATGGATAATTAAAAGATTTAAAACACTTTCTTTGAAATTCTATTTTGATTCAAAAAGAAAACTAACAAAAATAAATTGGTAGTGACATAACTTAAGAAATTATTTTAGTTAGTACTAACACAGTTCCTAATGTTTGGCCCCAAGCTCTTTAATCTAGTCCATCTGTAATGATCTCATAGTACTTTCAACCATTATTTAACTGTTAAAAGAAAAAAAAAAAACTATGTTGCACTATATGTTTCAACAATAAAATCCCTTCTTAAGCTTCACAAAGCAGAACAATTCATTATTTGATCTCTTTCCAGGTTCAAAGTCTGTCTTATTGCAATACTTCAAAGAAATATGTAATCAAAGACAAACAGCTGTGAAAACAATCTTTTATTACTTTATTATCATCTAGCATATATCTTTAGGGTAAACCAATGAAAATGCTATACAAATAATACAAATATTTCTTTTAAATTTCTCCTTAGCTATAGAGAGACATATAGTTATAGTCATTTCAAGGTAGGGCCCAGTCCTAGAAGGTGCAACTACAACTCCCACCCCAGTATTTCAAAAGATCATGCCTTTCACTAATTAGACCTCAATTCTGCAAAAACCCAAGCATGCAAGTAATTTTGTATTTATGAACTGATTTATATCTTTCAGTTGCAATGTTAATAGGAGTAGTTTTTAGCCTGTGAATTGTATTTATAGCTATGCAGCCATACTTTAATTTCCCATACCATATATTACATTACTCAGAACAATATTCAGGTTGTCAAATCAAGTATTTTGAAATTGAGAAATATCAGAAGATGGCTTCTGATGTAATCTGAATTCTGCCTCCTTGTACATGTTACATTATGTAATAATTTTTTAATTATGTGATCACATGGTATTTTTTCAAAAGTTGCTATGTTGTAGCCCATGCTATGGATAGGCTGTACTCAGGAAATGGGACATTTGTTCAGTAATTTTGGGTGCATCATCCAGCTAGGAGACTACACCTTGTTCACAGTTTATCAGACAAGAAAAATAGAAATGATTGGCTTCTTGCAGTCTTTTGTAAGATGTTCATTATAAAATTCACAGATTCCAACTGACACAAGAATGTTCCTTCCCCAATATATACCTATACATAATATTCCACATAGCGCATGAAATAACCCTTGGTAATCCAACACAGGGAGGTTTCCCTACCTTATCAGAGAGAATTAGTGAGAAAGATGGCACTAGGCTTCAGGAACTTTCACTTTCACCACATGCACATTTCTCCGCTAAGCTAACAAACATGCTGAGCAGCCACTACTTCCATTGACTCCAGTGGCTGTAAGGGGAATAACAACTGGTGCAAGTAGGAGCCCACATATCTCAAGCTGAGCACCCTGAAAATGAATTATATGCAGTTAGTGGCCATCTGCCAAATGTTTTAATTGAGTTGCTCAGCATCACACAGAAAGCCTGTGACAGAAACAGGGATAAAACTGAGTTTGCCAGAGTGTTCTTCTCTTGACTCAATCACAAAAGCATCTTCTGTCTTTTTGCAGTCCCCGATTTGTTTCAGTTTCTGCAGAAAATGAGCCAAAGTTCCTATAAACAACCATCCTGTGCACCAAAATAAGACAGGGATGTTAAATAGAAAAGACCATATGATACAGAAATTAAAAACTGTATCCTAATAATAATAAGCTAGTGTGAATGCTCTGTGGGCAATCGAAGTTGGATGTTTGGGACTTTTCAGGAATTGGCTTTGTAATGTGAATCACATATAGATATACTCCAATCTTGTGTCACAGTACAGTAGAATCAATTGATTATTTACCCTTCATCACTGCATAAAATGTTAAGTTACTGAACATCGTCCTCAAATAAGCAGCAGAAGGTTGTAGGAGCTGAAATGAGTTATCAGGGCCACAAGACTAGGTCTGGCTGATCCAGGCTATGAACAGTCCTGTTCATCCTGTCCTTTATTTCCTTCTTCTGGAGATTCCCCTCAAATTTAGACCTCTGAGTCCACGTATTGACTTTAATTTGCTATGAGGAACCTTTTCAACTTCATTTTTCTTTCTTCATTTCCACCAGCCCTACATTAGGATGGTCAAAATAAATTATTTTGTTGGGCTGTCACAATTTTACTGAGGAACATAAGTGAAAAGAGAAAAGACTGTGTTTCAAAACCATCTGTCTTAGCTATCCCAAGCTGGAGGTCAACACCAACAAAAAAAAGCATTTATTTGATTTTCATCTTTCTTCCCACAATTTTCAGCCCCTGCCACAATGCTCAAAATGCAGAAGGTTCTTAATAATTTCATACAATAATATTTTCTTAATAAGAGAGAATTAAGCAGTCTGTAATACATCAAGTATAGTGATAAAGATCACAATGCTCTGACTGAAAACTAAACCACTTTGTTTTCAAACAAGTTTACGTTTAGGCCCAGCGTGGTAAACATCGTTGAGTTCTCCACAAAGAGCTTAGCTATGCTGCCTGAAATGCAACATCGAACGCTGCTACGCTCTAAGAATCACTGCAGTATGAAACGTTTTTGAAAATACCTTCCTGAGAATTGATATTCAGCATCCAAGACTTTAAAAGCGAAGAAAAAGAAAGTTGTGTTCTGAACTGCTGAGCCAACTGTGTTACAATTTGAGATCTCACAGGATCCCGACTTCCTCTCATGTTGAAGCCAATACCATCAGAGGTACCCACGAGTCTAAAGCAATGTAATGGTACAAAATACATACTCCACTAGTTATAGTTAATATCCTCTCAATCATCACATAATGTGATGTCTCTACAATGAAATAACAGTTGTTGCAGCAATTTTTCTTTAGCTTCGTAAGGTTATCTGGCAGCCCACCCTGCAATGAACTGGTAAGGTGGACTGAAAATGGAATTTAATTCAACAAACCCCAAATTTCTCACTGCGTAATAGATTTAACTAGAAACCATAAGATTATACTAGCATAAGGATTTTTATGGATGTACTTAAAATAGCAAGACAAATACATGGTTATCCAAGGAGCCTTTGTCAACCCAGGGTCAAAATAATTACCGAAAGTGAGCATCTCTTTTGCAACAATGATCTCTAAGTCCACAAAGGACATCCCATCACTTTTTCTTGGGTCCTACAAAATCAGCTACAGAATAAGAATTTCACCTAATGTAGGCCTCTGCGTTTTTAGGTAGTAGATGAAATTAATTCAGTAATATTTTTTATAGTGCAACTTACAAGTCAGAAAAACAGGAGAAAATACTTCTTTCACTCCTTCAACCTGAACATTAAGTCAACTTATGTATTCTTCTTTTATGTATTTATATATGTGTGGGTCATTTTCTGGAGACCAGCCGTAAACTTCCAGAAATCTAACATATTTAAGAATAGTTCTGCTGCATCAGTTTGTATTAAACAGGTCACACAAACATTTCACAAATGGCCCAGGAAAGTGAACCACATATTTGGGCAATGGGTAGACTAAAATAATTACTCTAGGTCGCTTTAGCCATGGATGATTCACTGTACTATAATTCAGCTAGAAAGGCCTTTCACATACTTGTGACAAACATTCTCCCCTCTAAGACTTGTAATCTACCTACACAAAAGCTGACTAGATGTTATATCTACTCATAATCCTTGGGAAAAAAATATCCTGCTGGACATAGACAATCAACTCCTATTGCATATCGCTCTGTGAATGTGCCATCTTCCCTTAGATAGATGCAAGGTGCCAAACCAAGCAGAAAAAGAAAAGGGTTGCAAAAATTTCTTTTACGAAAAGTGGAAGATGTTGTTTTATGCAGTTCAACCAACTATCAAATCATTGAGAGATCTGCCACTGAATTCAATTAGAACAGAACAGTGCCTTTGGTTACATGAGTTTCTGTATACATAAATTTTATAAGCTGGTAGACTGACTCAGCAGAAGCAAACAGATGATATCAGCAAAGGTAGTCTTCAAAGGTTAATGCTTAAAACAAGAATCAAAATAAGGTAGCACAAGAAAAAAAAGAGCAACAGACATTTGCCCTCAGTCTCAGTTCCACCCACCTTTATGAGGAGTGGTGTCAAGTCACGTCTTTTTTCTCTTCTTACCAAATTATAGCTCTTCCAACAAGTAATTATGTAAAGGGAGAGCGAAACTGAGATTGGGTTAGTCACTTGCTTACAAGTAAACAGGCAATAGTTACTGTCTTAAGACATTACTATTATTTTAATTATTATTATAAGCACACTCTTATCAGATATCTATATTCACCCAACTGTTCAGGGATTTTGTTGTAAAACTGGGATGGAAAAAATTCAACTTGCACCATTCCCTTAGTGTTGGGGGGGTTATAAAGCCATGGATGAGAAAGGTTTCCAGATCTACATTGCTCAAATACATGCTCAGTGTTCCACCAGACGTTAATTTTAAAGCTACGTTTAAGTGCTGGGCTGCTCATGAAACCTACCTTGTCTCCACTTTTAGGTGCTTCCTAAAATATTACCTCTTTCAATCTGAGTGCTTCAGTTAATCTGAAGCACAGTTGCTTTTGCTCACAGTAAGGAACCCGAAGACTCATCCACATTTAACAGAAGAATAAAGAAACACAGAAGCTGTAAAATGTCTCAGCACACTATGAGAGTTCTTCTCATTAGTCTCATTATAGGCAGTTTCCTATGCAGCATTCTCCATTCCAGCACTGCAAACCTGTGGTTGACCACCCTTTTGAATCCAGTATTGCTATTCCAGTTAATAAACTCTTATCTGTATTACTATAATAAATAAAAACTTGAAGCACATCTAAAAGGAATAGCAGAAAAACAACTGAATTAAAATACAAGCAAAGTTACTATGTCTTTCTAGGATAGGATTGCTGAGAGCATCTTTCCAGATGGAAGCGAGAAAAAAATTACAGGTATAGTTCAGATTTTTAAATCTCGTTCAGAGAATGCACTCTGAATAAAGAAAAAAACATGGAAATCACCTGCATAACAGAAGTTGAAGAGACTTCTAGACTCTGGTCAGGTGTAATTTCCATGTGATGAATAAAGAACCATCTAAGATACAGTGTTTGATAATGTAACAGAAAAATTATACCATTCAGATTATTTTTATCTCCTTAAAAAAACCTAAAAACTACAATAGTTAATGCAGATACATACATGTGATCCACCTGAGAAACAGGATTCCTTTTATGTAATAGTCTTCTTCATACCTTAAAATACATTTCTAGGACCTTATAAACCTTAACAATGCCTACAAAGGACATTGATATGAACAAGAAAATATTTTTTTTTTATTTTTCTATTTAAAAATTAGTTAACTGGGAGACAGAAAAAACATCAAGCTGTTTGTTGTCTTCCAAAAGCATAGATGTAAAAGAACCTTTTTTTTTTTTTTTTCAGTATCATTAAGAAATACTTCATACAACAGAAAGATATCTTCCTTCAGTCAGACCAAATCTAAGACTATTAAAAATACTTTTGGAAGAAAAAAGGATCTACATAATAAGCTATTTGTATGAGTATCTTAGAACCGATTAAAAGCCTCAGTGAAAATGTTCAGCATCTTCAAAATCTAACAGTGTTTTACACTTTCTCTGAGGTAGGGGATAAATGCCTTGTACATTGGGTATGGATACAAGCATGATGTGATGGGGGCAGAGGAAGGCTGAAGAACTAGATGAACTACATATTCTTTGAGATAAGAAAATAGAGGAGAAAGACCTAAGTATATCACTTTTCTACTAAGCGTGTATTTAGCAATGGCTGGAATTACTAAAAAAATATTTTTCTTCTTAATGTAATAGGATGTTATTCAATTGGTCTTTCTGCATATTCAAAAAAACATACAGCAGACCGTGAAGAATACACTATTTCAGATCTATTCCAATATATTTTCAGTAAGCAGAGCAGACAACTGTCTTAAGCATCCTCTGAATACTACATGAAAACTGCGAGTCATCAAGATGTTTATCAAGTGTTAATATTTGCACTGAGACCTTTATAACAACAGATATCTATGTGAAGAAAAACATGTTTATCCACTCCCTGAGTAGGTTTGCAAGTGAAGAAAAGTGCAATTAGTTTGCCCCTTCCAGAACTACTTCTGAATCTGGGTTTCTTCTGAGATTCTTCTAGGCATCTCTGTAGCGAGAGATCTACATCAAAACAGACTCCTGCCAAATCACAGGAGAAATTTATTTTCTCCCAGAAAAACTTAAGTTTTTCTTAAGACAGATAGATCTTGTAATGTGCCAAATAAATTTAGGCTCTGTGAGACTAATCACAGAAGTGAACTCCAGAGCTTGGCCTTTCTTCCCCCTCTCCATCTCAGAATCCTTTCAACAGCCTCAGGCTCACACCCGAGAGCTGTTTATCAAAAGCATCCTGGGTGATCTCTACTGTCAAGATGTACAGTAAGTGAGATAATTCTTTAAGATAAATCGTGTTTAAGAATTAAACATCTTGGAAAAACAAACAGAAAAACAAAAGCCCATCAGTGAAATGTACAAAGTGAAATGTGTCATCTGTACAACATCAGAAAATTCATTAGCAGGCAGGGATATTTTGGGCTGCCCAAAGGCCAAATTTCCTATCCAAAATTTGCATAAATTTTTGCTCAAAGTTCTTGATGATTTGTTGTTAAGTGCAGAATAACCAGGATTAAAAATGTAAGTACTTATTTTAATCATTCCAGAATTTAAGTTCTGTAGACTGTAATCCCGAGGGAAGGAGGACATGGACATGCGAGGCAAAAGCTACTTCCATATAAAAAGGTTTTACAGCTGTACACTAATGGAAAAAAAATAATCTCCTACCTATGACATCATTGTTTCACCATTAGCAACCACGGATCAATGAAGAACATGCCAAAATTTCAGGGGGAAAAAAAAAAAAAAAGATGAGGCTTTTTTCCCCTGCCATAGGAAGGGCTTTTTTGCCTTCCAAAATATGGAATTTCTAAGTGGGACATGAATTCGCAGATCAAAGTACAAAAATCGCCAAGCTGTCATAGACACAGGCATGCATAAGACTACTAAAAATATACAAGCTTGCTTGAATATTAGCATGCTTCCATCCAGCAGCATGTTCATACAAGTTAAAATGACATAGCCCTTAATTCTTCACATTATTTCCAGCTATTCTAGAGAGCCCTGTCCAGTGCACAGCACAGCACAGTGTGTTAGGAAACATTCAGTGCAAATGAGTCCTAACTGCAATTTAAAATCTGTTGCAAAGCTTCTCCTTACTTTATTGAAAGTTCTGTTACAACCATGCTTGACTATTAAATATTTATTTGCAACATCTGAAATCTCAAAGATTTTCCCAGTGTAAATGAAATAGAATTTAAAAACTAATCATGGACTTTTGCTTTTTTTTTTTTTAACTCCAGTTAGAATGGGCTGGCACAGATTAAGAGAACACAAAGCATTTATAATTTTCTGTTTACTACTTTTCCCAAGAAGTCTAATTTATTTGCCCTAGGGAATTATACTTTCCGTAATATCTAACATTCTAAATATGATGCGATTTCTGTAAAGTAGGTCATACAAAACTTGTAGAGGAGTCTCAGAGGGTGGGGAGGAAGGTTAAGCAAGCCTATTGTTTGTTCTGTTTACCACACATGGTAAACTGACAATACTTAAACACTTTTTTTTTTTTTACTTTTTTTTTTTTTTTTTTTTTTTTTTTTTTTTAAAATCTGAGTCTTTTCTTCTTGGACCAAGGAATTTTCTCCGTCACAGAGTAATAGAGCTTGAAAACTCCAGCATCAGCAGGGAAGGCAGGCACTCCTTAGCCAGCCACTGTGTGAGAGAGAAAATGCAATTAAGGCTCCCACCAGGGACAGAGAACTAAACAAAACCTACGTCTTCACACAAGAGCCTTTTTCTTCAATGTGAAGTACAAGGCCTCAAATCTTGTTGGTGAGATGCTAGCATTTAGGACAACACACTTTCAGATTTTCTCACAGCGGATCAAAGTAAATAATGCAAGGGCAGCAAACAAAAGGGAAAACTCCAGCGCGCTTACATTAAAAAGAGATTACAGGGGGCTTACAAGTGATTGAAGGAATAGATGACATTTTCAGAAACATAAAACTAAGATCTTTAAGTAAAGCTAGCACAGCAATGTGAGTCTAGCTCGCTGACGTTTTAGCAGGGGAGACATGCAAGCAAGTTATGTGTTCAAATATGCAACGTGAAAAAATACGATAATTGCTACCTCACGTATTTAATGTAAATGTAACTATTCCTGATCTCCCTGAAGTCAGGGGAAGTTTAACAACTCATCTCAAGAAAAAGCAGCATTCTGGCCTACTTTCAGTCCACACCTTTAATTTTTCTTCACCCCGTCCTCATTTAAATAAACGTATGTTGACGGCATGGGTAATTAGGACGGTTTCAAGATGTGCATGAAGCAACCACACAATTTTCAGTTCATCCTCTCCCTGTGCAGGCCAGCATGATCCTCTGTTAATTCCATCTTCCATTTCCTTTGAGGACACCAATCACAGTAGTAGCCCTTCTTTGTATCAAGTTAATAGTTAACAATTCTTCTGTATCTCAAAATTAAAACATATTACCCACCCTCAAACCTTTTTTTGCAAAGGTATAACCTAGTCTTGATACAGAGCTCAGAAAAGTGATGACAAGTATGTAGCATTGCTTGACAGTTTTTAAGCAGCTCTTTGTGGCCAACATCACCAAAGTCTTACTCATTTCGCTGGGACCCGTATGTATTAAACAAGGATTGAATATGACCCGAAAAAAGAAAACTTGCATGTTGAGAAAAGAAAGGAAAATGAAGCTTCAGTGAAAGTACCGAGGTGAATCAAATGCATTTCAAGTAACATAAAAAGGGCTTTGGAAAAATAAAAGATTTTGTTCTGGTGAGAAATCTTGAAGATGCTTGTTGGCCATAACACACACAGCAATTCTTTGCTCAGTTCTGACTCCATTAAAAACTTGAAGCTGTGGATAAACACTCTCAGTGAGGGTTGTGTGCCTGACGTAACATTCCTTGTATCTCTTTCCAGAAACTTTTCTTTCACCCCATTAAGTTATCTGCCTGCACCCCCTTTCAACTCAATGGATAGGCACCCTAAGATAATTTATCTCTACCCAGCCAGCCAGCTTCCACTAGATGCTTAAGGCAGATTCCATGTGAATCCAAAGCATTTGGTCCAAGTTAGTCATCTAAGCTCCCTCTGCAGTCAACAAATAGAGAGAAGGAGAGGGAGGAGACAGAGACAAGCACCCCCAGAGAGCAATTCATCACAACTGTCTTACAAGACCCTTTGAGAGTGTCTCTCTCCATTAAAGACAGAGTCCATGACCTCAGAGAACCCAGATGACTAGCTGAGAGTAGATGACTAATTTCTAGATGACCAAAGTTGGTAAAACGAATCCCACTATCAGACTATCCTGGGTGATAACGAGCAGAGTAACTCTCACAAGAACTGTATTGACAGGGGCTCTATCCATATCTGCTGCCTATTTTGCAGAAACTGGAAGATAACGTTGTTTTGGACATGAAAATCTGATTCCATCTAGATGTCTCCTAACATCACTGGAAAGTGATCCACTGAATCAACTGATTCTTTCCTCTTCCCGGTTTCATCCTCAAAATGCCCCATTTTTCTCAGCTAGAGTCCTGGCACAGCAGAATATGCCAAATTCCAAACTTTGTTTCCTACCAGCCTCCCTCTTTTCTACTCTTTGTAGTAATTTGACTTTTTATCATGTAAAGAGTACATTGTCTTTAAAAAAATGGTAATACCAAAGGAGGAGAGAAAAAAAAAAGTGCCAGACAATACTGTGCTCTGTATCATATCTCTTTTGTTATCAGAGTAACAATAATAGTACTATCTTATATTGACAATAAAGCAAATACTGCTGTTGTTACTTTGGAAAAATATTTAAGTAAATGGATGTTTTATCTGTAAAAAGACTCGCAACATCTGTAGGACTTCATTTGGCTTCATGTGAAAGCCTTTTAAGACAAACAGCACTTCAGGACAGACCTTTTAATACATTGCTTACTTGCTTTCTATTTACATGAGCATACACACAATTGAAACAAACCAGTTACAACCTAAATCATGGCAAATCAGCTATCATTATGAAAGAAAACTGAATTACATAAAAAACAAATTAAAGCCTGTCTTATATTCATACGTACAAACTGCGTATCTTCTGCAGCTTTCTCCCAGAAAAACAGCAGAAACATGTCCCGAATGAAAAAAAGTTACCCAGTAATGATTACAGAGAAAAAATATACTTATTCTTAGCATACGATAGTCTCCCCTCCATCTCCTTCGATGAGCTGTTGCTGCTACTGAGCACTACTTCAAAAAACACTCAAATATTGATTTTAAACATTTCACTTCAGTTAGGTAAAAACCTACTAAGTAAAGTTAATTTTCAAGGAATTAGACTGGTGCTGGAAAACACAAGTATATCACACTAATTTCCGTTTAATGGCACTAATGAAACAAGATAAATATTGCATACGACTTATTATAACTTTGTTTTGAAAATCAAACAGTTCAGAAAATAATCAGTAGGCATTCAATCAAGGAGTATTTTATCATGTGTAAATACAGTGAATTAAATTCAATCCCTAACACTTTATACATTCATTGACTTTTATGTCCTATGTATATTTTTATTCTGTTCCTAATTTAGAAAGAAACTGAAAAACAAACTACAAAAACTAGCAAATATAAAAAGCCTATTACTCAACCACAGAGGATACTGTCAGGCTTCATTATTTAGATGAGCATGAGCATTGTAAGTTATTCTATTGTTCTGTTTAAAATTAGAAATACATAAATTAAAATTCTCATTGAGATTAATTTCAGGAACTAAAATAGAATCTAAATGTAGACTTACAGTGATGTCTGGAACTGCTTCATGTGGTGATACTTGATACATACATTTGTATCACAAAGCAATTATTTAGGATATGTTGTAAATTAGAGGAATAAAAAATATTAATAATGATAAGATTTCAATTAATTTTCAGTAGCTAGGAGAAAGCATTGTAATACAGCAAAGTTTTTTGTTCGTTATAAAAACAGATATTAGAATATATTATTAAATGACACTTTAACCCATTATTTGAGTTCCCCTTGACATACACTCATGCATGTATATGTGAGTGATTGCTTATGCAATAAGCCTGGGAAAAATGTAAATTGTATTTCCTCATAGCAAATTGCAACTGAATTAGACTACTGGGCAGACATAAACAATGCAATCAAATTCCTTGGCTTTTTATTGAGCTTCTACTTGACTTCGTATACATTTGAAAACAAAAAAATTGTGTTTCTCAGGGTCTGTGACATTGCAGGCCATGAGAGATTCAATGTCAGTGCCGGCATACAAATTTATTAGTCTATAAAATTTGACATTCTCTTATTTATTCACAGAAAGGACAAATAAGATATTTTTTCATACTTACCAGAAATATCTGGGAGTGTTTATATGCTGCTCCATCTGGAGGATGCAAATAGTCGAGGCTGTTTTACAATTCAGCAGGCAAAGGCCTGCTGAAGGATAACAAATGACTTCATGGTGAAACAGCTATTGAAATTCTTTCAGTACGTGATATTAAAAACAACTGAACAAACAGAGATAAGGGACAAATAGGATTTGAAACAGACCTTCTTTTTTTTTTTAACCAGTGTAAAAGAAAAACAAATGGAGCTCCTAGTTGAGGCTATACCTTTTAGACATTTCTGAAGGTAGTTTTATTTCATATTTAAGAACTCTCTTTGAATGATAGGTGCTGACCAAGTTTAGTGTCCCAGATATGAAAATGGTAACAGGACACTCTCTCTGGAATCCTGAAGATGGGGTAGGAAGGAAGGACAGCTTCATCATTCTATACAAAATTCTTAAGACTTTTTTCCAAGGGGAAAAAAAAATTTACTTGTTCCCTATGTGTATGAGATACTCAACAGAGAAAATGTAGTAAACATTTATAAGCAATGAAAATTTAACTTAACTTTAAAAGCCAAAATTGTCTCTGTAGGAAGTTTGGTTGAATGACCAATACAGCAAAGCAATTAATGAAGCATGAAGATGAAGCACAATCATGTACTTCAAAGATGGGAAAGAAGGAAGCAAGGAAGAATATGTTTTTAGAAATTATGCTGTGATCTGATTATTTGGATTTTCCATTTTTCATGGCATCATATTGTTATACCCCTTATACTATATTCTAACAAAAAAACCGACCAACAAAACGCGCCCAAAAACATGCAATCGTAAATTATTTATATCAGAAAAGACTTCTAGATGTCCTCTGGTCCAAGCCCTACTGACAGCAGGGGGCCAATTTAGAACAAACACTAGCTGACACAGATAGGTAGATGCATAACAGTACAAAATTCACCAGTTTTTTGGCTAACAGTCTATGAAATGTGGATAGTCTATGAAATGTAACCACACTGAGCCCAGTAAATTCCCAGAGCCTCCAAGAAACATCAGTAACTCAGGGCACAGTCAGTTGTGTAGCACCACACAGGAGAGAAATTCCTTCCAGAACCCTAATTATCGTAATTTTACACCCTGAAGTATGGGATAGGATTGTCTGTATTTTAACATGCATGACTATAAATGTTACTGTAGTCACACAATTACTCAGACCATTTAAAAATTCTTCCATGGTGTTTGACTTAGCAACCTCCTGCGTGAGGAAACATGCAGCCTGAGGGAAGATGATCAGCCAAATCACAGCCCTTACCCCTGTAAGGAGTTGCCATCTCAGTGATGCTACACACACCTCAACCTCAAACCCCACCCCATCCCACCCCCAAAATCTTCAGAGTCTGATACTACATAACTATATTTTGTTTACATACTTCTATACTTCTCAAGTACTACGTCGTCTCTTTTCTCTTTCAGGACAAAAGGGAAAACTGACAATCAAGCCAATCTCAAGACAAATGTTCATCAGTTTAAGCCTGCTTCACACGAACAAGTGCAACCGCATTGGTTACAGTTAGAATTTCTACTGTTTCTTACCAAGGTTTACTAAAAGCCTGCTCTACCTGGCACATGTTCGCAAAATCATCACTGACTGGGTCATCATTTCTCAAGAACAGATCTCCACAGTAGTGCACATTAACTGTTTTTACCTCAACTTTGCACCAAAACAGGAGCATGTGCAAGATTACACACCGATCTCAATGTGATGCAAGAATTCACCCTGGGAACGGTGGTTCCCAATACCAATGCAGTTGCATTCACACTGCACAAAAGAACAGAAGCTTTGCAAAACTACCCTGAAGTAACAAAACTGTCTGGGCTAGACAAGCCTTGGTTATCGCTATACTTCTCCTCTTCCAGATACAGAAACAAACTTGAACAGTACAAACAGTACAACTGCATTCCACTCAGCGGGTCGCACAGCTCTTCTTGCTTTCATACATTTCAAGCAGGGCAACCGATGTACAGAAAAGTCCCATGTTCTTCCAGAACTGTGCTGAAATTTAAGACCCAATTTTAGTGTTTCTTTTCCTTTGCTTTAAAAAAGGGAGAGGGACAGACATCATAATTCGTAAAAAATGCTATAAACAACTTTTGGCTTAGTATAAACAAATGAAACATCAGAACTTAAGATCTCCAGCAAAACGCAAAGTACAAGTCCATTAGCTTACTCTCCTGGGTTGAAAATAAAATATAAAAAGGGGAAAAAAGTAGACTTACACTATCTCTGTATTTTCTTAACTTGATAGGATGTAAAATACGGTTCAGATTAGTTAATGTCAGATTTAAATCCACTTCTGTAAAGCAGCATTTGGCATTTCAATCAGAAATCCATCAGATATTTCAGTTTAACAATCTTAAGGTTGCTACAGTTCCCTCAAGAAAAGATATTTCATGCTCCCCAGAGCACAGGTATTCTAAAAAGTGTCTTGCTTAGCAAGGGGACATTCACAAAATGTTACAATTTCAACCTAATTACAAAGAAATCTTATTAATTAGATAATCATCTAAAAGGATATTAGATTTTTTAGACAGAGGGCAAAACACTGGCACAATAAGGCCCCGTCTTTTCCTGCCATTTTAAGGAACTGTTCTTTCAAACATCAGTTTACTTCTTAAATCATTGAGAGCTTAATAACTGAAGTTTATCACAATGAAATAAGAAAGTTATCTGTTGAAACAACTCCCAATGGCAATCCTCCCTAATTATTTTGAGTTTGTACATATGTATGTAATATTTATAGACACATAATTTTATGCATGCATGTATATCTGCAAGCTTAAATTCATGAATATGTCATTTTGCAACTTCTCTGGGAAATGTCTGCAATTTTTAAAAGTACTGTAATTTTTAAAAGTACTCTTATTTCTAAAAGTACTCTTGTTAAAACAAAGATTTAACATACCACAGACTTTTTTTTTTCCCAGCCAAGTGATACACTTTTATCAAAACTACTTATCAAGCTCTATTTTACTTTACTTAACCCAGGGCCTCTTCATTTATTCTAAATGTGTCTGTTCCAAATCTCTAAAGTGTAAGAGAAAAAGTATTGAACCCTTCCTTTTTGCCATCTGCTTCCAGTAATTCTAAGCAATGGACAGAGTGCACTATCCTACACGTTCAAGCTTCGGTCCATAGAAATAATGTGTTTAAATGTTATTATATAAGAATAGCATCTACCTGTGAACTAGTTGGGACACTCCTTGTTGTACTGCCCCCATGCAACAGGGTGGTACCTTTATTATTCCTATTGCAAGAACGTTGTACATTCTGATTGTATTTCCCAAATACAGCAACAAATTAAAAAGTTCAAAAGCTAACTTCCCTCATTCAGGGAACTCACATATTCCCTTTGACAAACCAGACTGTAACTTATCTTCCCATTTATTTGCCTTCTGTAAGTTAGCATAAAGTTTATCTTCCCTTTCCTACTTAGGAAAGGTGTCCGAACTTCCTCAGCACTTAAAGGGTCAAAATTTATCATTTCAGTTCATCTAATAAGTAATGTTTTTGCCGAACAAAACCAATTCCCAATAAATTCTCACTGTATTTGTGTGCTCTGATTTGATTTAGAGGCCTGTGGGGAGACACCATTTGGTAGCACAGGAACACAGAGGGGTAGGTGGTGCTGAGGAGAAGTAGAGCTCATGTGCCAGAAGTGTTATTGTGTCAGGTTGATTTATTGAGTGAGCTTCACTTCACCGAATGTTCCGAGATATTTATTTCCCTAAAGGCTCTGCAAAGATATGAACAGACCTGCATCCACAGATGTCATCATTGCTCATTTTACCGAGTCATGAAATTTTCTCAACTGCAATTTGTCCATCTAAAATTGCTGCAACAGAACAATGTCAATAGTAGCTTCCTACTCACACTACCTCCCTCTACTACACGGTCTTGCTACATCCACCTCCTAACTTCAGAGAATTTAAAGACACAGAGCTTCTTCCACCTCCATGTTAAACAGTTCCTCAAGCACTTCCTTTTCTTATTCCACCAGGTAATGGAAATAAAAAAAATGCAAATAAAGGGAATAATCAGATGCCAGAAGTGAAAAACTAGTAGTGCATACGACTGAACAGATGAAAGAATACCAACAAGTGACAAGAAAAATGTCCTACTTGAACAAGTTAGAGCTAGAACCCCATTACCCGGAATTAGGAATAGTCAACTCCTGTCATTTTCCTTGTACTTTTTGTTTTGAGCTTTGTTTTTTGACAGTACCTCCTGCAAGAAGTGATCAACCATCGCTCTCACTCTACTCACAATAGTAAAAAAGAAACAGCTTGCATTTGGTCCTGATTTGATTTTACAGCTGTGTGGAGAGGAAGAAATAAACACACAAATATACTTATCCTCCCACATGTTAAAAAAGCTTTAACCTTCCTAGAAATAATAATGAACTTAAGGTATTTCAGAAGCTGAAAGTGATGTAAAAAGCAAACATCATGGGTAGTGAAAATGAAATTATAATAAATTATGATAATTAAGACTTATAAAAATTAAGATGTTCTTAAATATATGAAAAAAATTGTCTTTGACACATGAGTTTTAACTTGTAAGTGTTCCTTTAAAGTTTCAGAAGGATAATGTCCTTTTACATAACGATAAAGTTTCAGATGTTCGTTGGATTTAAATAATACAATATATAAACAGGGTATTATAAATAACAGAAGCTCTTTTATGAACTTTATCCAAATGCTTTTGCTGTGCTACAGAAGAACATCTATTCAAATACACATGTAAAAGTGAGCGCTTGTGGCCTATGTCAGAATGCACTGGTTTATTTAAATATGTTAATATTTCTCATTATGCCATTAACAATAACCTTCATCCATTTGTGAAAAACATTTTGCCAAGCATGCACATAAAAAATTAGCAAGTGAAGCAAAATCACCTTAATTTGCTTTGGACCAGCAAATAACCAACTAATTTGCAGAAATCCCTGCCAAGCACTCATATTAAATGCTTCATGCTTATTTTATGACCTCTGCTGCTCCTCTCCTTCCCAGGCCCTGAATCATATGATCATTAACATATTGCAAGGTCTGAAACTTTATTTTTTACATTCTTTAATTAATGCCTGTTTATAGAAGGCCATAGGACTTCAGATCCAGTTAATGAAACTTCGCTCCCCCAGGCCCCTGGAGCCCAATAGAGAGCTTTCTCCTCTGTTGTTTTAGTAGCTTTTTTCCAACTGTTTGTTTATACACACTTAATTGATCTCTTTAGTCCCAGAAGCATTCCAGAGACACAACCTGTTCTGAGGCAAGTTAAAGTTTTTTTCCCCTTCTTTATAAAAGCCCTGATTGCCCAAGGTTATCAGTTTTAATTTGAAAGTTGAAGATTCAGCTTTATTTACACTGTCTAAAAGACAAAATTGATATGGGCCCTGAAGTGTTCATTTTTACATTCATACGCAGCAGAGTGGATTGCAAACACATACTGTATATAATTATTTTGATGTAGAACTAAGTAATTACTAAACACTGCTATGTCTTGTTTTATTGCATTTAAGAAACTCAGTCTTCATAACAAGTTGAAAATAAGAACAAATCAGCCTGCCAATGCATGAAATTTTCATGCCTCTTCAATTTACATTTTACATATTCCCTATGACAAGAATTTCTATTATACTATTCTCTTTTTTCTGCTATAATTAAATTAAAAAAGTAATTGGCTGGTGCTGCACACTGCTGCAATGTCTTAATCACATAGACAAACAGTTTTACAATAGCTTACACCATTTGCCACATGGGGCAATGACATTATTGTACCAGGCTATAAACCAGGAGACAGATATCACATACCAGCTATCAACTACTGTGTTGAATCTCCTGGTGCCTGCTTGTGAAAACAGAAGAGAGAGGTACATTTAGTATGTTGATTGGCAACTCTATGTCTGCAATCCTAATTAACTACAAGTGACCAAGACTAACAACATGATAAAAGCAAATGTTTGTGGTTAAAATGAGTGACATTAGAAATATCTACTTTGATTTCAAGATGTAAAAATCCTTGGGCAGAGAAAATAACACAATATGCCACTGCTTTAAAAAAAAAAAAAAAGGAACTAAAAATACTTTCAAGGTTGGTTTTTTAAGTGAAAAAACCCACAACTAGCAGCCATCAAGTAACTTTAATTCAGTATAATCAATCTTTTTCAATAGAGGGATAAGAAAAAAATGCCAGCATAAAGACACGTTGCTCTTTATAATTTCCTAATCACCTAAACTCATAGACAATACTTCCTTTGCATTGCTGTTTAGAAAAAAAGTACCGTGAGAAAATAAAAGACTTCCAGAACTACCCTTGTATCAGGAACATTTTTAATAGAACCAGGCTTCTAACAATCACTACAGTATTAATCTTGAAAAGAAAAGAAATGCATTTAAGAACACTTAATGCATATCAAGTCATTTGACTCAAAACTTCTGAGGCAATTTAGACAGAATTTCAATGTAAATTCAAAAGCTGAGGACTTCTCTAAAAAAGAAACCAGTCCTGTAAGTTCCTATGCTTTATTATTTACTTTTACCAGTTTCTTGAATACAGATATTTTAAAGATTCGTCCCAGTTATGAAGTCAACTGGGATCATGAATGGGACATCTCACTGTCTAAAGACCTCAACCAAACTGGCATGCTAGGAGAGCACCTAACACAGGTTAAATGGCTTAAATTCCTTGCAAGAATCACTGTGATTGGCTTTTTTTTTTTTTTCCCCCACCCCAAAGCCACCTTTTGTAGAATGTTTCAGAGGTCTGGGGATTTATCTAGACAATCAGATGGAACAGTTCAGTTCCTTCACCTAAGAAAGTTCAAACCCACATCGACTCACCTCTTGGGAATACACAAGGGACAACTGGCCAGGTGATCAGTATTATAAATGGTTCTTAATCAAACTGAGCTATCCAAGTCTCCCAAAATTACTTAACATTCTATGACCACAAATAATTAGTGACTTATTAATTAGGGCATTCACTAGTAGCCTACAGCCCTACTCCTAAGTTCTTTTTTAGGGTAAAACAAAACACCATCACCTATTACATCTGGAAACTATGTTCTGGGTGTTGCTCCAGAAGTTAAGCACATTTTTGTTTATAAGCCCCTTACTAAAGTTAAATCTAGGCATATATAAGTATTTGTGGATGCAATATACACACATGAACACAGTTACATTTCTTTAGCTGGATTTTCTTCCACTTCGAGGAAAAAAATTGATTTTGTACTGTTTCTTGGTAAACTAAGTTGTTAGAAGAAACCTTACTGTAGATATTAATTCTAAAACCCAACTACTGAACTGCTAACACCATACTCAGCTACCTGATGTGTAGAGACAGAAGACCAAATCGAAGCAGCAAGTGGATTCTATTTGTGTGGCATGGGAGAGGTCTAACAGTGTGTCTCAAAACCCTGGTAATACTGGGCCTTAGCATATAGTAGGCCCCAACACCAATACTAACAGTTCCATGGTTCCCTTCAGAAACTCAAGCTGATAAATGAAATCCATCTCGTTTTAAGAACAATTAAGCCACCATAGGGGGGTATTTAGTCCTCCTACTTAAAATCCCAGAGAATCTAATGCAGCTGACCTAAGAGAAGAAATGTGACGGGAGGACTCCAGGGAATTAGCCAAAAATCTCATAGCTGTAAGTGTAAAGTCACTGAGCTGGAAACTGTCATGTACATACTTCCTACCTATAAATCTCTCTTATCATAACTGATTAAGGCAGAATAGGCATGATCCTGTTCCCACTGATGACAATGGCAAAACTCCAACTGACTCCTTCATTCCTGAATTTGGCAAAAGAAGAATTCATCAGCTCCCAATTACTATACAGCAGAAAGTACTTTGATGTATCCTAAGGTTTTTCTTGCCTCAGCCAGAAGATATTTTCTCACTTTTACCTACTTGGATTTTTATTGCTCAGCAGGAAACAACAGACTGAAGGCATGCAGAGAGTGAGGAAATCCTAGGAAACTTAGTGTGTAAGGAAACCATCTCTGTTAAGGCTTCTTAATACCTCATGCTCAGAGTCTCAAAAGTCCTTTTCTATTATTTTGTATTACCTTCACTGTTTCTTCAAAAGAGCAACAGCCTATCTCTATACCACCTAACAACACAGTCCCAGTACCTAATTAGTGCTTTGAAGTGCTACTGTAGTACAAAATATTAATGAAAAATAAAAAAATTATATTCCATCACTACACCTGCTAAACATTCTGCACCAGGAAAGGCACAGCAAACTGTCCTGAAGACTTCAGTACAGGTCAAAACCAGGTAAGGGCATTGATTCCTTAAAGTATTTCTCAAGATTTTACTTACTCAAATCATAAAAGACTGGAAAAATATAGAAGTTATTAAAATGGAATTTTGAAATTCTCAATTTAACCCTTTAGAAATGCTCAAGGGAAGCAATGTCAGGTGCTTGTTGCTCACTCCATCTCTTTGTCATGCTTTCTCTTATTTTTTAAATAAGAAAATCCAGTGCCTTTGAAGGATCACAAAACGCATTTGAGATTGCTATCAGATGCCAAAACCAGAACAGATCTCAGTAGCTCATGGACCAAATCTTGGTCTCACGGAAATCAGTAAGATTTTGCTTTTTAATTTGCCAGGGCAATTCCCTGCCAGATCTCCCTGAGAGTCTCAATAATATGTCCAGTCCCTGAAAGAAGACATTTGGAGGGCCACCACTGCAACAAGGGTTCAGGTATGACACTGTTCTTTAAAAACCCTCACAAAGAGCTGCTCAAAGGAACTGGCAACACAAAGCAACTGTATCCAAACCAAACAGCATCAGGTGGTCATCTCCACCAACACTGGCTTTGCTCGCATCTAACTTTCCAAGCTAACAGAAGAAAGTTTAACATCATAGATTTGTCCTCCTGGTATATGAGGTTGCATACAGTTAAGTTTTTACAAAATCTTCCCTTTTGCCATGATTGCAACATTATGGCTTTTTTTTATTCTTTCCCAGTTGGAACCTGTTTAAACACATTTATAGCTTGGTTAGCATCCATAAATACAAATAACTGATTAAAAAAGAAGTGTATTTTTGTGGACTTCTGTTTTTTTAAAAAAATAGAAATTGAGGTTAGCCCTAAAACAATTCTATTCTGCAATGCAAAGAAATGTAAGTTAGGTCTTCCCTTCCCCTCAGACTTTGAAATTTTATCCATGACTATAAAATTTACCTCATACAACACATTTTTAATATGACAGTTCCCACTGGTTCATATGGGAACTGTGGTACTTCTCAGCCAATAATTAGTTCTGGAACAACCAGCTTGTATGTGAATGAAACACTCTTGAACTTCTCTACAAAGAAGCAAGATGAGTTTCCAGTATTTCCCATCATCATTCAGCAATCCTCACTGCAGATGTTCGTCAAAAAATAAAATTAGAAGAACATTTACACAAAGTGTGTAAGAGTATGAAGCTCAGATCCCTGGCAGCAATGCAGAGTCTTCAGCCTTTGCTGAAGCAGAAATACAAATCGGTTATCACGGTTGACTCAAACTGAGATCACTGGTTCACCACCAGAAGAGCCACAGTTCGGTATCCACCAAGCCACAAATTTATGAAGAAGAGCTCACAGACTGACAAGCAATTTTGTTACAAAAGCATCCCTCAAACGTTGGTGTCACAGGAACGTTTAGAACCCAAGTAAAATATTTAGTCATATTTCACACCTCACCCAAAAGGAACAGGTTCTCATTAGCCTCTTCAATCAGACCAACCTTCAGTCAGGAAAAAGGCAGAAAGTTTTACAATGTCATTATTTATTTGGTAAAAATTTATCTCTAAAGGACAAAAAATTTATAACTCTAGGCAACAGGCTTCACAGCTGAGAAAAGTTTGTGATGCTTTAATAAAAAGAGAAAATCAAAGCAGCTCCAACACATTTTATTTTCTGGCCTAGCTTTTAACAATATTTCTATTTATGAATAGATACTCAATAAGAGAGCATTTACAGTGAGAAAAATTGTACTTCTCCACCCATCAATTTAAGGCTTGAAAATAGAATCCTTTGCCTTTTTTCAGCACGCCACCCTTTAGGGCAAAGAGTGGTAATGAACACCTACTAGTCACACAGAATTATAGTGCTCTTTATTTCACCCAGGGCTAAAAAAATTTCCAAAGGTTTGGAATCCTGAAACCTGTAAACAAAATCTGTGGAGCAGATAAAATTTTAAATGGCACAATGCAATTAAAGCTGAATTCAATTTGAGCGCACCCTGTCCATCTGTCAGAGGGAAACAAAAGCCGAGGAGCTCCATTATTGCTGAATCCCTGCTCTTGTTAATTTGCTTGCTGAGAGATTTCAATTTCTAGGAAGTGCACAAATTAGTGTTCAGTCAGGGCTAGATCCTCAGTAAGTATAAGCAGATGGTGGAAATCAGCCCTAATCAAGTAGCCAAAGCCTTTTTTTCTGTCTGATTAAAGCATTTTAATCCTTTCATATTGTCTGTGTTTTTTAGTAAATATCTACCATCATTTTTTCCCCTCCCCATTTGCTATCGTTTTTATTCTGAACGAAACTGAAATTCAGTTTCTAATTCATTTACTTATTTTTACAAGAATGTACTTTTTAACCATATTAGTATACTTTGGGCCAGGCAATGCAGCCAATTAAGATTATCCCATTTATTCAGTTCACTGAACTTTCTTATTTTTTTTTTTAAATTGCAACAAAATAGTTAATATATATGGTCAGCTAAAGCAACATATACTGTTTGTCTTGCTAGTTTCTCATTATCCACTCGACAACTCCTCCAAACACTGAATTCATTATGATGAAGAAGTAAAAAACCCCACATAATAAGTGCACAAAATGATACTATGTTTTGTGCACATTTTCTACTTCTGTGGAGGAAAGGAAGATGATGACTTTTCTATTAGTACAAGCCACACAGATGTCCATTGCAGGAGGAAAGCATGTTTATACCACAAAAGAAGAAGGCCCTAATAACTCATAGATGCCACAGGCATTTGTGAATAATGAGAGCTAAGATTAACACAGAAACATTACAAATATTGTTGTGAATAGAATACAATACATAATTAACTCTTCACATTTTAATGAAAAATAGCAGAATTTGTTATTTCAAAGGTTACTTATTGTTGAATTTGCAGATAATGGTAAGCATAAGAGGGAACTGCCTAACTGAACATATATTTACAGAACCAAGATAAGCATACCAAACAAAACAGCAGTAAATTTGATTTGCATAAAATATACACGATGAAACTTCTGACTGCAATTTATATTGCTTTATCTTTTGGAAAGATATATAAACAGATTTTTTGAAAAGCCGGTATCTTTAGACCAAAATCTGTTTAACATTATTATATATGTTACACTTTCATGTGTGTATTATATAAAACAGCTGAAAAATATAAACTTTGATAGCTGGATCTACACAGAAGTGTGTAAAACAATAACCTTAGGGACACATTTTTCAAAAACAGTACACAGGATTTAGCCACACATTTACCATTAAAATTAATGGGAGTTATTTAGCTATAAATCCTGAAGAAAAAGACTTTGAAAATGTACCCCTTAAAGTCAACACGATCAAAATAATGCGTGAGGGTGGAGGAAAATTGAATTTTGAACAATGAAGAACTTGAATATAAACCATGTGTAGTATTTTCACTGAGTGATATTTTGGTATCCTGTAAAGCAACTTTACTGCCTAACTGCCATATTAAAAAACCCACACCTAATATTTTCAGAAATGCAATAAATAAGAACAGATGATTACTTCCATTTATCAGAGGTTAAAGTCACAGCAATAATGAAAAATAATTCCTTGCTAAGTATCTGAAATGCTTTATCCAAGGAATATTGTTGAATCTCCTGAATGCACTTCTAAAAATTTAGGGGTGTTAGTACTGATTTTTTTTCAGTACAGAAATCCTACATATGAACATACCTACTGTATGCTGATTCTTGATTTAATACACTTGCATTTTTCATGTTTTCCCCTACTTTTCCTATTAAAGATCCTTTATTTCTTCGAATAGCCTCAAGCAGAGTCCCCTTCCAGTCTCCTAAGCAAACATTAACACTTACATTAGCGTAACACTTGTAAAGCAGCTTTTCTTTTAGTGAAAGAAAGAAGGCACCAGTTCATAGCTGAACTAATCCCACAAAGAGACTTGATCTATTTGTATTCCCCTTCCAACCCTGCTCTCCCAAACACCCTCTTCCTTCTCCCATGCTTTGGCTAGAGAAGGAAGCAAACCAAAGCATATTCTATTACAAGCTATTTTTCAGCAATAAAAGTAAGCTGGAAGGTTGAGTTTAGTTTAAGACTATGCCAAAAGTTGGCCCATCACTTCCGATTACATTTTGTGAAACAAAGACTGAAGTCAAGGACAACGTCAGCCTTCATGAAAAAATGGTTAAAATCTCACCTTTACTGTCACCAAAACATAAAATGGAATTTAATCCCATGCCCATTCACTCCTCAATTTACTTCTGGAACTGAGAGGCAGTCTCGGTGTCAGGACAACTACTAAATATTACGCCAAAATTACCGACTCATTTCCCATAGGCCACTGAATACCTGTAACAGAGAAGAGACACCCAACTCTGCACGACCAGAGCTGCCTCGTCCTGCTAGGATTTTCAAGCTTTCGTGCCATGCTTACTGCTTAAAAATAGTATTAATGAGAAAAATGATGTGCCAAATCATCATTCTGAGCGTGTAAGCTAAGTTCGGGATGATTACCAACTTCCTAAAAATAGCAAGCTCCTATCTGAAACACAACATAAAAAGCAACATTGTCTGTTGCTGCAGTGGGATACATTTAAACATTAAGATAAGCGTAACCTAGATGAATAAGAAGTGAACTCTATACGTGTTCACCTTGTTTTCCACACTCATGTAACTTTCTTGGATCCAACCAGAATAAAATTTGTATATATTTAGAATCAAACATACAATGTTAGCAAATACTGCTAATATACAACATAAGGTTTCACTATTTATAAAACCAAAGGAATTTTTTTACTTTAAAAATCTAAATCCTGTTTTTTCAGGTCACACTTTGAAACCTTCAAATCCTCTGGTTTGTTTTATACATTATTTCCTTCTTGATTTGCAGTAATCACCTAAAAATTTGAACATGGTTTAAGTTTTGTAACATGAAACATGGTCATGCATATTGCAAACATATGCATCAACACATCTGTGTTCAGTCCTTTGACTGCTAGAATACTAGCGTTTTTTTAAGAATAAAAGAACTGATGCCTTCAAATCATATACTGTTCAGATAAAAATAATTTAGTATGGTATTTTAAGTCTACAGAACAGTACATTGTACTGTTACAACTATATACTTTTGAGGACATCTGCAACATCTGATTTTTTTTTTTTTTAAATGTAAATTATTCTTGACGGCTTGGAGGTTCTTTATTAACCTTTTTATTATTATTATTGCAGCTGTGACCATGAAGTAGAAGACTTCAAATGGGAACATGAAGAAATTGTCTGCAAACTGTAAAAAAGGTTTACATATAGTTTAAGAGTCACAGCATGCTTATCATGTTGATCAATATTATCTCATTTGCATATACTCCATATGGCAGCATTCATCTGTTGTCTTTTGCTTATACTTAGACCAAGGACTCCTTGGGGCAGGGACTCAATGTCTGAACTGAGTAGCGCAATGGTCCACAGCGAGGACCTTCTAAAAACAACAGTAATGCGAATAGGACAGAAATACAGGAAAATCAAAATAGGAGCTTTTTCCAGCTAGTAAACAGTTTAATACTTCTTGAACAAAAAAACCCCAAAAAACAAAAACCCTAGAATCTAAAATTCATATTCTAAACAACACAATTTTTTTATTTCTGATAAAATTGTGACAGGTTGGACTAATACTCTTAGAAGAACTTCCAAAATCAAGATTGGACAAGTTTCTAAAAGATCCATTCATACATACATAAACTAAGGGACATCCAATAGTCTGTGTTACCATAAGCAGATAACAATACATGAACTTACATACATTATTTTAATGTAATTTTACAAATTTACCAATTTAAGGAGGTCCTTTATTTTTTGCACACCTGCCATTAATACAGTTAACAAATTTTAAAACCAGTTAACAACGTACTCATTCCTTTGTATTCTAATGAGAAGACATCATGTGTGCATCATTTACAAAACTCTGCAGCATGAACTCTACCTTCTCTCTCTCAAGATTCCTTGATCATATAACCATATCTCTTAAATGTCATTTATTTACTTTATAAATATGAAAATACCCTTAAGATACTTTGAGTATTTTGTACATATTTGGCTTTTAGACTTCTAATAAAATGAATGCTACTGACATAACTTTACACAATGGAAAATTTATTAACTAAGCTCTTCAAGGTCTTTTTAGTCATGGTTTTCAAGGAAACTGATTCCTTGGAGGAGATTGACAGGAAAACTCTTTGTAGCATCTTAGCATGTTCTCTGCAATACAGTAGAAAAAAATCATTAGCTATTCAAAGTAAAACTTTCAGCAAATGTGCCTAAGACATATTGACCTTCTTATAGGCAGGAAATGCATCTTGCATCTTTATGTGCTTTTAAATATAATTTGTCTAAACTGTCTAAAGTAAATCAAAAAACTATCACTCAATCCTCTCAGTAGAAAGGGTAAATTTTAATTGCAGAACTTAAAACCTCACAATTAAAAGCTGTGTTGCTACTTAAAGCTAGCACAAACACAAGAATGAGAGTTCATGCATACAAATCAGCTTTTCTACCACATCCAGAAGGGTTCTGCAGAATAGCCTGATGAATACAGTCTGTACCTTCTAAATTTAGTTAGAAGGAAAAAGAAGTGGAATATTAGCCAGGTTTTAGCAAAATATAAATTCTTTCCTAGTCACTTTGATTTGTGAATGACTTTGTGATAATCCACATTTGATTAGTGAGAAAGCTAAAATTATGTTGATAATTCAAAGGTAAGTATGTAAATAAAAAACGTGATGAAAAACAAATGCAACCAGAAACTAGAGAGGGGGTTTTTGTTGTTTTTTTTTCTTCCTGGAGCAACGCATTTTGTGGAAAACCTTTTGGTAAGCAAGCTCAGAATTTATTCTTTTCTAACTTCATGAAAAAAAACCCCACTTATGACATAATATTTCACACAGTCAAACCAACAGGTAGATGGAACAAAATATTCACAAATACCAACTTTGTATAAAAAGGGGGGAAAAGTGTAACTGAAAGAAAAATTACATAATTCTCAACACTATGTTCATGATTTTATACCAGATTCCCAGCTGTTTTACCTTAAAAGGGCTCCTTTTAGTCAATGGGCCCATGTCAATGTATGCCAGATGAAATTCTAGCCTTTTGTCTGCAAAATCCGTCTTATAAAATCTCCTAGAGAAACCCAGTAGACACTTTATGCAGCTGCATCAGCAGCTGTGTTTCACTCAGTTATCCCTATCCACCATCCAGAGGTGGATATGCTAGGATGATTTCATCTATGCTAACTGGTCAATCAGGAGTCACTTCATTTTCTTGGGAAGCGTGAAGGAGAGATGACTGAAATGGTGCACAGTGAATAAACACCCTGGCATGCCCCCACACTAATCTTCTTCAGGAAGAGGCTTAGGACTTAAGCAGACCTTCCCAATGGACTCTAAACCATCTCCAGATTCCTTATAAAGTTGACAGAAGATTTCATCAATTTAGTATCAGAATAACTAAGTTACCATTTTCTTGCTAAACAGCAGAAACCTGACTCGAATCACACCTCACAATTTTTAACAAATAAAACTGTGCACCGAAAAATTTAGGATTTTACATTGTCCACAGCTGAGTGAAAGGACTAGGGAAATTTTTCATCAACTATAAGGATAGTTCTTTGAAATTCAGTACTAAAATCCCCATTCACAAACTTGGGTTCTACAAATGGTGGCCCAACTAACAACAGCACAAGAAAGTCCCTTCCCCTGATTTACAGGAAAAAGAACTGTATCTGAGATATTGGTGGCAAATAGAAAAAGGTACTGGCATCATCGCACACAATTTATCTATTATGCTTCCCCTGGCTCGGCACTGGGTAATGGGTATAATTTAATGTTTTTTATCTTGGCATAGGTAGGAGACACATCTCTGCCTGAGATGATGGAGCAGAAGAGAGGATTTGGAGGGGGTGAAAGAGAATGTTAATTGAAAAATCATATATTAATTTTCTGGTGTCAAGTAAACACTGCACCAGAAGTGTCCCTAGGAAAAAGAAGTTTCAAAGGTTTCAAAAGCATCCCTGGGAAGAAGAAGTTTCGAAGCCTATCTTATTGCAGGTGAATGTCCAGGAATAAGCATCAGCATCTTGGTTAGTGCCAGGTCTGACTTGAAAATATTTTTTCTTGGCAGAAGCTTTAGGATATATAAGTTGTGCAAAAAAAAACAAAGAAAAAAAAAACCCTATGTTAGCTAACTTGAATTAGACAACTCAATTTTAAGGAGTACTCAAGATCTGAAAAGCAGTCTAAGATTTAAACCTAACTTCTAGTCCTAGTTAAAATTGCCAAAACTCAAGCCAGTTCTTTGCCCTCACTGCTATTTTAAATCAAGGCAGTTAATTTAAAAAGCAACTTCTTCACAATCAGTAGCAATAGGTCTGGATTCACACCTGCTTCTCCTTAATGGACCTTTTCCAACGTCTGTCCCTCTGAGTTCTGCTTGATGGTGCTTCTTGGCCTCACCTTACCTTGGCCCAAGAAACAGCAAACCAGTAATGAAGTCATTAGCTTTAGGGACATCAGTATATATGCCAAATCCTGCTTGCTGTCAGCAAGGTTACCGGTGTTTGGTTGATGCTCATGTCAAGGGACCCAAACCTGATGTAAATGTGACTGATTATTTTCTTTCTTGATTACCTGTCAATATGCAATTCAGTGTTGGGGTACGCACTGAAGGAAGCATTCCCCAAAGAGGACATTTCTCTTCTGAGTAGTTCTCCTCTATTTCATGAACCAGCTCTTCTAGAAAGTACAGTAATCTAGGAAAGTGCACACACCTCATCTTTCACATCTGCTAGAGGGATTTTCATACTACGTATCTATCAAGCAGGGACCTGACTTACTCCAAGAAGAAGGATTAATTATGTGTATTAGCCAATAGGATACGTCTTGGGCAAGTCCAGGAAGATTTTTTTTGTATAATCTGCCACAATTTTAAGGATTAACACAGGGGCAGGTCACAAAGAGTTCTTCTGCCTTCTTTTTTTTTTTTTTTTTGAAGTGGAAAATAATTTAAAAGGAAGGTGATTTTTTTTTTTCATTGAACAGTTTGAAAACAATGGTGTTTGAAGGTCTGGAGTTTGGACAATTTCTGGATTCCATTTGTATAAAGGGAAATCAAAAGAAAAGCAGCTGTTGGGAAGCCAAAGTCATTCTACTTTTTACATCCTTTTATGTCCTTTTACTTAGCCGGTGCTGAATATTTCCACTGGAAAGAATACCCTATCCCCATGCCTTACCTAGACTAGCACTTGAAAACACATCTTGTGAGAGACGAGGTCTGAGGGAGAAACAGGGAAATATACAGGTCTCAATTCTTTAAGAAACCAAGCTAAAAATACAAGTAACATACATGGCCTAAAGTGCTTAAAAGAGCTTAGGAAGTACCACCTTAAAAGCACCTAGGAATAAGCTTTCTGAACAGTATCAACTGTCACTGCAAAAAATAAAGTTCACGTCTCCTCTACTTCAGCATTACTTAAGGATACATAAATGCATTATTTGTTCCTTTAAAAAAACCTGTTTTCATCTAATAATTTGCTTTAAAAATTCAATCTTAATTTTTCCTTTCATTAGGATAGGAAGTTTGAAATACCTACTTTGAAATGTAGCCTAAAAATCTAATATTTCATTTAATGTATTTGAAATAACTAACCCCCAGAAATGGTAAGTTTGTGAACTAAATGACTACAGATATAAAGGAATGAAAAATAGGGTAACATTTCTGACAGAGTAGAAGTAATCACCCACAGAAAGAGGTGCTCAGCATCCCTATATAAAAAATCAGTGCAGATTCTCAGTTGGTGCAAACTGTAATAGGTCCACAGACTGCAATGAAGTTATGTTAAATTATACCAGCTACAAAACTGTCCCCAAGCATTATACTCATACTCCGTTAAATAGCGAACTAAAATGCATTCCGAAATGCAGCTTCTCATTTAGACAAGCCTCCTCAAGGAGGATCACCTTATAAGATATGACTGCTGCGCTGTTTCTGATAAAAGGCAGTCGTAAGGACACCATTTTGCTGACTCCTGTGATAGCACAGAGGTTGAACTGGCAGCAAATGGAACAGCCTCCATGTAGGAAGAACAGCACAGCAAAGGCAAGCGGATACTCAAATTGCTTTCTTCAACCATTCTACACAAAACCTGGACCACACTCTAGTAACCTGAATATGAGTAAAACAGCACTATTTTCTTCTGCACAGGCAAAGTGCTAGATTTTTTATGAAATTAAGTCACAATAAAAATTCTTTTATGTTTAAGCACTTAAGCACTGGGTTGTTTTAGAACTCATAGTATTGATACTGCTAGAGCCCAAAGCATCTTTCTGTTAAACATAATAAAGAAATTGTTCCTGACTAATAAACTTATATAAAAATAAAGTCTCTGCCAAGGCTAGCAGTCTTTACTGAGCACATACCAGGGGCACAATTTAAAGCCATCTTAGGAAGTTCTAATTTACACAGTCAATTTTCTTTTTCTAAAATTTCAAAATTTTAAAGAAAAAAAACCCATAAGATCTTTAAAGAATAAACAAAGAATACAACAGTTGTTATTTGAATGAGAATGTGGCAATGAGCCACATCTCTCACAATCTTTCCCCACTTTAACTGATGGGAATCCTCCAAGTATGTCAAGCACGAAGCAATCAATAAAAAGAAAGCAAGTCCAACTAAACACTTTAATTTTTCTTTAGTAAAATTATTTCAGAAAGACAATTTAAATCATGTTTTGTTCCCAGTGTTCCCTTTCTCTGAATTCATTGTTCAGTCAGTAAGGAAAAATGCTCTAATAAGCTCCATTATTTGTGCTTTTACATATCCTTCTTAAATTGACAGAATACTAATATACTATTCCTTATGCAGTTTTAATAACTTCCTTTTGCAAGAATAAAAATGGAGAAAATCACCTTCTGACTTTAGTACCACTGCATGGCTTTATACAGGTACTGTACCCTCCTTGGAAACAGCACCAACACAAGATACTGGCCCAAAAGAGGACAACAGGAATTTTGGTGTTGCCTTTAACATCACCAGTATCTCACATTTCATTCGTGCCTAAAAGGTGATAACTGCTTTTAATTCCTCCATGCAGAGAAGTTCAGTGTCCCTCAGCATCACGCAATAGCACCAACAGCAGTAGATGAAGAGTACTTTCAGAGCACCATAGAGGAGTAAGCACCAATAAATGTATCCTTTTTACTTCTCCTTTCTCATTTATTCAAGCAGTCCATACCTATTATTCATTACACTGCCTTTCCATAATAATTTAAATTTAAAAATAAAGTCAGTTCTGTGTTATCACTGAAATATTTGCTGCTTCCTTCTTTCTTTCAAGCACCGTATCTGGAATTTCACCATAGATCATGAAATCAGGTATCTCAATCTTTGTTAAAATAAGTCTAAATGAAACAAAAAGTCTAAGAAGCTATAGTCCACATTATCTACGAAGATTAAAGGTCAAAAAAAAAAAAAAAAAAGGAGAATCTAACAGAAGCAAGATAAAGACTGAAATCCAAAATTATTCTCATGATTTTTAGGCAAACTCTGAAATTTTAGGGCATGTAGTTTTTGTATGGCATGAAAATGGTGTCTTGATGGGAAAAAAAAAGTGCTATTACTCACACATGCATATGATATGCAACATAAAAACTGCCACTAGTTAGCACACTTCCAGAAGTGCGTGCCAGGGACACACATTAAGACACAAGTATGAGGACTACCAGGATGGTAGACCAGAGTGCACGTAACTGATGGAACTGAGCAAAGCCTTGTATCTAGCTTCCGATATTATGTCAGCATCAATCTAAGCAAAGGTGGAAGGCTCTGAAAGAAATTTAATCCAGTCTGCTTCTTGTGGAGTGGGTGATAGATTCAACACCTGCAGCCTGATAAATAAAGTGAATCAATAAATAAGGAGTTCATTAGTATTTCTCTCTTCAGCCATAAGCATGAACTTTGAAAGTGCAACCAGTACAATTTGAATTAATTTAGAAAACAACATTCAGAAGTTTGTGGAGGTGCCTGAAAAACGTCAAAACATCTAACTGCTTTGAATCAGTATTCCTTATATTACTTCTTTTATAACCTGCTTTCACCACCCATTATAAAAAATACACACAAATTCCTTTCTGGATGTAAGAATAGTTGCATAATATTTATTGCTGCTCATTAGCATGCTCAGTTTCTTGATAGATTGTCCTCATATCATATGGGGGAAAAGAGGAAATTGAAACCAAAATCAAAAAGCAGTTTAATTATTTTAATTAATTCCAGCTTTCAAAATAATGCAGAATGCTATTGAATATTTAACAAGCTATACAAACCAAAATACACTTATGCTGCATAGTACAAAATGGAATGCAGTTAGAAAGGTACTCTGTTAGGCTCTCTGGTAAGTCACATTGGAAGATACCACAATCTAGATCATAAGTGTGCTCTGTGTAAATGTAAGTAGGTAGGTTTGATGGTATATGTTAATGAAAGCTATAGATTACCAATAGTATCAAAAGAAAAGCACATTTGTAAAACTGATTACTAACGCAATGAAGACAGACTGAGATACACTGCTATGGAATTAGAGGTCTTGGGCTCCCTATATACATTCACTCCTGCTTAACATACCGGACCAACTAACTAAAATAATTAGTTAAACATAAAACTGCAACTTGAGGAACCCTCATAAGGAATGTAAACTAAACGGGTGGGGAGGTCTGTAGGTGTCAATCAATAACAAAATGCAAACTGTCAAGCTTGCTTTGCTAACAAACTGTCACATCAACAATATGCAGTTAATGACTACAAATTAACTGTATACCAGATGCTTGACACTTTGTTATGACACTTAGCAAGCTAGTTGACATTTGGGGGATCAAAGCTTCTTTAATTACACTTTGTATAACATGTGCAACCTTTATGCTAATGTCCACATATTCCTTAGAGCAAGACTGTTCAAGTGGCAGAGACTGGGTTTTTCGGACTTTGAAACATTCCAGCAAATCCGGATTTCAACTAAAACAAAACTGCTGAAACGCTTCACATCATTATTCAGTATTATCACCTTATCTAAAATAACTCTTTAGCTTGATGTACTATACCATATCACTCACTTATAGACACCCTCTGCGTGAAATAATGCATTTTCAAACAGTGTTAACAGTATCTATAAAAGAAAGCACTAGACACACTGCATTTAAAAGCAGCTCTGTGTTCAAACTGATGTCTAGAATCAACGCTACGCATTGATATGTCTTTCCTAAACCAAATTAATTTCCTCATCACTTAACCAAATGTAGGACACAGCTTTAACAACATTTCTATTTAGCCAGCACTTATTACATAGTTTGCCATGCTCAGTGAAAAGGTAGCAGCCTAAAAACAGCCACAGGTTTGCAAATCCTTATTAATATGAGCAAATCCATTGGCCTACTGTGTTGTTATGAAGGTATGTTTTCAAAAACTTTAACTCTCCTGTCTATTCCTTAAAATGAAGGTCCCCACATTACACAGGAATTACGTGCAAGTTGATGACTGTGTATTTCATGTGGGTTTGTAGAAAAAATAACATAACCCTAAATACTTAGCAAGGGAAAACAGCCTTTAAAGCAAAACATAACATCAAAAGTAGTATCTCCCTTCCTGCTTTGGACAAAAGTGATTCTTGGAAGAAATACTATACATGCATAAATTCAAATGGCTTTTTTCCATCCTAGACACCTAACTCAGATTCTTAAATACATTGTTATTTGGATTGCATTAACACCGTTTAACGTCACTTACCAATTCATTTTTTACCATACAGCCTTTATTACATTGGATGTTAAGACTGTTGATGATTACCTTATGATTACCATAGTGTATCAATGGAGATCAACTTTAGGAAGGGTTCTTTGATATCTTAGGGAAAAGCTTTTAAATTGCACGAAGCACTGAAGTTGGGTTGTCCCAGCTGCCCGCCAGTTGTTTTATTCTCCTTGTTCTATGTGAGCTGACAACTTGCTTTCCTACAGTCACAGCTCTGCAATTTCTTTCCCAACTATGTAATTCTAATAAGCCAAATCCTTTACACCATTCTTTACATCATAAATTAGAGGTCTCAAGTGTAAGCATCTCCATCTGAGCAAATCATTCCTTACCCTCAGCTGAGAAGAACAGGAACTTGTAAGGCATCATTCATCTGATCTATTTTAGATGTTCACATCAGGAGCAGATGAGCAGCGCTCTGGAAGTGTTTATTCCTTTTTTACATACCTCAGCTGCAGATGAATCCCTTCCTTGGGGCTTCCAGTATGATCTACCAAAAAACTACTCTATGCAAGCATCTACATGGTCATGAAAGAAATACCTGTTGCTTATGTACCTCAGTGGCTTAGCAAAGCTACTCACTTGTGCATCTACCTCTTGATCTAAAAGGCAAATTTAACCACTCTAAGGTTTGGTGTATCACAATTATTCGTATTCATCACAATCTAGCTAACAGTTCCTATTAACAGTCAAAGGCAACAGGAAAAATATTAAGCCCAGATGCTTCCTAACTGAGTATGGGATACAAAAAAGGCCAGTCAGGGCTGTAAATGACTGCCTGACCACCCAGCTGGATACACTATGTGAGGAAGGATATTAGTATGCAGAATATTATTTTTTTGTTTTCCAGTATTCACTTAGATCTTTAGGTTCTGAGAGTGAAAACAATGCCCTCATGACTCATATGGTATCAAAGCCATGTAAGTGATGTTATTTATCCCCTTCTATGTATGCTTATCCTTAATTATTTCATGCCGGATACTGCTTGTTTCTGTCATATTCTAATTAATGGTAAAAAAAAATGTGCGTTTATGTGCTTTCCATTACATAGCACAACACTGCGTGTGGTCAGATGACCAGGGATACACATGACTTTTATGAGAAATCCTTTTAAAGCATCACCCATCATCTACAAAGAGCAGCACAGAAAACAAAAAGCTGCAGAGACAATCACAGAGAAACGTGAAGTGAAAGTCTGTTGTGTGAATTCCCCGTGCAAATGCTCAAGACTTCATGGGTCTGCAGCGATACACTTCTGAATACCATTTAACCCAGCTATCAAATCCAAAAGATCTGCTAATTCAGTTTAGCTTTTTCCTACATGGCAGCAGAAATACAAGGTCAAACTAAAGAAAAGTAGTATTTCATCCTCATTGTTACTACATTTTCAAGCACCACAGTACACAGGCTGTTCTGTTTGTTGCTGGTTAGTCTTTAAAAAATACTTCTTTCAAAATTCGGTTTTGAAAAAGCCCAGCAGCAGTAAGTCCACATTTTTACTCAGTTTTCCCCTATAAACTGTATTTTAGCTAGTGACAGTGCTGTAATTCTATTCTGAGAGTAAATTTAGGACAAATTTGACTTTCCAAGTTCTGTGTGTTTTACCAGTTTTGGTTTTCAGATTCTCAGTATGAAAAACACTATGTTTTGGCTTGAAGAGTAAGTAAGTAATAGGCAAGTATGCCTTAAGAATCTAAAAGTTTAACCTTCGGCTTATTATTTGCACTTAAATTAACCTGGGCTAATCATTTTTAGCCCTTCTACTCTAAACAAATAAAAAGGAAAACCGTCAAACTTAACAACAGCATCATATACCCGTAAATCTTAGGGAAGCTTATTTTCTTTCATCTTTAAAAAATATTACCAAGATGAAAGGCAGATGTTTTAGACTGAAGATGATTATGCAACTGATATAATATCAGTGGTTATCTATTAGGGAAAATAACAGAATTATCATTTCCATTATTTCCTATATGCTGCTATGAGCCATGTAGTAATAATTCTGTAAGTTTCCTAATATAATTTTAAGTGCTACATGTTTGAAAAAAAGTAAAAATTATATGAATATATCCACTTATGAAAAAAGCTTTCACTGATTAGAGCTCATTTCCCTAATATACAGATTTCTAAAGACAGCTCTATTTTAGTTATGTAAAGCATGTAAAAATTGGCATGTGCTCAATCACAGCTGAATCTGAAATTAGCCTGTCATTTTAGACACCACACTTCGGGGGTGGGAGAGGGGAAGATCTCCAGAAAAACTTTTCTTGGAGATTAAATGGCTAACGGTCCGCTGGCACGACAACGTTTTGCAGGAAGATGACATTGGCTTATTATTTTCACCCTTATATTCCAGGCAGAAGAAAGCAGAAGATACTATTTCTTCACAAAGGACTCCAGACGGTGGTACTTCTCTTTGCAGAATGAACAAGCTACCCCAAATCATGCCCTAAACTGACTGGAGCCACACTATATGCTATCATCGTTCCCAAGAAACAGGGAATATCTGACCTGTTGTACACTTCTGTATCTACACTAGCCCCCCTTGCTACATTTTCCAGATGATGGCGAGAAATGGGCAATTCCAGGAATGAATCATCTCGTCCATCGGTGGTCATTTCAAACAGGTCAAGTGAATCATAGCCCGAGAAGCACCTATTTCTTTCCAAGCTCAAACTGGTGTCTGAATAACAGACACCTAAACCTGGCCTGATGAATCCTACCTCAGACAGTATTTGACAACAAACGACAAAGCCACATCCCTATTTTGAATTTTTTCAGGACAACCATCTAAATGAACTAGTGAGAGCAACTAAGCAAACATCTTAAAAATCAAGTCTCAAAATGATGAGGAAGAAAATAGAGAAGTTAGTTAACTGAATACCCCATCTTGCTATCTCACCTTGCAGCTGCTAAAGAGAAACAACAAAGTTTCTGACTCAAGTAAGAAGACGTGCAACTGTAGGATTGCTTTAATTCATGTATACATACATATATACATAGTCTTTTATGTGTGAAAATAATTAATTATTTCTTTGGGCATATTTAGTTCAGAAGAAGCTAAATATCTTCTAATTAATTGAAATTACAAACATTAGAAAGAGCCAGCCTCATTACTGCAATTTTTAGCTCATTTTTCCTCATTTCCCAAACAGAACATAACTAGAATTTTTTGTTCCGATTACAACAGGCACTGATTTTTTCAAGGTGTAAAAACAAAACCTATCATCTTTAAAACCTGCTTAAATTCATCACCATCCTAGAATTCTTATTTGATGAGAGTTCGCAAACTTTATGACAAAAAAATATTATGGGTCACTGTATGAAAACTGAATTTAAAAAAAAAAAATAATCTTTTCATCAATTAACTAAACCTCTTGACATCCAAGCAGCATGCACGTAATGATACTAAAAGCTTGCAATGGAACTTCAGAGGGCCATCAAGCCATGAAAGATCTCATAAAAAGACAAGTGATTAACTTATTTAAACTGAGCAGGAACAGGAGTCAAAACCACTTCTGTGTTATTTCTTCTCACGTACACAGCGTTTTGCTTTGGAATATACAGATCTCACTACCGATACTGGATTCATCATTTATCAGAGAATGAAACAAAATTTAGGTGATTTAGTTGGTTCATAGAATACAATTCTGCTGCTCATAAAAGACAAAACAACTAATTCAATGAACCAGAAATTGCTAACGTGAATTCAGGCTTAGAAATGTGAAAATTCTTTTTTTTTTTTTTTTTTTTTTTCAAAAATGTCCCACTTTCATTGATTAGTAAACTACTGAATGGTTTTACTGGTTTACAGCTTTGTATGCATTCCCATAAAACTATTTATAAAACCTCTTGATTTACCAGCTGTATAGTTAACGGCATTTTAAAAATAAATATTTAAATGAACACAACCTACAAAAAAAGTACTCACTACAATTAAAAAGCCCTACAGCAGCTTAGTAATGTGTCCTTTATCAGGACAGAAGTAGTTTGTGGGGTGTATTACAGCTGTAATGCAGATAAGAGGATATATCCATAGGAGATGAAAGTTTGCTCTCAATTCATTACCTCTAATAAAATCTATTAGATCAAGCACAAAAAGCTTGAGCAAGGGAATGGTGGCTAAATACATGAAGTTCAAAAGAAAAGAAAGTTGTTAAAGGACAATCATTTGAAGGTTTTATGTCACTTAACAGGCCTATAAAAAGCTCAAAATAGTTAAGTAGGATAAATATTTGTTTCACAAAATGTAACCTGCTTAGGATGTTTATGTCTAAGTACTGAACATTTTACAGGTTTGCAGGATAATACAACCATTTCAGAACAGACAACACAGAGGGGCTTAGACTGGTACCATGTTTGTGCTTATGCCCTGGAGAAACATTTTAATAAATCAGGAGACTTAACTACGGAACTGAAAAAAGAGAGCTCATATTCTCCTATCGGGCAGTATATGGACGATGGAAACACAGTCCACTATTCTGTACAGGCCTCAGTATTCTGTAACCAGTACATGATGTTCTATACAAAGTAGCCAGCATTTATTTTGTTCCTGAAATTAAACATGAAAAATAGTCAGATATTCAAGTGCTGTATTTTTTACTGCTTGTTGACTTGTCACCTAAAACAGGATCCTGGGACATGACTACCATAATGCAAAGGTAAATCACTCAGGCTCTGTATGTCCTTGGCTGTCACACGGGTTTGCAGTGATCTTCTCAAGTTTTTTTCTACTTCAATCTTTCTACCTCCAACAGCAGTTAAGGCTAGACCATTATTTGGGGGAATACTAAAGGGGAAACTCCAGTCTGGCACTTTTATGGCCTTTAATAAATTAAAAATAAATAATTAATAATTTATTTAAAATAAACTTTTTAAAATTTCATCCCCCCCCCCCCCCCCATATAGCTATTACAAACAGTACACATTAAGGGCCTATGAATTTACTGTGCAATTTTAAGCTTTCTCACTCACATCATATTTACAAATGGGGTGCCCTCCTTTCACTTAGATTTAGATATCTGCAATGTAGAAATACCCATGTGACACAGCCATCCTATATACATCTTTCATAACCAATGGTGCAACACAGGAACTTCTACAGTTTGCTTATCTGACCAGTTTTGAACTTCTTTATAATGAAATGAATAACATCTTAAAAATACAGTTCCTTGACTAGCAAGCCAAAGATCACTGGTCATTGGTTCAGATGGAGAGTTCTACACTGTAGATGTCAACTGGGATGAACCAATTCCACTGCTCTAGATCAAAGTATCTTGAACATTGCAAGTGCAAGTCCTATTGGTGGGATGCTTAGGAAATTTTTTCCATCTCTAAATTGTGACTGATGTGTAAGGTATGTATCAAACCATCTAGGCAATGTCATGAGAGTACAGGGGAGTACGAGGAAGTGCAGTTTTCTGGGATAGTGTTGGAGGGTTGTGTGAGGCAGAAAGAAACAAATCTAGTGCTGTCTTGTCATAATGCCTTTGAGAAATATTTCCTACAGTGGACTATCAACAGAACTACACTTGCACTTTGTTTTAGAGGAAAGTAGCTGGTTTATCCCAAAAGAATTCACAAGAAGTGGTGGAGTGTGTGCAGTCAGGACCCAGAAGTAGAAAGGGAGCTATTTTACCAGCTCTACCTAAGGCACTATACACAGAATTAAGGAAACAACAGCTTTCTAGGTAGTAATTTAAGAGATGGTAAAGAAAATCTACCACAGAACACAAATATTTTAAATAGATTCCGGGCTTTCCTTGTTAAATAGACCCAAATTTGACACCTTTTACAACCATTTTAGTTGTGCAATACTCCAAAATACGTATTTTCATTATGAAAACATGCAAAAAATATATAAAATCAAACTTACTGTTTCAATACAAACATGTAGAATACAAACACATGTATGTACAAATGTATACTTTGTATATGCATGAATATATAAAACTATTGTATACATTACAGCTACACAGCTAATTGACTTTTTTAAGTGTGCACTCTAAAATGCAGTATTTAAAGTACTGCAAGCAAAGTTTGCAAGAGTGTTTTTCAACTACATTGTAAGTATACCATTAGCTTGTCTTGTTCATGTTAGATATCTGTTTATGCCATGAAGTTCAAACAAACATGTGACTTCTTTAAATTCTAAGCAAGCAATTTGTAGGCTGCTCATCCATTATCTCCAAGCACGCTCTCTGTACAAGGTCTACTAAAGTAATGGTTCTTTCATCAAAGCCTAATGGTTTGTTTCAAATAATCAAAGTAGTGTTTATATCACTGTCCTCAGGTGCAACCATTTTGTTTCCAGGAGAACAGTATAGTACATGCTAATGTCACAAGTGATAAATCAAAGCAACTACATTTGTTTCTCTACCTTAACCAATCTACCCTATGTCTTCAACAACAGCAACAAAAAATCACCCTGGCATTTGCACTCTGTAGTTTATTCTGAGAGCATGAGTAATTTTGCAAGTAGTAAAACATCGTATGTAAAACAACTCACTCATTCCTTTCTTCTAATAATAACAAGTATAGCTTGACTTATGTGGGAACTAGCACTGTTGTTATCTGAAGCAGGATAAGAAGATGTTTCTCCCCACTACAACATCTCATGAATCCTGAGATTATTTCTATGCAACATTCTGCTTTTGGTTAAATACAGTGTCTGATCAACTCGGTTCTCCATGACAGAGTGATAGAAATTCACCCTCTTTTTTTTTTTTTTTTTTTTATTTTTTCAACTTAGCCATCAAGGGGGAAAAAAACCCTTGCAAATCCAAAAATTGAACTCACCTGACTGATACTTTGGAGAATCCTAAACAATTCAATGGACATACAGAACAGAAGTGAAGTTAGATCCACAACCACATTCCCCCTTCTTTATTTTTTGCAATGTTCTGTTGCAATATTGGTAAGAGTTTCGGTATCTAGAGTGATAAGACAGGAACTCCAGATACCCTGTGCATCATGTTGGATTTGGTGTAGTAAATACTCCAGTGATGTTATTCTCTTTACCAAAAATATGCTGGGGAAGTCAGGCAGGCAAAGCTTTCTGTCCAAAGGGGAGCAGAACCTGCATAGCCATCAATCATGCCCCATTTTCAATTAAAGGAATGACACTGATAGCAGCAGTAGGAGATTCTGTCAGTCCTATTAGATACAGGGTGAGAGTTGCCTATATTAACAGCTGAAGGGGGTGAAAATCATGGAATAACATGGGAATGACGATAGACAAGTGAGCTGGAGTAGACCAAGAGTTCACTTTATGAGTTTAAGTGCAAATAATCATCTTCATCATCAACCAATATCCAAGGGAAACTAATACTCACATTTTGTTCAAGAAAGCAAGCAGGAACAGTTGCACGATTGGGTGAGGTTTCTGAATGAAGAAGGCACTTAATACACTGTTGGCCTTTGGTAATGCTACCACACTGAACAGGTTTGAAAATATCATTAAAATGGTGAGCTACAGCAAAACAAACAAACAAACAAACACCTCTCCATCCATTTAAGTTTGGAAATCTGAAATGCAAGATTAATTGTGAAGCAAGCAGCCACCTGCACTTCAGGTCTTCTCATGATACCAGTCTGCTTCCTAGAAGACAAAATTTGGTAAATTGCCCAGATCTGACAGAGTGCATCTTAGGAGCTACCACAATGTTACTGTACATCCTGACACACAGAAGAAGGGAAATAAAAATCTGAAATTAAAATACCACTAACAAACTGAAATGTGGATAATTTTGTCTTATGAAACTTCCTACAGATTAACATTAACTCTGAAATACAAAAGCATAAGAAAGAACAAATCAGAAAAATATTTCAGTGACGTTAAGCCATACTGAAATATTAAAAATATTTTTTTTCAAAAAGTCAATGAAAAAGAAAGTTTATTTGAAACACTTTTTCCTGTGTTTTGCCCCAGAAGTTGGCCTATGGCATTTTTTTTCTTAAAACCGAGGCCTGACTCTAAGTATTAGGACTTCTGGTTTTAACACAGATCTGAATGTCTGCGTGAGCAAGTGCAATTAAACGCCATGAAGAAAATGTGGAGCCTGAGGAGACTGCAGAGAAAACAGTTCCTGAACCCTCCTGGCTTCACACTCTTCAACTGCTAGATCTGTTCTTTTCCCAAGTCTACCTGTGGATGCAGGAGGTAAGCAGACATAAATTTAGTGTCATCTTTATTTAAAAAAAAAGCATACCAAGGAAAGAAAAGGTCAAGAAGGAAAGGCTGTGCAGGTTTTGATTTAGAAGAATGTGGTCATCAAGAAGAACTAAGAACAGCAGTTCTTAGACTGAGGAGGGAGGTCTAGAAAGCATATGAAGGCCTGTTTGGCTTCTCTTTCTTACTTGTTTTCTCTCGACCACTTAGTGGCAGAAGGACAGAAGATGCTGACTCAGAACCAGCGAGGGTTGGGTAGCATCTGGGCAGCAGGCACCAAAACAGGTCACTAGCTGATAACTACTTCAGCCAAGCTGGCTTCAAGCATCTGAGAAGATTCTGGAGAAAAAAAGAAATGGTGCCAGAAGAGCTACCCAAACAACAGAAAAAGAATCAGAGAGCTAAGATGTAAGAAGTCAGAAAGGTAAGAAAAGAAATTCCACTTCTGACTCTTCTTTGTGCACATCAAGGCTGTTACTCCACATGTTAAGATGTACCGAATGTGTAACCCCAAGAAGTAAGACAAGGAAGAACAAAAATTTCCTCTGCTTTATTTTACCCAATATGGAATAAACTCCACAATGAAAGTGTGAATAAGTTGATTAAATCTGACATTAAAAATACATTCCTGCCAACTTGCTTTCGCACGTGAGTCACCATAAAAACTAACTTTTTGAAAAATAAAAGGAACCACCGGATATAAATTCTCCTCAGTTCATTAAGGTGGGTATTTCATTCAGTGAAAAAAGCCTTGAAAACAAAGACTTACTTGGCTAGCCATCTAACACTAAATAGTGATTAATTTTCTACTACCACACTCCCTATTAGTATTACTCCCAAATGTTCAGTTTAATTTAAGTACTTTCTGATTCATGAACAAGGGAATAACATACAGCTATAAAAAAGTAATCCAATCCTAAAATGGCCTTAACCCCCATAATCTGCACTTCAATGGCAAGGGAAACTGTATAGTTTTGAAACTGTAATCAAGATTTTTTATTTTTTTTTTTTTTTCAAACACACACACTGGAGCTGTCCTTTGCTCCCATCACTTATTAGATTACAATAAAACGACCATGCTCTCTTTATGGTGGGAACACAGCGACCCTGGGGTGATTTATAATCTTGTGAAACCCTGTCCACACTGCTGACCAGACTTTTTTTTTTTTTTTTTTTTTTTTTGAGGTCGCTATCTGTTTCTTCAACTGATGTCTTCCTGTGTGACAACACTGTTGGATAGCTGTCAGCACATAAGTATTTTTCAGGCTACGTATTATCTCTGCATGCACTTCTTGCGGGTTGTTGGGTTTTTTTTTTTCCTGTTGAAAGCATTTCTTTGCTTGGTGTTTAGACAGAAAAAGGACCATTCTAATAATTTCTGATTAGTCTGATGCCTAACCCAGAGAAGACAACTAAATAGGAAAACAATGAAGTGGATCTCTTAATGACAGAAATAATATTATTTCTTCTAAACTTATCAAACTACTACTAACTACATATCGTGCTGCAATGTTTTCATCAAATATGCTTTTCCATTTCAGGAACAAAATATCTGGAGTATTAATTGATAAACCAGAATATATTCAATATATGAATTAAATAAAAGTTTTGAGAAATGCCTGTAAAACATTTTTAAGCAGAAAAAAGGAGAAAAAGGTAACATACATAAAGTGCACCAGAAAACCTAAAGAGGGGAACTTCCACAAACACTAAAATAAACAGGCAATTTTCTTGTTTATTAAATAAATGTACTTTGAGAAAATATTTTTGAAGTTTCCCCTCCCTCAGCATACTTGCTCTGTGAAGGAAATGGCCATCTGAGGTACGCTTATTTCACTAGTTCTGATGGAAAGCATTGCTAATTTTACTATCTACAAATATTTTTAGCAAAACAATTAAAAAAAAACCCCACTTCACTTGATATAGCACCTATTCCTTGCACATTTTAAATGACAGCATTTTAAAAACAAACAGCACTAAAAGTATGTATAATTTTATGCTTCTCCTAAAAAGAATTAATATTAATTTGATTTACGCATTCAAAAATTAATCATTACAGGTATGATAATCAAAGCCCAACAGTGACTTTGTTATGAACCCTGGGCAAGACATCCTTGTATAACCTCAGGTGAAAGTTGATGATGATAATACCCACTGCCTCCCCCTCAACTGCCCCTGCTATGCCAGGAATTCAGTAAACTGTCCTGGATCCCACCCTGCACAGCATGGATTCCCTGGTATCCCTACTTCGGACAGTATACTGGTTATAGAATATAACAGGTTAAAATACCTAATAATATGGAATACCTAGTATCTAATAATACAGATTAATACAGGTTATATATAGAATACAACAGGTTATAGGCAGGTTACAGAAGCTGCCTCCCTCCTGATCTGACTGTCTGTATAAAACAAGTTTCAATTTGGTCATAATTAGAACTTGATCCATTATTGCCAAAATTTGCACTGAGCTACATGTTGCAAGATTTCTCTTTTAAAGCAAATGTTCAGCTGATCCACATGATACCTATTGGGTCCTCCTTTCCCCCCAATTTAAAAAATTTTAAGGAAAAATCAGGTAACTATCACTTGAAACAATATTAGAAAGCTGTGAGTAAATATAACAAGTAATTGAATTATGTACAAAACTTCAACAGACAACTTCTTCATATGATAGGCTGTAGCTAAACATAAAACAATTTTTTACTGAGGATTTAATGTTCAATATTCTAGTAAAGACTACAAAATATAGCATTTCAATCCAATTTTTCCAAATATCTGGTTTAGGAAAATAAAATTATGTGCAGTCTTCACAATATTGCACTTGATAGTTAAAAATTAAATAGGCTCAGAGGCTGGAGTTAACACCAGCTATTCTTTACTGTTTTATTCATCACTCTAAGCTGTTTCAGGAGGATAAAAAAAGTATTTCACTTCATGAAGATAAGGACAAATTGATAATTGTAGCAAATAAGTCAGGTTGTCCTTTGCTCTCAAGGAGGTAACCTACTGTTTCACTCCTCTAAGGACTTGCTTAATAAGATGAACAAAATCTCGGGGAAAAAAAAATCAATTAAAATGGAGAAAAGTCCCTTAGGATAAAGTTAGTTTGGCAGTCCATGCACTTCTCAATCATTCCTTCAGTTTGTTCTAAGTAACACATACTTACTGCATGTTTCTAAGTAGTACTCTTTACTGTAACAAGGCAGTTTCAGAAGCGAACACTGAAAACCGATGCTGAATCAGAGAGAGATGCTGGATAAAAGAGGGGTTAGGAAGTAAAATATCTGATATAAGCAGAAAATGTGATTGGAAACAAAATGCATATTCCTAGGATTGCAACATGAAAAGTCAGTAGGAGCTGCTAATATAAAGAAACTTATATATTGAACCATTCACTTATTACTCTTTCTAACCAGGTCCTTGCAGGGCCTTTACATTGGAGTATATTGGGGGGTGGAGTGGAGAGATTATCCATTCATTCCACAAACTACAAAAAGCATTCCCAATCTGCAGTCATGAGTAGCCACCAATGAATCCCACCTCCAAAGGACAATCAAAGAACAAAACAGGAAAGCTAGGAATAATTTCTCTTAAGCACTCTTCATCCTATTTGCTGTTAATTTAAACTTATTTAAAAAAAATAAAAAATAAAACTCTTCTTGCTCTTACATATGCAAAACAGTAACAAAAAATAGATCTACTTTTTTTTTTTTTTAAATCTATAGGATTAATCATTGTCTCACATTGCACTGCAGGTGTATACTTTTGTATTAAAGCACTTGTCACTAAACCCTGAATGTCAGTCCCAACAGTCTGGCCCAACACTAATTTGCAAATTATATTTTGTTCATCCAAAATTTCCCACCCAGTGTGTTCTGGATTAAAAACAGATAAATAAGTTCTCTATATACTGTTCCTTACACCTCAGAATGTGGTAGCATGCTGTTACGTAGATGCTGCGTTTCACTCTATTTATAATTAATAATTTCAATGACAGAGAAATGACCTTTCTATAGTACAATGCTTTCAAAGCATTTCAACTAAAGGGGCATGTAAACAGAATTGTATTTCAAGTCAGAAGGAAGTAAAAGTGGGTATGCCTAACCAGGCAGTTACCATGAAAAAGAGCATATTTTGTATTTTGGACAAAATCTGCATACAGACATGTAAAGAAGGATTCAGTTGCCTGAATATGCATGTAAAGTTATTTTAGTCCCCGTGAGATACCATGATGGCTTCTAAGAAGAAACAGATCTCCTGAAAGTCACTCGTCCTATCTGCCAGCTCTTTACAGATGTCCAACTCTTACACTTACGCTCTTACACATAGAGCACCTCAAGTGGCATGAGATACCTATGTTTAGGCAACTAAATTGAGACCAATTTAAGGTAAGATTATTTTCGCCTAGCTTTAGGCATCTACTAGCTACTGTCTAAATGTAAATTTGTGATCAAGACTCTTTCTATAGTCAAAGGAATAAATACTGGCACCTCTAGAAAGCAATTCATCTTGTCTATCTTACCATATACTTCAAGAACAGATGAACGGCTTTTCTGGAGGTGCCCAACCCTCTCCATTTGACTATAAAGGGGGTGTAGCTCAAATTTTAAAAATTCACATATCTGAGGCTGAAGGACTGAAATTCACTCTCAGTCATGCTGCTTTAAAAATATACTATGCTGCTTCATATCTACTGTATGTTAAAGAAGAGTGTCTAAAATTAGGTACCTACAAAGCGGTTGTCTAAGTACCCATTATTGTCAAAGGAGACCTAGTCAATGTACTCAAAGAAGTCTAGCAAGCTATTCAGTGGAGCAAATATAGGTGTCTACTTTAGAATAATGAGTCTTCCTGTGACTGTATCGACTGAACTGCCATTGACTAAACCTAGGTGTCTGAATCCAGAGTTGAATTCTTCCCTACGAGTTTGAACAGCTGTCTGAGTATAGGAGCCTAGTGCCATCTGCGATGCCCTGGAGTATCCAAGATATGCAGACAAGCTAGCAGACTTGACAAAGGACCCGCGAAAGACTTGCACTCCTCTGAAAGGCAGCTGTAAAACAGGGAAGATACCCTAGGGCCTTTCAAATGCATCTAGATGCCAGTGTTTATGCAATTGAATCATGTCCTACAATTCCAAACAGCAAATTAATTTGGAGTAGCTAGTGCATTAAAATGATATGTTAGCTTACTTGAAAGCAACTTCACCATGCACAAGTCTTTTACCTTGTTGGTCTGAAACGAGCAACTGGGAAGATCTTACCTTACCTAACTAAAGAACACCATTCCTTCAGATATTTAACCCTGGATTTTTACTGTACCATATAATAACCTTAGTCATAAATTTTCATTTACCTGTGCTCCCAAAGTAACATCTTTATTTGAACAAATATACCCACGTTTTCAAAATGAATGATGGTGAATGTGTCATTCAATAGCTAAAAGAAGTGAAGAAAAAGACACTCCATAAGTTTTTCCATAAAATATGATATTCTTTGACTACAGCACATTTAATGCTTTGTCCATCATTATCACAAAGGTTTAAAATCTTAGGAGTTGTTATGAATTTCACACTGTCTCCATCTGATGACAGCCACCCCATAATGATAAACATCAATGTGATAGTAACCACAAATTTGTTATTATTCTGAAAGTGAAGAATAAGAAAGGATGTCACAAACATTTGTTCTGCACACCTTCCATGATATTTTAGACATTTAAACTGTTGTTACATGTCATTATTCTGTCAGTAGCAGATCAAATATAAGAGGCTTTCTATATATTTCCCCATCATTCCTTCCCTTCACCTCCAGTTCTCACTCATCTAAAGATTCTTGTCCCTTGCTATAAATCATGTTAGTCCAACCATTTGTCTGACTGTGTTCCAAAATCAAATGCATGAAATGAAAGGGAAAAAAATAAAACCTCCGAAAGTCTAAAAAGTGTTGGTTTGGGTTTGGGGTTGGTGTTTTTAATGCAATCGTTTAACCAAACCAGTTCAGACAGCTGAAGAAAGAATTGAATCAATGCAACTCACAGGACAGAACCATTGGCAGGAATAGGGAAGGGAATCTCTTAAATAGCTTCCAGGTGAACGGTAACATGGAGCCACTGTCCTAGTTAGTATCTGAAAATTACATTTGAAAAAATGCTAAATCCCTGACATGGAGAACACAACTGACTGGACAATGAAATCAAAACATGAAAATAAAAAATGCCCCATTTTTGTTCTTTAAAAAAAAAAAAAAATCTGTAGTTTTGGATGGAGAAATAAATACCAGAAAACAACAAGCCAAAGAGAGGAAAATCACGTGCTGAGAGAGCAGAGCACTGACACTTCCCATGCTCCAGAGCCTGGTGGTCCTGTTGAACCAAAAGAGCTGATACCTTCAGGACACCAAGAGCCTGAGACTTCTGCCCAGGCCACCAGCACACACTGGCATCAACAACAGGCTCCTGCAATTCGGCTTACATCCAGGAGGCTGGTGGCTGCTATGCACAAACAAAGACTACCAGATTGTTACACCTGATGAAGCACGAGACTCGGAGATTTCCTGAGCCTGGAAGCCACTGAAGCATCAGTACCACCTTCCGCTTCTGAGTACACACTTTGGGCTGGCCTCCCAGCTGTTGGGCCAACCAGGTAACGGTGAGTCAGTATTTCAGCATATGAGTGAACCACATAAGAGAACGAGGGAACATGTTGTATGAGCAGCTATCTTCTACTAATAGTAACAGTTTCATTCCACAGCTAATAACAGCTTAAGGAGTAAAAAAATATTCTAATAAACAATCAGTGTCCTGACTTGACCCCCTATTAGGGAAAAGCATAGATTGGTGTAAAAATCAAAGACTGTGTTAAATGGAAGATAAAAGAATAGAGTGTTCCTGCAGATATCGACATCTGACATGCTTCGTAATTGACATTCTCAAAACCTGACTCCTCCTCCTACATTGTAGAAGGACATTTAATACATTTTGCATGTCTTGAAGCAGCTTGCTTCATCACATGATCCTATCACACCTCACTAGGATGGTTAAAGTTAAGTTGAAACTTTGCCATTACTCAAATGGGAAATAATTGGTCAGCATTGCCAGTGATTTTTTTTTTTTTTTCAAACCACAGCCAACCTTTTGTTACCCTTAAAACTACAAAATTTGAGCTCTGGAAAATAAACACCAATTGCCTATCCTACTTTTCCATCCTTAAGACATAGTCAAGTCTTCTTGGAAGTGGAATCTCATAAGCTTAGTTCAGTTGATTTTCAACAACTAATATTTTCCCATGTTGTTTGAAGACTCATTACCAGTTACCTTTTCATTTCTGAATCTATTTTACTGTAGCAAAAGTTGTTACGCATTCATTAGACCTAAGAGACCATGTTCAGGGTTGCTGTTCTATTAACTTTCTTTTTTTTTTTTTTCCCCTCTAAAAAAAAAAAAAAAAAAGACCTGAACCATAACTGAAATATAGCTACCTAAAACTGTTCAAATGTAAGTATGTGCTTCTATGGTGGCTTAAACTCTTGTACATTGAGGCCACCAATTTAGAGTGTTGTCCTCCTCCTGTGCCATCCCGTCCTCCATACAGGCACTAGAATTTGTGCCGTGTAGCAAGACACTTCAGACGACTGGTCTGCCTGGAAACTAGTCCTTCCAAAAAGGGAAAAGAAAAAAAAAAAAAAAAGAAAAAGAAAAAAAAAAAGGATTAATTTTCAGCTGGTCTGAGCAGGGAAACAACCTGCTTACCATACTCCTGTTTAATTAGAACACTGTTGTTCAGGGACAACGGAGAGTTCTTAACCTTGTCTAGCAGAAATGTGTTGCAACCCGTCTTGATCTACATAAAATGAAAATGTGGTTATATCAGAGCATTCATCTCACTTTTAATTTAGCTCGCATAGGTGAGAATATTAGTGAAGACACTGCTGCACTGCCTTCATCAGGAACTGGCAACTGTAATGCTCGGTACAGGCTTTTAAAGGGACAATATTCTAGCTGCTAGACCACGCTGCCAGATCTTCACCGCGCCTGTTACACATGCTGGCAAAGTGACTGGGCTCCTGCTACAGTCACACTTACCTTCTGCTATGAAAACATACCCTAATCGTGGCTAATTTTTTTCCTGGGTGCTATCACTAATTCTTGCTCCACAATTCTTGCTCCCCCAGTGCACACTTCTTGTGACGCTGTCAGCATGAAATACAACAGCCTAAATTGCAAAAGGACCACAAACTTTTGTGTTTTTCTGGACTGGGAAAGCAGACTTGTCCTGTACCTGACTCACTTCTCCCATTATTTTTGGGGCACTGGCTCATCAAGTAATTACAAGATCCTGACTTCAGAGTTAAAAAAAACATCCCTCAAAACCCAAAAATTCTTCCCTAACCTTTATTTTTGAAACTGCATGTCAGATAGACTGTAAAGCTAGCCCAGAGAAGTTTGGTTTTTTCCCCAAAAAATGGATTTCAAGAGTCTTGCCTCCAACACAAAGCTTTCACTTGTACAAAAAAAAAAAACCAGCATAATCTGTAACCCCTTTTCTACGACCCTTTCCAGACTGCTTTTATTGAAATAAACATGGCCATTTCAAGCCTGAACCTGGAACTACAGCTCTTCTGTAAACCCCACAGAGAACCTCAACACAGCATTCCTCCAAAGCACACAGCTGCCTCTAACAGCTATTAACTCTGCTAGGACACTGGGTAAGTGAATCGGTAACAATTATGGTTTTTTGGGGATAAGGCCTGTACTATAAAAGCTGAAACAGCTACATGGGCTGAGAACACTAGTTTCCCACAAGGTTTGCTGCTGTTCATCGCCAGATCTGCTATCAATATGGTAGTGCAACTCAAGGTAGTCAGAAGAAAATACTAAGCAAATTGAGTTCAGTTATTCCAGAACAAGTGAACAGCTCAGCTTTGTATTCCACAAACAACATGGAATGAAGGAGATGACTTCCTGCTGACACAAAACCAGGCAGGACCTACAAACCCTAAACTCTCCATTTGAAATCTGTTACCTTTACGGTTGCAGTTAGTCAGCTCTAACTCTACATACTGATGAATAAACAGCCCCTTTCCAATGACACCATTAATGGACCAAAATTCAGGGATACAAATCTTAATGTTTTACTGCTATAATCCCTTCCCTGTTCCTACATCCCAGAAATGCTGTAAGACCCGTCACTGGCCTTAATAAAAGCTAACATCTCAAAAAATAACAAATACCAGTAAGAAGCTATATAAACAGAACAGAAATTTAATGAGAAATTCTAATTTTATAATCCATTATAAAAGTTAAAAATATTAACAACTACAATCTTAATAACTTTTAAGATCACTGTGTCATCATAAACATATCTGAATGGCATAAATATTTTGCTTAGCCTCAGTCTGCTCCCTCCTGCAATTTGTTTATGGACTGTGTCTGGTTTGTTATTTGAGAATGCCGTGCATCGGTCAGATGTTTTCTTACCTTTTTTTCCCATTAATTTCAGAAAATGTTCTATTATTGGACTATTCCTTGAGCTTGATTCAACAATCTCAATTAACTGTTGGATTACTCTAGCTGTAGTCAATAGTCCTTAATCACGTATTTTATCTCACACTGTTTAACACTTAATAGACCTATTTACTAGCAGACTAAAGATTAAAAGCTCTTTTTGTCTCCTTTTGAACACTAGTCCTTCAATGCTGTTTGATCCTGAAAAGTCACAAGATACAGTACCTTAGAGCATGAGTGTACTATAGTTAAAGGATCAGACCTGGAAAATCTGGTATTGTCTGCACTTAATATCCCTATCTCCAATCACTTCCTTTTTGACTCTGGAAACAGGAACTATTCAAAATAATCTTAAAACAGATTTTCACTAAAAGTGCCATTCTTATAATTATTCATATCACTGGACCCTGACTTTTTTGAAGAATAGAAATCCAGAAAGTCCCTTCACATAGTACGCAACACCTTAAAAGCACCCTGCCTGAACAAATACCGACTCTTAAACAACAGTTTCACTCCAAGAAATAACTTGAAAAATATAATCTTCTTACTGAACAGACCTGCTTTTAGGGAGTACTAAGGCAAATGTTTGCTCACTTTCGAGTTCAGTTTTCACCGCTTTTTACTGCTGTTAACCCAGCAAAACTAACACGACTTTGCTCATTCTGCAGGAATCCCACCCCTGTTCCTGCAGCAACAGGATTGTTAATGAAGTTCTCTTTGCCCCGCCAAAATTTTTATTCTGTTACATCTATACAGACCCACTAAAAAAAAAAAAAATCGTTTACCAAAAACAATTAGGCTGTGCAAGTATAAACAAGGGCAAAATAAATGTTACTCATGATGAGCATTTGAAAGAAAAAAGGACAGCAAAGAAAAAAAAAAAAACAGTGAAAGATTTAATGAGCTCAAGCTATTTAACTTATCAAAGAGAAGAGTGAAGATCTGAAAGTACCTACCCGGGAAACAAAATTTCAATAATGTAAGCAGTTGATAAGCATGTAGTAAGCAAATGTAGAAGGAAAAAAAAAATAGAACAGAAGGTAGAGACTAAACAAACTTCAACTGAGATGTGAAGAATCCCTATTACTTTAAATTTGAGAAAAGGTAGATTTTTCTTCTGAAATATTTAAGTTCACATGATTATTGAACCTAAAGCAGAAATCCCAAACCTGTATTACACAGATAGGCCATTTATTCACTGTATATATATGGTTTGGTTTTTTCCCCTGACATTGAAAGTATAAGGTGCCTCAAACTGTCATTCCTGACTTTACTTGTTCATTCACAAGTAATAGTGAGTCTCAGTGCTTTTAATGAATGCAGAACACCCAGTGCCCTGTTTGCAGTTTCATCTTTAAAGTCATTTCACCGGTTTCTTAGGAGGAACCCTACCTCCAAAGAAATGTCCCTAATTACCAAATTCCCTGAGCAAGACACCTGAGCTAGCTTCAGAAAGTTAGCGAAGAAGAGTCAGGCTGATATGTTGCAGTCTATGATGAGACGTATACACGGAACCAAAAATGAGAAAACTGAACCAATGAGCTTTGAAACATGGAAACAGTTTGTGGAAGTACTTGGAACATGATACAGCATGAAGAACAGCATGTGACTTTGTGTACCTCCAATATTACACTAAGGTGACTTTCTACACGCCACGCTGTGTAGGGAACCATAACATACAAATATGTACAAACTAGCCCTAAATAAGCCAGCCTGGATAAAGCAAGAGTTACAGTGATTTTAGCATGTTGCCATAATGTGGAAAAAGGCACAAAGAGGAAGGAAGACACTGAAGTCCAAAATTGTAGGAGAAGGTACATTAGATGCCCTACAAATTATCAATTAAGTCTTTCATTGTTCAGAATCTTATTAGTGAATACTATTTTTTAGCTTAGAAGAAAATGATCCTATTTTATTTTGCACTTGCAATTACCTGAATTAAGCTGCGGGAAAATATTTGGAGCTCCTTGTCAAACTTTTAAGGGCAATATTTTTATATGAATGATTACGTGTGTGCATACGTAAATTCCCTTTTGAACTGCTTTCATACTTGAGCTCCAACATCTTTAAAAATGGGTGGAAGCAATTAATTCTGTTCTGATAATCTTGAGAAAAAAATGGCAGCAGAACCACAAAAGGGAGAGTGCAGAATATTTTAAGATTCGCAGGAACACTCACTGATCTAAGGAAATTCATTGTAGCTGATCTAAACCGCATGATCCATTTCAAATGGCTTAAAAGATAGCAGAGAATGGCGCTTGATAAGACAAAAGCATTTCAAAGTCTTACAAAAAACCAGCTACTACAGATACAACTGTAATAAAACTCTTTGAAACTAGTAGAAGCCTCAAATACAAGCTCATTTAGACATGAATCTCTTCTTCTGGAAACTGATTTGCAAATATGAGACATTTCCAGAGCAGTAACTAAAATACAACATAATTATGCTAAAAATAAAAAGAAGCATTTGATTGTGAGTTGTTTCATGAGCAGGTCCGTGAGCACAGATCTGCAGTAATGAAAAAAGATTCTATTAAAAACAACAATCAAAATATTATCTAGATTTCCAGGAACAATCATGAAGCTGCAGAAGTATTCACTAAACAGTAGCGCAGGTTTAGTATTTATCTATTTTACAACATGTATTTTCAACAATGGCTACAAATACAGTCAAAAATATTATTTAAATTGGCATCTGAAATAACTATGATTCTCACAGCTTTCAGTTCTGACACCCAATTGCCATCTCAAATACAAAAAACAAAACCAATTTTAACTTTCTAGGACTTCGAGAATATTACTTCACTACAGAATGGTCAACAAGGAAATTTCAACATTCACAGGCACTAAAACATATTCAAACCTTAGAAACCATCCATATTGATATTCTATGTATTATTCTATGCACAGGAACATGATGTCCGAAATGCTTAATCCAAATACCCCATCTACATAATTTTTACCTCTATCATCCATGCCCGCTCAGTTCATTCATTTCAGGTTTCTATGTCTGAGCTCACTAGCTGTGCCAGAAACAAGTACAGAATTACTTTTATCATGGTTTAGCTCCATTTAAGTGGAAATCTGATAAATCTCATGAATATGCCTGTCTTCATGATCTTCTGAATTACTTCAAAGCTCAATACATTAAAAAAAAAAAGGACAGACAACAGAACATCTTAGGGAGAAACAGAGGGAAAGAAAACGTACTCGTCACTAGTCACTCTTTCAAAACATGAATCATCTCAGAAGAGTGATAATAAAAGAATCACAGTAATAACAGTAAAGGTAAAGATAATGACAATAACTTTACTGACTTAAATATCTCTCCATCCTCATATCTGCACATATTGAATGAGAGTTTAAAGGGTTTCCTAGCAGTATACTAACAATTTTAAAAAAACCTAAATAACTTTTCTAGTTAAATATACATTATAGCAGCTCAGCAGCTATTCTTATGTAGTTCAACTTGAAAGCCAAAAGCCAGATCTCCAGGTTTTCAGCTGAGGTCTCACTTAACAGTCACACCAAATGCTAAATCAGTAAGAAGATTCAAAGTATTCAAAGAGAAAACATAACTTCAGGAAGGGCAAGGCAATAAAAATTATAGATTATGTCTACGAACTTAAAATATGGCAACTATATAGATTTGGATTTTTATATAATGAATAATTTTGGCAACTGATTATCCCATCAGGGGCCTTGATAATTTTAAATACAGGATATGTTGAAATTAACATAAACCCAGATTTCCTTGAAAGCTTCTAGGGAGCAGTTGTTTGGGTAGTGTTTTAACATCGACCTGTCAGAAAATGAAACCTAGGAAATTCAGACCTGGGCTGCCCAGTCACATCCATGAAATCCCAGTGAAGTCCACACATAGCAGCTAGAGAATTACAGGCATATTTTTTAAAAATACTACCCCAGAATCAGCCTTTGAACAAGAGCATGTTCAGTATATCTAAGTAAGCAATCAAAACGAAGTAAGAAAAAGTTATAAAACATGCCAAAAATGTCTTGACTCTGGATTATCCCATTTTCCACGTCCCTTACAAAACAGAACCAGAATGGCTCAGCCCTTTTTGGTTGAGTCTCTCCTGTCTACCCCAAAGAATTACGAAAAATAAACTTTTACACTTTAATTTGAAAATGTAGGTATTCTAGATTATCATTGTGCAACAAGAAATATGAATGCTTTAATAAATGGGTATTGGCATCTTTGTAAGGAACCTATTTGTTTCAAGCAGTACGGTAATACCTGGTCTCAGTTAAGTCTATGGGCATCTTGCTGTTGCCTCCAAGTTTCCTGCATAACGATGATCAAAGAAACCTATATTCTAGGTGTCCCATGTAGCAGAGTGTTTAAAACATTATTAGCGTCTCAACAACAATAAATATGAACCACTGAAAGCTGCTGAATATTCAGTACTACATGAAAGACTGGCGTTTGTTCCTGTTAAGAAATGTGCTGCTCTACACTTTTCATACAGCGTTGCGTACCCAATTCTAGACTTCGCAAAACAAAAGACTTATCACAAACATTCCTAAACCACCTGACATCTTCAGAAATTCACACAAAAGACATTCTTCTCGATTGCTCCTCCTAGTAAATCTCAGACACTAGATTTCAGTAGACAAATGCCAAAGGGAAAAAAAAAATCAATCAAACAATTAAAACAACCTACTAAATTTCACTATATAACAAAGGAGGAACAGTGTGTGTTACATAATTTACAAAAACAGCAAGACATTATCATAAATCCTGCTGACAAAGGAGGAGCTGTAGTTCTTTGGTATTGGGATCATTAAACTAAAGAGGCAGCAAAACAAATGGCAGAAATGTGTTACTTTAAAATGCCCCGGGTTTTTTTTCATCCAGAAGTTGCCAAGTTATTTCTATAGTATGAAATCCCATAAAAAATGCATGCAAATTATGATGAACTCAAATTAGGGAAAATTCCAGAATTCACAAGCCAAATACTCGGATACCGTACAATGGCAGGGTTCTCCCGACTTCCTGAAACAAATATCTGTGTCTTACGATGACTCTTGGCATTAAGCCCATGTTGAAACCCTATCTACATAAATACTGCTTTCTTTGCATGCACAACAGACCTGAATGAATATCACTTCCAAGAACACAAAGTACCTTCTCTCCACAGTGGACACATGGTAGTATATAATATTATCATCTCAATACAGAAAGTTAAGCAGTTAAGCCCTTACAGTTCGAAATACCCCAGTAAAGTCTACAAACCATTACCACCATCAAAAATGGACTAAATGAATTAATATTTCAGAAATTCATTAAAAATTAAGAATACTCATTTTTACAACTTAAGTTTAGTTCTTCCATCAAATTGTTTTACATTTAAGGAGGAGATTGTTATTCCCAGGAAAATATTGTTAGCTTTAGAACAGAAACGCAATTTTTTATGTCTTCTTTCAATAAAATGGATTGTGTGTATCTTACAAATTCTTATAATAGGAACTAATACTACCAGCACCAAGATACACTTTCCCATATATTGAGCACTATGTATAATATCTAAAATATTGTATTTAATAGAAGAAAATTTTCATCATTTATTGAAATGTTCTGGGGTAATCTCTGGAAAATGCTATCTAAACACTGTGATACAGCTTAATTCTGCAATTCACGAACTTCTGTGATTTGACTGTGAAGAAATTGCAACTTTTTTTAACCCATTTTCCAGCACTAAAACTTCAAGTTCTTAGCTCTGAGAAAGCCGGCTCTAGACCAAACACTTGTGACAGAATTTATCATTCTTCATCCCAATAAAGTGATAGTGAAAATAAAAATAACAGGCAAGGAGACAGTCTTACAGTCTGATATTCTGCATCCTTCCTCCACGAAACCTCCTATTCAGCACCATCAATACAATTTCAAATGCTGCCTTCTGCTCTCAAAGCCCCTTTTGGTTATTTTGCAGCCTCAGAATAAGACTTCTCCATAAGGCAGCCCTCTCCTGCTCATTATTAACTACCTCTATCGCTTTTATAACATCTTAAATCCTCTTCCAGATGCAAATGGCCCCTCCCTCACCACCATTCCCCAGCAGCAAACCCAAAAAGCAACCTCTGGAGGCTTGGCTGTTGACCCTTACACGTTCCTAAAGAAAGGCCAGCTGAGCAGGCTAAAGGCCAGGCATATAACATGTATGTGCTGGGCACCCAAGCCTCTGGCTTCTCTCTTTACTAAGAACATGCCTCAGAGGTACACTCAAGTGCACACATTTGTCCCAGTGCAACTGGAGTCCCCCTTTTTTCATACTCGTAACTGAAAAACAAACACAGCAGATGGAAAAGCTGAATACACTGCCTGCTAATTGCTAGATGACACTGAGGAATGTTGAGCTCATTTCCCGGCAGAAACTGAACTCATAATCTGAAAATCAAATATGGAAGGAGCATTGTCTATGGTTGCTGCATGGTATCCAGGGTACATAGTTAGGGTCACGGCGTTCTGCTCTGCTTTCGTTGCCCATTATGTACCCAGACAACAGTTCATTGAAGATCAAGATTGCAGGAGCAAGCACTTACAGAAGTAGCCATAGATGAGATTCTTAGGAGTGGATAAAAAAAAAGGAAGGATTCAAGGACATTAAACCCACCTTATCCAACAACCATGTGAAATTAATATTATCTGTATTGTAGATAGCGCTAGTAGAAGAACAAAATATTGGCATTCCAGTTAAAGAAAAAGGTATGTGGAAAGAGAATATGCACAAAAATAGTCTTAGGATAATTTCCAGTGCTCTGTCTTGCAACATCAATGAAACCATCAATTACATTTTTAGACTGAAAAGATACCAACTTCTACAAATTGTTGAAGATCTGAAGTACTGCTACATACTGAGCTTGACAAAAGTCTCCAGATGATGAAAACATACTCTAAGGATATAGAGAACTTTGGTTTTCCTACATACTTTTGTCCACCTACATAGCTTTTAGGTTTTATTCTGAATGGCTGTTATATTTACCTCTTTCTACAAAAGAAGGGTACTTGGGGGGGGGGGGGGGGGGTAGGAAATAAATGCCTTCAGAATTCTTAAAGATCAAACCCAAAGTAACTAGCTGTAGCAAAACCCAGCTTGCTCATCTTTTGCCAGACTGAAGGCAACCACAGAAAGAAAACAAGAGAGATTTCTTTTTTTTTTTCCTCTTCCCTCCCCTTTAGAAGTACTAACAACTTTTCTCTTCTTGCTTAGCCACTAAAGGAGGAAAGTGATAATCCCTTTGAAATTCAGCACTTAACACCTATACGGTAGGTGATAATTGCTGCATTCCAAGAGGATTAGCACAGTGGAACCCACTTCACAGTGAAGTCAGACCATTCTGAAGAGAGTGAAGTTTTGCTAAAACCATGCCTACCCAGGGAAATTTTGAGTTTCTCAATGGTTCTGTGTAGACAAGGATGTTGTCACTTCACCTGCAAAAAGCTGCTGAAGAAATCAACTGGTGTTTATAACAGGTTTTCTTTTCTAAATAATAGTAGAGTAAAAGTATTCCTAAAGTACAAACTAGTATAATTCTATCAACATAGCTTGCGAAAAGTGCACAGGTTATCACAGCCCAGCTTTTCCTACAAAGAGCAGAATAGTTCCATCTGGCAGAACTATTGTGAACTAGGTGCTCACAATAAAACAGTAGTCAGTAATTTTATACTGCATCAGAACCCACAGGTCTAAGTGACACTGTCAGATCCTGCATAGCTATCAGAGATGCTTTTTATACTAATGTATATGCCATTACCAGGGAAAAGTCATCCCAAAGAAGGCAAGAGGTATGAGCAATGAAAGTCCACTCAAAAAAGGAGAACAATTTTGGTCTTTTGCTCCACCTCACTCCACCAGCAGACTTAGGCTCGACCTAAGCTCCAGGGTTCTTCCACTGTGCAGTACCTCCCACAGAGCAGAAGATGCTCTGTAACAAGTGGGCTTCCTCTCCCTGAACAAGCTGAGATATGTGGGGCATGGGAGATGGTGCACACTCACATCTCAACTTACCCTGCCACCAGAAGAATGTGGCTAGAGGGAGCATCCAAAGGCTGAAACCACGCTGTACCTCAGAGACCAACTGCATCTGTTTTGCAATACGTAGCAGGCCAGCTTGCCAAGATTCAGTAAAGTCATTTCCAAGAGAGAGGAACGTGGCTTTCACTGCATTCATACATTTTTCTTTCAAAGATTTTACTTCTCTGTTCATTAGCGCTGACGCCCCTCCTGTTTCCTCCTTTTAAATACAGCGTTAAAACTGCTGTGTAATCCACAGTTCATTTCCCAGCCTAGGCTCAGGACACTGCAGTTAGGATGCAGGACAATTTCATGGCACATGGGATGATGATACATAAAACTGAAAGCATGGTTCCCCCCAACCCTACCACCATCAGTCATTTTTTTGTCCCCATTGCCCATTCACTTGTAACAGCACAACTGCCACAAAAACACACAGTGAACTGTTTTCACAAAACAGATCAGGGTTAATAAAAATAATTCTGAAACAGGGGGAGTAAGTGGGAAGCATTTTTAACCTAGACCTGATCCTGTGCTGAAAATGGTCACACACAGTTGTACAGGCATAGCTGTACAGGAATGCGATCACAGTGCCTGGAGGAAACAGAAGAGGGCAAAATTATCTAAACCAGCCCTGCTATCAAAAAAGGCTGTAAATCACAGCCTTACTTCTACAGAAAGAATATAAGCAACAAGAGATCTTTTATCAGATTAAGGAACCATTTATCTGATTCCTTTACCTTATTTATCTGATATTTATTAATATATCACTTACTAATATATGGATTTATTTCATACTTGCTTTTCATTAACTTTCAAGTTGCTGTTATTTCCTCTCTGTGCATGTATGAGCTCCAGCTATTGATCTCTGCAGAAGAACAACCCCTTTCACTATCTCTAGCCAAATGCCATTTATTTCAAAGGAGAAAAAAACCACCTCAGGAAAGGTTTAATACGTTAAGACCCTTTATTTTTTACTTTTCTCTTAAATTTGCAAAGCAGTCCTCAAGTTTCCCTGTTTCACCGCTATGCAGCCATTGCTAACAAAGGAAGCCTAAATTGAGAAAAGCTGGCAGCTGTAAATGTCAAGATTATGCCCTCCTTATTACTGATACTCCTTTCCACAAAGCCCTCTGATCCTCTGATCATCATATATGGCAAGTGAGCACTTAGGAGTGATGTCAAAGAAACTACTTCAACATCCAGGCAACTTTTAAAACCAGGCAACTCTTAAAGTGAAGATCACTCCAAACAGCCAAGTAGATTAAAAATGGTGACTGAAGACAGAATTTTCTCCCAGGCAAACTGCCAATTTTTTTTTGAAAGGTAAACTCGAGCTTTTAATTAGCATGAACACTCCTCCCTATGAGCATTGCCACTGCCTGGATCATCTTTAAAAGGAATAAAAATGGCATCCCACGACTGTGCTGAGGAGCCTACATTTCCAGCAAGCACAACGGAGAAATTACAAACCATTGCCTATAAGCAGAGACATGGAAGTTGAACACTGGTATAACCAAAGGTGAAGAAATTTTTTAAAAGCAAAAAATGCTATGGAAAAGTGAATATAAAGTGAAGTAGGGGTAAAGAAAACACATTTAAGCCTGGCAATTTCTCCGCTGTTGTTACTGGTGTTTTTTATTAGTTACTCATTCCTCTGGTTCCGTAAATTAAAAAATCTACCAACAAAGCTAAATCAAGGATGATTATATCTCCTGATTTAACTTCCCTTCCTCCCACAGTCCAAAATGAAGCGAAACTTATCCTCAGCCTGGCCTGTCATGGTGGGCAACAGTCCAAATCAAGAAAACTGGGTCAAGCATCTTTTAAAGCTAATATTACATGCTTTAGCGAGCATAATCATATATTTGTTTCTGATACAATACTGTTTCACACTTAAGATTTTGAATAATCATTTCTTCTAAGAGTTGAAAATTAAAACGCTAATAATGCAAATAATATATTTCTGCTTCTCTAAAAGGATGCCTGCAACACGATTCTATTTATTTTTTTTTTTCCAATTTATATGTCCACTGCACCATTTTATAATTATTAGAAGATACTCCAGGGCATATGTTGTGCTGGTGTACAGCGACTTCTCTGGTGGTTGAAATCATTCAGCCCGTGGACTTGTGAATCACAAAGCACCCACGGCTTAGCAAATCCTCGTACGACACATGTCATGTCATATCTTATTGCTTCAGCGCAACCCTTGCACTCCTACCGTATCACCAGTAGCGAAACACTTAAGTACAGATGAGCTGAGCGCCGCTGGTATCACGCTCCCCGGAATGCATCCCTGCATCCCTGCTCCCATCCCCGGCCTATTAAGGCACGAGGCATTTCTCTCTGAGCTCGGGACTGCTCGGGATGAGCGTTTACTTTTGGTACAGAAGCATTTGCAGGGGTGTCTGAATTTTGTTCCAGAGGGGCTGCACGGGTTTAGTAATTCCTGGCGGTCTTTTGTAGGTGTTTAAAACCACCTCGAGTTAGCCGAGCAACTCATTTGCATGGCGAGAGTGCCAACAAGCTCCTACATCAAACATTCCTGGGAGGTGCCTGCCCAATAGCAGTGGGTACAACCGGCGCTCTAATCAGTGCTGAAATCATTGATAGCGCTGTCTATCCACACTATGACAGACAAAAGCTGAAATGTATTAAACATAGCAATCCATCATCCCGCAGATGGGAAGCAGGAGCCAGCAGAGTTCAGAGGGAGCGACTCCCGCTGCTAACAATGGCTGAAGTACTGACAGTTCACTACTCCTCCTTGCTCCTCACCCTGCTCTTCTCCCAGCTTCCCAAGAGCCACAAATGAGCAAACAGCCCGCTGAAGAAGAAGGATTTAAACACTGTAGACTCGCCGATAGCTATTATTCCAACTCAGAACGCCTATAAACAAGCTTAATGAGACATCGGTCCTCTTCATAAAAAAAAAAAAAAAAAAAAAAAAACCTAAAAAAAAAAAGGCTGTTACATTAAGGAATTGTGAATTCAAATGAGTAAGAACCAGAAACACCCACCAAAGTTAAAAATGTTAGGTGTGTAAATCTCATCTGAATACATGAGAAGCGGACGAGCTAAATATCTAGCACCGGCAGCTGGAGACAAGCTACAAACAACAGCGCTCCAAATTAAGAAGTAATTTATGTGGAATACATCATTATTTTAACATGAAGGATACAAAGCTTTGAAGGGGGGAGGAATGACTAAGCGGACTTTTAAAGAAAAATAAGTCTGGACCAAAGTAATGCTATTTATGAAAGTTGATTTTTCTTTCCTGACTTGTAGGACACATGAGTCACACAACATAGCCAAAGGAAAAACTGCAACTGCTAACACCACATTAGTAAAGTATAAAAGGGAAAGACACTTTTCTTAGCATTTCAGCCTTGTCATTTCCAATTTTCTGCTCTTTGGACATGCTTGTATTCAAATTCTGGAACATCTATTCAGCATATCAATCCTAATTAGACAATCTGGGTCTGGAAAGGATGAGAGCTGGGTCATTTGCATAATTTAATCATAAATACTCAGTGATACATATTTCCAAATGCATTTGTACAATTATCTTTTCATCCTTGGGGCAATGGTATTAATATGATTAGGCAATATTTCTGGAAAAAACAGACAAGTATGCACTCTTTTTAACTGCAGCTTAGGGCGATATGAAAAATTAATTAATTTCTGAAGAAAATCAATTTCTGTACGTGACCACATTAGACATTGCTAAACCAAGACACAGAGTCCTTTCTCAATCAGAACATTTTATCATTCTTTTCCAAATTCTGATTGTTATATGAACATTTCAATAATAAAATTGTTAGATTATTTAAATTATCTTAATACATAGGCATGGAAAAGTGACTATTTCTTTTTCATGCTACCCTGACAGACATCGTGCTGTAAAAAATGTATTGTTTGACCAGTCAATAGGAAACCTTAGCATTTGGTCTGAACTCATCTTATGTGATCTTTTATTAATGCACATTATACCGATTGAATTCAAGGACAGCAGGAAATAATTCAGCTCTGAAAACCACAGCTGAAAAAAAATAGAACCACGCTAACCTAAAGTATTTTAAAATTAATATAAGGTTGCTTTCTTGTTTGTTTTGCTACAAAAAATTAGATAAGGTGTTCCTTCAACAGAAGCATACTCATTACAAAAATGTTGCGACATATGTGGGATACAGCCAAGCACCCAGGTGGCTAATCTCATTTTTAGAAGAAAGATACTGCTTTGTATGTTAATTGGTGCAAAAAAAAAAAATTACATTTATGTTTTTATATGTACCGTCTTTATTTCTTCTCAATCAACAGAAAAAGTAGAAATTACTGCATGCAAATGTTCAATATTCATTTAATTTGCATGAAGGTGCTTGAAGAATTTTTTTATTCTAACAAGCTCATTTTTCATGCGTTTTGTCTTTCATCCTAATCTAGCATCTGTCATTCCTTTTTGAAGTTATTATCGGCCCAATTCCCTCTTGGACATGGTTGCTGGGTGACCGGTATCTTAGCACCCACTTTGACAGGAACAGATGTGAATCTGATCAAGAGATTTCCCATGAGTACCTGAAATCACAAACAACTTTCGGGAAAAACAAACAGCCTCGCTGTCACCGTCCCTCTCTCGCCCTCCTTCCCATCCCTTCCCCCATGCCTTCCCCCCCCCAAAAAGAGTATGAGGAAGTTGAGGCAGAGTTATCTGGCATCATTAAAACGTGTTATTATTTGGCAGGTGAGCTCCCCAAATGTCTTTCTAGACAGTTCTGCCTTCAAACAGCGACTCTCGGCTTTAAGTTTTAATAACCACCCTTTGAATACTTCCAAAGACGACTGTTCGTTTCTAAGGTCACCATCTTCTAAACGTTCCCGCGTTGAACTTGTTTTCATCACATGAATGCTCTCATTTAAATCAATGGGATTACTCGTGTAAGCAAATTTCACATGCACACAAGCACCCACCAGTTGTTTTATAAACACCTAACTCACATCTTGATTACAAATAATGTTCTTTGATCATTCCCACACTTGGTTGCCAGTATCTGTGAAACTCCAGCTTATGAAAACTCTGCTATCTATGCCATGTGGGTACCAATACTGGCAATATTTAAGGACCTGCACAATTTTCGTCCTATAGATTATCCAACTGAGATGCTATAGGCAACAGGACTCCTTGCGCAAACCAAAGTTTTCTTCCTGCTTGCAGGATTAAGACTTTTATGTACAACCCAGTATCATCATGACTATATCCGTTGCTGCACATGCGATATGGAAAAATATGAAGAAACCTGGGAACTACAGCTATATGTTTCTGAAGTAAACTTAGAACCATACAAAGCATAGGTGAGAATTTCCAGAATGAGTGAATTTCTAAAAAAACCAAATGCGTCTAACAAACTACTTCATTTCAGTCTCTCTCCTTGCTGAGGCATAATCAATGCCTCATATTTGCATGTTAGTATTTAGTGGAGGAGTAATCAGCAAAACTCAGTCTTATGTTCTAACAGTGACTTCTTTTACCTACATATGAACACCGGCTCCGGAAAAGAGGCAATTAAAGGAGATGGAGGTAATCCATTCTTTCAGGTATGTAATAAAAACAAAATACCTCCTTCCCATCCACCGTCTCTGCCACAAGAATCTCATCACACATCAAACTCCAAAGCAAAGCTTATTTCTTCTTGCTTGTTTTCCCAGGCACTACTCTAAACCCAGTCTTACTCAGCAGAGAGAAAGGAAACACTTGTGACCCAAAGACTGAAAATTTGATCATACATCTGTAAACTTGTAAGGCTGCATGTAACAGTAACACCGGGGAAATTTGCTTTAACATGCTGTCAACCAGCCTTTCACTTTTGTCTCTTCACTGTGCTACTCTTCAGCATGTTCCCAGCCCCATAGCCTCAGGGCTCTTGTCCCTACTGCTAGGGATAGCAACTGCTTCCAACCAAGAATCCTCCGTATTTGAAGTTTTTGCTTTGCCTAATAAAATGGGGCTTCCAGGAAAAATTGTAAATTTTCATCTTCATTTTCTTCAAAGTCCAGGGAGCTGTGTGAGGGGAAGAAAATAAACAGAACGAAAGGAAAGGGAAAGGGAGAGTTTGGATTTTCAAAGATCTGAATTTGTTCCTTCATTCTGAGTTGTCATTTTATGATTTAAGCAGATAACAAAGGAATTTCTTCCTCTCTAGTTTAGATGCAAAGAACATTTAAGACAAACATTTCAATCACAGTGAAGCATCCATTGCCACTATAGCTGATCTTAAAGATTTCCTTTATTTACCACCAAAATCAGAAAGCAACCAAAGTGCTTTATTGGTAAGTCAAAAGCCTTACGCTATTCTGATCTAAACTTATTCTGGATACAGTAAAATGAATGCATCTTCTACCCAACTTACAAACAACACAACTACAAAGGAAAAGCCAAGCATGTAAGTGCTTAAGAAAAATGTCTCAGCGCCTGAGTGCAACTGGACCTCTACCTTCCATTAAAGATCACTTGGGAACAAAATCATTCTCTGTGTCTTGGAAAAAATGTCCCCCTCTACCCACTCAGGATATCAGTATCACACAGTAGTCAAACCTGTTGATGGCATCAACAAAAACTGAATCAGTAAAAATATAAGGCTGACTTAGAGAAAGACAAAAAAAGAGCTTAAAGATCAATATGACCACTTCTTTGAGATCAATTAGAAAGGGACATTATGTACATATTTATAATAAATACATAAAGGTGATAAGTAATCACCATTTAGAAGACTTGCCCTTCACTCTGTCAGTCAAGGGAAGCGCAGGCTGTCAATAGCAGCCCTATGATGATGCCTCATAAAACAGGTTGGTTATCCAGGCTGGCAAAGTCACGAATGGCTTAATACAAACCGTATGGAAAAATTCACTGGTGTGAAAAGCAAACAAACACAGCAAATAAATTTTTTATTACTTGTGATAACACCGCTATTCCCATTTCTCACCTTCCAATCCTTTTTGCCCAAGCCAAAAAAGTGACTACAAACTCGGGACTAGGTGACAGTAATTCCACACAAAAGCCGCCTCTGCCACATCCACACTGAAGAGTAGAAAGTCTACAGCCAGGGATCATCAGCCAAGCTGTTTAGTTGACCTAAAGCTTTAAGATGGTATATAAAGAGAAAAGCAATCTATACTAGATGAGTAGTATCCAAATCTGTCACTTATTCACTACAAACAGGTAGAGTTATGCAGGCACTTAATGCCAATCTCAGCACTGAAAATGTCTTTCAAGGATGGGAAAGATTGCCTCAGAATAGGAAATGGTTTCCATGAGAAGGTGGAAGCGAAGCCTGGAAGGTTTACAGAGCCTCTGTGGGATAGTAATTGCTGAGGCAAACTTAAGCTGCACAGAGCACTCAGTTTGTTAAATAAATCAAATGCAAGCTAATTCTAATTTTAATGTAACCCTATAAGCATACAGTTCCAGGTATTCAAATGAACTAAGGAAGCCTTCCCTGTCCTTAGGGCCCACTGTTTCAACTTAGCTGGCATACTCCAACCTAGCACTACACTGGCAGAAACACTCGGACACATTAAGTACCATACCACCTCACCAGAGAGGGGCAAGCACTCACCATAGGGTATTTAGGCTTCTAGATCAAAACAAAGTACTGAAAGAGGAAAGCCATTGTAGCACCTACTCATTACCTTCATTGATTCCAAGAGGTCCGAACCCAGATTTTCTAAATCCCAAATTTTTAGTGTAATTCAGGGAAGGAGAAAGGTCATTTTGTAGGAAGGAAGAAAGGACCCTCGGTGTCTTCTTGTAAACTATCTCACTGGGTGATCCTTTTTGAACCTTGAGCCACAGTGTCCCACGTCTCAGGTGAGCAGCCTCATGACCCACCTGCAGAGTCACTCTCTTCTCTATGGCCCATACAACACGTACTAACTATAGTCACTGCCTGCTCGAAAACAAAGCCTAAGTTACTGAACCCAGAGGAGAGTTCACGGTTTGAGGATTTAGCCCATACCGACCAAATTCTATAATTTAAACTTTTGGCAGCTTAATTATATTGAGAAACCATTAGACATTTTAAAGAATTAGAACATTGAACTGTTAAATATTAGGCACATGACCCGTACCTAATGTAAAGTAAGTTTCTAAAAACGTCCTCAGAAAAATTTAGTAGAAAAACAGGTGTAGGAGAGAATTCAAATGTGACCCATAAGGCCCCAGTATTTAGAAATGAATTGGGATCAGTTCATTCTTTTCCCATGGGGTAACTTGTATAAATGTAATTCTATGGTTTCATAAAACCAGGTCAAGTTTCTGTCCCTTGAGGTCCTTTGGCAATTTGAAGCATGGCAGCACTTTTTCCTGGCTACAAGTTCAAATCTGCATGCGTTCTGGATTTGTGAAAGGAAACGATTAGCTGAGCTGAAAAAGATAGATCCGTCCCGATTACAGCACACCTTCCACACAGAAAACCACTTACGGGGGTGAAACACAATTTCACAAAAGAGTATTTAGAATCAGTTGGCTCTTTTCATTTAAGCTGATGAAAATGCCTGCGTTTTTCACCTCTAAAAAATAAATATTATTCTTTCATCAGCTGGCACGCCAAATAAAAGAGCAGACGACCTTATCACATAACAATGCCAGCAGTTTTAACTGACGACATCCTTCTCCTTTAATGTCAAAATGTTTTACTCATGTAGTCATACTTGGGAATATTTGTGGATACATGTATGCTTCACAATGCCTTTCATAACTATTTTTTTTATTTCCTCGCATGATAACATTGTATTATCCTAATTTAAGTAATGAAACACGTAAAATAAGATGCTATGAGAAAAAATCATAGAAGGTGTCACCAGAAAAGATGAAACCTGTGCTTGTCAGACCCCCATCAGCAAAGGCTCAGCAGCAGAGAGCTAAATGCCGTGGAGGCTCCGCTCCTTCAGGAACAACCTGGAATTACTGTGTTTAACATGGTGTCCCACACACTGCGTACTAGAGTCTGAACCTCATCACAACGAGGCCAGAATGGTAATGGGTTGAGTCTGACCACTCAAATGAGCAATGCGAATCCACCCATATCGGACCATGCTCCTCCTGGGTCTACTGAAGCTTCCCCAGCCTATGTAAAGGGTATATATTGGCCATCTGGAGGCAAACACCTTCTAATGCACACCTGTAAGTCAGGCCAGGAGGCACCAAGGACTGCCCCATCTCAGCCCACTGGCAGATGGATCTCTGCAGGAACACCGGGGGAGCTTTTAACAACAGATTCCAAGAGCGGAGGAAGGGTAATGGACAAAGAAATTCAGGGTCTTCAAGCAAACTACTTTCTCAGTGTGTAACCTGAGATCTACGTGCTATGGAGGTGGGCTGCTGCTTGTGAAGATAAATTCTACCCTTTCCTCCACTCTACTGGGATGATGCCAGAGAAGCTCTGAATGGTAAAATCTGTTGGAAGTTTATTAATTCTTAGCCACGTCCCACCTGTTGTACCTCGAGGTGGCCTCAAGCCAATCCAACAGCTGTGGCTATACCCAAACATCTCAACTAAAGACCTCATTGATGCCCTCCCCAGGAAATGTTGTGACTCCTTCCTTACACAATTTGCATGTGTGCTACTGAAACAGCTATATGCCATTAAATTAGTATTTCTAATACATTTTCCTCATAGCTTCTCAAAGATGTATTTTATACATAGCTACACTTTAAACTATAAATTACTGTCGCAGGAGCTTCCTTTTCTACTACTATCTTTACTTTTAACATATTTCAGCAGCAAATTAATTTTAAGAGAATCAGTAGAATTATAAGCCATCCACAATACCCAATAAAGACAAAATAATTTATTAGCATTTCATGTTTATTTTTTAACCCAGCCTGTTAAAAGCTATGAGTATCAGCTTAAAAACAAAAAACCCTAGACCAACTGATCCTGCTTTGAATTAGAATAATATACAACAAAATTTGCAACAGAGTCGTGGCATTAGCATTTAATCATAGATACAGACACAGAGAAATAATAAAGTCCTATGTATCATCTACATTGTAAGAACTGTTCTAACAGGCTGAGAGAAATATATTTTTTTTTAAAAAGAGAACATAGGACTTCTCATTTGGATCAGTCCTTATTATACACTTAATATCACCTGAAGCATTTTCCCTCCCCCCCCCCCTTTTTTTTTAGCTTTTAAGCAGAAATTTAAGGAAACAGAAAACAATTGGAAAATGGTTTCACTTCCTTCCCACCAAACTATCAGTGAGTATCAGAACTAAAATGTGAAAAGTGACAGCCACGGCACACATCTTGGAAGTGCCCATTCCCTTTGAAAAAAGATAGGCTGCTTCTGTGCTACAAAAATGAATACAAAAAATCCCAGCAGGGGGTATGAAGCCACGGGTTATATCAAATTCTGATACTCATTCCTGCCACGACGTTGCCCTCATTTCCTAAAATTAATTAACACAAAAGAAGACAATACTCACAAAAATGTCCAAAAATGCACCACGAATCTATTTTATGCAACAAGTGTTAATTTACAGAACACTAAATCTAAAGCATTTTTCCAGTGCTTTCAAACTGTCCCTACAAATGTAAGAAAGTATACAGTAAGACAGCTTCCTACCAAAGATGTCAACTGATTCTTTTATAGCAATTCCAAATATATTTTGCATATGCTTCATTTAAAAGATGTATGTAGGCTATTGAAAGCAACAGGACTATCCACATTCTTAAAGTTAAGCATATGGTTTAAAACCACAGCATTTTTATTTTAATGTAAATAGCTGAGTCCTACAGGTGACCTTCTCCAACAAAGAAAGGTTTTTACAGCAGGCCAAGAGACTGGAAACAAATTATACGCTTCGTAAAAACAGGTAACACTGGCATCCATTAAAACATGATATAAAACCAATTAAAATATTAAGTTTATATTTTTACTACATTTGGAAAAGCATCATTCAAAAATAATAGCTTTAGTAATGTTTTTTAAAGAATGCTCAAACTATTAATAAGCCCTGACTAGCTTTATCACCGATAAAAATGTAATGCATTGTTTGTACTTCTAAAAATACAGCACCTATAACCTCAAAGCAGCTTTTTTCTGTCCCATACATAAAATTATGATCTAGCTCTTTATTAAAAAAAAAAATCATTAGTATGAGAACAACATGAAATCAAGGTTACAAAAGATGTAATTAAATAGCAATAATGTATATATTTATATATTACCTGTTCCCTTTATACTTTACATAACTACTTTCTTTTTGAGCCCTTACCATTGTTTTATGTAAGATGAAAAAGAAAAGCATTTCCCAAAAGTGAGATTGAAAAATAATTCCTGTCAGACAACAATTTGTAAGTACAAGCATATTCTGAGAGACACATCCAAAACAGCTTTTGGTCCAAATGTAAAATACCCATTACCTGTTCTCAGTACAGTATCATTAACAAGTGCTCTAATATGAACGTTATTCAGAGTTATGAACTTCAATCATGACATCGTAATGTTACAAATATATTTTAGCTGTCAATTATGCTAAAAAGTTTGCAGCAATCCCACTTACTCCCCTTCTTCCCCCTTCTCCCCAGCTCCATCCAGTTCCAGTATGTAACTCTGTTATTCTGTCAGCCAGGTAGTCTGTACGCACACCTATCTATGTATGGCCCCTCAGTCAGTTATACCAAATTAAACATAAAAAACACATCTTAATAGTCAAGGTGCATTTTTTTCAGTATTTTTAGTATCACATAAAAGTATAATGTGAATAAGAGAAGCAGTCTGAAAGCTTTGCTTGAACCCGAGCTTGTTTTGGACTAAAAGGCATTTAGGCAGAATTTAGCCATTTGGCTAACTTAGAGAATAATTCTATAAATTCTAAGGCTGAATAAAATTTAATTACCAAAACATCTTCTTATTTTAATGGAAAAAGAACACCCAGTTAGTGGGGCAAGGTGCTCCGGGAAATTTTAATTGCACCTGCTCCACTCCTTCTGGACTATGGCTAATCGCAGCCTTCCAATGGTCATGAAATCCCACTGTTTGATATTTATAACAAAAATATGTATTTCTCTTTTCATACTGAAATAACTTTCTCCTTCATGAGGAAGATGCAAAATATACAGGATGCAAAGAAAATATCTACAGCAAATTAGTGTCGTAGTGAACACGGTACCTTTAAACACAATAACAAACAAAAAGTTATGTAGGTGTTACCCACACGAGTATTCTCAGGGGTGCACAATAAAAACTTTAGACTGTTTTATTACATCAAAAGCATAATATTAAGAATATTAAAAACCAGGTTTATAGTATTTTAGAACGTTTCTGTTTATTCCTAACAAACTGTTCAGATACACACGATCTTTCCGTACAATGCTGCAAATTGTATTGTATATATTCATACACCTGCCATGGGAGGATGTTGACTCTAAATGGAATTATCACAAAACACCATTTAAAGCAATGTGAACTGAAACATATTTTGTGATCCATTTCCTCAATCACAACTCATGCAAGCAGTTTCATTAGTTTTGGTGAAGGTATCCTGAACTGCCGCTCAGGGTCCTTTCAATCCCCTCTCTAAAAGAGACCTATGGAAATTCACAGGAGAGAATGCAAGTAATCAGTATGTATGGAGTTACCCTTCCCCAGTGTAGTTTCCCAGCTGATCACTACCAGTGATTTAGAGTAAAGAATTCCGAACTGGGATGTAACTGTATGGTCAAACGCTGATCCTTCCTCTCACAAAACTCAGTGACAGCATTTTTCTACCTTATGCTATGGAAAATATACTACTACCCTTTTTCATTTTCTTCCATTAAATAGAAAAAAAAAAAGTTTGAAACAGCTCAGTTATCCACAGTTAATGCTAAAATTCCATATTTGATAGATTACACTTCAATATTCTGCACTGCTTATGAAATGAAACATCAGCACTTGTTAGGAGATGCCCCCGGCTGAGCACCGTATCAGATAAATAAGCAGAACATAGTGGGTTAAGGATAAAGTTACTCCTCAAAAGCAACCCGGATTTTATTTCAAGTCACAGGCATACCTTGATTCTAAATATGAAGATTTTTGGTTTATGTTTCAGGAGTTCTGAAAATAATTTAAATGATAATGGAAAAAGAAAAAGTCTTCCTTAATGCACGCTGGAGAAATTATCTATATATGAATTAACTCTCTGGATCATAATAGCTTTTTGCAGATGACTCTTCAGCTCTATCATTTAAATACGTATTTAGGCAACTAAAAATTTACTGTCAATTCATATTATGTCAGTCCACATTATGGCGCTGTTACAGTATGCACATTTAAAGATTATTGAAAAAATTACTGTTCATGTGCAGTATATAATTTGCAAAAGGTTAATAACTATTTTAAAACAATGAATGGAATTAACTCATAATGCAAAGCAGATGCCCCGAATATTATTTTTAAAACAAAACACATTTAACTTATAAAAGAACAAAGGGAATCTAAATCCAGTCCTGTTGCTTAAAAACAGAGAGGCATGGTGGTTGTTTCGGACTCTCGGTTCGCCAGCTCATACAATTTTGATAAAACTCGGTAGTTTATGACTGCTCTCTCTGCTATCCTGCAGCCAGAAATGAATTTTCACAGCTAAACTTGTAAAGCTCTTCCACAAAGAAGAAAGAGATTTACCTGTACCAGACCAGCAAAGATTGCAGAAATAATTTGATATATCTACAATATAGTTCAAAAGGAAAATATTAAAATTCAATTCAGTATATGACAATTGTCTGCTTCATATGCAATTCACTTTGGATGATGAATCGCAGTGATAGGCAAAAACAGCCACCTGGAACGATCTAGTAACAGGAGAAAACAGAAGAAATACTAAATGGCAGTCAAACAAATTTATCATTTCCAACAAACATCCGGAACATGCTCCAGATTACAAAATACGAGGCGGACAAGTAGCAAGTAAGATTACTCTGAGCACATTTTGGTTCACAGTGCTGAGGAATCACAGAGAAGGCGGCTGGTGTGGGAGCAGGGCCCCCCCCGAGCGCCTGCCCATGGGGGTAACGCTGTGGGGCACCGGCAGCTCCCAGCACCCCAGGTGGGATAAGCAGCCCCAGGCATCCTGCCTACAGCTCCCCTAAGAGAGCGGAGGCCTAAAATGGAGCTGAGCATCTGAAGAGAGACAGCAATGGTTTGTGGAAACAGCCAAGCTATTCACTGTGCTCTCACGCACTCTGTTCTCCTAAGTAAAGGTGGGACAAAAGTGTGCATTTTTATTTAAACTACAGCCACCAGTAAAAGATTTCTATTTAAAAAAAAAAAAAAAAAATCACCCCACAAAACTTTACCAATATTCATAGCTGTAAGACAAAGGAGGAGTTAATCAAATTGACTACTTCAGGCAAATCATGTGAAGCAATCAGGAAAAAACATCCCTCTGCCCATCCCTAGCAGCCCCGCACATCCCTGCACAGGAACAGCACCGGCAGCATTGCACAACGGGCGACGAACATTCACTGGGGAGAAGCGTTCCCCTCCTCGAGTAGCAGATACTGGGCTACTGCTGGGGACTAAGTGTCAGATTAAAGGGGTAAATAGTCTGTTCTGTTGTAATACATATGGTCCAAAGATCTCAGCTTCTAATTTATAACATTTACCAATAAATAAATACCAAAGGATGGAGATTAAAGTTCTGTTATTGCGAGCGGCTGGAGTCTTTTAGGGGGTTTTTTCAAGCCTGAGGAACCTCCAAACCTTTTACTCCTTCTTTATAGTTACTACAATTCATCCTCTGGCCTTCTAGAAGTCGACTTTGCTTGTAAAACCTACCGTATTTCTGCTGATTATATTTTAGTAATCTGTGGCAAGAAGGAAGGTCATCAATATAAACCACAGAAACTATGTATTTGACATTCCTTCCAGCTGCACTTGCTGACCTGTTCATTTAATATGTCTATGATCTGTACTAACCTATCTGGGTGAGAAACTCCTTTAATTAATACAAACAGAAAAAAAACTATGCAAGCGTGCAGTACTCAGTAAACAAGCGCATGCTAGGTCCACATAATTTGAGAGGAGCAGAAGCTAGCAAAGAGAGACTGAGTAACTGCCCTGTAAGACAGGCTTTGAAGAGAATTGTTTCATGTCCAGCATCTTTCCACTTTATATTCAAAAATCAATTGGGTTGTTTTCCGAAATTTGTAAATAGCTTCCAAACAGTGCAAATAATTCCCTGCTTTGAGTATGAATGCCAATGAACTCATTTGAAATCATCTTCAAATGTCAGAAAAGATTAACATATCCTGGCCACAGGAGGGAGGTCAGAAGGCGGCACATGCTTTTAGCCTTGACTCGGGTGGGCACGATCCAAAGTCAGCCTAAGTCTATGGGAAAACTCCACGAAGGGACCCAGCATGGTAAAATTCCATGACAAGTGCTCGAAACACAAGAGACCAGAAACAATCTGGGATCAATAGCTTCCAGGTCATTAATCCTAGGCAGGTGACATCCAGCGTACAGTTCGCTACTCTCTTTCACGCACACATTCAAGAAAACTGACTTGACTGGCATCTAGTAGCTTTAAACATTTTCCATGTTTTGCCTTTATCCTTCCCCTATTTGTTTGGCATATGGCTTTCTAGCATCCCATTAATGTCAAACCGTTTAATCGGAATGTAAGCTAAATGCAGTTTGCTATTTCCTGGCTTTCTGTTTGGCGACCAATGCTTTTTATGAGCAAAATAAAAGCAAAGGTCAGTATGACCAGAAAAGAAAAGTCATCGTCCATAACGGAAGCTTATTTTTCCAGTGAACTGATAACAGAAGCCTAATTTAGAAAAAGGTCCTTTAGTATCATGTTATTATTAGTAGGATCACAAATAAACACAGAAACCAATTCACTTTACAGACCTCCACATTAAGGATTCAATAGAAAATCCCTTGGTGTTTTATTGATTTTTGTTTTATGGATTTTTTTAAATAGCAATATCACAGTTAAAATGTATCATTTTGGTGAAACACGTCTAAAACTTTTCCATCTTGAAAGAAGTTACTGCAAATTATTTCCACAGCAACTGGCAACTAAAGATTCAATCCATTTAAAGAACAACAAAGTAATGGCTTTATTTGGATGCCTTTTTTGATTAAATGACGTATTAACCTTGATGAAGCTTTCCAAAAAGGGATTAGGGTATTCGAGTGCATCAGCTGATTACGAGACAAATATAACAGTGGTAAGATGCTGGTTCAAAATTTTTGAATCTGATGAGCGTAACAATTTAGCTGCTAGGATGGAGTTGGCTCTTACAGCATCTATCTCAACAGTACGTGTCCACCCAGGATACAAAAAGACATCACCCGGCTAAAGTATGCAGTAACTGAGAGTCTGGAAAGGTCACTTAAATCACTAAACCGAGTAGATGAAAGTATCCTACGTAATTACTGTAGTGTCAGAAATAATGAATTTATTTGTAAGGAAAGAAGAATCAGAATTAAATGTATCGGAGGGGAAACCCAGAAAGTAAATACAGTTTTATCTTCTGATGATATCATCTATTTTGACCAAAACTCACTGACCCGCTTTGCTTTATTTGTCTATACTGTAATAATACATCTTGCATACCTATTGTATATCCTTTCCATTAAGTTATTTGCTTAATGGATGTATAAATAAGTCTGCTACAATTATGCTTCTTAAGGGTCAAATCCTATCCACTTCTGAACCCACTACTGTAATTTCTACTACGCTGGACGGGAGTGTAGGAGCAGACCTCAGAAACAGCTGAAACACGGCCGATTCTGTGCTGTTGACATAATCATCAGCCCATGTTACAACCAGGCTGCCAAACCCTTTTACAGCCCTGCCAAGTCCAGGAATTGGTGTCCCCGTACTCTCCTCCCCCACCCCCAAAAAAAAGTTTCTCTTATTTTAATTTCACATGTTCAAATTACGATTCACACAGTATGACCATAGCGAAATAAAACTTCCATCAGTTTATTTTAAGGACGAAATGTTGGAACTCTTGCAGAGTTGTTACAAGTTACATGACACACACACACACAAAAAAAAAGCCTAAGAGCAGCTATTAATATTCATGTTGATTCCACATGAAACAACAGCAGAGTTACCCGAGCAGCTACAGTTATGTCAGCGCTTGGAAGTTATTCCAGGCTGTTTTGTCCTGCTGCCCTGAATATTCAGGAACTTCAACAATCCCATCTAGCAACAGCTCCTGCGAGAGTAAAGCGCCTTGCTCCGCCGTGCTCTATGCTAATGAAGTCCCAGCTCCCCTCCGCTAACTCAGGCGGGGGGGAAGGAGGGAATGTCACACCCCCCGCCAGCAGGGAAGGGAAGGGAATAAGGAGCGCGGCATCGCACGGGGTTAATTCCCCACGTGTTGGCTGTGGCTGCACCTTGAAATCTGACAATAGGAAAGTGAAACGAGCCCGCTCTGTTTCTTCGCCTGTACTGAAAGCAGCATCGGGACCTGGTGTCCGCCCTCCTCCGCGCCCAGCCTTCGCTCCCTGTGAGGCCCCCACGCACCCCTCGCCGGCGCGGCAGGACCAGAGCCCCCCCCCGCCCCCGCCCCAAGCAGGGGGAGCCCCCGGGAACCGGAGGCGCTCCCCACCGCTCAGATCTCGGGGTCACGGCAGTTATGCGATCCCTTCCCCTTACCAAGGAGATTCAGCCCTGTAACCTACAGATTGAGAGATAAACAGCCCCACGCTTTCGCCCTGGGTTGCAAAGCAGGCTCGTTATTGCAGCCGGAATTTCCTCTTTTGCCAGCTCCTTCTTCCCCCCCCCCCCCGCCCCCCAGCACCCCTCCCCGGTTGTGCCAAGTTTGGGGCTTCTCCTTCCCTCCGCCCCGACCCGCAGGGTGAGCGGGCAGGGAGCGTGGCGGTACCCGCGCACGGCCCGCAGCGAGAGCGCGGAATTCAGCCTCGCCCAAATCCCTTCCGCGCTCCCGCTGCCCCCCCGTCGCCTCCTCCCGGGCTGGCGGATCCGGGCCGGGAGCTGCTCGCACCTGCTCCTCGGGGACCGGCCCCCCCCCGGGGAGCAGGCCAGCCCGGCTGCCTGGCACCTCTCCCCGCTACCCAAAAGCAAACCGGCCGCCACCGCCACCTCCTCCTCCACCTCCTCCTCCTCCTCGTCTTCCCGCCCTCCCGCCCCCCCCCCCCCGTCCCTGTTCGCCATGTGGCAACTGCCTTATAGACCTATACAAAAAGTGCACGTGCCCCTTCGGATATATGACAGCAGCTGATGGCCGAGTGGCCTGCATCCGTCCCGGGTAGGGCCCTTTGCCCGGGCGGCAGCTCCGCGCCCCATCCCTTTTACGCGAAACACGAGTGCCTGTGTAACCCCCGCTTCCCCCACATGCAGGACCGCTCCCCGCCCACTCTTGTGCACCCTTCGGGCAGCTTTTTCCCAGGGATGCCCGTTTTAAAGACAGATCCAGGGATAAACTTGAGGTGTGTGGAGCAGTCGGTCAGAAAGCACTTTTTGGCCCCGCTGCCCCCTTCCCCCATCGGCCCTCCGCTCCCGGCGCAAGCGGCGCCCTGAGCTGCCCGCGGCCGCCCCGGGCCGCCGGCACGCCTCGGCCGGGGGGAGGGAAGGGGACCGTGACAGAGCGACACTTGCACGGCACGCAGGGAGAGGGGCAGAAGCCCCCCCAAGAAGCGGCGCAGCCGGCTGCGGCGGAGGCCGGCCGGGTGCCGAGGCTGCGAGGAAGAGGGAGGGGGGCGAGCGCCTGTGGCCGCGGGGCGCGGGCCGCCCCCCGGACCCGCGCGGTGGCAGCGGGAAGCGGCGCAGCGCCCGCCCGGGCCGCACGGCGCGGGGGTGGGACGGGGGCGGCGGCGGCGGCGGGGGGGGTGGGGTGGGGTGGGGGGGTGCCGCGGGATGTGCTGTGCCTGGCGGCGGTTACCTGGCGTTGGTGCAGTCGTTGTAGAGGGTCTCGAAATCCTTCCTGGAGATGAGTTTGCAGCGGTTCACCCCGGGCTGGATGGCCCCCAGCCCCCTCAGGATGCGGACCTGCTCCACGTTGCAGACCACGGGCGTGATCTCCAGCCGCTTCAGCTTGGTGTAGACCGTGTGCAAGCCCCCCACCAAGTGCTTCAGGAAGAGGTCGAAAGCCTGGGGCAGGCAGATGAGCTCGCAGCCCTCCACGGTGAAGGAGGCCACTTTGGCCCCCCTCAGATCCACCATCTTGCACTCGTTATTCTGGGGGGTGTTCTCCACCGGGGACGGGGTCGAGTACACGGGCTTGCCGGGCAGGCTGCTGGCCGCGTTGGCCGCGCTGGCATTGGGAGTGGAGGTGCCGCCGCCGCTGCTGCTGCCGCCGCCGCCGCCGGTGCCCAGGCTGGGGCTGCCGCCGCCGCTGCGCCGCTGCCGTTACCGCCGCCGCCGCGGTGGTGGAGGTGACTGTGGCGCCGCCGCCGCCGCTGCCGCCGCTGCGATGGGCTCCGGCCGGAATAGGTTTGTCCCCGAAGCGGCCGGCGGGGGAGCGATGGACGGAGACGGAGAGGAGGTGGCCGACGAGGAGGTGGTGGTGGTGGTGGTGCAGGCGGCAGAAGTTGAGACCGGAGGCTGAGGGGGGACCAGCTGGGTCGGAGGGATCAAAGCAGCCGGTACGGCCATGGTCACATATACGGCGGCGGGGGCAGGGGGAGGGGGGGAAAGTTCCCACACACACACGCAGGGGAAAGGGGAAAAATTAAAAAAAAAAAAAAAAAAATTAAAAAAAAAAAAAAAGAGGAAAGGAGAGAAGGGAGGAGGGGGGAGAAGGGGGGGATAACCCCGGATCAGGTGCTGCGGCGAACGAGAGAGCAGGGGGCAGAGTGAGCGAGAGAAATGCACAAAGTGTCCCGCAAGTGGGGACGGAGGAGGAGGAGGAGGAGGAGAAGTCCGCTCCGGGCGGCGGGGCTGGGGCCGAGGGGAGGGGGAGGGCAGTTTCTTTTTGTGGTCCTTGCTCTAGCACCACGTTAAAGACGAAGGTGAAAAGGAGGAGGTTTGAAGGACTTCGGTTCTCTCTGGCAAGTACATTGATCAAAGATTGAGAGGGGAATGACAGAGAGAAAATGAGCTGGGAAGTGCTGGCTGCCGCCGCCGCCGCCGCTCGCTCGCTCGCTGGACGAGTTGTTGTTGTCACACGGTGCGGAGGGGAGGAGCTCCGGCAACTTGAAATACCCTTTGAAGCAGCAAAAGGCTCACTCACTAGTATTAACCCAAATTATCCAACCAGGAACCCGGAGCAGGGGAACGGGGAAAGAGAGAGAGAGGGAGAGGGAGAGAAGTCCCTTTTCCTCCCCCCCCCCCCCCCCCCCAACCTCCCCCCTCCTCTTCGGGAACCGTTAGATTACATGTTTCATATTTCACCCCACCAGAGACGAGATGTAATTTTCCCAGCCCTTTTCAGCAGTCGCTTGTCAACACAGTTTGTGGAGAAACACGAGCGTCTGCGGCGTTCCCCCGAAGCCGGGCGGGGAGCGGGGAGGCCGGGGCGCGGGGCGGGGGCTGGCCGCACACCTTGCCGGGGCTGGGGCGGGGGGCACCCGCGGACAAAAGCGGAAACCTGCCGGCCGGGGCTGTTGCTCTTGCGGCCGTTGTCCTTCTCCCGGGACTGCGAACGCTCCTCCCGGCCGGGTGGGAGTTGCTGCTGAGGGTCCGGCGCCAGCGCCGAGGCCCCTTTTGTTGCGCGGGGCGGCGGGAGGCCAAGCCCCCGGGCGGCAGCATCTGCCGGGGACCTTCCCGCCAGCGGGCCGGAGGGGACGGGGGGCACCGCGGGTCACGCCGTCGAGAAACCGGGGGGCCGGCCCGCGCCCCGCCCCGCGCAGGTAACGGCCACGCAACAGGTGGCGGCGGCGGCGCCGCGCGGGAACCCGCGCAACGGCGTGTCCCGCACCTCCCCCCCCCACGCGCCAGGTAGCGCGGAAAGTCAGCGGCGGCGCTTGCCCCCCCCACCCCACCCCGCCACGCATGCGCAGCGGCGCCGCCGGCAGGACGTGCCTCGCCTGGCGCGGCGGGCCGGGCCCGGGGCGGCGCGCGGGGGGTAGGGGGGGGGTGGGGCTCCGGCGCGTGTTCGGCAGCTGGGCGCGCGCGGGGTGCGAGGGTGGGTCGGGAGGGCCGAGGGGCTTTGGTCGTTCGGCTTGTCGCGAGGGTGGGTCGCCCGCCTTTTTGTGAAGGGGTGACGAAATGGCCGTTCGTACGCGTGTGGGGGGTGGTGGTGGTGGGGTGGTCGTGGTGGTGGTCGTGGTGGTCGTGGTGGTGGTGGTGGTGGTGGTGGTGGTCGTGGTGGTGGTGTCATCTGCAGAGCCAGGGCTTGGTTGTGTCCGTAGCTCTTCCAGTTTTAAAAATATACCACCCTGCACTTCATTAGTTACGATGCAGGTATGTTGCCCATAGCTGCTGCTTTTAATTTGGTTTTTTTTTTTTTTTTAAATGTATACTATTATGTGAGCGATGACTCACGGGATGACACATCCGCCGAGTGGATAATCTCAACTGTAGTAATTCAGTGCAGGGGAATTTCCACATTACCCGACGCAAACTATTCTCGTCTCCTTGCTTGCTGTACTTGAGGGGAACGTGCGTTCCAGCGGCAGAAAAAGGATGTCTTTCGCTAGTGGAGTTTTAGCTGGCTTGCACTAAAATCTTTAAAATTATAAAATAAAACCGAGACAATACCAAGTGGCATTTTGGTTTGGAGTCCTAGGTACCCATTATTATGCAGAACGCTTCTTCGAGCCGATTTCGAGTGGTTTTTTCAGAACATGTATCTGGAGGAGCTTGTACAACTTCAGTTCCAGTGGCGGGGTCTGGCGTTGCGTAAAGCTTGGAGTATGCTGAGAAATGTAAATACACTGCATCTTTTTTTTTTTTTCTTTTCAGTTGTCCAAAACCACCTCTGTTGAGGTTTTCTTTGCCCCAACTATCCTTTTGCGCCTCACCTTCTCTTACACCTTGTGAAGACAGAACAGATCCTTGAGAAGATGAGGAGAGGGCCAGACCCACGTGATACCGCCGCTTCGAGAGCCGAGTGAACTCTGAATTAGGAAACCCATCATTTAATTTGTTCTCTGCCTTCCCTGCAACGTGATGCACGCCAGCCTTTCCGCTTTTCTTCTCACTGTGCCCCCGCACGGATGTATAACCCTCACGGTCAAGAAAATGTAGTTTGAAAGGGTTTACTACCACAGGTTTGAGTTAACCTTGATCGTTTCGATGCAACAGTGGGATTAAAATCCTAGAAAGAAAGAGATTTGTGAAAGGGTTCAAGACTCCTCAAAGCCTCTGGCTTGGTAAGTGCTTCTAATGATTGTGGCGAGCGACTGGATTTATTTTAACTCGCACATGTGCTCACACACTCGCATAAACACACCAACAAAGCCCCAGGTTGCTCTCCGTAAACTTTCTTAGATCGCATGTCTCTTACTCGCTGACCCTTTCGTGTAATGGAATTGTTGGGTGCTTTCTTTTTTTTCCTCCCCAAGTTGATATCAGCAGAACTCAAATTACTGTAACTGATATTTGAAAATTCTCCCTGTGTCAAGTGAAGACTTATGGTGCTGAAATCAATAAGACTGTTTAAAATTCAAAGACCTGCAAATCGTTCTGTTTGTCCTTTGATAGGGCCTAGGCTGATTAAAATGCGACCAAGAAAGCTTAATTGCTGCACTAATTAAGAAGTCTTTAATTTCTTTCCTGGAATATTGTTTGAAGCAGGGTTTCTGTTCTGCTCATGTAACTGTTCAGGGCAGGTATTCTCTCTGTTTCTCTGTCTCGCTTTTTTTCCCCCCCTCCTTTTGACCATTTTGGTATATTAAAATGTATGTTAAAGCAGTAAGATATACTGACAGTGATTGTAATTTATTGCTCTAAAAAAAGACTGATATGGAGTTCACTATTTTATTAAATTACAATTTTGAGGGCAGCTGTAAAGGGTAAAATTCAATTAGAAAATGCATTGTAGCAGTTGCATTTTAAGGAATCTGAATACCTGACTGACAGGAGATAGGATAGTACATCAGCTCCCTCCCCCTTCTTCAGTTATTATTGATAATTAAATATTTAAATTCATTCAGAAAAAAAAAAAAAAAAAAAGGAGAAGAAATACTTATCTTCTGAACATGTGTGAAGGAATGGACCGGGGGGGAGGGGAAGCATTCGGGAGATAGGCACCTGGTAAGGATGAATAGTGTATTACTGTGTTAAGTTCACACAGAATTTTTTTTTTTTCTGCATTTCTTTTGAATTTATTTTCCTGAGAAATACCTTTCTGCCTTCTATTTTGTCTCATCCTTGTCTAGTGACCTATTTTGTTCACCGGTTGCTGAAGAGGAGAAACTAAATGATTTCACAAAGCTTTCTGTGTGATCAATAGAGTAATGTTTTAGGTTTAATCATGCGGCATTATAATTCTGGCAAACGACCACTGAGCAGAAGATTCTAAGGAAGGAGGAAGTACTGGCGAAGAGAAGGTAAGTTCTGTCTCGCTTTTAATCTCCAGGGTCTCGAGCGGCAATCCTCCTTTCAGGAGCTATCTGTTATTTAGAGGGAAGACTGAGAAAGAGGGAAGGACCTCGTACTGAATCCCCCCTGCATCGCTCAGGAAAATAGACTCATAGCTGCGTAAGTCTGTGAATTGGGATCCTTTTTTTTTTGTTTGTTTTTGCCCTTCCACCAAGATATTTACTAAACATTGAAAACACAATGAATACAGTTGAGATTGATGTGAAGTGTTGTACCAGTAATAAGAAACTGGATACTGTGGTGGTGTTTTTCTAATTGTTGCATTATAGTCAAATTAGCACAGACCTTGTCCAATACAAATACGAACTGGATTCCTTTCAGTGACAGGACAAGTAGATAACATGCTTAATAGATACAAAGGGAGATTTACCATTCCAAGCACGACGTCACGCTAATTATGTTTACTCTAATTGAAAGCAAGGTTTTGGGGAACCTGAAATTACTCATAGGATATTTTTAATAACTGAATAATAATAAAGTGCAGCAAACGTTGATCACAAACCTTTTGGTCTTTCAGAAATCTATTGGAAAATTAAATGAAAAGTGGAGTTTGGTACAAACAATGCCCCAGGGCAAAAAACAACTAACACTAGATTTTCCAGTCCAGCCATAACACAAATCAATTTGAGCACACTTCTATGGCCAGACTGCCAGATTGTTATGACTGCTAATTCACTCAATCAAACAGTGCATTAGCACACCCGGCACAAACAGCTTTAAACAATAGCATACACTTCTGAACAGTCCACCATATATCATAGAAAGTCCAGAATACATGGCAAGATTGCTTTCACGTTCTGTTCACTACAATTTGTATTTACGTAGAGTGCCTGCTGAACAAAAACAAAAAATAAAATTAAAAAAAAAAAAAGTGGTGGAAGAATGGAAACTTCAGGAGCCGTTTAAAAATAACTTTTAAAGTCTTTAAAAAGGAGAATCCGGGAGCAAGTTATCACTTGGGCTGATGGTTTAATGTTACATCTCTCAGCTGGAGGGTTGGAAGCAGTGGCTGCCCATCCCCAGCACAGGGCTGGAAGAGGAATTGTTCCCGGCTTTGGAGCTCACACCCGCCCTGCCTATCCCACTGGCTTCAGCACCAGGGCATCTTTTGCCGGCTTCCCCCCGCCCCCTCCCCGAGTCGCCTCACTGGCCCCGAGGGTACTCATTGCCTGAGTTAAAAGGGCAGGATATAGCCCCAGAGAGCATCCTTCAGTTCTTCCCATTCATCCCCACGAGAAATGCGTGTTATCTCCGGTGATGCTGACCGAGGACACGCCGTACCGAGAGATGCAATAACCGACGGCTTGGGAACCTTCTCATCCCTTCCCTCCCTCCCCCCCTGCATCCGACACACAGACACACGTACGCACCCACGCACAAGCCCGTAGATGCAAATTGCAGACACCAAACGCCAATTAAGCTACTTGCTTATTTATGATTTTTTTTTTCTGTGTCCCCCCCCCCCTCCCCCCCCCCAAGCCGCGGTTCCGACTTCAGAAAACACGTTTCGAAGTCGGTAACTAAAATAGTCCTTGTGTTGGTTTGAGCCTCTCGGTCCCGTTGCAGCTACCGGAGCCAAAGGGTGCGGCGGGTCGGGTTCCCTTCTCGGGCGGGCTCGGGATGGATGGATGGATGGCAGATGGATGGATGGATGGATGGCGGACGGAGGATGGAGGAGGTGAGGGAGCGCTGCCTGCTCCGACATTCACCTGGCAACTGACAGCCCAGGGAGCAAGCCGCGGTGCGAGGAGGAAATAATAACCCACTTCCCCGCGTGAATTAAATGAGGACTGGAATAGACGGGGAGCCCTCTGTGATGTTGGGAGTGAGTTACACTCGGGCTCTCATTAGAGGTCCTCAGTCCAACGCGTTAATTCACCTACCAACAGGTAGGAAAAGTCGCTCAGAGCAATAATTACGAAGTACAAAGCCCCTGCCATCAAATTATGTTAAAAGCGGTGACCTAATCTGAGATGCCCTTTCCCGTGCTACCCCCCCTCCCCCCCCGCCTTACAGAATTAGTTCGCTCAGCCGCTCCATCCCCCAGCTCCCAACCCAGGCTGATCGAAAAACAGACGCTGGAGAGCCGGCCCGATATTTAAATGTTCCTGGGTTTCCAATGCGCCCCCCGATCCCTGCCGGTGCCGGGGGACCGCTTTTCCTGACCCGCGACTGGGAGCCGCGGGGGGACAGCGGCATCACACCACTCCCCCCCCCCCCCCGCCCACGCCCCCGACCCCCTCCGGGCTCGGTGCCGCCGCCCGCGGGGCGATGAAGGGGGCGGCTGCCGGCGGATCGGGCCCCCGCCGCTCGGGCACTAATTGTTAGCCTTAATAATAATAATAATAATAAAAAAAATTGCACACTGGGTTCTTTTTTATATATGAGCTGGCAGCCGGCGAGACACAACCTTTTCCTCCTCCTCCTCGAGTCACTTAAGTGAATGAAAAACATTGGGAAGTTTTGGGGGGTGTTACCTTTATTATTCACATATTTCCAAAAGAAAGACGGACATTTTCAATTGTTCTTTGAAGGGGGGGGGGGGAGGGGGGGAGATCCTTTAAAAGTCCGAGCCCTTGCTTGAAAAGTTTCAGCCCAGAGCAGAATTTTATAGCGAGTTATAAACTCTTGGTAAGAGGGGGATGTTATAAATGGAAGTGCTGACACAACCTTAACTATAGCGTGTAAACGGCTATGCTATAATATCCATTAAGCAGAAAGAAAAATAAGATGGCTGATCAATAATTTATACAAAGAGTACCAACTGCAGACATAATAACTGTAATGTTTGCAAAGCAATCTCTCGCTCTCCAGGCTTAACAGTAAACTAGCGGGGCTGTTAATTTCCAACTCCTACAGATAAGAATACAAACAAATTACTTAAACGCGTATTTTGCTCGATATTTTGCATGCCTCAGTAGGATAAAATAAAATTTAATTACGAGGCAACTTGGGCTGGTCGAGGAGCCTCCCTCCCCCTTTCCTGCTGCTACGGCAGGACCTTCTTGTGCAAAGCTCCCACCGAGGGAGGAACAGGTTTGGGCGGGCGGGCGTCGTGAATGGGGCGACTTTCTGGGTCGCTGTAGCTCTTGGGAGAGTTACCCGTACGTGGGAAGAAAACGAAGCCATTCAACCTCAAAAGAAAGTTTACGAGGTTCCCCCAGTGCCACGAGGTGAAACGCAAGGACCCCCGTCGGCTCGGGGGGCATCCGCTGTCAGGGGGCGGGAGGCTGCCGGGGGACGAAACAAAAAAAACCCAAACCCAAACCCACCCGGTTTATGGTTTTTAGCCTTCAGACCGGTGCGTCTGTCCACCATCCCAAGCGGCGAGTGGGCGAGCAACTGTTGTTGCCTTCATTTGCATGGGAGCGGTATCTCCCGTTTCCGTCTACTGTATTTAGATAGCAAAGCAGAGGAACAAAGTCTGAAAGTTGCGAAGTAAGCTGGGGGAACGTGCCGAGGTTTTCCCGCACGCCTCTTGCAATAGTACCGGAGGGATCCCGCCTTTGATGAATAACAGGAGAGAAACACGTCAGTGGAGCAGATTTTTGTTGGTGGTTTTGTTTGTTGGGTTTTTTTTAAAGTGCGACCTCCCCCCACCCCCCGGCCTAGACAAAACAAAGTTACGTTGCTAACCACGCCAAAAGAAGCTGGAATTTAGCGTGGCACGTACAGCTCTTTCGACAGTTTTCAGCTGTGCTGCTTGGGGACTTCGTGGATGTTGGTGCGCGGTATAACCGGAGCGACGCCTTATTTCTGAGCCCCGGGCTGTCACGCGGGGTGCTGCTTTACCAGGTCCTGCTTTTCCCCCCCCCCCCCCCCCCCAAAAAAGGCAAAAACCCCCCAAACAGTAATTTGCCTGGTGCTTCCTTGTCTAGTGACCTCGCCGGTAATGCAAAGAAACATAAATGACAACTGCCTGCAGCCTGCACACGCAGATGGAGTCTTTTATACTGATGCAATAGTTTTTACCCCACCACCCCCCGCCCTTCTCCAATGGCCGGTTGGATGCCGTGTGGAATAGCGTTGCTTAAGGGAAACTTAATAGAAATTGCAGCGCCCACTAGCGCCCGTGCGTGGGGCGGGGAGGAGGGAGGGGGAGAGCCGGGCTGCGTGGTCGCTGCTCCCCGCCGCTCCCCGGCGGCATCGTCCTTCGGGGGGGCAGGAAACGCCGGCAGAACCGGGGGACGTCATGGGGACAAAATAAGGTTTAAGCTCATCTTTGGTTAAGTAGGGGTTTGCTGCTTCATTTTCGAAGTGGAAGCTTCAGAAGAGCAGAATCGGAGTTCTCTTTGCCCTGCTTCTTCCCATCTTGCTAGCCTGGCTCTGTTCGAGGAGGTGCATGGATGGAGCTAGGGTTTCGGAAGGCAGCAGCATCCTGACACCGGCCTCCTGAAAGGATTTGGAGGGGCTGCCCGGCTGTAAAGATCTGATGGGAAACGCAAACAACACCAGATGCGTTTCTGAGTTTTGGATACCCACTTGACATGCAAACGCTGCAGAAGCTCTGCAAGATATTTCTGTTGGGCCCCTTCTTTCTTTCCTCAGGTGTTTTTGTTTGTTTGTTAGGGGTGGGTTTTTTTTACACACGTCATGTTCAGAGCTTGTTAATGGGCAGCATTTAGATTTTCTTGGAAACTGTTCTCGTTGCTTTGGACATGAGGCCTTTGCAAGGAAGGTGACACTCAGCCCTCTTGTCTGGGTAGAAGATACCAAGTATCTCTCACTCAGGATACGCTTCCACAGTGGCACTGAATGTCTCCAGTATTTGCTTATTGTTTGTTGTGCATTGGGATGCTGGGTAATATTCCCTGTCAGATCCAAGCGCTTACAATGGTGTCCAGCATAATATGATTTCCCGTGCAGGATTCCCAAAGCTGCACAAGGCAGCTTTGAATTATATCACACGCACCGTGTCACGAGTAGGTGGCAATGGATTAATCCTGTCATCTTCTTGCTCCATCTTTAAAACCATTGGTCCACATTATATGAGCTTCTTCAGATACTAAGACCTCACCTAGCCAGGAAGGAAAACTCCAAATATGTTCTCAAATACCTTGGGCTCAATGTCTAAAATCATCTGGTGGGGTGGGTGATGAAAGGCAGGCCAGGATTAACATATGTCTCTTCTCTACCTCTGTTTGACAGTCACATCTTTTCCTTTATTCTTGCTATGTATTTCTTCATTAATAATAAGCGCCTAAATATATGCTCAAATCATTATCGATGCCAAAAATTTGTCACGCAAAACCAGAAATGCAGAAAGCACTGAATACCAAAGTAGTTGAAAATAATTTGCAGGAAGTCCCGATTTTCTTTACTTTCACATTTCCAAAAAAAAGGACACATTTTAAAACAGGATAATATTTGGCATAGATAGAAAACATAAAAAAAAGTTCATCTATCTTTATGTTAGGTATAATAAGGACGGTATGGCCAAAATAAGTTCCCTTAAAATATACACTTGATTTTTATGGATAATGGCGAAGGACTTTTATTATGAGTATTTCTTTGAACTTATAAATAATGTAACTTCACTGCTGTCTGTTCCTCTTCAGCGCTCAGTGATGTACATGCAATTGAATTTTATTAGTATGAATACTGGACTTTAAGCTTATGTATTTGAGTGCTTATACAAAGTAAATTCTTGGAATATTTATCCAATAAAAATAGACTTATGAAGACAGCAATTCCTCAATACATTCTTAGCTTTAGGCACAACTGTAGATCTGTAAGTAGGTACTTAAAACTGAAATGCAAGAAGCTGAGTCACAAAAGTATCAAAAAGAATATAAAAAAGAAAACCACATTTGATCCTTATATTTTGAAAAGGAAACAGAATTTTAGGGGAAAATCAGAGAATACATTCAAATAAGAAATGAATTTAAGAAAATCATAAAAGTGTACAAGGAGGTGAGTTACAATAATAAAATCTTATCCATATAAAATATTTTTGAGTCAAAAGTAGTAGTAAAATGTTGGTTTTAATAAAGCTTGTTCTCCTAAACATGTGAGTATGAACTTAAAATATAAACTTGAAAGCAAGAAACATTAACTGCCACCATCTAAGGTGCTTTAATCTAGTTGATTAGGAAGAGTTTTAATTGTCTGGCTTTTGCTTAATTACCCCCTTCAGTCTGATGATTGCCCTCAGGCAGTTGAGGATTATTCCATTTTCACACGTGAGGAGGGATAGGGCAACTAAGATCCACAAAAAAATTCAGGTGCCATACTCATACTACTAATTGGTGCATGCTTAAATCCCATAGTACATAAGCTCATGTTTACACGGTTCACCAGGTGTGTAGATTTCCTTTGCTGGACATATAGATGGAAGCCCAAATCTCAGTGTTGCTGGGTTTTTCTGAAGAGAGAATCCATGCCTAAACACAAACAGTCTTTTCTTGGGTCCACTACATTCACGTAAGTGGGCTTCAAGCAAGGTCAAGCTGAAATGAGGTTGTTTGCTTTGGTGTCCGTATTTGCATTCTGTGGTACAGCTAATAACCAGTTAGGCAGGTCACTTCCAGGGTGGGAAACCTGTTTTCATACATCCAGCTTCTATCGTTCCCACAGGACAAGAGAGCTAAGCCAGGTTTTCCACATGGTACCGCTGAGCACACACAATCAAATATGAGCTCTTCCATGGTGAAGGTTTCTCTGCTTCTTCCTTGGAAAATTTAGGCCAGTTGACCAATACGCTACTACCAGGAGAAAGACCTCCAGGCAGACTCTTATACTTCTCAAGTGACACCTCTCTGAGAAAAAGGCAGATTTTTAAAAGGGCTGAATTCAGCCACACTGTTCCTGTTGGGCTGAACAGCCTCTTCCCTATGAATATCATGGGGTACCCCATGCTGATAACGAAGACCTTCTCCACTGGTAAATTTGTCCTGGTTTGAAAGTGGGGCTCCTTAGCAGCTTAGATACTTCTAAAATGTTATTCCGTGGCTTTTACTTTCTGTTTTAAACTGTTCTGTCTACAGCCATAAAGCTATATTCAAAACAAACATTTTCTTAACAGCTTTAAGTTTTATTTTTTACTATCAAGCTGAAACAATTACAAGAAAAATAATGCGTACAACAGGATATATAATCAAGAAAATGTTTTCCTGAGTGTTTTGTTTTCTACTGATACAAACTTAGAACTCAGCGCACGATTTACAAGTAAGGGCCAACAGCTGAATACTTTTAAATACAGTGGCATACAATGGCTGCAGTAAATACAGATTCGGAGGCTACGTCTATGCTAGCAAATTAAACTCGCCTGGGAACGTTCCTATGCAGTAAAGCCAACTAGCACATATGTGTATCTGTAAACTCCTCTCCTGTCCAAAAGAGGGTAGTGGCACCAGCCTGCCAGCTGGGAAGGGTCTCTGGGATATGCAGCCTCCCTCTCCCTCAAACTGTGCCCAGGAATTGGTTTTCAGGATGCTTAAAGTGTGCCAGGGGCCATTCGAAGAGTTGTGCAGTATAGACCATCATGTTCCACTACCTGGGAACATTCCTGGTGCTGTTTAATTTACTAGTGCAAATGCAGCTTCAACTGTTTTATATTACAGTAACTGTCTTGAAACATATATTCACATTGGACACTTTTATAGATAAGCACTCTTGATCTTGCAGTCTTTACAAAGGCAGCATTCCTATTGACTTCTAGAAATTAAATCTTTAAAAAAAGTAGTTGCCTTAATTAGTGAGGAATCCAGCCTTGGCCTATAATTAGAAAAGAAAAAGGAAGTAAAATTATAACACAGGAGGAGCTTGCTAAAATACTCCCTAGAACAATTTTCCAATGGCATTAAAGTATTACTCACTAATACGGGACCAGCTTAATTAATTTAGCAGCCTGGACTAGAGATTCAGGTTTTTGTGCTCTCATGCTTTTGTGCTGGGTATTTGAAGCTGAAAATGTAAACATGAATGCATTCTCTATAAGAGACTTCTAGAAAAATGTTAAGGAAGGCAGGGCACATTCCTTGCTGTGTGTTGTGTTAGAGTCTCTACCGTCAATATTGGTGCCAGAAAACAACCAAAGGAAGTTAGACTCTTCTTGCAACAGGTTGACTGCTGTCGAATTTATAAGGCTATTTGTAACTTTTATTGATAGGTACTCCATAAAAAAGCATTATGCAAAAGGACAATGCATTTATTCATGTGTTTTCTCCCAGTTAATATGAACTAACTTAGTACTGACCTGTTCGGGAGTCGCCTAAATGCAATGTCTTGCACTTCTTTTTACAGCTGTAGCTTGTTTTGAATAGTCGGACGGATATAAAATGACCGAGGAAAGATTATTCTTTAGAATTTTCACTTTGCCATTTACAAATCAATGACATTTGCATCTGTCTTAACACATTAGTGAAACGGCCTGTAAAGGAAGACTGTGTTACAGATTGAGCTGAAAAACAATATTGAACATAAACGTGTTGTTAGTTTTATTCAGAACCAGCAGATACTATGAATGATATACCTGACACTTCATAAATAATAGCACACCAAAAAATCAGGAAGAAAATTACTTTTTGGCTCAGTCTTGCAGTCAATTGATATTTTTCCCAAATAAGAATTTTAGGGTCAATTTTGATAGTCTAACCCTACAAAAGAGAATAGAATCTTCCTTTCTTCCCCCTGAAAAGCTTTCAGATAGGAACTACTAATTGGAGGTCTGTTAGAAAGATTTATTTGGGAAATGGTTGACTTTCTTCCTACGGCTTCTTTTCCCATGGATAAAGTTTTTAGTACACATCTCAGAAACATTTTTTAATGACAAACCCCTTAATTATTGGTGGGAAAAAACAAACCAAAACAACCCAAACTAATGCTCTTTAATTCATCTCAGTACTCATTGGCCTCTGATATAAATCCTAGCAGTCTCCAGTTCATCTCCTCACTTCTTGGTGGAGACTGTAATAATACAGAATATCACATTGTTATTGTTTGCTTCTGAATTATAGTACAAAACTTGGTTAATTAAAAAGACTAGGCAAGCAAGGTCCTTGTATCTGTGAGGAGCCTGATCTCGCTTTAAGGCTCAGTTATTTCTCTGATAACCACCGATTATCTCTTTTGCAGAAGCAATTCTAATAAGGCAAAGGTGCCCTCTGTAGGGGAGAGGCTGTAAATGATGATGGGTAGCTGGAGTTGTTCAACACAGAAAGCAACAGAAAAGAGTAATTTCTGAGCAGTCTGGCTCTGAGAGAGACTAAATATTATGTATAAATGAAGCAGTGCAAAAATAACAAAAAAAATTCTGTGTTAAAATAAAGCTGAGAATAATACTGAATAATGCAGATATCATTTTATAAAAAGCTGCCCCAATACTAGTAGTGCAGTGAAAACTGAGTGGCAGGAATCTCCTGAATAAAATGAAATATGAATTTCAGTCAAAAGAACTTTATGGAACTAAAAGAATTCATAAAGCAACGTGCTTAAAAAGTCTCTGCAGCACGTACTCCTAAAAAGTTTACCACAGAGAAGATTCATTAACAGTCCCAGGGGGTTAACATACTGCTTGCTAAGAAATTGCTTTTGTTAGCATGCCCACAGACACATCTGAGCTGGTGTGCAGAATCTCTAGTGGCTATTTGCAATTATTTGGGGAATTCTTTCCTCAATTTATAATGGCAGCTAATGCCAGCCCAGAGAGAGGCAGCAAATCCAACTCTAGTTGTAGTTCATTGCTCGTTATTAATTATTTTCTAGGTCCAATTTTATAATCCATTAGAATGACCTGCAGTTCTTGTTATCTTGATTTTCTGTCTGGTACTCTTCCTTCTCTCCTTTTTTTTTTACATTACATTTACATTTCCTTTTTTTCTTTATTTATAACTACATATACTTTTGGAGTAACAATGACATTTCATATAGTAACCTACATTACAGTGTAATGAACTGTAACATGGAGTAAGCAAAACCCTTCAGAATTATGATTTAGCCTCCTTTCATTTTTACCAGAAAGTCAGAGAAGAAGCCAAAACTAATTCTGGTAGTTGATTTGCTATATATGTTGGGGTTACTACGAAAATCTAGACTGAACCATAGTTTAGAAAGTGAAAATCAGTGTTGTAAATATGTAGTCTAACCTGTTTCTAAATATGACTGTAAAGAGAAGGGTAGGTTTTAGTCATCTATGGAAAAGTTAAGTATAATAAGTTTTAAAACCTATGGTTGCTAAAGGTGGTTGAGATTTTTTTTTCTGGTCTAGTCTGTTGATAAGGGTCCATTTTCCTTGGTCATAGCATCAAGACTGACTGTCTTTCAAAACCAGGGTTGAAGGAAAGGGAAAATGTAAACCTACAACATTGCCTTTCGTAATCGCAGGTTCTGGTCAAAGATAGCTTGATCCTTTCTTTACTTACTGTTGGAAATAGTAGTATGAGGGACATGTACCATGTTTTTGACCATGTAAATGTCAGATTAATGCTATCTTTCATTTTAATTAATATCTGAAACAGTAAGCTCTTGTCCTGCAATCCGTCAAACAGCATTGAACCTCCCAGTCTCATTTCAAGAGAAGTAATTTCACTACACTACTTTTTGATCTTCAGGGCATGCTTCCAAGTCTATTTACATAGCTAAATTTTTGGGGAATGGCTGAGGTTATGGAGTTTTGTGGACTTTTGATGTGCCCTCTTCATATCCTGTTGCTTACCCTGTGAATCAGACCTGACACCTAGCAGGGTATTCACTCCACCTTCTCTCACAGCCAAAATTAATGCAGCTCAGAAGACCAAGGTGAGGATCCTAACTCAATGGGAAAATGCGTGTAGGTGCTGCCCCACTATGTGAATGTCCTTCACAGGTCAAATACTCATGACAATTTTTTTCCTGACATAAAGCATGTTTATACCGTAAAACCTCTGGAGTAGACACCGTCTTATCCTACTTAATCATTGCACCTTTAACAGAAGTCCATGGTCATATTTGAATGTCTATCCTGCAATGTGAAAGTAACCTCAGAGTAGGTCTCCCATATCTTTCTTGCCACTATGCAACCATGCAACTAAATGCAGGACAAACATCCAAGTCTATTTTTTCCTTTTGCTAGACATCTTGCCTGGATCCTTCTGGTTTATTTTATTGATCCTTTCTGGTCCTTTTATAAGACTGTATTTGCAGTTGCAAAGGTATTACTGTACTTTTTTGGAGATGTGTAATAGATTTAATTCTGGAAAAGCAATACTTTTCAAACATTATATTTTTTTGGTTTTTTTTCTTAGGTTTTCTTCTTTTACATTTTTCTTTCCAACTAAAGACTGCCAGTTCCTCAGATTTACTCTACAGCAGCTGCTTCCAGACAGTACTCACTCACACAACCTATCTTTAGATGCTTTGTTTATGTGTCAGAGATAGGAGTCTAGTCTTCTTATACAGTCAATGAAAAGAAGTATGCATGTTCAGTGCAGAGATTCAGAAAACCTAAACTACAAGCCCTAAGCTGATGTTGTGAAAAAAGTCCTAGGTGACCTGAGACAGGTCTCTATCACAAGCAGACTGTAAAATATGTCAAATTTTTCTTTTAGTCTAGGTATCCAATTTCTGTGTTTACAATTTAATTTTCTTAATTTCCTCAATCACTATTTTCTTCGTATCCATTTTGATCTTTACTGTGCTTTTAGTTGCTGTGATCATATTAATATTTTAAATTCTTCCTCATTGACTGAACTTTTTCTATCTATTTTTACACAGTCATGATCAGCCTTGACTTGAAAAAAGACATTGTAAATCTCAATATATGATTTGTTATTTTCTGGTGTCTTTGTCCTCTTTTTTTTTTCTTTAAGTTTATTAGTGCACTCTGTAGTATACAAATGAAATTTGACTGATTTCCTGTTACTGTAATTGGCTTGACCCTTTCTTTCCAGTTTAAGATCATGCAAACTGTAAAAGCAAAGTGGCATTGTGCAAAGTCTAAAATATCTGGGTTTTTTAATCTTCCATTTATATAGTTTTATTAATTTTACTGCTATCTGCAGCTTTGGTACTGCTGCCCCCAGCACTTTTCCTGAATGGCTGCCAACTGTCTTTGGGCTCTGTTGTCTAGCATTATATTGCTTGGTCCCAATCCTGAAAAATTTATACACTTGAGTAATTTTACGCATGAGAGCAGGCCCATTGACTATTGATGCATAACATTATTCAGGAGTGCAAGCATTTTCAGGGCTTGGATAATTGTTTTGATTTTACTGGTCAATCATTGAGAAGTATTTCTAATGGGATTTTCTACCCAATTCTAGATTATTTTTTCCTTCTCAGAGTCTGTAAACTGTCACAAGTTTTGTACAGTCACATGGGTTTAGACATGTGTTAGGTGGTTTTAATGATTAAATCTACTCTTCATTTTGTATTCATGGTGATGGTGCCCACAAACATATTAGTGTCTGGCTGAATTAAATGTATTACAGCTTCTTAACGATACATAGGTTTTTTTTTTAGTTTTGCACTACAGATGAGTGAATCAACAGTAGCTGATTCCCATAGCCCATTCCCACCCTGTAACTCATTCCCATGATAACAAATTAGGTATCAGGTCAAACTTTGGAGGCTTTTATCACAACATCCATAACTAACCATATAAGTATATATGTGCCTGTGGTAGATCTATTCATTTAAAGGAATTCCAGCTTTTTGTTAATTTACTACATGCTTCTAATGCCTTCCGATTGCATCATTACCGCAATAGTCTTCTTGTTCAACTCTCTAGCTGCAGAGGATCAAGATCATGTAGCTCAACAAACATTACAGTGCAGTTACTATATAGTTATTTCTCTGTCTCTATGCACATCTTTTTATTGCTTCCATCCCTTTACTTGGCCCATTTTACTAGTAACTAGTAGCCAAACCTCCTCGTCCTTTATCCAATTTAAACAAAACACATCAAAATGTACAAGGGCCTGAATCCCGAGCTGCTATGAGTCTCTAGGCTTCTCCTGAGTCAACAAACTAATGTCACTTTTTACTGGCTGAGAAACTGGTCAAATAGATATGAAAGCCAGATTACTACTCTCTCTCTGATGTTCAATATTGATTTCAACTTCTTTTCCTTTTGCATTCCTTAAATACCATGCATTCACTTCACATCCTTAATCCAGCGCTCCTGCTTAAATTGTAATCTTCTTTAAAACCTAAATACTACTTTTGGGCCACTGTTTTTACCCTTTGAAGGGTGTCCTGTCAATCTCATCCTTATGCAGATCTCCGTAATATGTAGTATTCCCTTTGGAATTTTTCCCCAGTATTGCCCATTTCCTGCCAAAAGCTCAACAGTTTGAGAATAGGCAGTCTGCATATCTAGACACAATAGGAACAAAGCTTTAGGGTGATAAAGCCTACTCAATGTAAGCTTTCTTCTGCAGTTTATGCTACCTCTGAGATGTCAATCAACTTTATTTTGCTTAGATATTTAAGGCTTGTACATATTACAAAAAAACCCTGCTGATTTCACAGATACATATATTGCCCTCTGTGGAACCTAAAAAAAGGAATATTTTTTTTCAAATTTACATTCAGCTTCACTTGCAGTGTCACAGTGTGACTAAACACTGATGCTTAACACATTTGTCCATAAGCTTGTTTTCAAGTATGTGACTAGTTTTAATAATTTCCGTGCTGAATATGAGCCTTCAAGCAACATATTTTGATGTCAGAACCATTTCAGATTCTCAAATATATTGTTTCAGAGTATTCTTAGCACTCTATTTTGAGTTGTAGTCACCGAATTATTGTAGTGGTACTGAGCACACACAAAAATTATTGATGTCAAAGTGATGAACATTGGGTAATACAACATAGAAATCCTGTTTGAGGTTATATGGACAGTTTCTTGTCGTGTTGATTTATTAGCTACAAAACATGGATCAGAACAGGTCCTTATCTACCTTTTTGATATATTTATCATAAAACAATAGAAATTACATAGTTATTGAACTTTTATTTTGTAATGCAATTACATATTTGTGTGATACCTTTTAAGTACTGTACGTATAGTTTGAGATTGAAGTTATAAAAATTAAATGGAACTATATTTTAGGTAACTTTATGGAAATGAAGAGAAGTCTTCTCCTTTCAGAAACTGGTGGAGTTTGCTGACTGGATCTAGACTGTCCTAATTCTGGTCCTCCCACTCAGATTTCTAGAGTCGGGGTAGTCCACTATTGCAAGATAAGGACTATTAGCCTTCTGTAAACAAACATTTTTCTTGTAGATACAGCTCCAGTACAGGTGAGAGGGTAAGTGAAGAGTTAGTAGAAAATACAGATTACAAAAATTATATGTGGAACTGTGGTCTTGGTGACCACAAAAAGGAATTAAGAGTTTTAAGAAAGGTGATCCATGGATGCTTCATAAAATATCCCTGTAATCCTTTGTATATTCATTCATTTTTCCACTATTATTTTCCCTTATAAATTAGAATGTAATACAAGAGTAGTTTAAGGAACTAGAAGCTCAACTGTGAACTTTCAGAATGAAGGTATCTGGTTAGGATAGGATCGTTTAATCAGAAATACCTAGTTAGTTGTTTTTTTCTCTTTGTCTGAAGTTTTTGCTCACCAATGTGTTGTTATCTTTTGTCATAAGAGTTTCAGGAAAGTTTGTTTTGGTTTAGCTCATTTTTTTTGGATCAAGCTCTTCTTTACTAGGGGCTTTTTTTGTATTGATGGTTTTTTGGAAGTACTGTTGACTCATCCTGAGTACGGTTTAAGGGAAAAATAGTTGACCTAGTCTTTTATTTCTCAAACAGAATTTGTCTGCTTCTGTAAGTTGTGTATACTTACTGATGTGTTGTATCACACAGGAAATCACTTTTGCTATGATGAAGAGAAGCACAAGTTGTCTCCAGTTGTTGGAAGTCAGTGAGGTCACCCTTTCACATTATCCTACTCATGTTTCCTTATTTCTTTTATTCAGAAAGGCTTTTCCTCTCTGCCCTCCTAGATTTCATTAGGCGTATTTATCGGTTTCATCAGGGAGGTGAGTCAAATACTTCCAGTATTTCTGCTGTGATTTTATATCCTGCTGCTTTGTTGTTTTTCAGCTTCTTGCTTGTAACTTGTCCTGAAATCCTGTTGGGGTGGGATTAATTGTGTGGTTTCAAATATTACATATAAAACCATGGTTGAGATAATGTGATGCTGTCAATGATTTATTTTTAAAGAGTCTCCCATCTCTTCTGTTTCAGCAATGAGAATCTTCCTCCTTTTCTTTTGACTGTCCCATTTTAAACTTTGCTTGCTCAAAAATACTATATGGTTTCACAGTATATCATAGCATGCCACATATTTCATAGCTCTTTAAATGTCCTTTTCCCATTGAGGCACCATATTTCCATTCTTGCTGCGAGTATACCGATACCCAGTTGTGACAGCTGAACCGAATCACATTGCATCTGTGCACTTCCCTTTTTTCTTTCAGGTCAGCTTCCTTTGCCTGATACACTAGCGTAAAGCTATTCTTAGGGCCAGGTTGGAATTCCTCATACTACCCTTTTGTTTTCAGTTTTGTACTGTTGATCTTTGTCACTTCCTAATCAGAGGGTATCTTCGTTTTATTTTTAGTTGGGTAGAGCAATGGTTGTAGTCATTGTTGACAGCTGCTGTCTGGCATGCTGTTGCACCTTAGACACATGACCCGTCTTCAGATGATGCAGTTGTGGTCAAATTTTTCTTTTCCTGTCTGACATTTTTTTCTGTGAAAGGTTGGAGAACAGTATATCAGACACCAAACACCATTCATGGAGTCATCATTTTGGTTCATGATTCCTCATCCCAGTTTTCCCTTTGTATGGTCCTTTCCATGTTTCTCACACTGTAATTCAATATTGAAGTCATCCATCGCAAAGAAATGAGCTGTATTCTGGTATTCTGTCAGTAACAGCTTGGAGGCAGCTGCAGAATCATCTTTGCCTTCAATGCTCTCTTCCTTTGCTGTAACGTAACACTATTCGACATAACTTCATTTAGGATTATGGTTTGGAATCTGATGTATGTGGCACACTGCTCTATAGGTTTCCAAATGCTTAGTGGCTTTTTTTGCTGTCTCTTATAATAAGTACTGCTCCTTCTTGCTCCCTCATCATCCCTGCTCTCTTCATTGGTGAAACGTTTATTCTTTTGTTCGATACACTTCATGTGTCTGCTGTAAAATGCATTTCCTGCAGTCACTCTTGGTGTCCCAGCTAATAGAATAGAATGGCTCATACCTACTCTGCTTAACTCCAGTCCCATCTAGAAGAGACCGTCCACATCCTCGCTAAATAGTATTTGACCATGGGTCTCCTCTGAGCCTCATGTACCTTCCCCTGTAGCCCTAAGATGTAATTTTTATTTTTGGGATATGTATTTCAGTTCAAAAAGGCATTAAGTGATGTGACAGTTGTGCTGTAAATCATGCGTTATCTGAAACTAAAGGTGTGTTGGGTGCCCTAAAGTGCAGGATAGAAGTACGTGGCAGTCTTTGAGATTGCAAAACTTTTTAGGAAAGTGACAGACGACACCAAACCAGATGCAGTCTCATCCCTGATAGCTGTTGAAATCACTACTACAGCAATCCCCAGACCTATACTGGGATTTTTGTTTTGGAGAGGTGTGGTCAGTTAGCCTTGGCTAACAGTCAAACACCCTCCCAGCTGCCTGATTATTCCCACCATTCACTGGGTTGGAGGGAGGGAGGGAGAAAATAGTAAGTACAGGAATGAGAAAGCTCATGGGTCAAGATAAAGGCAGGGAGATCACTTACCAATTACCATCATGGGAAAAACAGACTTGACTTTAGACAATTAACTTATTTTATTGCCAGTTAAGATAAAAATGTAACCATTAATTTGGGTAGTGGGGGGAGGGGCGGATGACACACACAGGGATGGGGAGGACGACACACACAAGACAAACATTAAAACAATACCCTTCCCAGGCTTAACTGCACTCTTTCACTCCTGACTCCCCGCCCCCCCCCCAGGAGGCAAAGGGGGATGGTCAGTACATAACAGTTACTCTCTGTTGCTCCTTCCTCCTCACACTTTCCCCTGCTCTGGCAGGGCTCCCCACAGGCTGTGATTCCTTCAAGAGCATCCATCTGCTCCACTATGGTCTCTTCCACAGGCTGCAGTGCAAATATCTGCTCTGGCACTATGGAACACCTCTTCCTCTGACCTTGGTGTTCCCCCTGCTGTTTCTCACTCTTTTTTCCCCTCTCTCTCTGCCTGTCCAGCATTTTCTGCCCTTCCTTAGATATATTTTCATGGGCGTATCACCAACTTGGCTGATGGGCTCAGCTTTGGCAGATTTGACACAGGGCTCATGGGAGTTTCCTGTCCTTCTAGAACACAGATGGAACCCCAGACAGATGCTCTAGGACACCTAAAATGGAACCACATGCCTGTGCTTGGGCAATGGAATTGAGCCCAACTTCCATGCAAATAGAGGGAGATCTTTGAAGACCTCCAGAAGTAAAACTTCCCCCCCTCTGCTTACCTAAATTAAAATTGATATGCATAATTAATTGAGCAGCACATGACTGCTTAGAGAGTAAGATCTTTGTATGATTTACATCTTTTCTGGAAGTGCAGACAATCACACTTGTGATATACAGCAGCTTTAATCAGACAGAAAGCAATACGTAATCACATTTAGGACATTATTTGAGCATATACTTGCCAAAACTATTGCTAGATGATCCAGAAATCATCTACATACTATTAATTTTTCTCATTTCTTTTTTATAGTATATCAGATGATCAGTGATACCTGGCCTCTAAGACAAACTGCAGCTCTCCGTCTACAGCTTCCATTATCTTGTTCCTGACAGAAGTATGGGAGCGGAACAGAACATCCTCTTCAGGAGACTTCAAGAAGTGTTTTCTGTATCTGCTATGTGCACCAGTTTTGAACTTCTAACTTCAGCAAGCACAATGTCTATGTTTTCCAGAATCACAACAGAAAGTGTAATCCAGTCTCCAGATTAAGATACACTAATAAATGAGATGCTGTATGTCGTCTAAGACATCTGCACGGCATATATGACGTGACTGTGTCCCTCTAGAGGGGCAGAAGGATGTCAGGTGGGTTATGCAGCTGAAATAACCCTACACACCTCTGTTTCCACAGCTGAATCTTGCTCTCTATCTCTGCTGACTGTAATGGAAGTTTAGACGCCTACGACATAATTTTATCATTCAATTTACAGATCTAATCCCATATTGGGTGCCCTAGGATGTTTAAGACATTTGCTTGTAGATATGATACAAGATCTGTGGGAAACACATGACCTCCCAATGCAGAACCTGAAGGCCAGGAGAGATAAACCGCAGCATTTAAAATGACACTATCCATTAGCATTCAAGCTACTGCTGTGCTCCCTTCTTGCGCATACAGTTACCTACAGGTAGATGCCTATATTTAAGCATCTTCATCTCAGACTGCATTCTACTGTTGCAGACTGGAATAGAAAGGTTAGAAAACCTTTCAAAATTGCTTTCAAGTGTTATTTTCATGCCATCTCCAAATTCTCAAGGCAGCAGGTCAGTCACCATTCCGAGGTGTCTCTGTTGATTTATTAAAGGCAGTATCAACAGTAATTGCTACTCAGAACTATGAATAGGTTTTTGCTGGAGAAACTCTATAGCTCTTTCACATTAATATGGAAGTTAACATGAAAAATTTAGAATGCTTAGCTAAAGCCTGCAATGACTTTTTACCTTTATTATTGTCATTTTTACATAGCAACAAGTACAGTGCAGGAAGAGTTTAAGTGTTTTCTCATACAGCAACTTTTTGAGTATAATTGATTCTAAAGAAACAAACAATCTAGAAGTATATATAATACAGCTTTAAGCACTTGATTATATAAAAAAATCCATTTCACATTATATGACCTCATTTTGAAACCCAATAGCTAAAGAAAGTATGTTATGAATTTCCAATACAAGAGAAATTGTAGTTACAATCCATAGTCTGTGAGATGTGTACTTGCATTTTGACTATAGTGTAATATATTTGAATAATTGTAAATGCAAAGGTCTTATCATTGGTTTGGTCTTATATTTTAGTGACTAGAATCACATAACCTTTACAGCTATAAATTAGGCAATCTTCTGCATCTGATGCAAGTTAATATTTAGCTAGTTTGTGCTGGGCATGGGAAAATAATTTCAAGAATTTTTATTTTGCTTTTACACTATGAAGAAACATTTTGAAGAAATTTGTGCCTTTTTTTGGTCTTATTTAGACAATTGTCAAGTGTGCAAATGATCTAGAAAGAAATTTTCATTCATCAATATGTATACATCGGTTCTCTAAACTTACAGTTCTTACAGACTTTCCTAAGAAAGTCTTTTTTACCCACCAGTTCTCCACTTCCCCTCTGCCCCTGTTTTCTCTTACCTTAATGATTTTCTTTTGTCAAAATCATACTGCCTGTCCTCTAATATAACTCCTTTGTTGGACGTTAAAACATCTATATTATTTCTTCATATGCAACTGTTCCATCCTAGCCTTATATTTCTTCCCCTTCCTCTAGATCAGTGGGTCTCTTTCTATGCTGTCAGTTGGCTGAGTATTGCACGCAGGTCCAGCAAGCCTCTCTATCCTAAATGAACACACTTAGAATAGTGTTTGCAGTTTCTGTGTTCTTGGACTTGGATTCAGCCAGCCCAGGGTCAACTGCAAATCTTTAAATCCCAGTCAAATCTGAGTAATGCAAAAGCAGAAGGCAACAAAATAAAGACCAGTTCACCTAGTAAAAATGGTCAAGCGTACTGACAGAGTGCAATGGCGAGATTTATAGTGTATTTCTCACGTCGGTCTGAGATATGCTGTTTGGATACAAGGATACTCACCGGTTTACATAAACAAACTTTGGGGCATGTTGTGGGGCAAAAGATTGGACCCACACTAGTCACGGGTGGGGAAGGACTCCCAGTATGTACTTACCACCACTGTAAAGGGGGTATGACATACCCAACTAATCCGGTGTCTTCCCCTGTGGGGACTTGTGGCTGATGTTAGGCAAGCAGTGTGACAAGGGAGACATCCAAGATCACATAGCACAAGGGCACGTGGAATCTGGAGGCAACTCCAGCTTTAACCTGGAGCACACACCGCCTTAGGGGTACACTAAACCTGCCATGGGGATGTGTGGGGCCAGGTCACAGCACACACTGGGTTCAGTCTTCTCCCTCCCAAGGCAGAATAAAGATAAAACCAAGAAATCTGTTGAAAAACAGGGTGGGGGAAGAAAGCTAATAGGGATAGAGGATATGAAGCTAATTGGAAGAGGGAGTGATTTGTTCCATTTGAACTAACTTGATCAAAGAAGAATTCATGCAAGTTTTGGGTAAGGTTTATAGCAGTTCTTTTTTATTTTTTTTCCCCCCAAACCTCCTTTGCTTATCTGGAGTATTAACTTTCCATTTCCGCTGCTGAAGCAGATGTTTTTCTTGTTGCAGACATTAAGGCACTCTTAATGTGCAGTTACTGAATTCTTTTCTAAAAGAGCATTTTAAATTTGACAATGTTTCTTACATTTTTAAAGCAGTGACCTCATTTTGAAAAGATTTTTTTCCAATACATATGTTGCTACTGGAAAAATATTAATCTGCAAAACTTAGTATAAAATGCCTCCATTTATTAAACATCTACTGTACAGACATCAGCTGTCACAAAATCCAGTCATGCATCCTTGTGAGTCCTGGCATTCTGCAAAGGGTTTGTTTCAAGCAGGAAATATATTTTCTTTGTGGTTTTATTAAAATAAATATTTAAACAAATTCCAACAGTTAAAAATGTCTTTGCAAATCATACCCTAAAGGACTAGAAACTAAATATTACTCTGCCAACAGAAAGATCAACTCAGTAAACTCAGTTAAGATTCATTCTCCTTAAGTTCAGACCCATCACCTATTGCATGTTATAGTGACCACTTCTAGCACTAAATATTTCCTAAACAGTTATCTAAGAATACCAGAATGAAAGATGAACACTGAAAAGTAATTAGACACCTGAATACCTTATTATTCTTCCATTCTTCTTAATTTTAATATGTAAATGCATGCATTTAATTCATCTTTATATTTTTGCTTTTACAAGTTTAAACTGCCACTACACTTTGATCTTTTAAATTATCTTTTTTGTGGCAGTTTGGGAAATTTTACAGAAAAAAACCCCTGTGCTTTCCAAAAGAACAACTGATAAAATAGGTTTTTTTAAAAAAGTTTATCAGTTAATCAGAGATTTCTCTAATGATGATATCTATTACAAAACACAATGGAGATTAGAAAGTCAACACCAAAGAGAACTGGGTATTCTAATATGCCAATCACTGTACCTAGGCATTATATTTTTCAGATAAGCATATAGAGAAATTACTTGCATCTTCAATTGCTGATGCCATCTTTAAGTCTGCCTGGTAGAGCTCTTTTTTTTTGTTTCTATCCTCTTTGCTTCCCATCACACAAGCTGGAGTTTATTTGAATCTTTTTCTGTGAGATGGTTCAAAATGCTGTGCCCTGTGCTGTTCAAAATGAGGTTGCCCTGTCTCTGACCTTGGAGAGCTAGCTTGGACTTCCTATATGATATATTTTTGGAGGAGATCTCCACCCCCGATTAGGGCTAATGGGTGCTGAAAAGCTGTCTCTATGAGTTGTTTTAAGTTAGCTCTTTGGGAAAGCTCGCCTTCAGTTCCCAGAGACTGCAGCTGTTTTGGGGACAAGAGAAACAGAAAAAGAAGGGAAGGAGAGGTTTTATGAACACTTGATAGCTAATATAAAGTCAAGTTTTTGCTTTAAACAATGATTTGCCTTTTGATTTTGAATAACGAATAGAGCACATATTCCCTATCATTATAGCACTTACTTTTTCCTGTCCAAACATTTTGAAACAGCTGAAGATTCAAGAAATATTCAGTCTAGAAACTCTGTAACAGAGGGTGAGTGTACGACTTTAGTCAAAGGAGCTAATCCCTCCATGCAGTCCTCCAATTATTTTTCTTCACCAATAAGTATTGCTACCTTATTTTATCCAGAATGAATTCTATTCAATGAGCACTCATCAAGTTCCAATCTTAATTAGACTCTAACAAAGCCAAACAAACAAATTGCTGTGTTTGTATAAAGGCATGTGGGATGGAGTGCGTGAAAAGCAGAGGTTATACATTTAAATTGTTTTACTTTCTTAACTGCCATAGGTGCTACAAAGCAACAGATATAATTTATTACAGCCTTTGATGGTCAAACACACTGGGTGGAATTATGATCACAAGATTTCATGCAATTCTATACCATTACTTATCTTGGTGGGTATCTAAAGCTGTCTTCTCATTTTGCCTTTTTTCCCCCTCTTTTTTTGTACGTAGAGTTATATTTTATTTCAGCTATCAGATGACAGCTACTGTGTAAAATACTTGAGTTCCTTTACATGGTTTGTATCATCACCAGAAATTCTTGATAAAAATGCAGCCTTATTATATGTGTAGTTTATTCTTTCCATATATTTCAGAATGTATAACCTAATTTGATATTCCAATATATATAATCAGTCAGCACTTTCCTTTCATGTTTTTTGACAGAAACACAGGCAGCATACCAGGCAATTAGTCTGAAGAATGATTCCAAAAACAGTCTTACTTTGACTCTCACCCCTTATATGCTTTGCTGGTATGGGATGTTTACGGTTTTTAGTCTCTTTCTCTGTGGATTCTTTTTTTCTTCTTTTTCCTTCTAATTTTTGAACAAAAGGGTCATCCACCTATATACCTGTTGTTTGCTCCTTGGCTATTGCCTTGAAATCAACTCAGCTGTGGAAAGAAAAAGCTGGTTTTTTGAGAGAAACTACCCATTTTTAGTCTTAAGAACTTTATTAATTATTAGCCATATAATGGAAGGGCTTTAGAAATGCTAATGTATTAAACTTCATTATAGTTCTGAGGCACACACAACAAATACTTCTTATTATAGCTTTACTGTCCTTATGGTGTCTGTCCACAGGACAGAGGAATGAGATAGACAGCTCAGCATATGACTCCCCATCATAATTTCTGTATATGTGTAAGAACTTCCTTTTCCACATTTATTTCCTAGCCGGTAACTTTTAAAAACTTCCAAAACCAAGTTTTAACACAATCTTTTCATTTTCCTCCCCACTCTCCAATATAAAAAATATTTTAATATTCCAACTATTCTGCATGCAACAACATGCATACAACAATAACTAAAAAAAAGAGCTTCTTAAAACATGGTCCAGATTTGTGAAGAGCTTCATGGTTCACTGAACATTTTATTTAATATGGAGATTGTATTCAGAGTTGTTTGATTTGCAGAAATAACAAGCCCAAATGCTTCAGTTTCTAATGGTAATTAGTTTTCAGCCTAGACAGTCTGTTTAGTTATATATTTACTACCTTGTAAAGAACTATCACAACAAGCCCTAAAGCATTATTTGAAAATTAATAAGCTAAAGAAAGAGGAAATTCTTCATTTTTGCATAGCAACACTCTCTGTATTCTACTTTTTGATTGCAAAATCCAGCTTTTCAATTATAGGTGTACTAAATTGTGATGTTTGAAAAACTATAAAAGGCAATTATCAATGTTTCTTAATACCATAAATGACTAATGCAAGTACATTTTGCTGTAAGGGAAACAAAGGCTAGTATTGTGAACAGAATTCCTTTGCTTCCTGAGTCAGACTAGAATAAACTTTGATTCACATACTTTCAGTGTTATTTGCAATTAATATTAGTTTCTCTGGTGGTTAAAATAATGTGCTACAGATTCCATTGCAGTTTACATATTAGAAAATAAAGGCACATTATTTCTCCATGTTTTAAAGCTCACTGGGCTTTTGTGACATCAGGCAAAGAAGCAAGCAGAAGGTCAGAGCACAAGACCTTGCAGTCGTTCATGTATTCCTGCCTTATTCTTATACAAGAAAACATACGAAAGAGTCACTTCTTCACTCAGGTATATCTTCTTCTGTTCTATCCCTTGCTGCTTTTCAAAGTTAATGGAAGAAAAGTCTCCTTTGCCAGATACTGTGTTGGTTTTTTTTTTTTTTTGACTGGACTCTTCTTCAATGGCTCAACAACGGGTGAGCTCTCAGCGGCTGTGGAGGCTAAGAATGCCTCCATTATACTCACTCAGCATGCTTTACCATTGATTTCTGCCTCTGAACATGGATAGAGGACACGCTTGAGCTGGCAGAAGGAATCACATCATGACATAGACACCTCAGAAGAAGTATGCATTATGGAAATCTTCTTAACAAAGAGAGTTCCTCAGTGATCATTAGCATTAGAGGTTCTCTCAACTCTCTCTCACAAATGGCAATGGAAAGGAAAGAAGGGAACATTTTCAAATCTCGGGAAAGACTGACCCTCTCCCTTTGTGCTGCTGTGTCAAAAGAGCTTTAAATGCCTTTTCATTCCAAATCAGTATAATTGCTTTTGTTCAAAACCAGGTCCAGGCTTCTCAGCAGTGGAGGAAAAGTAAAATGTGTACTGTTTCAAGGTCAAGGAACTAAGTCACTTACTTTACTGGTCCTCATCACTGTCAGTGGTAAAATTAAGTTTTGTGGGAATGGCAGAAGATTTTCTGAGATGGAAAATATATGAGGTGGAGTGGAAGGGGTTGGTGGAGACAGGTTGCTGGGCAATGCACAGCCTCACCAGGAGAGGGGAGCCCTGCCTTCACCCTCAGTGCCACATGGAGCTGACTCAACGTGGAGCTGTGTGTGCAGAGAGTGAAATGGTGGCCTCCTCAGGCTTTTGGACATGTTCATCAGTCAGCTGAACGACCTGATCTGCAAGTACATGGTTGCACATCATAGCTAAGTCACTTCAACATCTATGGCTCCAAAATGGGTGTGTTAGCCCCCAACAAGACTCATGCCTCTTCCATCATCCTTTTTTCCCTTCCCTTCCCTTCCCTTCCCTTCCCTTCCCTTCCCTTCCCTTCCCTTCCCTTCCCTTCCCTTCCCTTCCCTTCCCTTCCCTTCCCTTCCCTTCCCTTCCTTTCCCTTCTTTTCTCTCTTTGCTTTTCAAGAGGGTTATTTTTCTTCCCATTCCACTCCCTCAAACAGGTCACCAAAGTGTCAGGTAAAGACTGAAAAAAAGAAAAAAAAAAAAGCTGAAAAAAAGTAGAAAGCAGGAAAAGAGTACATCTCTACCTTCAGTAGAATCTAGCAATTAAATCAGCTCAGTTACATTATAAAACTACTGACTAAGATGGCTTTTTTCATTCTTCCCCAAAACCTTAAGCCAGAAAGACCACTCCAGAATAACAACAACAGCAACAACAAATTTTAAAAGTACTGAATCTGAAACCTCAGGAGTGCTCTTGTACAGAGAAATGAGATGCAATGAGCCATATTACAGCTCTGTAATAATTTTCTAAGGGCACTCTTAGTTTGAAATCATTCCATCCAATTCTGAAAGTTACTGCTTCCTACTAGCAAAAACTGGTCTGAGTTAAGCTGCCAGAGAAATGACAGAACCACCCCTAAACATTTTCTGAGAATGAACATTTTTTTTCCCAGTGGTATTTGGTCTGGGCATTTCCCTGACCAAATTTACCAAGATCACAAAAGTGGCCATTCATTTCTCCAAGCTTCTTCCAGTAAAAATGTTTATTCACTGTAGACAATATTTATTGTGTCAGAGAAACAGGAAATACAGACTTTGTATCTCAAGATTGCATATTTTAACTTAAGTATGCTTAAGTATGTCTGTGATTTCTGCAAAACACAGGAAAATCTCTATAAAAATACTTAGCAATCCCACTGCTTGGGTTCCACGGGAAATACACTAAAACCTAAAGAATTTGATACAGAATTACATCCTTTTGTTACATACAGGGTAGCATTTGTTGTTTATTTAATGCTTTTAGCATCAATGGCCATGGAAATACACAAACAAGAAGTAATTAGTATTTTAAGAAGCCTAAAGTTTTGTTGGTCTCTGGGATATATTAATGAACATAAATATGTGATGACTTATTTTCAGTACAAGGTAAAAGATGTGGTTTTGTTCAAGCTTTAATAGGAACAATTAACCTTGTAGTACATTAATACATATGTAAAATGTAAGTTGTTCATAAACAAGATAATAAGTATGTTTAAACATCTAGCTTTCTTGTAAGACTTCAGTGTAGTCAGGCTGGGTTTTTAATATACTTGAGAAGTTAAAAAGTGCCCAATGATGATGTAATAGGAATAAATAAGAACAACAGTCATATAATAAGGTATGTTAGGTATTGCTTGAGGCACAAAAACAATGGGTATTGTTTACAAAATCACAAAAAATAGATAGTGCAAGAATTAGAAACAGTATATTTAAGAGCTAAATTAGAAAATAAATTGTTTTTTAGAGAAAAAAGTCTCTGTTTTCTGTAATTCAACTTGAATAACTCAGCCAAACAGATTATGAGTCTGATAAAAAACTGTTGAGGTTTGCTTGTTAGTCTTATATGAAGTTAGTAATAAAAACGTTAAACTAATATCTTGCTGCTTTTACCATGTAGGCACACAATATTTTCTGTAATAGCTTTAATAAGTTCCATATGACTAGTTGGAAGGATAGACTTAATTAAATAACACATTATTGGTTTATCTTTTGCTATCAGTCAATGCTTTGCTTAAAACTTTAAAACTGATTGGAAGAGTGGTGCAGAAGCTTATATCGTTGTTATAAAATATCACAAGCAAGATTAAAATTTTAAAGAATATTTATAATTTGCTATTATATTCTATTGCATGTTTCCATTTTAAAGTAAAACCCTTGTTCTCCCCATTTTCACCAACTGAGAAGAGCAGTGGCTACAACAGTTTTAACCCCCTATATTCCTTTGTCTGAAAAGAAATTGTATCTGCCCTTTCTGTCATTAAAACAAGATTAGAGAGTGAAATAGGTTATATTACTGCTCTGCAGTACCTTTCACTACAGAAATATTTATTAAAGGAAGTAAGCATCTACTTGTCTTGAAATGTGGTGCTATAGCTAATATGACAATATGAAGGTTTTCTTTCAAAATACAGTTTAAGATTCAGAAATCTTAAGGTACGTGCATCCAAAATAATTAGCATAGTTTTTCCTTCAGTTTTAGCAAACACAACTTTCAGAACATGCACAAATATATCCTATGGCTAAAATGACCAGATTTTGTGGAACCATATTGGCATGAAGAACTGAACTGCTTACAAGTAAATTGGAAGTGGGAACTCTTACAAATTCCTTCATAAATTGAAAGAAGCCAAAGAAAATAAATGTATTCTAAAACTTGATTTCTTTTTTCCTACTACCAGTAGGAAAAATACTAGCAAAAACTGTGGGAGAGCCAGTGACATTCTTGGTTTTCTTTTTATTTGCCTATTCAGACTGTAAGTTAGTGCTGCAGTCGTTTCTTAGTGCTACAGTCACTTCTCAGGAGTGCTCAAGTCAAGAAAATGTTATCCAGAAATTAGAAAAACAATGGAGTTACTTTGATTTGTGGAATATTTTATAGCTGAAAGATAGGAAAAAACCCTCTTCAGAAGCTCAGATCCTAATCGTTTACTACTAGTAAAAGAGAGTGGAATACAGTATACCCAGTCCTGCCGTGAAGACAGTCTTCACCATCATTGTCCCTGGAGCAACAGGAATTAGGGAACAGACAAGCTAAACAGGGCTGCCACCTCCCTATCAAAACCTGTCAAGCCAAAATACTATTACTTTTGGGACCTCAGTGTCTTATTAAACTACTTAGCATTAATTGACATCTTCGCCTGCAATGTGAGAGACTTAATTGCAAAGTTAGCACAACCCCATATTTAGAAGTAGCAGAGCCCAAGTGTCAAAGCTGGCAGTTTTAAAAATTAGTTAGCCTAGTAGAAGACAAAATGCAGAGAGTAAAAAGTTCTTCCTGCCAGGGATGACTATTACACAGGCTTGATGGAAATTCTGTCCTGGTCTCTGTTGCCACTAACAAACATGGCCCACATTTTGCTGCTGCTGTGTTGGGAAGTATATTGAGGAGACTGCAGAGAAGAGTTTCATGGTTGTGGCTGACAACTTCTAAGGTCCATCCAAGACCTGCATTAAAACTTGAATGTTAAAATAGTTCCTGTTTCAAAGAACAGGAGAAAGTTTGCTGCTAGAGCAGAGAAGAAAGAAGATGGCCTATTGGGGTATGTGATAAGCTGTTTGTCAGAGAGATTGTTCTTTGAGATATTCACAGCCCAGTTGGGACCCTGCTTTTCTCTCCATAGTGTGAAGCTGCAACTGTACATGTATGATTTTCATTATGAAGATATTTCACACTTAAGCGTTCATGAGAATTGGTTGTATCCCAGTAGAGGATCAAGGGAGTTTGAAAGAGACTTGGTCAATTGTTTCAAAGCTACTGTTTTTTGTAATTCACCAAACTGAAACTTTTTAATTAAATTTTTTGCTCAACCCTTATGTTCAACAACTTCGGGTAACCTAAATTTCTGGAACTATTTTAATATCTAAATCATCTCATAATAGGTCAAATGAAAGCTAGGAAGGGCTATGCAGCTTTAAACAATCATACATGACAGTTACATTCATTTTTCTTAAACTTTGTGTAATTTATTATTTTGAGATTTCAGAGAAAAATTTGGGGAAAGATGTATATGAAAATACAATTATTTTATTACAAATAATTTATTAAGAAAAGACTAGACAGTAAATAAAGTAGGCACATGCCTGTGAACTCAAATTATAAGAGAGATTAACAAATAGATTTCTAAGAGTTATTTATAAACCAATATTTATTAGCAGTTCAGACAGAATTGTAACTAAGAGTAAAGCAGTCCCAAAAGAGGAATTTGGGATTGGTTTTGGGGGAGCCTTTTCTTTTAGGCATGACTGTGGAAAGCAACTTATTCTTGAGACTGCCACCTTCATTAATAGTATGTTATGTATGGTCTTTATACAAAGTTAGTAAAGTCCAAGAGATAATGAGATTAACAGAAAAATATATAACAGATGTTTTGTATAATGTCTACTGTGACGTATGAGTAACTTCAATAAGGCTTTTTAAAACCATAGTCCCCTAAAAAGGTCCATTGAAAGTATGGGACCCTTAGCTAGCAAATTAAAGCCAGCACATGAAATGATAGGCTTGTTTTCTGTAATTACTTTTCACAGACCTTTTAGAAATAGTTTGTGGAGAAACCCCAGGGTTCTGTGCACCACAGACTGCAAACCACTGAATTAAACAGCCGGGACTGGTGGAGGAGTTAGCCAGTGGGCTAAATAGGAACAAAAGGGTAATAGTCTCTAAACACACAGAGCACCCAGAGCCAGGGATTTATATAGCTCACAGTGGTTTAGGCCAGTGATGTGAGTAAAGAGCACTGGATTAATTTAGAATGATCAAGGCTATTCGTATTTGTTACCAAAGTTTACAGTGGAGATGTATGTAATCAAAGAAAAATATACTGAATTATACCCTACAAGATAAGTTTGTGATGAAAGAAAAGGACACAAAAGAAGTGTATAGCTGGAGCTGATGGGGTATTGACATTAACCTGTGAAAAAAGGTCACTAGCAGTCAAAACTGAACAAGAAAAAAACCAATGGAAGTTGTGTCTAGCACTTACCACTACAACCCAGCGGGAAAGCTAAACTAAAAACTACTTGATTTCATTTTTGACCACCCCTGGCTAACTCACTAAGATTTTCTTATTTAGGATTACAGTTGTGAAATGGAATGAGAGTATGTTTAGGAATTCTAGATAAGATGAGCTAAGTAATTAGAAAGTTCTGGTATCAAGTAGGGTTGCATTTCATATGTTTTGATTGTAACCATTTAGTGTAACCAAATGCCTGACCTAAATCATCACTAAGTATTTTTCCTTAGTTTTAGCTTTACTGTGTGTGAGAATGAGAATGCAGAGTCCATGGAGGTAGCAAACACAAGCAACACTGTACCTGTGCTATGCTGAGGGTTTCAACTCGTGATCTGACACGTTTCCTTGCAATTTCAGAGGCATTTTGTGTCATACACTGTGCTGATTTTGATGAAGGACCTGCCAAAGGTGGTACCACATACTGTGATGCAGACAATGGAGAGACCATGTAGAACCAGTCATGCTCCAAAACAGCACCATATTTACAGTCTATGTCTGCTAATAGCAAGTTCTACATGCCAACAAAGTCCTCAGACCTCCCTTGTAGCAATCATCTAACTCTATACATGCCTAGTGCCTGAGAGGTTTCATATCTCTGCTCCATTTTGACTTAACAGATCTCTTTTGTGCATGGTGACTGCCTTGGCTAAAAGGGAGTGTCGCTCTCTCCCTCCCTACAAAGCTGTATGCAATGAAAAGCAGACCTCACGTGAACAGTCCCAAAATGAGAAGTCTCTTCTATGCCCTGAGTAAAGCGCAGAGCAACTCTTTGAAGGGTGGCATTTAAACTACTCTCTCTTCACACTGACAATGTCTGCTCTGATTTTTGGCCTCTGAGGATGTTAAGCATTTAATTTTACCTATGTCTGCTGTGTGCTACTTTGAGACTGATGATTCAAACGACCAGCAAAGATGTCTAGAGGATAAGCACCAACTTTTTTTGCCATTTTTGAGCAAGTCTAACAGTCAGGTTTTTCTGCCTAAAAATTGTGATTCAGAAATACCTATTCTTACCTATAAAAGTGATACATTTTAAATGAAGAGTCTATAGCAATAATAAGACCAGACAATACTGTTAAAATGAGGTAATCTATAGTGCGTAATATAAAAGACTGGTACAATAATGGTAGGACAATGAGAAGCACAAAGAGATTGAACAGTTAGATCTTGAGGGGATATTTAATAACTAGAAATCTGATAAAGAACTGTTTACTGTAATTACATATATAGTTAAACTTTATGTACATGTTTCAGTTACAATATCTCAAGCTAGTGAAAGAGAATCTGTTGCCAGACCATAACGGATTGTTCCCACAGGACATCTGCTTCATGTGTTTAATTTCTTTAAAAAAGTAGGCAATACTTTGTAGCTATAAAAGTATGAAAGCATAAGATTTTATTTGATATTATGTCAAAATTAAATAGTTGTGCCACATTTTTTCTTTTATCCCTTATAATATTTAATACTGACATAGTTCTGATGCATCAGTAAATTATCATATAGCTTTCTAAAACTACTGTAGCATTCAGGGTAGGAAAAACACTAAAATATATTTTGGGCTAGACACAGAGCACTTCTTTGGAATTAAACACCTCACTGAAGTGGAATATATGTACTTACATTAAAAAAAACCAAACCCCAAACTATCTAGAAAACCTGTATGTCAGAACCCAACATTCACAAGGGACTTTTTAGGCAGCCTTAATTCTAGACAGATGCATGCCCTTTGACTGATGAATGTGTAAATTACAGAGCAGGGCACCTGGGTTACCCAGTAGGAGATGTTCATGCAAGGACTGGCATGGGATTTAGCCACATTTCAGCTGCAGGTTTCTTGTCTGGATGTTCCAGTGAGGACACTAGTGCTGAGTCCTCAGAGTGAATAGGTATTTGCACCTGAGCTAGTCACCCTGCACTGCCTTGGTGGACAAGGATTCATTGATCTCATCCTAATGTAAACTTCTCCAACAGGTAAGATTAATTTCTCCCTAAAAATATGTTTTGTTTCATTGACCATAAGGTGAGCCTAGGCAACTCACTCAGATGTAGAGGTTTGCTTTATACATATAAAGTTAAATGGACTTCAGCCTACTTGATTTGTAAGTCCTAACTCAAACTCTGTTACTCAAAGACAAAAACTGGGCCCAACAACCCAAACTGTAAGTGTGATCAAGGAAGGCCTAGTAAACAACAGGACAATTATATTCTTATAAATCAATACAGATGAAACTGGTGGTGCTCTCCACTGTTTGCCTAATAACCTGAATTATTTGTAAGGCCAGGAGATATCTGGGATCCAGTGCCCTCATCATGAAAAAAAGTTAAACACCTACACATCACTCCTTGTTCATCAGGCTTTAATTTAGCTTGGAGAAGGCTCCCTCAGCCTCTCCGGAGATCCTAGCTCACTGAAGGCAAAAGTACAAGAGCTTTGATGCCACAAAAGAGCAAACAAGGAGCAAGATGATCCATAAATCAGTGGTGAGCTGGAGAGAGAAGCATAATCTGGTGCCTTGCAGGGGGATAAAACAGTAAAAGGTTTTGGAAGTGGGACTTGTCGCCAAGATTTCCATCTATAGATCTCATGGTCTGATTTCTGGGCTGGTGGTCAACCTTCCTTTTGCTTCCCAACTATGTCTGCACTTTTTGCTTTTGTCTTATAGCTAGCATTTTTTGAAGGTTTCTGCTCCATGGTGAGTGACAGAGCACACTGAAGGCAGAACTGCTAAGGGAAGCAAGATGATTCCCATTTTTACAAAAATGGAAGAGACATATATCATCATGGCTGATGGCACGTGGAGCAAGAGGGCAGATCTAGGAAGAATGGGGTAGTATATCAATAAAAGATCCCTTAATGGAGAGGCAGGTAATTTCTTTGTTTTTTTTTCTTTAAATGAAAAAATCATGGAGAATTTCAAGCAAAACAGATGCAGTCAAATCACTGCATTCAGAAGAGAGAGAAATTTTCACAGTCCAGAAATTATACATTTCAGGCTATTGACATTCCTGCTGGGTGCTGGAGTAAGAGAATGTCATCATTACTATTTCTCCACACAGGTGCAGGATTGGCTAGTGATGCAGTAGTGATTTACAATGCTGTCAAGGACAACTTCAGATCCTAATCAAGGAAAAATTCATTTTTTTTCTGTACTCGGGTCCATATTTCATTTTTTATAATCCTTTTCCACTTCTATACAAAATACTCAACCAAACTCTCACCTGAGCCCTTCAGGAGCTGTAACTAAGCTGGATAAAGTGTCCATCCTCAGTGACCGGGCTACTACTACCTAAGTAGATCGCAGCAGTTACAGAAATGAGAGCAGGACTTATATGTGCACAATACACCACCACCCTATCGCTGAGTCTTTCTTACATCTGTGCCCCAGACTGAACCCAAAAATTTCCAAAATCAATGGGTTTTCTTTACAGTGGTTGAGAATGTAACCCTGAGTGACACAGTCAATAAAAAATGATTCATCAAATGATAGTTTAAGACCTTAATAACCTTTGTGTTAGCCATTTCATTAATTCTGCTGTTTAGCTTGATTATAGAAACCTGGCATTTGAATAAATCATATTTCCAGAAAGTCATACTGTCTTCGTTTTCTAGGTGCTAAGAAATGAAAAATCAAACCATTTCTTTTGCTATTTTGTTCTTTTGGTTGATCATTCCCAGTGGTAAACATGAGTTGTGTTCTCAAACTCACCAAATCTGAACACAGTATTCTAGCAGAAGAATAATCTTCCTGGATCTAAACATTGCCTTACCCGTTTGTACCTCAAAAACCTGAAACAGTTTTTTTGCCATGTTATCACACAAGGAATAATAATATTATGACACCTCTCATTGTTTCCTGAGCTACTGATTTTCAGAATATAGTTTTCTACTGTTTACATGTGACCTAGATGCATAATTTTGCATTTAACTTGAATGGGTTCAGCTTGCCAAGCAATCCAAATTTTTCTTTATAACTTCCTGGTCTTCATAATTGTATACCACTCTGCCAATCTCTGTCAGCAATGTAATGTATCAACAGTATTTTGATATTTACTAAGGTGTATGGAAATGTTGAATAACGTCTTCTAATTCCTAGTTCTTACCACCCATATTTGAAATCATTATTTGATAAAGGGCTCTTACTGAAAAAAAAAAAAAATCAGCCCATGTTTGAGAGTGGTATGTTAATCAGTTCTTCATGTATTGACTGTCTGCTTATTAATCTTGCAATATATGTGAATTTAGGATACTTTGACCAAGCACTTTTGACACATAGAGCTCCTTGAAGTCAAAGAAGATGCTAAATATTTCCATACGGGGAAACATAAGGAAACAATTAAGCATCCCCCTCCTTATAATTAACAAAACAGTAGAAGTTTTCACCCCATGACACACTGAATACAAATTCAGGGGAATGTAACTGATTTGCATGTAGCTCTGCATTTATAAGAGAGAAAGAGTCAGAAAACAAGCCAAAAAATAGTACCAAGAGGAATGAAAATGGGGAAAAATGCTGTAGTCATGAGAGAAACGAAACAGGGAAAGCCTTTTGAGTGATGTGCTGTCTGGAAAGCTGGCATAGAACTGTGAGAAAGGAAACGCTCTCCTGTTGTTTAATTGTACTGTGTTTGGAGTAATGGAACCTCTGTGTACATTCTTTGTAAATCAGAATGATTTCAGTAAGAAAAATATTTAACTCGTATGGCATCAGGGAGGCCAGGGTTTCTTAGATGAGGGCTGAGATCACCTCAGCATCTTGTTACATGGAAGCAGGACAAGCAAGTGTCAGAAGGACTCATCCAAGTCTGGAATTTCAACAAAATTCTCAGAAAGAGTAAAGTCAGAGTGATGGACAGCAGCTCTTCAAAGAATGTTTTTCTCAAAGACTTGTCATTCCTGAACTCTTCTGAGAATAAAGTCACTGTGATTAAGAAATTCTTTTGCTGAAGCTTGTGTTTTTGCTTTTCTAGCATGTCATCCACAAAGGTGTGAAACTGGAAGTACAGGTTTTGTAGGGTATTTGTCATGATTTTTCAACAATTTTATGACCCCCATGTAGTGATAAACCAATACTTTCATTATATTAATGTTCCCATCTTAGTTTCCTTATATAAATTTTTGCATTTCACAACTGCTATTTTGTATTATTTATAGTCTATTACCCTCTTTTTTTCCCCCTTCTGGCCAAAATTAGCCAAAGTTATTCTGTCTTCACTGTAGAAGCAAAAGATTTTAATCTTCTAATAAATTATAATTTAAAATTATTAAAAGTTATGAAATACATCTTAGTTTTAATTTTTTCTTCTTCCATGTTGCCTTCTAAATCAGCTGTGCTCATCCTCAAATTTGTGAAAATAGTTACATATTACTGATTTGTCTTTTCCTTGTTTACCTGCGTGTATGTCAAAAAGCTTACCCACAATAAGCAATAATAAACAAGCTTAAGTCAAAATAAGACATTCCTAAACCATTCCAGTGATTAAGCATTTTTTACCCATCATTCTCATATCCAAAGTAAAATTATCTTTTCCTGCATGTAATGTAATTTGTGTTACAGTCATTTAGAAATTCTCTCTATATTTAGCTCCTGAAGGAGGCCTTGGGATCCAGTCCCATGCTATTGCCAACAAATACCATCCATAGTCCATCAGCTCATAAAGTACCATTTTAAAACAGGATTATTTTCCTTTCACTCTCCTGAAAGATGTTCAGGGCTTCTTCTTTCTACTAGTTACAAGTCTGCTTCATATTTGCAAGCTGAATTAATGCCTGTTTTCTTTAGCTTTGATTTTTCCCATGGTGGGGCTTATTTTCTTGGTGTTTTCAATAGAAAACTTAGACTGTTTTAGCAAAAATAATCATGCTTTAAGAGCCTGTACCATGGTTAATTCATCCTTCCTAAATAGGGCTGAAACTGAGGTATACATGTAAAATTATATTAATACTTTCCCATATCTACAAGAAATGCAGCCATTGGTACATTTTAATGTATTTTTTCCCAATTCTGAAGTTGTATCACATTGGCGTCTCACAGTTATCCTGTAACAAGATTGTGTATCCATATCCTTCTGTCATATCCACCTCTTCTACCATACTCAGTTGTTGAGTTGTTATTAGTGGTAACTCTGAGCTGCTGGATTTCATTGATTTTCACAGAATCACATAGTAGGTGAGGTTAGAAAGCATCTCTGGAGATCAGCTAGTCCAATCACCCTGCTGAAAGCAGCATCACCAAGAGCAGGTTTCCCAGGACCACACCCGCTTGGGTTTTAAATATGTATAGAGATGGAGACTCCACAGTCTTTCTGGGCAAGTTGTTGCAGTGTTTGAATTTCTCCTAAGCAATTTTTAATGGGTGATTTTAGTATTCCAATGATATGAATCATTCCACCAGATTTCACTTGTTTCAGTTGTGTAAAATTTCTTCTTTTCAATGAGAATTTCCAGTTCTTCATGCTCGTTACCTCTAACTGACATGTAAGTAAATGAAAAAATGTCTTTTCTTCATGCTTTTGGTTATTGTTTTGATTTGTTCATGACATGCTGATTTGAACTACATTTGCCGCACTGATGCCCCTCCATTCTGTTTTTATGCTTTTTCTGTCATCCAAACAGAAGACGAGAAGTTCACTTTCCTCCCTTTGAGGAGCTGCATGCCATCTGAAATACATTGTTCTTTCTGTGGCCTTGATGTAGTCCAAGATTTTAAAAAGCCTCCTTCAATTCCTCACTAGCTACCCATCCTCCAGTATCTTCTGTTTTTTCCTTTCCACGATACCAGAAGATTGACTGCAAAGACCACTTCAGTTTCTCCTTCTTTCTCTCTCTTCTCAGACCTCACTGTAGTTTGCATCCTTTTATCTGTGAGATAATTGACTCCAGTGTATATCATGATCAGTAGAGACTTGCCAGACAACCTCATAATTCAGCCCAATCTTGCAGTTACAATGGATCTTCTGTCCACACTGTGTACATATGTAAACAGTGCAGATATTTACATAAAAACCAGTGAGAGGTAGGTAAAATATTTCCTCTTCCATAGATTTTACAATGCAAAGATATCAAAAGCATGGTTTAGAGCACCTGTTTTATAAATGATAATTACAATAAACAAAAGCTTGTATTAGTTATACAAAATCTAATGGAAAATCTTAGTTGATTAATTTCCATGGTTAGAATAGAGCAAAATTCTTTTAACCTAAAGTCTGCCATGTGAAAATACAAAAATGACAAATGGGATCTTTTTACAGTGATACAGTTGCAGTTTTTCTATTTGTGTTTTAAATTTTGCTGCTCAATTTGTTTACTGTTTTATGGAGTATTTCTTAACCTAGTCTATTTTGTCTCAAACTTTCCTACTATCCTGCTACTAGACAGAGCTCCATTGATACACTGGCCACAAGGCTGTTAAATTCTGCTCAAAGTGGATGTTAAATGAAATGCTGATAGTATTTTACTTACTAGTGTTCCTAGCATTTAAAAAGTTAAGCAAATGAAAAATCCTAGTAAGTCATACCTCAGATGAAGTTGGGAAAAAACCCACTGGCAGGATAATTAATGTCAGAAGCAAACACACAATTGGTCAGGTTTTGAAAAGGACAAATTTAAAGAATAAAATATGGAAAATTCTTTCAATAAAAAGAAGGGGAATGAACAAATGAAAACAAACCAAAACCAGCCAGACATGTTAGGATAGGTCTAATGTAGGAAATAATATTTATAGACATAAATGTATAAAATTATTAGGCATTTTAGAAAACATACTCAAATTTAATATTACAATTAATAGTAATAAATTCCTACAAATTATGGCAAAAGGCAAAACTTCCTCTAACAAGCCCCCCCCCAAACAAATCCTAAGTAATATGCCAGGTGAAATAAAATGGGGGTTTTTAGTTATTTCTGAAGTCTGTGCAAAGTTCTGGAAATTCACAGAACTATGAATTCATGCATGCAGCAAGAGAGCTAACAGCATGTAGGAAGCAACCAGTATCTGAAAGATTTTTGTAAGATTAGGACTGAATTATAATATCCTGCTGTAATTTCAGACAGTGTAATCCTCATCTGTAATAGCTGGAATGTTTTAGATTTATACTCCACTCAAACCTGTTTGCCTGGCCTAAGCACTAAAGCAAAACTTGGAATACGTATTTCCCAGGACTTAACTACAACAGAGTATTTCTACAGCAAGTTAGATAGGAGCTCACATGCATTTTCAAAGATTTGTTCAACCTGAGCCTAAATGTTGCAGTAGATACCTAAATTCTTTCTAAGACCACAACTCTCATGCCTAATGAGGACTCTTTTTTTTCTTTATTCTGAAGTTCCTCTGGTATGTAAGCAAAGGTTTAAGATACATTGCTTCAGCATCTAAATCCATTTTGAGCTTCAAACTTGCTATTGATTTCCAAAGAGTAAGACTGAAAATTCCTCTCCAGGAGTTTTTCTCCTAAAGAAATTTCCTAGGAATTTTAGTCTTACTCTTTTTTGAGTGAAGACATTTCCAGTTAAATAAAGAAAGTAGAGCTTTAGTGTAAAATACAGAGGCATTCTTGGAGGTAGAGCCCAGAACTCCTTTTTCCTCTGACATGTTAGATACTCAGCATGTGCTGGGAAGGTAAGAAGATAAAATATCTCCATTGGAATACAAGGCTGTAACTCCGATTGTATTTTACATCAAAGAAATTGCCTCTTGTTTCACTTTCGTTTTCATTCTGTGTTTTACGGACAAGAATATTTCCTGGAAATTACAGTAATGCCTTTGAATTTCTTCATAACATATCAGAAAGAGCTCTGGATGTTTTAGGAATGAAGCAGAAATGGATTGACTAAGACTCCTGTCCGTATGAAGAACCTGGCAGTCAGCAATATAAGGGGAGATGTGACAGTAAACTAATGACCGTATGCTGTCTTCCTGTGCAGCTACACAATGTTTGCAGAACACTTGGGTGTAGTACGACTTTAAAAGCATAAATTGCAACACACTGTGGATCCATGGTTATGTTTTTAATGGAGAAGAATGTTTTTTATAAGGAATCACTACACTGTAGTAAGTTAGAAAAATTCATCAGAGTTTCTTCCCCTCTTCAAAAAGACAGGAAAGTTTGGATTCATGTGATTTTATTTCAGTGTTAACAGTCACCTTAGGATCCCTTGTACTTACAGTAAAAAATTATCCACATTTAGGGCAGGATTCATCTGAGCTACTTTGAACAGGTACATTTAATCAGTGTAATCCTTCCATCAATGACCCAAAAAAAAAAAAAAAAAAAAAAAGAGTTCATGAAAGCATGAAAGTGATCATGCCAGTGCCTTGGCAGTAGCAAAAAGCTGTCCTAACAGTCACCAAAAGCAATCCTCATTACAACCAGGAGGGAAGGAGTAATCGATGCTGAGATAACTGAGCTGCTTAGCTACATTTTCCATTTTCCTAACATTATTCTCAAAATGAAAAATTACAGATTTTGCTGCCTGTGTGTGTAAGTGGTGGAATGACTTCAAAGAAAAAAAAAAGAAATGCTCTTGAGGTCTTCTCGCTCTCTCAAGGCTATAGTTCAGAAGTGGTTATTAGTCAGAATATACATAGAAAATGCATTTTCATTTTAGGGTAAAACCCGTTGTATGATGGTTAGTTGCAGAACACTAATTCCAAAATATGTTTTCTCTTCTACTTATGATCAGACTTCTCTGTCATTTACCTGAGGGGAGCAGAGTGTGAAATTAAACTCTGGTTAACTCCTTGCTCCCTCTGGATTTGGTAATGCAGAGTGTTTTGCTATGCCATGCATCAAATATTGAGTCTTTCAGTGGAGACTACAGGTACTTATTATCCACATGCATTTTCAAAGCTTTCTCATTGCCATTCTGGCACTTGTTCCCATCTCATGATATTACTGCAACTATAGGAAGATTGTAGCCAGCTCAATTTGGAAAAACTTTGCAAACTAGTAGTGGTCTCTGTGTATCTACATCAAAGTAGGGCTATGTTTATTTTTCTTTTATGACATTACCCAAATGCCCTAAATCCAGACTAAATTATTACAATGCTAGACAATATAAAAACATTCCCTGCCCCAAGGAACTTACAAGATAGGAACAAAACCACAGGAAAAATCCTGATGAGGATTGATAAGGATTACTTCTTTCTTTTTGGCCATTCAACTGTACGGTTGAAGAACTCATAAACTATGAGTTTTAAATAAAATTTATGTTCCAAGTTGCTTACGCTGTCATTTTTCTTCTTTTCCATTACTCATTTGTTGTAAATGCTATGATGACATTCCCAGAATTACCATGGAATTATCTTTGAAGCAATATTTTATGACCCCCTTCTTCAGTCCTCAAAAACATACACAAGAGAGATGTAATCAAACTAATAAAAATACCTTAATTGTGTATTCATTTAAATGACCTTTGAGATCTTCAAAATGAGGTTCAGGTGTCTGCATGCTATTGGAGCTGCTTACAACATACACCATGAAAAGCTTGTCAGGTGTATGTTGTGGGCTTTGTTTATTTTAAAGGACTTATCACAAAAGTAAGTTTATGCTTAACAAAAGACAAATTGCTTGGTATTAGAAAGAAGACCCAAGCAATTGGGAGTTGTAGAAAAGGTTTTTGTTGTTTAAAAAGGACACCAAATTGTAACTAAAACATTTTCTGAAAAGAAGTGCAAACAAAGAAATAATTTTAAAGGGAAAAATTTCCTTGAATCGCAAAAAAAGAGCTAATGAAAAAGCTATATTAAATACAATTAACCTTTTGAATCAGTGACTGTTTCCTTTGTTTCCATGATCCTTTTCTTCATCTTTATAGAAGTACTTGGGCTGAATATATTGGCTGGATTTTTCTTGGAATGAAATAAGTCCCCTAAAGCAACAAAACGAAAGAGAAGAACTTCCATAAGACTTTGTTAATTCAAATAAATACTTCCCTGTGGCGTATTTCTCTAGTCTCAGTTTCCTGGGAATTATATAGGGGAATGTAGGCCTAATACAGTCAGTATAGCTGACAAATACATAACAGAGTTTATGAACTTTATGCAATACCCCTCTTTACTTTTCTCAGTCATGCATGAGAGGGAATTGCGCTTCTCTACATAATAAAGGCATGACATACCCTGAGACATGGACTTTACATGTCTCATTTGCTCATCCAAGTATCCTGTAATTCAGATGTTGCAAGATCACCATTGCTCTGAGACTAAGCACAGGCACCCTACACATCTCAACAGCCAGTGTTTTACTTGATCTCAGACCTTCTGGGAAGGACCTGTCCGACATTTATGATGTGACATTGCTGCAAGGGCTGATGGAAGAGAGTGGAGGACTCTGTGCGATCAGCATCATCAACCTTATTTGCAGAACAGAAGCAGACCTGGATGCATGCTGACAGGTGAATAAGCCTCACCTTTCTCCTCAGCCAGGTTTCAGAGTTCAGATGCAGACCTTCACTGAAGCTTTTGTGGCAAAAAATACTACCTCGATCCCATGTCTGAGCCTACTCTTCCAGTCCAAGATGTATGGCCACCTTCCTAAATAAAACAGGTCTAGCACAAAAACTTGGATAATGGAAGTCTCTGCTCTGTGTCTTCACTGTTTAGCAAACTCCCTGGCTCTGTTCCAGACTGCTCCAACTAGCTCTAATCAAAATAATACCCAAGCAGAGATCAGGGGATATTGAATCTCAGGGATGTCTCTCAGAAGGCAGTCCAGCATAAGTCTCTCTCATATGTGGCTCTCTCCAGCCACAGCTGTTGTTCAGCTTTATCCTAGGAAACTTTGCACCCTCAGCAACTTTAAAGTTGCTTCATGCCACATTCCACAGCATGCAGCACAATTTCTTCAGTTTCCTTTTGCCACATTCCACAGCATGCAGCACAATTTCTTCAGTTTCCTTTATGGGCATGCCAACCTCTTTGCTGAGCTGCAGCAAAGCCCTTGCACTGTTTAAAACAGTTTAAGTTGTCAAGACATTCAAAACACATGGATTAGTGCCAGACCAATAGAAACACCACTCCAGGCCCAGAGGAACCCCAGTATAGAGTGCTCCGTGGTGTGGACACAACACATGTGCTCATCCTGGGTACTACAGATGCAAGATTCTTCACTCTGCCCACAGGGATTGGTATTGGTCTCTTGTCTTCTTTTATTTAGCGGTACTGATCTAACCAGACTGTCCTGTAAACTAAGCACTTGAGTTTTGAACATTGTTGATAAAGAATACCCTAAACTGCTAAAAATGTGTAGGAAAAAGGCCCAAGCCCATATGACTTGTCCTATGCAGGAAGCAGAGTAAGGCAGAATCACTGAAGAGCTGGAAAACAGTAGGAGTGGCATTGCCTTAAGCAATGCGCACAGAATAGGAGACAGCATGTGCTGGTAAGCAGAAGGAGCACTCAGAAGGTCTGCACTATTACTGCACCCCTGCTTTCATTGTGGATTCCGAGGATTTATGTTTCCCTTTCCTTCTAGTTTGAAAGAAAAGAAGGCAAACTACTTGGTAGGATCACATAACTATTCCTGTCTAGTAAAGGCACTCCACAGTATCTTTATGCTGTTAGGGAGTAATGAGCGCACCATCCCTGAGAACTGTGAAATTACCACTTCAACAAAATGCAGCACTGCTGCCATGAAAAGTTTGTAAGCATGATAGTTCACTCTGAAATTAATGCAAATGGCTTTTGTGTTCATTATGGAGATCTCTTTCTATATCTTAATTCATATATCAAACTTTGGTAGTTGATACAACCATCAGGCATTCCTCAGTGCTTTTCAAACCTTCAGAGAAGTAGTCTAACTACATTCCTGAATTAAGATTTTGAAGTCATTAAGGTGGGAACAGGTAAGGAAAAAACACATTTAGAACTATAATGAGAGTAAAGGAGTGGTTTAAGTCAATTATAAATAAGCGTAATTTATTAGAAATAAAAAAACTTCATACATAGCAAAAACACAGATTGTAACAACTCAGCAATTAGGGGATTACTGCTAGAACAAAAGATCACTTTTAGCTCTTGTTGGTGAAAGATAATAATATTGAAATTGTGATTAGAAAGTGGGGAATTTCCAGACAGTCACTGTAGGGTTTTCTGGGCAGATTTACACCTGCAATTGGCCTATTGAAAGTCATTTGTAAGCAGCGGCATTCAGTATTCTATAACAACTTGAAGCAAAAACCAGCTCTCCAGATGGGAGAGAATAATCCTGACACCACAGGTGCTGTACTGTAAATTCGTAGTTTGCGTGAGTAAAGAAGTAGCACCTACCTTCCTTACCCTAGAGAGACAATCCTGATTCCATAGGTATGACATCTATATCATTAAGGACACTCATAGACATACCTAAGTAAGCTTTTAATTGACTAGCTGGTGTGTAATTAGTGTATTGTCATCTCACAGAGCTCAGCACTGGCTGTAAAACCTGACCAGGTTTCTAGCTCATAGCCACAGACTGCGGTGTAGTCATCCTCTGAGAGCTGCAAGACAAACAAGGGTGGGACTATAAATTCTGTTTTACAGGCAGACATTTTAAAATGCACATAACCATCTAATGATGCAATTAGGTAATGCAGCAAGGCAGTTAAAGGGATTTTTGTAGGCATCTACATACCTAACTTTCATTTTGTAAAATTTCTTAGAATTGTAATGTATACCCAGCTGTATCAGATTGGTTTTAGAAATTTGGTGTACGTAGTTTAAAGATACACCTCTACTGTCAAATTAAGCAGTGCCTGGAAATGTTCCTATGTCTGTTAGAGCAGTTTCTGACAAGACGTTGGCTAATCCAACTAACACCCTACAAACAATTTGTGACTTAGGTTTGGGAGTTGGGTAAGTCCAGGGACCATTCCCAATGGACAGTTTGCAAACCGCTTCCTTTCATGGGAGGAAAAACCCCATCTTATTAGCATAGATATGGGTGTTCCATGCCAGAGGGCCTCAGTTCCCAGGCCTGGCCACCTTTAATTTACTTAGATGGCCATAAGCTAGATGGACTTGTGCAAAGGGTCACCCAGGAAGTCTGCAGCAATGACAGTAATTCTGCAATATATTAGAGTGCCTAACTCAAAAATATAAATTATAAAATAAAATCACAGTAAAACTTGTTTCCAAAAGTACAGCAATTTTTTATACTAGAAGATATTCTCCTACCATTAGAATAAGAAATACAATGTAGGCAGTACAAACACTACAAAAGACATACAAAGAAAGATCTTGTGATTAATAGAGAAACATTGCCTAAACAAGTTTCAAAATAACATTTCGACGGGGGTACTTATCACAGACAAGGATTGTAGAATGAAACTAACAATGTTGGAATCCATTTATTTAAGTGCCTGCAGTTATCATTTAAGGAAAAAAAAAAAATTTAATGAATCTGTAGTTCCTATTGTTTTAGTTTCTGAACTTTTGTCTTTATTTTCTTTCAAAAGCTGGGTTTTAAACTTAAAGATTAATTTCCTCACTTTTAGTGTCAATACTACCAGTCCTAACACCTAGTGAACAGTATATATGCACATTTATTTTCTTTCAAAAGCTGGGTTTTAAACTTAAAGATTAATTTCCTCACTTTTAGTGTCAATACTACCAGTCCTAACACCTAGTGAACAGTATATATGCACATTTATTTTCTTTTTGCAATCAATAGATCAGAATTGCTTCTTGCTAATTTTTACCAGTATTAGGGTGACTGAGAAGGATGACACTTCCCACCATGAAGTCTGGGAACAAGAAAGTGGGTCAGTAATAGAAGTCAGATAAGTTTATTTTAAAAGTATACTTTGTCTCCACACAATTTTTAAAACACTGCTAGGTAAGTATAAGATCAAATTTTACAGATATTTACAAAAAACATGATTATTTCTCCAGCCAATAAAAAAGATTTCAGCAAAGTCAGCATTTACAGGAAAGTACAAATTTTTTTCCCTCCCACAAATATCATTGTGTATCAGATTAACCACTGAAATTTAAGTATAATAAATATATTCAGAGAAATGATGAAAAAATAAAAATCTGAGTCTAATTTAACACACATTTTTTTATACATATGTAGGGATGAGAAAGAAAAATTTGGCTGCTGGGTAGAAAATAGAAGTAGAGTAAAATTATTTTTCGTGATTTTCAGTCAAATAGGTTTCTGGTTTTAAAGAGAGAGCCAAATGTCTTCAGAAGCAATTTGTTGCATCCTAAAGTCAATGTGTAAGTCAGAACGATTGAATTGTCTTCTGGACATATCTGTCTCTCTCTTTTTACTATAGAGGATGCAGTTCTTGACATTTAACTCTTGCACAGCTAAAGGCACGTGGGTGAATCCCATTCTACAGAACAAAGGTAGGATATTAGAATGACAAATAACAAGAAGGATGCCAGATCACCTTCTCAACCACTGCCCTGCAAGAGGGAATTGCTGGACATTGCACAGGGTGACTCCCTTTGTGTCAGGTAAGTGCAAGCATCCTAAGGCAAATGCAAACCTGAAGCTTTCTTCAGGAAATATAGGTGGGTCAGCTCAGAGCCTGCACTGGGTTCATACCTAAAGACTGAAATGATGTAGGTTTGGCCTTGAATCCACCCAACACAACAGTGAAGATGAAACCATTTTCCCTGGCAGCTTAACACACCCATTTTGGTATTATTTACTATGATGTTACCAGAGGATTAAGTAAAAATGGGAACCATATGTGATAGACAATGTACAAAATAGAAACTGGATCTTTTCCAAAGGGCTTTCAGTCTTAGTAATAGAAGGACAAAATAAGGAAAGGGTTATGACCTACAAATAGAGGCAATAATCATGTTAATTCCTAAATTAACTTGGTGGATTTGTTTGAAGAAGATTGTTTTAACTGAAAGAAAAGAGTGGAAAAGTACAATAAGACCAGAATGGGAAAAAAAAGTTTGATGAGCAGCTCTGGGAAGATGATGCTATGAAGACACTATGGACAGAAGTGGTGACTCGGTGCACAAAACCAATTTACACATACCATGATATTCTATGAGCCTCCAGATTTTGCTGTTTGATTTTTTTTTTTTATTTTTATTTCCACTAAGTTATGTGAAGGTAGAAAAAAGGAATCACAACATGGATTTGAGTGCCCCCAGAATATGTGAGATGGTTTCCTCACAAACACCTAGTTTTGGAAGGAGATCTAGAGAAGGGTGACACAAATAAACCCCACTGTACATAGTCATCAGTGCAGAAGTTTGAGTTTCATATGTCTTTGTAACTGCATCAACTTCAACTTCCATATGTTAGTTTGTACTCCATGTTGATATATCAACAAATGACCTGTATCACAGCTGTGGTAGGCAGATTCTTACGTATAAATTAATACTGTTAATGTCAAGTAGTCAAGGTTCAGTGCTGACCATCATTTCATATTATGTCACGTAAAGACTTCAAATATCATGTCTCTATGTTGCCTGTTTTTACTGACAACCAAGCATCCTAAGCATTGTAGCATTTTGTCAGTTCAGCAGATCCAAAGCCATCCATCACTGCTGCTATTTCTGTCATACGCATTTAACTTCAGCATCAACCAACAGTCTGCAGTCTTGGTTACTGATCAATATCATCACAACTGTCAGATGCGGACTAAATTCTTTTTCCCTCCCAAAGTTGCTTAATGCAATGTGTGATATAGATACTTTCCTTAACAAATTTTCTACACCATGTTTGATATTTGAGTATGGGAATGTTTCCTGCATGAACTTTCATAATTAATTTAGATTTTTAACATCTTTGTTAACACTTTATACATCAATATTTGGTGTTCCAAGGATGTTTCTTTTCTTCCTAAGAGTCACAATCCAAAAACCATGAGCTTCCTGAAATCAAGGGAATGAGTTCAAGAGACCCTATAGTCTTAAACACAACCAATTTCAGAGACATATAAAAACACCATGGAAATTTCACTGAAGTATTGGTATGACAGTTTATATTGATTTCAAAGTTAAGAGTCTTTTTTCATTTTGCTATGAAGTTGAAGGAAAATTATTTAGGAAAGTACCTAAACAAAGCTTAAATTCCATTGATCTCAGATTGTCATCTAGCAGCCTCCTGGAATAGGGTATAAACAGTCTTATTAACAAGCAGTTTGAACTACTGGTTATCTTATTTTTTCCAGAGGTATTTTTTTACAAAAGGCTGCTCTTTAAACTCCTTTGAAAAAAATCAAATGAAATTTTAAAGGGGAGGTCTGACTCAGACCACAGATCAACTGGATTTGTTTAAAGAGGTGGCTCGAAATTAAAGTTCTAAGGCCTAAAATTCAAGGTTTCCTGTGTTGTGGAAGGATACTAGTAGCGGTAAACAAGCACCGAGAAGTGTTATGCAGTTCTGCACAAAGCCCAAAACTGCCAGGAGCTAAGGTGGTGCTTCAGACGTGAACTGAATATTGAATAAACATATATCTTTAAAATTCAAAGTAAAAAAAGAAAAAAGCGCACATCGTGAATAAAGAAGATCCGATTTCTTAACAAAGGCTAAGGCAAAAAAGAATGATAAAGATGACTCTTCACTACACAGATTTATTTATTTACTGTATCTATGGATCTCAGAAATTACTGGTCTTTTTATTTTTTAATATAATAATAGAATTTTGTACTATAATAATAAAATTTTGAATTTTCTTGTGTTCTTCATTACAACCTTGGAGAAGTTGAGAACTATTAATTTTCATAGTAGACAGCTGTTACTTTTCAGTAGAATGATTGGACTGTGATATTTGCCATTTTAGAAATCATTAATACAAGCTGGAAATGAAAGAAACTAGAGAAATAAAATGAAATAGCTCCAGATCCTTGCTTTTTCTCTCCTTGGATTCACTCTTCTAATATGATAAAATATAAAATTATTTTAAAAGAAAAATAATAGGAAAAAATTCCCTGAATCCTTTCTTCATTGTTACTTCTAATGCTACAGTAATTAACTTTAAAATAATGGTACATTAGTTAATTGCCATATTGCAATGGAATTTCCATGGATACACATATAATATGGATATTAATAATACGTTAGTTCATCATGATTAATCTTTTAACAACTAATATGAAGTGAATTTATGAATGACCAATTGGTAATTTATTAGCAAAGGAAGATGTGCAATTATATCCTTTCTGTACTAAATACTTTTTGTCAAAATATTTTTTTGCCCACAGTAACAAAAAAGATGATAGGTAAAGGTTAGTGTTATGAATATTTTTTCAGTTTCAAATCATGTAGATCTAAGATGTATTGGCATATATGAGAACATTGTAAGGGTTGTCACTTGTTTTAATTAGAAGTCATGGTTATTCATATAAAATAAGATGGAATCAATAGAGAGTGAAAAACATACTTTTATACATTAAACTGAATAATTCCATCTACCTTTTTTTCCCCCAAAGAATAGTTGTTGGACTCCGGAAACCTGACAAATAGCTTATAGTAAGCAGTGCTTACTTGGTGGTTCTGAAATTAGTCACCCAAAACCTGAATCATTTTACAGTAGTTAGAAAATGCAAGTTATCTAATTAATTGTTCTAATTGTCTGTTATATGGAGGGACATAAAAAGAAATAGGTGACTAAATTGTGATTTAGTTAGAATGTAGGTTTTTACATCCCAAATTGTGATATTGAAATCCACGTTCATCTGCTGCTTAACCTAGAGGCTCCACCCCGAGCTCAGGGCAGCTGATTGTGGAAAATTTACAGTTTTATGTGAAGGATAGATGCTAAGCTTCACATCAGTCCATTAATGCTAGTCTGTTTATTGGAAGGAGTTGAATGCTAATATAATTGACCTCTGTGAATTACCTTAGTTGTGGGAACACTTCAGTAGAGCAGAAGCATTTCTATACCACTGCCTTCAGTGCATTTCTGCTCTGGGAGTACCTAGCGTACTTGTCAGTACAGTTTGAGTAGAAATTACTCCAGTGCTCTTCCAGAGTCACCTCTTCCAATGTCAACTGTGCCTCACTGAACAGAGCTCTTAAATTTAAGTGGCTCTTTGTAATTTTTTCTCCATTTTATATGCATATAGATACAATAATTATACGAATCAGAATTTGTTTCTTTACTTTTAAGGACTGATAATTAAACAAAAAAAAAAAGGCTTCTGGGAGCCAGCTTCTACCAGAGAAATTTCAAGTTCACTAAGGAAATATATGTCCTAACAATCACAAACATTTGAAGACCAGCTTTTATAAACGTTTCAGCTTTGCCTACTTTCTGATACTAATAATAAAGATCATAGAATCATAGAATCATAGAATGTTTTGGGTTGGAAGGGACCCCTAGAGGTCATCTAGTCCAACCCCCCTGCAGTGAGCAGGGACACCACTAACTAGATCAGGTTGCTCAGAGCCCCATCCAACCTGGCCTTGAATGTTCCCAGGGATGGGGCCTCTGGGCCACCTCTCTGGGCAACCCGTTCCAGTGTTTCACCACCCTCGCTGTAAAGAATTTCCTCCTTATATCCAGTCTAAACCTACCCTGCTTCAGTTTAAAACCATTACCCCTTGTCCTGTCATGGCTGGCCCTACTAAAAAGATTTTCCCCATCTTTCCTATAGGCCCCCTTTAGATACTGAAAGGCCATAATCAGGTCTCCCCTCAGCCTTCTCTTCTCCAGGCTGAACAAGCCCAACTCTCTCAGCCTGTCCTCATAAGAGAGGTGCTCCAGCCCTCGGATCATTTTTGTAGCCCTCCTCTGGACCTGCTCCAACAGTTCCATGTCCTTGTGCTGAGGGCTCCAGAGCTGGACGCAGTACTCCAGGTGAGGTCTCCCCAGAGCAGAGTAGAGGGGCAGAATCACCTCCCTCGACCTGCTGGCCACGCTTCTCCTGATGCAGCCCAGGGTACGGTTGGCCTTCTGGGCTGCCAGCGCACATTGCCGGCTCATGTCCAGCTTTTCATCCACCAGCACGCCCAAGTCCCTATCGGCAGGGCTGCTCTCGATCCTTTCTTCCCCCAGCCTGTACTGATACTGGGGGTTACCCCGACCCAGGTGCATGACCTTGCACTTGGCCTTGTTGAACCTCATGAGGTTCACACAGGCCCACCTCTCCAGCCTGTCCAGGTCTCTCTGGATGACATCCCGTCCTTCCGGTGTGTCAACCGCACCACTCAGTTTGGTGTCGTCCGCAAACTTGCTGAGGGTGCATTCGATCTCGCTGTCTAAGTCATTGATGAATATATTAAACAGCACCGGTCCCAGTATGGGCCCCTGAGGGACACCACCCGTCACCGGTCTCCATCCGGACATCGAGCCATTGACCACTACCCTCTGGATGCGACCATCCAGCCAGTTCCTTATCCACCAAACAGTTCACCCATCAAATCCATAGCTCTCCAATTTAGAGAGAAGGATGGTGTGGGGGACCGTGTCAAAGACTTTGCAGAAGTCCAGATAGATGACATCCATTGGTTTTCCCTTGTCCACTGATGCTGTCGCACCATCATAGAAAGACACTAGGCTCGTCAGGCAGGACTTGCCCTAATAATAAAGATAGTAGTCCTGTGCAGGAGACTATAATATACATTTTATGACCACATTTGTTTCCTTCAGCTTTTACAGGAGACAATCTTCAGATTATTTATTAATGGATTATTAATATATACATTAGTATATTTTGGTCGTATTTAAATAAATCAAGTGTCACAGTTATATTTTCTAACTGTAGCACAAGTCCCCAGTGAACACAAGAATATATTGACATTGACCTCAATGCTCAGAATGTCACCATACAGTCCATAAAAACTTAAAAAAAAAAATCAACAAATTATCAGTTGTTTCTTTTTTATTTATTGTTGCTCTAAGGTATATCCCATCTGGTCCATATTTAGATGGATGTCACTGTACAGTAGTAAAAAAACAGTAATTTCATTAGGTATTTACTTTCCAAAGATGAATCACGGTTCTCAGCAATGGCTAGAGAATAGTGCCACGGTAGAAGAAATGTACGTGGTAGTTTATTTTCTGAAGAGTTTCTCAGCAAAAGCTAAAAAAATAACAACAATGCAATGAAAAAAAAAAAACCACGGTAGAAGAAAAAGGAGGCTGATGTATCTGGTATGTATATTAGGATAGTACTGAAATTGCTTCAACAGCTTTAATCCACTTCTGACAGATGAAGTATCATCCTATCAACAAAAGTGTAATTACTATTAATAATACCTTATGTTCCTGGAGAAGCTTCCATCCAAAGGTCTCACATGAGCATCATTATTGCCAATTTATAAAATGACAAAGTAAGCTTTACTTAGAAGCCAATCTTTCAAAAGAATTTCCTGTTTACCTGGTGATAGCACAAACCAGCATCTACTTTATCTGGAAATCAGTCCAGAAAAGACTGCAGAATAAGCCTGGTTGCATACCAGGTTCTGCCTGAAATTTCAGGACTCTGGTTTCCAGCTGAAGTTTCTATGGCACATTAAGTTATCATGTGTAATACATATCTCTGGAGCAAATCCAGCTGCTTCTTCACCACTGGCAGAATCTGGAATGTGCTAAGGATAACCAGCATGATTGGAGAATGGTGAGAAAATGGTAGGGCCAAAGCGGTGTATTCACAAACTGAGTACTTACCTGTCTTTCCTCATTGAAGTTTCTGAACACCTCACAGATATTAACACTAGGTATTTTCTAGTGTCTCTGTGAAGGTGTTGAGTACTGTCCTCCTTTCACTGATAAGAACAGAAGCACTGGACAGCCTGCATGGACCATCCTGAGCTCTTCCACACGCTGATCATACCTGGTCATATCCAAGGCAGCACTGATCGAGCAGCAGAGCTCAGAATTGGTTTTTCATCTGGGTAGGCATATCGTATGATTTGCCTCATTGCAGTAGTTTAAGGCAAGTGTCTAGTGCCTCTTTGCAGTGTCCGGCGCATGTCCTTTTCCAAGTAGCTTTTCCAAATTTCCCAGGGAAATTGACAGTTTGCTCTTGGAGGTGATAAAATATGAGTTGACAAACTCATTGGTATTTGGGAGAACAAAGTATTCAGGACAGACAGCAGTCTTACACAGACTACTATTATTTCAGTCAAACTTCTGGAGTGCTGACTGAATGGAAAGAGAAGAGAGACAGCTCTGTCTTGAATTTGCTATCTTTCTCTGTCAATGCCCCTATTTTATGGTGTGCAGATACCCTAGCAATTTTGAAGTTTTCTGTCTGCTGATACCTGAATTCTGTGGAAAACCTAAATGAGTTTGTACTGTAATCACAGCAAAACTGAGAATTTAGGGTTTTCAAAGCCAAGAAAAAGGGCTATATTAGGAATACTTAACCAAAATCGAAGATAAACTTTTCATGTGAGTGGGATGTCCTAGTTCTATCTGTGTTACTATAGCAACCAGCTAATTATTCCATCTCCTCCTCCCCTGCCCTTGTGTGCACAGAAACTTTCTTTTTTTTGCATATAGGATCTATTCACCATCCAATAAATAGGAGAGGTGGCCATAATTGTTGGGAATTTGCAAACTAAAATAAAGTTTCACTTAAATATTCACCATAAAGCAAATCAAAGAGGTTGCAGATAAAATAGTCAAATCAGTCTTTTTTTTTGGAGCACATGCCCAGAATGCTTTTTGAGACAGTGCCTGAATTGGTAATGGTAATGACAGTGATGTACCTTCTGATTTTACACAGATCTTAATTTTGCATTATATTTTCAAAATCATCAGCTTTTCAAGTGTTAGGATAATCAGAAAAAAATCTTACTAATTCCCAACTTCCTTTTTTAAAGCTTGAGAGTTTGCTCATTTAGATCACATCAAAAAACCCACATCACTCCTCTTACTCCCTGGTGTGGATTTAGTGGAGGAAAGAGAAGGTGCTAGTGGATTCACCCTTCCCTGGCAATTAGCTACCTTTTTGGCTATCTGCAGAGCAGCTCTGCCTGGTGCCGTGTAGCAGGCTACCCATTATGGTAGCAGAATCTACATGGCACAGCATTTGGCCCTGCTGCTTTGCACTCTTCAAAACTCTCTTGAGAAAAGAGTGCAGATGTTCTTAATGAGATATGTTTGGCATCCTGTGTATACACAAGGAAGCAGAAAACTATGCAGTTTCCTGCTATCAATCAACAAGCAGCCTTGATAAAGCTATTGCAGAGAGATTGGCTTGCTCAGGCCTGCTTAATGTCATGGAAGTGCAAGCCGTTTTATCACTGACTCATTGTGAGCCCCCCTTTAGAGGTCTTTTGGGACAAGATTGCGTTTTTAATTTTTATTAGCAGTTAAACTTTGTGAATACGATCAGATTTCTTCTTGATCAGCTGCTTGGTGGCCAGTTTTTATTTGCTTTTCTTAAATATCAGACACTGAAAAATGTGATGAATAAAGTTAAGGTTTACACCTACTTAGACTAAATTAGAGTTTAGCTTAGAATGTAATAGTGTTCATGAAGAATTTCAAAATTATCTGACAGAAAAGAAGGGACTGTTGTTCTAGTTCTTTAATTGGAAGCCCATATGCTTAACTGAGGGCTAGATGAGGAAAAAGAAAGGGAATCTTGACTGAGAAATTCCCCTTTCTTCCCCTTCCAGGCTCCCACTGGGGGAAAGAGGAGAGGGAAAGGGAATAGATATCCTATGTCTTATTTAAATATAAGACTGGTGTTTGTTGGACAACATCCCTCCTCCTGGGATATCAATGTGAAGTGAGAAACAAATGTTCAATTGATTGTTTAACAGCCTTTTCTCTGCTCAGATGCCACTACCAAAACGTGAAGCGAGAGCATAATAGTGGCAGAAAGGGCTAAGTCATCTACTTGTTGAAAATGTCTAATATTTATATGTACTTTTTGTCAAATTAAAATGTTCAATCTTTCTATCTCTATTGGATGCCACAAAGTAATAAGGTGCCCTCGTTTACCAGGCTGACCTATCTGTTCCATGCAGGGCTCTAATTATATGTCAGGGAGGGAGAAGAAAATGCCCTCCTTAGAAATTTACCTCAGTTTTTTAAATTTTACTTCACAGATCTTTCTAATAATGTGTTCCTGTGGTTTTGTTGGGTGGGATGATACTTACTTTAAGAATATCATGCTAAGTTAGTACATTTCCTTGAAGTTGTCTGCCTCCCTGCACAGATAATGAAACATTTCATCAGCTTCCCCACAGGAAACTGATCTTAACTTTTATCCTCTCTTTTTTTTTTTTTTTCCTCGCCAGGACAAAGCAAAAAAGAAAACATCTTTAAAGTGTTTATTCAATCTAAACATTAACTTGCCTTTCTGAAAAGTTTCACAGCTTTTGGCTTCACAGAATCCAGATTTGAAAGTGAAAAGGGTCTGACAACATTCAGGGAAGGACAAGACAGTAACTGTCTCATGCGGTGTTTGCACATGGGTAAAAACTGATTCCAGTTCTGTTGTCAGACCATTTCCAAGTTGACTATATTACTAACTCTGTAGATAGCTTCAAGTATTGCTTTCGGCTGGATCTTAAATGAAATGTTTACAAAGGTATAACAGAGGTATTGCTGTATCATTTGCAACTTTCTGATGTAAATGTATCTCCATAAACAAATGGAAGAATTTGATGGGTAGGAAGCTAGTATCAGTCATAAGGTTACATACCCATAATATAGACATATCTTCGGTAAATGATGACATATTTGATGACATATAGATTCTACCAGCAAGAGTTTTCCAATCAAGGGAACATGTTTAAAAATCTATGTCGTCAGTCGAAGAGAAGCTACTAGTTCAGTGAAGAAATTAATGACGAGATTGTATGGATATTGGTCAGACTAGATTACCATAGTGATTTCTTATGACCTTAAAATCTATCAATCCAAGGATTTATGCAATCAGAGGTGATTCAGAAAACTTGAGAAATTAGACTCAATCAGATGAGATGTACTCATTCCTACATCATCTCAAATACAATTAAAATGGCTTAAATTAAAAACCCTTTAGGTTGCTTTACTTTATATCTGCCCTGAACTGAAGTTATTCCATAAAAGCGAAGGAAAGTAACTAACAACAGACTTAAAGTTGTCTTGGTAGTTTTCTCCCTCTCTTCCTCCCTGGATGCATTGTATTTGTTTTTCTCCAGCTGTACTGTTTTCACTGTTGAATCGATAGAACGCTGCTGTTGGACCTGTGATTCCACATGATGGCTCTTTTAGCATTCTGGGACAAAGAGAAAACAGACGTGTGATTTGACAGCATTAAGACTTAGATGTTCTGTTCCCACCTTAGTTATAATAATTCCGAGTATCTAACATCATTCTTGTTATTCATCTGGCTTTGCCACTATAGTTAGCTCCAACATCTTATTAAAAAACAAGGTATTCATTTAGTTAATGACACATGGGATACGTCTTTCTTTCCATATTCTCCTTTCTGATTTTGAACACTTATTTTGGTTTGTTTTAGTAACTTCTGCAATGTCTTATTCAGTCTTATTTTTTATTTCTTGATTTTTAATTCTTGACCTCTTAGGAAGTTTTTATAATTTTTCTGTACTTTCCTCTGTTTTTTGCTCTCTGCATTGTCTTTATATCCCTCTTAACACAGATATTAATGTCCGTAGGTCAAGCTCATCCTTCTCTAGTTTTGTCCCCCTTTCACAGGTTAATACCAGATCTCCTCTCTGTTTTCACCCCTTAACTTTTCAGACTGGTTGGTTTTACCAACATTTTACTCGACTTTATTTAGGAAATATCTTCTATTGAAATCCATAACTTGTTTTACCAGTCTGTTTTTGTTTATCTTTCAACTTAACAGACAGATGAATTTATGATTACTCCATAGAAGTCATAGACCAGCTACTCTATCAAATACTAATTAGTTTCAAATTTGCATGTGAAATAGAATGACCTCTTGCTAATTCTTTTACTACTTGGTGAATAAATTTGCTAGCTATCACGTTGAGGAATAGCTTATATCTGGTGATATCAATAGCATTCATTCTCTGGTTTGTTTATGGAAAGTACATTTTTCTTGTAATATGGCTATTGGAAATATTTATTTCTCCAGCAACACTACAGAGATCACACACTTGCCTCTGCAAGTCTACAGCAAAATCCCAGCAACAACAGATAAAACGTCGTTGCAACTTTTGCTTAAGTAAACTCTGAATAAAATATGTATGTTCCTCATACAACAAAATACTGACATTGAAACAGTAACTCAAATATTTATCAAGTGTTAAGTTATCTCGGAAGCTATGACACCTAATCCTGTCCATTTCGGTATTATTCCATATGTGAGATGTTATTTTATATATTTTAGAGTTGCGGGCCGTGGAAAACAGAAAACTGTTGTAAGATAAGGTTTCAGAGTACACCATAGCCTGGATAACATTTTAAGACAGACACCGCCTCTTGTCCTGTTAATAAATATGTAACTTCTTTGTGACAAATACAGCAGTTGTTTACTTAACATATGATCCAATATAAATAGGAAATCACCTGAAAGATCCCAATGGAGTTCAGTGCAGACTCATCAAAATGTGATGGGAACATATTTAGTGTGTTGTCAGCATTTTTAAATGACATTTAAGTTTTCATGTGACAAACTTAGAAAACTACTGAGTCCACAGAACAGACTTTGATAACCATTGCCTTGTGCTTTACTTAGACCTTCAAACAAAATACTTAACGTTAGCATACATTATACAAAAGATATATTATTTTCTCTTTTTTTTATTTAATAAAATGCACCTCTTTCCAAATTAATACACACCAATTAGCGTAAATGCCAATACTGTTAGAGGAATTGTCCCAGTTTTGTAGAAGTTTAAATGATTCACAGCTATTTAGATTAATTTAAGCCAGCTGTTTACAGACAAACTACAATCCTGCAGAAGGTCCTGCAACCTTTTTCTTTTCTCTTCCCATCTGCAGAAAATAAACCCTATGCTTAACAATTGAGTTTATTTTTTATTGCTGTGCCCAAGGCAAAATCTCAGATTGGGGTTCGCAATCTCAGAAGACAGACAGATTTAATATATTTGTCACTACCTTGACAGAGTGAAAATATTGCTTAAATTCAGGTGTAAGAGATGAGCCTTTGTGAAACAGATATAATCCTCACAATGAAATGTTTTTCAGGCACTCAGTCGTCCATGTTGTGATTAGAAGACATAAGTGGTTGTTCTAATTGGCCTAACTGTGGTCACTACTTTTAGTCAGATGCTTTCATTCTCCTTATATTACTCAATCCAAAACTATGTGGGTATTGTACCCTATTTACTGACTTCACTTATTTCTAAATAATTACAGTATTTTTCTCAAACATAAAAATGCACTTTAAAAGACTGGAAATGGAAAGGATAAAATTCTTAACTACAGTAAATAGCACTAATAAAAATATAGCTGTAGGCTGATAAAAATGGAGTCTTTTTGAAGATCAAATATAGTGTCGTGTTAGTAAGTATCAGGTGAGGTGTCCAGGGCTTCAATCTAGAAATACATCTGTAATTGTCTTTTGTCTTTATTTTCTAATTCATATTTAGGGGCTTTAAAGATCTGTTGTAACAGGACTCTTGTTACATTTAATAAGTGCCATGTTGATTGGCGTACTCTAAGTAGGCTTTTCAGTTTGCCTGTGGGGAAATTTAATATAAAAACATTCAACATTCTTTTATTAGTGTTTTTTACTATTCCCAGTCCCATCAGACCTTTGGTGCAAGCAGTGTATTATTGAAAAGCTTATCTGTAAGAAGTGAGCCAAGGGGAAATTCAGCCTTTATTAATATTGACATCATGTTCCTGCACAATGGCTGTCTAAAGAAACTTTTCAATTGGATTTCAACTGCTTTGATGCAGTATAAATGGAAACAACTGAATGCATGATTTAACATAGAACAGTGAAAAATGTTGCAGCCTATATGCTCTAACATAAGGCATGTGTTCAAAGATACTACGTGGCTGTATTCTGCAATGTTTCCAGTCAACTTTTAGTTAGAAAACCAGAAGAAAATATTTGTTCTTTGCTTCAAGACAGACTCCATTTAAAATGAACTTGTATTTTTGCATTGTTAACAACAAAGCCCTGTGGAGAGAGATTAGGTCTGGGAACTTGGTGAAAGGGTTCTGGTCCTGTCTCACTTAAAAACCACTGTGCAGCTCTGGGCTAATTGTTTAATGGACCAGATGTCCTGGCAAGGCAAAAATTGCGTAGGATTTTGAGTTGGGAAGCCATATTTTCCAGACTAGGCTGTACTAATGGAACTCTAGCTTCAAGCAAAAATCCCTGAAAAGGACAAATTTCCTGATGTTATAATATCTTTAAGAAAACTAGGGATATGTATTCTTTTTAACATTTTCACAAAGCTAAAGTATATATACCATTAAAAATTATAGGCAGAATATATAATGCATGGACTTGGTTTTAGCACTGTTTTTATTTGAAAAGAACAAGAGAGAAGGAGAAGAGTTGACAACACCTGACCAGGAAAAGGGAGACCTAATCCAGTTATTTTTTCACACTGAGGAAGAAAGGATGAAGCTGAATTTCCTATGCTGGGACAATGCATGGGCATCATGACCTACAGCCCTCCTGCTGCATTTAAGAGTTACTGAGCCAGAGATAGAGGGTGTGATAAAGTCTGACTCTGTAGACAGCTCACTAAAGCATTCATTCAGAGGAAGTGCTTGGCCTCCCCAAAGCTGTAGCTACATCTCTATTTCTATTACTTATTATCTAATAACTGGTGTCTTTAATAGGTATTCTTCTTCATTTCAGGCTTGGGCCATTTTAAGTTCTGAAGTGGTTTGAAGTTTTTTTTCTCTTTTATTTGCATTTCATGAGAACAGTGGTGCTTGAAAATCTGTATTCCAAATAAGAGTTTCGTATTTTGCCCCACCTATGTTCTTTTTGTGTTTTAGGCTGATACCTCCTGACAACCCCTTTTACGTTGTAACAGAGTAATCACAAATGCTTTATCATCTCAAATGTTTCTCAAGTTTTCCCTGTACAAAATATGTTATGTAGTCACTAAGGACTTCAGCTATGCATCATAGATGGAGATCAGGTAGATGGTGGTGGGTGTTGCAGACCTGCACGTAGGTTTTCTCGGTGGAACCACATTATAAAATGTTTTCATTACAGTGCAAACAGGCCCTTGAGGAAGGGCTGTTATTAGGTACTGAATATATTAAAAGGAAAGGTTATTCTGTATGATTCACAGAGGTGAGTTTAGATGCTATTCCCTGCTCTCCTGCTTCATTTCTGCTGCTTTTTCATCACAATAGTTTTTTCAGTGGTCTCATAAAGATGGCCTCTGAGGTGTGGTTGTCTCAGAACAGTCACATGCTTTGTGGAAAAAATGAGTACTTTATGTTCTGAATTTCGAAATATTTAAGAGAGTATGTCATTGGGCCTAGGGGAAGTGGACAAGACCTATGATAGCCAATCTTTTTCTACCTTCACAGGTTTTTTTAGTTTAGTAGGTTCACAAATTTCCGAGACAGTGTAATTTCAGCTAATGGAGAGTGTAAGAGGAGCAGCAACTAAATGAACAGGGCATCAAGAAATAGCAATAAAAAATATTAGATCAGTTTGTTCTCAAGAAGTCACAGAACCATGATGACAACTGTAATTTATGCAACCAATAATAATTTGTCAGATATAGGATATGTCATGGGGTAAATGCAAAGAAAGAATATGAAGGAGGTAGATGCAGTTCTGATGTTAGTTCTACTTCCCAGAAATATTATAGTATTCTAGATGTATTACATAAATTAATAGCAGCTGAGAAGGGTGTTTGAGGGAGCTCTTACCGTACCAGACAAAAAGAAAAGAGAAATAAAAATCAAAAGAAAGATTGATCTCTTTTGTCTTTTTCTAATCTTGGTTTTGTTTTCACCTAGGTAATAGGAATGAAAGTGAAACAGTTCTCTTCAGTCCAGAACATCATAGAGAGGGTAGGGAAATTCTAAATACTGCTCCAGCTCTGAAGTCTGCTGGGCTTAAGCTGTCCATGAGGATTGTATTCAAACAAGAGCATCTTAGGGCCTATGCAATTAAACTTTTCAAAGCTTTGGTTTCTTGATTCAAAAAAATTAGATGCCACTTGTGAGGGAGGGTGTAGGCGTTCATCTCTACTTGGATCTTATTTCAGGCTTCCTAAGGTAACCATCTAAAATAATTTCAATGAATAATTTTTTTGCAACTATCTTTCTCCATTGTTTATAGAGGGAGCCTAGGTAACCGGCTTAGACTACATGACTACGTTTAGACAGTTGAAGAGATATGCCGTGATAGATGCCTAATTTTTAGATAGCCAAAGATATATGAGAGGAATGTCTACCTAAATGTCTACCCAGTCAGCCAGCTGATGAGGAGAGGAATCTCTCTTGCTGAAAAATACAGACATGTTACTTTCAAATGCAGAAGCTTATTGACACAAGAGTCTAAGCAGAGGAAGATACTGTAAACAGTAACTATGGAGACATGCATCTGAAACAATACACTATAATGTTTAGCAATTGTACAAATGCATTTCATTGTTGGACAGTAAAAATACAAATGGAGTGGGGGAGAGAAAAAATCATACAAATGTCTTCCATAAACAGCAACTGTACGTAAGTGTGAAAATTGGCAGGTCTGCTGCCATTATCGCAGAGATTGTTTTCAAAGCTGAAGAACGCTTTGAAGTTGTTAACTTCACCTTGTTAAGTCTCCCAAGGCATTCCTTCCTTATTCAGAGGTCTTTTAACTTACAAACTCAAGACCTAATATACAATATAAGAGATTATCTTTTTTCAAAACATTATCTCAGATCCACATCTTCTTTCCCTGAGGACCGAGTCCCAACTGCTAGGCTATCTGGTCTTACTGACTTTCATACTCTCTCAGTGCACTGTTTTAGACACTAAGACACTTTAACGGGAGTGATAAAGGGACACTGTTCTGGAGGATGAGGCTTGAATCCCTTTTACAGGAGGCAGCTCAGGTTGTCACAGCTGTGCTGAATTTGAGTTAAGGGGAGTAATAAAGCAGTGTCTACTGCTAAATAAAAGTCAGCCTGGGAATGACCCAGGGGCCAGGTTCAAGTGATCAATTGTGCTCACATTGCTGAAGGCTGACCCCCCTAAGCCACACTCTTTTTGGAAAAAGGCAAGATGAAACCCTCTGAAACAAATCCAGGGAATAAACTAGCAATTAAACAGTGTGGATGAATGGGGATCAGTGCTTCAGTACTCTCTCCAGCCTTCTTTTGATTTAGCAATGCAGACATACCCAATAGCCTCTCATCAACACGAGCAAACTTTAAGCAGTGCATCGCTCTCCTTTCTACCTCTAATTTTGGGAACACAGTGCTGAAACATCCATTCTGGCCAGCACAGGACCAGCTTAAATCGCCAGAGTTTGTTTCGTCTCTCTGCCAAATCAAAGCTTCTTTACTCTTTTGGGGTCTAGGCTGGCTTTGGTGGCAGTATAACCACGTTTGTATTTGTGCCTGAGCTAATAAATCCAGCCAGGTCCACACTGTCTCTGAGCAGTCAGCCAGAGTTGTGGCAGTTCACAGCATGGCTAGTCCATAAAGCAGGTGCCTGAAAACTGGATGCGACTGCGCGAAGAAATGTTTGCACCTTCTGGCCTTACATCGCATTATTACTTCACAGGCTGCATTTTTTACATGCAAAGAAACAAAGCAAAAGAGCCCCACCCTGAAATGAGAACACTTGGTGTCTGAGAATAAACATAATTACTGCCTTGTATTTCAGACAACAATAAATTATAAATAGGACATTAGTATCTCACAGGAGAATTCTGTCTTCTACAGTAGCGACTATGACTATATACCACTCCAAGTATTTGGAAACACAATTCATGTGGTGTGGAAGAAAAAAATGTTTCTATACCTAATAGAGTTGGCTGCACAGTACATTAAGGAGCTCTATGATTTCACTCTTGAGTTTTTGATAATCTCCAGATAAACTTATTTTATACAGTGGCAGAGTGTATTGCCATGAGGGATCTCACAAAAATTCACAATACAGTTATTATATAAATAGTAGCTATGAGAAATCAGTCAAGTTTTCAGAGTGACACATGAGATTCAGCAGGCTCATGGTCCACAGAATTTAAATTAAGGCAACTCAAAATCTGGCCTTTGTGCTTGTTCCACGAAAGGATGTCAGAGATTTTTATTTGTCTTGGGACTTTCCCCAGCTTTGCCTTGTGTCCAGTCAAAAGTAAGTTCTTCAGGTAAAATTTACCTTCATCAGATCAAAAATGAAAGTGGAGTGTCGGTATACAGGGAAACAAGCAAGAAAAGGAGCAAGGGCAGCTGAAGGGCAGTTTAAGTTTGGAACTGGCAGCAACAAGCTGATAGGGACAAAAAAGAAAAGTGCCTGAACTTGCCTCCAAAGCTCCTCAAGTAAACCTTCTTCCACCGGCTGGCTCTGTAGGTGCCAGCGTGGCCTGCACATAGAGGAGGGACACCCCTCAGCAAAAGGGCTGTAATCCTGCCTCAGCATATTTTGGTTGCGTGGTACTTCCTTCTGAAAGGCACTTCAGACCTGCTTTTTTTGGCTATGTCTTTATAAATGTAGGCAAGTCCCTGAAATTCCTTCTTTTGCACTGATTGTCTTCTCTGACTTCAGGGCAAGAGATAGAGGTCTCCTGGAGACCAAAAAATATGGATTTCTTAAAAAGAAAATACATGGAATTACATGAATCCTGTTGTATGGTGTGAGAGGGAAAAGAAGGCGCAAATTAAAGAGAGTACCAAAGAAGAAAACTACAGATAAAGACAAGTAGAGTTTTTTTATTTATTTAGCAAAGCATTGGTTTTGCTCTCTTTAAGTCTTCCCTTCTATGAACTAAGAATAGTAACTTTTATTAACAGGGTTAAAGAAATGAAAACAGGGAGCTGAGAATTTTTCAGGGTAATATTCAAGCTGTATACCCCTGCACTGCAAAAAAGAAAATGGAAACTTCTTTTCAGAAGGAGAGTCTTCTGCTTTGAAAGGCAAAGAAAAAAAATGCACATGCTCACCCATAAAAGGCTATGATTGCAAACTTAAGGCATTGCTTATAATTAATAAATACCAAACCGTATAATGTGTGCAGTTCTATCATGGAGTGCAACCTGTCTCTCACAACAGAAAATACAATTTCATAAAAAGGGAAATTTTAATAACAATCTGAAAATCTTACCATTTTATAGTGCTACTTTCCCCACAAGTTTAAACCATTGTGTTTTCTCAACCCAAAACTCCAACAAAATCCCCTTAATCGGAAGTTGGGACTTGTGAAGAACAAACATGTAAGATTGTTAAGCCACACACAGAAAGCTACTAATGAGGGTGTTAAAGTTCCCAGCAAATTAGCCTAAAGATATTTTATTATATATGAAAGCATTCTGCTAACTTCTAATGATATCTTGGAAAAATGTTTTTAAACCCCTGAAAACTAAACAAAAAAAAAAAACCTTCATATAAAGCAGATTAAAAGGTTTAAATCAGAGCTATAGAATCGACTGCAGGATAACTAAAACAGCGGAAGCACTACTGTTTGCAAAGGAACTCAAACTCCAAACAATGCATCTCACCAACAGAAAACAAACACATTAAAAGAAAGGAAATTAGTGAAGTCATTACATAAACCCAGCTGGGAACCCAGCTGTTTAAAGATGAAGCAAGATCTCTAATTCTTGATCTTTGGGAGTGTCTAATTAGAAAACAAACTAAAAAGTTGTTCTCCAAGACAGTATTAAAATGAAAAGAAAAAGACAGCTTTCTCTCAGAATCAGATTCCTCTGCTGTGACAGAGCAGGTTTTTGGAAGGCTGAAGAACCAAGCAAAAGAGAAATGTTCCTGCTGCAGAGTTATGCTTAAATAAGGGCTGCAATGTACACAAGCATGAAGTATATATGAACAGCTTTTGTTTTGTAACTTACCCGTTATGCTTTTACCCCACTGCTTAAAACATTAAATAGATACATTGCAAGCCTACAGTGTCAGTGTTAATCACCTTAATTGAACAAACTAATCAGGCAAGTACTGCACTGTTAAAAATATAATAGCAAATTGTACTTTGGACCACAGACCATGAACTTTCTGCCCAGGGCCACCTTAACTGAAGGAGATGCAGTGAAATATGTTTAATTATAGAATTGCAATCCTAACTTTGAAATTCTTTATTTTCATGGCACTACTGCTTTGATATTGATAACTTTAATGCACAAAGGAATGAGAAAGATATTACAAGCATAGGGATTTACAGACATGAGAGGAAAGGATTTGAAGTAGACAGGTAAGGTACACTACTGGATAAGCGTAACATTACTTCTGATCATATGCATCTAGGAGTTTTAAGACATTTGAGAAGATAAACATGAAGATAAAAAGCTTTTCTGAGAGAGAAGAACTATGTAATCACTATTCTTTTTTGGGATATTTGTCATTAGACTCAAAAGCCAAAGGAATTGCAAACCCTTTTCCCAACTGACTTCAAAACATGCTTCAAATGGATATTGTCCCCATAGTGCTCTTGAAATGGAATTTGTTTGAACTTTTCTATTCCAAAATGTTTCACCACACTGTATACTCCTTACATCTTCAAAATCTCTTCACTGTTGTTATTACTCTTCATTCTACCTCACCTACTACAAAGGCATAATTTATGTCAGTGCAATGTTCATGTTTAAACTGCAGTTGTAAAACTACTTCCCGATATGATTTGGTTCTAGAGTGCCATCCACGGCAATGGAAATAAAATCACCAAGAATCCAGTAGCAGACAAGGTAAGATTTAAACTTTCAGATGATTTAATGCAAGGGAAGTATATTGAGGCATCAAGAACAGTATTAAAAAAAAAAGTTACGTGAAGCCTGACTGTGCAATGAAATTGTTTTAATGTGCATTGACCTCTTAAGAATGCTATGTATAAGCTGAATATTAAGCCAAGGCTTGAAGATATTAGAGTTAATCTTTCAAAGAGTACCTCTTTTTACATTATATGAATAAAACTTTAATTTGGTATATTGGAAGCATATGGGTTTGCTTTCATAAAAACGCATTATCCATCACTAACCAGTTAGTCTGCAGGTTAAATTAATTGAAGGTATTTTATTAAAAACGCCTCACCACTATGTAATGGTTTCATCCCTCCATTGCTTCAGCCATTCACTAAATTAAAATCTATCTTCCTTCTGAGCTTTCAGCCTACGCTCTCTCCTGGATTAAATCCACATCACAAAGCTTTAAGTTTGAAGAAAGTCTTCTAGGATCCAAAGACCCGGCAGCCTTCTACTTTCCTTTTCCACCATATGTGTAATGTTTAAGCTGTTTAGCTTGCTCTTTCAGTCCCCTCCCTCTGATGCCTAATTGTCTCCCATGTCAGGGAGAGAGATACACAAGTAATCTACCTAGCAGTTAGACAGATGCCTGTGACTATGTAGTGGCCATTTTCCAAATTTCAGGACCATGCTGTAGCAAATAATTATGAGTAAGAAAGAACTTTGGAACAACTCAGGCAAAACCTTTCCTGAGATGTCCTAGCACCGTACAGCCTGCCTGAAGGTCCTCTGGAAACAGTTCAGCCAAGGAAGGCCACACTCTGAGCCTTACCTTTCCAAATCTCTCCCGAACAATTCTACGAAATGCACATTTAGAAATATTTAGAGATTACAACGTAGGGAATAACTACTTGGGGATCTTAAAAAGTGTTGGTCATTAATTAACATCACTTACAGTAACCAGCGGATTTGGTGGGCAGCTGACAGGAGACCTATCTTGACATTGTTCTAGCAAAGGAGTACATTTCTGTTTTTTTAATCTATCCACTGACCTCTTGTTTAAAAGAATTCAATGCTCAATAAAAAAAAAATCGGAACTTAAGATCACATACAAATATTCAGTACCTGCACAGAAAACCACTGCTCAGCATGGAGTATTTGATATTTTATTTGGATGAGGATTGGCTTTTCCTGTAAGCTTTCAAAGATCTTCTTTAGAAAACTGACTCTGCCAGGAGGGAAATAAAAGAGGTCATCTTGAAATATTTTGTACACTTAGATGGGTTGGTAAAAAATTAAATTTCTTAATAATGTTGTAGTTCAAGTGACACAAGTGCACTTGAAATTTGTGTGAAGTGCAGGTTTCTGAACAATTTTGCACAAGCAAGTGATCTCACTTGCAACCTAATATGGTTCCTAAATTATACCTTCAACTTGTTTATTCCATTTCTTCTGCCACCTATAATTTTCTCATTTTAAAATATCTTGCTCTTTCTGTTTTCTTTCCTTCTACCTGTTTTAATTTGTCTTGCATTTGTTTGTCATGTCTTATTAAGAATGAAATCTCTCCAGGGCAGAGAACTTGTCTTATTTATTTTTATAGAATTCTGCCTAAATATACGGTATTACATAAATGATTTTAATTTTAAAATAATAACACTTTCCTATCAAGACTGATTTTGAGGTTTGTACTCAATTTTTTTTTATTATGCTCCTTATGTTGTTGCCAAGTTGGGTATTTTTTCATGCATATTCAAATACTTACTTTTCCTTATTGAGTGCTTAAATTAATTTAGTTTTCTTAAGCAGCTAGTTTTCCTATGAGAAGTCCCAATTTCAGGGGGCAAAACCATAGGCCCACTAGAGGTAATTAGAATTTTACCTTTTATTTCACCTACAGCCTCGGCAGGTAGTGGTCCCTGTGCCATGAGCTGCTGTTAAAGTGATTGCAAGGCAATCTCTAATTCCAGCTGCCATAAAATGTGGAAGACTCTGTAAACTACTGTCCTCCTTCTTCATTCATTTGATTGTGTCAAACCCATTCCATTCTACTTGGTATCACTTTCTTCAGCTTTCATTTTTCTTCATGGTTTCCTCTTTTCTCTTCAGTTACGCTCATTTCTTTAACAAGAAGAATGCTTTTGCCTGACATTCTCCCTTTGGCAAATGTACCTCCCCTGTTGCTCTGAGCTATGCTTTTCTTATGCCTTCTTCACCCTCTTTTTTCTTTGGGTTCCTTCCCCCACCCTTCTTTTAGTGATCTCAATCTTCTCATTCCCAAATTTCTACTTTTTTCAATCTTAGTCTTTTGCAAGTCTACTCCCCTCACCCCCTCATTGTCTAATAGTATTATTCTATTGTTTTACATTCATTAGTGAAAAAACCTCCATCTCCTGAAGAAACTAAATATTATTATTATTACCCTTACTTTCCAATCAGGAAAGCAAAACAGAAAGGCAAAGTGATTAGACAAAGCAAGAGGATGAACCAGTGTTCAGATCTGGGATTAGCACACAGAAGACTTGGCCTGTGGATGAGATTTTCTCGTACTATTGGGATACCCCTTCTGTGGCTGTGTGATTATATTGCCTGCTCGGCTGAAGCAGACAACAGCCACATTGTCATTTTGCAGCAGCTTGGGCTGTTTCCACTGTCTGCAGCTCACAGAAGGGCCTCTATGAAATCAGAGGTCAAGTATGAATTACATTGAATACGCTGAGATTAGTTTTGGGAGTCACAGCATCCAGAAACTCAAGAAGGCCCAAGCTTCACATAGATCTGAATGTGTCTCTGACATACAGACCTAACACTCAGTATGCACTGGCAATCTCTGTGCAGACTATATAGTATCTCTCTTTGGGGGGAAAAAATACCAAAGAAAAACCCAAACAGAAATAAATAATAAAAAATAAGGCTGTCCTCCTAGGTAATTTCTTAAGAAGTTTGATGCTTGTAAGAATATTTTTACCCCATTTTGTTAATTATTGAAAGAAAGAAAATCTAAGAATTAGTTTAGGAATTCTGATGCATTTTTACTGGCACTGTTCACTTTATACCAGCACTAGTATAGGATGCTACTTCAGGGAAAAAAAAAAAGGTGAATTTCAATAAAACTGAAGAATAACCATCAAGGGTATTTGTTTCTTTTAAACATTATACACAGCTGTTGCAATGTTGGCAAAGATGTGTGCCAGAAAGCTACATATCTGATACTACAAACTGTTTGTTTCACCCTTTATCCAGCAACAGCTGGTAAAATGGTATTTAAGAACAGTTTTGATTTAATCTAATGAGAAACTATGTTGCAATGTACTGTACTGCCTGCAGAAAATAATTGGACAAACATTGATTTTTATGTTGCTATAATAGTTTCATTTTCGATAAATAGGAATTTATATGCATAGTTATTTGCTACCATTTCTCTCTCCATATTCAGGCTAGAGATTTGCTTGCAAACAAAACAAAACAAACAAAACAAACTAGTCTTGAAATGAAGTTTAGCTATTTGAGAACTGCAAGAATTGGAAAAGATCTCCCCTAAGATTTCAGTTTTATATTCAACTGACATTAGACCAAGCTGGTGTCAAAGGGAACCAGAAAGTGGGATCTACAGAAAGGAAGAAAGAAATTAGAGCACACCAATACCAACAGAAAAGGAACATAAATAGAAGACCAAGCATGGAGGGTAGCATAAACCTGACTTTAATGTTCAGTTTCATATGTACACCAAGTATCATTTGAATTATTAAATATCTGGTGTATGTATTTTAAGAATAAAATAGTTCTTAAATACACTGAAGCAAGACAGCAGACAAAATATAGTATCCACAAGGACTCTGACTGAACGCAGCAGTTTTCCTCCATTGAATTTTTCTAAATGTAATCAGTGTAAATCAAAGTCAGAACCAGGTCTAAAAGTATATATGAGAAATGAGCTAGACACCCAATCATTCACACTAATTAACTGTTACTTACTGTATCACTTTGCACTACAACTTGCTCTATGAAAGACAAAGGCTGGGCACCCATCTGAGAATAATTTACTCCATGGATCTTTCCTATATATCCAAATCTCACATATTATCCCTTCTCCCTCAACAGCCCTCCTACTTTGTCCCATTGTTAAGCACTCTCACTATCCTCAGGCACATAAAAATTCCTCTCAGCTTTCTGTTATAAGTCATTAATCTTGTAGATGGCAACACAAGTCCTCACATCAATTCAGACCCTTCAAACTGAAAATACATACACAAAAATAGAAATGCAGTATAAAAGCCACAAGGATTCTTTCCAGAACAAAAAATGTGACCAACCCACAGGGGGGCATCAGAGAAGCTGGCCCAAAACAATGTGGTGGTGAATCAGTCTGTGTCACTTGGGCTGGTTCTCAGGGATCAGTCCCTAGATGTACCACTGTAGATATAGCCATGGGTGCCACCATGAAGACAAAGGTTTGAGGTCTAAATGGAAGTGCAACTGCTAATGAAGCAACCATGAGAAGACCAAGGTTTTGGATATGTTGCCTTGTCTTTAACTAAAAATTTAATCCAAATCAAATGTGTTTGGTCTAAAATGGTTTTAATTCTCCCCAATGTCATTATTTCTCCAACCCTTGCAGTCTGTATTCCAGTTCCAGCTTGCAATCTGTACAGCAGTGCATATGGAAGGACAAGAATCATAATTAGCTATCAATGAAAGCCTAAAAATTGTACTACTGATAGTTTTGCTTCTGGTTATAGAGCCTTGAAATATTCATGCCCTCTGATAGATCTTTCTATTTAATGCCTTTCAAATTTTAAATCTCAGCATTAATACCAAAGTCCTGTTCAGCCTAACTTTACACCTTAACAGCAGCATCTGGATCTCGAAGCCTGGAGAGACAACTAATGTACATACCATTCAAATATTTCATTATACCCTGTTCATCTCTAAATAACCCTATTTATTCTTCCTTTTACTTACACTATTTTAATTACAACTTCCTGCGGTGGAAAGGAGTGTGACTTCTATTTCTATACTTTCTCTTTTGAACTCAATTTTCTTCTGGTGAACTACAGCGCTCTGTGTTGTCCATACTTTATCTTGCCTCCGTTGTACAGAGCAAACTGACTTTATGATGTGGGAGCACGTCATTTCATAAATGGAGGTAACTCATTTGAACTTGTTTTGGAACTACAGAGATCACTTTCCTTCCTGTTAATGCAGCCTGAGGAAACCATAAACTGAATTTGAATTCCTTCTGGCTTTTCTCCGCTTAATTTAGCCAGGTTTCCCATGGCTTTCCCTACCCTGCCCATTATCTAAACCTGAGCATCGGGAACCAAGAGGAGCATAAGAAACCCTACACTTCTTTCTTATATGACTCTTTTGTGGGTGATTTAAATCTGTCCATATTTAAGGGTTTCCTGGAAGTTATTTTGCAGAGGCTGGCTTAGTAATGCACACCATCAGCTATTTCTAAAGTTTTACATATTTCCAAGCAGGCATTTTTCCACATATTAAGAATGAGCCCTGTCATGTTGTCATCCTTTGGATGATTACAACTTCAGCTTAAGTTTATTGGGACTTTTCAGTGTGAGTCTAATACAGGATGAAAAGCACTCGTGACACCTGATACCTATTAATTTGGGAATTCGCAATTTAATACCTTCAGCATTATGAGTGTCTTACTTATTTGCAAATACATTTCAAAGTGTGTTTACTTGTGCTTATAATGACATTATGCTCAGAATATTTCCCCCTCAAAGGAATTTATCATATTTTGTTTGCTATTACCAACATGTTTTTTGAGCTGTTAGTCTGAAACAAATATTTAGACAAGTGAAGGAAGTAGTATTATTATTTCTCCCATTGCACATTAGTAAAATGTAAAGTACTGTGCACCTAGATTGTTATCTGTTTCTGATGAAGCTTGTGATTATATTTTCTGGGTTTAGTTTGAAAGCTAAGACATCTGTTTATCTGGCGCATACAGAATAACTCTCATGTCTCTTCATCTCTAAAATTTTCAAAGGCTTTCATTCTGTTTTAAATCCTTTGAAGAAGCAGTAATCAAAGACAAAAATTATCAGAGGTACATTTTTGTTTTCCAAACAATGAAAATAACAACGCTCATCCTACTCCGATTTCAGGCACTTGCAATGAAACTTCAAACCTGGAGATTTGCCACACAAATCAAAAGTAATATGGGTAGCAGCAAACTCCAAAGTGCTGGCTGGATTACAGTTAATACGGGTACACCCCCCCCCAGACTTCAATTCATCATATAAATTTAAACCAGGCATTTAAATAATAAGACCAATAAGGCAATGCAAAGACTTCAAAAAACATATCCCATCACAGCATGACAATGCATCAAAGTTTTTTTCTTCTCCTTCTTTTTTATTCAAATACAGAAATCAGGGAAATTAATGATGAAATGCCTTTGTAGCACAAAAGCATTCTGAAAACAGAACATTGAACAAACAATATTTTGCCATTCAAAACTGATTTTCAATTTCAAAACTTATGTTGAAATAATATTTTGAAAGAAGGAATCAATATATTCTTGAAAAGAAATTGGCATTGCTATTGAATCATTTTAAGTAAGGTTTTTTTCTGCCAAAGCTATTCAAACTCCAATTTTACTTACCACTTGAGGGGAAAATTAACCAAGGTCTTTCTTGAAGAACTGAAAAGTTTGTTAAGCATTTTTGATTAATTTATTACTTCTGCCTACATCTTTAGTATGACCATGCCATTTGGAATAGTCTTTGGGCAGAAGAGTGAGAATATTTAGTAAAGCAAAAAAATAGTGGGAATATGTGAAAAGGTTTTGCAAAAATCCTAATTAATTTGTGGCAGATTTGGATATCATGGGTAAAATCCCACACAAACTTGAAGTCCAAACATGATCATTAAAGATTTGTCTATTATCTTTTGTTTTATTAAAGATTGCTGTGATGAGGATGATAGTTGAGAACAAATTCTGTAATCAGTGATAGGATTCCTGTTACCCAGCTTTAGATCTTTGCACTGTAGTCACCTACTTAGCTAATCATCATTTACAGTCAATGCAGAGGAACATATGTTTCTAGTCTACTATTCAGCTGACCTATTGTAGAATTCTGTTCTATGATGAAATGAATTACAGACTAAAAGCATCTGTAAAGGGAGCTTGGATGACTAGCTCACTGGTAGCTCACATCTACATTATAGGTATCTGTATTTGGTCACAAGGATTTCTTTCTAGCTGTGTATTTCATTCTGCTTTCAGTTTGTGATACGTCCTTGGTGGTTTCATATAGACTGTAACTGAGAATAAGGAAAGTAAGAAGAAAGGAAGAGAAAAGAGAAAGAGAGAGAAGGAGAGAGAAAGAGGGAAGGAGGAAGGAAGGGAGAAGGAAGGAGAGGAAGGAAAGGAAGAGGAAGGAAAGGAGGAAGGAATAAGGAAGGAAAGGAAGAGGAAGGAATGGAAAAAAGGAAGGGAGGATGGAAAGAAGGAGATGGAAAAAGAAGAGGAAGAAAAGGATGAAGAGAAGGAAGAAAGGAAGAAAAAAAGAAAGAAACTTCAAGACTATTGAACTGAGCATAGCCTTTACCCTAAAGATACATTCCTCATCACACTCATCAGTATTCCTGCAGCTGCTCAGTCACTGGAATTGGGCTGAGGACATATTGGAAGAAAAGAAAAGAAAGGAAGTAATACAGTATTGTTTTGGTCCTCAGAGTTCACTGTGGAGTGCACAGGAGACATCATGCAGGGTCACAGTCCTACAAGTTCAATGTTCTTCATGAACTCTGGACTTGTAGCCACAATAACATGTTATGGGACTGTCATGGGTTACTGTGCCAAGACTGTGCAACCCTGCCATGCCTCTCATTACTTTAGGTACCAGTTGTACAAATAGCATGCAAATTCTCTCTTCACAGCTACATTGACCAGGAGGAGCTAACTGAAGGTAGTGCATGCTGTGCTGGAAGGCAGAGAGGAACTTCCAAAGTTGCCAAGATTTTTGAGCTGGGAGCTCTGCTTGGTTCGTTACTGATGTGTAGTACATACATACCTAACATGGAGAAGGAAAAACCAGTCATCTACCACCCATAAGTAGCTAGGAAACTCTTCTACATAATTTTTTGGACAACATTGTTTTGATTAGATTTTCTTATTAAACAATCAATAGTTTGATTAGATCAGTAACGATCAATAAGGATCAAAATAAGCTTGGGCAGAAGCAATTTTCAGTTCATTTAATAACTATGAAGCCTGAGTCCTTTGCTCTGAAAAGAACAAAACAAAGAAAAAAAAAAAAAAGAAAAGAAAAAGAGAGAGAGAGAGAAAGCCATGGGATTTTTCTAGCGTTAATAATTTACAACAAGCTTGTTGTTCTCCCTTGTTTTAAAATGTTTAGTGCTATCACAATACATCTTTGATATTGCAATGCAGTTTACATCAGTTCAATTGGTCTTACAAGAACTGCAACAGGTGCTGAAAGTGGCAACTTTCCTCCATATTATCCTAGGACCACATCTTTGCTGCCCATGAAGTGCGGTGCTGACTCTTGGTCCTGTTGCATCAGGGCTACATTTGAAGCCCCATGGGTGACTCAAGACTGTGGTTTACCAACGCCTTTGAGGTGATCTAAGCCCAGGCTACTACTGGAAGTGGAAATTCCCTCAACCCTTCCTCTGCCTGTATATTCCACTCCCCCACCCTCCATTAGCATTTAGGCAAAAGGAACTGATCCAACTAAACATTTTAATATTTGGGAGGCTGGGTGTTGGATCAGTTCCCAGACGTAGCTTGCAAGGTAGCCATATGATCTCATGTGCTGGCACAAGGGAAAAGGTGGGAACAGGCATCTGGGGTGGGGAGGATGAAGGGATCATCTCCTTTAGAAACATTTCATACTTAACTTAGATTAAAGTGTTCATGAAAGCACAGCTTAATTTAATTCATATTTCCAAGGTCCTCTGTGTTTCCAAGATAGATGAGTGACTGTCACACTCTCTGACTCTCACTTCTACCTCCCTCCCCTCCATCTGGGAACAACCTCAAGATGCTATCATCACAGCAGCAAAAGAGCCCTCAAAAGCATATTTGCCTGTCAGCTGGGTAGTTGACTTCAATTAGAAGTGTGAGGAGTTTTGTCCTTTAGGTCACAGGTAGATTTTTATAGCCAGATTGGGTTGGCTAACAAATCTATTTGTATCCTGTGCCTTTACCTGCATGATTTGCTTTTTGAAGAAGGGAAACAACAGTAGGGTCAGCTATGCATATCTTATGACCTTGCTCTAAATGGAAAATATAGAATTAAAGTAAAACCCAAAGCCATTATTATGAGGAAACTTGACATCTTCAGGTTACAGTTACAAAAAATGAGAAACGGAAAAGGTGAGGTCAAAAGTAAAGAAGGAAAGAAAGTGAAGAAAAACAAATACATACTATTTTTAATATACTAGCGTAGTGAAAATAGTGTAATGAAACATCCGAAATATATTGGTAGCCCTTCTGTCTCAAATGGACAGATAATATTTTAAAAACTATGAATAACTGTGTCTTAATAAAATTCATTTCAGTGTTAACCTCAAAAATAGTAAGAAAGAAACTTTTGTATGTATTTGAATATTGAAAACCTATCTGCTATATGCTAGTAAGTCTTCCAGAGAGAGAGAGAGGAAAAAAAACGCAACTGATGCCTTTGTTGAATATAAGTCTAAAATGGTAGCTGGCTTATTGATTTTTTTTTTCCACAGAAAATAATAATTTTACCTTTTTGCTTTCAGCAGGTCTTGCTCCCTCCTCTGGCCTGCTCATTTGCTCCCTGCTCCACCTGGGAGAATATCCCATGCTCAGTTTTGATGTACGTGTACAAATCATTGACCCAAATAACAAGTCAGGTATATTTGGCCACTCTTTAAGGAACAGAATGCCTCAGACTGTGAGCTCAGAAAATACAGCTATTTTTTTAAACAATTAAAAAAGATTAGTGGTTGTGTTTAGAAGACTGAGTTAACAAGTAATCTGAAATAGATTTTGGACCCTACATTTGAAAGTGTTTTTATGTGTGATCTATCCTGTCTCTTATCCCCTTTGCCATTTCTAGATAAGCCCCCACAGAAGAAGGGAAAGTCTGATTTATTTAGCTGGTGTTGATCACTCAGCGTTAATAAAATGCCTCATTGCAGACAATGGCTGTCATCAGCAAGCTTTCCTGAAATGCTTCTGAACAACACTGAACTGCATGTGAAGATGAGAAAAAGACATTTTCAGCAATGGACTTGCACATATATGGGGTTAAATCCTATTCTGAAACAGGCACATGAAAATGGAAGACTGAATTCAAGTGCCTAATGTGTCTGGTGTCATTTTAAATGTCTACATCAGGAGGTAGTGAAAACCAAGAGGAGCACTCTCAGTGCTCAAGACCTGGTGTCACACCACACACATCTCAATATTTTTTCACCTTGGGCTATCTCTAGTCTGGTCCCAGAGGATGAATATTCACCCAATGTGCTCACATGAAGAGCAGCTTAGTTTCATCCCCCAAAAACCCAGTTCACATGATCTGAAACCACTTTGTGATGGGAGCCAAAGGATAGAAAAGGGGACCAGGAGGAGGTTCATTTCAGAAATGTGCTCCTGATCCAAACACCCCTAGGGTATCTGAGGCGTTTAGGCAGGCAGATAGGTAGGGGCTATGGAAGACCCGTGTCTTTCTGGAGGAACATTTAGAGGGTAGGCAAGACACTCTAGCATGTTTACAATAGCAGTAAATACCTCTTGCCAATCCCTAAAGGCAGAAGGAATTGGATGAATATATCTGATCACAAAATTAAAGTAAATCTGAGCCCTGTGAGTATGCTGCCCAAAACAAACAATCCCTTTAATGTTCCTGTCTGTGAAAGCAGAACTCCATGACAGTAAATGAGGTATTTATATATATTTACACAGAATCTTTTTCTTTTACCTTCTCTGTTTGAATAGGCCTATGAACCTCTGAGAATTATCAGTATTTATCTGCTTGAGTCCTCCCATTTGGTTTTGTATCTCTTCAGTTCTATCTTTTCTTTATTTCCAGAAGTCCACATGGCAGCTTTCCAATTGTATTTATCCACTCCAACTAATTGAGTCACATAAATGCAAGTAATTTGAAGCATTATTGTGAGAGATTTCTGTTTGCCTCTTTAATTAAGCAGTTGTTCACAGGTGCATACAGTTACAACAAAATTAATTGATAGCTTTATATTGCAGTTCTTGAGTCTGCTGCTATTTGGTGTTTGCAAACAGTGCCATTAGATACAGTATGTTTTATCTTGTTCGTAAGGAACATTTCTCATTTTCCTTCAGAAAAGGTTAGGACAGATTGACCTATATATTGGAAAAATCTATCCAAGCAGTAAAGGTAATTTTCCTAAGAAGGAAACAGAGCAAATGTTTATTTATGGAATAGTTTATTACCAATGGGAAGAGCTGCAACCCTGCTTTATTTTTTTGCATCTGTAGAAAGTATCTTGAATGTCAAAAATCATTGCTAGGGGAAGCTAATAGCTTCTTGTGGAAATTGTGGGCACTTCATTTATTGTTGTCAGGGACTTCATTACCTTAACCGTACAGGATCATTATAGGATTATTAATAAAATTTCTTTTAAATGATCCATTTTTTTTGCTAAACTAAAACATTAAAAATAGTAGACACAAATGGATTTTAGCAACAACCTGGGAAAACTTTAGAAGTGTAAGCATGTAAGTCTGATTTCATCCTGTATGATTCTGTGTACCTGACTTCAGGCTACCGGTCGTTTAAATGGAAAAGATAATCCAGAGGACAACTCAGCTGATCTAAAGTTGGAATTTCCACATGGAAGTCGCTACTGCTTTCTCTTTATCCATGTGTTAGGTATCAAGTTATGTGGAATTAATTTAGGCTACAGGAATGTTTTTATAACATATAGTATTCCTGAAATATCTTTATTTTCTATCAAGGTCTTAATTTAAGACCAAAATACATGTTTTAGGTTGCTAGGCAAATACTCTTGTTTAGTGTGAATAAGTAAGTAGATTAGAGTCTGGCTCCCTGATTGTTTAAGCTTTTGGCAGGGTTTTTATTCCTTGAAACAAAAGTAAGAGGAAGTAATAAAACAGTAATAAATAAATAGATAATAATTTACCATTAACTGAGATAGGAGCAATAAAAGGTGTATGTTTTCTTCTACGTTTAGACAGCCCCAAACTTCTGCTGTATGCTTTTCCTATAGACTATACCAGTGACAGCAATAATATAAACGCTGTCCTAAAATTATTTAGTATATCATTTCATAGAGAACAAACTCTGCTTACTAGAGTCAAATGCAAACTTATGCCATCTAGAAATAGAGTAGAAAGGTCACACTTAAATGAAAACAAACTGTGTCTTGTGACTGATAAAAGATTTAGGGATTAAAGAGTAAACCCAACCAAATCCTGTATGAAATTTAACAAGAGCGAGTGCCAGATTCTGCACCTGGGTTGGTTATACATACAAATTGAGGGACGAGAGGCTGGAGAGCAGCCTGACACAAAGAGATCTGGGGGTTTGGGTTGACAGCAAGTTGAATATGAGTCAACAGTGTGCCTTGGCAGCCAAAAGGGCCAACTGTGTCCTGGGGTGCATCAAGCACAGCATAGCTGGCCAGTCGAGGGAGGTGATTGTTCCATTCTGCCCTGCACTGGTGCAGCCCCACTTCGAGTACTGTGTGCAGTTTTGGGTGCCTCATTATAAGAAGGACATCAAGCTATTAGAATGTGTCCAGAAGATGGTAACCAAGATGGTGAAAGGCTTCAAAGGCAAGGCTTATGAGGAGCGGCTGAGGTCACTTGGCTTGTCTGGCTTGGAGAAGAGAAGGCTGAGGGGTGACCTCATCACAGTCTACGACTTCCTCAAGGAGGGCAGCAGAGTGGGGGGAGGCGGGGGGGGGGCTGATATCCTCTCTCTGGTGACCAGCGACAGGACATGAGGAAACAGAATGAAGCTGCATCAGGGGAAGTTCAGATTTGACATTAGGAAAAGGTTCTTCATTGAAGGGGTGGTCAGCTACTGGAACAGGCTACCCAGGGTCCAAACCTGTCAGAGCTCAAGAAGCATGTGGATGATGCTCTTAGATTTAGTTTTAGATAGTCCTGTGAGGAGCAGGGAATTGGACAGGTCCCTTTCAACTTGAGGTATTCTATGATTCTATGAATTTCTGCCTTCCAGTGTGATGAATTATCTGAGAGCTAATCCAGAGAGTTCTCATCTAATTTTCATTACCTTGTTGGAACAGTTGTGCCTGGGCCAGAAGACAGTAACTGGCAGCCCAAATGATTTTATTTTACTTGATATTGCAACAAAACAGGATCACGTGCACGATGAGTAGCCATGTTTCAGGAACAGGAAACAATAACTTCCAGCTGAGGGATAGAGGATGTTGTGGGCTTCATATGAGCCTGCAGTCCCCAAATATTTCAGCAGGAGGATGCTGAGAAGGAAGTGTTAATCTTTTAGCTCCATTAGGAAAAAACATAACAGAGGGTTACTGAGTCCAGTTTTGCTGTCATACTTTATAGTCGCACTAGTTATCTAAGAGAAGATCTGAAGGAAGCTACAAAAGAGAGTTGAACAGTGGTAAACTTAAAGAGCTGAAGTTGGTTTATTTTATTACCCTAGACGAGTAATACTCAACATGACCATAATGAGCATGTACCTCATTTGGAGAGAAGACTTTTGCAAGGAGAGAGGATTCCTAATACAGCAGGAAAGGAAAGAAAAGAGAGACAGGAAAAAGATCCAATAGCAGAAACCTGAATGTAGACAAATTCAGTTTCAAAACAAAGTGTACTTTTCTAAGTGTCCCAGGAGAACTTCAAAAGGATCTTTTATATTTCCATTATCACTTTAGTTGTCTGTATTAGTTTTGGGTTACCTTACTAGAATCTATTCTGCAGCTCACTGAGAAATTACGAAATTACTTCCTGAATGGTTGATTGAAAATCTGTGTTTGTAGTATTCTGGATACTAGACAGTGACCACAGTTGAGGTGTGAGTATATTATGACTGAATGTGTAAGACACTGACTGAATAGCATATAAACCAGGGGATGGCATGATTTTTTTTTCCCTTCACAAACTCAAATATAGTTCAAATATGAACCATAAAACTGTGCATATCACTGTTCACTCATCATAAGATGAACCTGAATGCTGGTGCTCACCATTTAGTTGGGGCATCCTTTAAAGGTTATCAAGGTTATCAAGCTTTCACTTTTAAAATTACTGTGTGTCAACCCACCCCCTGGCACTTATGCAAAAGTGCGTATGTACACAATATTCTGTTCAACATGGTCTCAGCTGTTAAGTAGAAGAATCCCATGTAGTAGTGCTGTTGGCATTCTCTCCCTTGAACTTTTACATAGCATCCATCACTGCAGTATGTATGGACTTCTGGCATAGCTGGACAATAAAACTGAGGAGATAATCTTTATTCAAGAGAAAATCTGCTCTAATTTATTACCATAATCATCTACTGCAATGGAACATTATGAATGTTTTCTCCTCTGTTACGCTTAGATCTGTTCATTCAGTGGGAAAAGTGGGTGCAAATATAGCAGTACATTCTATAGGTTTCTTCAACTCTTTAGAAAGTTTACTTAAATCCATTACAAATCATAAAGATTTACAAATCACCATGTAGCAAATGACCACCCTGAGCTGATTTGCAAAGCTGCTTTTGTTGATGAGGAGGAAGCTGTAGTTCTGAAATGAAGCATTGCAAAAATGCATGGTAGGGCTCTGTATTTGATCGCTCTGTGTGAATTTGTATCTGTTTTAGTCAGACTAGGCATAAAAATATTTTTCTTTTTAACTACCAGTAGTGAAAACCTTGTACTGGGATCTGAAAGTCATGGCCAACAGTAAAGTTTTCTCAGGCCAAATTATTACAACTGAGTAGACACCTTGTCTCCAGTGGGGTTGTGAAGGTGCAAATATGGGCAGCATTTGGCATTCCAGTGGGAAATTTGGAGATAAAATAGCTTTGCTGGTGACATACAAGCCTGACTAGAATCCAACTTACTCCCCCAGAGCTGTTGGGCCTGGTAAGCAAAAAGTTTCAAATCAAAGTCAAAACATACAATTGTTTCTGAAGCAGATATATGACTCACAGGGAACCCATCAGTAGAGAAGGAAGCTACCTTTCCTTTGAGTTGCCTTAACCATGTGTCTATTTGACACGGTCTAGCACTTGTAACCCAACAAAATAGAAAATTAAGTATATGCATCCAGGTACAACAAAACTTGCAGCACTGGTGAGCCACAATTAGGAGCTTGCTTGCAGATGAATGACTGGGCACCTGCACAGCTTTTGGGTCAGGATTCACAGAGACACTCAGCATGGGGCTTCGCTGGCTGAGCACGCCAGCCATTGTGAACCCCAGTTTAGGTGTCTGTCTCCTTTGGATGCCTAAATCAACCCCATAAACTTTGCCCTTTGGCCCTTCAGTCTCTGCCTTTTGGTCTTTCTTGTTCCAAACTTCTCCGTACCTGAGACTAGATGGTAGTCTTTCAGCAACCATTTTCCATTTGTTACTACTCCAGTTACTACCATTCGAGCTGAGCTTATTACCATGTTCTGAGAGAAAAAGAACTACTGCAGCATCTCATGGGCCACAGCATTGGGAAATGCATGATAGCTGTTGGTTTCTGCAGCAACAACTGAGTAACAGGGATCTGTTTTCAGATGGAGCTGGGATAAAAAAAAAGTTTGAATTACTGTCCTGTTTAAAGCTCAGTGCTATGTTCAGTATTGGCCATGCAAAATGGGCTCATCACTTGTGGAATGAGGTACAGCAAGAAAGAAATTATGGTCAGCTTCCCCAGGGAGGTACAGAATCAAGTGCAGGGGTGAAAAGATTTATTTTTAATCAAGTGGATAATCCTCTTCACTGTGCAATGGGAATTACCTCAGGTATAAACATTAACCATTCTAACTATTAAATATGAGGGGATATTAGATTAATTATTGTGTAGATGTGAAATAAACTACTGCAGCTTTTGCACTATGTAGAAAGGACAACGAGTAGAGAGTTTAAATTGGATATTTAGCTCAAAACACAGAAAGGTACTTTGATTTAGTGATCATGTGATTTAGTGATGATAGTTACAAATTCAAGGTGTATGGTACTGAATCATGTTGAATAATACTCACTTGTTCCATTTAACAATATTTAATGCAGTGATTGGAAATTCCACAGCAGGCAAAGGGAGCTGAGCTAACACCTCATACTGATTTCCACTAAGGTTTGGCTACCTAACTCCTCCGGATTAATCTGAGAATACAAATATAATTGTTAAGTTTTTACTGATAATAGTGATAATTATGTAAAATTGCCGTTAAACTTTTTTATCTCAGTAAAGTTGGTTTTTTTTTTTTAATCCAAATCAGTAAATACAGGTACTTGCCTGGGAAAAATATTCAGTTTATAAAAACTGATCATATATGAACATAGAGATAACTATATAATTATGAAGACATCCTTTGGAAGATGCAATATATTTCTTTTACTGTTTATTTATTTTTTTCTTACTTTACAAAATAATCATTCTTTGTCTTACAATTTCTATTTTCCTTACAGCTATACTGAGGGGTCTCACTGATTTAATTTAAAATCCTATCAGTGACCCAAGACTCTTTGAGCTGATATTCAGGTAACTTTTATAATGATATAATAAATTTAATAGCTTTTAAAAGAACTTGCTATTCTACTGATAAAATAGTTTCATAAACATTTTTGAACCTAAACACAGAAACCCTGTGAAATTTTTAGGCTGTGTTCAATGAAAATTCCCAATATAATAATTTAATTTGACTTAGAACACCAGCAGTTCACAAGGGCAATAGTTTTAAAACACACACCTATATTAATATTGCAAATCCTCCACAGTACATATTGCAGTGATATCTCTGTGTTACAAGTTAACAAGGTAAGATTACACATAAAAAAATCACTGGATTTAGTTGCAGTATTCTGGAAAAAAATCCTAGTTTTACACCATGGCTATATCAACTGCTTTCCATGAGAGTTCCACAGAACGTAAAGAGATGAGGACAACATATTATATACACAGTTTAAGCATTTTTTAGGAGTGTATAAATATTATTTTGTGCCTCTAGATAGCTTTAGATTAAGGTTAATGTTGTTGAAATATCTACATCTGCTTTTCTTCTCGCTGTGATGTTTATCACCTAATAAAAATGCTAAAGTTAGCAAGGAAAGATGTTTAATTTGTTCTTGCTGCTCAGTTGCATGTTGCATCCTATTTTGTAGTAAATGGCACAATGTCCCAAGTGGGCTGCCATACTGTCAGATACATTATTTATACATAACATTACTGATTAATCAATGAACAAAAACGCAGGAGCCTTTTTTTCCCCTTTTCTGTGACATCTTTAAAGTTACAGTAAAGAAGAACAATTTTGCAATGTATTATACAGTTATTCACTTTTGAAAATAGCTTCAGGAGTTTCCTGGCACAGTTTGCACCGTGCATCTGATTAAATTGAATGTGATTGTTAGACAAATGCAGTAACAATTTGTGCAGTGCAGAAGAGTAATTTAGTTAACTATATGTAAGCTATTCTCACTTCCCAGTTAAAAATGAGCAAAATGTATTCCAGCAAATGTTTCTAACAGGAGATTTTTTTTTTTTAAATCTGACATTAAAACTGAAGAGCCCATCATGATTTTTCATGTGTGTTTACAAGAGAGCCAGAATTTAAAAAGTCACTTGAATGCCTAGCAATTTTAGAAGTTCACCCTGCACCAAATAGGAAATGAAATTTATAAGTGAATGAAGAACTGAAATATGAAAATACACACATGCAAACGAGAGAAATGCAGCTGTACTGTGCCACAGAACTACAACGGATTTTTGTTTGTACTTCAGCTTATTCTCTTGTATTTTGTTCATAGACATTTCAGATCAATACAAAATATTCAGCTCTGTTCCAGTGATTGAATATGAATACATTATGTGCATACAAAAATAGTGATAATCTATGTTGATACAATAGTTCATTTTACATTAGTGTCCTAGATGGGACAATGTTAAGAAGCAATTTAAATGAAATTCATTTAAATGTCAGCTCTCATGCTTGCGATTTTTCTATAATTGGTTATTTAATTAAAATAATTCTCATAGTCATTAATTTAGACTAAAACTTGCTGTGCACTGACATGTTTTAATTACATGGTATTAACAAAATTGATATGCTTTAAAAAAGCATGGTTAAATTTTAAACAAGAATAAATTAGAAATCTCATAGATCATCCTACTTAGAGTATTTATGAGAAAAAATCAGTCATTTAAAATGTTTATTATAAACAAAGTCCCAATATTGTTGTGCATGCATCATATTTGGTTCCTGCTTCAGTGTGAGGAGACTTTTATGTTAACACAGTACCTCCATCTTCGAATTCCTTTAACCAACACACAATAAATAAGGTAATGAACCAAATGAAATATTAATAGAAATCCACAAAAACCACAGAAGACAGACATAGAACTGACGTTTGAATTATACTGTACCTTTGATATCATTAGGACAACATATTAATGAAGTTTTAAAGGGTTGAATCTTTATCTACCGTTCGTGAAGACAAAAAGGATTATATGAGCCTCCTTGTAAGATGCAGATAAGGAATGAAAAAACTTAAATATTCTAGTAAAACTACCTGAACAAGATAGAAGAACTAAAGTCCTAGGCACTGATCCTGCAAGGTAATCTGTAAGCAAGGATCCACATGCCCTTATGAAGTACCCTGAAGTCAAAGGAACTACTTTCATAAATAAAGTAGGTAATTTGTTTTCAGGACTCTATATTCAAGAGTGCAAGAATCAGAATTTTATTTCATTGTCTATTAATTAGACTAGCTCTATATTACTTTGACCTTTTTAATATTCTATGATTTAATTGGATGATCAGTCTACCTCAGCCTATGATTGCCAATCATTCTGCATAATGTACCTCAACTCTTTTTTACTTCAATGTGTGCAGGATCAGACTCTTATTATCAAGAAATAATGATTTTATTGTGAATGGCAGGGGCCAAAAAGGATGTATGCGGACATCTAGAATTTTATTAGTTCCATAACAAGGTAACTTATCAAAGTTGCTTTTTCAGGCAGCTAGCATATGAAGGATATTACACCTCTCCCAAGCTCTTCTCTTTTGATCCTAAAATTCAACACTGCACAGCCCAGAGTTTAAAGCGCTGCTCAAGACTGAGGCCTTATCAGGTCTCACCCTACTCACCAAGCTGACTTACACAAAAACGCTGCAGTAACAAAATGCTGCGGAAAGGTAGCTCTTGCATGTGGACCATGCTCCATGTCCTCTTACAGTCTGAGGACCAGATTCATCTAAGAGTAGGTGTCTAGATGTGAGCTAATGATTGTAGGCTCTTTATAGTCAGTGGAGAGCAATAGAGCAGAACATCTCATTCCAAAGGAGACACTGTATTTGGTTAGATGGATTGTGCTCTAAAAGTGACTATAGCTCTCCATTTACTATAAAGAAAGGCTAGGACTAGGTCAGAGATTTAAGGTTCAGCTAGCTGAATTCCACCCATTCTGTCTGGATAGATTCATGTGCTTTATCTCTAACCTTTTTGTTTGGTCCTGGCTTATGCATTGTATATGATGCCTTGTTTTTGCTTTCTATTTTATGAATATCCACAGCCTGTAGTATTGTAACTTCTATGTGTTTCACAGTCTTTAAAATCTTTCTTCTTGTGTGAAGAAGGGAAGACCTGCTATTTCTGAGAGATAACAGGAAAACCACTAGTTTACCAAGATACCACAGGAAGTCTGTAACAGAGACAGGAACAAAGCCTAGCCTGGTTAACTTCCATTTAAGCTCCCGGTGCTAGCTGAGTGACCCATACTTCATATTTTCTCCAGTATGACTTCCTTTCTGCTTTGTTGCTGTGCTGGCATGGTTTTTCATGCAGTAGTAGAACAGTTGTCTTACCTTGTGAGCTGACAGGGATTCTGACTTGTCACTTGGAGCATCCTGTCCTACTACTGAGGCTCTCTATAGGATACCTCTCTATAGCAAATTAAAGTGTGATTGTAGCATGTGTTAGCTAAACCTGACTAGCACAATTAACATAATCAGCAAAAAATAGGAGACTATTTTATGGTATGCCAGCAATCTAATGTTGGTGTATATCATGATGATCCTTAGTCAGTTGTATTCCAACTTTCAACATGTAAAAATGCTACCTTGACTTCACTGCTGTTCTCTGCATGAAGCAGATCAGCTAGCAAGGTTATACTAGTATCTCCAATAATCAGATTTTCATTTCACACTGTCAACATACTTTCTGAAATGTAAGTAACTCATATTTACATTGTAGAAAATGTAGAAGGAGAAAACATTAACTAGAACAGATTCAGTAGCATATTATCATCCCTCTTGAACAATGAAGTTCATGCGTTACAGGATCCAGGTGTGTACTTAACTCATTTCCACAGTAAATGAAACTTGTGACAGAAAATTTTACTGATGTTGGAGCTGGACCTCATTTGCCCTCAGACTTTTGTCTAGGACTCCTGCAACATAAAAGTATTTTCTAGTGTATGTAAATATAATTCATTGATAGCCTCCCTGGAAAGTTTCCATCAGATAAATCTTCAAGACTTACAATGGTACACTTTCAGTTTAAAATCTATATGCAACTTCAGCAGTGAAGCTTGCAATTCAAGCTTAATAAGAACTCCTCTGTCAGTCTTCCTGCTTACTTTATTGCTTAATATATTGCTTCAATTGGGAGTATGCAGAAGTCACCTTGAAAAGCACAAGGTGGTCACTTGCCATAGGAACTGTGGTTCTTTAAACAAAGCACCTCTTTCTAGGTCCCCTAAATACTTAACCTTTCCCTTGTTGTTCCAGTCTCATCAGACTTTCAGACCAATCAGAAAGAATCACATCAGCTGGTACCCTCATCCCAGAAAAGTCTGGTTTTCAAGCTTTCTGAAGTTCACTGTTACTAGCAATTGGTCTTCAGCCCACAAGCCACAAATACAATGTAGAGTCCCAGAAATCTGGCTGGAAATTTAAAAGAAAAGTAAAAAAAAAAAAAAAAAAAAAAAAAAAAAAAAAAAAGGAAGATATATCTTGAAGCTTAGTGGGATAGAATATTAAAATTAAAAATCTTTCAGTCTTTCTCCTGAGGTAACAAATAGTCCCTGTCTTTACAGCAGAAGGACACAATACAATCCACATTACTTACAAAACAGTCTAACTTTGTAGCATCACAGCTGTGCATCAGACCTATATCTGGGCTTAATAGTTTGTTCCTAACTATGACACAAAAAGCTGGCTTTCTGAGATTTGTCAAAAAAAAAAAAGACAAAAAGAGGCATATCTACTGGGCATGTGAAAATATGTACAGTCATATAGCTTAGAGAAGAAAGGTTTTGAAAGAATAAATCTGTTCTTTAAGTTATCATCTCTTTTTTTCTTCTTTACAAAAAATTAAGGGTGGGATTTGACATTAGACTGTAAGCATCTCTGTGAGAGAGAGGTGTGTTTAAGCTCTCCTAATGGTCAGTGAAAATTTAGCCAATGCTGTCCAGCAAGGCTAGAGAGCTATTCAGCTCTCCTTGACGTTGACACCTATGTTTTGGCAGCTGAATAGCTCTAAACTCTGGTGTCAAATGGATGTCAGCGGTTGAAACAAGTTCAGACACAAAGGTTGGGATTCTGTTGCCTTAACATATGTGTCTAGTGCTATTCAAGATGTCCTAAGGTACATATCCCACATGGCCATTCCGGTAGGCATAAATTGCTTAAGGGGTTTTGTGATACAACCACCGGGCATGTATGGCATCTGAGGTGGTACTAGATGCTTATGTTTAGGCTACTGATTCCCATATATATGTCTTGTACATAAAGACTCACCTATATGAGTAAAATTTAGTTGTCTATGCCTGGAATCAGATCCCATCTCAGAAATACATTTTTTAATTTCATTTAATCACAGGTGAAGATAGAGGAATTAACAAAAACCACATTGATAATTAACTTAAAGCTACAAAACCTTTGGAGTTCTTTTTTTTTTTTTTTCTTTCCCTTTGTATCTTATCATACTGTCTGTATTGATATCAAGTCCTAAATAACATCCATCATTTTCCAGACTGTAGCCTATGGAGATGATAAACACACTGGTGTATTTTAGGAAATGCATACATGTAAAGATAAGATATGTGATATCCCATATCCTGTAATTCCATCACAATTTGTTGATGTGTTGCCAAAAAATCTGTTTCAATTTCAGGTTCAGAACTGGTGTTTTCTCTTGGAAGCTGGTCACTGCTATACAAATGTGTCAGCCCCACTTCAAGCTTCATGCTGAAAAGAATTCAGAAATAGCCCTGGGAACATTTAGTATTTCCTTCAAAAAGCTGTGGATTGTCATTAACTGACAAACAGTCCGCTGCCAAGTTCTCGCAAGAATTGTATTTGTTGTCTGATGCCAAACAGCCTCTTTAAATGCTAATGAACAAAGTATGGCATGCATTCTGTTCTTGATGGATTATGCCTATACCTTCTGTGGTCAACAGAAGGGGAATTCCCGGCCCATATGATTTCCATTCTGGCACGCTACTCTTTTCTCTGCTTACAAGGCAGTAAGCACTCAAATAGATTAGTCAATCTTATTTTTAAATTAAGTATAGCCTCCGCACCCTAACTCACATGTATAAAATCTGAAAGAACTACGCCAGGCTGCCTACGCACTGTATGTGTTTTGTTTTCTTTAGAGAATTAAGCTCCTGACTTTAATATCAGTGATGCTCACTGTATACCGATATCCTTTTAAATTCAAACATAAGTTTCATAAACAGCCAATTTACATGTTTGTCTTTACCTCTTTGGAGACAGATTTAAGGAGTTACATTTTTAAATTGTCTTCTTTAGTGGTTTTCATAATTTCCTGCCACTGAAAGAGCTGGCTTGATACAGAAATACATTAAAGAACTGTATCTTGCTACCACGTGTACGTGTAGTTTTATAGCCAGTAGAAGCTCCAGATTTGTATATATCAATACGTTTGCTTCAAGCCTAGCTTTCCAAGAAGCATAAATTATGTAGCAAATGGCAACCTCAGGAGTTGTACACTGAAAATTTTTTTTGTGATGTGATATTTTAATTTGTTTTAATTGTCATTCAATAACTGCTGTTAGTCAGATGATCCTCTCCTACTAGCTTAGAATCTGCTGAAAAGGAAGGAAAAGTTGTTCTAGGACAAGAGCAAGGTACAAGCTACAGAGGCAATACAATCCATCTTTTAGTTAAGATGCACAACTATAAGATACAAAATATACTATTAATAGGAATAAAGAATCATGAAGGGTGATACGAAAAAATTACAAGAATATTTTATCAAATCAGGGTCATTTATCAAAGGAGGGTCATTTTTGTCTTAGGTGAGTGGCAATTCCTTTCTCTGAAGCCTACAGTTGAGGCTGAGCCTGCAGTGGATCCCCACATGGATCCCACCAACTTAACTGGTGAAAACACACTCCTGTTTCTGGTCTTTATGCAACTTTACAGATATCTCTGATAGCTAATGTGAAACAAAAATTTACTTAGTTCATTCAGGGAAGTTGAGCTTTCAGTAAACATGAGTTGGAGGGAGAAGCTTGGGGTATGTGTGTGGGAAGTGTCTTGCCTTCCTACCTACCTATAAAGGCTGAAGGACTGTTTTTCTCTTTTACATCTTTTACATGTCCATCTCTGGAGACTGTGTTTCTGCCTGGAGAAATCATGTTTTTAAGTTAGTGAGAAGTTTTATCAAAGCTTGTCACTCTCTGTGGAGAAAACAAAGAAACCCTCAATGTCTTTTAAATAGGGAAAAGGGATGGGGGCGGGGGGGGGGGGGGCAGGGAGGGGAGTGGAGTGGGAAGAAGAGTAACAAAAGTATCCCATGCCTCTAATTTGCTCAAGTGCTGGACATGCTTATCTAAACCTCTTGGGTAAATCAAGATTTTCTGTCACCTTCCATTCAGCAGCAGCAAATGAAATGGACAACCATACTTATAGGTACTAATATTACCAGAAAACAAATGTATTTGATAGCCTCACTCTCATTTGAAATGAGCAATTTCTTCTAGTCTTTTAGCTATTTATGGTAAGACCTTTATAAGCTCAAGCTAATTAATAGATGAGATCAATTTCAAGAATTTTTTTCTTGTTCAAAACCACTTAATCATTCATTTTAGTAGCATTTTAAAGGCCATGTCTAAAATAGATTTGCACCCATGTCCCCAATGTGAATTTTTCACTCTTTGGCAGCATGCAATAGGTAGTGTATAATGACCTTTTCTCTGTTTGGAACAGGGATTAGAATAATATATTTGACCCTTTTTACTCACCTGGGAGTGATGCTAGTCTCCATGTTCAATAAAGTAAAATATGTCTCTAGTGTCCCAAGGTTAAGGCCATGACTTTAAACTATTTAGCACAAGCTATCAGGCTGATTCACCTCAGTCAGACTCTACAGGGTGGATGTTTTTACTTTTTTTCCTCTTTTTTTATTAGGTTGAATTATATATCCTTCATCACAACAATTTCTGATCCACAGTACAATTAAGGAAAATATTTTGCATTACAAACAAAGTAAGTTAACCTGGTCACATTGTGCATTATAACAAAATTTATGGCTGCATAAATAGCAGTGTAAACTTACAGAAAGACTGGTAATTATAGTGCCATTGATGGTCTTTGTTGCTTTAATTCTGAAGCAGCCAGAATGATTAAACTGAATCTTAATCGACTTCTCCATTAAAAATGCTGGCAGAGAAGCTCCCTTAACCTTTCTCATTGATTGAACACAACAATCACCATTCAATTATAATGCAAAAGGACATTTGTTATAATGTACGAAAGATGCATGAGCCATTTCCTTTTACTCAAGACAATCAATGAGATGACTCCTACCTCACAAAGAAGGTAAGGTGAAGCTAGTGTACCTGGAAGAGTATTAAAGTCAAAGCTGAACACAGATAACTGCAAACACTACAGTTTTCAAGGGATGGAATATTATTTCAGTGAAAATAAAACACGCAGTTCCTCATGCTATGAAGAATAAATTGGAAGTAAATTCACCAAAATTAACAGTAAATTCCTATCTTATAAAACTAAGTAAAACTCTCTTATATAGGAAGTCTAGGTACATTGTAACTGGAACTAAAAGTCAGATCCTTTTTTTTCAGTTTTAATGGGTTTTTTTTAGTACCTTCATTTTGTGTTTAGGAGGAATATTTTGTATATTGAAGTGGTCACAATTCAGAATGAATAGAGCAGGTAATGTCACATGCTGCACATGAACACTGCAACTACGAACAAATGGCACCACTTCTGGACTTGGAAAACTAGCAGGAGATATTTCTGAACCACAGAAAGCATAGGATTTTCACAAAAGCAATTGCCTTGATTATATTTTTTGTTCCTCAAGTAAGCTGCAGGAAAAAGGACACAAGGTAGTTAACACATCACTCACATTTAGGAAGATTGCTCTTTAAGAACTAACTTTCACAAGTTTTCTAGTGAGATCTACTTTTTAAAGCTGGCATATCCTATCCTGAAAAAGTCATTCACTTCAGTCCAGAAAAAGTATACTTTTAAAGTTGGTGTGGAAGCTCTTATGCCACTCTTGAGCTCTGTTGCTAGAATTCAGAGACTGGAAAGCCATGGTGGAGAGAAGGAGAAGCCAGGTTGCTCAGGTTGCCATTTGCAGATGTGGAGCTTGCCTCTGCATTGGTTTGCACCAAGTCTGCTGTAACTTGGTGGAGTGAGCTCTACTCCCAAAGCAAAATGGGCAAGAGCTGGAGACTCCATAGTACATTTTCAGCTCCAGTCCCTAAATAGTTTTTTCTGAGTTTCCATCACCAGAGTTTGGGTAGTACAAATCCATTCAAATGTTCTCTTTTAAACTCTTCACCATTTTGCTGCAGGTCTTTGCCTTCTCCAGAGAGTCTTTGGGTTCAGTGTGTATGATGGACAGGATGAGTACTAATTCAAAGTTATCCATATACTGCTTGTCTTCAGTTTAGCTGCTCTGCCTCCGTTAAAACATTGAGATACAGTTCAACATCCATTTTCTGAAAGACGTTAGTGTTGCCATCAGATTTTAAAAGCCCCATAATACACTACTCGTTTTCTGAATCCTTGCATGCATTTCCCAGTAGAAATCACCATCTGCTGCTGCTATCTGCCTGAGTAATTATTTCTTCTCCTGCTTAGACTGTTTCTCATATTATCTAACTTCTTCTTTCACATAAAACACATCCTTTTCATGCTGCTAATTCAATTGACAAATATCTGTAATGTTTACTAGAATCAAGAATAGACAAAAGGATTGGAGGGCTGAGGAAACGAACCTATATAAACTAAAATCCTGAAGAGTTACTCCAAAGCTTCTGACAGTCACTTTTTTAGTCTAAAATCACTAATAAGCAAACCAAAAGAACAACAGGAAGTGAAGGCAGGGGAAATATACTGTAATGGTTATCTACTACTGGATTACCCAGGGAATGTTGTTTTTCCTGTGTCTTTTTGAAGCTGTAAACCTTACAGGGCAGTTCCCATATCCTACTGTTTCTTGTAGGTTGATAGCAGTTTTCTGACACTACTTCAATAAATTATTAATAACAACTAGGAGACCAGTATTTTCTGCTTGGGTATAATAATTTTGCTTATAAGAAATACAATCTTCTAAATTTTCTGTGATGTTCTGATGACCACAGCTATTGCATAAATAGTTATTTAAAAAAATAATGTTGTCTTGAAAATACACATAGCAAGAAACTTCAATTTTTAAATTTTCTAAATTTTTGTCACTTTCTATAAAATTTTACTTTAAAGAACATAATTTTGTCAGTGTTGTTGACTGTGTTGGTAGATTCAAAGTATAATTACAAAGAAGCTTGAACCTATTTTTCTGAATTGTGGAAAGTCTGAATACTGGTTTGCAGTGTGAAATATTGTAAAACAAGACAATATATTATAATTACATTGTCATTTACAATACAAGGTATTCTAAAACATTGGACTCTTGAGTCAAATTCATGGATGGTACTGAAAGCAGAACCAAAAATTTTGGTCTTAACACTGTCAAGGTGGTTTCCTCAATCACATCCTCCCCTCCTCTGCTCCCTAAACCTTACATACTCTTGCACAGTAGGTAAGAAAGTGAGAAAAGTGAGATCTGAACTCCACTTCTCCACTGTGGAATATTTAATGACTGCAAAAGTGAGCAGTAGGTTCAAATACTGTTGTTCATACTGAGGGAGACCAGAAGTCTGTGTCCTTCAGGGCTGCAGGAATTGGCACTGGTTTCTGATTTGCCATTTTCAAAGAATAACAATCATGATCTTTTTCCCTACCCCAACTTCTCTGTTCCTTTTCTTCCCAACTTCTTTCTCTCTTAATTTGATCATAGATAAGGAATTGATTCACCATTGCTCACGTTTGGTAATCCACAGCAAAGGTGATGGAACAAGAGGACTGACAGAAACACAGAGGACTCTACAAACACATTCAAACATATGCCCCTAGCAGAATATCCCTCTGTTTTGAGGGAGGAATGTCAGCTTTAGAGCAATCCTGCTGACAGCTGTTTGTTTCTGTACCTGCTGTTTTTACCCACTCAGTTTAACAGTACCAGCTGTTTGTGTGCCATGCTTTGCTGGGAAAGAAATCTCCAGCTTTAGTGCAGAAATGTGGATCTTCCTTATTTTTAAAATATCGATTACTGATTTTATTTGCAAGACAATAACTAGCAAGCTTGTTGCTAGCTGACAGGCAATAGTGCAGAAGGAGGTGGGCTACCATCCTGGTTGTCCATTTTCACAAGTGGTCACAGAGCCCTAAGCTGCCAGCCCCACCTCTGTCCCTTTGGCAGCAGAGGGGGGATGAAGGTCCATGAACAGGGAGCCTGGAGTTCTGGGCATCAGTACAGGCAGGGCTTGGACATAATGCTACTGGTACAAGACAGCATTTTCATCTGAAGGCAATGATTTTTCTTCCCCTGCCATAGGCAACAGCCTACTTGTATTGAATGGCAACCCTGTTCCAATGGAATTAGACCTCCCAAAGGAAATGTAACTCTGTGGGAAAATTAAGTATATTATTTTAGGGATCAGATGACAAATCAGAAATAAATACGCCGCATAAATGTTATGTTTGCCAAAGCTGTCACATTCCTGCATGAACCCTGTAGAATTTTAGTTTCTTTCTGTTGTCCAGAATGAGCATCTGTTAGTTTGATCAGCCCTGTCCAGCATTACTGACAACCGCATGTACAGCTTTATTAATTTTTAAGTGGAATCAGATGCGCTAGAGAGAGCTCGGCTGGTGTGTCCCTCACAAGCACAGTTCCCTGACACTGCAAAGGGAAAAGAAAAAGCTAAACATTTGTTTTCATAAGCTGGATATCAAAAGTAATCTGAAACGCACAATGTGAAAGGTATCTCGTTAGAACTATTTCCAGGTTTAAGGTGAGGTGCTTTGTAAACATAACCTGTCCTAAACTGTAAAAACTGTTATTAAACAAGTAAATTATTCTTAGTAAATCCATCATGTTTTATATGGGTCCAATGGCTTCACCTCATCCTCAGTGTTGCGCAAGCCTTTTTTTTGGCAAGTAGATTCCTCTCGTCCATTACAAAAGAAGGTAAACGCACCGAAGAGTGCTTCTACAGTGAATGAGCATTAATATAGTGATGACTAAATTCAAGTGTTCCAGCAGTTCAACAGTTCTTGCAGACAGACAAATTTTAGGATATTGATGTGAACACATTGGGACCAAAAATACTGACCTGGAAATCTTGTTAAAACAGAGTCTTTTAAGCTACTTTGAGTGTCCATATTCTATTTGGACCAAAATATATCGAGATATATGTACTTATGGTATGTTGGCACTCCTGTTTTTTTTCCTGGGGGGCTGTAAATATTCATGTGGAAAAGAAAAAAAACAGCCAAGCCACTATGAAATTCACACATGTTTCAACTACTGAATATAACTTTTGGAAAATTTTATTGCTCCCACTTCTCTCCTCCCCGGCCTACTTTTGGACCCAGCAATAAACCAAAAATAAACTGTAACCCTTAATATAATGATTGTGTATTTAATGTCTATAATGCATCATTAAAATGCACTTGAGAGCTTCCAGTCTGTTACATTTAGTACTAGACTATGACTACTAGTAAACTGCTGAAAATGTCTGAATGACAGCTGAAGATGTGACCAGGAGGGAAATCATATGACATAATTTTTTTAAACTGAAGAAAATTAATAGAAGGCTGTTTCAGTTTTGTTATAAATGAAGAAAGATTTCATACACAAATAATATTTATTTTAGTTGCTTCAGGTCAGTCCGTAAATATTGTGCTCTTGCCTTCATATCGCAAGAAACAAAGAAGAAGAATATAATTCCTGAATTTTCCTGTTATTTATTTGGGCACAGCCTTATCTCTTCTGAGCTCCCATGCTGTCACTGACTAACACCTAGAAGCAAATTAGTTAATAGCCAGTGAAACAAAGAAGCAGAATTATACAAATACTTTACAGATTTCAAGGAAACAGTGCAATAAAATGAATTATGAGCAATGTAAAACTAAAACAAGAAAGCATTGTCTGCTCTTAGAGCATTTTGTCACTCAGCCACATTGGTGACTGAAGTATAATGTAGAAATATCTTAGTTAACTTTAAACAACCTTACTGGATAGTGGTAACAGCACAGAATTTAATAAAGAGTAAGAAGTAGGGTAAACTTAAACATCAAGATTTCTGGTTTGTTATGGCTAACTCAGGTAGCTAGCATGAGGCAGCTGGAACATCACTACACTGTGCTAATCTCACCTGATGCGAAACTCAGCTGATGCAAAACTACCAAGAGAAAGACCACTGGTGCCATGCCTTTAATCTGCTTACATGTGAAGGTGGACAACATGAGCGGCACTAGGGCCTCCAAAGAAAAACAGAAAGCAGTGATCCATAGAGACTCAAAAAGAAAAGAGGAGAAGGAAAATGAGATGAGATCCTCAGTTATGACCGTGTTGATTTTAAACTGAAATCTGGTGTCAAAGAACACTGATAAGGAGCACCACCTTGCTAGTTTGGCTGAAGAAAACACCACATATAAAAAGTGCCTCTGTGGGAAGGCCATGTAGAGAAGAAAGCTGCAGTTGTGATCTGCAAATAAGAATAACTGTAAGAAGAATGTGAGTGAGTCTGAAAGTCATCTAGAGCTCCCCCCCCAAATTTAGGTGGGAAATGAAGCTCTTCCAAATGGAAATGTAAAGTCGGGGAGGAGGAGGGGGGAGTGGAAAAGGAGAAGTGAATGCTGGAGGAAGTGACATTTCAGAGGGGGGATTTCTTATCTGGATAATGAGAGAGAAAATAGTTTGGAGAACTGTTTGAGATAAAGTTGTTAGCCTTCAGCGGGGCAGCCCTTTTATACACAGCTGACAACGCAAACTAGTTATACTGTTGCAATGCACTGTAATCTAACCACGGAGAAATCATTATATGTTTATTGACTAGAAATAGACAAAGACAGAATATATATAGTCTTAGAACCCTTAACTATTGCTTTGAAACATTGAAATGATTTTATCATGCTTACAGGCAGAAAACGTTTCGTCACTTGAGATAAAGTAGGATGAAAATTGGTTGAGATAAAGTAGAGTGCAATAAAATAAAATGTATTAAATCCATGTACAAGCTCCTTTATTACAGTATATGTTAAATCATTATTGAAGAGCTGTTCAAGAGAAGTGCATTAGAAAACCTCCACTGCACTTATTAAAACATACTTTTACCTATAACTCACAAAATTATATGATACCACCAACCTGAGACTTTGTGGTTGGCTTCGTAGACTTTTAAGTCCTGCTTAAGCCTTCAAACTCCTTTTATAGAAGTTTCTTTTTATTTAATAAGCCAGTTGTTTTCACTAATCATTAATTATTTTTCATAAGCACAGGTGTATGTGTGTCAAAGTGTGTGACATTCTGTGGAGAAAATGTCTTGGTGGTAATTGAGAAATACTATACCAGACAAGAGTCACATAAAAACGATTAAAGTTATTTGACAAATTAAAAGGAATCTATGTTGCAATATCATCTTTACATTTCATTGCTAGGAAAAAAAGAATAGATTGTTTATAAACAAATTACAAAATATTTGATAACATGTATGCTGATAAATGATATCCTAGTTTAATTTGTTCATTCATGAGGCTACTAATACAGGCACTGAATTCTGAATGCCCCCAAAAGTTAGCTCATAACACAAAGTTAACTTCTGGCTACTGTTTATGAGCTATGGTCATGTTACATTGAAGTTCTTTTGGAACTGTATTGTCATTAGCATCAAGAAGCAGTTCTTTTTCAGAAATTTTATGCGCCAGAAGATAGATTAGGTATTTCTCTGTAGTGGTGACACAAGAACACTGACAATTTATGACGGATACAAACATTTGTTCAAATCCAAAAAAGTGTCTGTTCTAACTTATACTGCAATAGAAAGCTACTGTTACATCACATTTCTGATTAAATGTATCTCAACATGATATATAGTCCATTAAAAGTCATACAGAAAGGAAGTTTGTGGAAGTGGATAAACCTTAATAATTGCATGTGGCTTAATCAGATAGTCGTCAGGATCATGTTGATAATGTTGAAGTACTGAATAGAAAAGTTGCATTTCTGTCATATCAGATTATACTTTAAAGGTACCAAACAAGAAGAGTCTCAATTTTTTTTAGTACCTACTTCCTTAAATAAGCAACTCAAGCAACGCCATAAATTATACAGTCAGTTTTGCTCATGCATCCTCATACTGAAGAATACTATATTCCCATTTTCTCCTGAAGGTCTCCAGGTCCCGGTACTTTACAGCCATGCCCTCTCTTGCTAAAGGTCTCTGATTTGTGTGTGCCTTTATTTCTGATTGTATGGGGAAAATAGGAGTATTTTTCTCTAAATTTGTATGTTCCTTCTTGTTCTAAAAAGAATATGTTTCTGGGACTTTAAGTTATATGAGTGAAAACAATGTATTTGACGTCTTGAACTGTCCTAGAGATAAGAAAGGTTACTTACAGTGTAACTAGCTTGTCAACCTGAGGAAGAACAGAAAAATGCAGAGGCCTTTGATACTGCATGGTTAATACTTAAGCAGTAAAACGGTAAAGATCGAACCACACACTCAATACCAACCATCCCTGTATGCATGTGCATTGTAGTGCAGTCTCCAGTCATATAACAATTGAACTTTATATAATTCTCATTCTGTTATTTGTTTATTTTTTTCCTTCTGCTATTTTGACTAACTTCTAAGTATGGATAAAATGCCTCGCTGCAAACCACTCTTTTAACTGAACACATTGTAGTACGTATCTGCATGATAGTACGCTTAGGAACTTATTGGTTAAATTCTAAAAAGTCGCTATAACATCTATGGGCTACTTCCACTTAGTACTGAGCATTTTCATTAAAAACAAAAGGTAAAGAATTTTATTTCCTTCTACCTTTCAGCTAAACTTTAGCCTCAATCAAATTCCAACATGTTTTTCCTATCATGAAAATTTGACCCTTGCAAGATTCCACTTGTCTTTCTCATTTAATTCTATCAGTAATGTTCCTGTCTTTCTATCCTGCGATCTCACCTAGATGTCTGTGTTTCCCAGAAACATCTTGAAAAAGTTAACTGAAGTCTTCAAAGTAGCGTTTTTAAAAATATGATCCTGAATCTGTAGACTTTGTACAGACTATTTCATCCTGAAAAGCTACATTTTAAAAGTGTCATTATTTTGTACTAAAACTATACCAAGTTTCAGCACTGTGCCATCAATCCATCACAAGCCAGCTAATGCTAATATTTAGATTCATATACATTTTGATAAAAGTATCTTATGTATTTAACCTTTATTATGTTCAGTTGCAGACTGTTGTTTCTTGGACTTCAGTTTTGCTGATTTCCTCCTTTTTTTTCCTGGACATATTTTCATTACTGCAGCCATCTGGCAAAACTTCCTTTTCTGTAAATGTACATAACCTCCATGAAGAAATTGATAGTAACCAAGGACCTTATCTGTACTTTTAAAATAAATGCCTGTTTTACCCAAGGAAGTCCAAAATAGCAACAAGTGACTTTGGCAGGGAAACCCCCCCAACAAACAGTTTTGGTAAATAGTTGGAAAATGAATACAATCACTGGGAATAAGGAGCTGATTTTATGCCATGCCACTTCTAGAATGGAAAGCATACGCAGAGCATGAGCTGTGATGTATAGAACTAGATAAATTCTTGATTGGGTAAATTGAATCAAGAAGAGAATAAACAAGGATATATTCAGAGAAGGTTAAATTAGGACGTATAACATTAAACCAAGTTATGTGATATCATGCATTATTGATTATTCAGTTTAAATAGATATTTTTTAACAATGGATATGTTGCTTTCAATTATACCAAGACAAGATCACAGTGCATCATTAAAAAAAAAAAAAAAAAAGAAAAAGAAAATTGGCAAATCGCTTAATAATTAACAGGAAAGTAAGAAGAGGAATTTATATTGATTCAGGTACTCATCATACATGTTTAAGATATTCTGGCTAAAAAAAAAAGTCTAGATATTTATTTTTGTAAGATCTTTTTTCACTTAATGCTTAACCATTAAAACATCCTATATTTGACCAATCCTAAAAAAAAATATTTGCCAGATCTTAGAAAATCTAAAATATGTTCAAATACACACAGACTTGGTGAATCCCAGTTTTAGGAGTCCTTTATAGAACTCCAATGGGTTAAGTGAGGCAGTGCTTCCCTTTGCATCCTTTGACAAGATTTCACACAAAGTGGTGCTAAGACACCGGTTTGCCGGGACCAGGAGATCAGCAGGTCCCCTGTAATGCACAAAACCAGACTCCTAAACATTGGGAGGACTAAATGGTAACTACTCTGCAATGTCAACAGAGGCAATGGTGCTTAAGTTATAGTGCTCGAACAGCAAAGGATTTAAAGGCAAGCACCCCACATATGCCAAATTATAATGACATCTGTCTTTCATCCATCCCTAACAATCATGTAAATTTACAGTTTACTAATCCCACTGATCATTTCTTTCATTTGCAGTGATGAAAATGAATAGCTGCTTGTAAACAAATAAAAAGGAGAGCATCTCAGCCCTGGAGAATGTGACAAGTTAAATCAACAACACTTGATATCACCCTCAGCAGGCGACTATTTCATTCCAATTTCTTTCCAAATTTTTCTTTCTGCTTCCACAAGGAGACTGTAAGGCAGCAGCTAGGCTACTAGAGTATAAACTACTGTTAGGATCCTAAGTTAGGGTAGATGAATCTCTGTGAAACTCTATCATGGTTAGAGTTGGCAAGTGCATTGATCATTGTATTTAGATCTTTACCAGGAAGAAAAACACACAACTGAGTGCTGCTGAAACTGTAAATGCCAGATTAGTGATAAATTTAGTAACACTTAAAATTTGTCTCTAAATTGTTATTAATCATTATTATCATAACAAAAATGAAAACAGAACCAAATTTTCCTGAACATTTTCCTTTTCTTTTTAGTACCAGACCCCAAATATTCTTCAGCCAGGTCAGCTGAATTTTACCACATTGTGTCACTAAAATCATACAGAATCTTTCTTAGACATATAATTACTCTATGTGCCCACATCTACCAGAATAAAACGCACATTACTTATCTTCCAAAAACTCAGAAGATAACCTCTGAACTACATGTAAAAACTCATTTGTCTCACCTTTCTTTAAAACTTTGTAGTAGTTCATCACTTTTCTGGTGATCTTTATTCATTAGTTAAAGAAATTGAAGGTGCTGCTGGCTGACATCACACCATGAGTTCAATAACTGAAAGAGAAAATATTTGCTCTGCAAGTAAAACATTGGGAAGGACTCACTAAATTCGATATTATTAACATGAAAGACAAGACACTTAAAGGTTACTTTTCTTTCCTATTTCAGCTACCCAATACTTAGCCTTCCTTCTGATGCACTCTGCACAGTGTTTTAACAGCTAACTTCTAATTTATACGGAGTTTATTGGAGAAAGGTAATTTTCACTCTTTCAGTTCTGAATATCTCATCACACAGTTTGAATAAGGAGAAATAATCTGGATTTCATCATGTTAATGAAGCAGACTATAGCCTAAGTTATAGCTGAGGTGTGCCTTAAGATAAATGTCTGAACCTTTCCAAATGCAATGAAAACACGTTCAGTCTCAGATTATTTCAATAGTAATTTTTTTTTAATATGAGGAACAATTTCAAGTGTCCTTCTTGAGATACCTAACCTGACACACTGAGACTGATTTGTTGATAGGCCCTGGTCCATAATCCAAGCTGGTTAGTTGAAATGAGGGTTCTTAATCTCAAGATATATTTTTAATAATCTTAGATACTGCAATTATCAGAAAGTCATTAAAAATAAAATTTTAGTCCTTTTTTCCAAACCAAACATTTAATGCTTTTTACATCTTAAAGCTGATGAATAACCATCAATAACAGCATTATTGTCTTCTTCCTGAAGACAGTTGTTATTCTGTGCATCCACGTATACTTGTGGCAGAGATTTCCTTTCCTTATTCCAAAACACACAGAGATTAGAAGGTACTTTTAATTAAAATGATTACAGTTGTGGTTATGTTATTGAGCAATATTTTGGGATAAATATGTTCACTGTTAGAAGTGTAGTTCTACTTTTCATCTTCATGCTAAGTAATATTTATATAGTTCATCCTTAAATTGTGTAAAATTGGATTTGATCCCAACTGCTAGAAGGTGTTGTTTTTAAAACAAGGCTAAGCAAGCACAAAAGTTTATATGAAGATACAGACAAAACAAGTTCAGCCAGGTTGGCTTGTGCAGTTATTCCAGTCTGACTTTCCACTGCATTGACCTTTTAAGAGGGACTGTATTTTGTTACAACCTGTAGTGCCTTTGAAAGGAAGAAATATTTAGTGCGATATGATACAGTGCAGGTCATAATGGTTCGTAACATGCATTCAGCAATTGCTTATAGACATTTGCATTAGAGCCAATTCATTAACCATCACAACAGAGTTTATTAGAGATAAAGGAAAATGTTAACAGAGGCCTCCTGTGAGATTCTCTCTTCTGCAACAACAGACCCTAGAATTATTCAGAATACTCAGTTTAGTATCTCCCTTTTTGAAAGACAGTATGATGAAGCAGTGATATTGGAATTCATATATAAATTTCTACTGGATAAAAGATAATGCAGTGGGTCTTATTTACAGTATTATTCAGGCATTTTTGTAATAGTCTGAAATCTCTGTTTCAACCATGAGAAAATAGGCTTCATATAGAATACTACAGATTCTACTGTTGGGATGTCATCATATAGAAAAATTATACAACCACAGGCAACTGGGTAAACAAAATATAGCTAACTCAGTGAATACTGAAGAAAAAGAAACAATGTGTTGTTCAAAAATAATGAAGACATTCCCACTGGAATGCACCATTGGAAAAAAAAGAAAAAAAAAACAGTTCAAACCCAAGAACCTTAAGTTGCCTGTCGGTGGTGCAGAAAGCCACCTGTGCTAGCTTCTCATCTGTTTGAGATTAATCACTACAAATGTCAGAGAGTCTAATCCTACCAGGTACTGCAATGGAGCATCAGACAGGACATACTATCTCAGTGTGGTTCAAAAGGACTTCTGTGCCAGGAAAGAGCCATTCTGATGTAAAACAATGGCTGTTGTTTTTCTCAGAGCTCAAATGAAAACTACAGAGAATTGTGTCATGGTACTCTTTGATAAGTTCAAACCAGAAGAATAAAAGACAAATTTCAATAATGATTACTGCCAGGGTCTCACCCAGAGGTAAAAAGACACAGAAAAGATGAATCCATGGTTGTTTTTTTTTCATGCCTCAACTACTGCCTTTTACTCCCATCTGGCCTTTCAAAAATCTGTGGCAAACAATGCTTTCCTAGCTCATTGCTTTGACCTTACCATTGATTTTTTTTGCCTATTCAACTCTGTTCATTTAGATGTATCACAGGAGGCCTGGAAGTCCTAAGAAAACATCAGTGCTAAAAAAATACAAACCAGGGACTTGAGTGGGTTTTATCTGCCTAATTTAGGCATTTAAGATCTAGATGTGTTATGTCTGACTTGGTCACCTGTCACTCGTTATCAAAGGAAACAAATTATGCCGAGACATGATTCTCATTGTATAGCTAACCTATTTTAGATGTTCCTTTAGCATAAGATAATTTGCTTATTTCTCACCACTGACTGTAAAACAGAGTACAACTCTATATTGTACGTGTTTATACTTAGTTCTCCTTGTCTCAAAGAGTTCATGACGTAGGCCCCAACCCCCCCCCGAAAACAAATGGCATACTACAAAGGGGAAAACCAAAGCAATGTAAGGTGACACTCTAGACTGAAAATCTGTTCTGTTGCACATTGCTCCCTCATGAAACCTCTTAATTTTTTCTGCCAGTAATATTTCCTCCAGAGGTGGTAGTTTGTTCAGGAAGTTATGTAATAAAATTTCTTTCCAATGACTAACTAGGCAGGTGGGGTGACGGTTTTATAGGTTCTTTTTCCTGGAATTTGGTATCATAACAGATTACAGTCCATATATCTTTGTGAATAGTTGTTATTGCATAATTTGCTAAATAGGTGTACAGTAGATGTTATCTACCCATTTTTAGTAGTTGTTTCTTTTCTGTTTCCTGTCTTTTTCTGATTTTTTTTATAAGCTACCGGCTCTCCATGAAATCAGAGGAAAAATCTGAATTGTTCCTTGAGAGCAAATCATGAATATCAATAAAAAAAGCCATGGTAAACTCTAGATCATTGGATTCATGGTTCAGCAAAAGTAATTCTGGCTCAGAATGGTACAGCACAAGACAGCACTAGTAGCAACAACCTGTATACTGCCTCTTTGACTCTGTACAGGAAAGAAACAAATTTAGATCAATACCCACAATTTGGCATCAATATCCCAATTTCTGTCAGGACAGCAGTAAGAATCTTATTGTGCAGAGCATTGAAAATATGGTCTCCAAATGCACTATTGACAAAAGAGCGGGACATAATAAGAAATTAAATGAAGCTGAATAAATACTTGCATTGAATGTTAGATATCAAGAATGCATTAGTTGAAAGCAATAAGCAAAAGAAACAAAAATATATTTCAGCAACCATCTCAGCATACTTTATGGTTGCATTGTTAATCTGTATGCCTCATGCGCTGCAATGCAAGATATGGGGAAAGGCACTAAGCCTCATAACTGTGAAAATGGGAGGGGGGTTGATACCCAACTTACATCACCATTAGAATGTCTATCATCTAATTTTTGCATGAACATTTTGTCTGTTTAGAGAGACAACAAACTCATCATGCTCATTATGATAGGAATTTTCTAAATTTTGTGCGTTCCAGTTCCAGTTGTTTTAAAAAGAAATAAGTGCAGACTCTGGAGAGAAAAAGAAAAGGTCAGGGACTTTTGGGCACCCAGAACAAGAGATTAGATGAGCTAAGAACACAGTTGTATCAGAGAATTAATATTTCTCCTAGAATAATATGTGAATGTCAGCTACTGTTTGAGTTTCACAGTTATCCAGTTGCATATGCTGAGGATGCTGGTTATTTTGAGTATGCAGAGGAACTGGATTTTTAAATAATTTCCTGAGGTACATGTGCTGAGATAAATACCTTTTGTTACTGTAGAAATGCAAATTAAAATGAAGAAATAAAATTCTATAAAGGCTTGAGCAATTGCAAATTGCAGTCACTAATTGAACTCCTTTCCTTTGTGCTTCCTTGTTCTAAGCTTTCTTATGATCATCATTATTTAAATTTCATATTGTGCAGTGCTAAAGGGCATCACTTTGCAACACTTGTAACTGTAAATATCAGCTGTTGTATGTTTTAAGATACCTTTGAACCTGAATGTTTTCCCACATCATAGTGAAAAGCTACAGGTGTGTGAAATGTTATAAGAATGGGAAAAAAGCAGAGTTACAACAGGGTTGGGTGTATTACCATATCAGCATTCTGAGGTTATCACATATTCATTTTAATGTCCACTTCTATCATTAGGATTTCTTTACCTTGATTTCTTCTATGTGGGAGTGTTCTCTGTTTAAAAACCAAAGGAGAGATGTCAACAGTGTACAGTCAGATGGTAAAGAGCTGAAGGCTGCATATTACAGGCCTGATTCATATGTGCTGTTCCAACCCATGCTCCAGGGTCCCAACGAGAGAAGTAACCACAATTGACCTTGTGAGAATAAAAGTGTTTAAATTGCAATCCTTTGGCAGGCAGGTGTGCATCTAGAGGGTAGCTATACAAACAATGACTCAAATTTCCCAGTTTCATGGTTGTATTAGGATCACTTAGTAAGATTGCTCCAGCTCCCAGTGTCTCCTTTTAGGCTTGGATCTTTTGGGTAAAAGCAGATGTTTTGGTTTTGTTTGGTTGGTTTTTTTATTTTTTTTCCATGGCAGTGTCTCTGCATTAGTATGGTACATTAGTCTATCCACAGTACAGACACACACCCCAGTTCCCTAACCATTTTCTCTGTCAGTCAGCAAAAGGAAGCACAGTGACTGACAGAGCACCTTCCCTAGCCTGTGCCTGTGTGAGTTGGACCAGTAGAGTGGATTTGAAAACACTGCTTTAAAATGTAATGTTTGTAGAAAAATGACTTTAAGTAAATGGAGGAGGACGCTGGAGACCAGAACTGGATGAACTGCTAAATTAAATAATGCTTCTGGGTTTAGAGAATGAAAATCAACAGCTTGTTGCAAGAACTGTGCCTGAACCAGCAGTTCTGTCCTTGTCTGTATCTCTTATTCCCTACCTGTTGCTTCTAAGCCATTTTTAAACTTTTTGCTAATTATGTAATTCTCCTAATCTTAAATATATTTTTTAATTCCCAAAGTTTATTGTAGACTCATTGAGGTGCATACTTCTTTTATTGTCATCATTTACACTGACGATGGGATTGATCTCATCCATTTTAGGCATTTCCAGGTTAATTGCTTAAGTCTAAATGGGTCAGATTACAGGCCATTGAGAATAAGGGAAGCCAGAGTCACTCACTTGGACCAGTGCTATATGTACTCCTAACAACATCCATGTCCACTCCTGAGGACTCTCTTAGTAAACTTATTTATTCAGGCCAAGTGATACAAGTTTCACTTTCATGAGGTTCACTTTCACACTGCTCACAGGTAGACTCGTTTGGAGCAACTTGTCTCCATCCACAACGCACTTGGTAACATGTGACCATTATCCCTGTGCATTACCCCCGTGAACCTAGAACATTTATTTGTTTCATCTGTTTCAAAGAATTTGAAATGATGTGAAACCTGTGTTGCAGGTTAGCATGATGGTGTGTTTATAACACGAAACTGAGGGAACATTTCATACCCTGAGGCCTGTCTGGAGGGTGTAAAGCAGTGTTTGAGGAAGAGTTTTGGAAGTGTATGTGGCAGAGAAAGCCAAGACTGGCTCAGTCTTGCCCAGTCTATTTTTTGGGAATGACTACTGGCACAAACTATCACCAAAACCAAGCCTGTTTCGTTTTGGAGGGTATTTAAGACTTAACAAAAAAACCCAAACCAAACTGTTTAGGAGTGAAGTAATGTGATAAACTGGGTAACTGAGACCCAGGGATGAACTAAGAAGCTAAGTTATTTAATTGTGTACATATACCTTGAGAAAATAATTTTTAAATGTCTAAGGTAAAGTGAGATGAATTTCTTATTTCTTATCTTCACAGGATGAATAGACATGAACTTCCTTTTGTCTGGAATAGCCTTTAATAGTAGGAGCATCTACAAAGGGTTTCAACATTGTACTTTTACGCTGTTAATTTTTGGGGTTGTTTCCACCTTTAGCATTGTGATGCATGTTTATAAATTGTGAAAAACATTGGAGGGATGTAAATATTCTCATGGGAAATTCATCTGGAAAACTTAAGAAAAATAAGTTGAGGTAGCATTTCAGGGGTTGTGAAGACCAAACTATGTCCAAAACATTTACTGTCTTAAATTACTCTGTATTTTTTATGCCATTCTCTCTCCTGAAACCCAACAGAAAACCTTAGACTTCTTAGGTAACATTGAAAGTCATACAACTTGAACTATTTAGCACTTTAAAAAATTATATTGTTTTTAAGGCATTTGAGTGTTTTAAAAATTTTATCCGTGGTCTTTGATGCAGAGAGTACACACAAAACCCCTAAACATTAAAAATTGTAAATTTTGCTTCTCTAGAAACCACACTGACATTGTTAACATTTTTATTTTTCATTTGTATCTAGTCTTACCTATATCTGGTATAGGCATATAGAAAGATATATGCCCTACAGGTAAAGGAAAAATTCAGACTGTATCTTAGCATCCTGAGCTGCTATTCTGTTTCATTGCTATTTGAATAGCTGTTATTTATTTTCTGGTGCCCTACTTCTGACAAATTTCTGCTTGATGAGAGCCTCTGGGGTATGGATTTATAGTTTTCACTCGATGAAAATAATTTTCTTTTACTGAATGAGATTGCGATTCCTTTATTTTTCTAAATATTTCCTCTCAAAAGAGGTATTTCACATGGCTTGGCACATAAATGTTAATCATATATTTATTGCTATTTCTATATACTTGTTTTTCTTAGATTGCAAGCTCCTTGAGATGAGATTCTGCAATCTTATTCAGAAGTTCGCAGTTAGAAGTATCCTAGTTAGTTCTCTTAGCCATGGTTGTACCATGCATATGTTATAATAGTCATAATAGTAGATGCTGAAAAATAGAAGGTGTATCCACTATTTTGAAACAAAATAAACTGCATAAAGACCTGCATTTGACCTAGTCTGAGCTTATCACAACTGACCCTGTTCTGAGCAGAAGGTTGGACAAAATAACCTCCTGAGGTCCCCTGAACATGGATTATCCTATGATCTTATGAACCTCAGCTGCTGGGTTTCATTATTGCTCTGCCTCTTCTGGAAACAAAATACCAGAAAAATATAATTTCTGCTTTAATTTTTTTTTTATACATAGATGTGTGTAAGAGATATGTATATATACAAATATACAAAGAATGGCCTCTTCCTAGTCTTAAAATTTTCTAAAATGAAAACTTACCTTTTTTTTGGATTTATTCAGTGTTTTACTCCCATGGAAATAAATTTGCTATGTTCTAGTAAGGGAAACCAAAACAAAAATCACTCAAAATGTTATTTTAAGAAGCCAGTCAATGCCTTCATCGGTAACAATTATATACCCCTCACCAGAATATACTTAATCTATGATTGTTGTTGATGGTTTTTAGAGCAGTTCAGTTCTTCTAGGTCATATATTTTTCAGTGGTAACAAAGGCTGCAAGTTGTACTTCCAGTTTAGAGTCACAGCCTTACTGTGCCATCAGTGAAAACATTCAAGCCCCCTTTTTTTTTCCCTATACTTTTCTTTCTTGTGTCAAAACTAGATCATATTTTGTGCACATTTTCTGGTAGGATTGAAGAGAACAATTTTGTCTTTGAAATATAAAATCAATCTTAATGTAAAAATTGAGCTATATGGGCTTTTTTAATATTTGAGAGCAATCACACTGTCTGAGGAATCTGTGTACAAACTGAGATCTGAAAGAAAATGGTGGTGTTTTTACAGTATGTGAACACAACCATCTGATTTATAGTTCAATCTGTTAATGCACTCTGTTATTAGGCCACCTGGCAGTTTTATGCATTGTGAATTTAAAGAGGAGCTCAATGTAACATAAGCTTTACAAGCTGGGGAAATATTATTGAAATGAAACATGAATGAGAACCATTTAAACAATAAAATAATGCGTGTAGACTATATATTTTTTCATTTTAGTAAATGCACAGCCTAGGTTTTATTTGCTGAAGTTAGATGAGGTTCTGAGACTCCAAAGATGAAACTTCAAACTAGCTTCTTTTTGTAATAGTGGCAACCCTATAGTTTGTGATGTTCACATCAGTAAAACCAAAACCGTATCTCTGTATTACATTGGGAAACTGATTTGGAGAATGATTTTCACAGTTTTGTTAAGGTAATATTTAATTATTGCATGGGTTGAAGTTCATTCATCAACATATATAAGTCTGTACCAACAAGTGATAGAAATAGGTTTATTAGCTCACACTGTAAAAGGTCATAAGCCTGAAAGAAAACAGACTGTCTTAATAACCAGAATTAATGATAAGTATGTGTATATATATGTTTATATATATATAAGTAACGTACATACACATACAAATATTAATTCTATCTAACGTGTCCAAAGAAGAGCAACAAAGCTGTTGAGGGGTCTAGGGAAGAAGTTTTAGGAGGAGCGGCTGAGGGAACTGGAGTTATTTAGCCCAGAGAGAAGGAGGCTGAGAGGAGACCTTACACTCTCTACAATTACCTGAAAGGAGGTTGTAGCGATGTGAGTGTCGGTCTCTTCTCCCAGGTAACAAGCAATAAGACAAGAGGCCTCAAGTTGTGCCAGGGGAGGTTTAGACTGGATATTAGGAAATTTTTTTTCATCTAAAGCATTGTCAAGTGTTGGAGGAGGCTGCCCAGGGAAGTGGTTGAGTCCTCATCCCTGGAGGTATTTAAAAGATGTGTAGATGTGGTGCTTAGAGACATGGTTTAGTGGTGGACTTGGCAGTGCTAGGTTAATGGTTGGACTCGATGATCCTGGAGGTCTTTTCCAACCCAAATAATCCTATGAAAAATTAAATTTACAAGTATTGACGAATTGTGCCTAGATTTTAAATGCTTGGAATTGTGCAGCAGTGCCTTTCACTACATTTTAAATGCTCTAAAGCAAAATTTCATGATTTTGTCTGGCCTAAAACACTAAAATACGCTCTCTTCAAGTTATCATCTAGAATGTCGTCCATACTGGTTTCCAAAGATTGATCCATTTCTGCTCTACAAGAAGGTAGTAAAGAATCAGGTTACAACTGGTTTGATTTCCCTATAATGAAACACATGATGATGATTCTCTCTCTCCTTTTGTTTCGGTTTTAGGTCTTTAAAGTTCTTGTTTTCAAGCTTGCTTTCAACTATGATTCTAGAAACTTATTTTCTCTATTTAAAGTTAAACCTGCAGAGATACAGATAGAAAATAAGAATTCTATTATTCTATATAACAATAGGATAACCCATCCTCAGCTGACATAGAACCCTGGAGACACCTAAATTTTCCTAGGTGCTTATGAGCATGTCTACATTCTGAACTGTCTTTTAATTATATGTTTGCTAATTTGTCCAATACCCACAAGAGACAATTTTCAATGGAGTTGAGAGTCAAAATGAAACTTTATTTGTCATTTTTTGCTTTTTTAATGATATTAAAATAAAGAGAGATTTCCCATGCAGTGGAAACTGAATAAAATGGGCAGAATGCCTTTTTATCTTGCCTGGGTACTTACTTAAGGCTTTTTAGAACTCCTGCTTTTTTCTTTGCCTACAACTACAGGAACAGAGTCAGGAAGAATTGGGAATGGGTAGAGAAGTTGCTGTGTCTTCTCAGGATTTTACTGGTTGTGAGCTGGGAAGGCTGGTTTGCACTGTAAAAAAGTATAGCAGAGAGAGATCCATGGAAATGATTACAAACTTCTGAGTCACAGTTCTTTCCCCATGGCAGTGCACCATAAGCACCTCCCTTTATTCAAAGCAAGAAATGACGTTAAGCACTTTATACAGGGAATCTTGCATGTATGTTTTTAATATAAATTTCTTAGCACCTACAAGCATGCTCCAAAGGCACAGAGTAAAGAGCAGTGATTCAACAGGGAATTAATACACTGTTAAAAGACCTATGTTTATCTCCCCACAACCTTGGCCATAGAATTTAAAGCATATACAAGGCTTTGTAGTTAACCCTGAAGTACTGAACCTCAAAGTCTTGCCTAGGTAGCAGTTTATTCTCATCTGGAAAATCCAGGTTCCTTATTTGAAATCAGACAGAGGAAGGCTTGAATCCAAGTCATTCACATCTTTGATGAATGCTTTAATCACAGAGTCATAGAACAGTTGAGGTTGGAAGGTACCTCTGGAGGTCATCTACTCCAATGCCCCTGCTCAACCAGGGCCACCTACAGCCAGTTGCACAGGATTATTTTCAGACGGCTTTTGATTATCTCCAAAGATGGAGACTCTACAACCTCTCTGGGCAACTTGTGTCAGGGCTTAGCCACCCTTAAAGTAAAAAAGTGTTTCCTGATACTCAGATGGAACCTCTTGTCTTTCAGTTTGTACCCCATCTCCTGTCATGGGGCAACACTGAAAAGAGCCTGTCTCCATCCCCTTTGTACACTCCCTTCAAGTATGTTTACACATGGATAAGATCCCCCTGAGTCTTCTGTTCTCCAGGCTGAACAGTCCCAGCTTCCTCAGCTTTTCCTCATAGATGAGATGTTCCCTCTTAGCAGACCTTAGCTAGATTCTCTCCAGTGTGTCCATTTATCTCTTTGCAGTGAGGAGCCCAGAACTAGGCACAGTACTCCAGGTGTGGCCTCACCAGCGCTGACTAGAGGGGAATGACCACCTCCCTCGACCTGCTGGCAATACTTTGCCTAAAGCATCCCAGAATACCATTTACCTTCTTTGCCTCAAGGGTACACTGCTAGTTCATGCTGAACTTGACATCTGCCAGGACCCCCAGGTCCTTTTCTGCCAAGCTGTTTTCCAGCTGGCTTGCCCCCAGCATAAACTGGTGCATAGGGTTATTTCTCCCTAGGTGCAGGACTTTACATTTGTCCTTGTTGAATTTCATAAGGTTCCTGTCAACGCATTTCACACCCTGTTGAGGTCCCTTTGGATAGCAGCATGACCCTCTTGTGCAACAGCCACTCCTCCCAGTTTTGTGTCATGTGCAAACTTGCTGAGGGTACACTCTGTCCCATTATCTGGATCATTAATGATGATGATGATGTTGAACAACCCAGTACTGACCCAGTACTGACCACTGGTGTACACTGCTAGTTACTGGCCCCCAACTTTGCGCCACCCTCTGGGCCCAGTTTTTCATCCAGTTGTTCAACTCACCTCACTGCTCATCCAGCCTGTATATCAACAGCTTGTCTATGAGGGTCTTATGGGAGACAGTGCCAAAGGCCTTACTGAAGTCCAGATATCACTGAACTATAAGGTATTAGGCAAAGACACTAGTACTAATTCTCTATTTTTTTCATAAGATGGGGAGAGGCAGACATCACCAGACAGGAGTTCAAATCTTCTACACAAAGAATAATTTTTGGCACCTCCACTGACTGCAGAGGAGTATGGGATTAATCAACATGATACAGACAATAAACAAAGGGTAAAAGTTTCACTTTACGATTCCTTAGATGAGATGGAAATCTGACTTTATGCCATGGTCTGGGAACTAAGGTGAGAGACTGTCTCTCTCATCTCACATTTCTAAACTGCTTGTAGACCATCCAGTATATGAGAATTAGACATTTCTACCTAAACTTTAGACTCCCAATAGGGACTTTAGCTTCAGATGGTGGACATATGAATTTATCTGTCTAAATGTAGGTGTCATTAATGGAGGGATTTGTCTGACTTAATCTTTTAGGCAATGGAGAGCTACTCAAAAGGGCCTAGAGCTCTCTTGAAAATGGCTCGATTCTGTTACTGAAACAGAAAAAGCTAGTACCATTTGAAATGACTTGACTTCTCCACCCAGTGTCTATCTGACACTCCGGGAGGGTGTATGTCCATAGGTTCTGTGCCTTATTATAACAGCACATGTGACTGTCTCAGATACTCTGAGGCATCTTAAATAGTATTAGACATTTATGTTTTGCCAACCTTTGTTTTTGGACAGTTTTTAGATTCCATCAATTGCTTTGGCAGACATGTAGCTTACACATAACCATCTATCTTTGCATATCTAAATGTAGGTATACATTCTGGAGCTAAATCCAATTTCCAGTGAGAGAGTTCTACAGTAGTAAATGTTCGTAAAACATATACTTTGAGAACAACTACAAAGAATTCATCACCACTGCTCACTAGCTGTCTAGTGGTCTTTGAAGGGCAATACTACACTATACGGTTGCAAAGAGCCAGTTGTGAAAAATCAGGTTCTTAATCCATAGCTTTCACAATTATTTGAGTGCCAGCTGGATCCAAAGCGTGAGGGCATGGAATTCATCACAGTATGACCTTATTGTAGAAGTACTCTGAGGCTGTCACATCTCCATAAGCAGTGACTATGAAGTTATTTAGGGGTTAAGACAACCATTGAAATATCAATGTTTAATTCTGTTTCATTAATATATTCTGATTAGAGAAAAAGTTAACACCTTTATCTTTTATCATCTTCTTCATGTATGTTAGGTAGCAACAAAGTACATGCAAGTCACTCCTAAACATGGGTCTAGTTTCTGCAAACTAGGAATAATCCATTTCTCTAATGCTATATGGTGGTAAACCGCCAGCTTATAAATATTGTCAAGTGTATATGGAAATCAGTTAATGAATATTCTCCAGAAAGTCTTATTAATGGCTGAAGTATAACTGACATATTTTGTTACTGGTTTTTGGCATCAGAGAAACTGTTTCTGTATCTTTCTTACTTAATAAACAGAATTTTATACTGTATTAATTCAAGAAGTTTTCCTGGCTTGTAGTGCAGTAGGAGACTCATTTATTCGACTGTGTTAGTGCTGAGAATTGTTTACATGGATGGAAGGCTTGACTGCATCATTTTTGTCCTATTTCTGTTTCTATTCTGCTTCAGTTTTGTTAATCATGATGCTCACAACAATAAAACTATAATTCTTATTTCTTTAAAATGAGCAATATTGAAAAGTCTGTTAACAATCCTGGCAGATGTAATTAATTTGGGCCTTTTTTGTAAGTCTCCAGAATTAGTCAAGATGTAGAAACTTTCAGCCTAGGAACGACCCCACAAGATCAAGGTTGAAGTACATAGGTAAACATGAGGAAGTAGACACTGAACTGCCAATGTAATACTGAAAGAAGGTACAGCACCTCCTCTGTGAAAATAGTCTTTCAGTCTCTGCAGCTGTCAGCCAGTCACCTTTCATAAGCAGAAAATTCACTCAGCAAGGCTTTTTAAAATCTTCTTTCCTTGTAACAAAGCTGAGCTTAGAAGTTTGAAATCAATGCCTTGTAAAAAGAAACCAAGTGGGTGGCATTTTCCAACCATGAGACATGTCATTACCATTGACCTCACTACTCTTCTTAAATAGCCAGAGAAGGGCAACAAAATTGTCAATTAGATTTGCAGTGAGCAGGAGTCAGCCTTACTTAACTTGTGCTCGCCTGCATAATCATGCATATCTCTCCTCTATATCAGGAGTTGTTCAAGCCTATAATAACTAGGGTTCAACAAGTCTGAACCACCTTCCTTTGCTGATGATATGGAAGTTGTTGATTTGCTAGAGATTATGCAGGATTTTTGTAGCCTTGACAGTGTGTCATATTTTAAATTTCACCTCTAAGAGTTTGTGCTGTGGCTACCAAGTAGGAAATAGTGGAAGCAAGCACAGTATTAAGCAAAACGTGATTGCATTTTTACTTTTTTAGAGACCATAGCAAGTTTCTTTGTTATTCTGCATGTCACAAAGTAACCACACTAAATTTGGCATGACCTGCAGTCTCATCACAGGAGATGGGTAAGGGTAAGGGATGGACAGGGTGCTGAAGATGAGAACTAAGCACCATTTGCACAACTATATGCAAGCAATGCTGTGAAACATGACAGCATTATGACTTCTTTAACCACACAATCCTGTCATAAAAGCACTATATTTACTCAAAGGTTTTAAAAAGGTTTAAGCAGCTTAGATTTAAAGCTGACGAATATGCTCATCAACCGTCATAGCTGTGCAATATTTCTTCAGTATGCAGTCCACTGTAGAAAAAGTAATTTCAAAATTGGTAATTTCTCCTGCAATGCTGGTGTCTAGTTGTTCCCTAGAAGAGAAGCCCTCTTTCAACATTATATCCCTCTATACCTTCCTTTGCATAGTAGTAGCCTGTCTTGTCACCTAATCATGACACTGGACTTCCCTGTTTTATAAATGCATCCTATGGCTGAGCTGCTCTAACAAAATCCCACTGACTCACATTTGAGTCTGTGGTTCCATATACCAAGTTACACTTTTCACAGCAAGATTAGAAAGCTTTGGTATGCTGAATACAGGTGTACAGTAGTCTTGTTAAGCATTAACAGTTATGCTTCTCAACTATTTGTACAATGATGATAATCTCACCTACCTTTTCAATATGCATGTACTTTGTAGTGTAGGTGATGGGGCCTTTCATGCAGATCAAATATACAGTTCATTAGTAGTTCCATACAGCCACTAGATTAGGTACCCATGAGGGATACATTGCATTCCACTTTATTTCCACAACATGGTTAAAGGTGTGACTAATCTTGAGTAGGATTTGGACCCCTTTCTCATGTATTTTGTCTCTCACATCCATCCTGGAGGTTTCCTGCCCTACCCATTGTTCAGGTGGCTGATCCCCTTTCTGTTGCACACTGGTGTTCATTGAATAACTATATGTTAAACACGTTGCTTCCTGCTTGGTTTCATGACACACCTTATATATGACAGCGTCTTGTCATGATCATCCACAAAGACACCTCAGAGATCTCTCCTCCTGCCCTCCATAATACGTACACGGTGGATGTGCCATATCTGCTTCTTTCTGTGCTGATTCCCATGGCCTTGTTGTTAGGTTGAGCACCTCGTTTGTTTGCTGCCCCATCTTTTGACACTCAAAGACACTCAGAAGACACTGATCTGGATTAAAAACTGAGTTCTGGAGCCCTTTTCCAGTAAAACTATTTGTTTTAGAGGTTTCACACAAAAAAGTCCCCACAGGGCAAACTTTTAATTTCCTCTAACACTACTGTTTTCAGTTAACACATCTCTAACATATCTCCTTCTGTTTTGCCCCAGACAGATTTTCTAATGCTATAAGGCCTTGTTTTCTACAGAGACTAACATTTTTCAAGTGTTATTCCATGCAATTCATCACATTTATTTAAAATACATTTAGTAAAACATAAAACATAACAAAATTAGTCTCATTTATTTAAAAGTGTACAGCTATAAACTACTACATCACTGGAAGAAATCTCAATTAAGCAGAATTGCCATCCCCATTAAGCAGTAGTCATTGCCATTAAGTATCATTGGACTTAAATTGTTCCCAGGGAGACGTCCTGATTAAGCGGACTTCCTAGTTTAAGTGTATCTCAATTAAATAGAATGTGCTGCATCAGCATTTCATTTTATGAATGCACTGAGAAGGCATTTGATTAGGATTTTGAAATGGTTTGTGTGATTGCTATCATTATTGAAAATTTAGATGGGAATGCAAAAAACCTTTTGGGAATTAGTATTTATGGCAATTAGACACCTACCTCTTGGACCCTTTTAACAATGACCACTTAAAGTTTTTGGTGTGGTTTGTACTTACTGGTTTGGTTCTGTGTGGACATGATTAGTTGTACTTAAAAAAAATCTTTCAAAAGTAAATCTAGGAGCAGGTATATGCCTAGTCTTGAAATCAATTAAGGCTTAATAAATTTGATTTGCCTTTTAAAATTTCCATATGGCTCCAAAGAGCTGGTTTTCTGCACATGAAGTTTAACATTTCAATGCTTGTTTAGAACTTGTCCATGTCTTCTTATGGCTGTGTACCTGATCTCACTCATTTTTATACATCAGATGGAAGCATTCTGTATTTTAAACCTGATCTGAAATAAAGTTAAGCCATAAACCAGAAAGTTTTCATTGAGGGACCCCATTTGCTTCCAATCAATCTGTATTTCTAGAGAATAGAACTAATTTTTTTCTGCTTTTTTTATAGACACTTCTTAAAAAATACCTAGGTTCTTACTGAAAAAAATTCTTATCTGCCTGAGACAAATAAATATGGGATCCAGTCTAACACAAAGAGCAAATGAGGGTAAAAGAACTATTCTTTCAGGAAAGAAAAATGATGATGTGGATATTTCAGTAGAATAAATGACTCATTCTGTAATTCTATTTCATAGATTTATTCTATTACTTATTTTATGACAATAGACGTGAAAGGAAACCCATTTTTGAATAATGTTGTTAATATGAGAAAGAAATGAGGGACTATTAAGTGTCATAAGTATCTCTTCATATATCATCTAGCCAAGAGTGGAAAAAGACCATGCAAATTAACAACGATTCCCCGTGAATTTCTGTAAACCTAACTATTCTTTGAAAGCTATTGACAGTTTATTCTGATGAGATAATCAGAATAAAAGGATAAATACATTGCAGTTTTTTTATTTTTCCCCTCTGTATCTAGGCATTGCTCTGATCTCGTCATGTACAACCATGTTCCCATTGCACAGATGAAGTCTGCATCAGCTTAGAAAATGGGAGTCCACTTATCCACTAATGCAAGACGGTATTTACCTGCTTAATTCCCATTAGCATTAATGGGAGTTACATGCCTAATTCTGCTCAACATTGGTGAGAAATGCACCTTAAATTTTCAGTTGCTTGAAATAGCAACCTCTGCAACCACACATAAGACATTATTAATAAAGAAACAATAGAAACAAAGCAGGCTCCTAAGAGGTACCAGCAGTGTATAGATAGAAGTAGACAATTTTCCCCTCAGCAAGCTTTTCTGCTTAAATCATTTTAGTAAATAAATATTTAACAAGTGACAGAACTTAATTGATGTTTATATTTACACGGCAGTTAATTTATATTCTGCTAAAGCCGAATCCTCCATCCACAATAATGCTTTATATCCCTCCATGGTGGCAAGCACCTAAACAGCACAGTAGCATTTTTGAAGAAAACCATAACAACAAAAAAATGCACTACTCCAAATACTATATAAGTCATTACATTTTTTCTGCTCTTCAGCTGTCAGTTGTATTGCATTATATTATCAGATTGATAGATCTAGTGTTATTTCAACATTTACCATTTTGCAACAACAAATAGAAAACATATAAGGAAGCTTTGGTAACAAATCTTTCTTAATATGTATGTGAAGTAGACAGTTAGTCTAAGAGAAAATATAACTGATGACAGATTTCATTTCAATCTGCTGGTGCTTATTAAGATGTCTACAAAGAAAAAAGCCATATCTGAGTACATCTCTTTCTGCAAACAAAGGAAAGTTTTAATTGCTTTAATCAGCATTTGCTTTGTCTTTGCAGTGACATAGAAAAACAAGTCAGGTATAATCAGCAGATGTCTTTTAAAGGAAATTTGTAAGCAGACACTTTAGATGATTTCTATTATTTGTGTCTAGAACATTGTTAAAATCTATGTTACAGGTGCAACATAATTCAAAAATTCTTAAATCTGCCTCATAAGACAGATTTTTACTTGATTTTATTTTATACCATTTTAGCATGTGGAGAAAGAAGTCAGCATAAATCTGACCAAACCCCTCTCCTATGAAACCCTACAAGTGCTGTAGAAACTATATCAGATTTTAGAAATCAGAGCACAGCCCAAGGAAACAATCTGCACATTGAGGAAGATGTGCAGAAAAAAAGATAATAATTTGACAAAATCCATGTCAGCCAAAACAGTTTGGAGACTGTGATGGGCAAACCCCATTATTTCTTTCAGTTTGTAGTCCCTTGATTTTATACCTTGATGATGCATGTAGCTCACTCCTTATCATCAGAAAGAAAGGCCAAAAAAGCCCTTTCTACTATTAAAAAAAATGTATAAAAGAAACCACAACATCCAAACCTCTCTGGAGGAAGAAATGGGAGTCAGTGCTCACATGCAAGAAATACTCAGCACCTTCTAGATCAAGTCCCACAAGGGAATCTGTTTTTCCAATCTCTAAACCTGTTGGATAAAGGCTTGGTCCAGCTGAAGGGATGGACCATTCACCTACTCAGAGCAAGCATGATTTCACCCTGTGTTTCTGCATTTGTTTGCTCTTGTAAATACATAACTCTTGTCCAGCATAGAGGAAGGTAGGATAGCGATGAGACTCATGCCTTTGTCCCTTTCTGCAACTAAAACAGGTTTGCTCAGTGTTAAGCCCCACATGAGTGTTTCTTAACTGTGGTCCTAGTTTGTTTCAAGCATTGTCAGTATCTGAAAGCATCTGTCAGGAGGTTATGCCTCCTACTGCGCAGAGATTGCATTTGCAGAGATATATGCTTTAAATGAATACTGATTTTAAATGCCTCTGGGCACTGACTTCTTTGAATAGACTCAGTATGTGCAGTGACTTATACTATCATCATGTACTGTGTGTTAAATCAGTGGCCAGGCTAGGTGAACATTTGGTTTCTGTGTAACCGGTATAACTGTCTTTCTTTAATGTAAATACATGCACCAAAATGCTTTTACTGGAATGTTTCCAACGTATGGTAGGACAAGAGGCCTCAACAATCTCACCAGCTCTTATTTCTAGAATATCACTGAGCCTAATGTCATGGCTTCCCTCAGACTGCCAAGTAAAGAAATGGGGTTGAGAAGAAGATGCTGACCTTCATTTAGCTCTTCTAGGTCTTTCTTTCTCTGAATGCAATAAATTTCTCATCCTTAGCTGAGAAAATTGACTAATCCTATTTTCAAGCTGCAGTAAGGGCCATGAATACCTGTCCATCTCTTCACAGATACTGAGGGTGGCTCTTTGACTGTCATGCAACATCCCCCAATACACAGCCAAAATGCCCTGGCTGAGTATACTGTTTCTATGGTCTAACCTCAGCATCTAATCGAAGTCTATGATCTTTCCAGGCTCACTGTATGTTCAACAAACATGAAGAGAAAGATACTGTTTCAGAGGAGACTTTGAAAAAAGAAGTTAATGTAGGTCCTCTGAATCACCATCTCAAGAGAGCTGTGGATCTCATCTCTCTCTCCATGACCTACACAGTTTAGGGCATGTCTCTTTGGTGCTTAAAGTTAGGAAAAGCACTGTCATGGCTTAACCCTGGCTGGCAACTAAGCCCCACACAGCCACTGTCTCACTCCCCCCACAGTGGGATAGGGAAGAGAATCAGAAGAGTAAAAGTGAGAAAACTCGTGGGTTGAGATAAACCCATGATAGGTAAAGCAAAAGCTGCACGCACAAGCAAAGCAAAGCAAGGCATTCAATCACCACTTCCCATGGGCAGGCAGGTGTTCAGCCATCTCCAGGAATGCAAGGCTCCATCACATGTAACGTTTACTTGGGAAGACAAACACCATCGCTCCAAATGTCCCCCCATTACTTCTTCTTCCTCCAGCTTATATACTGAGCATGATGTCATATGGTCTGGAATAACCCTTTGGCCAGTTTGGGTCAGCTGTCCTGGCTGTGCCCCCTCCCAGCTTCTTGTGCCCCTGGCAGAGCTGAGAGGTGAGAAGTCCTTGGCCAGTCTAAGCACTACCCAGCAACAACCAAAACCATCAGTGACTTAACATTCTTCTAGTACTAAATCCAAAACACAGCACTATGCAAGCCACGTTGAAGAAAATCAACTCTATCCCAGCTGAAACCAGGACAAGCTCAATGCTCTCTCAGGGAACAGCTTGGTCCCCAGAAAAAGCACCCAACTTATAATACAGGACATCAGTATATACAGCTAATCAACAGAAATAATTTACATTGAAAATCAATGTCAAAACTCACACTGACTTCAGTAGGGCCAGCATTTCACCCTATATGATTTCAAACTAGCCACAAAATGGACAGTGCTGTGCTACTGTCATTGGAGCTATCATTTTATCCCTAATTCAGACAGTACACCTTTCACATGCAAGGTATGAGATGGACAGATTCATACAGAAATAACCCCTCAAGGAAAAACACCCCTTTTAATTCACTGAAGAATCTGAGTGGGACCTTAATCACTAGCACAGACTGGCAGGTCATTTTTTTGACATTTGCACACAATTTTGAAAATCAGCCAGAAGTGACAGGTGCAAAGTTTCTGCACTCCTGTTATACAGAGTAATTTAGTAGTGAATGGTTATATGTGGCCTTATTTTATATATATATATATATAGATGTTTTGGCAGTTACTGGTGCCCAATAATATAGGAAGACAGTACACAACTGCGCTCAAATAAAGCAGTAAAAGAAAAGTTAATGTACCTAGATTTTTATTAAGATTAGTATGTTTTCTCATTAAACTTTCCTGTAATACTACATGCTTTAGCATAGTTGGTAGATCTAAAAAATGAAAAAAAAAGGAAAAAAGGTAACGAAGTTCTCACTATTTTCATGATAAAGACATCCTCCAGAAGGCTTAATCCTGAAAACCCTTGCAAGCAGGTAGAATTTATGAAATTCAGTCAGTTTTTTCCAGTAAATGAAGGGAAGCATGTGAATATTTGTTGGATCACAGTCTAAATCAGTAGCGTATAATGTAGAGGTCATCCAGGAGGAAGAAGTTCTGAGACAAGTTTTCAGGCAAATTGCTTGGTTCTCCAACCTTCACTTCCGTCTCACACTTATTTCTGTCCCCTACAGAGTTATGGAGGGACCACTAATGACACACCTTGAACCCTGCTCCTCTCCCCCCCCCGCCCCGTTTAATAATGTACTGAAAATCTGTATTTTTATTTAATGACTTTTTAACTTTTACATAATATCATAATTGCATGATTAACATTTTGCATGATTTATGAGAGGAACCAAAAAGATTGGTGAATGTTTGATTTTTTTAGTACAAGCTACCGACCAAATTCCCTACACACATCGGAACATACTCATTAAATAACAGAATTAATAATCAGCAAAGCAATTCAGCTGAAAAATCCCCTCGCTGATATCAATATTTCTTACAAACACTGAGTTTGTGGCTGCATCCGAAACAAAGTCTAGGCAAAAGCCCTTGCAAAAGCCTGACAAAGGGATGATGGGAAAAAGAAAGAAGTTGGGAGATGCTGCTGAACGCGAGATCCCTTGCTGAAAATGTCATGGTACCAAAACCAGCTCCTCACTGCCTTTGGACACTTCTCTTGGGACAACAACTGACACCTTTTTGCTCTAATATTCTGCCTCAGTTTTTCAACCATTAAAATGGGTGAAATGGAAATGCTTTATGATGGTATTCAGAGTACTTTTTAAAGGAAAATCAAGTCCATTCATTTCAAATAATGTATAGTGGTTACTGTTTCATACAGGGTGCGTTGCATCAGACCTTGGGACCAGAATTTCAAATCTCTGTTCCAAGATATGATGCTGAAAATATGTTTATATGTTTTAATAAAACAGGATTTTTGTTGCATGGATGCCATGTAGCATGTGCAGTATGAATATTAGATCATAAAAACTACTACCTTAGTCTTTTAATAAGTTCACAAAATAGAGAAAATAATAGAAAAAGCTCTCACAGTTGTCATAAACATGCCATAAACTCTATTTTATTTAGCAGAAGTACATATTCACTTCAAATGGATTAAAAACATTTGCTATGTACCTAATCACAGGTTTTTAATCTTATTTTTTTTGTTCTAATCTAATAACTAATTTAATCATTATCCAAACAACCATTGTAGTTCCTCTGAGAGAATACATCTTACAAAAGGTGGACATGTTTAGTGTTTCATGCGTCATTCCCCTGAATTTTTGATTCTTTTTTTATCAGAATATTTGAGACACTTGAATATTTGTGTATGAGGTCCAGAAATGCAATTGTTGAATTAATGTTAAACGTCTAAAATTCCATAAAAGAAGATGAAATATTTTCATTAGATAAGACTTTTTGGCAACAAACATTGGTAACAAAGAGGAAACCAATCATTATTCTAATTCCATATTTTAAGATAAATCTGAAGGTTTAAAATAAGATCAATAAGCATGTTATCATCCTAACATTATGAAGTGTATCTCAGTTACACTGAACTATAATAAATAAAGACAGGAAAAATAATCAACTTAGTTGGAATAAGCGTCATACAATACTTTGTACAAAAATAAAAAACATTCAGGGTAGAAATCCCTAAATTATTATTATGCTAAATACCTACAAATATCAGTTGAAAAATGCAAACTATTCATTAAATAAACCAAAATATATGAAGAAAAACAAAGGAGGATAACGTTTCGTACCACACAATTTTATTTATTTAATCTTGTCTCAGGCGCCTATAATATTTAAGTGTTATACAATTACCACAGCACAAAGCACTAAAAACACTGAAACAAAATTTGAGAAGCTCAGATATCTAGCCAAGACAACATCAATCAAATCTCCTATCGAAAGAAATCAATTGCTCACAGGTACAAAGAATAGGAAAAAAGGGAATAGCAGGAATGAGTTGCACACTGGAGAGGACAAACAGTGGTCAAGAATAAGCCATACCAAATCATGCTGTTTTTATAGTGTTGCGTGTGTTCACGATACTTTAGATACAACCCCCCGTGTAACTCTATAGCAGCAGATTTCAAGCATAAATACAGTCAACTCTCCAAGAACAGTGAGAGAGGACAGGATAACCAAATAAAGTTAAGCTTGGATAAAACAAAACACACATACAGTAAATGCTAGCACATTTTGGTTAGTATATTTACCTCTTAAGAATGAGACTATAAGCATGGAATGAGGTCAGAAAAGGATTTTTTTTTTTTTTTTTTTAAGCATGACACATATAATCCATAACCCAGATAATCTTCTCACAGACATTTGAGAATTGACCATAAAGTGAATAAACCTTGCAGCATACCAGAAGTGAGTAGCTGGTTCTTCTCCAGAGGTGCAAATGAGAGGCAGGTTCTGTACGAGCTGCAGCTTCCAGGTCAAGGAGGCCCATTCAGGGTCAACCCTGTGACAATGCTACATTTGCTAAAGGACAGAGACAGATATGATAGTTCCTAACCTTTAGCAGTGTCTCCAGAACAGAATTTGTAATGTCGCATCAGGTACCTGAGATACTCTCCTCTTTCAAAGGGAGACACCCAGAATAGCTAAAGATGGTTAAGTGAGAAACACCGGTGACAGAAGTTAGCTGAAGCCCCATGCCTTCCTTAAATTGAGATGTCTCACTGGGGGCTTTGGAAAGGCACTTCTGCCACCTAAGAATCCACACCGCAAAACTGATTTTTGAAGAAAAGCTTCTCCATTTCTTTTTTTTTCCCCCAGAAAATTTAATAATGTCTCTCCTTTCTACTAAAAGAAAAGCTCTGTGTCATAGCATACTTCTCAAACCTATTTCTCACAGTAGAGCACTACAGCCAGTTTGGGTGTATGTATACCAGTAAATAAAAAAGGACCAAGGACCAGTCTCTGGCCTTGAAGTCACAAGGCTCTGACTGGCAGATTTTATACTCCTTAGGACTACTCTCTAAAGCAGATTTACCCTGCAGGCAGCCTAAGTAGGGTATAAACTAAGAGTTAAGCAGTATGTACAGCAAGGATTCAGTGCTGAATCCTGCTCTGCTGTTATCTTTTATTTAGGAGAACAGATCTACTCTGGGGAAGGAGCATTGTTCACCCTCCCTCAGAAATTATGCAAGAAAAAAACAAGGTTTGTAAAAAAGGATAACAGAATGTATTACACCAGCTGGCTGAAACTGAAAAAAAAGATAAGCTTTTGGGACACAAACTTTTTTACATTTCTGTTGTAGAAGCTTCAGTCTTGAAAGCTAAATACATGTTGGAAGAAATTGCCCTCATTTTAACCTTGTTATAAGATGCCTTACTTCTTTACTGTGCCAAGGTGGATTTGAGACTTGTTGGGCCAGAAAGGAAAAGCAAGCTGGGAATATGGCTTTCTAGCCCGGTAAGTAGGGCTGCTTAGTGATTCTAGGTTCTGCCCCCCAAAATATTTGACATTTTGGCATATAAGTCAATGATCCTTGAATGCAAAACTCAGCAACATGACTACAGGTAGGGACAAGAAACACGAGACTCTCCCACTGAAACAGGTGCCCTGAATATTCACACTCATCAGAGGTGTTAGCAAATGCTACAGTCCTAGTGACCAGAACCTTCTCCCAGGAGGATGTGAAGGAACAGGGACTGCCTGTATGGATTCTCTAGCCAGTAAAAGCGGGGAAAAAAAACCCAGCATTTTTCTCAAGGAGAGCAAGATTTGCCTTGTATTTTTTGGGCAACTTGGTAGTGCTGGGACAAAATCAGTATGAAAACCCACTGAGTGGAGCCCCAAGGAAGCTTAAATAGAGAAAGACTCCATTTCTGAAATGAAAAGGAATATTAGGCAGGAACTAGGGCATCATAGTGTGCCTCCTGCTGTTCTTGGAAAGTGATAAATCAAGGTGCCCAGTGAGCAACAACTATTTCCAAGAGTGCTGTTTTGATCTTATTTCCTGCTAAGTCTCCATTTAGGTGCCTAAGTTTAAGGACTAGTATTGTTCCAAAGGTATTGTCACCCAGGGTGAAACATGTCTATGCATCTGCATTGGCACACACGTATCTGCGTTCTGCTGTAATCTCTGCTATCAGCTTAGACAAAATCATTGAGAAAATCACATTAATATTGTCTCCTATCATTACCTAGTTTAGGTGTTATGACTACTCATCACGACTGAGAGGACAGAAAAAGTGAAGATTTGGCAGCCTTGGATGGCAGGCAGGCTTTCTTGAATTTAGATGTTGTAGTCACAGTGACTAAGTACCCTGAATAATGTCTGGCTTAATTCATCATTTACAAAATAGGGAATTGATACCAAGCTCTGCAGAGAGGTGTATGATGATAAGGCAGACAAAAAGAACTAAACCCATGCCAAATACTATTATAATTTTATGAATGGCATGTAGGTACTGACCATTACCCACCTGTTTCTCGCAGCCTTTTCTTCACCACCCCAGGGGACCATAGTTTCTGATGAGTTTCATCTAGCTTTCACTCTGTTTTGGGTCAAGTTTCAGGCTCTGAATCAGAAACCTGACAATGATACCAGAACCAATATCTTTGTATGAGGCCATTCCTTTAGCAGGTGCAACAAATGAGACAGTTTCCTCATCAGTGAATAATTAAAATTGTGCAATAAGAAAGTATTGTCCATCTCAGCAGTGAGCAATTAAGTTTAGTCATGAGGGTGGGCAACAATTTCATCAAAGTTAAACAGAGAAAGAGGTAGGAAAATGTGTAATCTATGTGTACACAAATAAGTTCAATTCTAGACCCTGAATTCCTAGTGAATTCCTGAAAGTTTGCTGCCATTTTTACTTTGACCTCCTGTCAATACGTACCATCACACAAGCAAACAAATAAATAGCAAAGAAATTTAAATGACTCCACAGAAAAACAGTAAAAGGAAAAAAAAACCACCAACCATGGAAATCAAAACTTTGTTCTACCTTTTTCTTGGAACTGATCTGAATAAGTATCATGTTAGAAACTGTATCTAGAACAATGCTATGCATGTGAAGACTGCTTAGATTGCACTGTCTAAGACGTGGCTAGAGTTGTGGTAAAAATTACGTTCTAAGCACCCAGGAGTTTCATGCACAAAGTATAATCATATTCTTGGCAAGTTCCTACACAAGGTTAGGACTGAGGTGAATGAGCATGTTAATGCTCTCCAGATCCTTCATACAGATAATCTGTACTGAGTACTTCTCTTGATATGAACAATATACATTATTACTGGTTTTGTGACCTTCTGAGTAATGCAAGTGTGTTATGAAAGGATACAACCTTAAATTTGTATTTGTGATGGTTTTTTTTGCTAGAGGATTCTCATTTTGTTTAGTATAGAGCCCAATAAATGATGTTCAACTGCAAGATCCTTGACTTCTTTAATCCTGAAAGGAGCTTGTTGCACGATTCTACGTTGTACCATGAGATTGTTCCATTTGTTAAATGGGGTAATATTATTTTGCCCATCTGGTAAATAGTTTTGGGGTTTGCAGAAGAAACAGGCATATTTATTTTAACTGCTGGATGTTAGTCTCTGCATGAAGTCACAGTAATTATATCTTTCACTATGCCCCTATCCAAGCACACAATATATATGTATATAAATAAAATGGAATGTAAATTTGGCCTTTAAGTCTTGGCTCTGGCATGTTGTATTACTTACTTTATGTCAGCCCTGTGTAACACGATACAGATCTGCATTCTGGTATCACTGGTTCGGTCAGAATCAGTGTTTGTTTTACCATCTTGCAAAAGCAATAACTCTTACAGCTGTCCAGATAGATACAAATCTCACTTGAAATATTCAGAATGAATCCTGAGATGGTTTGCTGGCACCCAGAGGGGAAACTGTAGTGCTCTTGCTCCATTCTTCTGCTAAGGCCTGAACACTGAGAAAAACAACATTTACAATTGAGTGAGTTTCCAAACTGCCTAACTTTTCAGTTGTGTGTTTTTTATATGTTAAATATGGTTCAGAAGATTAAAGTCTTCGTTTTAGGCAAAGAAAGGAAATAATGTTTCCTGTCCCATTTGCCAAGCTAAGTGAACAACTGTTCCAGCACAATTAGAATTGTTAATTGATTTGAAAACATAGGGCTTTGAAGGTGGAAAACTGCTGACATTATTTCAATGGGGAAATGCACTCCTGAGAGAGAGCACTGCAGTACAATTTCTCTCCTTGTTTTGTTGAATATACATCTATAAAAACACTGTGAATCATGCAGTAAAAACTGCTGTGCTGATATCATAAATCTCTGATAATAAAAATTTCATTGTTGAAACAATAAAATAGACTTTTATTATAACACAGAGTATCCACCTAAACATTGTCCTTTTAGCTTCTTTGAGTTAAATGTATGCACAGTTTTACAGTCTATAAACAGATCTGGAATAAAAGTTAATAAATGTCAAAATTTGCATTTCAAAAAATTCTTGCTGCATTTTAGGGAAGATCAATCTATGAACCTTTCAACATTATGTCAAATGAAATGCTAATTGTACCTTTAGGAATTTCAGAGACAGTGACAAGAAACTAAATGCTCTGTTCCTTTGCATCAGCAAGTCGGGGATAATTGTATATCTACTCTTGTGAACTTCTAAGAAAAAAAGAAAAATGCTAAGAAAAAAGGGTTTTCTATTCTTTAACTCAGGAGGGTAAACTCCTTCAGCCACCCTTCATCAATCTACCTTCAAATAAAGTGTGTTAACATGTTGACAATGGACAAATCACACAGAGCTACATTTATTCATTTTATAATAGGTTTGTCAAATGAGCTTCAGCTAGAGATATAAAAGTGAGAAACATTTCCATCCAGGAACAACTGACTTATTCTGTTCAAGTTGCTAGAATGGTTTGCAGCATAAATTTCTTTTTTTGGAACAACTCTCTACCTCCTCCCTCCTCAAATATTAGGAAGGTACTACTTCTTTGAAGGGTAAAACTACTAAAATATATAAAGAAGAGGCATAAGAGGTTTTTTATATCCTCTCTAGACAAATCCATAATGCATCCCTTGTTTTGTTTAGTAATCAGTCTTAGCAGTTTATCTCTAAGCAATACAAATTGCATGCCATAGGGGTAAGTGCAAGAACACACTTGTGCAAGAAGGAAAGCTAGTTGAAAAGTAGCACCTAATTCAGGTTTGCAACGTTTTCCCTGGTATTATCCTACCCTCACTGTATTGAATATATTTCCTACAGCTACACTGAGACTGTTGAAACATTCATTTACTGTGTGGAGATTGAGAGACAGAATAAAGTCAGGGAAATGTTTATGCTCATGTTAACCTATTCAGTCAGCTTTATCCTGCTCAGGCCTGGACTAGACATCTTCTAACTCTATAAATGCTTTTATAGCAAACAGTCTGTGGTTTCCAAAACAGAGACTACTCTCATCCTGCCTTTCTGGCTTAAGGTCTATAGGCCTACCTCTGTATATTTTAAGTTGTTTAGTATAAAACCATTCCAAACTGTATTGAATTTAGAAGTTATATAAAATTCAGACATACTTCAGAGCTAGAATTCGTATTGAAGAATCTACTTCTATTTGTATTGCTGCTACATATCTGAAAAGGAAGCCACAGATCCTCTAGTTAAATATTTGACCCCAATCCTGCTGTCATTAAAGTTGAAGGCAATTTTGTCTTTGGTGTGAACAGGAATTAGATTGGGGCCTTCTATTCATAGGTCCACCAGAATATGTAACAACTGCCATTTACACTAAGTAAATGTAAAATTATACACCCAGAAGTGATGTATTTAAGTAATTTCAGCCCTATGTAACCTCTCACTACTAGATTACAAGCTACTTGCTGGGTCAAATGTTGTGGAATATTTAAAATTCCTATACACCAATTTTCTTTCAAAAATGCTAAACTCTATGCCATCTCCATGCTATTTGATAGCTAGATAATCAGAAAATGTGGTAGGCATGGACCTTACCTATCTGATACTTTTTTTGTAACAAATATTTCTGAATGTATATTTTCTCTGTTTTTCATGAAACAAATTCCTGACCCTCCATTCCAAAAAAATGTTACTCAGCTTCATATTCACCATACAGTGCAAAGGTATATTGGAACAAGAAGCAATACACATTAGAAAGAAAAGGATAAAAGAAATAACTTGGCATGACCTGCACAGTTCGTTACATACTCTATGCAATGAATAATTATCCCATGTAGTAATCAACACTGTACCACAGCATTTTGAGGATAAATGAATTTCAGCATGCCAGACAAACTTTTAACCTTAATTTCAACATAAATTGAATGGATTCAGTCAATTCACTGGGGCCCCTTCTACACTAATACATCTTTCACAACTATAAGGTTTGTAATCAGGTGGATTTTTATTTTCATTTCCCTTCATGCCTACATGAAAAAGAACAGATATGAAACAGACAGAACTTTCTTAAGCACAATGCTAATATTTTTTTTTTTTTTTAAGAGTCAAAACTGCAGGCTAATAAAGACCATTTAAAATAAAAGGGACCATTACTCCTCGGTTTTATATGAGCTTACATGCTTTCATTGTGCAAAGTGTGTTATTAATTTAACATGCCAGATTCATAGGTTTCTGCAATATCAGGTTTGATGTATTCATTATCGGCACTCAGTACATTAATTCACGCTGAAGTCCGGTAAATCAAAATTATACCATCTGGCTTCCTGTTCTTAATGATGAATTTGATGTAGGGGTGATTAAGATTGTTAGGCTTTTGAATTTTAATGTAAAAATTAGGGGATTAAAAAGGCATTTAGAAATGACCAATAGTTAGAATAAACTTACTGACAGGATCTAATTTGTGTACTTGCTAGTAAAGCTCCATTTTAATTAGCAGCCACAGTCTTTCAGCACAAGCTCAAAGAGACAGAAGTTTAGTGATTAAGAAGATGAAGCTGTTAAATTGATAAATTGACCTTGAAATACTTGTAACTGTGGGGGATGGCCTAGTAGCTGTATGGTTGGCATGTTGTGCTACACATGGGGGAAAGTTTCGGGATTGACCCTAGTAATTCTGCCTTTTTAGATGATTGACCAGCTGGGAATGGGAAAAATCACAGAGGTGACCCGCTCAATTTCTAAATTCAATTGCTCAGTTTGTAAGCAAACAAATTCCATTATTATTTAGCACTTGCTGGCAGATAGCCTGAAATACCATCTCAGTTCTTCAACTTCTTACTCACTCCCTTTGCCAGAGAGAGGTCCTAAAACAAGGTAGAAAAGATAATGGAGTTGAAATGGCATCATAAGGTGAATGATGACCTTTCAGCTTCCATTGAGAGCAGAACAGTCAGGGACAAATTTGGCTCTCACTTGTCAAATGTTCTTGATGATGGCCAAGCAGTCAAATCTTTGATGAGACAATTCCATTGTAACTATGATATTTTGTTACTCTAAAACTAAGTCATTGCATATTGTTTCATGGAAATTGCTGGAAATCTTTAACAGGACAGATAAGATACATAAGAGCTATAGCATGTGAAGGGAAGATAGCTCTGCATAGGGTATTTGGGCTTGCTAGAGCTGCCTGACATCACGTGTAATCATATTAGGGCCAACAAGCTCAGGCAACTCAAATTCATATACACAGTAAAATTGAAATTAAAAAAAAAGGCTATTGCTCCTAAGTTTTGGCAAGGTTCCAGTTATTTGTACCATCTCAGAGAAATGTGATAATGTGTTAGACCTCACCTCCCCTTTAAAATTCCTAAAGATAGTCACTAGTATTGGTACACTGTGGCGAGTATAACTTACAAGAGAAAACGAGTACATTTGTACATATCAACAGTTTGAAGGATTCTTATTCCTTGGCAAGTCAGGGAATATTTTAAGTCTTATATTTTAGAGGAAATCGAATCTTGACTAACCACTGCAATTTATGTCATTTTAAATAAGATATATTTGAATAAGTATATTTTTCATGCCCTAAAAAGACTGATGTCTTCTTTTATAAGCTCATCCTGTGACACACTTGAGTAGGTAGGTATATTGATTTTTTTCTTTTTCTGATGGCAATGAAGTGTAAATGGAAAATATCAGACTTGGCAATCACTTAAACCATGTGAAAATTTCAGAGTGAAGGCTATTAGAGTCACTTTGTGATCTCCCTAGATGACCAAGGAAAAAAACATTTCTACATTTCTTCAGATCCTTTGTGTGACAGCTAAGGAGAATAACATTTTTTCTAATATGCCAGTTTTAGTCTCTAGTTGAGAATAACCTCAGTGCTTTCTTATGTCACTAGCTGAGAGAAGATGAAAGACCCAGCCTTGTGTAAATGGCTTTGTCTAACCATCAGTCTTTAGCTCTGCATGGCAGCTGTACTATTGACATTAGCTTGTGCACTGGGTGAAATTGAAGTGAGTTAAATGTGACCTTGGCTTAGTTGTTGAAGTAGAAATGAACTCTACTGGGAGTGAAAAAAAATAAGACCAGTTTCTCTAACTTCATTTTTTCTTTAATGAGTTTAACAGCACTCTTAGGATTTGATACATTTTATAAAACAGCTTTTATTTCCTTTTCTATTATACAGTGAGTAATCACCATTAGTAAGGTTAGCTTGCCCTTTCAGTATAAAATCCTGATTTTAGGTGTTTATATCCCAATTACTATAAAAAGCGGATCTCTAAAAAAAAAAAAGAAAAATCCACTGCCTTTTCTCTATGTTGTCCATTGTACCATTTCACAAAAACTTGTTAACCACACTTATTAATTATAGTTAAAACATTAAAAATACTGCAAAGTGTTCAGTGTGTCTAATGACTTTGCTTTGTCTGTTAGGTTACATTGAAATTCACTGAACTACCTGATGGTAAATCACATGGTCATGTGAGAGACATGCAGGTAAGTGAGGATGGTTTGGAGTCAATCCAGGATTTTTTTCTTGTTTATACTCTGTGTTTCTTCAATGTGTACACGACAATATGAGGTATCTGAAGATGGGCAGAAGAACCAGGAACAACTAGTCACCTTCTCATCCAAGTCTTCAGCTCATTTTGTATAGGGTTTCAAATTGGGAGTGTACTGGACTACATACACCAGACACTCCCACCAGTTCACAAGACAGTCTCAGTGAAGTAAAATAGAAGCGTAAACCTCACATTCACTGTTGGGGTAATGAACTAGATATATTTAGTAGAAAAGGACTTCAGAGGAAGCTGCATAGATGCCTAGGGAACGGAAAGATGAGCCGTTTTGGGGCTCTGTGGCCCCAAGACAATTACAGGAGAAAGGAGGCCAGGAACTTCCAGAGGAAGAACCAGCCACTGAGAAACAAATCTTTCCCTACCTTCAGGGACACACATTTCCTGACTGCTGCTAAGATACCTCAGCTCTGCTGCTCAAACTGAAGGCAGAACACTCAGATCTTGAATAACCTAGTCCTGGGTGCAGGAGTCCCAAAATTGAGTGTACCTCTTGATAAAGGACAATTTGTTCTTGGGGGGAGACCTACAGCAAAAGTACAGTGATAACATCTTGGGGAGATTAGGCATGGGGTTGGATGCGGGCATTCATCAAAAGACTACCCTTTCCTTCTGGACATTGGGGCAACCATTTTTTTTTCCCAAAAGGTGTACTTCAGTGAACTTACATTCACTTAATTGAACAGTATAATATGATAAACTACCTGAGGTATTGGTTAAAGTAATCAGAATGTTAGCTAAAAACAAGTAAAAGCTACCTGGGTTATCTCAACTTTATTTTTTATGGAGAAATATGCAGAAGCCTGTTCATTTCAATGAAATCTCCCCCAAGAAATAATTTAGTCCTTATCAGAATTTCCTTATTTGATATTTGTAACCCATTATTTTGGGGTTTTATGCCCAATAAAACACTATTTTCCTGGTCCCATTTCTACGTCAGTCAAATAATTCCCACTCAATTACATTTCCCAAACCTTCTTATGTGGCCCTAGTTTCTTAAAATTTACTGCTTATAAGCAGCGGGTCAAAGGTTTATGTGATATATTCCACTACCCCTAGATTTTCTGTATTGCTGTTTGAAAATTGAAAATCTTTCTTTTCATCTTCAGTGTCTTTCTCTTACATTTTTCTGTATTATTTCATAACCATATATCTGTCCTTGGTCTTAGCCTTTCCAAGTGCTCTTTATTTTAGTGTCCACCTGATTCATTTTGACTTATTTTCCAGTTTTGTGCAGTCATCAAATTTTAGCCTGTTACTGCACATTCTGTGTTTCAAGTTACTTTTATATAAGGTGAATAAAATCTGTCTTAATAGTGATACTTTGGCCTTATACTTGTCCGATACTTTCCTCATTCACAACTGTTAGAACTTATAACTACCCTTTATAACATACATGTCAATTCTTAGGGCATTAACGTAACATACTGCCTGTACCATATATCAACAGGCCTGCAGCAAACTTCTTCAACAGGCCTGCAGCAAACTTCTCTTGGGTTCTCTGAAAAAACTTTGCTAGGAACTCAAGAAAGATTTTTTTCTATAGCTTTGGTGTGTTTTAATCCATTTGACTTTCTTGAAAACCTTTTTGAAAACTAAGCAAAATATCTCGATTCTGTAGTTGTCATAATTTCGTTTTGTTGAATTTAATTAAGTTCATAAGACTTCTGGATTAGCGGCTTGTATCACAGGAAATTCCTTTGATAAAGTCAAGGATGAGTGAAAATTTCAGTGAGCTGACATTTTCAGAGGTTTAACAAATCATATACGGGGCCTGATTTATGTTTTTAAAGAAGAGCTCTCAAGCAAGAGAAGTTGTGGACTGGAAAACGCAGCCATTTCAAGCATCCTGCAGGTGCACAGTGCAGGGTTAGGAGATTCTGGACTACAGAGAAAACAACTGGCAATGTCAGATTCAGTCCAGATTCAGCCCAAAAATGGCCAGAAGCAGAGGCACAGACAACTCCCTGGAATACCAGAAACATCTACAGCACACAAAAGTGAGAATATATGGCTATGTGTATTAGTAAGCATTTTCTCAGTATTGCCAAATGATTACACATTTCCATAGCTTACTGAAGGATACAGCAAATCATAGAATCATAGAATCGTTAAGGCTGGAAAAGACCTTTAAGATCAAGTCCAACTGTTAACCTAACCCTGTCATCCCACCACTAAACCATGTTCCTCATCTACCCATCTTTTAAATACCTCCAGGGATGGGGACTCAACCACTTCCCTGGGCAGCCCATTCCAGTGCCTGACAACCCTTTCTGAACCAATTAATCATAGAATAGAGTCATAGAACAGCCCAGGTTCAAAGGGTCCTTGAAAGATCACCTTGTTCAACCTTTTATGGAAAAAGGAACCTAGATGAGATTATCTAGCACCCTGTCTAATTGCATCTAGGAAACCTCCAGGATGGGGGCTCCACCATGTCCCTGGGGAGGTTGTTCCAGTGACTGATTGTTCTCACCATAAAGATTTTTTTTTCTTGTGTTGAGATGAAACCTGTCTCGGTGCCCCTTGTCTTCTTCATGTGGGTCCTTGTGAAGAGAGAGCCTTCATCCTCTTCATATGTGCTCTTTAAGTAGTAGAATACTGTGAAGAGGTCACCCTGAGTCTTCTCTTCACCAGGGAAAAAAGACTTAACTTCTTCAATCTTTCCTCATAGGGCAGGTTCTCCAGCCTTTTGACAATTTTTGTGGCCTTCCTTTGCACCCTCTCCAGTGTGTCCACCTCTTTCTTGAATTATGGGGACCCAGTCCTGCCAGAGTCACAAAATCACAAACATAGGGTGGTACTTCTTCACAGAGGAAGGAGAAAAGCTTACAATTTAGTCTCCTTCCTTTTTTTTTTTTTTGGTATTTTTAGGTTCAGTTTAATTGTTAATTCTGTTTGACATCTTACAGATTTTTTTCTCTCAGAGGACATGATCCAATGCTTTCAATGTCTTCTTATTGTTCGAACTGTATAGTAAAATCTCCAGTGTTTACATACGTTACTAGTGATCACCTGTCATTTTACAGAACTCATTAACAAAGAAAAAGCACAGAACGTAAGAAACATAGAACTTAAGTGTGTTAGTAGATAAATGACCACTTGTATGATTTTAAGATAGAAATGCACTTCTGAGTGATTGTGAAATTCACACACGTGGCTTTGTACAGCTTTAGAAAATCCATGGAGTTAATTTATGTCTTTACCTTTTAAAGTATTTGGTTCACCTTTCATCTTACAAGTCAAGCTTTCTAGATTTTAGCTAGATCACTTCTTAAATATGTGCTACTTTGCCCTTTTCAATTCCAAAGAGATTATAAATAAACTCACTAAAGGTTTCCCTATCTCTTCTGGGACGCTTCATCAAATGTGTACCTTCTGGTCCTTTAGTTTTGTCAGCCTTTAAATGTTCTAATTTCTAGGTCACCTCTTCTGGCACGATCTTGAGTTTCTTCAGTATGCCTTCCACTTCTGCTGTTAAATTTATGTCTGTTTCTGGCATCTGTTCCCAATCCTCCTTTGTGAACACTGAGGCTCAGAATTCATTAAAATTTTTAGCAATGCCTACCTAGGCTGTCAATAAATTACTTTCACTATCTTTTTGAGGCCTTACTGTTTCTTTCGCTGATGTCTTGTTCTTAGTCAATTTATTCTAACTTAATCCTGATTTCTCTTTTCTTTTACAACAACATAACTCAGAAGTCACTCTGTTAAAAATTATTATAGGAACTGTGCAAGAAAGCAAAGCAATCAACTGGGTTTTTTTCAGTCTTGCTCCTTTTTTTCCTCCATGTTGTTGCCTACTTTGTGTTCATTTTGCAATTTTCCCTGGCCCCCAACCTTCTGTAAATAAGCAAATTTCCTTTAGCCAGATCACTTCTCTAATGCTACCCAAAGATGTTATGCCTTCTAAAGATATAGTAGATTGGATTCTAATGTACTCTGTACTTGGTCAATTATTTTAATTCATGCAAATGAGATGTAAAGAACCATAGAAAAAGCGCTTGAAACATTTGCCTTGCCTGAGTATCAACATTTATCAGACACATATCAAGTCTGTTGTATCAGTGAAGCTTTTCTAGGCTGGTAACCTTTTTCTTCCTCCCAGTATCTGTTGAGACTTTTGAGAGAAAATACCTAAATTATAAATCAATTCAAAAATTTGCAGTGCTGTGGGTGGAACCTCAGAGTCCACTGAAAACTGAATACAGCTATTGCCAACTAGTAACAGCTGCAAATCAACTTAACTATGATTTTATCTATACAAGACTTCTGTATGATGTGAGCTAAATGTTAAAGATAACATTAATGTTTGTATAGTATCAACAAAATCAGTACAGCTTTGTGCATGGATGCTTTTATGCTTTTTTAAAAATGCTATAGATCAATTAAGATTGCACCAATGTATTTGTATAACTCTTTTTAAAACTTCCACATCCTTTAAGATTAAATTTCCCAAAAGATCTAGGTATTTGTACCTTTCATTTTACAGCCATATATAGCTCTGCAGTCATACACCACAGTCATTAACCTGTTTGAGACCCTGATAAATTCAGAGCTATAACTATTATTACTATTGATGTTATCTTTGCTATGCTTCTTGAATTTGCATACACACATCTTAGAAAAAAAACATAAGCGCCTCATTATTTTCAAATACGTTCAGATTTACCTATTTTTATGTCTTCAAGTATTGTCAGTTTTTCCTTTTTTCCCCCCCCCTCTCTCTAGGCATTTTTGTTGTCTATTTTGTTGTTTGATATTATTGTCACCTTGTCCACCCATCTGCTTCTTCAGGCTATTTCTTTCCTCATTTTTGACAGTGCCTGTATAATGTTTCTCACACATCTGGTTTCTCTCCTATATACTGGCTTAAGCCCTCCCTCATGTTTCTGTGTATCCTCTTAGCATCTGGTAGATCACTGCCTGTTTGAGGAGCTGCCTATTCAGAAATCAACTTTCTGCTGCAATGTTGTGAAACTCCAGGTAGGCTGGGGTGAAGCTACAGTAGACAATAATTATTATTCAGTGACTGATGCAAAAATCCTGTACATAATGAAAGAGCCTATTGTTATGCATATACTCATGGGGATAGCGTGAGTGTTTCTGTAAGAAACCTTTGGTTTAAATCTTTCAGTTAAAACCTCACTCTTAATATTACATCAGTATAACTTTTGCATTTAATAAAAAATGGATTAAGCTTTCAGAGTATCATTTTTATAATAATTATCCTGTTTATTTGTTCACAATACTCCTGGAATGCTTTTGTTTACATACTTTAGAAACTGCAACCACCTAGAACTAGTTAATAAAGACCTAAGACCATGCAATCTTATCCAGCCCAACAAGCCTGCCCTGTGGTCTTTTGCCCTCAATATTTTTTCCTCCACAAACAGACATAGCTATTTCTTGAACTCACAGATGCTCTTTACTCTTTCCTCATCATTGTCTCATATACAACTGTTTGATTACACTGTGCTACCAGAATTACTTTAATGAAACTTCTGTTATCGGTGGAGCGCTAGTGTAATACCATATTGATTCACATTTACTCCTAATATATGTTGCATTTCTGTATGTATGCTTGGCTTCAAAAGTTTACTTACATCTTACAGGAAAATACTTGTCACACATCGTATAGAAGTGAACCCCACACAAACACCAAGTGGAAGAGCTTTGCAGACTGGAATTTGGAGGAAGGGAGTAGGACAATCTTTCATTCACACTAAAGATGCTGTCTCCCCCTGCTCTGTTTGCCATAACCCATGCAGAGTTTGCATTTCAATTTATTTGCAGACCCATTGCTTGCCCCATGGCTTCTGTGGATCAGCTTTCCCTTGACTCAGACCCACTCCTTCTTCCTCATTCCTTGCTCCCAGGAAGAACACTGATGCCTATCATTGCTCTGTGGTACACAGGGGGAGCTGGAAGCACTCTCTGTTAGTCATTGCTTGCCTGACATTAAAATCACTGACAGCTTGAGGACTAGTTTGTCTTCGTTTAAACAGCTTTTTATTTATCAACATAAATACTACCTTGGTCCAGTAATGGCAGGCACAACAGATCTAAATTCCATCTGCATGACCATCCTTGGCAGGTCTATACTCCTCCCACCCTGTGAGGAGTGGAGTAAGCACAAAAATGGATTCATTCAGTGTTTAGTTTCCTTTTCTAGTCATGCACACCATCTAGTCTGGGAGATCTAGATAACTAGTCTTCACATTTATTCTTAGTTTATATATTTAATCCACTTCTTTCTTCTTTAATAGGATGAAACATCCATCTTCAGGTATGTTGCTGTGTTCTGCTGTTTTACCAGTGTTTTGTCCATTACCATATTATTCTCGCCATTCCATGACTTTACCTAAGCAATTTATCTCTGGTATAGAACATTGTCAGCTGCCTTTTAAAAATCTAAGTATAATACATCCATTGAATTTGTCTTATCTATCATGGCATAATGTCTTAAAAAAATTCTATAAGTTAGTTAAGTGTGATCTCTCTAGCCCAAGTCCACATTGATTATCACTGTTTCAAGGAGGAGTCTTTAATTAAAAAACAGAAGGTGTTTTTGAATATTTTGATTAAAGAAATTAGTTAAATTCTAATTTCTTATGTTGCCTCTTGGTGCTTTTAAATAATTAATATTTTTATAGCTCTTTACTTCTATATCTAAGAATCATTAGAAAAATTTTAGCAAATTTCTTTGAATAGAAAAAAATGTGATTTCATTGAGCTTACAGTGACAAGTTTATTTGGACAGAGCATCTAAAAATATTTTACTAGTGTTATGTAAATAGCAAGTGTTGTTGGAAATAATTTGATGCAAATCTACCAAGGATCCTCTTATCTGGTTCACTGTCCATGCTGAAGTTAATTACTCTATATTGTGAAAATTGTGAATTAGCACCAGGAATTTTCTTGCTCCCCTATGCTTCTAAGCTACTCCCCATGGAAAGAAGTTACAAGGAATACATTGTATTAGCAGCACCCATATTCATTAAAATGGAAACGCTTTGCCAGTAAGTAGGGTCTTACAGTATTGCCTGAAATTGGCAAATTCTTCTTGCCCAATATTGAAAAATTAATATCTCCACTGTAGGCTTTATCTTTAGTGCTTATGTACTTTATCTAGGCCTTTGGAGGCTGTAAAGTTCCACAGAGACCTCACTGTTTTGGCTGGTAATGATGAAAGTGTGCAGCTCTATGATGTGGTACACACCTGATCTGCTATGGATGCTTAAAAAATCTCAGGTATGTTTATGCCATTACTACTCATTTAAAATCAGTTGAGTGCTGCTAGAGGCAATGGAGTTACACAGGGGTAAGTCTGACATGAGTGAAAGGAATCAGGCCTATCATCAGCTATTCTACTGCATATTCTATTGAACTATTGCAAATGACATCCAGAGCTGAACTGAAGATAACTGCATTTTATAGTGATTTAATATTATTATGTTTCTGAGTGGGGCATGCTCCTCATGCCCAAATGCCAGAACTATTACTGAGAAAGGCTCCTTGATGTGGAAGGAAAGATGAGGTGATAGGAGGGAGCAAGGAGAACAATATAACACAATTGTAAGGAGAGACAGAAGAGCATACTGTAGTAAAATTGGAGCCAAGAGGTGTCATGATGAAGAGAAGAGAAACAATAATAATTTGCATTTTGTGCAGCACCTTTTAGTCAAGAATATCAAAACATTTTGCAGCTTAGCTTAGCTCTCTCTGTTGCTATAAATAAGTACAAGTAACCAGTCTTATGAGTGGCATGTGGAAAACTGTAAGAGGCTTCCCTAAAGAGCAAGACCACAAGAAAGCTGGACATACTGTTCTGACTCCTAACACTTAGTCAATAAAGCATGCTCCTCTGAAGGACATGGGAACATAAAGTAACAAAAAATGGAAGAAACAAAATTATGTGACAAGGCAGGAACACAGCCTTCACCCCAGACTTTCATGAAAGTCTGCATTTCTTCTGCCTCTGTTGCTCTTACAGCACAGCTGTAACTCCCAGCACTAACGGGATTTAACTTCTAATGCTCACTTTGATATTTTAGTTTGGAATGTAGTCACTGGAGGAAAAAGACAAGGAAGACAATTATTCCTAACCTGCATTCTTACTTTTCTAGCACAGTGACTATCCATGAGCAAATCGTTTAATCTTAGCAGTCAGGTCCTTGAATTCTAACTCAAAATAATGGCTATCAACATGACTACTGAGGAGTAAATGCACCATATGGGCCTCCAGATAAGCATTTATGTTCACTGGGAATCCGCAGTCAGAACTCACTTCAGAAAATCAGTGTCACTGTCCTTTCTTTCAAGGAAGCGGGGACAATGTACCATTTTTCTTTCTGGAAACAAATGGTAACAAGTACGATTTCATTTTACAGCCTAGTAGCTAGAGGATTCACCGGGGAGGCAACAGTCTTACTCAGTCACCACTTCAGTTTGAGGGGGTTCAGAGTAATGATGCCAGGAACTGTTATCTTGCCTTGTTAGCACAACTGGTAATCAATTTCAAACAAATAAAGAAAAATACATTCTTTTCACCTTCTCCCTAAAGGATTCCTTTCTTAGTTAGAGAACTGCCACACAAACAGTTCATCTGTTGGCCTAAGTAGTAGATTAAAGCCTAACTGAACAAGGAAAGGAACAAGAAGCCGGAGGAGTGACAAAATGTCCTGAGGTGGGTCTGTTACTTATGGAAACATTTATTTTATCATCAGCCAAAACACCTCAGGAATCCTCCTCCTTCCTCTTCCACCTAATTCTTTTCCCTGTCCCATGACTCCTTCAAGAAGTTTTGCTGCCACAGCTGCATGAAATGCTGACTCTCCTGGCTTTGTTTGAGGGGAAAGAAATTCTGAAGGGGAGTGGGAACAAGTGTCTGTGAATGGGTGGAGGGGTGTGAGCCTGTTACACAAAACAAAAGGGGAACTTGATTAACATTTAAGAAGCTTAGTTCAAAGTTGTATCACCCACTTTCCAGAAAGAGACCTAACTAGGAGGTCTGAGGCTGCTGTGGGTGGGAATGTTCTCTGCCCTCCAGATTAAACTTTTCTTTGGTGTTGCAAATGGTTCAGTAACTGAAATACAGAGAGACATAACCCATATTTGTGAGTGCTTGCACTAATAGCAGCGTGCCGCTTAAACATACCTTAGGTTATTCGTGATTATAAATGTCTGAAGCATCAGTGTCGGAATAATGACCTAATCAATGCACTTCCTTAAAATATGTGCATGTGAAAGATTCTTCGATTTGTTGTGAACAGCAAACTTCAGAACCTTATTGCTCTTGGGTATAAGTTGTTCATATTTTGTTGTAAACCAGTGTCATTTTCCAGGATGCCAGGGAGGTTCTATCCCATGGATTACAGGATTTTGGGACTCATATATGACTCCTGACGTCTTTTTCTGACTCTGCACACAGCAAAGCACTCACTGAAATGCGTAAAATCTACCTTAGATCCACATTTAAGTCAGTAGACAAGAATATTATACTGGGGGCAAGACTGCCAAATGTGTTTTTGTGGTTTTGTGTGGGTAGAGCATTTTGGTCCATCCAGAACTCTGACTCAAAAAGTCATTGGTAGTTAAAGGTAGGGGGGAACAAAGCAAAGTTATTGGGGAATGAAACCTGAAGGAAGAACATGAGAATTAGAAAATGTCACTGTCAGCATCCGGACACTTTTAGATTCAGTTCAAGGCATTCATCTCTTTAATCTGATTTACCTCAAGCTGGACATATACCTGTTATCTATAAGGCTTTTTATAAGAAAAAAAACAGTAGAATTGGTAGGAAACAAACTAATATGGTATCTTGAAAAATATGCTTGCCATAACAACAGGGGAGAACAGAAAACAACACTTGTTTCTCCAGTGATGTACAGATAAAAGAAGGGTTATCGGGTGTCAGTGTGAACTGCTAAATTTCTCTTCCAAAAATAAAACCAAACAGCAACAGTCTGAATCTGAATTAATTTACATAAAAGTAAATATATTGACTTTAGTTGATGGAATTGCTCTGAATGCAACTGAGATTAAAATCTAACTTAATGTTCTCTTCCTATGATCAGACCTAAATTAACTGTAGGAGCTACACAGGACTTTAACAAGATCAGAAATTAAACAGTGCAGTAAACTTTAATAGTGAAAGAATAGAGCGACCTGACTAGCATATCTGTCTCTGCTGCTCTGGCTTTGATGAGTATTATAGAAACAACAAAACTGAGCCTTAGATCCAGTGAGGATAGTATGTATGAAATCTCACTTGCCACATCTTACAGAAAATTTTCTGCATGGTGACCTTTTGCCAAAACAAATTGTATGAAGTTGCTAGCGTTTGCAGGTAGTTGGCAGTTTGCTGTCCAAAGCAAATATAAGAAACTCAATGTGCAGTGGCAGCTATGAAAACTGTTGTGTCTAAACAAACTAATCAGAACACAGTTCCTGAGACAGAGAGTTTTATAAATTATTTGTTTAAGGAACCAGCTTATGGAAACAAACACTGCAGAACTCAGTCATAAAAATGAAAGAATCTGTGCTTAAATATGATGATGTAGTTTTCTAAATACATCTTGAAAATATTATATATTTGTGTATATAAATGCACATGTATACAGTAATGCCTTGTGAAACATTGTCTTTTCTTGTTGGGATGACATCACGGACAAAATCATGGCCCTGCTTCAGTCAAAGTAACATTTCACATTAACAAGGACAAGATTTTTTGAAATTTTTGATGGTTTTTAGTGCGTTTGGGTAGTACTAGTATTTTAATTAAAAAGAATGATGTATTGTACTGGCAGAAGTCCCAGTAAGACCTAAATGACTTATAGACCATTTAGTACTATAACAAGTGAAGATCTCCCCAATATCCCATTTATTTTCAGGAAAAAGCTTACAATGGATTCTCAATATTTTACTTTTCCCAAAAGTCCATCCTTAATTTTTCATAGAGAAAAAGGATAGCAATTGGGTATAAATCAGTATTCCCCATTATGTTCACAACTTCAAATGCAGGTGTTCACTCTTAGTATGTCATCCAGAATCCATTTACAATTTTCAGCTTTTTTCAGCTTGTGAATCTCACAGATTTTCCAAAAGCAGTATGAATCCTCCTGTCAACCATTCTGCTGGCAATAGTCTTGGGGTTTTTATCTGCCTTTCCCAGATCAAAAGTTGAGAACCACCTATCTCTTCATTAGTCTGTGAGGAGGAAAATTCATCCAACCTGGTTTAGACACCTATCTTAGGCTGGAATGAATCACTCCCCAGAGATACCTATCCTTTTCCTCTCACTGTAGCTATAGCTGATGCTACTAACAAACATAAGTGGAAAAGAAGCCCACCAGTAGCATCAAAACCATAAAAAGAGACCATATTATTAATTTTTTAAGTATCCGGTGATATAGGTTGCTAAATTTTTATTTCATTTACACATGAGGTAATCTCATCTGACATTATTCATTGTTTATCACAGTTTAAATTATAGTAAAATCTGATCATAACCATATAAGCAGGCATGCTTATAGTAAGTGACTCAGAAAAATTACACTTTTAAATATTTTTATGGAACGTAATAAAACAATGGTTAATATGTTAGCTTAAAATTTTATTCTTTCTGGAAAATTCAAGCATTTGTACAAGTAAAAGTGTATGTAAACCAGCAATGCAACCCTGCAACCTCTGTGTCACACAAGCAAGTCATTGAGTCAATGTGATCATTCATATAACTAAGCACTTTGCATCAATATAATTTAAAAGATGGAGCCCTATATTCCTGCCATTTTTAGATCAATGTTCTAAAAGCATGGTCTTGTAATAAACATGGAAAAGTATGAAATTTCCCCCATACTTTCAAGATTTGTTCACAAACAGTTTCCACTCAATGAGATTTTTTTTTAAATTTCAGTTTAAAACCCCACCATATATCCAAATTTTCCAAATTCCATATGAATGAGAAATTCTGATAAAAATACTGTTCCAGAGGTATCAGCACATTCTGTTTCCAAAAATAATGTGTCTTTCTCATGGATACACTTCACTAGCCATACTTTGGTTCAGGCCAACTAAGGAGCAACATACCCTGTGGTGAACCTGTGAGCTGGAAAGCTCCTGGCTCACATACAAGACAGTGAAGTTGATTCAGAAAAATTTTTCAAAGGGTGTTTTTGAAGTCCAAAAATGCAAGATAACCACAGTACAGAACAAGATACCAGAGCTAAAACAAAGACAATTCTAGATATATATTCTATTGACTATATACTATTGATGCGTGGGGCACAGCAACCATGAAATAGATAGAATTCTCAATTCTTGGAGAAGTAAGGAGGGGGGTCAGCAGAACTGCCACCTTGGACTTCTGGAGGGCAGACTTTGGACTGTTCAGAAGGCTGGTTGACAAAGTCCCTAAAGGGCAAAGGAGCCCAAGAAGGCTGGATGCTCTTCAAGAGGGAAATCCTGGAGGCACAGGAGCAGGCTGTCCCCATGTGCCGAAAGATGAGCCAGCAGGGAAGAACACCAGCCTGGCTGAACAGAGAGCTTTGGCTGGATCTCTGAAAAAAGAGGAAAGTCTATAAGCTTTGGAAGAAGGGGCAGGCATCTCAGGAGGACTACAGGGATGAAGCAAGGTCATTCAGAGAGAAAATTAGAAAGAGCTAACACCCAACTAGAACTTAAATTGGCCAATTCTGTGAAAGATAATAAAAAATGTTTCTGTAAATATATTAACAACAAAAGGAGAGCCAAAGAGAATCTTCATCCTTTACTGGATGCAGGGGAACCATAGTGACAAAGGATGAGGATAAGACTGAGGTACTTAATGCCTTCTTTGCTTTGGTCTTTAATAGTAAGTTCAGCTGTTCTCTGGGTACCCAGCCCCCTGAGCCACACAAGTCCATGGGGCTGGATGGGGTCCACCCAAGGGTACTGAGGGACCTGGCAGAAGTGCTCACCAATCCCCTTTCCATCATCTTTCAGCAGTCCTGGATGACTGGGGAAGTTCCACTCGGCTGGAGGTTGCAGATGTGACACCCATTTACAAGAAGAGCCAGAGGGAGGATCCGGGGAACTACAGGCTTGTCAGTCTGACCTCAGTGACAGGGAAGGTGATGGAGCAGATCATCTTGAGTGCCACACAGCAAATCCACGACAACCAGAAGATCAGGCCCAGTCAACGTGGGTTTATGAAAGGCAGATCCTGCTTGATGAACCTGATCTCCTTCTACAACAAGGTGACCCGCCCAGTGGATGAGGGAAACGTTGTGGATGTTGTTTACTTTAGTAAAGCCTTTGACACCATTTCCCACAGCATTCTGCTTGAGAAACTGGCTGCCCATGGTCTGGACAGGCATGCTCTTTGCTGGGTGAAAAACTGGCTGGTGGTGGTGAATGGAGTTAAATCCAGTTGGAGGCTGGTCACATATGGTGTTGCCCAGGGCTCAGTATTGGGATCAGTTCTGTCTAACATCTTTATTAATGACCTGGATAAGGGGATTGAGGATACCCTCAGCAAGTTTTCAGATGACAGCTGGGTGGAAGTGTTGATCTGCTTGAGGGTAGGAAGGCTCTGCAGAGGGACCTGGACAAGCTGATTGATGGGCTGCAGCCAATTGTATGAGGTTCAACAAGGCCAAGTTATGGGTCCTGCACTTGGGTAACAACAACCCCATGCAATGATGCAGGCTTGGGGATGAGTGGCTGAAAAGCTGCTTGGCAGAGAGGGTTCTGGGGGTACTGGTTGACAGCCAACTGAATATGAGCCAGCAGTATGCACAGGTGGCTAAGAAGGCCAGTGGCATCCTGGTTTGTATCAGAAATAGTGCGACCGGCAGGACCAGGGAAGTCACCATTCCCTTGTACTTGGCATTGGTGAGGCTGCACCTTGAATACTGTGTTCAGCTTTGGGCCCCTCACTACAAGAAGGACATTGAGGTGCTGGAGCATGTCCAGGTGAGGAGGCTGGAGCACAAGTCTTAATGAGGAGTGGCTGAGGGAACTGGGGTTGTTTAGCCTGGCAAAAAGAAGGCTGAAGGGAGACCTTATCACCCTCTACAACTACCTGAAAGGAGGTTGTATCAAGGTGGGTTTCAGTCTCTTCTCCCAAGTAACAAGCAATAGGATGAGAGGAAAGGTTCTCAAGTTGCACCAGGGGAAGTTTAGATGAGATATTAGGAAAAAATTCTTCACTGAAAAGGTTATCAGGCACTGGAATGGGCTGCCCAGGGAAGTGGTCAAGTCCCCATCCCTGAAGGTATTTAAAAATGGGTAGACGAGGTACTTAGAGACATGGTTTAGCAGTGGACAGGTATGGTTGGACTTGATGATCTTAAGGTCTTTTCCAACCAAATGATTCTATGATTCTATGATTAGCAGCCAGCTACTTCATTCTATAATTACTACCATCAGTTGAGCCCAATTTGAGCTGTCCCTGAATTGCAGCTGGACAGCATGCCAGGTGAGTCTCCCCTTGAGCAGGGACACTTCTCAAGGTTTGAGATCCCTCACCTGAGACTAAGAGATCCTTCCTTGCCCAAGGTGGAGAGATCCCTTACTCATGGTAGATCCTTAGTGAGTGACTGGTAGCATGCTGAGTTAATACTAATGGAACACTACTAATCCATGTAGCTATTCAATATTAATTATTATAAACTTTATATAGATAATTCCATCAGACATTAGTCGTTGTCCAGGTCTGAGGCTACAGTTAGACCTAGCCACACTAGGTTCCATAAGGAGTTTGGAAAGCAAGGGGGTCCACTCTGAACCTTGTGACTCAATGGGAGGGTCTTCCTTACCCTTTGCACCTCCGGTCTCTGTGTAAATCATTCTAACTCAATTCTAACTCAATTTTCCTTTGTATGTTTCTTCCATGCAGTAATTAATAAGGTGAACCTTGCCATCGAACTTATTGAACCTTGGTAAACCACTGTTAAATTTTGTTAAATTCCATCAAATTTATTGAACTCTGTCAAATTATTATTTTACCTCAATAAAACATATTGCTGCTTCTCTCTTGAGTGAGGTGCATTCCATTCATCCGTGACAGTCTTACAGGCTTTACGCCTGTGTCCACTGATTGACCTCAAAGGCATGGAGCATACAGTTCATGGACTGCAATATTTGGGCCCCCTCAGAGTCACAGACTGAAGGGAATATTTATATTGCAAAATAAAAATTGAGAAAGAAAATAGTTTGAACATTAGACCACTCGCCAACCACTTGATTTAATTGTTAGCACCCCCCGCCGCTATGGCTCTGCACAACTTCACTAGCTTTCAAAGCCTAGTTACCATCTGGGGACAGTTCAACAGTGAACACTCCTGAAAGGCAGAATGGGCAAATCTGCATAAGGTCCAGATCCCTCCATCTTACTTAGTCCTCCGGGACCATCCCAACAGGCCTTGCCCCTTGAAAGATGATGATACATGACCTCATTTCAAACATCTTTTTTATTATTATAATTATTAAAATAAAGCTGTAGAGAGCCATAACAAAGAGTTAAAATTATTTTAGATACTTTGAACTGAGACCAGTGCTATGTAGTGTAGGGACACCGGTCTGTCTGAGAGGGAGCTAGCAATGTGGATATCAGGCAACCTACACTATCTGGCAAAGGATCCCTCCTGGCCTTTCTTGTTCAGAAATACAGATGCATCTCTCAGTGTCCATCCCAGGGTCTGAATGCTCTGTGGTGGAGAAAGGCCAGGAGTCCTGAGGGTCCCTCATCCCAGCTGGAAGGCTGTCAGCATATACAGCAAAATTTTTCAAACACAGTTTAAAAATAGGTTAACCAACTGACAAACGAGGAAACCAGGGGTAGGAGTTTTAGGCCTGTTTCTGTAAATCCCAGCTGTTAGATACCTGCATAGGTAAGCAGCAGCCTGTGGGATGAACCACCATTTTCCACTTTGGGAAAAAAGAGAAAGTAATTCTGCTTATAATAGGGAGAACTATAGGACACTTCTTGCCTTGCAGAAAAGAGGCTTGAGAAATAGCTGCCAGAATGGCCACATTCAAACATTCAGGCAACGTCTTGCTTTGGAAATCAAATCTGTTCCTTTTATTCCCTTTCCTTTAAAATCAGTAGACACACGCACTCCGTTTGATACTTGTTATAGTTTATATCTCTTAGCAGAGAATTTCTCTTGTTAAAAGCATTGGTGTTGCACTAACTCAAAGATTATGGGTAGGTACTTCTGCAGTTTACTTGCGTAGGTCAAGGGCAAATCAGCACTTGTATTCGTACAATATATCCTTTCTATTCAGTCATATATTTTTACTGAGATCTACCACCAATTTAATCAGTAGATCTCATATGTAGATGTTATCTTTAAAATTCTCATCTATATGATGTAAACCTCTAGTCCACATACAGAAGGTACTTTTCAGAGCACTTTCTATTCATCTCTTCCTTGATGCAGATAACCTTTAAAGGGCCTGCCTAATAAAACAAAAAAACCACCATTTTTCTACTGAACTTCTAACAGAGTATCTCAGTATGCAAATGACTTCTACCACACAAAGACCAAGGATATCTAGGGCTTATATAATGCAAGAGAAATAATGGAGTTGAATCTAGTGGAGAACTGACGTACGTAATATTGGTGTTTTATGTAAGAGTCTTGTAGCCACCTTAAAAATGAATTGTCAAGGTTTAAGTATTTAAGACAAAAAAAAAAAAACAAAAAAAAAACAAACCCAAAACTATAGAGTGAAATCAGCCTGAACAGTTCTTGTTCCCTTGAAACAGAAAAGAACCCAGATATCTGTTGGACTCTAAAGTGGCACTTCAGGATTGTCTGGTGAAAAAAATAGTCTGATTTCTTAATGTCAGAGACAAGTTATTTCAATTGCTTTTCCGTGTGAAAATGGTGGCACTCAGTAACCAGTTAGGTTGGCAGCAGCTGGCTATTTCATATAGATATATCAGGAGATATTGTATTGATCTATTGTCAATTTTTCTAATTTGAAGAAAATTAGTTGACTTCAGGGGAGCACTACACATTTCTTGAACTCCACAGCTTTTGGTGTGAGGGGCTCCTATTTGTGCATGTTTAACACTAGAAACCTCCATTAAGCAGCTGCAGAACACAAGCAGAATTCCAGCTGGCCTTGGCAAGACACTCTGACGGGAAGTAACCTCAGATAGCTTCACTGTGGTAATTAAGCACTCATTCATTTGTAGTGTGAAAATATAAAGGCTGCTGGAGGAAAACAGGCATACATCACATCTAAACTTTTGAAGGAGGGAATTTTGCAATAATTTCACAGATTCCCTTGCCTCAGATCAATTTATTCCAACCCTGCAAGAAGGCAGATTGAACTGCAAATAGTTTTTTGTGAAATCTAGTTTAAGTTTTCCTAATGAAAAATTTCATCAAGTAGCTCTCAGGAACAAATCAGGCCAACGCTTCTGATCTATATACAGTCTTCCATTTCATAATTTCCATGAACATTTTATGAAGGGAATTAATCCAATGTGATAGACACACTGGACCAGCTGTTATTGCAAATTGTTCATGCTGTGATTCAGAATTAAGCTACAAATTAAAGACATTTGCAATTTTGGTGGCATTTGTGTGTAGAGCTCAAATACTTAGGGTTACCCCTCTAAACCTAGGTAGGAAAGCATCATTTACAGACAGAGGAATGAGGGATAGGGTATGACCAAGGTCCTGGAGTGAATCAGTGTCACTGAGTGCAATTTTGTTGTCAAACATCCTTTAAGAAGCATGTGTCTGACCTTATTCTTATGAAGAGCCTGATTGTAACCAAATGGGTTGCATTTGTAGTCACTTTTATGCTTTGACTCAGGAGATGATTAATCTTGTAGGCTTTAAAGAGAAGTTAAATCCACCTCTGCCAAATGTTCAACCACTGGAGACATTCATGAATTCAGATATTTTCTGGCAGGGATTATATCTGTTCTGTGGAAAAGAGGAAGGGAAGGGAAGGGAAGGGAAGGGAAGGGAAGGGAAGGGAAGGGAAGGGAAGGGAAGGGAAGGGAAGGGAAGGGAAGGGAAGCCTACCAAGGTTGAAGTATTTTCCATTGCATCCATTACTGATAGAGAATAGTGGATGGGCAACAACTAAGACCTGGTTAAGACCCTTTTATTCTGAAAATCATCTTGCAGTGGTCTGAAATACTTTAAAGTAAGATGTGGTTACACTAGTTGTCGTATAGAGCCAACAGCCCATTAGCCAGATGAAAATTGCTGCAATGTGACAGATGTTTGACTCCATTTCTGCCTGGAGGCTTGTGTAAACCAGTAACATTAGTTCCTTGCCAGCTGGATAATATTCCTACACTAGATATTATCTCTTGCTCAGGTAATTCAGTGACTGTCCATTCTTTGTTAGCCACTGGAATGAAGGAAAAAATCAGCCTAGGCACAGGATAATTAATCTTATTAAAACATACCAAAACACAACAACTGGAACTCATTACACTGAAACAAGATTGAGCTTCTGGCCTCAGTTTAATTCCTTGAAGATAAGTGTCCAGAAGTAAGCACTTTTATCCCTGTGGCACATTTATTAAAAGTCTTAAAAGAGAATCAACAATTGAGAATCATCAAAAAGTCCAAACAACTAATTTGAACCATGCAGAAGTATTCTAGGTCAGCACTAATGAATCTGACAAGGTAGGGTGGAGAAAATTGTGCTAAAGTGTATTTTTTCTGTAGTAAATAAACAAGCCATTCAGTAACAATTATTTGAGAATATTTCCTAAGTCAAATACACTTCACTTGAAATAAAGAAATAAAAGTAATAGCATGTAAATGTTTTTTTTTATACATGTGGATTTTCTGGGCAAAACCCTTACGTTTGTATCTTACATCTCAGTATTTTGGTGATCAGGTATGTTTGGTAGTTACGTTAAAAGGCAGAATTCTTATTATTCATTGTAGATACCCACTTCTCACTGTAAAATGAGTATTTATTATTTATGATAGTTTTCAAAATCTTCCTTTAGCACCTGGCTAGTGCAAGAAAACCTAACGTGTATCACAAACATATTCCAGCAACTGAATTCAAACAAAATGTTGGAAACTTTTTTTTTACTGAAGCCTGCCGTAACCAACCAACAGAAAAAAGTCTCCTCTCCCTCCCCCACTGACCATGTAAACTAAGTACTTTATAAGACTTATTCTAAGTGATATTGCTCTTCTCAAGTAACCAAAAAACTTAACTACCCATTTGTAGTCAAAAGTAGCTTGTGTTCACTGGTACAGAACCACAGTCATTTTCAGACTACCAGGCACATGTGCAACTACATAAGCTATACAATTATAAGGCTGTTCTTTGGAAAGTAATATTTGAAGAGTAACAAAACTCATAGTTTATTCGACCTGCATATAAAACCATCGAAGTATAATACATTTATCATATTAAAAATGCATCACTAAAATTTAAAAGCAGGTGCAGTTACTCAATAAGCTAATGGTATAGTCTGAAGACTCTACTCAAGATTGTATTGTTGAATTCCCATTGGGATAAAATAGAAAGAGGAAAACAGAGGGAGGGAATTGGAGTGACCTTGCACCAAGGTGCTAGTGCCTGATCCTACTTTTCTGGTAGGCTGTGGTTGAGCTCCACTCTGAGGATCTTTAAAGCACTGCATTTTCAGTGCTGTGAATGGATAAATGCTACAAGTGAGAATAAAAAACACCCAACAGCCACTACAGAGAGGTACATGTGGGTGACTCTGCATGTGCGCTAGGGCACAGCTCTTCATGACAGTAAGCCTAAGGCAGTCTGATGAAGGAAAGAAATGAATACATATTAACAGGAAAATATTAAGAAAGGGAGCAAGTGAAAATTTCCCCTATCATTTAGAAGGACTCATGTATAGACATAAAATGAACTTGAATGATTCCTAAAAAAGGTGACTAAGTGAGAGGATTTGCAGTTTACATAGTGTAGAAATCAGTGGTCTTCTCAAAGCAGCATCTGTGTTTTCAAGTGGTTCTGTCTTTTTAAGAGCTTCAAAACAAATTTATTTCAGATAACTGATCATTTAGTTACATATATCTATATATTTACAGATATATATGTAGATATATCACTAACTGAACTTTAAAATCTATTCTAATTTCTTAAAATGGCCATTTGTTTGGTTTCACAGTTATAAAACTGATATCAGCTGAAACATCAAAAATCCCTTTGACTATGTCTGTTTTAGCCAGGAGTTTGGCACAGTGGGAGTGGATAAGCAGATCAGAGGTGTTTTTGCTGGAGCTTTACATCTCCCCTCTTTGAAGTTCAGGATTTTCTCCTTTGGACTGGACTTAATCTGGAAAAGAATCTGTCTTGTTCACATCACACCATGGTGCAAATGGACCCAAGCACAGTAATTGGGGACATTTGGGGGATCCACCTCCAAACTGCACCAGAATGACAATGCCAATGTAACCAAGTGTATCGGCTCAGGCTGAGATGGAGTTAATTTTCCCCATAGCAGCTCTCATAGCGCTGTGCTTTGTACTGGTAGCAAGAAAGGTGTTGACAACGCACCAGCGTTTTGGCTACTGCTGAGCAGTGCTTGCACAGCATCAAGGCTGTGTCTCCAACATTCCACCACCACCATCAGTGTTTTCTGGGTGTGGGCAAGATCTTGGGAGGTGACATAGCCAGGACAGCTGACCCAGACTCACCAAAGGGATATTCCATACCATATGACATGGCTCAGATATAAAAGCTGAGGCAAAGGAGGAAGAACATGTGGGGGCATTAGTTTTTTTGCAAGGTTTGTCTTATAGAGCAGCCACTATGCATTCTGAAGTGCTGCTTCCTGGGAAGTGGCTAGACTTCACCTGCTAATGGGAAGTAGAGAATAAAATCTTTGTTTTCCTTCTGCTACCAGGCCATGGACTTTGCTTTTGCTTTTACTAAACTGCCTTTATCTTGACCCATGAGTTTTTCTTTTCCATCTCATTTTCTCCCCTCCTGTCCTGAAGAGGGGAGTGATAGAGACGCTTGTTGGCACTTGGCATCCAGACAAGGTCAACTCATCACACCAAGGCTCTTGACTTAGTGTGAACCCCTGTTGAGTGAGTTTCCATTGTAGGCAAAACTGAAGCTGAGGGTTTGTAAGACCTTTGGTGGCCTGAACCATGGGAATCTGAGGGAGTTTCTCTGTTCATATCATATTTTCAAAGGTAAGAAAAGTAGATCTGGGCTGGAGGGAGAGAAATGGCACAAGACTGATAGTGGTAGGATAGCTACTGGGCAGCCAGATTCTTTCCAGAAAAAAAGATGAAGCTGAAAAACTGCATGGAGTTGAAAGCTGCATTTCAGTTCAGCCTGCACTAGAAGTATGGGGTTTTAAATGCCCATGGGTTTTCAAGGTCTGCTTTATTTAAGAGAAAACTGCAAGGATGTAGGCCACTTAGTACCAGGTAATATTAGTGGTTTTATTCACAGGTAAAGTTTATAAATAATGAAGTGGCCAGCTTTAAAAACAAGCAGATAAATGTGTTTACTTTTTGTTCATTTTTTTAGCTCGCATCTGATAAAAATAATGAAAACTAAATTTTTGACATAAAGGAAGTGAAGAGGAAAGAAAGAAAAGTAGTGAATTTTAAAATATTGCTTCAATCCTTCTGCTGAAGATTATTGGGCACTTTGTCAGTGATCAATGAAGTTTTATCTGACCCCCTAATAATTGTTTCAAAAAGCTTTGCAATGTGTGTAAAACATTATGAAATATGAAAGGTTTATGAAACATGAAAGGTTTATGAAAGACCAAGCTTCCACAGCTTCCAGACATACTCGTATACTGGGGCATCATGGGAGAAGGCCGAAGTCTCAGTGTGAAATGTAAAAGGAGCTTTTAACAAAAAATGGCACTGGACTGTTCACCAGGTGATGGAAAAATATGCATGTCTCTCCTTCCTCTTCTGAAGCCACTGTGAGAGATGAAGAGGTTTTGGGGTCCTTTTTCTTCAAACACGCCTAAACAGGAATGTGCAGAAGTAGTAAATTAAGCTCAGAAATACATTATTCATGTATATGTATGTATGTATTACAGAAATTGCATCCTTCACTGAGCAAAGCTTTGTCTCAGAATGGATATGGATATACACGTTCTGAATGTAGGCCACATATCATCAGGTTATATTGCTTACAGCACCATCACACTGTGTAAAGACAAAACTGAGGCAGACTTCACAGACTAAAATCATACTGCTGAAAAGCAGTGTGTTGACTGCTGTTTAACCAAAACGTAACCTGCAGGCCTGCAAAGAAAAATATTTCAGAGGTGCAAATTCCTTAAACATAGTTGGCACATATGCCCCAAACATGAAAACATCTGAGGCATACACACCTGAAGTATACACAGCCTTACAGCGTATTGACACATGCACATATTCATAGTGATACATTCCCTTAGTTTCCTTAGTTCTTTCTTCATATAAAAGTATTCAAGCTTCAAACTAAATGATGCAATGCATGTTTGAATTTCCCAATAAACTTACACCTTTAAAAGAATACAGCTAACAGCTCTAGTAGCACATAAATTCCCAGTCTAATTAGAAGTTCAGAAAAATCACTAGAATATTCAATATGATATAGCTTTCTTGAATTTTACTGGCAAAGTACACGGCAAATTAACCCAGAACTCATTATTATTTTGGAGGCTGAAACTGTCATTCATTTTCTGCCATTCAAACAAGGAAACTTAGTTTGGTATGCTCTTAAGTTTTCTATCAACATAAAATGAAATGGTTAATTTTTCAGCATTTGTTGTTCATTATTCACTAAGGAAAATTATCTGTTTTATAATTTATAATTGATGTTCTATTTATGTACTGTGAGTGGTTGTCATGGTTTGGTTTTCATCTTTCAAAAATTAAAGATGAACTAGTTCTTTTGTTATTATCCACAAATTAAAGAAATTAAAACTTGTTCTTCAGGTTCTAAATCCACATGTTTCCACTGGCAATGTATTTTACTCTCAAGAGAAGTCACCTTAATTGTGAACTTTGCCTAGTTCGTGGTTTATTGGCTAATACATTAGATAGTACATTTAGGGGAACACTACATAACTTGCTGCTTGATCCAGAAAATTTGCATTGTAGTCTTAATATGTTTTCCATAAAGTTACATATTCAACAGTTTTTAAATACTTTAATCATGGTTTTCCAAAGTAGAAACAAAGATTTATAGACAGATACCTGCAGTCACACCTCAGTTTTTGTAATTGTTATTCCTTTTGATTTCTCAGTCTTGTCCTTACAATAGTTTGTTGGGAAAAAAAAAATCCACTAGGTGTTCAAATTCATTAACACAGGGAAATTTTGCAGTGCATAAAGAAAAAGTTGATGAATAGTCTTACCACAAATTGGTGTCCCTATGTTTATACACTCTCCCTCTGTAGTACTTTGTGATTAGAAAACTCAAGTTTGAGAATAGTCTCTCCTAAGGATGACTTTGCGGTGCCTATTCAGGTGCCTAAACATAAGTGGCCAGAGAAATCTTGGATGTCTTAGATTATACAGATCACCCCCACAAAGCTGGCAGATGTGGCACAGACGTGCAGAAGACCGCATCCTTTCTGAGCAGGAGCCAAAGGGAGGGATACCCTGAAGATCTGAAATGGCACCATTTACAGATGTCATTAGGAAATCAAATCTTTCATCTCATATTTGTCACTGATGATACAGAGTTTTCTGTCGACCAATTGCACTTCTACTTTCTAAGACTGTACTGAAGAGCAGTTTCAGAAAGATGTGCAAAGTTTTTAGGTGCTAAAAAAAATAAAGCTGAGTTCAGTCAAGGAAAAAAAAAAAAAACCAAGATCAGTTCTGAATACGCCTTCCAGTGACCTACTTTAAATGCATGTAAGTTCTAAATTACATCACCGTGTCTTATGTGTGGACATTACGAGCACTGAATCCGAAGGGTGAGGTCAGTGATGCTTCCCATAATCATGTTTGCCACAGCCCACCTGCCTGATCACCTGTGAAGTAACAGGGGACTCGTCATAGAGGAAGGCCTGAGCTGATCAATCCATGTCTGAATTCCTGTATGAAAAGTTACTGGAACATCCATTGAAATAAGAAGCCAGCCCATTAGATTATATGGCTTACTGATGTCTTAAATTGCTTTGTTCGTGGATGAGGTGTGAGACTGGGCAGTGACTGACAAGCAATTGCAGCAACAAGTTGGTATTTTGAGAACAGCATTTAGAGAATGATTTAAAAGTGTTTGACATTGTATTTGAGTATCATTGATAATTGGTGATAACTTTTGGTGATAACACTACCAACATGCCTCTTTAAGCACTCAAGATGTATAGGAGTTAGGCATGTAAGTGACTTGTTTCAGGAAACACAGACAAAAGTGGATGTCTCAAGCAGAAATTGAGTCGACCCCACTGGGAAAAACAATCTGTTAAGAACCCAAAACTCTTGGCAGGCAGCCCAGACCCATATCTTTTCTTGGACAGAATTCTTCACAATGAGCAACTGAAGGGAATGTTAATGGAAATGAAAAAATCTGGATTGTGATACTAAAGCTTTTTATTTGAGACCCCAACTAATTGCTTACAGACATCTTAGTAACAAGTTGGGGCATTTACCAGTGCTTCAGTAAACAGTAAAACAACCACAAAAATAGTATCTTTATTAGTGTCTGTGGTAGTAAAATATTATTATCTTCAATTTCAGTGTATATTTACAGTATCATTTGCAGAACAATTGCGTAGCACACATGCAAGACTCATTTTGGAACACACAGAATTCCTTCTTGAAAATCACAGTATTATCTCCCCTGTGCTTAAGGAACTAGTTTAACTGGGTGTGCAGCAAAGATTTCACAACATGGGTATTATAAAAATTAAACTTAAAAGCTCAAGGACATCACATTCCATACCACAAGTGTCAAATAAGTTTTAGAATGTCACAACGCAAATTCCAGAGTGAGTTCAGCACAAATTCTGTGCAATACATCAATATCATAACAATCTTTCCCATAAAAATAATTGGCAACAAATGCATCCTAGCAGGTCTCACGGTCCCCATGCAACACAACACATTATTTGGATTGCAAGCATTGTGTAGGAACTGTGGCACACCCTGTGTATTTATCTGAGATTTCTACATTTACTCACACAGTAGATTTTTCTCTTCATATTTATACAGCATTATTTACCTCAAGGGTGGCTTTTCCCTGCCTTTCAAACAGTTTTGGTGGACTACATAGCACTACACAGTAAAGTTCTGAGATATAACAGCTCCTCCAAAGTGATGGACTTGAAGCTATGGACTATAATGAAATAGTTACAGCCTGTAGTCAGCCCACAATGGGCTGAACGTGGATACTCCTGTCCTGTTTTACAGTTAAATAATGACTGAACTACTTGATAATGAGGTTTTGGAACTCTTATTTTGTTTTCAGTATAGTTTGGTTTCTGTAGATTTGTAGTTTTAGTGATTACTGCAAGCTTTTTGTATTGAAAAATACATTTTTGCTGTTTAGAGGCAAATTCTTCTGCAGTTCTGTTTTGATAAATGGTGTCTACAGTGCCTTTTAAACAACAAACAAAGAAGAAAACTTCATTAATTTTTATGTTTATTTAAACCAGCCTAATATATGGCTATTTTTAATAAAAATTATTAGTAACATCTAATTCTACAACTGGGAGGAACTGATGTACTTACTAACTCTCCTGATTCTAAAACTTCTGAGATGAAAAGGGAGGGAGAAAGGAGTATGTTTGGAACCTAAGTTGCTCTTTTGCAAATATTTGCTATCTACTCAGATACTCTATTTTGTTTCAACTGGAGCTTTATAATGTTTTTGTACTTATCCTTACAGTGACAAGTAAAGACAAATCATTGCCTCTGTTATATAAATGGGGAATTTAGGCAAAGAGAGGGATAGAGGGATTTGTTCAAGGTCACCCGAGCAGTCTAAAATAATGCTGGAAAATGAATTTTTCTAGTCCCAAGTTAACAAGTTATTAAATCACATTTCCTCTCACTGTGGTATTACACTCCAATTTGAATTTGGGGGGTCTGTAGACTATTTTTGCTATTTGTATGAAGAAGGCGTGCAGAAGGATGGAAAGGAATGAACAAAAGATGTTAACAAAGTAAAAAGGTCTTCTGGTACTACTAAGGTGAAAAAATGTGCCATGGAACGTGTTTCATTTCATATGACAGAAAAGGCAGGACTACCTGGTAATACCTCATGGCACAAAGTTTCTCTGTGCAACAGAAAAACATTAATGCCCATTCTCTCAAGGATGAGACCAATGTGTATCAGTGGTAGTAAACCATGTACGAGGCACAAGTTCCCTTTCAGTCTGACGTTTGGGTTATCAGCGTTAGTCTAAGCATGTCAGTGATACGTGTTCAAAACAAGGAAGTGAATTATGGCAAACACATAATATTATTGCTATCTAATAATGAGGCCTTATTTAAACATAACACGGCACATGAAAGTATGTGGGTGTGAATTCCCCTCCAAGAAGAGGGGCAGATCAGCTCTTGTTCCCCACATCTTCCCTCCCTTCACAGGAATGGGGAGTCACCACCAGGCTGAGAGTATATGGACACAGTGATCCCAAAACCCAAATCCTTTTCCTCTTCAGAGCATCCAAATGCTAATCAAAGCACACACAAACTTTTCTTGTGATAATGATCTATTTGTAACAAATGTCAGGAAAGCTCTGGATTTGGGAGGAGAAAAGATGTGCAGCCTTGTACATTAAACATTAAATATTTGAGCATGTTTGCCTTTCCTTTGTCCTCTTACCTTTCATATGCCATTTGTTTTCTGACAATGTGAACTGTATTTGAGGTCTTTGAACCTGTGGATGCTTCTCAAGAGTTAGGAGGGAAATTATTTCTCCTCTTTTTCTTAGAGGAGGAACTATATCTCTTATCCTCTCCCATACTTCAGGTTTGGTTTTGTGGTTTAGAGCTAACTTTTATATTTGAAGAAAAGAGAAAAAAAAGGAAAGAAAAAGAATTTAGTTCAGTTCTATGAATAACTGTGCACTTATAATTTAACAGCCCAGTTCTGATCCAAGTAAAAGAGTAATTCCCTTGAAGTCACTGAAATGGTGCTGGATTTACCTCAGGGTAGAATTTGGCCCCCCACTAGTGATCCATCTATTAATAGCATTGCATTGAGAAAAATCATTGAATAAAATAATTACCTGTCTTGTCAGTTGAAGCGTTCTTTTTTTTCTTCATGTCCTACATAAAATCCTTAGACCAAAATTCAAAGCTATGTAGAATAAATTAATTAATTGGGGAATTAATTGGGCCATGTTGCCTTTTTTAAAACTAAGCTGTGTTTTAGTTATATTTTGTTATGTGCCCAGAGGCTCCTGGGCATGGGTGGCCTATAAATACAAATGGATAACATATTATTATTAATAAGAAAGGTACAACAACATAGTTTCACTGCTTTTTCCACACAGGTCTTAGAGCAATCAGAGTGGAGGGGTAGTGAAGAAACAGCTGGGACTGTGAGAAGATGCTATGGAGAAGACTGAATTTTGCCAACAGCAAGGCAAACTCAGTTTTTCCCTCCTCCTCCTCCTCCTCCTCCAGCCTCCTCCCCAGTCCTTCACAGACTTTTCATCTTCGTTCGTGTTTGGCAGCATATGGTAGCTCCCATTTCCATCCTGCTTGCATTCTCTCTGATGTGATTCCTGCAGGAGCTGATCTCAGGCAACTCCTCCTTCCAGGTTCTTCTCTTCTCTCGGGCCTGAAAATCCTTCTGTGTACATTGCTTAACCCCAGCCCCACCACGCATGCACAAGCTGCATGGAGTGAAATCCTGTGGAGCTGCAAACCCAATCTTTATCCTTCATTCTTCCTTCTGTTTTTAAAGCTGTATGCTTTATTGTTTTTCCAGCCTGTATGAAAATATATCTTACATATAGTTTTTTTAAATACTTAAAAAGAATCTTTTGACTTTACCAATTCTTGATGTAAAAACCCGCCTGGCATTTTGACAGCAAATGATTAAAAGCCCTTCTCGGTATTTTACAAGCAAATATGAATTTTAACAAGATAAGTAAACTTACAGAAATGAAATATTCTATTGTTGTCTAATGCTAAACTAGCTGTCAAGTTTGAGACACTTGCAGTTAATATAAGGAATGATTAGAATGAAGGTATGTTAAAAAGAAATACAGACCAGGTTTTACTTATGTGTTGCAGATATAAAATTCAGATTTATAGATTCTTTGGATGACACCAGCAATAAAGTGGTGATTCTGTTCTGGGGTTTTACATTCTGCTCCACAGATTAGTATATATCATGTGCCTCCATTTGTGTCTCGAATGTACCAGTTCTCAGGCTATTTCCAAGTCAAGGTATAGGAGGAACTTTGTTAAAAACAGTTGTCATATATACTGGAGTAAATAACCGAATAAATGATTTTTTATAATTGTATGAGAGGAGACAGTGAGACAAAAGCAAATGGACTTAAGTGCCAGAGGAGAGAAAAACTGAGAGGTCAGGAAGCTAAACAGCTTTCTTAGGGGGATGTGTGAAAGGAGTGAGAGGGATGGGCCACTGCTTAAAAATGCAGATGAAAGGAATAAAGCCAATGATTAAATGGAAGAACCTGGATGAGCTGTCACAGGTACACTGTGAAGCAGTAAGAGACAGTGAGACCTCTTCACCTAAGCATAAGGAACAATGACAGAACATGGTTGAAATAGCATTGATATTCTTCCCTCACAATCCCTCCCTTTTTATCTGCTTTCTAATCATTTTGAAGAATACTAGCATCCTATCTGTCACTCAGGCCCATAATCCCAATGTCACTCATGACTAAGGTATCATTAACCTTCTAGCAATGTCTTCAACAAGTCTAGCAGTTTCTTGTTGCGTAGAGATATTTCTCTAACATACACATTTTCCACTCACTCACATAGCCAGACATTTTTTGTTGGTGCTCACTGGCTTAACATTCACGAAGTTAAAAGTCCTTTTCTTTGTTCTTGACAAATGCTTCCTTGGCCTGTTTGCGTCCCTCCAAAGTGCTTCATTTACCCAGCGCATAATTTTGGCCAGCTCTTGGAATTCTTCGATGGCTCCCTCATCTCTTTTCAATGAAAGTTTAAGTATTTCTTTTCATCTCCAAAGCCCTGCACAATCTTTCCTTTTATTTAATTCTCAGAGGTTGACCAAAGGTGCTGATTCACACTGTGTTATATTTTCAGGAAAATGGCTTATCATACTTACGAATATTGTTTTACTGTTTCCCTGTATTCCCCTGTCAGTATCTGTCGGTGACCACCTGTATCTTGTAAGCACTTTTTGATAGGTCCAGAATTTTTGTGCCATTTTTATGTATAGTGTTTAATACAACGAAGTGCTCATCTGCTTCTTAAGTCTTAATCAGTATGTTACTATAATTATAATATCCATATGGTAAGATATAGTATCCCACAGTGCCACAATACAGGAATGTTTAACCCTACAGTGCAACACCAAAGCAGGAAAATGAAAGCAGAAAAGGGAAAAGCTGAAGAGGGAGCTGTCAGTGATCAGAGCTACTCTGGAGACAGAGATTAAAGGAAGTCTGAGATGAGGGAAGGAATCAAATTGTGTGTGTGGGCATCCTGGTTTAAGGTAGATGAACAGAAGACTTTCTTTAGAGTTGTCCCTCATACCAAACACCTTCAATGATAAATGGTGTCACCCACAAGATTTAGTTATCTGCATCAGACCTTAAGAGCTGAGGTAACAATGAATGGTAGAAACCAGAACCTACCTGAAGACAGATTGTTCTCAGGATGTGCTAGCATTTCTGTAGTGCTATTTTAGTATCACTTCTCTAATTTTGGTGCTGTCTTTTTGGCTTATGAATAGCGCTATCTCTATGCCTGTGAAGGAAGCATGATGTGGACCAAAAGATTACCCAGATTCATTAATATTAAAGTGTTATTTTACAACAGTTTGATTGAAGCAAAGTTTGCAAGCAGGTAGGCAGCACTTACAACTCTAGATACATTAGTCCTGATTGTCCTGAATGCACCTTTATACCAGGTGAAGTTTTGAATCAGGTTGGTTTTATATGTCTCATATTAAAATGTCAGTCTTGAACAATCTAAAAGGAGTTTGGTGATAACATTGGATTTCCCAAGCTGTGATGTTAGTATCTAATATAGAGAACCTCTCAATTTGCTTACTCCTTTTAAATAAGTTTTTCTGTACAGTCATATAAGCTCATCTTCCCAGCCAAGTTCAGAAACCAGACCAGATGAGAAGCTGGGAGTAAAACACTTCCATGTGCATGGGTATGGAGGAATCTGATCTACGAAGTTGTGTTGTTCTTTTTGTGAGCATGGAAAATCCATTTCTATATTTATCACCAAAAATACCAAAACACTTTATACATTAGACTCTAGTTTTCCTTGTGAGGTATTGGAATTCATATTCTGAAGACAGTAAAATGAAGAGATTGGGATGCTTTATGAATGCATGGCTTAAATACATAGAAGTCTGGTGGGGGGTTCACTCTCTCGTATAGGCAATTAAAGTCTGAGCCAATCCCACAGACCACACGCATGGTCCTGTATCCCAAGTAGCTCTACAAGTTAGGCTGAGTTCACAAATCTCAGGGAAATGTTTGCAAATTTTACCCTAAGATCAGCTGGAATCTGATATCTCTCTACAACACCCTACGCCAAGGTTCTACCCCTACCTCTGGTTCACCCTCACCCCTGGCTCTGACTTAGAGTTTCTGGTACTATCCCATATCAAAAGAAGTCAAAATGAAAAAAAAAAAAAAAAGGTCAAATGTCTCAGTGTTGTTGTCATTATTGGAATGTGTACATCAAGCCATTGGTATACATTCCTTTCCATGACCTCATTCTACATCACAATTCTATAGATCTTTTCAAAACCTGTGATTTTTTTTTTTTTTTTTTTTTTTCTGTTTGGGACAGTAAAACCTGCGTGAAGAGGAATGTGAGACACTCTTCAGACTAGGTTTAAATTCATAGTTGGCCTAATTTTAGTTGATAGAATTCCTTTGAGAAACTAAAATTTAATATGGGAAGGTGTGTATAATGTAACTATTAAAAAGAAATGCAGACATTACTTCGATATCCTGAAAGACAGGTTTTGAATTAAGCAGAATGCATGCAATAAAAAAGTTACCAAAATGATTAGCATAAGTAACTGAAAAAATCTGATTATAAGAAGGCAAAGTAGTTTAACACATGACCACACTCATAAGTAGTTCATATTAATAAAAAAAAAGAAGGAAATTTAAAAAAATTAATTTTGTCTATTCTTTCTGTGAAAAGTTAGCTCCTTCAGGAATGTCTTAATGAATAATAAAACTGACTTGATTTTCCCACTGCAGTCAACTTTGCTGTCAGGCTATTAATGATTCATAATGACTGTATGCTTAATAGTTTTATGCCAGATAAAAGCCGTCCGACAGAAGCAAGTAGCCAGTGTCACTTCTGCAACTGCTCTCCTGATATTTTCAGTAATATTGGTAAAAACAATCTCTAAAAATGCAGAACAGCTGAGTTACAACGGCAAAATGGTTTTAAATCACTCAATAACATCAGTGCTGAAGTCATATAAAATTCTTTATTACATTACCTCTGCTGTAGAAGAAAACACAGAGGACTAGATTGCATGCTGTTCGTAAAAAATGGCATATTTTCCTATTCATATAATTTCATATTCTTGGATATTTTATTTTCATAATGCAGTGATTTGGATAACACAACTAGCCAATGCTTAAATGAGAATACAATGTGTACTCTGAGAATAGTTGAGCAGAATAACACTCAAATCAGTTCTGCACAAGATGATAAACACCCAGACTGCTCTGAAGCTGTAGGAGTTTATCTACTGTATATGTAAATGTTTTTCTTTGCTTTGAGGAAAGCCTTTGCAAGAACAATGTCCTTTAACAAAGGTCTAAAAATGCATGTGAAAGCCAAACATAATAACATTGTTATTCTGCCACTTATTAACAGAACAACGGGTCTTACAACAATTAGATATGAATATTGCAAACTGAATTTAATATTAAGCTGTCTTTGAAATGCCACTTTGCAGCAGGTTTTCAAATGCTTAAAGCACAGCAGGAGGCTAACTCCATCTTCAAATATTAAATCAAAACCTTTTTTTAACCTGATAAATCTCTCTGAAAGCAAGTTCTCCTATTCAAGAGAGAATTATTAAACTATCAGGCAAGAAAACGAAACCTCGCAGCCTATTCTTGGCACAAGTTATATACCCACAATGATTAAAACCAATAATGGAAAGGATTAATAACATTTTAGAACAGTGTCTGAGAACATTTTTAACCAAACACAGGGTATAAACTGCTGTTAAGTCCGGTGAACTGGAAACAGCACGTACTCAAACATGGTCCCACTCTCTCAGCTAGAAATCTCACGTTAAAGAAAAGTCAGTCAGAAACCTTGCGTTCGCTGATCCCTGCAGCCAGTTACATGCCATTGAAAAGATCAAAGATCTCTAGGAAATGGCAAATGCTAGGGCTCCTCTCTGAGAACACCATAGAAAAATCACAGAGAGACATTCTGTGCTTGAATACCTGCTCCTAATAGCAGCAGGAACTGTATGGAGTCTTGATATATTTGGCCCATATTAGTGACAGAAACCACTTATTAAGCTATATAAAACAATACATCTCACAGAATTCTGTCCAATCCACTTTTTAATGTCCCAAGTGAAAAAGCTTCCCTTGGAAGATAGCCTAATAGAGACAATTGGCAGGAAATACACCTGCTTATTTTCCCTGCTTTTTTTTTTTTTGTTTGCAGCCTTAAGTCAGTTGTGCCAGGATTTGTATCAGCCAATTCTTTTCCCTCCCTGGCAGTTCCACAACATTTTTAATGTGTTATGTTCTTCTTTTAAACATTGCTACCTATGTCTCCACATTTAGCCTACTAATTTCCACCCCTGCCACCCAGTGTCAACAATTTCTTGTTTCCTAATTACTTTTTGGCTCTTTCCAAACTGTAATTCTGATCATGAGATACCCAGGAAGGAATGCAGCACCATGATCACACCAGAGTCCTAGTGCAAAGGAGTGCTATCTTCATACTCTGTGGTGAGGTGCTTCATTCCAAAATGGATGGCATTTTTTGGATATCACATCATGTCACAGTTCAATTTCATATTTAATGTGCTTCTTCAACCCACATAAAATTCTTTCAGTTTCTGTCTTCTGTATGGTATTGGTATTTCAGATTATTTTGCTTTTGTTAACTCACACCAGCTCAGCATGTAACTGACTTTGCTGTTTTCCATCCTAATCTCTCTGGGATGCCTTTTATTACTCTTCTGTCCTTGTCATTAATCCTCTCAATGAATTTACTGTCTCTTCCAAATTATTAATGTAAAGGTTAGATAGAAGACTGAACCTAAAACCCACCAATATTCCATAAGATATTTCCCCATATCAGAAAAAAATTACATCAATTACTTGTCACATACATAATTTTCATGCAGCCCATAATTCACATGATAATGGTCCTGGCTGAAAATATTTTCCGTGCTGTTTTTTGTACATGAAACCAAAATTTGCATGCATTTCGTCTGCTGTTCTCTCTTCTTTCCTTTGGACTGTTTCCATAACACCACAATATATCTCTGTGATTACTCTGCATGTGTGACCTCAAGCAACCTACCACTGTTGTTTCCAGAACAGGATACAGGCAGGAACATGTCTTGGAGGAGGGCAGCAGGCTCTGGATTTGCCTCTCAGCTGGTAGCTACGGTCTCCCAGGTGAGAATGGTGCCAACCAAGACGTTTTTGTTTTGTTCCAGAGAATTTTTTTTGTGCAGGGAAGCAGAGTCTCAGTTGCACAGCTGTGCTTTTGGTGGCCACATACTAGCCAAGACTGCTGTGTAGTTACATGAGGGTTTCTTCATGCCTGCTCCAGGTTTAAGCTCACCTGCCTGATTTTAGGCTGGAGCAGAGGAGATGCTCAGGCAGCCAACAGTGATCTCATCTGGGGGAAGCGGAAATAACAGCAGCATGTTGTATAACCCTGTTCACACTGAATAAATATCAATATACAATTCAGCTCATTTTCACATGATAGAGATCTTCGGAGTGTAGGGGCCCAAGAGCACTCAGGTTCCTAGGAAAAGGGCATTATGGCCAGGATTTAGGACTGCCCTCAGTGCCTATACACACAAATATAGACTCAGGCAGTACCTGTACCTTAATAATGTTCGGAACTTACAAACTTCAGCAAGCTGCTTCCACTCCCCATGTCAGTACTAGCAGGAATATCTGTCCATAAAATATTTAATGCCATTTGTTTACAGCATTTCATGCTCATGAATAGGTACAAGAGGCCGTTAGGATATAAGTATCATCCCCTCAAGTATCCCTCTACTTTCTCTAAAGCATCTCTTTTCTTAGTATACTTTATAAACCCTTCGTCTTGCTTTTGAAATTCCTGATTCGTATGAACATATTGTGTGTATTTGTTTTCACCTGTCGGTTTTATGTTCTTATAAGTGTCACAGACTGTCTCTCAAGAGCGAAGCTAGCAGTTTTAAGTTCCTTGTCTCCTCCTGTGTGGTGGTCTGCAGTGGAAGTTCATGGTAATTATTTATTTTTATTTATTTATTTGTTGCAAATAACTTTATGCAAAAAATGTTGCTGTCACAGCAGTCTTCCCATCTGAAACTGTGGCGTTGGCACCGTGTTTTTACATATGACATTACTCTCCAGATTCTTCTCTTTTCACCTCTCCACTTGAGGGGACACCTTCGATCTTGTTTCACTTACAAGAATCACTCCAGTCTGTTTCAGCTGTGCCCATCATTTCAGAATAATAAATGCACTTAATTTGTCTTGTCTGTTTCTTACAGATATTTATAAACACTTAAATTCCTTGATACTTTATATGTTTCAGTTTAATTCCATCTTCCTCCATACTTTCTTCTGTGAGAGTCTTACACTGGATGCAATATGACTCCTTGCAAATGTCAGATCTCATTTTAGGACTACCATCCCACTTATTTTTCTATTATAAACCAAGAAACCCAAACCAAACCAAATAATTCTTTTATTGTTTGCTTAAGTTGAAGCTTAAATAAAGCAAGTAAGTGTCTTACTAATTCATAAATTTGTTCTCTACTTTTTATTGTCATCAGTGCTGACATCCCCCTTTTCCTACCTGCTCCTAATATGGGAAGGAATGCTTACAAATATTAGTATTGGTTTATTTTCAGTTCTCTTTTAAAACTCCTGAACTTACTCAGGTTATACTCTACAAAGCACAGTCATGTGTGTCTGAATTTTTCTGGAAATTCCCTGGCATTATTCAGGAAATGTCTCATTTTTATAATAATGTCATTAGATGGGTATCTGGAGGTGGATGATGCTACCCTTTCCCGTCCAAACCCCGAGTCATTTTTTTTTATTTTCTGAAGAGCCAACAAAAGGATTAGATGTCTCTGTTCTCTTTCAGTATTTGTCTTTTAATTATTTTGGGGGCTTCTATTGTCTCACAAGGTTGTCTCAACATGATTGCCTTTCTAGTGACAAAATACTTATTGGAGTTTCTGAGTTTAAAATGTTCTATATGTGAACTCTTAATTGCCCTTTTTTTGCACCTATCATCTCTTATTTCTCGACTCACTACCTGTCTTAATGCCTTTAGGTCACCACCATGGCATTTGCCTGGTTTGGCTTCCTTTGTCTTTCCCACATTCTTCAGCCATCTTATAAGTTTCTGAGCTACTTCGTCTCAAAGGAAACCAAACATCAGATACAGGTAGGGTTAACATTCATGCCTTTTAACTTTATCTCATCAAGAAGTTAGATGCTTAGCCCAACCAAACTGTCTTAACTTCCCCTGTTGTTAACCCAGCGAGAATGACACTTCCAGCCTGTGGTATAATCCACACAAGTTTCCAACCTAGATGGAATAAATCAGCTTCTGAGGAGATTTGCTCTGGACACATCCAGCTCTTTCCATTACTCTTGAGAGAGAATGAATACTGACTTTAACTAGATGCCTCCCATACATATAGCTGAATTTAGAAGATGCAACTTTTATGCTTCCCATTTTCCCTAAAATCTGACATTCAGCAAAACTTACCCTATATAGAAAGACACAAATATGTTCTCTCATGCGTTTGAAATCTACTGTCTGTCATTTGACAAAGGTTTTAAAAAAAGGTAGATGGTTGTTCTGCTGTCTGCCAGATGAACATCAGCATTCATTAATTCACCTTTGGATTTCTCATTCTTTTCCTCACTTCTTCACTTCCAACCTCTCCTGCCTGTCTCCTGGATGCAGGGCATCTGGCACCAAAGTGGAAATGTTAAATCCTGAAGAATTCACAAAAAACCACATGGGGTAAATCAAAGTATGAAATAGAAATGTACATAATAAACATTTTGATTTATTTTGTTAGGGATAAATCACAGTTAGTGTGCTTTGCATCATTTGTGGTTACAGTATGATGTAGACTTGGAAAAATAGTGGTTTTAGGCAGCGGGGGTGTGGGGGGGTGGAGGCATGGTTCTTAAGCAGTTTAGTGTTTGGTAGCTGTTAGGTGTTAGCTGTGATGGATTTGATACGGACACTGGTGGTGCAATTTACCTGAGTGGGAGACGTGACTTCCAGCATCTTGGTATAGAGAGGTCTTAAAGCACTGATCCTCTATATCCTGAACAACTGTTTTACCAGTCTGATTATCATATATATATATATATGGGTAGCACTATAGCACTTTTTTAATGAGAATAGTGATTCAGTTGTCCATAGGTGCTTTTCAATGCGTCTAATTTTACCATTTAGGACTTAGAGCCTACATGACTAGACTAATCTAGGTATCCTTTTATAGTGAATAGAAAAAAACATCCAAAACACAATTCACTGCGGATACCACACACGCAAAGTGAAATGAATCATCTTCCAGAGATGCTCTCTCCGCCAAACATGGAAAAATCCAGCTTTTAAATAGTCAAAGTTAGGGGGAATAAACACCATGCTATTAAAAAAAGAACAACTTAGATGTCTGAGCAAGGAAGGTAGTTTTGTGCCTAGCATTTGTTCCACATATACTTGCTTTTCAAGGCTGTGAAAAGACCCTTTAAACTAGAAGAAAGACAAGATTTCGTGTACCTTACACATGTGGTCTGTTGGCTGCCCTGGGAATCCTCCTTCACAGTGGTTTTATTGCAGGACTGTCCCAGCACCCTCTCCAACAAGCCCCTGTGTCCAAGCGGACACTGAATCTTTGGTCCTTGTAGGACTCAAGAGGAAAGACACACAATGCAGTCAGTGGTCCAAACAAGCAAATGAAAAAGTTAAACAAACAGGTGTTAGATAGAGAGGTAAGCCTGTTACAAAGCTTGTGAATATTTCAACAGTACCACTATACCTCAGTGAATCCTCTATTTCAGTCCAGGTCAGTAGCCAGCAACCATGAACCACATCAAGAGAGGAATCTACAGAAATCAGGTATTACACAAGGACAGCCATTAGGAAAGTCAGTCCTCACTTGGCATGATCATAAGCCTTCCTGAGGTTAGAGGCAGAACAGGACCCATGGTTGACACAAATTCTTCACTCCTTCTCTTTTATAATGGATCTCCTCTGGATCAACAGCTGTGCCAAACACGGTGCTGCTAGTAGAGAAATGCAGGTGCTTAAGAAAAGAGTGAGCAGTACTACAGACATCTGTTTGGCTGGGTCTTGTAGAAGAGCTGTATAAGCCGCTTGGAACGCACAACCAAGCCTTGAGCAAACATTTCACTGATGCAGCCAAGAGACATCTAAAGATTCAGTATATTGGACTGAGAAATATTCTTACCTCAGCAGCATTTGTTTATAACTTAGGCATAATGTATGATGCAGTTTCCAAGCTGTGTGATTTATCCAAACATCTAAAAGAAAGACATAACATTGCCAGAAGCTTATTCTGGGGTGTCAAAGCAGATTCAGGTTTTTGTATCAATGGCTGACAATCCTGGCTCTTCAGCTGACGAGGCTGTCAGTGCTTTTCAGAACATGTTCTTAAAAAAAAAAAAGTATCTCTGCACTAGGGGAAAAGTCTTAAAAACAGATACAGAGAATTTTCTGGGAGTCTTGAAAATAACATATATTGCAAAACACTGTTCACAAGGGCATTGAAAATTAGCGCTGCTCTGTATAGTGTTTCTTGCAAAAAATCACGCAATGTGATTACATACCTCTTGATAGGAGATGTCAGCTCCTCTGTTATGGCCAAATTCTAACCTGCATAATTACCTTCTGCTTATCTAAATTCCCCTCACAATTTCAGCTGAATAAGATCTATTGTTTTACTTCACACACTAAAATGTTGAGAAGTGCAGTGTGAGTGTACTTCTAACCAGAGGTGGCTGCATTTTGGTCATTACTTTTGTGATAATTTTCACTTTTGGAGAATATTGGGCAAATTATCGTTGTATAGAAACTTGATGTAGAATTTTTTCTAGCATCAGAAATGGGAAAACTTGTAATCAAAGGAAGTCACTATTAGGTAGAAAGCCTAAAAGGCTTAATGTCTCACAAGGAAATTATATATATATACACACACACACACACACATGTAGTTCATAATTAATGTAGATAAACATATATTCTATATGCATTCAGAATGTAACTGAACTTATTTTTAAAAAAAATCTTTGTCTGAAGCAGACTAAAAAGTATGAAAGAAACTTCCATGTTTTTTTCCTGTCTCAAAATTTACAGTTTATGTTTGCATAATTTGCAAAGCCTTTCAGAGCCTTCTGCTGCTATACAATTGGCTAAGTGAAAGCTGAACAGATAAAACAAGGCCTATGCTTTATCAGAAGTCATGTCAATTAAATCTTATATACTGCTGGGCTTAATCTAGAACTTTCTAAACTCAGCAGACACTTATGTTTATTAACTACTGATAGCCATTTCTTGCCTTCCACCTTTTTTTAAGAGAAAATGTATTTCACAGAAGCTTGATTTGTGGCAGTGACTTGAAGTAAGTATATGTAAGCACAAATCCTTCAGATAAATGAGAAAATTGATTTCTGAATGCAACTGTCTTACTCTCAAAAAAAAAAAAAAGAGAAAAAATCAGATAGAAAGCAAAAAACAAACTTATTTTTTTGTAATCACATCATGTACCCTAGGTTAGGTCGTTTTCTTTCAGTCAGCCCAGTCTTCTGACATCTGGCAACAAATTCCCATTTATACGAACTTTTGTGTTTCATCCCCCTATTTTACAAAATCACAGTTAGTTTTTCTGTTCCAGTTCAGAAAGACCAGAGATTATCAGATGAAAAAGATGTAAGGTAAAAAGGCCATCAATCATGTAAATAAAAATCCTTATGGAAAACGACAGACTTTAGGATGAAGTAGCCTTTGTTTTGGCATTTTGGTGCTCTGCTTCAGTTTTAGCCACTGTTTTCACATGTTTTTGAACTACTGCATGTTATATTGAATCCCAGCTTTTAACCACGTTAATGCAACCAGCTACTGAACTAATTTTAGTATTAAGCACAACATTTATGTATAAGAACAAGTGGTATATAGCACCAAGAATGTTCTAGAGAGTACGATTTTCAACTCAACAACGCAAGTAAATGAAAAAATAAACAAAAAAAGCATAAAAAAGCACCTAAGTGCTCCTTTAAGGAAAGTAGTCTCAATTCTAGGCACCAAAAATTTTGGAGGTTAATGTTCTATCTGCTAGAAGCTACCAATTATAAAACACCTAACTTTACTGCATTTAACACAATAGGAACAAACCCCAGAATTATGAGCTTAACCTGTAAAAGGGCTCCTTCAAAGTTCAAAATACATGAACTTTCATCCTCAAAGAAGTTGTGGACACCACTGTTCTGGCACAAAATTTATGTTATGTGAACTTAATTTAGCTTAACTACATTACCTAAATCAAATTAAATCAAGTCTCCAAAGACAAATTTAAAACTTTGCACATATTCCTCACTTGACTTTGTTACACAGTTGTTTGTTAGTAATTAAATGCTGACAGGAGTATCCAATTTAAATGCAAAAGTACAGAGTGTAAGTAGCTACTGAATATGAAAAAAGAGGCAAACAAAGGTAAAAAAAAAAGATAAATATTTAGGTACATTTTTAGATATTAATTTAGTAACAAATGAGCTAATCTATGAAGGCCATTGCCCTTTGACTCTTGCATAAATTAATAAATTTGTAATAAATGTTTTGTGATCTTGTGTCACAGCACAAGCCCTCCCATTTCTTCCCAGAAAAGCCACCTGTAGGTGGTAGGTTTAGTTTGCGGGATGCGCCTTCCTGACACAACATGGCAATGCAGCCATGGAAGGGAACAACTAATCCAAATGTAGCCTATTCTTAAAGGATTATGCAAAAGAGATAAAGCTGAATGCCTTTCCAAAATATGTGCCCGATGAGATCGTTCACAATCTGAATCTGGACCTATTTAGATTTTCCAGTACAGAGGCTCTTTTGTGCATTCTCTGCCCCACACTCTAAATTTTTACAGTGGAATAGTCTTCCTCAAGTCCTTTAAAAATAACAAAAATAACCCTGCTTGCTAGTCCCCTTGTTCCTAACTGGTCATTGGTTAGTTTCCAGACCCTGACTTTTCCTTTACACACCTGACTGTGTGTAAAGAGACAAAGTTAATGATATTGCTACTAGGCCAAGTCAGGCGAATAATTTTATCTACATTCAGTTCACCAGCTGTAACATATTTCTTTACCTTACTGGGAGTATTATAAGGATAAATTAATTTAAAATCTGTGAGATACTGAGAATGCACAGTGATGAGTTCTGAAGAAAAACCAATTAAATAAAGAAGCTGAGTGTATGAACCGTTGCTGACCAATGTTTCTTATACGACTCCACTACTGCCCCAGGACAGAAAATAAAACTGGACAACAGGTAAAGAATTATATGTGCTGTATACTCTTTGCTGAGACTTACAGCAGAGTTCTTAGGCTCCAGTAAGTGTTCTCATTCCCACAGTCTCCATAAGGTCAAAGGGGTTTTGCACAATTCTTAATGACAGAGTTTCCTAACCAAAGCAACCTACTCACGTATCTCAGAATGATGGGTGGGTTGTGATTTAGTAGTTATGGGTTTCAGCAGCACCTAAGTAAAACACTGTTTGTTGTTTATAGTTACTTTTCTGTGAAATGGAAAATTATACTCTCCCAAAAAGACTAAGTCATTGGCATTATTCCAACATGGTACTGACTGACATATGCCAATTTACTTGTCATCATATTCAATATGCCTGTATTAACATTTCCCTAACTGATTTAGAATTTTTCTCATAAAACAAGTTTTAATAGCACCTCCTTAGGGCTATGAACATGTATTTACTACATGTTAGGATGAAAAACTAAAAGAAAATCCACATCTATTCATTATCATATATATAATTTACGTTGGGTAAACTGGAAAATGCTTTCAAGAATCAACTAACATGAAAAGCATATTTGATAAACACGAAACCTTTTTATAATTTATATTCTGTTTTTCCATGTTTCTGCAATATGTTCTGAGTTATATCAGACTACATTATGATTTAAATATAAAGTTTTTTAAAACTAATCATACAAACCTCTATCAAATGAGATCCTCTAAAAAGGCAAGAAGGCATTTAAATACGTAACTGGAAGTGTTCAGAATTTTACCTGCAAGCATAGAGAATTGAAAGTAGTTGTAACCTATTTCCAGGTTTCAGCAGTGGAAAACAGGTATTGTATGTGCATTCATTTATTAAGCTTTCTAATCTGGCAGCCACATGCTTAGTGCATCAGATCTAGCAAGTAGTTAAAGTTCTAACTTCCAACTTCTTTCAGTTTAAGAAAACAGAAATTTAAAAGCCTCAACGTTTGGTTTGGTTTTGTTTTTCTTTTTTTTTTTTTAATATGGAGCAATACACAACATATTTTAAAACTGTAGAAACCATAACAGAAAAGGAAGAACAAAAAGACTTGCAAAAAGTGTATACGCTTGCATATTATCATTCCTGTAAGTGCTTCGTAATTTGCTCAAGCTTAAATATTGATATTTGATTCATACTTGGGAAAGGAATGAACACTTCCTTGTGTTTAGCTGTCTTTGAGAGCAGCAGTAACACGCTCAGGACCACACTTCAGGTTAGTGGAACACTAACCACTTGATTGGCTGCTCAGTGTAACCTCACATGCAGCAGTGTGCAGCCAGCCAATCACCATGCAAAATATTGACAAGGTCATAGTAGTGTAACACACTCCTATAACTCAGAGATTACAAAAGACATTAAAATTCTGATGCCCCATTCATAAGGAAAAGATTGTAATGAGAACAGAGAATGGCACAACATTAATTCATTGTGTGACAAAGAATATAATGAGAATGGGAAATAGTACAAACATAACTCATTCTTGTTACAGCTTTAAGATTGTAATGTCATGGTTCATATCACATACTTAGGAAGAAAGGTATGGCAGAAGAAGAGTTGCAATATTAAACATAGTTAATCTGAATGCAGTACACATTATTGTATATGTAATATAATAAAAAAATTGAAACATTACTTAGAAATGGTTTGTTAAAATTGTTAAAATTGTTATAATTTCTCAATACATTTTTGTTAACATTTTATTAATACTGTTGATATGAAGGGTTGCAGTGTGTGTGTATACTTATTAACATAGAGCTGTCCTCAAAATCTTTTTATTCATGTATATCTTAAGAAATCAATTACAATTAAAAAAAATATTGAGGACAGCATCTATGTCTCTCATGACACACATTACGAATCTGCCAAGACAGAGGCAGTCATGTTTGGTCACTTTTTCTGATACAGTGAAATGAAATAGTCGTAAAACAAGTGATGTATTTACTTCCTGAATTTATTGAAGAATTTTATTTATTGCTTATCTACCACTCAGTCAGTGATGTGCAATATCCTACCTAATGTAGTAGACTTTATTAAAGCATTTAACTGATAAGACGTTAAAAATCTTTGACCATCCATCTGAGAGTTTGCCAAAGCCCAAAGGATCTTGTTTCATTCATTAGGCATTATGCAAGATCACCAAATCCATACATTTTATTTTGGTTTTAAAAGTAAATCATTATTTTTGTGGTCATTTCTGTTAACTAAAAAAGGAAATGTTTTCAAAGACACTGATGGTATAGTAAAAGTCAGTGTCAACAGGCAATTTCAATACAGTAACGATATACTAGATGTTACCTGCTTACTTGCCTTGAAACCTTCTCTGCTTCTATGTATTGTCCCTGAATGCACTTATCCAACACCAGTGTCTAGGACTTCAGCACAACTTCTCTAATATTTGTTTGCTCTAAATTCATATCCAAATGTTTGTAGGTGAGCACTTACAAAGCTTCCATATCCAGTGCAGAGAATGGAAAAGATCCTGTCACCACCACTGTAGCTTTTGCAATGCACAGGTCATATTGAGCACATTCAAAATGAAAAAAAATAATCTCTTGATCAATTTTATATAAAGGTTTCTCAGACAAGAAGTGTCCCATAGTTTGTACGCTAGATGCTTCACTTCTGGTATCACCAGATAATCACTGTCCTCTGAGGTATCTTGGGGGCAAATCCAAAGAAATAGCCTTAAAAGTACAGCTTTTGCAGAAATTCAGACCCTTTATGTGAGAGTTCATAAAATCTATTACAAGTCTTTAATAATCTAAGATCTCTTAAGCTTTCCAAACGAAGTTGCTTTGATGACTAAAATTGGATTGCTGTGGGATATCTGAAAATACTGTTCCCCTGAATTCTAGCGATCACACTGCCACTTACCTGACACTTCAGGAAATTTGGGTACATTGCTTTGACTTCACTGATGAAAGTTCTAGGATGGTCCATTCCAATAAAGGTACTCAGATCAATCCTTAGGTACAGTGGCAGCACTGAAAAGCACAGCAGGTAGGGCCACCTTTAAGAGATGGCTGTTGCTATGGGGGTGGCCTTTAAGATTCAGAATGATGTTTCTGTATTTTTCCCAGGCACCATTCACTCCAAAATGCATAAAGCAACCTTTTTGATAGGAAGAGAGAGTAGATTTCTCCCCCACCTTCCTTCCTTTAGAGAAAGGTCTTCATTAGAAGTTTCATAGCCTTTATTCTCTTAATTTGCTCTTCATATCTTTGACTTACGCATTCTTGACTGCTCTGCAGTCTTATGTTCAGTGTCAGAAGCTGGGAAGCCCTCTACGCATTGCAGCTTTAGCTTATTACAAGGGCCACCCTTTTGGAGGTGTTTGACTTCTACTAAGATGGTGAGGATTGACCTCAACCCCTCACCTCTTGGACAACTGATCTACTTAAAATAGGAAGCATTAGTGTCACAGACTCTGCTTTTAAAAGAAAAAAAGAATATCCATGCTCAAAATAGCAGTTTAGTGACCTGAGAGTATAAAGAGATTTAGAGCTGTGAATAGTTGTTCATAACTTCAGGCTAAGACTGTTCTCCATTTCTGAGACCTGACCATAGGTTCCTAAATCCAGTATTCAGAAACACTCTTTGAAGCTTGGTCTGGGGGGTTGGGGGTTATTTTGGGAGCTCCCACACTCAACATACTTGTTAACATATGGCATCTAAATGCTTTAAGCAAGTAGAGGGAACTACATATAACTAACTGATTTGCAAGGCCACTGTTAAACACACTATGATACAAACAAAATAGAACAAGGAGAGAAGAAATAATCACATATGTGTACAGAAGAAGACGACTGTTTTCTGGAAGCACCATCTCCACCACTGTGCACAAGTATGTTGCTCTTGCTTCGGGTTTCTTTATTTCCATGGAAGATGTAGCTCCTTGCACATTTGCAGAGATTGCTTTTCACCGTTTCTTATTTATCAGCATTCATACTCCATATATCTTTGTTCTGTATTCACGTGTGATTTTGACCTTTTGACTATTCAACAAAAACTTCCAATCCATTTATTTATATGTGAATAAACAATGTCAAGGGAAAGCTAGGAGGCCATTAGTTTTACCAAATAAAATCAACTTCCAACAGCAGATTTGTAACGTAAAGATGATATTCATGTCAAATGTCAGGCAGGCAGCATTTCTGAAGTGGTTCTACAGGTGTTCTAGAACAGCTTCGCCTTTTTTCCAACTGCTTCTGTACATGCAAATGGATCTTTCTAATAGAATATCACAGGATCACAGAATGTTTGAGTTTGGAAAGGACCTCTGAAAGTCACCTTGTTCAACTCCACAGCTCACACAGGGCCCCTTAAAGCCGGTTGTCCAGGACCATGTCCAGATACTTTCTGCAGTATCTCCATATTTCTGAACACAGTACTCCAGGTGTGGCCTTACCAGAGCTGAGTAGAGGTTACCAGTGCTAAGTAGGGGAAATATAAAAAATAATTTACTCCTGAATTAGAAAAAAAATATTCAAAATTATTTCCTCTTGAATTTGAAGAAAATCTACCAGATTTCAGCTAAAAAGGTTAAGACTTTGAAAGAGAACAACATCTGAATATGACCTCTTACAATATTATTGGCAACACTAGAGAGATTTATTGTGAAAAAAAATAAAACTTTTTTCTTTTTCTCTCCTCTAAAATGAAAGCTAGGATATTAACAAAATTGTAAAATTATACCACATGGATTAGACTCAGACTATTCACTGTCGAGAAGACAATTGTTTCTCAAGAATCATAGTTCTATTTTCAGTAAATTGGTTAAAAATTAAATGACATTGCTTTTATGTGGTTACTGCCTTTTGTAATCTAGTTGGATTTATTTGATTCTATATTTGTATATATAAGTACAATCCAAAAAGTGACAAATACGGTTTTCCAGTGTTACATTTTAGTATCCACACTACAACCGGGTGCATTGTCAAAATGAGATAGGTATAAAGACCATGAACAGAGGAAAAAATGTGATTGTGTGAGGGATGTTATGACAGTTCTGTATGCATAATACATGCATCCCAGGAGGCAATTCTGCATCTGTTACATATATTTATGTATTTTTACTTGTACTTTTGGAGATATTTAAGATTTATGGTGATAGATTCTTTCCCCTTATAGACAATAAAAGGAAAACATGCAACAAGGGTACAATTTTGTTAGTGAGTGAAGTGAGCTGGGTGTGAAAGTTGTGCACATGGTAGGCTCTGTGAAGGTTAAATTTCTATTCTCAACACTTAGTAGCCTTTCTGCAGTGGCTTTCAAAATACTTTCAAAACAAAACTCTAATAGATTTGATCTATGCGCAGCTAAAGTATGTTTCTGTTCATTATAATGACTGAAGGAGGGTAAGAAAACAATTGCTAGATGTTAAAGACTAACACAGAAATGATGAAGACATTTTGTGAGCGAAAAGAAAAATCCTGGAGTCTCAGGGAATGAAGAAAGTGATGATAAATGAAGACAACAACACAAGGTCAAAGAGACAGAAAAGATAAAATGGCTAAAGAGACAGACAGTTTTATACAACTAACTGTTTGAAGAAACAACACACTGTGTTGTACTGTAATGACATCTCCCGACCATTGAATTTTCTATGAAGAGATAGATGAGCCTTCTACTAGCTTCCATTACACAGCAGGTATTTTTTAGTCTCTGTTATACAGGAGATTTGAAAAACCACCTTCCTCAGAAAATTCTGAGATATATTTGGAGGGCAAAGGATGAAATTTCTCCTGTTTAACTTTGACTCTTTGAAACAGTGACTTCTGTACAGCCTTCCTTGAGCGTTATTAGAAGACCAACTAAAGAAAGAAACAAACAGAAAGGTGTGCCTCAAGGCACAAACCAGAAAGAATCTCCAACTTCCAGGTGTATGCAGTTCTACAATTGTCTCTGATATGGTTTTGTAAAGTTTCTTTGAGACATCTTACATCAGTTACTGTCGGACACAGGCTATTACAGCAGATTAACTGCTTATCTTATCTCGTATGTCATTATTATATATAAAGCTAAAAACCCCTCCCAAAACTTCAAAGATAGATATATGGAGCAAATCCTGAAAGTGAAAATATGAATTTGATGGACAATATATTCTTCTTCCATCTTTATGATTTCAAAGCAGTTTTCATTTACCTGAAAAGAAAAGAAACAGAAATTCTTTAAGGACTTTAAGATATTCCACAAATGTTAGTAAAAAAGTTACTGTTACTAACTAGGTAATAAATCTATTTTTTCATATACTATCAATAAAAAATCTCTTACAATTCATATTTCCCTTAGTTGGGAAGAAGAAGTCAAAGAGATATGAAATTGCAATCTGTTGACTAAACATGGTTCTTAAAAGAGATTTGTATTAAAAAATAGCATAAGTCATCAATAACGTTACACCACATTGAAAAATTACATTTACAAATGATGTATGAATCTGTCATATTTATCATCTTAATTTCCAGTACCGACCTACCTTTAATTTCTTAGCTACTTCCGGAAATGATATGCTAATATAACTTAAATAATACATAATATAACAAATAATGACTTTGCTATCAAGAAAGAACAATGTAAATACTTTAGTACTATACTTGGTCTCAAAACCTAATAACCTGCCTCAATCAATTCTAACCCTAAAAAAAAATGTTTGGAATGACAAAAATAAAAATAGCAACATTAGATCATTAGATAGCTAAAAGACATTAGATAAATTTGTGAGTCATAGACAAGTATATTATTCTGAGCAGAGATAGACATTTACTTGTACTTTTTGCAAGCTGCAGGTCCTAGATCTAGTCCAGTCTCTTTTTATGGTTAATAAGGAGCTTGTGTCAATGCTTATTTTATAGAAACAAGTAAATTCACAGATATTTGAGGAGAGAACTTGGGGGGGGGGAGGGGGCGGGAGCAGTGTGGAGAGAAAAAGAGAAGCACATCTTTACAGGTACTTACTAATTGAATTTCTGCCCCCCCCCCCCGCCCCCGCTCCCCCCATCAGTTCTGCTAGGATGCTCAGGCATGTTTTAGCACAAAGTCCTAGAAAGCCAGTTATTCTTACACAAAGTATTTTCAGCTTGTTTCTTTCGTCATTGCAATAAGAGTTTAGGTCACTTTAAGGTAACTTAACAATAGGAAAAATAGAGCCTCAGAACTTAACAGCTTTTCTGAACAATTGTGTGGGGTTTTATGCTGTAGGCATAGTATAAAAGAACAGTATTCTCTGAATTGTAGGGTGCTCTGAATTGTATTTCATTGTAGGTAGTAGAAAGACTAATTCTGCCCATTAAAGTATCCCCATAAACAGATTAAAGTTTATTTTGTTAATTTGGAAACTTTGATTTTTCCAGCATTTTTGCTAAACAGCTCCATTCATCAGTAGAAGATAAATTAAAGGATTGCAGTTGAAGACAGCTATTTAAGATGTTTAAACCATACACTTAATTGGCATGTTACAAGTTAAAGAGTCAGAGTCAACTCCAATACATAAAAACGTATAAGCACATAAACTATAGCACTCTACTCCATGGCTCAAGAGGCATCATGCCATCCACTTCATTAATCAAGGGTATGCCCCAAGTTTCAACACTTGATGATTTACGATCATTCTTTGTACATGCTCAGCTATAAGAAGATGAAGGTGTCTCTACAGTGGAGTAAACTTTAGACACAGGTCTCAGACTTGAAACACTAATTTTAATAAGCCAGCTTGCTTATTTTAGTAGTTTCATGTAGTTTCTTATTATCCTAATCAAGAATGGGGCTGCTACTCCTGACATAGTTCATGCCACAGTTGAGAAAGATAATTCTAGGACTCAACAATTTTATCTCTATTACAGCCAACAGTGTCAGTTGTGATGGCTCTTTATGAAGGAAGACACCTATTCTTTAGAAAATGGATTAACACCGCACCTGATTAGTAATCACTGCAATGTCCAGGAGACAACAAACAGAAATAATGACCATGGGTTCCTGGGTTGAAATCTTCTAGTGCCTCAGGTGTAAAAGTCTGTTTGAAGGAAAAGCTGAACACCAGTGGAGAGTTCTAGCAAGAGAAAGACAACAGGAAAAACAGGAAGAAGGAAAAAAAGGAGTGAGGGAGAAAAGGGAAGAACTTTTCCAGCTGTTCATTTTGCTTTTTCCCCAGAACATAGAATCTTGCTCAGCAAATGCTATTTTTTAATTAAAGGGCCATGCATTATTTCCAAACTCTCACATTCATGTTTGTATTGTCAAGTGTTCAGAACACTTGAGGGGCAAAGTAACGAAGTATTCCCCATCCTCAGTGTCCATGGCAGGATGAGAAGTGTAGCATACTATAGTGAGGAGTAAGAGATCAGGACATTGTGGTATGCCATGGGTAGTCAACGGATGATCCATGGGACGATGGTTTTAGTTTCCTTCCGCATAAAATCCTTCTGTGGACTAGCTCACTCAGAGGCATAATACAATTCAACCATGAGCTAAGAATATGCGTTATTTACCAGCCTGTACACTCTGTTGGTGATACTTTTTGTCCTCTTGCAGAAGCTGTACTGTTTTCTTTGCATTACACTGTTGAGAAAGAGAATTGACCCAGAGAGACAGAGAGCTCTCCTTTGGTACAAGGAAGAAAAGGATGATATCTTCCATCTGGTCAGAAAGTGCCCTATTTACTAGATAAATCTGTCCAAATGGAAACACAATCTTCTTTAGCTGAAGCTAGGTTACCACCAGTAACAGAAGTTCAAGATATCTGAAAGAGGTAGTGTCAGTCTAATCTAATAATTAGGCACTCAACCATTCATTAGACTATTTAAATATTTTAACTAATAACTATTTCATACAGAAATGGTCTTTACATCTTTAACGACTAGTCTTGATTCCCTGCTCTAGTCCAGTGAAACCTGTTTTCTTAGGAGCTCAACAGCACATTCCTCGTGAGTCTAGTTCTAAGTCACCTCACATCTTACCTGCGTTGCGTGGGAAGGCTAAATGTTGAATGACTGGTCCCAGGGATCTTAAGTGAGCTATTTCCATGCTAAGTAATGCACTGCACAGATCCATATTTATATCTGAGCCCCCAGTAACATGGACAGGTTTTCAGAGGTGAACTGCCACAACAGCAAAAGAAACTCTAGTTGTTTGGCATTTGTAACTCATACGGCCTGATGCTTTACAGCTGTTTGGCAAACATTGGCCAGAGTTTGCAGACTACAAAGACTGCATTGAAAATGGCTAGCACTGCTGTAGTTAAGAAAATACAAAACACTGCAGTAATCTTTGAGCAGCTACTGAATGAATAGTCAGTCTGGCTAATATAATCCCCAGAATCAGATGTCTTCTTAAAATCCATTACCATAGTATTCCCCTTAGAACAGTAGTTAGTTTCATCAATCCACAGCTTTATGACCTAGCCAATTAATATGAGTGATATCCTGACTTCCGCTCATAAAAACAATCTCTCTCTAATGCTAGTATAATTTGGAGATATAATACTCAAAGAACTAACTTTCTGAAGAGTAAGGACGATACTCTATAAGAGCTCATATACCATTATGCAAAAACTGGATCACCAGGGTGATGAATCTCTTTTTGAAGACATATACTGTATAGCACACACCAAAAATATATAATAAACACTTAAAGTGCATCCAAGAAGGAACATCTGGTAAAATATTTGATGCACAGTTTTCCTCAAACTCACTAAGAAAGTAATACTGAGACCTTCAGTTTCTCCAGATGTTGCTGTAATTTTTTATCCATAGTCTGTTACAGAAAACCAATTTTGTTCTAAAGGCAGACATGTTCACTTCAGTGAGAGTCACATCTATTTACTCCAGAACCAAATATGACATTGAATAAATCAAATCAACAAAGGTGTAAAATTATAGTTATTTCAAATAAGGACATAGATATGATAGTCACAGATCTTTTAGAATATATATTAATTATATTGTCATTGTTTTTCGTACTATCCAGTTATTTTGTGAGACATCTCATAGAGGGGCAAAGATCAAAGCTATTAGAATAACAACACCAATCAGGGTCGCTGATTCTTTCTGTTCACTTGACCTTTAATGTAAGTAAGATTTCCTGTGAAAAAGTTGAAATATTCTTGTCATTAGGCAGATTCGGTGCTTTTAGCTTTGCTGAATTTCCTCGAATAATTTAACACAACTGGAGTTTATTTGATATAACTTATAAATAAGGACAATCGCTGCCTGAAGTAATTTTTTATTTAGTTTTGTTTTGTGTTTGTTGAGTTTCCACTCAATTAAAAGTCAACGTATTTCATTCAGATGACAGGTTTGGGTTTTTTATTTGGGAGATACTACCAACATTAACATTATAGCATAACTTGCAAGAGAGACAGAAATATGATGAAGAGGAAACAAGCATCAGCTTCTTTTAAATAGAATATGTGTGCCAATGTCCTATGGACAGACATTTTGAGAAAAATGAAAAATCAGTTATTTTTCTCAGCCCGATTATTTTATACTTGTCACATATAAGTATACACATATACATATATTTATATTTGTATGTATGATAGCTTCACCAAAAGCAGTGTGGTGTCATATGCCCCTAGACAGTATTTGGAATATCTTTACCCTATCACCTTTAATAAGAGTTTTAACACTGATTCTCACCTGTCATACTTTAATGGAGTTGCTGCCTCCCAGTCAACCTCCCAGCTGATGACAGGCAGGATTCAAGGATACCACATTCCAAGCTTTAATACCTCACTTAAACACCTGAAGTTGGGGGAGGACATTAACACCCTTAGCTGTTTGTATGGTTTCACAGAATATCAGACATTAACACTGTGATGAAGCAAAATATCTACTTTGATAAGAATTACGGCCTAGATAGGTAGCCATTACACTCAGGATAGGTATCACACCCTTATTCATAAGGTCAGCCACTGAAGTTGTAAAAGAAACATATTTTAATGACTGCTTCCACCAGACTCAGGATCAGACTAGGAAGGCCCTGCATCCTATGTATAGGATCCAGCTATCTTCAAAATCCTTCCTTCATTTAGAGGCACTTGTTGAGACAAATTAATCCTGGACAATGTAACGCAAAGCTTTCTGAAAATCAATTACTGTGTGTTACATGTTTTGTAAAGCAGTATTCCCATCTGTGTCATGACTAGAGAAGCAATTTTTTCATTACCATTACTCAACAAATACATTTAGAAAGGCAGCTTGTATGAAAAGATAAGCATGCTGACATGATTTCAAGTTCAGCCTTTAGCTATCTGTGGGTCAGTAATATTGGATGATGGAAGTCTGCTTCAGTTAAAACTAACAATTAAGGAACTGGTTTGGTTTGGGTGGATATTTTTTAATACTTTTTTTTTTAGAAAGACATCTGAAAAGATAGGGGATTATTTGCATTGCAGAATTAGAGAATTGCAATGTTAGAAATAAGTCTTCAGCAAGTTTCTGCTTTCATAACTGTATATGGAGTAAATTTACCTGAGTTGATGTGGCATAAATAGGTAACTGAAGAATCAGTCTGTCTGAAAACATCTGTAGGTATTAGAGATCAAAACATAGGAGAGAAATTCTATTCCAAAAATGAGGCTATGCAAGTATGAGCTTTATCATAACAAAAAAAAATATACAATAAATATCCTACAGAAGAAAAGAGCTATGGAGCTATCAGCAAATGGGCTCATGTACACTTCATTTTCTATCTATACCTTTCTGTATTAATTCCATCCTCACCCTGTTTCAGGGAATAGCACACTCAAAGGAGGTATCCAAGCATCTTTATAATTTTGCCAGTGCAGAAAGATGGTTCTGATTCATAATTTCTGAAACAGAGATAGCAGAAAACAGAATATAAAATCTCCAGCAAGATTTTTTGTTTGTTTTGTGTGTTCATTTTGAAAAATGGAAAACTGTGAGCAAGTAAGGTTATCAAGGGCTGAATAATTCCCGTACTCAATCACACCACTTTGCAGTTTCTCACACAGCTGTGTATTATTTACATGCACACACAAATATGTTGTCTTATTCTTTTATTTTGCAATGCTTATCTTACATGTACTGATAGCAGAGAACTCAATTCTTGCACATAAAGCACGTGAATTGACAGACTAATTTTCCTTCCTTCTCAGTGAGGTTTTTCACACAGGAATGGATGGACTGTTTAGAGGGGTTACGTAAGCACACATCCAGATATATAAATTGACATCTAAAAAAATTAGCACTTTGGGCCTATTTATTTTTTTTTTTTTATATTCACAGGAAGCTACATCTTCCTCCTCGCCTCTGCCCCTGCCAATTCATTTCATTTTCAGGCCTATTTGATCTGGTCCATGTGGGAATCACCAGAGACATCACAGCAGCTTCCCAACCTCTTGGGAATCTGATTTCTTCTTTTTCTTATGCTAGTTCACTTTGTCCTCCAAGTAAGAATTCAAATGTCAATCATTTTTTGTTCAATTTCATGGGGTAGAATCACAAAAATGGCAACCAATCCAATTGCAAATTACTTGATGAATCTTCTTTGAAGAGTTGCCAATAATGCTAATCATCAAATGGTTGAATTCAGCTCTGTAGAAATGCATTTGTGAAGAACAGCAATCTCTGTGACTTTGACAAAGGAACTGCTGACTTGCCTCACTGTTTGTCTTTTGATGTGAAAGAGCAAATCGATTTATAGAGCTTTTGCTTGCAGATGTAGGATATGATTAGTATGCAGAAAGACCTTTCTACAGTGTCATTTGTTTATTTAGCTGTCTCTGCACTCAGCCCTGATTGTGTATACTTAATTAATGTATACAAAGCTAAAAGAAATAAAATCCTAGAACCATGATCATAGAATACTGTACTACATGTCATTCGTCACCATGAAAATGCTATTTATATTTTATCGGCTACAAGGAAGGGAAATGCATACATTTAAAAAACTGTTTCAAAAAGTCCTTATGTTTGCCAAAAGCAGTCAGTTATAGTTACACCAAAAAAGTGTGAGTGAAAGCTGTTCGATTTAAGTAGGAGGTTCTTTTTTCCAGTGTTTAAATTTTTATTCCAAACAGTTGTTGAGTCTTTATAAAAAGTACCTCTGATGCCTTCCTGAGGTCAAAGTACTCTGTAAAACATCCTAAGAGACCTGAATCATCCCGTTCTTCAAGGCCTTCTGATTCTGTTGCTTAGAAATTTTAGCTGAGAAAGAGTTTAAAGAGGAAAGCAGAGACACTAGAGACCTTCATGTCAATAATGAATGATCAATAGAAGTCACACACTAGAAAATTGACATTCAGTCAGCAATTCTGTGTTACTCGTGCACATTTTACATTGTCTATTCAGGTTTGTTGTGGGGAAAGTAGACACAGAAAGGCAGAAAAAGGTAGAAATCATCAGAATATCAAATAATGGAATCCAGAGTGACATCTAGTGACATGCTGTATTAGAAGCATGAAACATTTAATTACTGAAATATACTGATTTTACTAGTCATATTAATTACAGCTTTCCAGAAAAGTTACTTTAAAAAATGTTACAGAAGTTTCTTACAAAATGCATTCCATAAGCATTTTCTTACTAAAATGTTTGCTTCTGTCTGTTATAAATAGCAATTCAAGTGGAAAAAAAATTTCCACAGAAATACTTCATAACTTTAATAACACTGGTGTTATAGCTAGTCTGTCAGTACAGATCGACCTTATAAATAACTTCCTAAACCCATCGGCAAGGCCTTAAAATCTTATATTCTTCAGCCATGAGCACTGACTCAAAATCATGAGCTAACTAATCTATTCAGACCCTTGTACCATATTTTTCAAGATGGCAGAACATTGTCATCATGAGCAAATTGCATTTGACCTTCTGTTCTAAACTTTTCCATTAGGTTAACTGCAGGATTGTGGTCACTGAAAGTGCTGTAACAAAGGAAATTGCTATTACAAAGTTGAAATCCAGAATACCCCGTTCTCAACTCAGTCTCCATCAAATAACTGACACAGACAATAATGCCCTTAATTTCTATGGTATGAATAAGCGAGAGTAATTCATGTTATTCAAAGAAGAAGAAGAATGATATACAAAGACTGTGGAAGAATAAAATACTGTAAGGAATTGCATAGCATTATCCAAATACACCTTTTAAATAATAGAAAAATACCTTGAAAAGTCACTTGCAAATTGTACTATTGATACTATGCTTCTGTAAATAAGAAAGTGCAGAAATCACTGCATGTGACTAAAATAATTTGTTGTAAGGTGAACAGACGAATGTAGAAGTTGCTTTAATCAAATTTGTTACTTCAAGTTATATATTTGTTCATTTTTTAACTTCAATGTGTAAGAAATGTTTATAATTTTTAATCTTTTCAGTAAAATCATTGCAGCACAGAGAAGAGGTGAGAGAGAAGATATCACTTATTAGATTAAGCTTCCATGTCAGTAACTTTAAATCAACAAATCAATTAATAGGAGAGAAAAAATTAAGAATACTTAAAATATTTGGACAAAAGAAGTCTATATTTGTTTGGGGGTTTATCTTCTTTCTAGATAAAGAACTGGGATAAATTATATTAAAAGTACATTGAAATTATAAGATGAAAGTTCTAATTTCACTGCACAGAGTATCAGTCTCTCTTTTTTTTTTTTTTCTCTTTTAAAAATTAAGGTTAACTTAGAAGGTTGAAGTCTTTGGTGTTCTTTCACTTCTAGAGCAGCACAGAATATAGTGTACCAGCCAGGTAAGCTAAATTCAGCAGGTTTATTTCATTAACATAGCAGAAAGCAGATTATGTGTACAATGAATTTTTACTTTTTGTCTTCACTCCATATAACCCTCCAATCTGTGCATATATCCAGTAATTTTCTTTCTCCCATCCCTTAAGGATCCTTGCCCCCATATTCTACACATCAGTTTCTCTTCATGTCTTTAACTTTTCTTGTGTTTCCCCCCTCCTCCCACTCTTCAGTGTTCCAAATCCCTCTTTCATGTCCTCACTACTGATTACAGTATCTTTATGAATAGCAATAAACAAACCAATCAACCAACCAGCAAACCAGACAAGCATGCCACAGAAACTCAAATAATAGCCCTCAAAAGAGGGCTTAACAATCTCTAGTTACTTTCAGTGGGATGAGATCAGACCATAATTATTATTCTCCTTTTTCAGAATGACTGCCCTTCAACTCTTTTTCCCAACAAGCTCAGGAAGAAGTTGTCTCCTTTCACAGTCAATAAAGTGAGAAGAACACAGTTCTATCAAGAAACAAGGCAAAAAATAATTTTTTTTTTAGATATCAATTTATAAAAATGTTTAGAAAACAAGTTTTTTAGTCAGAACATCTCCTATGGTTTTAGCAAAAACATTGTGATCTTATCTACACAAACAAACAACTGCAGCTCTATGCTTAGTGCACAGCAACCTAGTTGTGACCTTCCAGCATATAAAATCTTTCACTTCTAGACTGAGGTGGGAAAGCTGTGAGACATATGGAAACAGCAACAGGAGTTACTACTTTCCATTTGAAAGCCCTGAATTGTTGTTACAATTAGGGGTTACACTTCATTTATGCCCTTTTTACCTTTCCTTCTTAATTTTATTTTCCTTCCCTGCCCTGCTCAGTACTCTCTTTGCTCCTTTTCCATTTCCATCTTCTCCACCGCATTTCATTACTCACAGGCAATTCTGCCAGTTTTGTCCGACCTAGCTGGTCTCTTCCTCTTGCTCTGATCAGTGCCCATATAAAACAAGGTATTTCCAACACAAAACAAAATTGACAAGTACAACAAGAAATCTGAGCTCTAGGATGCGTGTAGTAGCAGTCACAGTGACAACTGGATTGTCCCATGAAATCTGAGACCCTCAGAAGGTGCTCCTTTAATTAAATAGAGTTAATTCAAATATGTCATGCCTTGCACTTTCTCTGAAGCTACTGGTGCATTATTTTCCTAAAGAATGATGACCTAATTAAATAGATTTTGGCATAGACTCACAAAATCTGCACTTATTTCACTCACTCAGGGAAGACCTTTATAATTCCTTCATAACTGCAGGAGAAAAACTATTTCTCAATACGTCTTCAATGCATAATGAACATTAAACAGGAAATACCAGCCTAATGTGCCTTTATTATTTTTTAGATGTTGAAAAGGTGCAGACCAAGACAGGGATTTATTAATATGATTTGGGTGTCTAATGGCCCTAGGCTTCTTTGAAAAACTCAAGCCAGAAAAGGGATGTTCTCAGGATGTTTGCACAACAAGCTGATGGAATCACTTCTTATATTTTAATCACAGTTTTCAGATTAATGACTGGCATAAGAGTCTCTAGATTTTCCTGGACTGGTTTCCTAGTTCTCATTTTGGTATCATTACTATTAATGATCTCTTAATTTTCCTTATTCTCATTAATTTTGATAATCTCTCTCTGATCTCGAGAGTTTTGATGTTTTGATTCGTTCTTCACCCACAATTGTATAAAACTTCCAGAAAAAGCTTGATTAACTAATTGTGTGAAAGAAAGGCGAACCACAACCTCTTTCTCTAACCACACTTTTAACCAACATAGTTGCTCCTGAGTTCCATGGGGATGTGTCTTTTTTCAAGAGTGTATGTGTATGTGCATGCACATTAACTTTGTTCAGAGGATGCCTACAAAATTGGTCTCCTACGCAACCGGTGTGGAAAAATGTCATGCCTGAGACTGCTGAAAATCATTGGGAAACAAACAAAAAAAAAAGGTGAACAAAAACCACCCAAACCTCACTGATTTGCAATAGCAGAAGACTGTTCTAAGTATCATGCTATGGAAATAAACTTTGACTACCTCATTCCTTTGATAGCTCCCCTTTAATTCCTCCTCACTCCTTTTAATAAAGAGGCAGGAGTAGCCTTTAGATAAACTAGTACCTGCCCTGGTGGTTAGAACATGCTATTGAAGAATGAATGATACTGAATACCAGATTTGAAACACTCAGACTGAGAAACAAATGCTGTCTCTGTTTCTAGGAGGAATGACTCTTTTTACCCCATCTTAAAAAAATAAGAATAAAAAGAAAAAGAAAAAAGAGAGACAGGAAAAAAGGGAAAAAGGGGGGAAAGCGGTAAAAACAGGCAAAGAGGGGAAGTAGAGGAGAAAAGGGAAAAAAGGACAAAGGAAAAAAAATAAAGAATGGAAAAAAAGGGTAAAAAACAAAGAAAGAGAGAAAGAGAGAAAGAAAGAAAGAAAGAGAGAAAGAAAGAAAAAAGAAAGGGAAAAAAGAAAAAAGAAAGAAAAATTGGGGGAAAAAAAAAAAAAAGAAAGAAAAAAAGAAGAAAAAGCAAACTGGGAACTGCCCTGTGGTATTCAGAACCAGAAGTGGATGGAGGTGTGCTGAGAAATGACACAGCATTCCAAAGAGCAGTGAGAGTCTGAGCATTCCTATGGCTTTCTATGAGACTTTTGCTAAGGGTTTCCTATAAACTCATAGGGTGCCCAAACAAATAATTTATAAGCAATTATCACTTTCAGAAGGTTAGAGCTTTGGTGCTTTGATTCAGTCAGATTGGGCTAGGTACCTATAGTCAAAGTACAGCAGTATCCCTGTTGGGAATTATGCAGCATATGTCTGAGTCTCTCCTTTACCATCACTTAAACTAGCCTTCATCTTTCTGTATTCAAGGAACCTAGTCTTTCAGTAGCAGTAAGTCTCCATAAATGGAAAACAAAAGAGCTGTGAATACTCAGCAACCTACAAAACATGCTCAGATATTTATATGTCTCAATACAGGTTAAGGAGCCCATTTTGAAACATGGTCCAAATTATCAAACACTGGATACAGATGGATGATATAACTTTAAAAATGTCTTCCTTTTGCACACACAGAGGAAAAAAAACTTCAAAAAAACAAAACATGCAAACACAAACATTAGGGGAGCAATACAGGTGCTTAAATACAAGTTTATAGTGCCAAGTATGTCTAAATTAGAGAGGGAAGACAGTGATGGACACTTGACTATTCCAATAAAAAAGATACTATCATGAAAGTCACAAAGCCCTTATACTGTTCCTCTTCCAGACCTGCAAAGGCAGAAGCTAATCCATAACCAGAGACTTGCAGGTTATCTTCTGTCCATTGCCTTGCTTTTTGAGCTGATAATTTGGAAAATCGAATTGGAAATCTATTTGAACCTGCTGTTAATACTTCATAATACTAGACTTTCACTTCAACCAAAATAAATACTATGATTTAATACACCGAAAATAAATTTAATTAATAAAAAAATTGTAAATACGGCTATGTTGTAAACCACACCAAAATAAAGAGAAGGTTGCACTTTATGTCAATAAATACCCTGCTGCAGAAGTAGTGCATGTGATTGTAAGGCTGGACTCACCTTCTGCTGTTTCTAGCGCCCTGTGAGCTCCCTCAGTGTGGTGCTTTGGAAGCTACCTTTGGGAGCCGTAATAATAACTATACTGCAGGAACCAAATGTGGCAGCATTTACAGCCCCTTGAGGAGATGCTTTTGTACTGTCCCTGATACTGATATAAAAGAACAGTTCCCCTGATAGAGCATCCTTGGGAAATTTTCAGTTCAGATGGTATTTCAGGTAATGAAAGGGAGATTTCTGGGTTTTCAACAGAAGAGGAAAGAAATTAGAAAGAAACTGGATTAGACAGGAAGAAAAACTACACTGCTTGTAGTGTGATTTTACTTCTCACATCACAGGGTCACACACTTCCAGCAGTCTACATGCAAGACTTTTGGTGGTTCATTTGCTCCCAGGGGCACTTGTGTCTTGGCATCCACCTTCCCTCCAGCATGGGTTTGGCTCAGCCTTCTCACCCCTGACTAAAAAGGAATTGATATCTTCTCTGCATAGCCATTGCATATTTTTTAAAAAACAAGACCAAGGAAAAACAAGCAACTATGGTTAACATTAGAATAAAATGACAGAATATATTTCAAGAAAGGAAAAATAAATCAGCCTTTCACCACAGACAGAGCATTTCTGCCAACTGTATAAATGCCTCCTTGGTATTACCTGACTTCTGACATCTGTATGGATGAATGAATGAAAAAAGGAGTTATTTACCTTCTTTCAAGTCAGTGAGAATAATAGTTTTCAATGCAGTATCTGTTGCTCTCGCTGATGGTCCATTTCTGTATGATTGTTTTATTGCACAAATGACAGAACAAAATTACATAGTACTGTATTTAAGAGCAAGACAAACCATGTGGCTCTAAACCCAGAACTTTTTTGTGTAGAAAGAGTGACAGAATAGGTGACTCTTACGGGACAGTTTCAAAAGAACAGAATTCTCAGCAAAGAATTTTCTTTTTCTTTTAAAGATATGAATCTAAATTTTTTTTTTAAAAAAGACAGAGAAATCACTTAAGATTCAGTTCAAAGCATGCTTCTAAATAAATAAAAATTCTTCTGTCCTATAAAACTCTTCCAGGTTTGGGATTTTAAGAGATCTTATTAAAATATATCTGAAAATATCTCAAGTACTCCCACAGACTCCACAGGATATTCTAGGCCCCAAATGAGAGACAAGCATGATGACTTTAGAAAAAGCATTGTGTAGTGTAATGGTGCCCTTACTCCTTAGCCTGTATTATCATTCATTTCTTCTTCTAAATGCATATAATTACATTTTAAGATGTTCCTTAGAAGAAGCTTAGTGTAATTGCTATGATCTTGCTTAATAATGCCTTCAGAAACAAAACAACAGATCCAAATAAAATATCCCTCCTTAAAGTATAAGTCAAAGGCTATCCACATGGAAGACTGAAAAATAATCAGATTTTGCATTCCATCCTTTCAACAATACAACTGCACTTTCAAATATGCTTTGTTGTTTTCTTTTAATTCCCGAAAATTAATCTTATAGATGTAGATGCCAGATTTGCATTAATTAAAACTCCACTGTAGAAGCCAGGCTTAATTGCAATCAAATTTGCTTAATTATGCATGGCGAGAGATTCCCAAATGAGAAAGGTTTTAGTAAGGATTTTTGTTTTTTATACTGACAAAATAAATTGAAATTGTCATTTTTTGTGTTTTATGTAACACTTGTAAATAATTTGTGGAGCACCTTAAGTCTTCTAGTAAAGCAATGTTATTGCTTAAGTAATTATAACAATCTGCATTTTTCATTTTAATTGGGCAGCCTCATTAATTTTAATTTACAGCCTGTAATGAAATTAAGAAAATTTTGTGCTGATCTGCTGAAACTTGTCTTATAGAAAGTTACTTAATAAAACTGAAGTTCAGAAAAGTAAGGAATTTATTCGTGCATTGTCAAGACAAGTAACGAAAGTTCATTTTTCTCACAAGTTTTGCTTTTAATTTTAAATCAATATCTAGTAAAGCAATTTGTGTCAGAAAGTTTGAGAAAGTTCAATCTCCAAATTTTTCATAGAATGTAGACATAATTTATAGTTTTATTGCCAACAGATTATATGTCACTGCACTCAGAAAAATTGTTGTGACTCTATTCCATTGTTCATACACTTTTATTCTGTCTGTACATGGCCTGATTAGCCAGATGACTTAGCTCACTACTAAATATTTAAAAAGGCAAATATTAATAACTTTGGAAATCATAAAATAGCACATCATGAACTGGATCTGAAACATGTAAACACAATTGTGCAAATGGAGGTAAGCAGCTGAATATATTTCCACAAAGCCACCAGAAAAAAACAAACCAAACCAAAATAAAACATGAGTTTTATGAGTTGAAAGTGTAATGTCCTATAAGCTGCTGCTGTCAGAACCGGAAAAGGGTGTGCTATGCTGCAACTCTGATCTTTCCAATGCATGTGGACATGAGCATGACTGCTGCTGTGGCCCTACTTTGGCAAGACCCTTACACAAAAAGCATGAGATATCTTGCCGAAGTCAATGAGACTGAAAATCATGTTCAAGCCTGCACTTCTTCTTGCATTAACATGTATTACATTTTTTAAAAGACTAAAAATGTTGCTTTTAGATTTGTTTATTACTGCACTTGATGATGGCATTTATCTTTAGCTCAGTTAGATCTTCACCCTTGTGTTTAACAGAGAGTTTTAGGTTTAAACCTAAGATGACTCGTGGTGTAAACTGTCCGGGGGAAGGAAAGAAGCTATCATTGCTCATAGAGGGCATTCAAACTTGGTCAAATCTTGTTGCTGCTTGTTTTCAGGGAAAGCTCCACATTCAAGATACATAAAAAAAGAATTATAGGTCTGCAAACCCCATTAGTTTCCTGTGATCAGGAATTACTTTACAAAGTAAGTTCCACTTTCCTATTTAAACAAATACCCTTCTGTCTCATAAGAATAGTATTAAAGAGAATAAAACATCCTCATCATTCATTTAAAGTGTTAAAATAGAAATTCTTTTTTGTGACAAATCACAGTTTAGCTAATGAATATGAGATTATAATGTATTAATAATGTTTTTTTCTCTGAATAATCAATACATTTTCCATCTTAATTAAGTGGGTTTGAATATTGGAATTATTATAAATTTTAAATGTTAACATTTTGAAGATGTGAAATATACTAGATATGTAATGAAGTGGTCATGCAAAATACAATGTATTTACATAGTATGGAAGTCAGGGTAACTGAAAAAGTCTGTAGAAAAGTCAAACAGAAAGAAAATTCCAGTGTGATAAAAGTTTCCAGTCAACTTTGTCTGCAAGCTTCCAGTAAAACAATCTAACAAACCCCAAAGTCAATTCTCTAATTCTAAAGTCTATACAACTGCATGCTCTATTTCTGCATTATATTATCTTTTTTACTATATTTGAAAGATAAATTCTAGACATATTACAGGTTTGGTTTTTTAAAGTTTAAATACAATAGAAAAAAATTGTTTCATTCTTTGTTGTCCAGCACCTAAAATTCTGTGGTCTCATTCACTTTCTTCCAACATATACTCATCTATAAAATAGTGAATTCACTCAATAAAAAAAGTATCTCACAGGACCAATTCCTTTTTCTTTCTTCATTGCCAAAATGTTTTTTCTGTACAGTTCTGAAACTTCCATAAACTGTAATGTTCTTAAAATTAAGCACAGTAACACAGCCAAAACCCTCTGCTCACATTGTCTATGGCCCCTTTATTTAGAGTTTCTTTTTAATATACTCAGTCTTCTGCTTTTCAAACCTCAGCCCTTCAAACTCTATCCTTCCCTTCCTCTGTTCTGCTGAGTTTGCATCATTGCCCCAGCCATGCAAGAAAACAGAAAGATATGGCTTAATTAGGCTGCTACTTTATTAATTTAATTTATCTGGGGACTATCCAGCAGCAATTTCTACAATACAGGTCATAAATTTTTCATTAATTATTTTCACTTGTAGGAGGGCTGCCATTAGCTTTCATTCCCTTTGGTAGCAGGTACTCGGCTCTCAGTGCATGATCCACCACCATCTTTAAGTGATGGTTAGGGAGGACAGGTTCTCTTCATGTCATACTAGACTTTGAGAGCCCTGCTTCAAGTACCCACCTCCTTTTGAGGAGGCTTTTGATTTTGCCCTTTTCTAACACTAGTTTACCAAGGGAGCAGATCCTCTATGGTAGTTCAAGTATCAGAGATGGATTTTACTTTCTTGAAGAGGCAGATGACAGGAGGATTAGGCCAGACAGTCTAAATTATATCCCCTCCACACATTAACAGGATCAGTTAGTTGACCTGAGGTCCAATGACCTGCCAAGCAATCCACAGAGCTTTTTTCCACCTGGGTGATTAACTCCCAAAACCTATGAAGGAAAGTAGTGCTTAAAAGAATTAGAAGTCTTTTTCCTAGTAGTAGGTAGTCTGCTAAACCAAACAAAGATCCAACTTTTGCATTGTAGTTCTCACCTCAGAACCTCTGCTTTGCTCATGTTTATATTCCCAGAGCTTTTTCCTTTTTTTTCATTTTTACTGGAAACTATCCACCGTGGATTTGCCTGTCTTGCTTTTTAATTTGTGTTGAGAGGCATTTATTGTTATGATCCTGCACACACTTGCACAATGCTTTGGATGAAAAAACATTATATGATACCATAAAATTTAATGCAAAAAATGTGAAAGAACAGAAATGACAATGGGCAAATTGTTGGGGAGACAATGTTATTTTTCTAGTGTACAAAGACATTTCTCCAATATAACATATATAATAAATATATAAAAGTATAAAAGCAATAATATTACAGTGCATATAATATTATGTATAATATTATATAAAGTATATAAAATATAAGCATGTTTTTTTATATGCCTGCCTTTAAGTATTTCCAATCTGAACATGTGGAAGGTAGCAGGGAGGGGAAGAAATAATAAACCCATGACTGTGAAGATGTGAGAAGAAGCCTTGAGCTTGTGTTCTGCTCTCTGCTGTTACTTTTCCTGTATATAGCTTGCTACTCTAACTGAACTTGAAAATTGAAAGCATAATCCTGTAAAACAGATGAGTCCCAGAACATACTGCATGATCTAGCATATGCTTGATCCACCACAACTGTACAGGCGAGAGATAAAAACACTGATGTGTAGAACTATTTTAATACATCAGACAAAATATTTTAAAATTCAGAGACCATACTTACTTTACTACTGCAAATAGAGGGAGGTTTGCTGGGTCTTTTTAGTTTTTCATATTGGCCTGTAGCAAAACCATTTTCAATGTGTTTTTCAATATGAGCTAAAAATGTGTAGCAGAGACTTCCTGGGATTTGCCAGAGATCATAGATGATGTCCAAAGCAGATTCCCATTCTTGTGTTTGAACTAAGTGTGGGTAGCTATAATATATAGATGGTGGTCTTTTCAGTGTGCAATAAAACTAAGAATGTAATTAGTCTGATGTGTTATAAAAATGTGCAGAATTAAAACCAGGCAGTAATAATCTAGGATTCTAATATCCAGCAGCTAAGCAGATTTTTCCTTCTTAAATGAATAGCAACTGGTACTTATGCACCTCAGTGGTCTACTGAATTTTGACTTGCTTCTGAGGGATGTATACAATACCAGTAGGAAGAAAAACACCCTTGGGAAGTCAGTTCCAACCTACATGCAGCATGCAAGATATTTTTTCAGTGATACTTACGACTTTTCATGTTGTCTTCTGGTTATAAATGCTTCTTCTTCTGAGAGCAAGAATAACAGTGAAGTACAAAATAAGCTGGTTGTTTAAAAGGCTGAAACCTATCACATTTTCTGTAAATCTAAGTCTTCTGATCATGAACATTGCCTGCTACTCCCCAGTGTTTTAGTGAGCTGCCAAAATGTAGAGAGGATGAGGTTTTTCCTATATGAAGGATATAGTAATAACAGTAAAAACAAAGCACATTTTGTCATTCTTAAGTGGTGGGGTATTTAGAATGACATTGGTTATAATTTTAAATTTTAAAGCCAGGGTGGATACAGGGTTGGGGGAAAACCAGGATGGCCACCAGTGGCTGCTGGGCTGATTGGGCTGGGTCATCCCACAGGTACCACCTCAGCCTTCCACTTCTGCCATCCTCCCAGTGGCAGCAGTTTTTCTTTCTGGCTCGGTCTCTCACACTTCTTCTCCTTTGTGGCTTTCCACCCTATCACTGTACTTTCTTCATTCTCCTGCATCCCTCTCTGTTTCCCTGAGCAAGACCAGGACAGGTTCAGCCCCTCATTTCTGATACAGCCAAACTCCATTGTGCCTGCCTGTCTCAGACAAATCCCACCAGCTCTGCATAGAGGGGCTGTACTTAATCTCTTACAAAACAGATAATGTTTAATCTTTTGAAGTACACCTGGATACTTACCTAAAAATGTTAATGTTCTGCTGAGGCGCACATGTCAGTAGTATGCGTAACAAATTACAAAGGAGTATTTTTGAAACCCTGGGTATAAAGTTCTCCTTAAGTTTTGACAGGTACCAACATGGGAAAAAAAACATTCTTTGCTAATAATTGTGACATTTTCATATAGCCTGTATGCACCAGCATAGCAGAGTACCAATTTGTCCTGGACATGTAAATAAAAGTGTCAACAATTTTCTTGACAGTTCAGCTAACACTTAAACATATTTTATTGTTCTCTTTCTATTCTCAAGGCAGGAGGACATTAATGACTGTGAAAAGTGAATGAATAACAGAAAAAGAATAATAAAAGAGAGAGGAAAAGAAAATGGAAGAGAAAGAACAAGAATTAAAACCAAAGAAAATATAAAGAAAAAGAAGAAGAAAAAAATCTTGTTTGGAAAGGAAGAACTTTGGCATTCTTATTTAATTATCAGTGGATACAGAAGATAAAGAGATCTATTTCAAAACTGTGACTTAATGACAAGTTGATGTGTAATACTTTGCCTGAAGATCCAGACAACATCGTTAAGAGAGAGACAAGTAAATTGTAGGTAAGAAATAAAAATAAATGTTTCCACACCTCTGACATAACTGTAAAAGTTAAAAGGCTACTGATAAATTGGAGACAAATGACTATTGTTCTGGCAAAATAAGGAATCTTAATTCATTTTTTGGATAAAAATATTGCCAGCTCTTGCAATTTTATTATTAACCTCATGATATTTGATGCTTTTTTTAAAGACCTAGATCCTAGATTTATACTAATTAGGAGGCTATTAACTTTCATAAAAAATATCATGTTTCCAGTCCTGATACCTAAGCAGAAAAAAATTAGAGCATTTCCTAAAAGCGTGAAAGATAGGAATCAAACAAGGAGAACCCCAAACAGGTTATTAAAAAACCAACCCAAACCTATGAATTCTGGAAGTCTTACTCATGATTTCTGAATATTTAGCAACACTATATTAACTATAATTAAATTAGAGATTTATTAGGTAATAAAACCAGCAAAGTTGATAAGAGGTTTCTGCACTGAAAAAGCAGAACATGCTGAAAATCAGCCAAAAGAAGGTTAAATTCCAAAAGATTTCAGTTTGCAATGGAAACTTTTACTTTTTTGTTGCTTTCAACAAATGATTCTGCATAGTTTTCCATAAAAAAAAAAAAGACTAATTTTAAAAACTAGTTTTCAGAACCTGACTTGTTCCACTGGCAACAAACCCAACCTACTATCATAATTTTCACCTCTTAGGGATCCATGAATATTGTTGATTTCCTGTCCATCACCATTTTCATCTCCTCAGACTTCAGTGATTTTGACATTGTTCAGATGGAATAAGACCATACTGCTAGTAAGATAACTTGAGTAGGCAAATCTAGTTAACTTTTTCTATTAGTTTCACAGTTTTTAGGAAACTGTGCAATTTAGGAATCACACTCAGCTAGTAGCTAAACCCCACTCATATACCTTGACCTGAAATGCTCTCTGATGAGACATTCACTGAAATAATATTCCATGTGACCCAACTCTGCTTCCTGCAACACAGTCCCTCCTGGCGGGGGGATGGATGTGTGAATGGTTATTCAAATACTCTGCAAGTTATTAAGTCCATCCACATTGCTTTGACAAAGGAATACAAGCCCTGGAAACAGACTATATTAAATCCAGTGATAAATTAAATAAACACTCAACAGTGTGTGCAGCCCAAACATTTCCAAGAAATAAGAATGATGACCAGGTACCTTTTTAACCTGAAGAAAACCCAAGGAGATTTAAAGATTCCTACCTGTCAAATGGATATTTTCTTTGTTGCTACTCCTCCTGCAATTTTTTGAGGAAAAACAATTTCTGCCTCTGCTAAAACTTTTATACTACTACATGCACCACCATCTGAGTGTCCAGATCTTGATTACCAGGGCAGTACTCCAAGGCCTGGATTCACTGGCCACATCCACTTTTGCTGTAGTGACACCACAGCTGTTCCTTAGCACCTGACTTGTTGGATAGATGGGCGCAGTGTAAGTCCTTCAGGTCTGCTTATCTCCCAGTGCCTGAAAGCCTTATCAAACTTGAACCTGGGAAATCTGGTAATTACAGGACCAAAGACTCCAGCCTGACCAAAAATGTTATCATCAGATTTGGGCAGTCTTGTTAGAACTCCAGTCCCATAGTCTGTTACAGTAATGCTATCAACAGAGTATTGCTGAGAAGTCATCCAAAATCCCAAATGTCAGTCATATAATCTATACAGAGAAATCTGTATATTCTAGCTGGGTCCATAACACTCAGCTCCAGTACAATTCTGGCTGGAGAAGCTGTACCAATTGTTGGACAAACTTTGGCTTTTTGGCCCTCATAGCTCCTGTATCCTGTGCTGGCCTCATAGTCGAGGTATCAGTTGAGACCTTGCTCTCCTTGCACTTTTCCCCAACTACTGATTACCTGCAGTGCCTTGTCTACATGTCCATGATTCCGTGGCAGACCAGAAATACCTGTAGCTGCCTTGGATGACACCAAGTTCCTTTTCATCTTCCAAGGAGAGAAAATTTTTGGTATTTCTGCTGGCTACTTGTTCTCCTTAATTCTGTGCCACTCTTTCCCAGACTCCTTCCCTGATCCCTACATTCAGGAATAAAGACAGAGGAAGGACTGTGTTTTCCATGTTCCCCCTCTGGAGAGATAGAGCGTCTTTTCATAATCATTACATCTCTACCCATCAGTTTCTCATTTGACCTATCTGCAAATACACTGTTTGGATATTGTTGCTCACTCCTAATTGCTGTTCTGGAGTCAGTTTTTCCCTGAGGTGAATGAAGCATCATAAACTTTCCTGTTTCTTTCTCCCTTAGATCAGTGTTTTCTTACCCACACAAGGAGAAAGACTAAGGTGGCTGATCTAGACCAAATTTGCTCTCTCTCACAGGAGACAGAGCCTTAGCACACAATGGCAACTTTGGAAGGGATCAAGCACTAAAACTGTGCCAGGTGGAGAAGGTTTCCTGAGTCCTCTGACCTAATTTTTAAAAAAATCATCTTTTTCATCTACTTTCATCTATTAGAAATATGAAATGTACACAAAACCTAAATTTCTCGGCATTTATTGCTAAAGAAGTGAGGTTAAGTGCAGAAATTGGCTAAATTATCTAAGAAGTTATATATGTTTCAGCACTACTGCAGAAATAAGATGATAAAGCTCCTCTTCCAAGCTATTTTATGAAAAATACATAGGTTGTTTTGGAGCTGAATCTTCTTCACAGAAAGTTTTGGGGCCATCCTTCAAAATATTTGACTAACTGAATTGCTTAATAGCAAATCACAGTATATGCTTACCAATCACAGCACTTCCCGAGAACTGGGAAATCATTAGCATGGTTCTTATTTTTTAAAAAGAATTTGGGGGGTCTTGAGAATTACAGTTTGTTACAAGGACTGAAAATCAAATAGACAAAACATAGTGCAACATTTGGGCAATCATAATATATATGGCAAGGGAAAAACCAACAAGCTTTCTGTAACAGAAAAATCTGCCTCTCTAATGTGTTGGAAGGTTCTGAAAATATTAATAAGACAGTAGATGAACATGACCCAGTGGACATAATTTACTTGGATTTCAAAAAGCTTTAGAAAAGGTCCCTCATAAAAGAATATTAAAGATAATAAATAACAATGAAGTAAGGGGCAAAGGCTTGTCATGGATTAAAAAGTGATTAAATGATAGGAAATAAATAGTTATAACCTCAAAGAAGAGATATATTAATAATGGAGTGTCTCAGGGGTCAGTACTACGATCAAGTTGTTTAATATATTTTTTTAATAATTTGGAGTAAGTGGATTGCAAGGTGGCAGAGTTTGCTGATGACACTGTACTATTGAACAAGGAACCACTTGCATAACCTCCTACTCATTATGGTAGTCTAAAAACCAACCTGTACTGCTCTGAAAATCACCAACACAGGAATCCCAGTGAAGACCAGTAAAGAACTTCAGCAACACACAGGGAGGGAGGGAAAAGTTACAAATTTGTCTGCCAACTGTTTGGCTTTATCTCCAGATTCACACAGTGAATGGTTATATTCCGGTAAACCTAAGCTAGGAACTGGGACAGAGAGAAGTGTCCACTGTGAAATGTTTGAAAAACGTGCCTTCGGTACTCTATCTTCAGTAAAATCTGAAGTTTTCCTGCATAATTGAAGAAAGCTGAAATCATACCTATAGCACTCAACAATCACATGTTAATCCTACCAACAGAAACCTTTTTTTTTTTTTTTTCTCAAATTATGGATAGCTTTGAACGGTTATTAGCTGTAGATAGCATCATGGGCAATCTCATGCAGTAGCTTTTCCTTGCAAAATACAAGCCAAACAAAAGCACTTGCACCAGAACAATACATTCTGGTTCAGATTTTCACTGTTCATAAGCTTCTGTTCATCCCCATCAGTAAGGACCAAGCATTCCAAGTCTTAGCCCCCAGGTTTTCATATCCGCACAGAACTGCACTGCTCAACCCATCTGAGAGTTCACTGGAAAAGAAAACTGTTGTAGTGGGATCTTCAAAAAAAGCAGTCCTGCTTTCAGAATCAGAAACAAATTACCCTATACATTACTAGCCATAGCTTCTTATAAAAAATGAGAATAACAGAAGTTCTCAGTGTTAAGGTCTACAAAATTTACCTTCCTCTAACGGCATTTTTTTCTAATTCTAATCCTTCTTCCCCAAAATATAAAGAATCAGACCTTTTTGATCTAACTATATATTATGTGTCTCATGTCCCAGGATGAGTTCGTCACCCAGAGGACACCATCTCTGAAAAAGAAAGGTCAGGATTCATCGCTAGTAAATGTGAAATGCATTACAGTCATTCCAGGTACTTTCTATCCAGAGTGGAATAAAAAGTTCATGTCATGGAAAGGAAAAGTTATTTTCCACAATCTCTCCCTAAAATGGGAAGAAGTAACAATAATCACCCATAGAAAAACCCCTGGCCAGTCACAGTCCCAGCCCTTCATATAAAAGATACCCCTTCAGAACCCAGCTTGCTTCACTCCCAGGCACAAATATGAAGCTTTATACACAACTTCACCTCTTATTGCCACCCTTGCAGAAGAAAATGTGCTGATATTAGGTGGCTGAAGGAACAAGAGGAGATAATGTAGACAGGCAAAGAATCTGATGCTGTTGAAATGGAATGTTAATCTACTGACATTTTTTAGAGGCCAGCACAAGCATTTGGACTAATGCAGTTTTTACCTTGCGCAATACAAAATAATGGTAAATAAGCCTCATCATTTGAGGACACTAAATGATTGCTACCGAAGCTGCAAAATATTTGTTTTATTCATCTTAAAAATGCAGAATTATCTGACTGTTTTGGTGAATATCCTGAAGTATTTGGCAGTGGCTTAATCTGTAAGCAGATCACTAACTTTGAAAGGCCAGTCATTTAATACATTATATAGTTCTCTATTACCCCAAATATCATGGGAGAAATTCAGTCCATTCACAGGTTGACACAACTTGCAGAAACTTAGCTGGTAGTTATAGCCACTCAACAAGAGACATGACTTTGGCTCATGTTTTACACATCTGATGAAATGTATAGTTTTAAATGCACTAAGTTTAATCAAGCAATTGATTTCTGAATTTGCAGAAAATAAATTAGGGGATCTTAATGTCAGTCTTTATTTTTATTTTTAATAGGACTTTAGATACAAATCCTAGTTCATTGTCAGCTGGTTGAGAATTACAGTATGTTGCAGTATAATCACAAACAAATATTATAATAACAAATACCAAGGGAAATTTGGGCTATAAGGCAAAATGAAAAAAGAATTTGACTGTGGAAAACTAAATTAATAAAACATTAAAGCACTAAAAAAGAAACCTACTGCCTATTATAACTAAATTGTTTGCATAGCTAAAATAAAAAAAAACCCTATCAGTGTTTGCATTTATGAATGTTACATGGCAATCAGAGCAGGTATAGAAAGAAACAGTGCAGTTAAGGTTACAGTCTCCTACCTGTTTCTCCTACATATTTGCACACTGAAATTAATTTAATCCTTAACATTTTTATTTAAAGCAATGAAATTAAGGATTTATCTACCTTACCTTTAGTTTCTAAGAGACAACACAGTGATAGGTTACCAATATAGCCATGATATGCCATGTCATGGCATATGCTGGGAACTCTTTTAATGTAGAAGTCAATGGGAGCAGAATTAGGCCAATGCTAAAAGCTCATGAAAAATCTTTCCCAGGATGACTTTCTCAACATCAAATAGTAAGTCTGTAAGAGAACTGGGATTGGAATTGCACTCAGATCATCTAAATCCCAGTTAAGTGCCTTAGTCACATGACTTACTGGAGCTCTCCTAAATGAATTCATACATGTTCCCATCAGTTCTTCACCTGCAGACTCAGAAATTCTGGTCAAAAGCAATCTGAGGTAGCTGCAGTTATGAGTCATCTTCCTGTCAGATGTCTTCTGCCAAACATACTCATGAACTGACCCTCATGATTCCTGAAGAAAGGAAACAAACTTAAATGGAATCCATCAGAACACAGAAATCAAGTTCCTCAAAAGCACACTGGTTCACCTAGCAGTATTTTTTTTTTCCTATTAGTGTCTTATCAATCAAATGCACAATTCATTTATGTGACTATTTGCTTTCTTGCAAAAATTGGGTACAAAAAATACAGACGTGCTAACTTCAATGGAAAATCATCTTTCTTAGAAAAGAAAGGCTCACAAAAAGACAAAGCTTCAAGGACGTTTTTTGTGAAAGTTTGAGAGCCACCTAGACCAGCTGTGACATCTGTACTAATTGAAAAAGCAAACGAGGCCACAAAGGACTGTTCTTTGACCATTTAATCAATTTTCCACTCAATGCATTGTTCATTCTTAGAGACTTTAATGCTAGAATTGATTTTAACAGCCATTACTGAAATACGTAAGTCAAAGGTCTCTCAACCTTTTTTAAGTTTGACCAATGGGAAAAAAAGATTATGGATATGCGAATAAATCAGTGACTATGATTCAAACGCCTTACTAAAAAACACCGTGTGAATCACAGTCTACCCATGTACTAGTGGTCACATGGGCTAACTAGAACACAATATGAGAAACAGTAAGATGGTGATCTCTGATAATGTCTGGTCTGGACTCTAAAATTCTCTGTTAAACTTTCAATAACGCATAGCTCATATAGCTCACCTCAATACAGAAAGAGGCCAGCTGTCAAATGTTTATAAATACATTTGGAAATTGCATATTTGACTCAAGCAAGCAGAGGAGTCTGGAGGCATGAAGAATATTAAAATTACCTATTAAGATGCTTTTAGGAATGGTTAGTGGATATATGCCCTGCAAAATAAAGGAAAAGGAAATACGGAAATTGGTGCTTTACCTTGCAGTTCTACATTCATCTGTAGAGAGAGAAAAGTCAGAAAAAATAATGCTTAAATAATTTCTCTCTCATTTTTAGCAACTTCCCTTAAATAGAAAAACAAACCTAACCTACCATTTGCATGGTACTGGCCAGAGCTAATATAAAGGTAAGGCAAGGAGGTAAGCTGCAGTGAAAACAGAACACACTAAAATGGGTATAGATTAAAAAAATCCAACTGATCTTATTGTCCTACTTCTGGACTTTAGGAAATTTTTATCTTCTATGCCAAAGAAAGATCTGCAATTTGTAGAATTTCTATATCACAGAATAAAAGATTCTGTGGAGATGAAAGAGTGCATAAGAAAATTCTTTTTCATGGTACAATTATATAGTAAAAGGCAGCAATGGCTGTGAGATGCTACGTGTTAGCAGCGACTTCTTTAACATCACTGTAACATCAGCGATTCCCTCATGTACTGCCTTCTCCTTTTTCTGTGTTCTGGGGCAATAAGAGTTTGGCCCTAATGAAACAGATTTACAGTATGACCTTTGCATACATGCATGATAATTGTGATGACAGCCACTCCACTGTGAAATATGATGCTATGATCTTTCAGTTGTTTCCCTTTGGAAGATGAGCCTTACATGATTAGATTGATAAGCATCAATGTATCAGAAATTGTGCCAAAACAGCAGCTACTGGCATGTTGTACCATAGAAACTTTAAGGATACTGACATAGTTCTAGAAAAACAAGCTTAAGGACAAGTTGAGCCACAAAAATCAAATAACGTAATTGACAGATTATTTGATGCAGTTCCTGATTAAAACTTTCCTGTTTTACTGAGATACACTGACTTACAAAAGACCTTTGACACTCCACTGTAAAGTGTATGAATGCTTTAAGATTTTTCATCATTATCGTGCATGCTTGAAATTTGCTTAGGCTGTCAGGTGTTTGTCAGGGAGTCCTCAATATTGTTATAGTATAAAAGGGCATCCATCAGACACATTAAACACCATGTCTGTTCCTTAAGGAGATTACCTGTATCTGTGATATGTTGCGCTATTGACACACACATGACATCCAATTTAGCAATCTGCATTTACCTGGAGATTTGCATGCACCATAAAGCAGAGCTTTAATTTTGTTTTTTCTTCTCAACTGGGAAACAAGGGAGGCGGAAAAAGGGTGCTGGTTTTTGCCATCCATATTCAGTGACATTGTTCAGTGTTATTCATTCATCTGAATGTTCACTTTTGGTTTTAATCTTCCTATTTTCATTTATAAAGGTCAAAGCCAGGTTGGGCCCTATTGCTATAGCTGCTGTGCGGAAGTAGGTAAAGTATCAGTCATTCCCTCAAAAAGCTTTAAGTAGGCAAAACATAACTGGTGGATGAGACAAGCATGCAGGTTAAGGTAGGTTGAGAAAGATGAGTCAAAAGAGAGAACAGAATGTGCACTTATAGAGTACTGTAAGTTCTTCTCACATACCTTAACACTTACAAAATTTACCTTTCCGCTCCAGCCTGATAACAGTCTAAGTTAAAGTTTCTTCATTACTTATAATCTTTGGGTGTATGCCAGGTCTTTATGCTGGTCTTAGAGTACTAGATAATGTAAACATCTATACTAATTTTGAATGCTGTAGACAGTATAATACAAATGAACTCTGCCTTATTTTGCACATAGCATAGTTCTATGTATTCTTATGACATCTCACGTAATGCAATCTATAAATAAAGCACAGTGTTGTTTTCATGCTTGAACTTCTTGGTGACATGTATAGCAGTAAACTGAAAAAAGCCAGGGTGCAGGCCAGAGGAAAAACACAAGATGATGTATATTGTTAACTTGTTAGCTAAGTGCATGTCAGGGTTTCAGACTGTGGCAAATAGCAGTTTTTCATACTCTGCCCGTGCATAGCTTTGACATTACTATGGGTCACGGAGTGTTTCAGCAGGTTCTTTGGAGGTGACCAGTCTGTTCTGGAAGGTGAAAGAGTTTTGCTGTATAGGTATGGGTTGTGCCATGCAAGGTTTTTTTGTTAATACAGATGCAGCTGTAATGTTGTGCAGTGATGTTCATCCTTTCTCAAATACTATTTTGTAGAACAGATGGTCCAGAAAACAATGATCAAACAAATATTTCAAGGAACATTAAAATTATTTGCATTGAGTAGCTTGAAATGGAGACCCAACCCATTGTTCAAAGAAGCTGCCAAATATTGACAAGAAAATACACCTAAATGTGCAGACCCAGAGACATCTAAAAAGCTCCTCTGTTTTCCCCAGTGTAGTGTATGTCTTGAGGTCTTCTTTTATGTTTAGAGTGAGAAATTGCTTCTTGTTTAAATTTCAATACTTGGAAGATAAGGCAGCAGGCAAAGTTCTTAAATTCCCTGGCAAAAGATGAGTAGGCTTTTGGAATAAACTTCATCTTAGCTTGAAAAATTTCACCACAAAACGAAGCATATTAACTTATAACATGGGAGCACAAACAACCCTACCTACACACATCACCAACATTTCCATGGCTGCTATTTGAAGTATTAATTCCTTCCAATGTTCAGTTAATGTTAATAAGTGAAAGATACATTCACACTTTGAGAAGGGAAAAATATAAAGAGCCAAAAAAGCAAGTTAATATTACTAGTTACAGGAAAATAATTTTTGAGTAGTTATTGGAAAGGAACTTGACCTTTTCAGGTTGGATCCTTAGAATTGCTATGACAATCCCTGAACCATTTGAATCAGCATTTAATTTTCTTAAGTATCTTGTTAACCTGTGAATTTTTCAACAGCTCTAGATAACTAGAGGTACAACAAATTATGGGGTTTGATATATTTCTGAGATCCAGGATATTATTAAATAAGGTTGTCTAATTATTTTTTTATTTTTTCAAATACTAGTCATCTAAGTAGAATCAGTTAATTCTGGTATGCATCTGATATATTTTAGACATCATAATGCTTTCTTTGCTTGTTTTCCCATAAACAGCAGCATTTTGGGGGGAGAAAAAGGATTTAAACAGTTTCAGTTGTGCTATTATTACCGCTATGATCTTGTTAAAGACTTTAGGTAAATTGATTAGCTCTGAAAAGCTGCCATCCATCTGCGAAGTGAGAAATAATCAGTAAATAAAGCTGCAGATCAGTCTGTTGTAAAAAGTATTACACTCTTGCCGGTTGCTGAAATACCCCATCAGAAAACAACTGTTCACCTCCACCTGGCGAAGAGTATTGTCTGCTAGGACTGAGAAAGAGCAGTGTCAGCATACTGAAGAAAAAAAAAAAAACAACCACCAAACCAAACCATTCCTCTGTTCTTTTAATTTTGTGAGGTAAAACCAAGGCTTATTAGGAAGAGGAAGAATAGTCAGTGCTACACTGTTATGTTAGTCTGACTAAAAAAAAAAAAAGAAATTAAACTAAACTTAAAAGAAGAAACCACAGTAGCCATATAAAATGGCCACTTCTATCCCCCACCAAATGCAGTTCTCTAGATTCAGTGGAGCTCTCAATCTAATTCTGAGTATTCAGGCACAACCGGAATGCGCACAGAAAACAAAATGTTCTTGCTTTTACTTCTTACTTACTTCGTAGTCTTTACAGTCTAATTAATTTTGTATCGGTATTTAGTACCAAAAGTGTTTCAGGACGCAATTTTTAATATACTTTATAAAATGTTGCACACTGGTACTAAATCAATTCAAGCTTAGGATTAATTGTATGTTAATGCTCCATTTCGGTTGGAGGTATTGCACATGCCATTTATATAAAACCCAGTTCCTGTTCCACACAATTTTCATGTTGAAACATCTTGACTGATGACCATGGAATCACTCCTTATTTGCAAGGTTCTTGGGTAAAGAAACAAAACCATCATATAAAACAAAGGGATGCAGAGACATGTCAGCTGACAAGAACTTACTGAAAATACCAGGTAGCTTTGGAATATTTTTTATCCCTTTCATTTTGCTTTTTTTTTTTTAATTTTTCTAAAAAAACCTGAAGAGATCTGAATGGGAGAAACTTTAAGAAAAAAATGTTCCCATCTACTCTAACAGGGTGTATGAAGGAGGGTACTGAGGCAAGGATAATGGAAAGATAAAATAAAAAGAGAAAATGGGCAGGGAGACTTGGGTTAACACAGTCAGAAGAAATGAAGAGGGAATGACCATAATAAGGCAAAGATATGCAGAGGCTTGAAAGGACAAGTCAGATGCTGTGCAGCAAATCCAAGACTTCCACATTAGAGCAAACAATCAGAATAAGGTTGGTAATGTGCATTTTATCTTAATGTCAGAGATAATTTTTTCCATCCTTTGAGCTTGTCTCAAGCTTTTTTAATGAGCTTTGTTAATTTATCAAAAAAAGGCTATTTGGATAACAAACATGAATATTAAAACAAAAAGTATGGTTTATGGAAGTTCATTGCCCAAATGTCTAAGCCCTCTATTGTGAAGCAAAAGTATTCATCTGCTCTTTCAATTGCTTGGTTAAAATGCTAAATTATTCCTGGTGCTTTGTAGCAGATCAGTTAACATTACTTTTAGTTTTATTCAGACAGCATGTTCTAGTTCTTCTTTGTATATGAGGCACTGGCAGCTTGACCTTCCTGTTTATTCCTTTATAAGACCATTATCATCAAAGTTTTGTGGCAGACAATTCACAATTTTCAAATGTTAATGTTAAAAGACCTAGATTTCTGACTGATGTCAAGCTTTATTTACACATTTGGAAAGGCAAAAAAGGTTCTTATCACACTTTAAATGAATAAGCTCTAGATAAATTGTGAAATACAGCTTGAAATGTTTCTTATCACATTTTTGAAAAAAAGCGAGATCACAACAGATGCTCTGGGGAGTAGAATCCAGATAAAATATAATTTGGGAATCCATTCTCTGAGAACCAAATGCCAGTACATTTATTTTTTTTCTTAATGCAAAGCTACTTGAAGGCAGGATTAAAAAAGGAGTTCCACTGAAAGGCTCCTCAGCAGCAGCTCCTCTTTGTACGAGTTCACATCCTAGCTTCACACGCAGCACTTGTGGTGCTAACCAGACCAAGCAAATAATTAGTGAAAAATAATTCAGCTGATGAGTTCAGCCCTTTATGCACCTGTAATATGTGGTAGAAGAGCCACCTTCAGCTCTGAACAGGCAGGAGTAACTAAAGCAAAGTTTTGTTAACAATGTGGAGTTTACCCTTCCCAGTGCTCTGCCAGAGGAACAGTTATATCAATTTGTATCCTATTTAAAGCTATGCAGTTTGTGTATGTTATTCTGTTTCCATGTTTAATGTAAGTAATTGGACAGTGGAATGCTCCATAAACGTAAGAACCTGATTGGCACAGCTAGAGACCAAAATTATATTGATTTATTTGTGGTTCAGACTAAAAGCTAAAGAGGTAGATGCTGACTTTTAAAAATTATATTCAGTACAGAGCTGATAACATGACCCTTATTTACCACACCATATATTCAGCTTTAATTTTTTTGTTGTTTATCCCTTTCCTCTGCAAGCTGCAGCACTTGCACTGAATATAACAGTGAAATAGTGGGTAGACAGGCAGTGTTATTCAGTTTTTCTGGCTGTTCTAAGTGATGAAACAATAATTCACTGGGTGATAGATAACAGAAGGTAATTTTATGGTTACTAAGAATGAGTTTGCATTTGTTGGGATAGTTACTATATAAATTTATAGATCTATTTTGTATGTACCGCATTTTAAATTTTAGTGGCAGCACAAGGAACGGTATGAGAGTAACACAAGTAGTACTGTCATGAACTCCTAGTTTAGCAGCCACTTGTAAAGGTATACTGTAATTCAACATGAAATAGCTTCAGAATGTTCTCACAATCTTGTTGTAAATCATGGTCTTTGGAAGGGAAGGTGTTATTAAGTTTGTTTTTTGATTTTCTCTTGCCCTTCCTCCATCATCTTATCTAGGGAAAGTGTTGAAAGGTAGGAAAGGCAATTCTGTACAGGAGGTCCTTTTAAGTGCTGGATTTAAGTGCTCTTTCAGGATTTAGCACTCTTCTAAGCTTAACTGACAGGTCACTTTGCCCCTTGTTATCTGGGCAGATAGACCCTGGGACCCTACAAAGACAATAAGATTAATTGTGGGGCAGGCAGTAGGATACTACAGCTTCAGATCACAAAATTCAGACAAGCCTCAACACCTGTCAAGCTATTATGACATTTACATTCAATAAATATAATGTCTCCAGAGAACCAGAACTGTTTTTGTTTAAAGATGGAGATTGGGCCCCAGGGAAGCCATTTTGTTGAACACACCATTCTGTGGTGAAGAAATACCAGCTTTTGTCAAAGATTTAATTGTTGGAAGAGCCATTAAGATTTCAGTTCAGGTTACAAATCAGAAGGAAGCCTAGACTGACAGAGGGGTGTTTGATTTGATGATCATGGGAGCAGAAGAGGAATGGAGGTGGTAGATGTGCTAAATTTGCATTTAAAAAGCTCACCTAGGAACTTAGCAATTAGACTTTTAAATATAAAAATGTAACTTCAGAGCATCCCAGAAGTATTCAGAAGTACTGAATTATGTAATGGCCGAACCAAGGACATTCCTTGAAAGTTAGGTTGTCTGCAAAGTACTTTAACAGAAAGTGGCAGAATTCTGAGGAAACACAGCTCTGATCTTCAGGATTTCAAACAGGGCTTTTATAAATAAATAAAATTTATAAAATTACAATGGACATCATTAAGTAATTATTTTTCAAAAATTATAGTTGACATGTTTTCTTCCATCATGTTCCAAAAGAAAATTATTCTATATAACAGTGTACACACAAACAGCAAGAATACATCTGAAAAAAGACAAAGTTGGGGGGGGGGGGAAATTGGATCTGCCAATACAATGTTATCCCAAAACCCCTTTATCAAAACAAATTGGAATGATGACTGTCTTGTGTAACTAACCTTATGCGGATATAATTGGGACTTTCACAGAGGAAAAACAAGATGATTCAAGATAGCCTTATATAGCTATTAATAATAGTGCTCATCAAAATTCTTGATAAGTACCTATAGACCAGTTAATAATGCAGAAAATGCATGCTAAACCATGTTGTAATGCCTCCCTAATAGCATAAAGAAGGAACATGCTTTCAATTCCAAAAAAAAAAAAAAAACCTTTTTTTTTAAGAAAGCAAAGTTACCAAAGTATTTGCTCAGACTGTTTGAAATTTATAGGGCAGAACCCATCGCTGAGCATATATGTTCTTTTGGGCGCCTGTGTCTCCCAGGCTGTTATGATAGCTTTACTACGTTGTATATGAAAGCAGAAGGTAAGTAACCAGTGGGTGAAAAGCCTCTTTGGGAACTGCTCGCAGGAGCACACAGTGATGGAAAAAATGAACAGAAGCCAAGTCAGTGTTGATTTGCCAGATCCTCCGAAGGCTACACTCCCAACACCCACAGCTCAGAGCCACAAGCAAATTGTGGCTGACGGAGGGAGATCCACAGGTAACGGGAAGATCCAGAGGCAGCTCCTTCCTCTGAGAAAGATTTCACGCTCTGCTTCACTTCAGCATTTAATCAACCGCAAAAGCAGTTTATTACTGTGTATACTCCAGTGCCAGAAACATTATCGCCTAATTAAATTGTTTCATTGTTTTGCTGTATCAAGCAACACGTCTCTTTAACTCCCTGTTTTATTTAGTAGCAAGTTTGCTTTAACGTCATCAGAATGGGATATTAAATTGAAGGGGCGTCTGTTTAAACTCAAATTCAAATCAATAATACAAGTAGCCATTCACTGCCAAATTCTAACTTAGTGCTTTTCACTTTGCTTCAGTCCTGCATTAAAGCACCGTTCACAGCCTCTTCTTCTGCATTCACATTTGATTTATGACTATTCCTTTCGGTGGGACATACATTTCAAGGCCTCTTCACTGTTTAGGTTTCCTACCATCAGTGGAATTTCCCTCTTCTACAGTTCTTTTGGTTACACTGCCATGCTCAGTTTCATTGTCATCAAGACAAAACCCAGTATTTTTATAATGAGTTACTTAATTTCAGGTGTCAAAAAAGGCAAATATTTAGATATACCAGGGCCTCAGAAAAACTTACATTCTAAATACATACCCTGAAGCCCCCCTAAATAGAGATTTTATTACAAATACCTCAGATTAACTTTTGTGCTCATCCTTCATTAGTTTTAAGAGCTTTAAATGGATGATACTTAAGTCTTCAAATGCCCTCAAGGTTATTCCAAATATTCTGAGATGGTTCAAGCCGTAAGGTTCTCATTCATGCAACTATAAATCATTAGCTATGTTACGTTGCTGCTATTATATTATTTAATTAGCATAATGAAAATTACTATATAAATAACATTATCAAAAAGCTTCATATCACAGTATAGACAATTGCTAACTATTTAAAGGGAAAAGAAATGGAATTTTGTCACCTGACGGCTCCTAAAAATTATTGTAATTCCCTTGTTCATAGTTGAAAAGTTTTTTGTGTATGGTAAAATGTGGAGTTACACAGATAAAAGGAAAGGAAGAAGCACATAAAAGTTGCTTGTATAGGGCTTTTTTTAAGATGACTATTTTAGGGAGACAATGCATGATAAGTGTAGACTGATTCAAGCTCTGGCCTTGAGCTGAAGTGTGGTCTATTGCCAGAAAAGCCAACTTCTTTAACTTCTGTCAGTAAACCTAAATCCTGAGGAATTCAGGATCCCTGTGCCTCCAAGTGGCAGAAATGGAGAGGAATATCCCTGAGGTCAGCATCCCCCAAGGCTGGTGGATGTGCCATGTGTCACACTGGTCACCTCTTCCCTAACAAACAGACATCTACAGCAATGATGCTTGTTCGGCACTAACAGGGGCAAAATGTTTACCTTGCATAGAGGAGGGCATCTTCAGTAAGTCCAAGCAGAGGACCCTTTTGGGTGTTCAGAGATCTGTATTATATCCATATTTAAATTTACTTATCTTATCTTCATATTAACAGATAAAAGTTAGCTGATAAAATTTTGCTTTCTGCTCATAACCCTTGTAAAAAGTAATTGCTTCCCATGACCTCCTCACTGACTATTCACTTCTTCCCCATTAAAGAAATAAAAAATATGCTTTACTGTAATTTCTTTCAAACACTCTATTTAATTTGTTCTCCATTTATCCTATAATGATAACCCACCTACCCTATTTTCTAGAATGTAAGAGCTGCTGCTTCAAGGTAGATAGTCCATTTACTTTCCAAGTGCACTAAAGTTATAAAATTAACCTCACATCTAGATTCCCTATGTTCTTTTTCAATTATCTGAATATTCAGAGTGGTTTTTGTTTGTCCTCCAAGAAATAGGAGCAAGATGCAAAATTCTTATAAGAATCCCAGCTGTATCTGAATCGATACACGTGCTGTAAAGTAACCTTCTTCACAAATGTTAAACAAATGTTAAAAAGGGGAATGCAAAGTCAACAGAAAAGAAAGCAGTTTCAATCACAGGTAATATTGTTTCTTTTTTTTTTTTTTGGCATAAACAATGGTCATAGGACGGTTTTTTTAGTTGTTGACCAGTCTAAATAATCTATCAACTCAGACTTGATAACCAAATTGTTAACATACATCAATCACCATCTTTTTATGAACCAAAACCAGTGTGTTCAAATGGATGTTGACAAAACAGAGGGAAAGTGTACAAAAGTAATCAAAGGAATAGCAAGTAGTGAGAGGTTCCATCTCCTGCTTACCAAAGACAGTGCTAAGATAGGATCACAGCCAAAAATAAATTACTTCTAAAGCAAGGATTGCTTAGCAGTGGTTCTTCAGTCTGGTAGTCAAACATTCAATGGCTAGAAGTTAAAACCATAAATTTTGACATGAAATTTCTATGTCCAGGGATGAATATCTGAGTAAGTTTCCATGGTAAGGTTAGTTAGTACTTCACTAATGGTTTGAATGGATTTTTCTTTAATGAACATTACTGACTCTTGGGTCAGAGTCATCTTAGGGGCACGGAGAGGAGAGGAGAGGAGAGGAGAGGAGAGGAGAGGAGAGGAGAGGAGAGGAGAGGAGAGGAGAGGAAAATTCCATGGTCTTTATCAGACATCAGAGAAGGTTATCAAATGGTGTCACTGGATTTTCAAGCTAGGAGGAAGCAGTACTTTGATATGTTATGATAAAGTAATAAAAATGTGCTAAAAATGCGTAATTAATTTTTGTGCTATTTTTAATGGATTTGACAGAGGACTAATCTTTACAGAAAATATAACCTCATCTAAAAATGGGACATAATCACACAGCTTAGCTGTGTACTGGATGGGCTAAGCCACACCTACTGCAACTGACAAATAAAAGGAAAAATGGTTTAAAAGCACACTGATTGAAAAATGCAGAATTATTGTCTTATAACTAAAAAAAGACTCACAAGTCTCTATTTCTTGTATTTCAGAATTTCTATTTGTAAGGAAGGGAAATAACCTTTACTGTATTGTTGGAATAAAAGGAACTAGATGATTCATCTCTGTGAATCTGCTTGTTGAATTTGATGGATCATTCTTAAAAGCGACGTTGCTAATCTTCAGGTTTTCTTTTTTAGGTTATTCACAGATCAGTGGGTTTTCCGGCTAATACAGGTCCTGATGCTCTTCTGTCTTCACACATGGTATTCATCATATCTTGACAAGAAAAGACCTTCAGTCTACAAATAACCTTCACTGAAGTAAGACATGTAAGTGGGTTTCTATATGAAAGATAGATTTTATGGCTGAATAAAAAACAACTGTAGTTAAAAAGTGTCATTGCATGGCCTTATTTGAAGATTTTACTTAAAAGAACTTTTAGTGTTTGTTGTTTAAATCACTAGTAGGCAAAAAAAGGATTAAATTATTTTATCATTAACCACAAATTCAACAGGAAAGGAAGATCAGTTGAGTATTTTATCATTCTGAAATGTGCAGCCTTTAAAATATTTAAGTATCCACATTAGTTCTTGTCAAACTAGCACAAAGCAGTGCATAATATGACCTATGTGTAAGAGCAGAACAAGATAAGAGGCTTTGGTAAGGGTGAAATATTCACAGTATGGTTACTTTGTGCAACAGTTAATAATTTTGTTTCCTAACACTACTACTACTGCTGCTGCTGCTGCTACTGCTGCTGCTGCTGCTGCTGCTACTACTACTACTATTATAAATCCTGAACAAGGTGACAAAAATACAAAAAAATCTTTATTAGGTAATTCAGCATCAATACTGTCAGTGACACCAAACAGAAATCTGATTAAAATTCATTTTCTCATACTACAGGATCAGCTTAGCTTTAGATCAGAAAGACTGGTCAAATTTTACTATTTGCCACACCACCATAACCCTAGTGAAGTCAACAGATCTCTCTTATCACAGAACTAGGCTAAAACTAAATCTTCCTGAAGTGATTTACTGATTTCACAGGGCATATGAGGAAAGATTTTGTCTCTCTTCAAGGAGAACATCGAAAAAAATCTTTAAAAAATGGACAAACTAGAAGTAGAACTAATGAAATTTAATTTCTAACATCTCTCACATACTAGTCCTGTGAGGTATACTAAAGGAGGTTTTGTTAGTTTTTTCCTCATTAGGAAAGTTTTCCTCATGTCCTGATGAGGAACACTAATAAAGTCTCTCTTCTTTGAGAACCACTCATTTCACGGAGCATGTAGAAACTTAATATCTTTATAACATCCATTTCTAACAAGTCAACTGGAAAGTGGTCACTGGTTTCCAAGAAGGCATCACTGGGTGGGAGCATTGATCAACAGGGAGTCTTGTTGAGGCAGAGTGATCTGTCTGAAACTCTCTCATAAGCAAATAGCTAGGAACTCCACTTTAAACAGCACACCTAATCTGTGATCATACCAGGGCATAATATTTTTACTTTCATACTGAGTTAATAATGAAATAAAAATTATGCTAATAACAATAAAAATGTCAGGACATGCACCTTCAAGAGCTAAATCCAATATTAATGTTTAATTGACTAAGTTGCAGTGCAGAAAGGTAAAGCACAACAAAATAAAACATGACAAAACTAGGATCATATAGTTTGATCATTCTCACAAGCAATTTCGTATTATTATCTTTGTTGTAAATATCTGAAAAAGAGTAATAGAATGAAACCCACATTTTTAAAGCTGTCTGAAAAAATGCTGTGTTATAGCAAGGAAGTTACTAAGAACGAATAGCAAACATTTATCTCTAAGTGCCTCAAGATATAACTGCAGTTCTAACTGGGATCAAAACAGTGCAGAAGCAGTTACAAACATAATGCATTCACATAGTACTATGTAGTCCAACAGATCTGGTGCTTTCAATTTTGTCTGTTTTCTTTTTTTGTTGTTTTAGTCATTGGACTTATATATCTTATATGTTTGCAGCTATTTGATTTGAAAAAATTGCATTTTCTATACCCCCAAGTATAACATCCTGTCAGAGGACTGGTAAATACAAAATATCATAACTCCTCTAGCCAAAGCAGAGTGGTTTAAAAATATGTTATGATCTTGCTGTGTAAACAATTGAAAATATTTAATTAATATATATACATGTAAGTTCTTAAGCAAAACCATCATACAATAGTTTACTCTGCTTGACAAGAGAAGAACCTCATGGACTTTGAAGTTTAAATTCCTGCACAAAATTAAACCTTTCTCAGGAAACCTTTAATAATGTGATGCCATTTCCAACTTCAGAGCTGAAGAGCTAAAAAATGAGAAATGCACTCCTTATATGAATTCTGTATGAATTTTATGCTCTTGAGTCTTTTGAAAGAAACAGAAATGTTGAATCATGTTTGAAATTCAGTATCTCAAATTTCAATGCAAAAGTCATTTTTCACTGATGACTGTCTGAAATGTCTAAAGAGTCAAACACCTTCAGCAAAGTCAAGTGAAATTCAGTAGTGAGTGTTAGTAGTATCAGAGACCTGGAATGTTATCAGTGTATTTCTTCATTATATTTATTTGATGTAAAATTAATTTAGAACAAATGAAAACAATAATAAGACCCCAAATTAAATTTGATAATGTGTGCTGCAAATTTAGTTCAAAATTATTTTCTCATCAAAAATCCAACAAAAACATAATCATTTATTGCACTGGAGCACAAGCCCACCACATGCTATTACAGTAAAAGCTAGGCATTATTTCCATCTGGCTTTGCACACACAGGATGTTGTATAAACTACCAGAAGAGCTCTATTTCATTGTAATTAAAATTTAGTGTTACACTTAAGCAATAAGGCAACTCCAGGAGATGTAATTATCATGAGATAATGACCTTGGGGTGTTACAAGGCAAGGAAGCAACCAAATGCCTCTAATCCTCCAGGGGGTATGATTATTTCAGAACAACCACACCCCCTGAGGTTGTGTGATTAGTATCAGAGACAAAGTCTGTACCGAGAATACAAATATGATTTTGTAGGGAAATGTTGGGGGGCTGGTCTAGGTAAAGTTGGTAATGAGGAGTGCTGAGACAGCAGTTTTGGATGAGTTGTGTTGTTCACGTGCTAATTCTGAAATGTCTTTAAGAACTCTCTGGACACATATAGAGCTGACAGTGATGTCATACCTGTATAAGTAATCCTCTATAAATACACAGATCTAATCTTTTCCTCCTATTTTGGTTTCATAATTTCCATTTCATAATAGCAATAAGCTGTGGTAAGCAATGCATTTCTGGGGGATTATTCCACTTCTCAGGTGGCTGAAGTCACTCAACCTTTAGCCTCATATCTTTCAAGACATCTGAGAAGTGCAATAATTCCCCAGAAATGCACTGCCTGTCATGTCTTATTGCTTAATTACTTTGTACTTTTCAAGTAGTTGCTCTTTAAATGAATGCAGAAGCACAGTATGTTTTACAATTATGGTGTGTATAGGAGCAGTATAACACTGTTATGGCAAAACATAAAATAAGTAATTGTTACAGTAGAAGTACAAAATAAAGCTGCAGTACAAACTATGGTACAAACTATGTTGGGTGCAGAACACTTCATTATTCTGGTAAGTATCTTGTATATGGTTAAGTAATGGGACATGTTCAGCTTTAATAAGGATGCAAAACAAGGACCAGAAGGAAAAGATACAACAAATAATGCAAAACTAAACTCTAATTATAGAGTTTATATTCATCTTGCTATTGATAGCTTTGGGAATATGTTAACATTTCTGAAACCAAATGAAATTGCATTTGTAGTGATTTTAGTAGTGAAACAAATGAGTCAAATGGTGAGGTATATCAGCAACAATGGGGAGAGACCACATATTGCTATTGATCTTCCAGAAAAAAAAGTGCCCAGAAATGGGGCAAGGAGAATAAAAAGCAGCTTTTACTTGCAGTAAAAGGAAATCCTCTTTGATTTTTAATGAAATCCTTAAAACTAAGATGTTATTCACAGTTACAAGCAACAGGAAATGATTTGAATTGAAAAACTCCATTTGAACAATTCCTATAAGAACCATTGTTGAAACCGACACAGCTGATTACTGTTAGATCTCACTTCAGTTTCTTACTGGAGCAGTTTCCATCCTTCCTGTCCTATGGGTAAAACAGGGTCCTCTGGAAGTAAGCCTTTATTTTAACTGGTGAAAAAAGGAAGACTAGAGAGAGCTGCTCAGACTTCAAAGGCTAGATTTTATGTGTCTGACTATCCATATAAGTTCAAAATCTACTTCTGAGCTACAGAAGCTCAGAAATAAAAAATAAAAAAAAAATATTGGGAGCAATGATATGGGTATCATGAGTTCACTATGTGTTAAAAACCATCTATTTATGATGGAAAGCACCTTCCCTTCCTGGTGCTGCTGAAAATAATGTCCATTTTTTAAAGCAGAAAACATATGTACCCACACAACAAAATCTTCACAGATTCATCCACTGAGTTTGGAGCCCTAACTGTCTGGGAGGAGCCACGCACAAAGATTCAGCCAGCCCAGAAATTCTGTTGCAGTATATAGTACAGTAATTCAAAGACAAGGAAATCACTTGACTGGCAGCTGAAGTAACTTACAAAGGTTTTATTCAAGGATACTAAGCTCAAAGACATCCATAATGGTCTGGAAATATAAAACGATAAATTTAGCAGCATAACAAAACAATATTTATTCACAACTATTTTTGTGTGCATTGTCTACACCATGTAAATAAAATATTATGGAGAATATATATGGTTGCAAATACTGATTGTCTCATTTAAGTGTGTTTCTTTATGCTAATGTAATATATTTCAATAAGTGAATGATAATGCTTCATTAAAGGAAAAATATCTGCAATTAAATTTTACTTTATACTTACCAAATATCTGTCTTACATTCCCTCACTTTGACTTGCTGGCAAAATTGGTGCTTGGACCTGTTCTGAGTCAAGTCCCTCCCTTTCAGAGAAGGAGTCCCACCCAAGGCAACACTGCAAAAACCACCAACTGAAAGACATACAACAGACATACAGATATAAGTACAACATCACAGTGTTTCAGAGCAATTCTTGCTTTGTATGATATGTAAAGAAGCAAATCCCTTTTGGAGGAAAAAGGCTGAATTTGGCTGAAATGAAATCCAAAGCCTCTTCATTACCCTGATAATACATGACTGAAGGAAATCATAATATATAACACACACCATCTGCGAATCTATAGCATAAAACTATGAGCCTGAAAGAAAATCTACTTGCAAATTTCCACCTAAATTCATAATATAGCACTATCTCTGTCCATTGCAGCATAAAGATTAATTCATGTTCTAAAAAGCTCCTTCACTTTCTGCATCCACTTTGATGCTAGGAACTTATCTGTTAATGCTGAATACTTGTAGTGAGAAATTTTAATACTCTCTCATAGTAGACTTCCCATGCTAGCATCCTAATTTTCTCGATAGTTACTGTCACTGCAACCCTTAATTTAGAGCACAGAATTGGCACAATGGTAAATTACGGTGCTCCTCAAAAGCTTCACCTTCCAACCCCAGCACTGAGATTGTGTCAGAATTTGAAAGAAGAAGAAGAGTTTATTTCTCAGTGAGTGTGATGTCACATTGAGCAAGAAGGAACACATGAAGTGAAGAGATTTGCAATGCCAGTGTACTAGTTCAGAGCTCGTCACTCACATCTGAATTTCTGGAGCATTGTTCTTAGCAATTTTTTAAACTTGTCACTTCAAACCTCCTTGAAAACAGCTAATAGTTGGCATAATGTTGAATGTAATTTATGTGTAGATTATATTTGCTTCATCTATTGACACATCATCATCATCTGTTTTTATTAAAAAAAAGAGATCGCAAAGAGAAAATACTACATAGAGAAAAGCACTAAGAAGGGATTTTCTTAACTACTAGGGGATTTATTCTGAACTGATCTTACTTGGATGGTGATAGATTTTCATGCCTTTGGTAAAGTTATGGAGGGTAGGTCAGAGATGAAGTAATGTAAACATTAAGAATTATTTTTCAAACATATAAAAATTGTCAAATTTTCAAACAGATAAAGATCATCAAAGTACCTAATGAACATTGTTTGATCAGCAAGAACCTCCAGAAATATTAAAAATCCAGACTGGGGCCATGCATAAAAATTGTCACAGTGGCAAAGAAGCGTGATGTATTATCCCAGAGGACGGTATCATTTGTATGTCCTCTGTGGACCTGAAAGGTCTTGTAACCCCCAGTATGAAAATGTTTAATTAATTAACCTACCTGGATTCCTCTCAGCTAGAGCCAAGACTTTAATATACAGCCTGTGAGTGACACAGAGTATATTAAAACAAGGAAATTCGGAAGCAAGTACTGTAGGCTGTATTCTGACTGAAACATGCCAGCACCTTTCTCCTTCTTGGTCCCCAGGAACACAGAAAGGGGATTCATTGCTCTCTCAGGGAAAAAAAATGCCAGGATGAGCGGAGGATGAAGACCATGGGATGCAAAGCAGCACATTTCTGCAGACTGAGACATTGCCATACAGCACTAGCCTTTTTTTCTGGCCTGTCAAGGGGCAAAGTAGTTGTTTTGGTCCACCTGGCAGTCGGGAGCCGAGAGACAGGCCTAGGAACAAGCTAGACAGGCAGCCCTATCAATCAACATTTATATCCCTCAGGTCATTTGGCAAAAGAGCACATTCCTGCCCAGTTTGCAGACCAGGGAGGGAACTGGAGAAAGTAGGAGAATAGTGACTCTGGGGTATTGCAAGAGACAAGAAGGTGACAAGCGTTGAAGAAGACAGGGATATCTGGGAGATATCTTGTTGGCATGGGGACACTTGGGTTACTAAGATAAGAGAGAGTTAGAAGTGTAGAGGGAATCAGGGAATGTAAGGGCCAAGGGAAGCACTGGGCTTAGCAGCGGGTGTAGAGGGAATTGATAAACTGAACAGTTTAATGGCTCAGTTAAAGTATGTGCTGCTGCTAGGATTAACATCATTTTAACACTTCTGATGTGAATTTTGGAGCAAACAATGAACATTGTCTGCAGACAGAAGTATTCTTTCCAGGAAAGTTGCTGTACTATCTTTCCAAGCACAGAGGAAGTAATTTCTTCTTATCTTTTCCATCCAAATGCTGAATGTAACTACCCCTGATCAAAGTCGTGATTTGGATTAGGAAGGGTCCAGTCAAATTTAAAAAACTGAGACAACTAAAGCAGCAGATAAATACAATGGAAAATCTGAGTCAAATCAAATGCTGAAATATGCACAGAAGATACATAATTGAAGAATAAAAATTGTATCTTGAGAGGTTTGTTACAATATGGTAATTTGTATATCCAAAAATTCCTCTACTGCAAACTGGAGTATCCTTCATCTCACTTGTGAGACGACCTCTTACAGTAATTTTATTTAACTCTTCCCTGATAAATTCAGTTCAGCACTTGTAAGCAATACACTGCAGAAAACTATCTTGTTGCACTGTAAAATAAGTATACCAGTCCAAAAATCACAAAGGATAATATATTTTGTTTTCTTAATGGTAGATAGCAAAAAAAAAATTGCCAAAATATTCTGTATATAAGAGTAAAAACCTATTATCATTCCTGATGTCTCTAACCCAGTGGAATTCATGTTTTATAAATGAAATGTTAGATCTTATTTCTTTATTGACTGGAAAAAGCCAGGTAAAATCCCAGAAGAATACCTACAGTACATCTTTTCTGACATGGGGCAATTGGCTGTTTCATTACAGGGAAATCAAACCAGACGTAACTTGATTCTTTATTATCTTCTTTTAGAGAAGAAATGGATCAATCTTTGGAAACCAGTATGGACGATAGTTTAGATGATAACTTGAAGAGAGCATATTTTAGTGTTTTGGGCCAGACAAAATCATGAAATTTTGCTTTAGAGCATTTAAAATGTAGTGAAAGGCACCACTGCATAATTCCAAGCATTTAAAATCTAGGCACAATTCGTCAATACTTGTAAATTTAATTTTTCATAGGATTATTTGGGTTGGAAAAGACCTCCAGGATCATTGAGTCCAACCATTAACCTAGCACTGCCAAGTCCACCACTAAACCATGTCTCGAAGCACCACATCTACACATCTTTTAAATACCTCCAGGGATGGGGACTCAGCCACTTCCCTGGGCAGCCTGTTCCAATGCTTGACAACCCTTTCAGTGAAGAAATTTTTCCTAATATCCAATCTAAACCTCCCCTGGCACAATTTGAGGCCATTTCCTCTTGTCCTATCACTTGTTACTTGGGAGAAGAGACCAACACCCACCTCGCTACAACCTCCTTTCAGGTAGTTGTAGAGAGCGATAAGGTCTCCTCTCAGCCTCCTCTTCTTCAGGCTAAAAAACCCCAGTTCCCTCAGCCACTCTTCATAACACTTGTGCCCCAGATCCTTTACCAGCTTTGGTTTTGTTAGTCTTCTTTAGACATGCTCCAGCACCTCAATGTCTTTCCTGTAGTGAGGGCCCCAAAACTGAACACAGTATTCGAGGTGTAGCCAGTGCTGAGTACAGGAGGATGATCACTTCCCTACTCCTGCTGGCCCTGTTATTTCTGATACAAGCCAGGTTGCCATTGGCATTCTTGGCTACCTGGGCATACTGCTGCTTTATATTCAGCCGGCTGTTGACCAACACCCCCAGGTCTTTTTCCACCATGCAGCTTTCCAGCCACTTTTCCCCAAGCCTGTAGCATTGCATGGGGTTGTTGTGACCAAAGTGCAGGACCTGGCACTTGGCTTTGTTAAACCTCATACAATTGGCCTCAGCTCATAGATCTAGCCTGTCTAGATCCCTGTGTAGAGCCTTCCTACGCTCAAGCAGATCAACACTCCTGCCGAACTTGGTGTCATCTGCAAACTTACTGAGGGTGCACTCAATCCCCTCATCCAGATCACTGATAAAGACATTAAACAGAACTGACCCCAATACTGAGCTCTGTGGAGTACCACTTGTGACCAGCCACCAACAGGACTGAACTCCATTCACCACAATTCTTTGGGCCTGGCCATCCAGCCAGTTTTTTATTCAGCAAAGAGTACACCCATCTAAGCCTTGAGCAGCCAGTTTCTCCAGAAGAATGCTGTGGGAAACAGTGTTGAAGGCTTTACTAAAGTCCGGGTAAATAACACCCACAACGTTTCCCTCATCCACTAGGCGGTTCACATTGTCGTAGAAGGAGACCAGGTTAGTCAAGCAGGACCTGCCTTTCATAAACCTACACTGACTGGGCCTGATCACCTCGTTGTTATGTTGTTTACAACATATTATTTCATTATTATTTTTTAAGCATTTTATGGTCTGAGGGCTGGAAAATATTTAGTGTTCTATACAGGGCTGTTATTTGATGGTTAAATTTACATGCTTTTTATCCATGTTAGCTAAAAATGACAATACATCCCCAGATCCCCTTATTTAGGGTGACTGCTTCTCATCTATCTCTAGTTGACATATCCAAACTGTTCACACAGATTCCATCTGTAGTCAGTCAAGAGCAATAGGATTTCCAGATGATGATTCAACACATGTGTTTTAGATGTATTTCTAAGGATGGAATGAAACCTGCATTGGAGACCTTCCTTTCCCCTAATCCTTCCTAAGTTAGACTTACCTAAATTTATAAATAAGCTTAAAAATTGGAGCATAGAGATAACTTGAAACAGTTAAATTAAATGAGAAGTACCCCAGCTTTACTGATTTGTTTTTAATTACCTAAATATATAACGAAAATAAATGGCAAAAATAAAGTGATATTTTACTGACTGGTACAACATTCACCAGTGTACAAGTAAAATGTGACATATCAATAGTTGGATTAGGTACATAAGCTTAATCATTATTAAAACATAATAAACTTTGCCAACAGGAATCTAAAGAAGTTCAACAAAGGGAAATGCAAAGTCCAAGAACTTCCTGGGGCTGCATTAGGAAGAGTGGTGTCATCAGGTTAAGGCAGGTTATTATTTCCTTCAGTTCAGCCCTGGTGAGACATATCTGGAGTGCTACGTACAGTTCTGGGCTCTCCAGCGTAAGACAGACATGGACTTACTGGAGCAAGTCCGACAAAGGGCCACAAAGATTATTACGGGATTGAAGAATCTGATACACAATGGAGAGGCTGAGAGAGCTGGGACTGTTCAGCCTGGAGAATAAAAAACTCAGGAGTGATCTTATCAGTGTGTATAACAAATACTTGATGGGGGCAAGTAAAGAAGATGGAGTCAGTCTCTCCTCTATGGTATCCAGTGAAAGGACAGGAGGAGATGAGCACAAACAGAAACATAGGAAATTCCACTCAAGCATAAGAAGAAAGTATTTTTACTGTGGGAGTGGTCAAACACTATAACAGGTTGCCCAGAGAGGCTGTGGAGTCTCCATCCTTGGAGATACTGAAAATACACAATCCTGGACAACCTGCTTTAGCTCACCCTGCTTGACCAGGAGGGTTGGATCTCCAGAGGTGCCTTCCAACCTCAGCCGTTCTGTGACTTTGTGTTATAAAACCTGAGGGTACTCATTCTCTTCACTTACCCTCAAAGATATGTAACAGCACCAAGTCATAGCAAAAATGGGAAAGGAACAGTATATCTCATTGAGTGGCCTGGTCTGATGATAACCCAGGTGAAATCACACAGTAAGTGAAGTTAAATAGAGCCATTATCAAATATATATCTTACCCATTATTTTCAGAGTTCTTACTATGCCCCAAACAGTAAGGGAATAAAGATGGGGTCCATTAGATGAGCCTCTTCTGCAAGGGATTTGGCAATGGCTCACTAAATAATATTATTAACAAATACCAAATGCTACAAAGTATAGGCTTTGTAACTCAATCATGCCAATGAAAGAAACTTAATGTGAACTGAAAAATGTCATTAAGTACAGGACAGGAAGAAGCCAGGATTTCATCTAGTGCTTTCTTTTCCTCTGAGACAAGGTCGAGACCATACTTAGCAGAAGTCTGTTTAATGTATTCTTGAAAATATCCAGATAAAGGGATTCCAGAGCACCCATATGTGATCTGTCCCTCATAGTTTCACTATACATATAGCTGGAAAGCTTTTTCCTGATAGCCATCTTCACCTGGTCAATGAGCAAGGAGAGCTGATCCTCTTTACAGTAATCTTATATATTGGCAAACTATTACAATAGAGAACGACTACTCAATATTCTTTTCTCTGTCTTAAAACAAACAAACAAACAAAACCCCTAACCACCCAACCATTTTCCCCTATGCAATATTTTTCACTAGAATTGTCATCATGCAATCTTCTGGCAGTCTATTATATCCCAGACATCCTGCATATATAACTTACATAGAGCAACAAGAAGGGGGGACAATGGAGAAATGACTGCTATGCCCCAGAAAGGGCTGTAGATTCACTGGGATGCAATCTTAAGGACAGAATCAGCACAAGGTAACTGAAGAACAAAGGAAGAACAAATTTTACTGAAAGTAGTGGCAATTTTCAGGTAGTTTTTAATGTGCATCTTGGCTTGATAACAGCAAATGCGAGACCTAAAAACTGTGAAAGTACTAAACCTCTCCTAGCTGTGGTGGATTAAGATCTTTACTACACCTTCTCTAATACCTAAGGTCATCCAAGTTTTATGCCTGTCCAAATATGAAGTTTTCTTACAGTGGGCTGTAAAAACTAGCAGTAGCTAATATGGCCAGGCCCTGTACATCTATTCATTGTCAGTGCATTTACCAGAAGTCAAGAATCCTATCTAAAATGAACAAAACAAAAAAGAAAAAGAATGATGTGTCTTTTCTGGGAATACAGTATAGCATTAGAAGTGACAGTGGAGTTCTATATTTAAAACATGAATTTTGCAGTAAAATTATTAACAGGTAGATTCTTCAGTCCTTTATAAACTGAAAAATTTAACTTAAATGCAGGATGTAAGCATGATTTCTACATCTAAATTAGCACACATCTGAATACTTTGCTTCAGAAAAACTCGGGTATTTCCAGTTTCTCTTTTTAATAAATCACAGTACGAATGAAGTCAGCATTTTACTAATTGCTGCAAAGAACACAAAGAGTAAAGTTATTTCTCTATATTTTTCTGGGACCAGCAATCTCATAGTCTCTCTGTCAGCATGAAAACCCTTGATGTGATATTGAATTAAGAGTTACCTTCTGACAGCCATCTTCATGTAATATTCAAACCCCTTTTCACCACCACAGGCACAGTACAAGCCTGAGATCTTTGCTTGAAGAAGATGGAGAAGTTGATTCATGCCTTTGTCATGTCTAGGTTGGGCTACTTCAATTTATTATTTTAGCTAAGTCAAGCTAAAATGCCTGCTTCAGCATCTCCAATTTTGTCAAAACATCAGTTGCTACAAATCTACCCCAACTCAATACTGTTTATCAACCCACTTCTTTAAGTGTTTCCATTTACTTCTAGTAAAATACCACATTTATTTTAAAGGAAAGCTTTCAGCTGGAGAACCATTTTGAAAGGGGCTTTCAAGTATGTAGGCATAAGCATTCACACATGTAAGTAATAGAGTTTATGCTTGCAAAGCCCATTTTGACAAAAGGGATTTGCTTCAGAAAATTCTATCCTGTGTGTAGCTAAGTGCTAGATCCATCACATGGATGCAGAGATGACAATGTTTTTAAAATATATGAACAAATTTTTCCATAAGTAAAAAGTTTTGAGTACACCCATGGAGTCAGGCCTTTCAGAATTTGGCATAGATTTAAAGTGGATTTTCATTGGGAAGCACCATTGTTAAAGCAGCAGTTTCAGGACAATACCATCACAGCTCACTTCCGGTTTTAGCGGTTTTGAAGGACACAGTCTGGTGGTTTGTACCACTGTCTCAATTGGTTTTTTCTTCTCATAACCCTACTTAGCACAAATAGATAAAAACAGGAGTAGAAACTGTGCTAATCTAAACCAATTTTCTGCATGAAAACTGTAGATTTCTTCTTATTTGTGCATATAACCTAATAAAGCATTATTGAAATAGGTTGTTTCTTTTAGAAAGACATCTGACATTGATAAAAGGACTCCAGGTGATGGGGAATTTACCATATTCTTCACTAATCCATTGCAAAGCTGATTGCCCTCGCTGTTATAAATGTGTATCTTGCATCTACTCTTTCAACTGAAATCCCCTGTGACTGCACGTTGGTTCAAGTAAGATGCCATGACTTGTGTAAGAGCTTAATACATCAATGACTGCTCCAAGTGCTGACAGTACAAAATGAGTGAGCTTTCTCCAACCATCAGATCAGATACAATAATCTTGTTACAGAACATTTATGCTTAAATTTAAATTTATAAAGCATTGCACAGGATTTTAACCATGCTATTTCACTGACCATAATGGAAATTGTCTGACTGCATGCCCTACAAGCTGCTGATAAAAAGTACATGTTAGACACTAAGGGCAAGATATATGAAATGAATTGGGTGCTGCTGTGTTGGGATTTGTAATGCCTAAACTTTTAAGCTGCTTGACTTCCTTTCTGCTATCAGGGTCCTGGATTAGATGGCCAAGACTCAGTGGGAATAACAGTATAAATCAGTGGGAGCACATAGCTGCCTCCCAGCAGCCAGCAAGTTCTGTAGGAAGCTTCTTTATTCTAGCCACTATAAAGCTTTAGCTATTGCTAAAGAGGAAATATATATTGAATTACATTTCTGGTCACGGTTTAGCAGCTTACACTGCAATTAGAAAGCACTGAAGATTCTTTTTGTACTTCAAAATCATGCGTCCAGGAGGTAGATATACTTATCCCCTTCTGTGTGAGGGGATGAGGCAAAAGAAACACTTCAAGAGAAGGCAGTTAGGGTGATGGCTCTTTTACATGAAGGCTCCTAAGTTAAACCCTCTTTCCAGCATGTGTGAAATCAGTAATCAGTTGCTTCCTCTGCTTGAAACAATTATATTCCTCACCACCAAAAGGATCAATCTAAGCACAGCAGATATCATCAAACGCCTTTCTGAACTGCATTACAAAGCTGTGTATGGCTACCATCCTCCAAATTAATTCCCTAAGCTAGGTCCTCATCATGATGTTCCTGGCATTGCTATTCTCTAACCCTCCGTCCCCAAATAAAGATTTTAATCCCAAGTGCCACATGCCCCTCAGCCTTTCACAGAATCACTAAATGGTTGAGATTGGAAAGGACCTCTGGAAGTTATCTGGTCCAACTCACCTGCTCAAGCAGGGCCACCTAGATCTGGTCATCTAGGACCATGTCTGACAGATTTTGAGTTTCTTCAAGGAAGGAGACTCCACAGCGTCTCTGGGAAACCTGTACCAGTGCTCGGTCACCCTCATAGTAAAAAAGTGTTTCCTGATGTTCAAACAGAATCTTCTGTGTTTCAATTTGTGCCCATTGCCTCTTGTCCTGTCAGTGGTCACCTCTGAAAAGAGCCTGGCTCCATCCTCTTTGCACCCTCCCTTCAAATATATACACACATGGGTAAGATCCCCCTGAGCCTTCACTTCTCCAGTCCCAGCTCTCAGCCTTTCCTCATAGGAGAGATTCTCCAATCCCTTCACCATCTTCAGGACCCTTCACTGGACTCTCTCCAGTGTGCCTTGTACTGAGGAGCCCAGAACTGGACATAGTACTTCAGGAGTTCCCCCATCAGTGCTGAATAGAGGGGAAGGATCACTTCCTTTGACTTGCCAGCAACCTTCTAATGCAATCCAGGATACCATTTGCCTTCTCTGTAGCAAGGGCACATTGCTTCTTTGTGTCCACCAGGAGCCCGAGGTCCTTTTCTTCATAGCTGCTTTCCAGGTGGACAGTCTCCGTCATATATTGGTACTTTTCCACTCTGCTGTTTCCATACTTCCTGTTTCTCAAACTCCTGCATCAGGAACATGCAAGATATTTCAGGTTCTTTGATCCTGGTTGCCTGAAGCTTTACTTCTAAACTGTATGGGTTACTGTTTCCAGGAAGCAGCTGAAGTACCACAACACCTCAGAGCTAGACCTCCTGTTCTGATGAAGTGAGGGGAAGTGGGAAAAAGAACTGGGAGAGGGGTAGGGAGAGAAATACTAGAATAATAATCTAGCACATATGACTGGATTATTGGACAGAGAGACACAATTTATGCGCTTCACATAATATGTCAGTAGGACACATAATATGTCACCAGGACTACAAGTCACTTCATGAGCAGAAGTTAGGAGACCTATGTACTATTGAAAATTCCATCATTTCTTTCCAAGTGAGCAAATCCAAAAATATATTTGTCTCAGAATTAGAATTATTTATATCTATTTTTATTAATAAAAGAGGTTTTACATGGTCAATAATTTACTAATTATAAATATTGTTGGTATTAGCAGGAAAGCAAGACATACCCTGACTACCTGATTTACATTTTGTGATAATCCTTTGAATGACTTCATTGTACTGGATGTTTAACAAAGAAGCATTCACAGTGCACTATGATGTACATTGCTATAGTTTATGACCTGCTGGCATGAACTGAATAATACATATCTTATATAATGCTGGTCTAAAATATAATAGATGTGCTCTTGAAACACGAGTTTGCAGGCTGTTCTGTTAGACGCGTGGCCGGGGCCCTAGAAGTTTATACACAAATCTCATTGTCACCTTATAGATCTTTGCTGTTATATGCAGAAACTTATCTTGTCCTTTCTGTTTTGCACCTAAGAAGAAAGGTTGAACTATGTTAACTTCTCTTGCTCCCACTATGTCTGGAATGGGACACCACCCTTGCAAGTAGGCAAAGAGATTCAGTTAATGTTCAGCTCTAGGTAACATTACCAATTCTCTTACCATACTTAACACGGAATAACCCTTCCTGTTGTTAACTTAAGATGTTGATATGTGCTGATGACAGAGAGGTAACTTCTGAGGTATGTGGATTTCAGAATGGCTGCATTTCTTTTTGCAGACTCTTATGATTCTAAAAAGTCCTCATGGGATAAGGCAAAGGCAAAATTAAAGATTCCTGAAGTAACTCTGTAAAAGTATACAAGGAACTTAATAAATCATGTAGACTGCACTTTGGAGCAACAATCTCTAACATATCTGGGGGTTGAGAGACCTCAAACAGCATCTCCAAAAACTATCACTAAGCTCAGCTTTATATGACTACGTTTCACACCAGCTGAGGGAATTCTTTCTCCCTGTTTTTTAGTAATCTAACAAAGCATTTTTGTGTCTCTCAGCATTTAACATTCAATTTGTTAAATGTCACTGAAGAAAAATAAAATGAAAAGACATCAGTTAATAATATACTCTTTAATGTTTCATCATCCCATGACTCTCTGTTTCGCCACGTTGACCTAATTTGCCATGACAGGAACATGGTCCTTGTTTCTGAATATTCCAAGTGTAGAAACGTCTAAATCTTAGTGAGAATCGTATGCTATCTTAGGAAACAGAGACAGCTTTATTGACATTATTTTAACTGTTCATAGTAAAGATAAATCATTAAGAAGACACAACTATACTAAGTGGAACATGATTTATTTAGGTACCTAATGTTTTAATTGCCCCAGTTAGGGACTGATCCTTCCTCACATGGCACTCTGACATTCTTCTTACATCAGACTTCAAAGTAGTTATTTAGTATCTTGCTAGATTAGGCAAAATTGAGCTGTAAATCCAAATTTTGTTAGGACTGTCTGACACTCTAAATGAATTTCACAATATAAAACCTTCAACTGGAGTAAGACAAGCAGGCTAGGAGGTTAAAACAATAATATACCTTCCATCTATTAGCCATGTATTTAAACTCATCCATATTTGTTATCACTGAAAATCCTTATGCTTTGACAGCAGTGGCTACTGCAGGAGTTTCAGCCATGGGGGACAGAAGTCCACATCAAAAAACCATAGAATCATAGAGTCATAGAAAGTTTTGGGTTGGAAGGGACCCCTAGAGGTCATCTAGTCCAAACCCCCTGCAGTGAGCAGGGACACCACTAACTAGATCAGGTTGCTCAGAGCCCCATCCAACCTGGTCTTGAATGTTTCCAGGGATGGGGCCTCCACTACCTCTTTGGGCAACGCATTGCAGTGTTTCACTACCCTCATTGTAAAGAATTTCTTCCTTACATCCAGTCTAAACCTACCCTACTTCAGTTTGAAACTATTACCCCTTGTCCTGTCACAGCTGTCTCATTTTCCCCATCTTTCCTATGGTCTCTCTTTAAAGTACTGAAAGGCTGCAATGTCTCCCTGCAGCCTTCCCTTCTCCAGGCTGAACAAGCCCAACTCTCTCAGCCTGTCCTCATAAGAGAGGTGCTCCAGACCTTGGGTCATTTTTGTAGCCCTCCTCTGGACCTGCTCCAACAGTTCCATGTCCTTCTTGTGCGGAGGGCTCCAGAGCTGGACACAGTCCTCCAGGTGAGGTCTCCCCAGAGCAGAGTAGAGGGGCAGAATCACCTCCCTCGACCTGCTGGCTTGTTTCTCTTGATGCAGCCCAGGGTACGGTTGGCCTTCTGGGCTGCCAGCCCACATTGCTGGCTCATGTCCAGCTTTTCATCCACCAGCATGCCCAAGTCCCTCTCGGCAGGGCTGCTCTCGATCCTTTCTTCCCCCAGCCTGTATCGATACTGGGGGTTACCCCGACCCAGGTGCAGGACCTTGCACTTGGCTTTGCTGAACCTCATGAGAACCGTAAGATCTTAAGTGGGAAGAGAAGAACTGAAAGGCTGATAAAATTAAGCTTCTCTTTCACCTTCAAGACAGCCATCCTAAACCAAGATGGAGGCGTTCTGGCATTATTGTGAGTAAGGTTCTATTTCCATCTTTAATTAACCTGTGAATACGAAAAAGCCTATAGCAGTCATTACTGTTAGGCACCAACTCACGAATGCAAGAATTCAGAAAACTGGAGGAGAAGGATGAGCAAAGGGGTGAAGATTTAGGTTAGATGTCAGATCAGAACATTCTGTTGAAATTATTACAAAGTACTTGCTGGCAGAGAGAATAGTAAATCTGGCCAACTACATTTATTAAAAGTATTCTCTATGCATTATTTATTTACAAATAATCACCTTCCAGATATTTAAGCATTAGAGAGAGACTGTTTTTCCCTAGAAAATTAATTAATTTACCTATCCCAGTATAACCCATTTATTCAATTTATCTTCTTTTTTATTCTACAAGCTACCCGTAATTTGTGCTGTCACATTAATATATAGTGATTCCAGTGCACTTAATCAGGACAACTCTAAAATGAAGAAATGGAAGGAAATGCATAAACATTTACAAGGTCATCTGCCAGCATATCATTTCATGAGTGAAAGTATCCTATGAGGAACACTTTAACCTTAAAAGAAAGATCAACATGAGTACACTTTTTTTTTTTTTGTTTATTCCTAGATTCATAGGCTTCATATGTACTAATCAGTATCTACCATTCCCATGAGATAATTATCATGAAAATTATTAGTTCCAAATGCAGCACCACAGAAAGTAAACTCAGATAATCATTTGATCTTTCATGTTTGCAACCAGTTTCACACGTTCCTCCCTTACAATCCCAAATTAGTTTTGGCAACTCCCACTGATTACCGTGTACTCTCACTTTCGAACATTTTATATTAATTCAGAAGCACAGATTAATTCCCATTAGCTATGTTCTCAGAAGCTTGGAAATTATTTTGGATATACTTTCTACAGTGTTCCTTTTTCTTCTGGTGCACACCTATGGTGGAATTTAGGAGGAGTTCAAGGTGGGGATGTTCCCTGATCTGCTGAAACCTTTCACAACGAAGAACATTTCCCGATGGAACATAAAAAAAATTCACCTAGCAGTGGAAACATAGGCTTTATTCAAATCAAAGCAACTTGCAAATAATTGAACAGATAATTTCAAGAAATTTGTTTAAACTTATCATATGCATATAGGAGTACATTTCTAAATGTAAGGGAAAAAAAAAAAATTTCTTCCAACGAAGATCAGAGGTGAGAAAACAGATAGCCAAAGTAGAGGAAAAATACACAATTTATGAATTGTTTTCATCCACTTGGGTTCCTGCCTGTGACAACGTTATCCTAAACATAACATTAAGATATAGCCTGCAGTCCAATTATCTGCCTGTTCTAGATGATAAGGGAGAGGAGGTAAGTATAGGGCAGTGAAGTATGGCAACTTTTGTCAATGCCCTCTCAGTGTTAAACAAGATAGTATCACTCCACTGAAAGAAACTTTAGACTAGATTCCAATTACAGACAATGGAGAGCACCAGGCACTTCTAGGATGCAATTAATTATTTTAGATGTCTATTTTGGATGTGCTCTATCACATCCTGAAAATATATAGTACTCAACAGTGTATAGGGGCATCTAGACATTTAATTCACATGTGGACAGTGTAGATGTACATATTTGGTCAAAGCCCATGCCATTTCTCTGATTACTTTGGCATATTTCTTTCATTTGGAAAAGTCAATGAGGAGCCTTATGAGTGACTAACTCCATTGGTATCTGTAGTCTGCAAGTCACTCAATCAGTTTGATGATTTATAATGCCAGATATTATGTTATCCAAATACTGTTCCTTATTAGATAAGCTTCAGGCAGTGTTGTGTCCTTCTGGCCAGTTGCCTTTTCTGCTGAAAATCAGATTTATGTCTTGCAAAGCTTTCACCAGGCCTCTGTTTTCTGAGGAGTATATGAGGACAGCATTGAAGCCTCTGTGCTCTGAGCACGCATTCAGTTAGACTACCACTGGCATCGTTTTTTGTCCTTCAATGTCAAGAGAGGGAACCACTGGGACAGCTCATGCTATGGCATATCCAAGATATTGACAACATGCAGCTCCTTATGTTCACTTTTTTAATTTACAAGTCCAGTTTAACAATGAGCAGAGCAATGTGTGCATTGATGGTCTCATGGAAAAGCAGTGACAGAAATTAAGAGTAATATTTAAAGAAAGTAAAATTAAGAAAGAATTAATCACCTATTGCCACTCCTGATAGAGATTAAGGCTTTCAACACAAGGCATGTTATTAGATCCCCAGCTACTTCAAAGATTATTCAGTATCAGTTTCAGCCAAAAGAGACCTTTTTTACTCAAAATTTTTATTTAAGGTGTTCACACATTAGTTCTTGAGGACTAATGCCTTCCTGTAGTAAACTAGGGCTTTGTCACTTCCAGGTGAAATCATGGTATATGGCAGTACTCAGAACTACCCAAAAAGGCAGAATTTAGTGGGCCTATTTATTAAGTAACATATCTGAGAGAACACATGAACCTTGGCTGCCCTAGCTGTAAAATGACCAGAACAAATTTTGCAGTGGTCACTTGGAACCATAAAGCTGCAAACAGACATGTTTCTGACTTTGTGAGATCCCTTGTCCCTCAGTCTCTGATATGACCGTGGTAAATCTGACCTGAAGTGTTTGCACTTATACTGCTGTGCCATGAACAACAGGTTTCTTACAGGGTGTCATTTGTATCTGATTGTTTTTAAACAGTTACTATGTTATCAGCTAACATTTCTAATTAATAGAATATTCTTAACAAAGACTTTTTTTCCTCAGGCTACTCAATGCTATGCTACAGACCAGACTTTGGCATGGGAAGGAACAAACTTCTGTTCTAGGCAAAGTTTATAATTGCTTTAATTAAAAGTGAAAATGCAGATATACCTTGAGATCTACTTTGCTCTGTGACCTTCCTTCTCTCTTGATTAGACAGGATCTTGCTATTTTCAACCATCTATCCTTCTAGGCTTTTTAAAGTAGACTGCTCATGGAGCTGTGAGGGTTTAGCAGGAAGCAAGTAAAAGACATTCTTTTGACATTAAAAGAGTTCACAGGAGTTCCCATTTTCAATGCTTTTATGTATATTTCTGTAAGATATAATTTTAAAATTATGTGTTGCATTTGGAGAATGAGTGTTTATATGGAAAACTCTTTAACATATAAATAAATAAATAGATGTATCCTGTGAAAGCTAAGTCTTGATATACTTGATATACTAGATTCATGTTGTGGACGCAGTCCAGCTAGTGAACCAGTTCTAGTGTAATACTGTAATTACTATAATTCACAATTACCATGTTTAACTAAGGTAGTTTTAAAAATCTCTTTACAGCTATAAACCAAACATTGATATTTACCATAAAGTCTATTCATGTTATATTTCATCCTGTCTTGTCCTGTCAATCAATGCCTAATGCAGTGTTAGTCTAATTATATACATACAATGTAATTATATTGTAAGTAGAAATCCTCCTATTAAATATAACAATGCTTTAGACATAAGTAGACTAAAGAAACAATGATCTACAGAGTTGTGTACAATGATTCTTATCTAAACAAAGAGCTGAAATGTCATATGAAGATGGAGCACAATTAAAGTGATTGATATGTAATTTTTTACACTAGTTAAGATATTTTATGCTATCTGACTACTTTACAATGCACTCTAAATTAAAAAAAAATTGTGTCATAATTCTGGTTGAAGATATATATTTCTGTTGCTGATTTAACCTTTTAAAATTACACTATTGTTTTCGAGGAAAGCTTATAATGCTTCTTAGATGAGTGACGTTTTCTTTTTAGCTTTAGTACTTTACAGAAGAAAAGATGAAGCAAGGAGAGCATCAGATCTGGGAAGCACGTGCACCAGCTATTATCAGTCACCTAGCTCATACTTGTCTCATTAATGTGGTTTCTGAAGAAGGTCAGACCTGTAGCAGATGTATTACTCAGGTGACAACAGGAACATCAGCACTGATGCGTATCACTCACAGAAGTAAAACCTCTCTGCTTGGGCCATTGCTGTCCAGTCAGGACACCATTACAATGAATAAATTGTTACACTTAGTCTCATAAGTGTGTCTAAAAAAGAACTGCCAACAGTGTACTTCCTTCTTTCAGTTCTACAGAATAGATCTCCTCAGATGCAGACAAAGGAGGAATTTTGGAGAGAGGAGGAGAAAAACATGTCTGTATTCTCTAAGTGGGTCATATCATGTGGGAAGAAACCTACAAGGCTGGTGCCTTTCCAAAGTATGAATTAGACAACAATGAACACACAGAATCACAGAATCACAGAATGGCAAGGGTTGGAAGGGACCTTGGCAGATCATCTAGTCCAACACTGTAGATCAACATCCCCAAGAGGTATTCAGTGCAGGCTGAAAAACCTAATCTAAGTGTCTAAATGTCAGTGCCTATATGTAAACTAAAAGTCTAAGTTCCCATTACAGTCAGCTGAATGTTAGTCAATACAAGCAAGAGGCCTCTACATCTGACTAAATATCACTAGCTACTTTGGGGTGACTTTAAGAGCTCTCCAGAATCTATTAATTGTATTGACCAGATGGAAGTTTAGATACCTCACATGTTGGTGCTTGCATTTAGAAACCTGAATTTAGATTTTAGAATCCAAAGCTGAGCATCAGCCCTGGTCTGTGTTTGTAAGTTTGGGAACAAATTATGTTCATGTGATCACAGGAATCAGAAGTATAGAGAAGCATTCTTGCTTGTTAGCTGTTCAGAATGAACTCAGTATATAAATAAAACCCACAAGATTTAAAACCCTGTAGCCAGGGACAGACTTGAGCATAATCATTTACAGAATTTTGGGGGATCTGTTCTCAGAGTCCTGTGGTCTGGCCCACCTAATACTACTTTACTGAGTTACCACACAGCAGCAACTCTAATTTGTCTGCCAGTCATTAGGTCTTGCCCCCGACATATGCAAAGTAGCTTGTTCTTCTTTAAAGAGAAAATAACCTCAAAAAGTCAAATGTGCTGGGGCAACAAGTGACCTGTACACAAACCATGACCATAAAACAAGTGGACCAATGTGACTTGTTCCTGTGTGTAGTAATAACTCACTCCTTCCAGACTTGTTGTCCTCTACCCTTTGAGGAAACTGAGCCTATACGGGGTCTAGTGTTGTAGTGAAAGGATGCAAGACAGACCAAAAAAGCTAAAATGTCAAGAAAAGGAGGTACAGAGATAGGAATGTGTGATAACAGTTTCACTTGGGAAGGCTTGGGAGGCTTCTATGGCTGAAATACAAGAGAAATTGGTTTTTAATTTTTTAAAAATAATTTAGGACTACCCTTCTAAATCTTTCTTGAGACCAGTCTGGCCATCTCTAAAGAAGTTTTCCTCATATTCAGATGGAACTTCCTGTGTTTCAGTTTGTGCTCATTGCCCCTTATGGTGTCACTGGGAGTGTTCTTTAAACATAGGAATACTTGGGGTTCTATTGTCAGATATCTTCATATTTATGGCATATTTGACATACAAGGAGAGGCTGAGAGAGCTGGGACTGTTCAGCCTGGGGAAGAGAAGGCTCAGGGGGATCTTATCAATGTGTGTAATAAATACCTGATGGGGGTGAATAAAGATGGAGCCAGACTCTTACCAGTCATATCCAGTGAAAGGACAAGAGGTAAATGGCACAAACTGAAATGCAGGAAATTCCACTCAAACATAAGAAAAAAACTTTTCTATTGTGAGTGAGGTCAAACACTGTAGCAGATTGCCCAGAGATGCTTTGGAGTCTCCATCCTTAGAGATATTGAAAATGTGACTAGACACAACCCTGAGCAACCTGCTTCAGCTGATCCTGCCATGAGCAGGGAGTTGGACTAGAGGATCTTCAGAAGTGCCTCCCAACCTCAGCCATTCTGTGATTTCATGATTTCTCAGTTCCATATGCCTGGTTATTTTTAATAACTCTTTCAACTTTCTGAAAACTTTGGAATCATTACTGTTTTCACATATTACACAAGACTATTTAGAAATTTGCATTACGTCAGAAGTTTAGCATAAGCACTGTAACATTTAAACTTGATAAGCACAAATCAAAGTTTAAAACACTGGTGACTTTCATATTCATTGTCCCTTTTTTTTAGCTCTTCAAGCTTTAATTTCCTCATTTTTTATATATTTTTGTCATTAAATTTCAAAAAGCGTGTTTGAGATGAGAAACTGAATCCCTCTATATGTATAACAGTTGCCAGCTGAAAGTCAGTAAGTAGTGAATGGAGGTAATCCACTAGCAAAGTAACCTTTACCAAGTTTAACAGCCTTCACCCACCTACAAAGCACACCCAGAAAGCTGTGATCCCTTATAACCCAGACATCCACAGCTCTGAGCATCAGCTGGGGTGCACTCCCTGCCCTCCACTCTCATTTATATCCCCATCTCTCTGCTTCCTTTGAGGGTATGTAGCATCTCACGGAGGTGCACCTTGGTGCACCTTGAGGCAAGTCCCCAGGCAGTAGTTTTATCCCATTGAGCCATAACTGATTGTCACCCTTTCAGCTGCACAAAATGTGGCTTACGTTGAAGTCATTCACTGAATATATTGAAGCACTGCTTTGAAAAGGTATGCCTGTATTTTCAAAGTGAGGTGAATTTCCATGGACAGCTGAAGCAAGATTTAGAACAGATCAATGAAACCTCTCTCAGCTGATACAAAAAAAAAATGTTGTGTAGACTTTTAAATAATCAAAGAGTTAATCTAGTTTCATTCCTACATGACTAAAACTCACTGGTAGGCTTTTATTATGTTAATTTTCCAAACTTGCAAAGCAAAAAACTCAGTAAACTGAAAGTAACCAAAGGGGCTGTTTGGTAGAGACAGAAATGAACTGTGCCTTTTGAAGTGTTCCAGAGAAAATGTGTTCAGAATATTTAAGTCTCAAGTGAGTTACCAAAGGTTATTCATTCACAAGTGAGATAAATTCATACCTGTCAAATTGTCTGGATCCTCTGTGTGATCACTAGGGCCTCAAATAATTTATTTTTTTCCCCAGTGAAAGTTCAATATTTTCACATATCCAAATGTAGTAGCATTTCCTGTGTCTGAAAGTAAATTAATTCATTTTCCTTTCATCTCACTTTCTACTTTTACCAGACTAGTGTAAAGAAAAAAAAAAAATCCAGGTTGGCTGACATAAATTGTTTTTAAATACAATTTCACAGTGCAAGCAGCCTGCAACCTCCTTACAACAGATACTGTATTTGTAAACACAGTCTTCAGTAAAATCCTATGGCTGTCAGTGATTTAAAACGGGTGTGTACAGTATTATTTCAAACTAATTCAAGACCTGCTTAGCCCTTGAACATTTTCCCGCTGCTTAAGTTCTCGTATGTGCAAAAGAAGGGTATATGAACCAAAAACTTTCCTTCTTCTCCACTTTGACACTTGGTCCAAAAGGAATTATATGCAGCCTAAACTTGCCTTATTGTAGTAACAGGAATCACTGTTTCCATCATGCAAAGTGTGGACTGAATTTGGTATCAGCCCTGTGGACTGATGAAAATTCAGTGGAGCAGGGTGAAAAAAGGAGCCGTGGAGTCAGCAAGAATAGCAGAAACCTTACATTTGCAAGGAAAAAAAGGAGATTATCAGGGCAGGTAACAGAGAAACAGTTTTCTCTTGAAGCTGGAGCAGCAAAAATGGTGGACAGAAGCACTTACGAGCAGTCATGTTACTGAGAGACACAAAAAGAGACAGAGACTGACTCTGCAGACTTTTCCTGTGTTTTCCTAACTGTTCTTTTTACTACCTGCACATAATAGCAATTTAGATTGTAAGTGGGTTCAAGGTCACAGTCACAGCACAGCCAAATTTTTTTAAAGGAGTATTTATTTTTTTACATTTCTGACTGCATGGCAAATAGCTTAGTTTTATTTACTTTCACAAAGAAAGAAAAGGAAAAAACAAGTCCCATACACCTTTCACAAGTTTTTTGCTAACTAGATTGACATTAAAAAAAAACAGAATATGTTTTCTCAAATAATAATTCTGTTTTATATTTTTGTATTCTGTACTTCTTACATTTTCTGGTTTTGTTAGTGAAGTGCTGTATTTTGCAGCATTTACATCCTACCTTTTGCTGTATTTGGCATCTCAGTGCAATGAAATAAGATGGAATAAGGCAGTGGGACAAAATTTGGAAAATCTCTGAGTACTTTCTCCTGCATAGATAAGCAATTTCAGAATTCTTACTTCTCCATATAGTATCATTAGATCTCACACATAGCAAACTACCTTCAGGAATATATCTTTCATTCTATTCAATTTATATCTTTCTGAATAAAACTGTAAATTCTCCATTCAGGCACACTAAAGTGGTTGGCATCTTTTTTCTGAAAATCCATGCATTATTTTGAAATCTATGTACTACTCCTCAAACCTCACTTAGGATACAGTGGTTCTGAAAAATGCAGCTAACATCATCTACTGTTTTGTTGATGCTTGATTCATAATGGGGAATAACTATTGGAGGAGAGTTAAAACAATGAAACATTCAATCAAAGCAAAACTGAAATATTCTGTTTCCTAAGAATTAAAGATTGAAGTATTCTATGTTTGCACCTTGAATAAGACCAGATTGCTCTTTTGGATAACATTTTTTTTATATTTACATATGTAAGTTAGAATGTGCATACAAATTAAATATAAAAGAGTAGTTTTATTATTACTATTACAAAGGAATATCTTCCTTATTTGACCTTTTATTACAATAGAAAGCTATTATGTATATATGAAGCTACAAAAAATTATTTTCTGGGGTCCTGATAGTACTAATAGTGTACTATTTACACTATTGTAATCCACTGCTGTAAAATTTACAAAGCTGACATCCTTTGATCCTGCTAAGGGGAGAATCTGGCCCAATGGGGTCAGAGAAGAATGTAGCAGCATATGTATATTGTATAAATACAAATAAAATAGATCACAAGATACTCAGAAAATGACAGCTACTTTAATTCTTAAAGGGCTTAGACTTCCAACCCCTTTAGAAATTATGAAATGAAGAATAACAAAAAAACAACCCCCCATTATTATCCAAGCGCAAGTGGTATAAGATCATTTATCTTGATGGATGTCACCTTAGAGCACATATTATCCCTATCTCTCAAAGTGTTTTTTCCCCCTTATTTCATCTCTGACATTCATTGTAAATTTAATGATCCACATACGATTTGCTGGTGTCTCAGTCTGGTGTTTTGAATCACGAAACTAGTGCTAAATTTATGGCACTGCAGTACCACTTAGTGAATCATTAAGCAGTACAGTGATTTTAATGATTTGGATCATACTGGACCTCATCACTGTATAATGAGGTTCCATTTAGTGTAAATTTTATGTAAAAATTCAATTTGCAAACCAACAACATGAAACTACAACATTTTTTCTAACCTGACGTTGTATTTATTTATTATGATTTCCACCAGTGTTTCACATGGGGAAAGAAACTGCTACCTCATTACAAAAATAATTTTTTACAGTCTTCGCACCACTGAAAAATATGTACTTTCAGATTGGTATTTTTATAGAAATCTATTCTTAAGCATAAAGCTCTAGAGGACTCAGATATGGTTATTAGAGTATGCTAAATTAGGTTGCGATATTACTGATCTGGCTAAGCACTCGGAGAAGTTATTGTTCAAAGGGCTCCCAAACCCTTCTTTGCTGTCCGAGAGGAACCACCAACACAGAGGGGCACATTCATTACTGCTCCGCTCAATAGCATTGGGTCACCCCATTGCTGTTTCCATTATAAACTCTGTTTTTCAGGCTGAAGGCTTTCAATGCTGAATGTTTATACTTTGCTTCTCTAAAATATACTGAAGGAACTGAATAGATACATGTTATTGACCCAAATACAGATTTCCATTTCCCTATTTGAGCTGGTTTACACTGTAAGAAGTGTAATGGGCACAATGGAGCTCATGTATTGTTAGAATAACTAGCAGTTCATATAGAAAGTTTTTCATTTGCAAACTAGTAGTTTCAGACATTTTTTTCAGCAAAGTTTGCTCTTCAGGACGATTTTCATCAAACAAAAGCAATCTAAAATATTCACAGATACTACTTGGATCATTTTTAATTCCATTTCATCTAACTTCTTGGTAGTATTAACTAATATGGTTGGTCCAGAGTCCTAAAACAGAAGAACCTTAATGGGAAGAAAGTACAGTTCTTGAAAAGACTGATGGTTTTTCAGTTCTTCTGGTCCAGATGACATGCGTTTGAGGAGCTTGAGATTTAGTTAATTAAGTTATTGAAGCACTACATTATTTTTGAGGTGGTGTAAAAAAATGGGGATATACTAAAAGTCCTTAAATTAGTTGTTCTGTTAGTTCAACAGCACACGGCAGCTCAGACTCTCTAAGTACTTTAAAAATGTCAAAGGTAAAAAAGAAATGAATAGGATGAGAGAGTGGGCTTTTGCTCCAAGGGAAAAAGGAAAACAATGAGTAATAATTACCATGCAGTAAATCAAATACATATAACTGGCAAAGAAGCAAAGTAACACAATGACCCTAACAAAGTCTCCAAGAAATGTCTGTTACAAAACATCCTAGAATGGTGCAGCCACTTTTCTGCATGACTACCCAACTTGGATGACCATTGCCAGACATTAAAGGGAGAAATTTTCTGTTAAACAGCATCAATTGCTAGGAATTATGTCATGCTACTTACCTGTGCATTTTTAGAATGGAGAGGAATATAACAGAGATAGAAGCTCCTCTCAGCCTGTTAGCTTTCTTTTCCATGGTGCAGTTGTAGGCACAATATCTTTTGGAATCAGAAACATTCAGTAATCTGACCTGAGAGACAGTAAATCTTGCTATATAAAGTTGTGTAGTTGCTGTAGAGTTGGAAAGAATAGTCCAGGAAGTATAAGTTATGTAGCAAACAATTTGAAATATATCTTTTTAAAAAATTACAATTGAATCCACATTTGCTTGTAACAGTACTGTAGCCACAGGAGTGCTAGCTCTGCAAAGCAAAACCTGTCTTTAGCCATATATGCAGTGTCCAATGCATTTTTGCTACTATAGGTTTAGGAAATAACAAGGCTTGCTTTCATCTAGCTGGAGGGATATACACATGCACACCTTCATATGCAATGGATTCAAGAATACTCTCATATGTAGGTTTGCAAGTACCAGAGCTAAACAAGCCCAGTTTCCTATGGATTTGTGTGTCACAGCTGATACCCTCTCCTGTTACAGATGCCACCTTTCCAGCGAACATTTCCTGCTCACAAAAAGCACATCTGTTGTGTGGATTCTCTGATGTCTCATGATGGCTGAGCAGTGGTTGCAATATTTTCTTCAGCTGGGTCACTAACAGGGTCTCTCTCTTCAACTTCACAATCTACATTACACATTTTCACAGATTTGTGATCCGTGAAACCTATACTCTGCTGCAAAATTTGGTCAAAACTAGCTAAAGGGTATTAAGAGAGGAAGAGTTGAGGGAAATAGTCAAACAGACGTAGACCACGATAGTATAAATGCAGAAGATCTTTTTCCTTTATAATCAAAATAAAAATAGAAATTTGGGTTAGCAGTTTCCTCAAAGGCTGTCTTTTGTTTAAATTAGGTGGAACATTTTAATTTGCTCTTCCCATGATCTCAGAACTTCATAGCAATAAGATTTTTTTAACATGCTGTATCAACTCAGCTCAGCCAGAGCATTCAAATGAATTGGCCCGCAATTTTTCTTTAAAGTGGGTGCAGCAAAACCTCAAAAAGGGTTTGGAATCTCTAAAGGATGCTTTTATTGTGGCATAAGCCAGAACAAAAAAACTTTTTAAAGAGAAAAAATTCTGGTCTGGCAGGTGAGACAAAATAAACTACGAGGGCTGGCAAAGATACCCCAACATGCACCTCTGCCTGACACACTGCCATTTCCAGGTGTTTGTGCTGGTTTCCTAGGGAAAAAAGGCTTTTGTGGATGAATAAAGGTCTACTCATCCATCAGTCCTGGTCAGCTTCTGGCCATTGACAAAATTCTGGTCAATTTTAGCCAAGCTTGATAGAGTAATAGAAGAGCCAAAGACAATTAATTGGAACAAGTCTTTCAGGAATTAGCAGATGGGCTATGAAGGGTGTCCATAGGTAGCCATAAGCCTGCTGATCTAACTGGTGTGTGCAGACAGCCTACTGACACACGTGCATCCTGGAGTGAGTGAGACCTCTGTGGCCACTTGCCCAGGCAGAGGTTCAAGTGTATGGGAAGTGACTGTGGGCACTAAAGCAAGGGAAGAGGAACTTACAGGATAGATGAAAGAGAATTAAGGGTAGTGCAGTAGGAAGTGGAATTATTTTGTGCGTTTAGAAGATGTAAGACTCACATCCACAGGTGACTAAAAATCTCCACTACTCAATGAAAACTCATTTCTTCTTATTCTGATGTCTTGTCAAATTAACTTTACAGAGTTAGTAAACAAGTGACAGCCTATCCTTTGGAAAACAGGAACTACAGGGTTGCAGCAGCACCAGTTATAATTAGGTTGTTGCAAGGACTTTCTCTGGTCATTCAGGTTACCCAAGGCATCTGGACCATACAAGCAGTGTGACCCATACAAGCAGTGTTCATAACAAAAAATACTTTGAGTGATTCCTCATCAAAGATTAGCTAACTGACAGGTTAGCATGACAGCTTTTTGTTGGTTTCCTGAGCAGCTTTGTTCCAGCTCATACAGAGCACACAGTTCATCCAACACAGGGATTAGATATCTAACCAGTTAGCAAATAAAGCTTCAAAGCAGATAACATGACACTATTCAGAAAAAAGTATTATTGTAGTGTTTGGTCTGTGAGAAGGTAATGGTGTTCAGAAAAAAACCCTACTGCTATTGTCAAAGGTGACTTGTGATTCTGGCCAATGCTCTAAAACATCTAAAAGGTTAATGTATATTTCAGAATATTTCATGTAAAACAGACACTTTAAAGGCAATTTGAATTATCCACCTCATAAATCAGCATTTTTTTTAAATGTTGGCTGGAACCTATATCAATTTTGAGTTATTTCTCTTACAAAGTGTAGATCAGTCATGTAGAGTCTTTATTTTAAGGGTATGACCAAAGCTAAAAAGTTTCAAAAATGCAGTTTCTAAATGTGAAAACATCATTTTGTGGCTGTGAATTGAAAAAAAAAAAAAAAGGACCCAAGCAAATCCTGAAAACAAAAAAAAAATGACAAGCCACTCCTCCACACACACAAATCCAAGGTTTGTCACAGACTGAGATGGAGGATGAATAGCATATGAATACTTGAAAGTCTGTGTACTCTTTGATTTCAGACAGCTTTGTTTTGCCAACTCCATTTTCAAGCACCCAAGGACAAAAATAATAGACACAGTAAACTTGCTTTTGGCATCTTACCCACAATATGACTGGATAAACTTTTATTTTTCTAAGTTTTTATTCAGTCATTTGTAATAACAGGTAATTCTGCTTAAAATCTAAGTTGTATGCTGATGATTTTTTGAAACACTGTGTAATGTTTTGCAACTTCATTATCTGGTACTTTCTGTGTATCAGGGCATTTTCATCTCCAACATCAGCTTAGTATGTTTTATTCAAGATCGTAATGTACTTGGCATGAGATGATTTATTTTTTTTTAATTTTACTTTTAATTGGTGTGTAATAAAAATCTATATCATAAAAACAAAGAAAATTTTCCCGTGGGAAGAATTTCCATGTCTTTGGTTACTTGCATTTTTTCAGGGTGTTTCTCTCTTCTACACACACCAGCACCAGACACTTTACCTCCAGTGCTACCACTTCTCAGATGATCTTAATTTTATGGTTTAGTAGCAACTAACCATATGAAGACCAATAACAAGCAGAAATTTATTTGACAATGGCATGACTAATATCACAAGAAAGCCTGAATGAAAATGACAATGGAAAGCAGGATTCTGCTAAACAATATCAGCATCAGCCTAGTAATCTAGGAGGTATTTGGATAAAGATAATTGGAGGTCCTATTTGTAAGAATATGTGGACTACAAAAGAAATGCAAACTTTATTAATTCTGAGACTGTAAATTAATTTCCTGTACTTAAAAACCTCATATTTTGTCCATTCACAGACATTTGCTTTTCACAATGCTTTCAGCGCAGACACTTTTGCTCCCTTCCTTCTTTGTGCATCCTCTATGATATTAATGAAAAATAGCAATATAGGCATTTATAGTGTAAGTGTTGTTAGTATGCATGTACATGTGCATGCATTTAGTGTATTATGTTGAAAAAATGGTAACAGTGGAAAACTTTTGGAGATAGTCCAGTTTTTATGAAAGCCTCAAGGAGCCTTAAACTAATGGGCAAAATAATGTAGTTAAATAAATTGATTCTTACACTGTTGCTAGTAATTTACTTTGATACTGACTTCTAAAATATTCTTTTTAATATTAAGAAACCTAGGATACAAGATGATTTATTCCAAACCTCTGAAATTTGTTGGTAGCCCATTGTTGATCTTATCATTCAGATTTTAAAATATCTGATCAGGGATTTTTTCTGCTCCAACAGTTTTAATTTTGCAAGCCACTGGACCTTAATGTGAGCTAATCTCTTTACCTATTTTGTACGTGTGTGTGGGAAATCTAAGAAGGCTTTTTTTGTTTAAAATAACGAGTTTATGTGCACACACAGCAATTACTGACATTTTATAAAGTTCATATTGCTGTTCCATATATCTCAAATGTCTGTATCAGGGCACCAAAGAGAAAAAAACACTTTGAAAACAGAGCCCGAATGAGACGCTAGGTTAATACAGGAGTGAGTCCATTTTAATAGCACAATTTTTGCTTTATTGCATTATACTTCAAAGAGACTTGAACATAATTGGTTTCCATTTTCCTCCTCTTCTACACTAATAAAGTCTGTGCTAAGGATATTCTGCCATGGAAAGTAAATATATCCTTTCTTGTACCATGTACAGAAATTTATAGGAGGAGTTGCATTAGGAGAAAAGAATGACATATGGCCAGGGAATCCTTAAAATAAAAGGAAAATAAGTGGATTTATGCTTATAAAGTTGTTTAAAAACAGAGAAAAGTGAACGTAGCAAGTGTAGGAATATCACAGAAACCTATGGTGGTGTTAATACACAGATACAAGGTATGAGACTGTATCTGGAGTTTCTATTTAGCTCTGACTTCTACATCGCTGTCCAGTAAGTTTCTGAGAGTTGTGTTTGAGCCTTGTCCAGTGTCAGCTATGGCATTACCTAGAGTGGTGGTTTGACCTTGGCTGGATGCCAGATGCCACCAAGCTGCTCTATCACTCTCCCCTTCAGCAGGACAGGCAGGGAGAGAATGAGATGGAAAAGAAAGACGATTCCTGGGTCAAGATAAAGGCAGTTTAATAAAAAAAAGCAAAAGCAAAGGCCGTACACGGTAGCAAAAAGAAAAAGATTTTATTTTCTACTTCCCATTAGAAGGCCATGTCCAGCCACTTCCCAGGAAGCAGGGCTTCAGTATGCATAGTGGTTGCTCTGGAAGACAAAACATCATAAAAGACGAATGCCCCCCCTCCTCTTTTTTTTCCCTTAGTTTTTATATCTGAGCTGACGTCATACGGTATGGAATATCCCTTTGGTTGGTTTGAGTCAGGTGTCTTGGCTACGTCCCTTCCCAAGATCTTGCCCCCTTCCAGCCCACTGGTGTGTGTGGTGGGGGAGGGAGGGATGTTGGAGACACAGCCTTGATGCTGTTCGAGCACTGCTCAGCAATAGCCAAAACACTGGTGTGTTATCAAAACCTTCCTACATACCAATAGAAAGCACAGCACTATGCAGCTTGACCCAATACATCTAGATTAGTTCACATTCCAGTACTTAAAGGAATGTATTGTTTTCCATGTTTTGTTTAACACTGATTACTCAGTCAGCACTTAATGAAGAACCAAAATCTACTTAGTGGACATCAAGTAAGAATTTTGAAGCTGAGAAATAAGAATAAATCTGAAAAATAAGAAAAGTGTAGTAAAATAACAATAATAATAACAATAGTAATAACAGGAATCTCCTCAAGCCTGAACTTTAAGCTGCCATTCTCTTTCAAAGGATCTGTGACGTCTGGAATTGCACTTCAAAATGCTGTCTTATAATACTGCTGATGTATTCTAATTGTGGGACTATCTGAAAGGGGGAAAGTTCAACTGTGTATAAACATAACTAACCAACTTGCACTTTATCCACCTTCATGTTTTGTGAATGTCAGCTGTATCACCCTCAGTCTTCTCTACAAAAAGAAGGCAAGCCTTTCAAGTCTCTCTTCATAAATCAGCTATTCTGTCTCCTAATTCTCTATACTCTCCTAAAATCCATTATGTCTTTCTATGGAGAGGCTGGAACTACCCACAGTACTCAATATATTGAGCCAACAAAGTCTTACACGGTAGGAAAATGAGAGCTTGTTTTTTCCTCCCTTCCTTTCTTTGAGATGATCATCATTTTGAAGGCTTCTTTTTGGACTTCCCCTGCCCACCAAGCTGATAATTTCAAGGACTGACTTTTCCCATAGCTGTGACTACGGACTGTGTTCTGCATCATAAAGACATAGTTTAGATTTTTTTTTTTCCTAGGTGCTTTACATTTATCTGTACTGAATTTCATTTTCCATGGTTTTTGCCCACTGACCCAGATTTTGTAGGTTGTTCTGAAGTTCCTTGTCATTGATATAACATTTCACTCAAAAGACTTATCATGTACAAATTTAGAGATTGCTTGGTCTGGTCCCTTCTCCAGGTCAAGATGTTCAATAAAACTGGTCCAACTGACTATCCATGTAGTATCTCAGTATGAATTTATCTCCATTGTGAAAAAGGGGCTAGTAAGGCCTGTCCTTTGTTTGCTATCCTTATCCAACTTTCATAAAGGAACCTGTCTTTCCATCCTGTGTCAACTCAGTTCCTTTAAATGGTGAAACATCTTGTCAGAAATGTTTGAATATAGAAATGTTGCCAGACCTCTATAAGAAAGTTGCTGCATATTTAATGTAAATAGCAACTGCAAATTCCAGAGGTTTGAGGGGTTTTTTAATTCATCATTTTTATCAAAAGCTATAATCTTGGCAATTTTCCTTGAAGACCAAAATAGCAAAAAAAGTTTCCTATGTTAAAAACAGTTGACACAAATAAAAGAAATGCATGAAATATCATACTTTTATTTGAAATGCACCATATGTCCTCTAACACCTATGCACAATAGGGTGCAAGCTTAATGACTTGCTTCTTGTGCCCCTTTTGTAATTAGGTATTAGAGGACATATGGCATGGTGCAGCCCTAGCAGTGAATTTTCTTGTTTTGATGGTTTTCTGCTACAGGCATAACATTACTTCAGCGATGATATTGTTGAGAGAATTAATTCACATGTTGATTTCTAGCTTTGAAACCTGAAATTCCTTTCAGATTATACGCATTTATGAAATCTCAAAACCAAATATGTAATTAGCATCAACAGGTGAATTATCATTAAAAAAAGAGCATAATCAGTTCAAAAAGTATAATTTTAGATACCACAGTGAATGCTGCATTTATTATGCTTCAAATTGTAGTCAGAGTTCAACACTCGTTGTTGAAAGAATGTCTATCTCTTTCCCTTCCAAAATCCTTGACTTTCGCATACATGCGTGCTCCCCAAGCGAGCATCCAGCCTCACATCTTTCTTTCCCTGATGTATAATCCTCAGTTCTCCCTCTTTTACCCAAGTCTCTGAGTTTGGTCACCTTCAGTATCTGCTCTCTTCTTCAGTGAATCTGACTGAGCCCAGGCATTTTTCATTTTTTATTATAGGAATCTGGGGTTAGCCATTGTCTGGTACGGAGATTATATAATCCTTTTTTAAAAAAAAATGTTTATTTTGCAGATGCAAACAAACTATGTATGGATAAGATGTTCAAAAACATGGAAAAAAGAAATCTCAAGATGATATAAATATACAAAAAGGATTAGAATAAGTGAAGTCAGAGTGTTCTATACACGTTCTTTATTGTTGTAATGTCATTCTTAACTAGTATATGAAATTTATTGCTAAAGATGATACATAAGCACAGTCTTTTTTTTTTTTTTTTTTTTTTTAAATTCCCTGCATCAGACCACAGAACCAAGTGGTTTTTAGTTGGTGTTCTTCAGGCAAGATGAATTTGCCATGTGTTTCAGAGGACATATGGTATCTCAGTAATTTATACTGCACCAACCTCCTAAACAGATTAAAACATTTCTTCTTGCATGACAAAAGCTGACACTCTGTTTCCCCGGCTGGTAATCTAGGGGACATTGCTAACATGCAGCAGTAGAAAACTGTATCAACATGTAATATTCCACCAATACACACAACAGGCACCAGTTTTGCCGAGAGTCAAGATTTTATCGTGAGTCTTGCAATAGTTAATTTTTTACCAAAAGTACTCATTCTTGAACAGTGTAAATAAATTAGAATCTCAGTTTGTGTGTATTTTATGAATATGACACTATCTTTTCCAGAGGCACTGAAAACATATTGCTAATGTCCCTGAAAAGCTCAACATGCAGAGGAGAAAGAAGAACCACTGGTGTTTTTATTTCAATTTTCTCTCATGTTATTTACTACAGTTTAATATCTGTGGAAAGAATTATTCAAAATCTTTTAATTTGGGGATTGGCATCACTGTGATGAATCACAGTGTTACAAATCAATAGCATCTTAAAGTTAAAAAGAAAGCATTAAATTACTTCAAAATTATCATAATCTACCAAAAATATCATGGGGAAAGTCAAGAGAGAGCAAACATTGAAATCTGTAAAGTATTGTCACTGCTTCTTTTGATTGATGACACAGTTTCAAGAGTGGCATTAATATTTGTACCCATCTTTTCAATTTTTCTTTTAGAGTGATTTCTGCAAATAACTACCCTAAGGGGTATAGAAATGTTAGAAAATTTACATTAAAAACTCTATACAAGCGTCCTACATTTGACATCGAATCTGTCAGGTAGAAACTGCGGAATTGTTAGGTCAGCACTATATTTTTTGACTACGTAGAGATTATCTCATCACACAGAACTTCTTCAAGTCCCTGTTCTTAGAAGTACTTGTGGTTGCTTACCCCTGTCCCAGTGAGCGCTGGGAGTAGATCACAGTGTAGTGAGCCTCCCAAATGAGCCATGAAGACTGATAAAATACAATCTCAAGTAGCTGCTGGCACCTCCCTGTCAAGCTTACTAATGAGAGCTGTGTTACTGCTACAGTCACCTGTCACATTATCTCCAGGCTAATAAACGGATCCAGTTACAAACAATACACAAAGAGCTGATAGAGGATCTTTCCTTTTAATTCCAACTCCACATGTCCCTAGGACCAAATCAAATTTTAGGCAGAGATTATTTTCATGTTGTAGAAGGAAGTTTTTCACTTTCTGTGGTTTATGCATTTATTTACTTTTAGTTACAAGCAACAGAAACCAGATAGGTAAAAATATTGTTGTTCTTTGCTTAAAAGTTAAATCCAGTGAATATGTAATATTTGAGAAAGTCAGCTATTTCCAAAACCAGTTTTCATGCTTCTCGCTGTTTTGTGGTTGTAGTGATGACTGGAAACAGATATACCAAATCTCAGGATGAAAATCTTAGCTGAGGTATTCCCTGCACTAATAGAATAACAGAAAGGATATTTACCTACAAAAAGTGGGTCACAGAAATATTAATTCCTGAAAATTCATGTAAGATTTAAGGAATGGCAAGGTACCTGTGTAACCTTAATTCAGCAGTCTTGCTGAGGGTCATTAAAATAGTTTGAACATTGGTAATTCCCAAAGTTCTCCTCCTGATGCCACCTACTGATCAATGGATTTGTGTAACATCAAATATTAGAAGAAAGCAAATTTCTAAGCAGCCGTTAATGTCACATGCAAACTCTTCATCTCTGGAACTCAACAGTGTTAATTTTGGAAGTTACTATATCTGAGAAAACTGTATCATACGTTTCTTTGTGCATAGGTTATACAGTAAAGAAGCTCCAAATTTATCATAGCCTAAGTATGCAATTTTCCAATTAAACAAAACCCAAAACAATAAAAAAGGAAGAAAAATCAAGAACTTATGAACAAAGCCAGAAAACACATCATACAAAACCATAAAGAGTGAAAACAAAGTCTTCTTCCTTGTGAATTGGACTCCAGTGGCAGTGAGATGCCTGTTTTGCCAGTTGTGCAGCCATTTCCCATCCAGCTGAGGGACACTGCAACTCAGCTACTCTGTTTCAGGCTCTGGAGAGAAGCAGCCTTTAGTGCTTACAGGCTTTCTTTCCCCATCCTCAATAATGTCTACACACAGCTTGTCTCCTGCTTTGCCCATGCTAGTCCTTTCTCTTTATTCCTATCAAACTCTTCTTCCTTTGTCCACCTCTGCACATGTTCCCTCCAGCCTGCCCTTCTCTGGTTCTCATTCCCTCTCTTCTGCATCGATTAAGACCACTTCTGACATTTGAAAATGTTGGTGTTTTTGTTAAAGAACCAGTATGACCTTCCATAAGGATAACTTGAGATGTTAAACACAAGTTAAAAAGACCAGCATTTTTTGTTACATATATCAGGAGTGGTCCCTCATTCACTTAAACACTAGAAGTTACGAGGCTTGCTTTATCCCAGTAAACACCAATTTCTTTCTTACAGATGTATTTACAAATACTGCTTTTGGGTACATACCACATGCAATGCTGAATTGTCTGAAGACATTTTAGAATTCACACTGAGAAAGAAATAGATGAGTGTTGGTTTATTTAGGTTTTTTTTTCCACTGTCATTTGAGACTCACTGAAGTGATTATTTTAGGAAATTAAGTTCTGTCATTTAGTTGCAATTATCACAGATGATTTTTAGGTAGAGTTTTATCCTTTTTCAGATCACTTGGACATCTCATACAACAAAGAAGAGGATTTTGAACAATAAGGAACTCACAGAAAATAACAAAGTTGTAAAAGAGGTTTTGTTACTGGCATTTCTTTATATTTGTCACAGGAAGAGAAGGTTAATATAGAAGAATAAATCAAATTCTTATGTCATGAAGTATCTTCAGAAGACTTTATTAGTCCTTGACTTGATATCTCACCAATCTGGACAGAAATTCAAAATACAATTTAAACTTGCAACACAGTATGTTGTGTAAGTGACACTTCATAAGCAACGTTATTACCAGAGGTGCTTTAATATGTACAAATACATATTTGTGTACCTACAAGTGGTTCCCTCCCAAATCCAGGCCCTCTTCTCTGTAAAAAGCCTAGTGAACTGTGTTCTAAAACTAAAATGGAATAATGAATGGAATAATCTGATATTTGAGTCATGCACGTAACAACATTGTGCATAACCCTATGTACTTGTACTGAGTGCATCAGGGGAAAACTTGCATAAGGGCAGAGCTTTTTTCCTATACTTTCTGCAGTTCTTAAGGCACACTATTCCTTTAATACTTCAAGTGACTTGTATTTTGTGCTACAATCACAAATATCAGGTGAGATACAAAAAAAATGGTGCTGCTTATGCTGTTGTATACCTATTCATACAGATTACGGTAGAGACAAAATTCTTAGAGTAGAGATAAGGGAATGTTATTCTACATAGTAACTAATACAATTTTGTATTTCTGCATCCTTAGGTTGCTGGAAGTTCAAGCTCTTTATATAGGTTACCTATAGATTTATGGACTTGCAGAAATTTGTGTAAGCTTACTTGCATTTTGCCAGAGGTATAAGTCAGTAGATGACTGTTATAAACCTCTGCCTGCAAGTCACCACTACACATCTATTCCCAAGCAGTAATTCTTGAAAGTAAATTCTTCTCTTACAACTCTCAGATAAGTGTGTAAGCTACTAGATCTCCATCCAGTTCCTACCAGCCATGTGAGAAAAGAGGTTGTCATCATGCTTCATTTTAGAATGCTTGCTAGAAATTTCAGCATGATAAAACTTGGAAAAGAAAAAGTCACCACTTCCTTTCCCCAGAGAACATTGGCCAAAATTGTAGTCAGGCACATTTTGCAACACAGTGGGAAACAGTACCATTGTTCTAGAAACAGTTCCAGCACTTCAATTTTCAGCAATTTTATGTTTTTCAAAAAAAGCACGTGTTACAGCAAATAAATAGATATCTACATAAATATATGTAACCAGCAAATCAGAGCTTTATACAATTCCTGTCTGGAGATCTTGCTTTTGTTTAATAAAAAAACACACATGAAAGCCAGGCTGCTTCTGTAAGTATGATGCCACAACAAATTGTACTGCTGGCTATCTCTGCTTTGTTTTTATGTCCTGCAGAGAGTGACATCTGTGTGCAAATTAACAACAGATTTGTGTAAGCTAACTGTGAATGCAATATTTTGAGGGAAAAAAGAAACCTACCTGTAAAACAATGAATGTGATAGTGAAGTCATTTAGTTCAATTTCAAAACACTCATATTGCCTTTCAGGTGTATACATTGCTAAGAAATCAAAGTATTAATTACTAACTTGAAGTTTTATACTTGGCTTTTTAATGGCGAAAGACACCCTTGTTTTGTCCTACACACAAAGTCTTTAGAGCAAAACAGCTGTTATGAAGGACCTGACATACACAGAAATGTTTGGGGGGATTTTACTTTGGACTTGTTCTAATCTGGTCCACAAGATGAACATAAATTAGCAGCTGGAGCTCATTTGGTGGCTCCTGGATCTCATCCTGTGCTAGTTTAATCCGAAAGGGATCCAGTTCATGAACTCTAAAACTGCTGTGCAATACCAACCACAACATGAGAAGTGGTAACAATTTAAATAATTTAAATGTGTATTACTGATCTGAATTAAAACATTAATGCAATCACATCCACTAAAGTCAGCCAACTCAAAGCATTGCTTGTCCCCAGACCCAGAAAAAAATTTCTTCAAGAAGTAAGACTGTGAATGTATTCTTCAAAACAACATTAATAATATTTGTATTTTTAAAACTCCTGAAAGGCTAGAAATCCTGATTATTTCCATAAGAGTGTCTAGTCCTACTTGATATTAACATGGTATCAACTTTTATTAAATGCATAAATAGTTTGTGGAGCAGGAGCTGGAAAGTAGTCCCACCCTATTGCCCAGTTAATGCCCTGTCCATGACACCAGGGAATTCTGGTCAATAAAAAAATGTCATTGTTTATGTAATGCAGTCCTTTTTGCTTAGAGAACCTGTATCATCTCTGCAAAGCCCGTCATCTCACTTAACCTGGAACAACCAAAAGCTAGAAATCTTAAGTGGGATTCAGCTGCCTCATTACTATTTGAAGTTTCTCAGAGGACCCAAGGTATACAGGACGAGCAGGAGTAAGACAAGCATCATGAGAGACCTGCACCCTACAGAAGCAGTAGACAGAGCCCTGGGTAGGACACCTCTAGGCACCTAAAGTGACACTAAATACCTGGGAACTATTTTAAGATGGCATGCATTGCCCTCACAGACTCTCTACCATCTCACTTGGCTATGAGGGGAACTAGGGAGCTAACTTGGAAGAGAGATGTAACACCTGGGTGGCTGAAGTTTGGAGCAGAAAAGTTCTCCACAGCTTATCAGAGAGGGTATCCTGCTGGGAGGGGGCATTTCTTGCGTTCTCAGTGGCAGACACATGATTTGCACTTTAATTTCCCATTGTTGAGTGCTTTAACCCCTGAGCTATTAAAATAATAGCACCAAATCCACTGGCCACATTTTCAAAAGAATGTGGGACAACAGCTATTGCTGTGCGTTTTGGTAGACACTGACCTTTGCCTGTTAAAAATGTCCACTGATATGCATACCCCTTCGGCAAAGGCAGAGAGAGAAAAATTCAATTTAGCGATCCAAACAAAACTTAAATATGAAACAGAGACAAGACAGGCCATCCTGCCAAAAGTGGTGAAGCCTGGAAGTGCTAGCAGGCCTCTCCTACCAAAGTCTGAGGCACTAAAGTACCTCTTCAAAACTCTTAGAGTTAGACAGCAGGCAGGTGTGAGCAGGACCAGGAGAGTCCAGGTTTCTGGCTGAGCTGACTAGCTTTCTCATGCTTCCCCTTGTTAGGTTTCCAAGCTTAAACTGCTCCTCATTTACTGCCCATAACACCAGAGGCACATTCAGGAATGTGCTAGATACCCATCAGGAAAAACATGTCTCCCAAATCCCATCTTTACTGAGCCTTCTACCCCCAGTGTTTTAGCTTTATAGATCATCCTGAATTTTACTTACTCACCTCTCCTGTTATGTTTCTTAACTATCTGCTCTTGTTATTTTCCCCTTCATGATTAGCTGTGAAATAACAATTTAGATGAGCGTTCTTTTTGAAAATGTACCTTCCGTTTAAAATATCTGAGCCTTTGATAATTATTAATGCACACACAGCAACAGAGAGATGCTTTATTCACGATGTCATGGTACAGTTATTAATGATACTCAAAGGACTGAAAATTACCATTTCGGATGTGTCCAGAGCAGTAAACTGGTAAACAAGCCTGCAGTTAGTGCTATGGATGATTTGAATCAACAAGGGTGAAAAGATTTGGTTACTCTGTGTATTAGTGTTAATAGGAATAGATTATAGAGGAATATTTGTGATGTGACCTTCTGTGCACTAATTGAAATAGTATTCAGAGTCAGCAGTGGAGTAATCAAGTTAAACACTGAATCATAAATCATCATGAAAAGTGCTGTCACAACTTAGCCATTAATACCCTGTATTGCTGGGCAGCCTTACGAAAATATCTGCTATGCCGATCTTTAGGTTAATAGGAACAGAAATGGCATTTAAAGACTATTTGGATCAAATCTGCTCTGAGGTTGAAAGTGTTACTCTGTTAATTTACTGGTAATTTGAAGTGATGTAGTTAGGGTTAGAAGCAACACAGCTGAGCCCCATATAGCTAAACAAAGGGTGGTAGGAATTTGTCTAATATTTATTTAATTGCTATAAAATGCAATACCGACACAACTTTAACATATATATGTGCACCTCCCCTTTGCCCATTAATTATCATTTGGTATAGAGGTCTCAAAATCAAAACCCAAAAATTTAGCTTCATGATATGGTTATGTTGCTAAAGCAGTTCAAGAATAGACTTCCATGTATTTTATACATAGATGGTAAAATCTGATTTTACTGTTATTATGAAAGTTGAGGACCTTTTAACAAAGGGTTTGTATAGAGCAAAGTACTTTGCATTATTTTTTAAATGTAGTGTTCTCCTAATCTTGTATTGGAAAGAAGGAGAAATAAAGCTTACCCTCCAGAATCAGAGATAAATGGGGGTTCCAAAGGCAGTATATTTCTTTAGCGTAATTTTGTGATTCAGGTTTGATCAAAATAATATGCATTAGTAATAGCACAGCTGGAATGATGTATACTTTTTCTAATAAAGACCTATGTCTCAACACTGGCAAAGCTTGTGCTAATTTGATTCGTTACTCATCAGATTACTTAGACAACTAGATGCATAATGTTTGGGGGGGCATCTATTTATCATGATTTGCTTCAGATATTGTTAATTAACATTAACATAAATTACACCAGGCATCTGGTACAAAGGAACTCATTTTAAACAATGAGCAAAGCCAGTTCTTCTTTAAAAAATTTCATAGATTTTTACTTCAAGAATGCATCAAAATGTACATTCGGATAAATATATGCCAAATGCAGCTATAACATTAAAATCTGGAAGCAACAATATTTCATGCCCAATTATTTTTCATAAAAAATCAACAAGTATGGTTTTCTGTAAAATTTAACTATTATTGAGCAACGAAGCACAGGGGAAAAATTTAACTCTAATAATGGACTGTAGAATGAACCTAAGTGTTTGGCTAACTCCAGCTCACTTTCCTACATCTATTTTCTATTGGCATATGCCTAAGAAGTTCTCCACATTATTGAGATTAAATCCTGTTCTCTAGTTTACTGTCATAAATTAGATTGTTATCCCAGAATTTCCCTAAGTAATCTGACAGCAATATTTAGCCATGAAGTCCTATGTCGTCTTAGTGGTAAGTGTTAAAAAAAATAAATTAATAGGAAAGCTACAAATGAATAGAGACATACCATGTATTTCTAAACACAAAATTACTAGAAACAACTGCTAAATAGAGCTGCCATAAAATCTATCTGAGTTTACAAGGACCTGACATTGTTTTGTATGCAGTTCAAGGATATTTCCGTGACTCTCTTATTCTGAAGTGTCAGACAGTGTTGTAATTTGGTATATTTTCAACATTTGCTTGTGAATTTTCATTCTCTTCAAGTTCAGATCCCATGTACAGTAAAATAACAGATAGATATGGTGGGGAATTTACCTCATGTAACTTTATCTAACCGCCAGGGATGTAACCTAAGCTCTGAAGTCAATGATGAGAAACAGTCATTTCAAGGAAAAGATTCGTTCACTTACCTTAGGATGGGCCTAGCTGCCCTACCAAAGTGTCTAAATGTAATACAGATGGTCAAATAGGCTAGACCCGTCCATCCTAAGATGCTGAATTTGTCATCCAGGACAGCTAGAGCATGACTGGGTTGCTTTAGCACAGAAACCTAATACCATTTGAGGGAGGATACCCCAAATGTCTGCATCTGCCTGGGCCAAAAGCTGTCATACAGGTGTGATGATCTGCAGGAACAGCAGCTGGAGGTGGAGGAGATACCACAGGGCATCTCACATGATGTTAGACTCCTCTGACTAAGCAACTAAATCATTGCCCTACTTGGGTGTGATGAATTCCACCCATAAAATTGAAAGAGGTTTCATGTAAACTAGTGTGATTGCATACTACTTGGAGAATTACATTAATTTAAAATTAGTAGGGGAGTAAAATGTACTCTTTCTACTAGCAAAGCAATGAAATTCAGGTAAGCTAGGTTATTAACTGGTTTGCAAGTCAAAGATCAATCTTATATTGCCCAAAATCATAAATGAAGTGAAATTAGCTTGTATTTTTTGCCACATTTTTCTTTGCTTTGCTCTATTATTTCAAAGGTAACTTTTAACACATCTTAGCATGGTTTTTAGCACCTGGCCAGGTGATATAAAAAAAATGAATGTTTATGTTCTGCATCATTTAGTAACAAATCTTCCAGAATTTGCCTCACAAGTGTTTATGAAATTTTCCAGGGCATTGTGTAAAAAACCAAACATCTGTTCCCAATTTGTATACATTGTAAGCCTAAATAAAATTATCAGAAAGACCTTCTTCCCTCATAGAAAATAAATTTCAAAGCACTAGCTGGATCTGAAAATCTTCTTGATATTTTCAATATGTATTCATTTAGTAGCACGAGACTTTATTTCAGTACTAAATTTTGACCACAAAAAGAAATTAAAAGCTCACTAAAATCTATTCCTTAGTATAACCTTGCTGCAGAAAAGTACTATACTTGCTTTATGATAATAGCTCTGGTGAACAATGAGAAATCAATGTTTGGAACAATTTTGCAGGTCCCAGCAACAGAAGTACACCCCTTCATCCTGAAAGTCAGCTCAACTGGCAAGTGAAACAAAACAGACTTATCACAACAAAACCTTCAAGGTAAACTATCCCTTGTGGTCTTGACTGGTCTTAAGGTTATTCTGCAAGAATATTTTCATTTCAGGATATTATCCCTTCCACCCAGAAAGTAATTTCTAAGCCCCTTACCGTCTAGATGATACTAACAAACTATACCTGATACAGTACAATATATATTTTTTTTAAACTTTAAGTAATAGGAGATTCCAAGCAGTTTATTTCACAGAGTTTTATGAGAAATTTCAGTTTATTACCTTTTCTGGATATGTTCATTTTTAGCTGTTATTGCCAAATTCAGGCTCAGTATAAAAGGGTATAATTCTATTGAAGTCAGTGGTGGTATATCAGTGCTTTATATTCCCTAGCTGGACAATGAAGCTGTAAATAACCAAATACATCAAAAATAAAAATTGATTACTCTATTTTATAGTCTCTTAGAGTGAATAAGTTTATGATTTAAAACCGTGTCATAATAAAACCATGCTGTGAAGAAATCAAAGAGAGAATGCAACATAATGGGCCAAATCTAGTTTTCAGCCAGAACAATTACATTAACTTTCACAGAACTGTGCTCATTTGAGAGTTTATCTTGTTTTAAAAACAAGGGGGAAATCTTCTACTGTTTTGCTTTCTTGTTTGCCTATTAAATGGTATTCTGTATATTCAATGGTATTCTGTATACACTTTAAATTTAAACTTCATTCCTAATCAAAATTTGTTAATAAAAAGAACAAGTTATAACAATAAACAACATATTTCACACATTTGGAGTACTTGTAACCATCAGTAGATTAGAAGCTCAGACTTGCTCTAGGAACACTTTAAAATAATTAGATCTGTCGGCCAGAGAGGAGCCATGGATAGAAAAAGCAAGGTGCATTTCCAGACTAACCGGCAGGTCTTCAGAGGTATAGAAGGTGGAGAGTTGCCATCTGCTAATGGTGTTTGTGATCCCTAAGTGCTGATGATAGCTTTTTGTTGTTTAATTGTGATATTTGATGGATATTATTTTTACTACTGTTCTCTTACTCTAACTGTAATCTTTTTATTTATTCACTATTGTGTTTATTGCATTTAATAATATTCAAATGCTTTATGTTTGCCTAGTACACATTGTCTGTATGTTGTGTACCACCAGATAGGTTCAGTAGAACAAGAACCAATGCCTGGCCTCAAAGACAGAAAATTTCTCTAAAATATTCACATTTCTAACTGGAAATCATTCTTACATATTTATGAATACACACAAGTGTGTATGTTTCTGTATATAAATAAAAACAAAATAAATAAAAAGTCAATGCAATATAGATTACACAGTGTAGCTCAATGTTCTGCTTTGCTATAATCTTATATAAATCCAGCTTGCACAAATTTAGCAGGTGCTTTTAAATTTATATATATAAATGTAAATCATGTATTATTATGCACTCACAAATTACATTTTCACAGTGTGCAGTTTACCTCATTTGATGCTGAAAAATATGTAATTTTATTCTAGGTAATGATAAAGTAAAGGAAGGAAAAGACATATATGTTCATTTAAATTGTAAAAGCTGATTTATTTTTTTAGGTCTGAATTAAAAATCTACTGTAGTGACCCTGTCTTGCACAGTATAATTCCCTAAAACTTCTAAGTCACTCAATGATAAGAGGCTGATCTAAATGCTTCCACTGCATTAATCAAATACCAGGTCTAATTAAAAGAGCCATGCACAAAGCTTTTCCAAAATGTTGCTCAGGTATTGCAATAATTTCTGATCACCCAAGCCTGGAAGACAAATAATTAGAGCTGCCAAAGCATTCTGATGAGTGATGTCAGCATCTCCAAGTGACCTTCCCTCCACTAATTAATTTTCATCTTAAGAAAAGAGACCCTGTTGTTGCACATTATTAATTGAGTTCACTAAAAGATGCGCCTGATTAATTTTTGTTGATAATACTTGTCATTCTATGCAGCGGCTGTAATCATTCTATTGGGTTTTATTTTTTTTAAGTTGATCTAGGTCTTTTACAATGTGACTGATACAGTATCTTCCATACAGAATACTGTGCATAAGGGCATAGTCTATAATGTGAGTACACAGCTTTCAGTGTTGCTGATAGTTTAGGTCAAGTGGAACTTCAATGTCTAGTTTGCTAACTTATTTTCAGTTGAGTTGATAGAAATTTTCCCCTGCTGCCTCCTGGGACTTCCTTTGGTTTCCCAGTTGAAGGGATTCTCACCTTTTTTCCACATATTTCCCATCTCTCATCTGTCTTTGGTCACCTTGCCAGCCAAAGAGTACTGTGTGGCTGGCTCAGAGAAAATACCCCAGGAACCCCAAACCCGGTAGGAGGTCCAAGAAAAAAGCCATGGCCAGAAGGATGACAGCTAATGGAGCCACAGAATGTGGATGGGCCTTATACACAATGAATGATCAAAATCATGAGTTTGATCTCTCCCAGAGTTCTCCCAAGCAATGGTCACATCTGTTTTGTAAGAGAGAGGGGCTACGGACTTCAGTACAAACATAGTCACTGTGGGGTTTTTGGTATGGGATGGAAGAAGGGGGTTGACATATATTATCACATGGGTGGGAATCATCATGCAACATCAAGGCCAGTTTCATTTGTTAATTTAGATGTGGCTACAAAAGCAGCAATGGATAGACTCTCCCAAAGTAACCAAATAACAAAGGTACAGATGCATTACTGGGTCTTCCATTTCCTCATCTCGATGGCATTGGTTACTCCAAAATTTTGATCTTTCAAACTCTCTTCTGAAACTCATCTCATTTGTACAGTTAAGTCTTTGTGGGACCAGGGAGACATGAACACAAAGACAACCTGCAATTAACAAGTTTATTTCACTGCCTTAGGTCATACTTCATAGGTTTATATCATTTTGTACAGCCCAGTCCTATGCAGTTTTATACATGAAGAGAACCATCCACTTGAACATGCTGGGGATCTTAAGTGCTCATGAATTGCATTCCTGTAATGAACACAGCTGACCATAATGATGTGTAATAATATGCAGTACATTACCAAGGATTTTTCAGGAGGTGAAACCGATTTCCTGTTAAATGATCTTAAAATGTATAGGCAATGTAAGCCGTGAAAATATAGATATTTTTCCCTACTTTGAAGAGTATTTTAATCATGTTTTAATCAAGATAACCATGATTACCAATTTATCAAATATCAATTTAACAACAAAGATTATGGAAATTTTCACCAAGCCAGCAAACAAAATATGATTAAAAGAGTTCTTCAGAATACTGTGATGAAAATATGCATAACTCTATTCTTCAGTTATGTTCTAACACAGGAAGGGATCAACATATTGCAAAAGCAGTAGGCTATCTAGATAGAAAGAAAGAAAAAAAAAGAGAAGGAGTTATAAATTGCAGCAAAAATAATTCTTTTACAACATATTTGAAGGTCTCTCTTTGTATACATTCGAGCCTGGTTTGCATTTTCTGCACCTCAGGCTGTGATGAAAGCAACACTGTACCTTTATTTATCTTTGCAAACATTCTTTACTGAGCAGTCTGATTCCAAATTTTGATTGATAGCTAAGTAATAAAATTATCCGAATATGGAAAAATGTTTGTTACCTTGGAAATTTTTAAGTCCCCAAGTGTGCACTTAAAGACTAGCACTGAATGTTAAATCTGTGATTGTTCTTCCTAAAATATTCTCCAAAAAGAAATGTTGGTTTCTGCATTTTCCTTTTGTCCCCCCAAAAGCACTATTCCTACAGCTGTAATAGCAGCTTTAATTTTTCATTAAAGAAGATATTGATACATAAGCAAAGACATTAGCAGAGAGCTATTGGCTTCATCTCATTTCCTTTGGTTTTTCTTTCTTTGGTTAGACACACAAACACAGATCACAACCATTAGATCCCTTTTGCTACATCAAATCGCTTTTCATTTATTCGGGTTTCCTTTGATACTTTCTTCAAACAGATTCACAAAACACTTAAAACACAAACAAACATCTTAACATAACTAAGCTATTTGCCCCAAGACCTGGAAAGAAGATGGGGAAAAAAAGATTTGTTGTTTGTATTCTTAAATACTTTGGATATTGCCAGAATGAGGATGAGAACATACACAGAAAAGACAAAATCATTTTAATATAATTTGAGCTTTACAGAAAAGATTAAAAATACCTTTGAAGTACTAAAAAAAATTACCTAATATATTAAATATTCCACAGATGTTTAAAAATGGTTCATACAAAAAAGGCATTTATTTTAAATATTTGTTTTCGTAATATACATATCTGATGGTATGATCACCAGGAGGAAGTAGTGGGTTCAAGCATCCCCAGATTCACCCTGAAGTGAACACACACACAGACTCTAGCTGACTTAACAACCTGTGGAAAAATAGATGCCTTCCTGAGCATCTCTAAGAGTTAGTGCTTCCCCAGGGATAAATACTGTGTATGAAACAAAGAATGAATTTGGGAAAATACAGCAACTACACATAAACAATAGATTTACCTAAGTGTTATAAGTTTTTTTCCCTCTGTCTCAATGTCTTTATGCCAATGCTAACATTACAGTCAAGCCAAAAAAAGTCCACGGTGCTGTAGGAAAGCGTGTGGTTTCCTCCTCCTCCTTTTTCTCCCCCTGGATAATCAAGTGGCTGCAGAATGAGTTGATTCACTGTATGGTGATGTAGTGGAAAACAAACTCTGAAAAATACAAAGTTTAAAAAAAAAATATAGTTTTCAGTCCTCTCAGCCTGCTGAATGCATTCACTCTGCAGCTATAGTCATCTGATTCACTTAAATTCTAAAGGAAAAGCCCATGGCATGGTCAGGGCCAGAGAACAAGAACTGCCCCTTTCAGAGGCAGCTCAACATTGCATTAGCTTACTCACAACAAGAGATCACATCTTCGGTTTTACCATCTGCTCATGTAAATATCACTGAGCAATGTCAACCAAACTACACTCCTTTTCCCCCTTATACTCCCTACCAGGGAAATTTCCAACCCCACTCCTGGCTCCAAAAAATCTGCCTGGTTTTCTATAAAGAGACATCTAGATTGGAAATCATCTCCCAGCTGTAGCCACCTAAATTAGGTATCCACACATGAACTAAGTGTCAAAGCTACCCGTATATTCAGTGGAGGACAAGGATTTATCTATCTCCTTAAACAAAGGTGCCTGGGGACACCATACGAAGCTCAAGACAACTGTTTGTGATTGGCAGATATGGTGTAGGACCTATGGGACACCCATACTCTTATGGTAAGACAGCCAAGGACTGGTGAAATATCTTCAGGTGTCTCAAAAGGCATTAGATACCATTGTAGAGGCCACTGACTGTAGTGATAACTTGGCTAGCTGTATCAGAAGCTCAGACACCTCACTCCTGTTTGCCTACATCTAGCTATCAAGTTGTGAACTGAATTCAACCCCCTGTTGCCAGTTCTGAACCGGCAACTTTCTCCAAACACTTTTTTTTCTCCAAACTCACTTTCTATGCCACCTTCTCTAATCAAAATGCCAGGTTAGCATAATGTAAGAAAGATGCTGCCACCACCTAGCTCAATTTTTATATTTTACACCTCAGGAACAGCTGGGTACAAGCCTCTTACAAGTTACTACTAGTTCTGCTTTGCTATTTCTCACCGTCTTTACCTACAGTACAGCATTCTGTCATCAACCAGCTATTAGTTATTTTTGTCTTTTACAACTGTTGGCCAGTCAAGAGAACTCCAGCAGATATTATTTGGCTCTGGTTATTTCATTTTAATAATCAGAAAACATGTCACTGTGAAGCGTCAAAGAAACTTACCCAATTCCCTCACAACCATGTAGCCGAATACACTGATCTTCCCTCCCCATTCCTCTGTCTTCACCTTATTTCCCCACAGTTAAAGCTGGAGGGTAAAATAACAGCAATCTGCCTTGAAGGGCTTAAAGAAACTGCAACTTCAACAGCTTGCAGACACCATTTATCACCTGAGATGTACACTTTCTCGCTCCTGTGCAAAGTGACACAAGTTAGTTGAAACCGTTGCACCTCATGTTTACTTCCCACTGAAAGAAACCTAGAGTCCTTTTACGCAATTCCACTTGAATTAAATAACAGAAAAAATGTCTTTATGGGTGACAAAAAGGCCTGAAAAAAAAATCAAAAGAAGTTCAATCTCTCCTACTGTGGTTTGCCAATATACTTCCCATCTTGTGAAATGGGCAGGTTTTATTTCAATATCTGAAAGAATGGTCTATCTAACCTGCATACCAGAGTGAGTCCTTGCTACCTGGACCCCTAGATGTTTGGAGCCACTGACAGTTTCAATCAGATTTGATCTGACAAGTAGTAGTTCTAAAGGCACTAAGCTCCTAGAGTTTACATTCATGTGGGAAACAATCAGTATTGGTACCTGCATTACGGACAAGTTTAAAAGGGAACTTATCCCTATTAAACACTAAGACTCCACATTGGAGACATGCAAGGACTGCTCCAACCACAAGAAAAGCAGCTCCCAAGTTGCTGGATCTCAGAGAACCAGGCAGGAGCCATAGGTGTGTATGTAGAATCCTGGCTTTGCAGGCTTTGCCCTGACTCCAACTGTGGAGACTATTAATACCACACATCAAGCTGCCTTATTTGTGCAGTACCTCTGACTGTGGTGAGACTGTTCACATCTTCAGATGGGTGAGGCCAGCAGGGGTTGGCTTACTGGTGACAGGTTTTGTTTTGCATGACTGAAAGAACAACATCGTCTCATCATACACTAACTACCACTGATATGTGTCAAGCAAGGACTTTCGTCTGCAGCTGACCTGGGCTGATTGAAGCCATGAGTTATGGATGAGAGACTTTTCTGTCTATTGCAGATCCCCTGAGTCTTCCAGTCCTTCGCATAGTCCAATGCTAGAGTATTCTCAGAGTCATCTTTGTGTGTAACTTTATGCCAGCTGTGCATGTACACACAGTATATGTGTAATCGTTTTGGATGATATAAGCTTCCATCAGAAAGAAGATAAGCTGAAATTACCAAATGTGTTTTCATCAATGACCTCCTATTAGGCTCAAGAGTCACTGGGTTAAATGTCAATGATCTGATATCTACCCTGTAGCAAAGCAATCTCTTTATTCACAGAATATCTACTGTTATACCAAGTACAAATCAGAACAACTGTTTTCCCATTTATGAGATTTATATAGCCATTTAAAGAAATTTTTCTTGTGAAACCACTGATAATATCATCTCAATAGTAAAGTGAATGGTTTGAATGAAATTTCCTCCAAGCTAGGCACAAGTTTTGTGCGTCAGCAGGAACTTTCAGAACATGCTGGCTTATAGAAATAAAGATAGATATAGGCATATTAAACTTGTCTTTTTCCAAAGCATGATTCAAATCTCCTATCAAGGTTTTAGGCTACCTTGGAGGAGGGAGAAAGGAAAAATAACATCACCACCACCCCAAAAAAACCCAAAGAAATACTGCCTCCTCCCCCCTCAAAAAAAAACCCAAACCCACAAAAAACCCAAGCTAAATCAGTCCCAGCAGAACTGAAGAAGGACTTTGTAACACTCTGTCCAGTTATCTTTTTTTCAGAACTATTCTTACCGGGTTCTGAAGATGAAAGAGGAGCCCAGACCTCCCAGCAGACTGTAAAATAGCTTGACTGGCCCACTGATGATTCCCATTTCATCCAGATCTGGTTCCTTTCCTCCTGCTGATCACTGCCCCACAACTATGAGACTCCTGCTGCTCATCACTTCTACCCTCCTATTTAGAAATAGAAAAATGTGCCCTGCCAGTGGCCTTTTGCACTTCTGCCTTTGCTTGCCTTCTAGCTGTGGTGTGTGCAGTGGTCTCTGTGACCCCTACTCTTTTTTTGTTTTCCTTCACCTCTTTCTCAAAGATGTTATGAGAAACAGAGAGCACAACATGTGTCTGACATCCTGAACTGCGTCTGCTCCTCTACCTTTAAGGATCACATTGTCAAGCCAACAATGGCTCTGCTGGCCTCTCTTTTGCTCCCTGGGATACAGGCCCATTTGAATTTCGTGCATTCATGAGCTTCCTATTACTTGCTCTCCAAAGTTCATCATATACAAAACTCTTCCTATTCTCACTCTGGGAGATATTAATCTTGTTTCCCAGAGTAAGAGAGTTCACCCATTACCATATAACGTAGTCCCTCTCCTGGGCACAATAGATAAATATTTCCAACATTTCTTTTAAAGCTAACAATGAAAATATGTTAGAGCAGAGTCAACTAACACTCAACAGCAGTCTCATTACAGTCTCAGAGTGGAGATGGAAGAGGAGGGTAGGGAGAAAGAATGTTAAAAAAACCCTGGATATTAATAATTAAAGGTTCCAGACAAGTCCCTCATGCCATATAATGCTTTGTCACTCATTATGTTGTAATCATAGGCGTGAGGAACAAGCTCGGCTACACAAACTGGGATTACAGCCATGAGAAGACAAGGACTTTAATTAGCTGCAATTCTGACTTTTAACTATTGCCCTTATAATAATAGAAGAATTCTATCTATCCAATGTAAAAACATAACTCCTCCTCCACCCCTTCGGCTTCTATGCAGCACCCTGGGTGCTCGCCATGTTGGGGTTTTTTTCCTGTTTCATTTTCCAATTGATTTCCATTTGTTTCATTTTCTACTGACATATCAGAAATCATCAATCACATAATTAAAAAGGATCTGCAAAATCATGATTAATTACTATCTAGAGCAAAGGAATGTGAAATCTCCGCAACAACTGAGTATGTTCTGTGGCGGGCTGAATACCTCTCGAAGAAACAAGCATAACTGGTTACACCAGCTTCACCCATTTGGGAGACAGTGTTTAGAGGGCTATTTTTCTTATGATAAATTTTACTTCAGAATTGCAAAGAGAAATCACCAAAAATCAGTAAATGAATCCTATAAAAAGTCATTGTTTCTTTTGGCCTCTTTATTTGATTGAGTCTTCTATTATACATTTGCACAATCTATTTCCATAGGAAAAATTGCCACATTTGATCTACAAGATGGACAATGTTCCATGAGTGAGACAGCTGTTCCATGTTTCCTGTTAGCCTCATATTTCAGAATACAGTCCCATGCCTCATTTATCAAGCAACATCCAAACCCCACCCCAAAAATAAGGGGTTTTTTTCCTTGATAGGATTTGTTTTTATGACACTTCTAAAAAGTGTTAGAAAACCTCCCAAATATTAACAGATGCATGCATGTATACAGCACTTTTGGGGGACAGGAAAGAAATCTTCATTTTCAATAGTTTGCTCCATCAAAACACAGTATCTGCTGTATCTCAGATGGTCCTTTTGATGGCAAGTGCAAGGAAGAGCCTTCCTTCTCAATGCCGTGGCTGCATTCTTCACGTCTGCACATATTCAGTAGTCAAAGATATAGCAGAACTTATAGGATTCCCCAGATACTGCATGTGTTTACTATTACTAACGTAGCATTTGTATTAAATGAGAGATCTGCTGTAGAAAATTCAGTGTGTAAACAAGAAATATGTTTTGAAGATCTTAAAAAGCCACAAAATACGACTTATTCCTTTCCAAATGTCAACTCCTATTAATCTCTTGCTAACATAAGACATCAGTCCACAGAAAGTGTAAGATTGTATCTTAGGTAAAGTATAAAAGTATTATACTAAAGTATAAATAAAAAAAACCACTGTCTAGGTTTTTAAAGATATCTGAACTTTTTCTGTTCTAACATCTCAGACAAACACATTTCTGGGCAAAGAACAGCCCAACAAATTCAAGTCTGGTATAATAATCAGCTGAAATTTGTAACTTAGAATTGGACAAAGATGAAATGTGGCAACAATAGGATTTACTAGAGTGAAGCATGGGTTTAATGATGCCCATAAATAACAACTTTGTCCAGGGAAAATCAGAGGCTTCTGTAAGGCATTTAATCTCCACAGAATTGTGTGAAAATGTTCCCTGAACAAACTATTTAACAAAGTTCATCCAGATACATAGGTCCAGTTACATTAAAATACAAAATCTCCAGAACTGAACTAAGTGGCAGAGCCAGGACATAATGAATCTTGCCTCATCCCACAGTCCACGATGCTACATTAATTAGCATTTTCAGTCCACTGCCCATGGCTATGCTGTTAATTTTACAGGCTTTTAAGTAACTCCTCTGCATCAGTTGAGGATGGTAATGTATCTTCTGGAGAGACACAGAGTTAAAAAGGTTTTTGTAACCCAGAGTTTGCAGGAGAATCCAGTGCTCCCAGCTCAGAAGACAAGTTATCTTTTTCTTTTGCAAATACTGGATACAAAAAATCACAGAACTAAAAGTACTGCAACTGTGCCAAAGCAAACGCTGATGTTTAGATCTGTGTGAAAGACACTTTTGTAGCTCGGAGAAGCAAAAGGAACACCTATGCCAAACATGTGAAAGTAAATGCCCTGAACTTCCAGGAGGCTTAAAAAGATGGTGATGAGAAAGGGAAACCAGTAAAAGGGTGTTTGACCAGCATGTTAAACAGCTTTGCTATGGTTCCAGATATCCAATTCCATAATGCAGTGTTGATTTCTGTATTGTTCCATTAACAGACAGGTATAAAACATGTAACTGAATTCACTTCCTCAGTTATCTGCACAGTCACTGGAACCACTCTTTTAAACTCAACTTACATTTAGTATATAGAATCATAGAATTGTTTAGGTTGGAAAAGACCTTTAAGACTATCAAGTCCGACCGTTAACCTAGCACTGCCAAGTCCACCACTAACCCATGTCCCTAAGTGCCACATCTATGTGTCTTTTAAATACCTTCAGGGAAAAATATATAGAAATAAATAAGATATAAACAATTGCCCTTAAATATTCCCTAAGTAATGCAACTTTAAATCTATTACTGCTACCTGAGTAGTGGTGTCCAAGCTCACAAAATTATTTGTATGTTAACTATCATACAATCACCTATAGCTGATTATCATCCCGAGTAGTTTTATCAGATCTGAAGTCACTAATTTGGAAATGTTATTTTAAGTTGTCATCTATCTTCTCCAGACAACCTCATTAAACTTCAAGACTTTGCCAAACTGGATTCATCTTATATTTGGATTTTATCTATAGTACAAAAGCCATTTTGGTAGATTCCTTGTTTGCAAAGAGAAAATGGCAACATTTCTCATTGTTTGAGTTTTTCATTGTTTGAACACCTAAAAAAAAAAACCAAAACCAAACAAAACAAATTAACAAAACCACTTTGACACAAATAACTAAATAACTTCCTGAAAATGTGGTAAATTTGTTTTCTTACAGTGGTACTACAGACATGAAAAATAGAAGAGGTCTATATATCATTAAATGATGCTTTTTTCAGGTTTCATTATGTTTTCATTCTTACTTTTGTATTCACATGAATACTTTTAAGGTAATACTGAAAATCAAATGCCAGGTATCTAATTTGAATGTTTTATAAGCTATCCTTTAAAAACAGTGTGAATTTTAATGTCTTCTGTACATTTCTATTTATGACCTAAATTGTATAATTAAAATTACTTCATTTTATTTATACAATGACCTCTAGTATTTGCTACGGTTATACATTTACAGTAATACTGTAGGATATTGTATTACTATAGTATAGTATAGTAATATGATTTTTTTTTTTTTTTTTTTTTTTTTACCTTTGTGGACTGCATAAAAATCTGCCTGTAAAGGGTAGAGTGTGATTACAGTTATAGCATTGTAAATTTGGGGCAATCATTTGAGTGACAGTGAAGTTTAACTGTTTAACTGAGCACCCAATATATTTGTAAGAAAAAAAGCCCTATTACAATAATAAGGAATACAATATAAGTAAAACATGGCAAGAGTCGAGACGAGCCCAGCTGCTTAAAGCTCATTTCTCTTCTCCTCATGCAAGCAGATCATTAGGAAAATCAGAGAGTCGGTGCCATAACTTTAGCTCACATGTCAACTCTCTGATTAAAACATATATATGGACTTTGGCATCTGACTCAAATAAGGCTATTCTTGCATGCTCATAGAGGGAACACAGGCACCATGGGGGTGAATATACAAGAGAGAATGTGAAATGACATGATCCATCAATACAGGGGAATGGGGCAAGGATGTATAGCCTAAAATGAAAGGGTCACAGTAACTCCAAAAGTCCTGTGTGGATCTGTGCAATGAGAGACATCCTATACACCATTTAATAGGGCGGCATTTGAAAGAATACACTGCACAGGGTTCCTCATTATTCATTAGGGCTGAACCCCCATTCATTCTTCTTTATATGCCATCCTGAATCTGCCCTACAGAGTCTTTTACTGTGAAATAACAATAAACTCTCTTATCAACAGCTTGTTGTAGCAGATACAATACATGGGGTACTGAGATCAAAAAGAGCATGAAAAGCATTTCTGCCAACATCGTACAAAATATTGAACATCTGCTCTATCTGGGATCCTGGGAGTTGTAATTATAATTTTTGAAATCTGCACACAAGAGTTATAAATATTAGAACTGTAGCCTGTGAAAGCCATGAAATATTTAAGTTGTTTGGCAGGCTTAAGAAAAACTCATAAACTTAATTTAAGCAGCCAAACACTGTATTTTTACAGATTTTACATCTTTCATGTCATTAGTCATATAAATTAAAGCAACCACGGAGCAGCACAGAAGTTGCAACGGCAAGTCCTGTGGGTAAAAAAAAAGGTCAGCTTGAGATTTAAGATTTTCACCAACACTTCACCTTTCCACTTACCCTGTATTTCAATCCTTGTATTGAAATTGTCATAGGTATTTTTACCACATCCATTATCTTATTGTCTGCGAAGTCCCAATAGTGTGCTTGATGCTGTACACATGTATAAAGATAGTGGGCCAGATTTACCAGTTATTTGGCATGAGTCTAGTAATGCGAAGTAGTCCTTAACCCACCCTATTTAGCCTGTCCGGTGAGGTCAATGGCTCCCCTGAGCTATTGGTGAGACAGTCTTGCCCGCCTTTCCTGCTCTAAAGAAGCAGGAGACAAGGCAAGTGTATTGCATCCAAATGGTGATCTACTCCTGAGGCAAGGCAGTTAGCTTACACAGATCAGTGATGAAAGGCATTGAGGAAGGACCCTAAATAGCTTGGCAGGAGACAAGAAAAAGGTACTGCCACACCTAAAAGAGTATCATGAAACAAAACAACATGATAGCAGAGGGGGACAAGTAGTAAGAGGAGTGAGAAACATGAAGTTGTGCATGGGGGTTTTTCAGTGTTACCATCTTTTAAACTTGTACAAAAGCATCAGAAATGTGCTGGATGAAGAGGAGTAAAAAAATAACCGAGTTTAGAATAGTCAATGCAACAGCCAAATTCACAGAAGCTGAAGTACGAAAAGACCCAAAGGCAAATTTTCATTTGTACAGTGTCTGCTCCACCTGTTAGATAGCCATATGCTACTAGTGAAAATGTAGCTCTGCAAAAAGATTCAGGGATCGCCAACTGTGTCACCAAAAGTGAAGAAGTTAACTTGGAAAGAAATAAAGCAAAAAATGTAGGGATGAAGACCCAAATTTTGCTCTCCATAAATCCACTGTTCAGCAGAGAATACCACTCTCTGGACAAGAAACTCATCTGACATCAGAGGTGTTACAATGGATTAGGGTAGGGGAAACAAAGGAGAATGTGCCTCAGGGGGCACAAATATATGCAACATACTCACAGAAATTCTCCTTTGAACTACTGAACTATGAGTAAACAGACAAACACATCCCCACCCTTGACTTATCTAATAAAACATGTATCTAAGTGCCAGATGCCATGAGACTATGAGATGTTAGGGTAGCTATCCGTTAATTTAATGAACCTCATTATGATCTCACTTATACATATTTTACACCAGCATAATACCATTGCATTCAGCAAAGCCATTCATGAACTGCACCTTTGTGCTGCACTGCCAGCAGATTCTCTGCAAAGGTGCTGCATCTGGATTGAGATAGGTGTACTGTAACTAGAGGGGGATCACTATGATTTAGAGCCTCTCATCTAAACCTTTTGCTAGCTGCCATTTTAGGACTAGAGGAAAAAGGTGCGCCTTGAATGTCCCCCATGTTACAAAGATGCCTCTTCTCTCAGATAGACAAAGTATGAGAGAGTTTCTGGTGTTATATATGAGCCTCATTACTTCTTTAGCCAAAGAAGATAGTGCTGCAGAGAGGAGGGCTGGAAAGGCTCTCTGGAGCATCTACCTTCTTTTATTAATAGGGAATTTGGTCTCTGAATAAGGTTTGGAACTTAGTGCAACTTTGCAAGTGACTTTTGCCCCAAAAGAGCAACCCCTGTTTGCACAATGTGGCTGAGAATCTGAACTTGTCATTCTCTTCCCAAGAAATTCACACACTATACAGCAACTAATTCATTAAAGATCACAAATGGTGTGACTAAATGTTCCACACACAAAGTTTTTTTTGTTAAAATCAGTTAGTTTAAAACACATAATTTCAAGAAATGTCACTACCTGTCCCATTTTTTCATGCACACATTAACAATAATATTTGTGTTAGAGAATACAGCAAAATGAGCTTTCACTGTCCTCATTTTCACATGAAGACTGAAAGTGGATTTCCTGTCATTCTCAGCATTGGCAATTTTAAGTACAATCATATGCCTGGTATACAAGTGTTGTAGGAAAATAAGCATTTCCCGTTCCCCTGACAGATACATACCTGTATGCATACATGATTGAAACATCAGTCAGGAGTCATCCACGCTATTGTTATCATCCTTATTCTCCCTTCTTAAGTCCTTCCTCCAATACCTGTTTTTTTTTTTTTTTTTTGTTTATAGCTATTGCATTACGAAGGTTTTTTTTTTTTTTCTTCCCTCAATTGTGTTGGCATCTACAGGAAAGAGGAATCAAAAGCCAGGACAGAGGGTGTCCATCAGAAAGAAAAACACACAGAAGACCCTAAAAGACTAAAAGACCTGGGGATAATGACAGGGTCTCTGCAGTTACCTGCCTCTCTGCATTTCTTATGCTGCATGTTCATCTTAGGCCAAGCTCTCTAGCCAGTCTGTGGCAAAGAGGCAAAGCCAGTGTTCTTCAACCACACGCCATCTGTTTAATCATAGGCCAGTACTGAATTCCCACCCCAGCTCCTTTGCTGCAAAATTTCTTCAACGTTTTGAAGAAAAGTTAAGGTCAAATTAAAATAAAAATCATAGCTTCATAAGATAAGCAGTAATGTATTCCTAATATATTTCTAAGAGAAGGAATAGAAGATTATTCAAAATAACAAAGAAAGCCTCCATTTTTCTGTCTGAAAGTGCACAAGAAGTTGGAACAATCAGTATGAGGCTTTTCAGACAGCATTATAGTGTTTATTTCAAATGATAGAGGGCTGTATTTCTAGAAAACTAATTTCTCAGTTTTGCCACAGATATTAGTAAGCTGATAGCTATGATGTGTCAGTCATCTCTGAATCTTAATAACTTTTACTTTCACCTACATTTCTACAGCATTGCCACAAGATATCTATGCACTGTTAAGTGTTTTCAAATACTAATGATAAAGATTTTAGGATGACCTAGTTATACCCCTAGGAGCTCAGCTTAACTGGATCCCAAGTTATAGGAAATAATCAATAAACAAGGGTACCATTTTGACAGCTAATAAGTATTTTTTTTTAGAAACCGAAAACTAAAAAGAGGTTATCGTGGTGACTTTAATGAGGCATTGCTACTTGGCTCAAAAAATAACCAAAATTGCACTGAATATAGTATGAGGTCCACATGGACTCAGAATTCATCACCAGCCACACCTACCATATTTTCAGTGGTTGATATTTCTACATTACTATCTATTCTAAATTTTAAAAAATAAATCCCCAAAGGGTATATATACTCTATATTAATTGTAATACTTTGTGGGCTGGACTGTGAGGTGGGGTGAAAATTGGCTGTACTGCCATGCCCAAAGGAACCATGATCAATGGTTCAACATATGGTTGCATCCAATAACAAGCAAAGTGCCACAGGGGTAAGTATTTTGGCCTGTATTTTTCACAGGATCACAAAGAATCACAGAATGGCAAGGGTTGGAAGGGACCTTGGGAGATCATCTAGTCCAACCCTCCTGCTAAAGCAGGGTCACCTAGAGCAGGTTGCACAGGACATCATCCAGGCAAGCTTTGAATATCTCCAGAGAAGGAGACTCCACACCCCCCTGGGCAGCCTGTTCCAGCGCTCTGTTGCCCTCAAAGTAAAGAAGTTCTTCCTCATATTCAACTGAAGCCTCTTATGTTTCAGTTTGTGTCCATTGCCCCTTGTCCTGTCACTGTGCACCACTGAGAAGAGTCTGTCTCCATCCTTGTGACATCCACCCTTGAGATATTTGTACATGTTGATGAGATCCCCTCTCAGTCTTCTCTTCTTCGGGCTAAACAAGCCCAACTCTCTCAGTCTTTCCTCATAGGGGAGATGCTCCAGTCCCCTAATCTTCCTTGTTGCTCTCCTACTGAGCTCTCTGTAGGAGTTCCTCATCTTTCTTGAACTGGGGAGCCCAGAACTGGACACAGTACTCCAGGTGGGGTCTCACCAGGGCAGAGTAGAGGGGGACGATAACCTCCCTCGACCTGCTGGCCACACTTCTCTTAATGCACCCCAGGATGCCATTGGTCTTCTTGGCAACAAGGGCACACTGCTGGCTCATGGTCAGCTTGTCGTCCACCAGGACTCCCAGGTCCCTCTTGGCAGAGCTGCTTTCCAGCAGGTCATCCCCCCCTTAATTAACAACATGGATGATGACACAGATTGCACCCTCAGCAAATTTGCAGACAACACTAAATTTAGAGAGGGTGGCTGACACAATGAATGGATGAGCTTTGGTCCAGAGGCACTTGGAGAAACCTGAGGCCTGGGCCAACAAAAAGCTCACGAAGCTCATCAAGGGAAACTGCAGACTTCTGGGGTGAAGAACCCCACACCCATCAGCGCAAGTTGAGATGTGATTGCCCAATGAATAGCCCTGCAGAAATCTAATGCTGAGTTGATTTACAGTAGACACCACTAATACAAGCCAAAAGCATGATTCACCATGAGTAAGGTGCCTGAGGAGGAGTGTGCCCTGCAGTGTGCCCCTCTGCACCATGCGAGTGAGGCTGCACCCAGAAAGCAGTGTCCAGTGTGTGCCCTGCAGCTCAGGAGGGTCATGCAGAAACCCAAGAAGGATCCCAAGGTGGTAGAAGAGGGCTATGAAGATGGTCAGGGACCAGTTTATGAAGAAAGAGTGAGGGGGTGGGCTTGTTTAGTCTGGTGAAGAGAGGACTAAGGGCTGATCAAACACAGCTACCCGAAGAGTAGTTACAAAGATGAGGGAGCCAAACTTTTCTGTCAGTGGCAGACAATAACAAAGACCAAGGGCCACAGATTGTGGCTTGCAAATCTCCAGATGGGCATTAAGGAAAAAAAACTTTGTTAGGAGGGAACAGGTTGCCCAGAGTGGTTGTGGCATCTCCATCCCCAGAGGTCTTCAGCACTCAGTAAGACACAGCCCTGACTGATGTGCTCTGGCATTGGTGATGATAGCCACATGTGGAGGAGTTTGCATTAGGTGACCACCAGATCTCCCTTCTAACCAACATGTCTGTGTCCCTCTCAATTGCCAACATGTCTGTGTCCCTCTCAATTGTTTCTGTGACTGCTGAAAGCGTGCATCTGCAAACACCTTTGTAAGAACTCAGTGACGGCACTGTTTTAATCTGTGTTTGACTATTCAACATAGGTATGTCAGTTAAAATGGAGGGGGACAGGAATAAGAACAGAAAGCATTTGCTCACACTGGCATGTCCAGGCAGAACAACTTGTTTATATTCTCTGTATCAATAATCTTGGGTCTCTGCAGGGACCATGAGCACATAGTATGCATGCACAGCATGTGTGCACATCTAAGGAGGTCTCATGTAATTTTCTTAGTCACAACAAAGCCATAGGAGTTCAAAATGAACAATCCAGCTAGGACAGTGAGGACATAAGCATCAAGCTGACAAGGAGCAAAGGGGAAAAACCCTTTACACACCCCAAGACTTATAAAAAGAGCCATTTGTAGCACATAGGAAGCAGGCAAACACAGACACATGCACACACAAATCCCTGTCTGAGCTGGTCAGATTGAACAAGGGTAATCATTTTAAGTGCCCAAATTGCCTGACTCCACATGGTGCCATCGAAAGCATTTTCATTTTTATCCAAATCAATGTCACCATTTTTCTGTAAAAATCGATGTGGAAAATAGAAGCAAGGGTAGAAGAAGATGCAGTTAGTGAGCTCTGTGGAAGCCATCACAAGGCAGGCTGGCTGTAGGAACTCAGGACTGTTCGCTTTAGCAGTTAAGACATCCACAACAACCTGCAGATGAGGGGTACTAAAAACAGCTAAAGAGAAAATCTGGTTTTGAACATAGATTTAAAAAACTGCTGTTTCATTATTTTTTGCAATTATAACCTCTCTTTTCCCCAGTCTCATATCCAAAAGCATAATGGTCACTCTTGCTGAATATATCTTTCCTTCATTTTCCCCTAACTTGCATTAGACAGCAAAGTGACTCTCAGTGAAAATTCAGTGAGTCTCTGTCTTACAACGCATGTAAGGAACAGACAAACCAGGGTACGCTTGTTGCCAGCCTGCAACAAGTTAGTGTGAGAGCACGTGTTGTGAAATTTGGGGGAAGAAGTACCCTTCAGCCTAGCACCCTGCCAGTTGAAAGCAGAAAACTGAGGCACATTCTGCAGACCCATAACGTGACTGATGGAACCTCTGAAAATCCGTTAAAAAATTACCTTTCCAAAGACATTTATCATAAATGTGGTCTTCTAATAGTTACAGCAAAACACCTAAGGTATTTATCCCGAATTGTCATGTTCTCCATATTGGTTTTCTTAGAAAATAATTTTAGTGCTTCCCTTTTTGGAGAAGAAATGTGTATCAGCACACCTTTACTGAGGACTTCCCTTCTGATTTCCAGAAGGAGTTCTGAGTAAGACAAACACACGAACAGTCTGGGATCTATAGACTTCTCCCAGAAACACCAGCCAATGCAACTTTCATCCCCAGATCACACCACACAGTCACAGCTACCCAGCTGCATGATAGCTGTAACTAAACAAGGGTTGTTATCGATCCTTTAGGAAACACACTTTGACTTAATTGAAAGCCAGATTGTTTTTCCCCTCAGCAGTATATCCTCGTGGTATTTTTGACATGTTTCAAAGAAGAACTGACATTGAATATACAGCAAAATACCCAAACCATAAGAAATTTTCCTGTCACAACCCAGTGATTCTGAATTGGAAAATCTACGTGATTTTGGGTTGAAATATAGGGGAGAAAATGCACTTCACCATCACTGGCTTGCAGGTAGTTCAGAAAATCCTGCTGCAATTTACCTAATGTCAGGCTTCTCAGATGAACAATCTAAATTCTCCAGATAACCTCCCCATTAGAGGATTGTTGTTGCAAATCTATGTAACTGAATAAGGTTATTCAAGAAGCAACACGTTTTGATAACAAAATCCTTTGTGATGATTACCTAATAGCCAGCATTTGTTCAAACACTTTTAATAGACCCTTTTTATCACATGCAAAAAGAATTTCAGTGCTAGTTCTGTCTCCTGTTTCATTCTGTCATGAATCACTTTGTAGAGACATTTAGAAGTCAATAATCCACTGTAGCTTTGATGACAGGTGATTAATTTCTACATTTTAGAGACATAATAAGATTTAGCAATAAAAAGGCCTTGAAGTAACCTACCAAACAGCTTTAATCTCAGCCTTGGGACTGTTGCTAAATATGAATGCTTGTACACAAATGCGGATGATTTAAGTTAGTAGGTTTTATTGCAGAATTCTTGCCTTTTCATATTAATCTTGCTTTACAATCAGGCTATCTATACAATCAGTTTATGCTGAATATTGTTTCTAACACAGTACTTGGGGGAGGAGAGTTAAATTATTTACCCACAAGGGCTATGTTCTATGGAAAACTAGTTCTACATGCTTTCCATTATGTGGCTTACCAACACTTGCTGTGTGGCAAGGTTAGATGGGTAAAAAAAAAAAAATAAACTAGCAGACACACACAACTAGTCAGTACCTGACTGTGCAGCCACGCAGAGCCCTCAGGGCTCCATCCATCACACAGTGAAACCAGTGGGAGTATTTTGTTAACTTCAGTTGGCAGATCACTGTAACAGACATACCTGAATAAAAGAAGAAATTGCAATCTCTCCAGCCATGTTCTGGGTGTAGACACAGATATACCTATATATAGCTATACCTATGTAGTTCCTGACCTGGCTTTTCTGAGCTGTCCCAAATATTGTCTGGTTTTATACTGAAAACAGTATTTGGAAAAACTGAAAAATTATTCTTTTAAAACCTCAGTCTCCTGCGCTTTCTTTATACATGTTCAGGAATGCTTCATTTTTCTATTCAAAGTACTTCAGTCTGAAACCTTTGTGTCTATAAAACACTAAATCTTCACTGAAATTCCCTTAGCCAGGAATCTCAAGATAAATTCACAAAATGGTTCTATGGGCTGTTTCCTTCAGGGAGAAGAAAAGACACTGCTGCAGCAACTGCCTTAGAAAACCCATTTGCTAATGCTAAAATGTGAAGACTTTCCTAAAGTAAATGGGGACCTAAGGTGCCTAGCCTAAGTTACTATTTGCTGGTGATCATATGCTTTCCTGTGTAAAAATAGGCCAACAAAAAGCACAAACAACAGCCCTGGTAGCTGGGCAGACAAAACAAGTCAGAGAGCTTGGGAGAAAAGGTGGTAAAGGAACAGAATTTCTCACATCTGAGGGCAGTGTTAAGATGCTCAAGAATATTACAAGTATTGTGCTGCTCCTGCTCTGTATTTTGCGATGGGCAAAGCATTAGCAAAGAAGAAATGGATTCTACCTCTCTCAGTCTCATGGCACCTTTGGGGGTGGATGAGGTAGAGGGGCAGCACTTCCACCCCTGAAGAATTACCGCCCTCAGACATCATCTGAGCTAGCCCTAAAGGTGCGAAAATTAGAAAAAAAAATAATAACAAAACATATTTGGCAGAAGCAAAGGCAGCAATAACACCTCCTTCCTGTCAGCAGACTTTGGGGAGGAGGAACAGAGGCCTTAGCAATAATGACGAATGGTGTTTTATCAAAGACAAATGGTGGCAATATTGCATTTCACCAGCATCTATTAAGAAGCCATTTGAATTTTAAACTCATTTGAAGTAAAGGAGAGTTCAATGTCAGGAGATGTGGGTAAAGATTTTTAGGACAAGTGCTACATGTGGGGGTGATAGGAAGGTTGGAAGGGGTGCGTGACAGGGACTTGTGGTGGTGGTGGTGGTTGAGGACAGTAAGAAATCTATGTGAGGGCACAGGTGGTACTTTTTGGCTAAAAAGGGAAAGGGGGAACTGGGAGCAACTCCATGTCCTAGCCATATTCTAAAACTTTATGAAGGCAAGACATGAGTCTGTATGTTTTCTTTCTTTCCTAGTGGACCTTTGTTTTTGCTGGAAAAACTCCTAAGGTGCCTCTGTTGGAAGGAATTGCAATATGCTCTCAGTAGGTCCTCAGTCTAAATGACCAGGAACAAGGACGATTTAGTCTAAATATAAACTCTTAACTTTCTTTTTAGACTTCAGGTTTATACTTTCTTTAAGTTGCAATTCATAAGTGCTGAAAACTTACTCTTTTATTTCCTTCATTTTTCTTGGTAAGTAACAGGAATTAAAATTAAGATCTGCGTATAAGAGTTTGAATATAAGAACCTGACACTTAAGAAATGCACTGATTATCAGTAAAAGTTGTGCTAAAAACAAAATTAACATTTGTCAGACCTGTAAAGGAAGTAATATTTGGAACAGCTAAGGTGGGTAATGAGGGAAACAGAAGGAAAACAAAGTTACAAGTTAAATCTGAAGGTAGGGAAAAGTCAATTCACGACTGAAGCCAATGTTGAGTCATGATGTAAAGGTGGAAGGAAAAATGACAGTCACAGAGCTATCCAAACAGGATGCAAGAAACAGAACCCCTCTATACATTTATGATGTGTAAAACCCCAACAGTTCCCACTGGCAAAGTACAGAATATACTGATTAATTTCACTGTTTCAGAATGTAATTTCTACACTTCCAATTTTCCAGTGTATCAGCAGGGGAAATAGCTGCTTCTCTATGTAAAGTAGCAAAATTGTGTGTGAGGACAAACACATATTAAGGAAATGAATCATAGCAAGAGACTGGACAGTTGAGGCAGATTAGACATATCAGACAGCAAATGGCAGGGTGAGGTACTGCAGTGGAACTGCCTCTGCTACAGAGCACAGGAAGAGTTATGACATTTATGCATTTTAATTTCTACAGGTGGGGATCTCAAATCATTCTGTGCGTTAGGCTCGTAGTATCTCTAATCTGGTCCTGTTGAGGCACACAGTTGATATACTTCTGACTTGTCAAAAAAAGGCACAAGACACACTTAAATCTCCTCATGGCCTTAGCATGAGACATTCAGTTTGAGCTACTTGTGAATGCAACAGTTATTTCAGGATGTTATGTCCCAAGCAACAGATTGCATTTTCAGTTCCCAAAATTAATTTCTCTTTATAAACTATGTTCTTTAATTCTTTTGTGTATTTCTTATGTAGACCTCCAATATGAAATAGATTATTTGAAATACTGTGCAAGGGCATTTCTTATCGATTACTCCGTTGAATCAGGTGATTCATGATACAAATTGCCCAAACATTCTTTTTTTTATGTCTAAGGGATTAAGTCCTGCCTCTTCTCGAGTAAAGAAATAAAATGGTATTTTTAGCTGCTAAAAATTCAACATATGCAATTCCATTGTACGATCTCTCCTTTTTCTCAAAGAAGACTAACCACAGAAAATAACCCAACAGCCTGGTGGCTAAGGAAATTTCCCAGGGATTGTAGCATTTTCTGAAATTATAACCTACCCCTTAATCCAAGGACTTTTATCTCAAAGGAACATCCTACCTATGCTGCTCACTGTCATGAGCTAGGATTCTCTTTCACAAAAGTTTTGTGAACCTTCTGCACTTAGTTCTGTAGGTTCAGCTTCAGGGAGCCAAGTAAAACGCTTAAAAAACCCAGCACTGGCTCAAGCCCTTTTAGAAAAATAAGCAGTCAGAAAATACATTTCAGAGGGTTCTGTAGCCTTGTTAAATATCTATGCCATTTAAAACAGTTACTTCCAGTGCACATCATCACTACTAGCTGCTCCTGCTTGCTGAGCTCAACACAACTGCTCTGGACTATTTCTGCTACTGGCCTCTAGACCACCTTAAGGACTTAGTAATTTTGGTATGGGAACTGTGACATAAAGGTGTCTTTGTGCCCTGCTTTTGGCTGGGATAGGGTTGATTTTCTTCCTAGTAGCTGGCATAGAGTTGTGTTTTGGTTGTAGTATGAGAATAATGCTGCTAACACACTGATGGTTTAGTTGTTGCTAAGCAGTGCTTACACCAGTCAAGGACTTTTTCAGCTTCCCCTGCTCTGCCAGGTGCACAAGAAGCTGGGAGGGGACACAGCCAGGACAGCTGACCCAAACTGGCCAAAGGGGTATTCCAAACCATGTGATGTCATACTCATGGGGGGAGTTGACCAGGGGACCGCAATCGCTGCTCAGGGATGGGTTGGGCATCGGTCAGCGGGTGATGAGCAATTGCACTGTGCATCACTTTTTTTGTATAATCTCTTTTTTTTTTCTCTGCTGTTTTATTAAACTGTCTTTATCTCAACCCATGGGTTTTACTTTTTTTCCAATTCTCCCCTCCATCCCAATGAGAAGGAAGGGAGTGAGCGAGCGGCTGTGTGCTGTTCAGCTGTCTGCTGGGTTAAACCATGACACTTTGCCACAAACAAGTACTAATGGACTCTACTTTTTTTTCTACAGAAAACAATTGCAAAAATAATGTTTACTCAACTCTTGCTCAGTCCAAGGATGTAAGCAGTTAATACACACTCTGAGCAAGACAGGCAAACCTGGTTTGCCCATGGTTTCTCCAACATGACTGTAAATCTCACTGTGTTTCTATGTTCATAGTCTGGTTGTTTTTAATAGAATACATGCCAAAATATTTTAAGATGTATGTGGAAATACAGCTTACATAGGTCTCCCCATTTCACCCTTCTAGTTGTATCTCTGCTTAACAAAAGATGACAGTACATTCCTCATCCTACCAGACCTCCATCCCTATTAAGTTTTCAGGGAAAAACGTCCTCGGGCTTTTCCATCCTCAGACTTGAAGCAAGTTGGCTTGCATTTTAAAAGGTCCTGCCTAGCTGAGGAGAAGACAACATTTGTCCACTAGATCTCAAAAAAGGTGTCTTTTCATTCTCTTGTTTTCACAACGGATTTTAATCCTAGGAAATTTTTCTAAACAAAACCCATTTGATCACCCCAAGAACTTCTGCCCATAAGAGACTAAAGCCTTTTCACACATATAAAAAAAAATTCAGGAAAATTTCCAGTCCTCTGTATTCATGGATGCAATTTCTGCTTTGAGAATCCTACAAGTAGGTGTATCTTTGATGTTGTGCTTCTTTCATGGCACTATTCATGGCAGAGTTGGATGTTGTACAGAAGGTACACTGATCATGCAGAGTAACTCCATCACCAATATGTTTATATATGCTAAAAAACCAGAGTCGTATTACAAGCAATCCTGCAGTAGACTGTGAGTCTATCTGGGAAACAAGACACAGCTGTGAAGGGATGGGATTCGAGGAAAGGGCTTCAAGGTCACATTGAAGGCATGGTGCACTGAGCATGACTTACCAACTTTTTGAGTGTTCAGCTGCAAACAGACAGCAGCAGAGCAGCGCGTGAGGGAATCCACAGGGTTCTGTGAATAGAAACCACAAGTCCTCCATAAGGAAAAGCACACAAGGTGAACTACATAGCAGACTGGTGTCTACTTCAAAACTCACTGCAAATTTTGTGATAGGAAGCACTGATCACATAAAGGTCTGTGCAGTTGTCTTCATGCTGCTGTGCTCAGCATATCCAAACTAACAGCAGTGTCACCCTTGACTGTATGAATCACAAAAAAAAAAGCACCCAGAGAAGTGCGTTGTTCAAAATGAATGACGTGGCTGAAACAGGAGCTGAAGTGCAATAAGGTACCAAATACAGAATATGCTATTTTGGATTGGGTTTTTTAACAGAGACATTTACTCATCTAACATATCAATATGCCTACATAAGCAAACTTCTTCAAACAATAAATTCATACTTCAGTGTATTGCCATCTACCATCCCTTGGTCTCCTTGAGTATTACTTGCCAGGGGCTAAGTATTGGCTGAGTTGATTAAATGGCAAAGCTCCCACAGAATTCAGAATTCTCAGGTTTTTATCCAAATAGTCTTCTTATCAATGCATTTGAGACTACTTCTTTTTATCTTTCAAATTAATTTTTACAAGATGAATTTAATTTTAGTTCCTGCTGATACCTGAACCACTGTAAGTTTCTTTGGCTTTGTCTTCCATACATGCTGATTTTCATATGCCATCTCAATTTAGTATTGTCTGTGAAATCTTTGTATTTTCACACCAGAAGTCAAAGGTAAAAGACATTACTGTAAGGAATGCAATGTATCATATATGCATATCACTAGTAAATTGCAAAGGAAACAACTGTACTGGTTAAAAGCTGGATTTCTAGAATGAAGTAGTAAAATAATTTTAACTTTCAGTTAGATATAATAGCAGGCTGAGCCTGTCACTGAATCAAGCAGGAAAAGAGAACGTTGGTATGCTGAGAAATTGCTATATGAAGAAACTTAATATGTACATCTGCTGCTGAAGCAGATGACAGCAGCTTCTCTGCAGGCCAAGTCTAGAATAGCTAATGTTAGCAAGATGTGCAAGACTAAATAACAGGCACCAGGGTCATGCATCTTATTAAAATCAGTATTTTAAAAACTGCTTGCTTTAAACATTTACCTTGACATTGTAGATTATCTTTAATACCAAGCCAGCTCTTATTCAGTTGACCTCTACTTGAAGCAGCTAAATCCCAGATATATGATTGATTTTTGGTCTTCTTTATTCAAAGAAAAATATGAAGCAAAAATAAAGCTTCGATATATTTAAAATTTATGCTTGCAGAGACAGACTATGGTGAAATTCAGCCAGCTGCATTTTGTGCTGAACTAGACCAGAAGACTGGGCAAGATATATTTTGAGGGGACCTTCACCAACAGATAACCTAGATGGTTATAATTAGCAATTTGCCCCCATTTCATCTGTATTTCGTACAATTCACAGTTTCAGGGTCCTTTCTGACTTGGTGGCACTATTTAAACTGCTGTTGTTCTCTGCAATACCTACCTTTGAGATATGACTATATTCTTTGTAATTGTTATCAAAGTTAACATGAAAAAAGAAACAGGATTCTTGCAGAAATCTGTTGATTTAGTAATAAGAATTAATGACATAAAGATACCTTAATTTCAAATTATTATTTGTCAAGTACTGTAACATTTTCCTGACCCAGAATCTGGACACTCTGCAAACGTAGAAAAACACAAAAATTATATAACCACCATAAAAGAGTAGTTGTCCAAAACATGAAGTTTCTCTAGGTATCAGGTAAAAGTACGACAAAATGCTCGCTCAAATATAACCAACCTACAACAACAAAAATTGTCAGCCATTGCTGGTAACTGAAAGGTCAATTATCTTCCATTTCCAGTCTGTTCAAATGATTCAAGCAAAAAAAAATTGCCATGAGAACAAAAGAAAAGTGAGCAATCTAAAAATCTCAGCATAATATCTTAACAAAGTTTGCTTTTTTTCTCTCTGGGTTATTATTGAGCTCTTGATGCTCACTAATAAAACTTCAGTAATATCAGCACTAAAGTTTCGTTTTACCTGTCAGCAGATAAGTAACAGTTTAGTAATGCCTCAGGGTGATTGATGGCAAAGTAGCAAAAAAATAGCTAGTACTATAAACCCTATTTACAACATCTAAGAAGAACCTTGAAAAGATAATACTATGGATTACCTTTGTGTTATTTTCTATACTCGTTATAAAATTTGTCACGGGGTCTTTAATTGTCTCATTTTCCATTTTTTATGGTCTTTGTCATGACAATAAGTTTTCACATAATTCAGTGTCTGCTAGATTGCTTCAAAGTATAAGGGAGAAGTCTGAATGTGTTAGAGATGCTGTAGTGTGAGCATGCTGCTCTTCAACCCTTGTTCAGCTAGTGATAAAATTTGTGAAAGAAGAGCAATAGACATTTTTATGCCCTCCAAATAAGCAGTCATTCCCTACCTGTTACCTTCACAACTTTCCTCCTTCTCTTTGCCTAGGCTGTCCACTCAAGACTAGCTAAATAGATCGCAGAGGAGCTGAACCTGTGTGGGCCCCTTCACAGTGCCAGTGAACCCCACATTTTTCACTCCAGCCTCCAGTACTCTGGGGTTATCTCATGAACCCAGAGTATCATAAAATAATCCTATTATTCTTTTTTTTTTTAATGAAATCCAAGCTCCTTAAAGAAAGCTAAAGGAGGGGAAATCATGAAGCAACCTAGAGGCTCAGTAAGATGCATAAAAGCTATTTTTTTCCAATATATTATAATTTTAAAGTAAGTTTCAAGTTGTTTTGGGGTCTGATTCATTATTTTTTTAATGCCTGTGGTTGGCAGTGTGGATGACGATTGAAAAGGGTTGGTGTAAGATACTCAAAATCTTATCTTCCAGCAAAGACATCTATGGCTCCTGGTGCAGCCTCCGGGAAGCTTCCTTAGAGCCTCTCTGGCAAATCTCATGAAAAATGCTTTCTTCCCTCTCCAGCTGGCTCAGTGACTCCATTTCATCCTAGAAAATTGTGGCTTGGCCTCAATTATTCACATTTGTCACATTTTGCCTACACCACAGCCATATGATACTTGGGCATGAAGACTTCAGCGCCCAAGTCCAAAAAGTATGTAACAACATATTACATATTACTTACATTGCACTGATTACTGCAAACACATTTTATGTTTCTGCTGCTCCCCACTTTATTGTTCAGACCCAGGCATACTAGAATACCATGTAAAGCAAAAGGATGAAGAGAGTTTTCTTCATTGGCACAATCAAAATTCCTTCAACATAAGTAAAACTTCACTTTTCAGGAGTCTTCAGGCAGTTCCAGAATCGTAAAACAGCATCCACAGGAAGAACCACCACAGATTTCACCTTTTACAGTCAAATGTGAGTTTATCTCCATTGACGTACTTGTTCTGACATAAACATAAACTAATACACTTACAAATACATGAATACTATTAAAAAACATTTAAAAACCTTTTCCCCGTTTAATTTGCTTCTCCTTCTGAAAGATTACAGCAAAAGCAATGTATGGCAGTTGTTGGTCAGTACCACTTACTGTGTCTGAATGCATTCATGGTGAATCTGGACTAAACCTACACAGGACAGATTTGCTAATCAATGGTATAGAAGCTTTTTAAAACAGTGGCTGGAATGGTATTTAGGATTATTTCTCAATAAATCTGGCTTCTAGGCAGAAATTTTCACTAGGTGATAGCATTTAGGGCCCTGGCAGGCAGAGGGTAGGAACAACATGGTAAAGAGAACAAACTCAGGAAAGGTCTCTTTCCCTTGCCATTCTGTGTGCCCTCTCCTGTATCTCTGGATTCAAAGTAAACGATAGAAATTGATGCAGCTATTGTGCAAACCCCACCTCTTTTATTATTACCATCCCAGAAGTACCTCAGACTCTACATCATCTTCAGAAATCTTACGCAGAAGTCAACCCACGCAGAGATTGTGACAGTGTGATGTAATCATTCTTTCAGGAAAGGGAAGAGACACTGACCAAAACCATGGGTTGCACCAGAAGGGCAAAATGCTTTACTGTCTGTGGCCAATGCACTTATTAGCTCGTAATAGAATTTCAGTTCCAGAATTTCCACTTCTGAAAAAAAACTGGAAATATAGGATAATAAAACAAAGCAACATTTGTATCTCCAGCAACCAAGCTCATTAGTGCTCAATGCAAAAATTTCAGCTTCATTAGGTAGAATAATAATAAAAATAATAATAATACTGCATAAGAAAGAACAGATTATGGACAAGTACCTGACTCTTGCTGCATGCTTACGTAGGAAAGGAAGGAGCCAAATGTTATCCCTTCCTCTCCTATGCTACCTAGTAGTATGATAAGTAGTTAGGCCAGTGACAGAGGAAGGTGAGGTGCAGATGGAGTGGATGGAAATTAGACATTCAACAGCAAGTATTATGTCCCATTCTCATTATCCATTATTTTTATCAATGTAAGGCCACCTTTTAAGGCACTTATAGAAGAGCAGAATGATACATAAGTGAAAGAGTATATGTTCTAAATTACAATAAGAAGTGAGCTTTCATAAGAGTCATGGATACTGAGCAAATAGGCCTTCATGGTACACGTGTCACTGATACCAATGGGAAACAGAAATGTTCAGTCCTTTGAACAGTCAAATCCTCATAATTAATATTTTGGACTCTATTTTCATAATTTGTTTTTCACTCCGCAATTCTATTAAATGGTCTTCCTCAACTTCCTCTATATAACACATGCAGAGAAGCAAATAAAGTGGCTGTAACATCTATTATAAAGGGATGCAGGGGATGAGAAAACATGTTGCGAACCTTGCTGGCATGATGCTGTCTGTGTACTTCAGGAACATATGCTGCAGTACGAGATGTGCAGTCTGATGCACAAACCTAACTACAGCCTCTGGGAAAGCCTGCCTGGACCTAAGAGGTTGGGTAAGTGTTTTGAGGAGGTATTACTATGACGATGCTAAAAAGGAGAAAAATCCATGAGTATAGATTATGAAATTTAAAATAAGCCAAGAATCCACATGCTTGGCCATCTTCCTGTGGTTTTATGCTGGTGCAAAGAAGCAGAAAGACAGATTGGTGTTAACCCAATGTCTAAGCGAGACCAAAATCTGCAAGTGTTATTTACTGAGGTGGGACAGACAGGTACCCACGGCTATCGCTCCATGCCCAGTGCCCAGCACCTGAAGCGTGCCTTGTGCTCAGCGGTGTGATTGAGTTGCACAGCATGAGGCTCTGCCCAGCATTGGAGTCCGGACCTTTCTGGTGACGTGATGCAGGATAGAGGCATGTAACAATTTTAAAGCAGTGAAGTAGCTTACCAGGGAACATCTGCAGTTGGGCTTCTTTGCCTGAATAAAGCAGAAATGTCATGATCTTATATCACTTTCTGCTAACACAGAATGCTGCAAAGGAATTTGTCAGGTGGAATGGCAAATGGAAATAAAATTAACAATATTTGGGTGCCAAGACAAGATCAGGGAATTCCTTCAAAAGAAGGAAGGAAGGGAATGCTCCTCAGCTTTTATTTCTTACCCTGCAACTCCCAATATTTGCATGCTGAACTTGGATGTTACAAAAGACACAGAAATCCTTAGCATGACAAGCAGTAAAATACATAAATTCAATCTCCCAAGAGCTGATTTTGAGGAAATGTTGCCGTGTCTATTTCTTATCTGTTATAATTGTAGAAACTGTACTCAGTGTTCCCAGATAAAAAGCAGAAATCCAGGCCCACTAATAAAACAAAAAAAAAAAAAAAAAGAAAAGAAAAACCTGTAGATAATAAAGTATACATGCATGTGTACTATTGTTGAGAATTTGAAAGCAAACTGGAAAAAAAAATTATATTGCTTTTGTTTTAATTTATATTTAGCATTGTTAGGTTTTCTTTGGCGATGTGTATTCAGCAGTAGTTTATCAAGCCAGCTATTCAACAAGCAAATCCCTTATCTTGAACACTGCTTCAACTTCTCAGTTCATTATTTTGTTCCCAGAAATAAGGTGGGAGTTTTGTTCATTGTACATTTCATATTAGCAGGCTTTTACGATACAGTAATAGGTCTGTTTAGTGCTGAATGTTTAACAGGGGGAAAAAAACACAAGGAAAATGTATTTAAAATTATACAATGAAGCATTGTTCCCTTAGTGTCATTGAACATGGGCCAACTATACCATTCAGAGGTAAATGCAGAGCTCTGACATTTAACTCTGATATTACAGAACGATGTTTTCAGAGTCACATGCTCAGTAACTGCATCACATTTACAATTGTCTTTGAAGTTTTAATCTCAGTTCGTGCTACTAAATCACCATGAAGGTTTATTTTTAACTTGTTATATAAAATGGTTTTTTTAAAAATTCAAGGAAACATCTCCAAGTATGAAATATGTCAAACTGAAAGCTGCTAATTGTATAACTTCGGTATAGTGATTTTTTAAAAATTGGCTTTTTTAATAATCGTGCAAGAGAAAAAGAGTTTCTTGGTTTTTAACAGTTTTCAAATTTTATTTTTAAGTTGTTCTAAGGGAAGAAGAATTTTAAGTGTACCTATTGTGAAATATAAATAAGACTAGAACAGATGATCCCACTAAGCCTAATTTTCTCAATAAAGCTCTGAAAAAAATTATAGTGAAACTGAAGGGAAAGAATAATGTACTGCTATTGAATTGTTAGTACATTCCAATATTTCAGTATTTGGTTTAGAAAACCTGTTTTCCTTAACAACACACACATTTTAGACAAATTAATTTCACTTGGGATTGCTGTGGGATCAGGGTCTGAACAGGGCAAAACCAGTTGCAACCTGCTGCCACAAGAATTACCATGTGTTGCTACCCAAACTTGACCACATCTAATGCTTCCTTTGAACTCCTGTAACATGTAGTCACCAGTGCTGAAACTTCTCATATCTTATGCCTCACACTCATCTCTGTCTGGCATTGCTCTACCCTTTCATCTCTAACCTCACTGAACAGTGTTTACTGTCACTGTTGAAAATTTTCTTCCAAATCCATGTTAGACCTCTAAAATTTCTCTCTCTTGAAACTTCTTTCCCAATGGCCTCTGTTTCCTCCCAAAATTCAGACTCAACCTTTGTTTAGTCTTTAGCCATCTTCTTCAAATCATGTCTTCCCTTGATCACCTGAACAATTTACTGTCCTAGTTCTATTACTTCTTTAGTGGTCTCTCCAGTCTGGGGTTTTGGGTTGGGTTTTTTTGAGTCTCTCATTCAGCCTTTAACTTTGGGGATGGAGAAGCGTTATAAAGATACATGGGCCCCGCTACCTTAGCATTAAGAAAATCTCACCCACAAATGCAAATTCAGTGGTAAGGTGTATGAAGTTACATCACAGTTAGCACGTCTTGCCAGCAAAACTGATTTCCCTCTTTTCAACACCACTTTCTAAATGCCTTTCTGTCATCTTGGTTCAACAGGGTTACAATACTCTTATTCTTTCTCTGCCACTCCTTTTTGCCTTCTTCAGACAGTACATTAGTCTATACCCCAAATATCATACTTACCACTCAGGTGAAAGTTATACTTAAATTTTATAGATTTTCTATGCATATCTTCTTTAAGAAACACCCTATCTTACATATTCACACAGGAATTTTTGCCCAGGGTCTCATCCTCTCACTCTTTGGTTACGGTAACATTTTATGACAAATGCAAGCCTTCCATTTTTCTAGGCTGTCGTTTTGACCATATAACCTCTTTTTATAAATCCCTCCCCTAACTACATCTTTTACTACCCAGGCCCTTCATGGTCTAGCCCCCATGCTATTTTTTTCCCTCTCTGTTTCAGAGTGTCAGCTCCCAGCACCAGCCGGTGAACGATGCCCATGCCCATCATTCATTTGTTGCATCCTCAAACATTTTCTTTCATGCTACCCTTCATGCTTGGGAGCTCTCCATAAACATCTACCTTCAAATCCATTTGCTGCGAGGCCTATGAAAGACCCGACAGCAGTTAGGTTGATAGTGCTGGCAACAATTCTCATCACACTGACTTATTGTTTCCTTCTACTCCCTCATCTGTCTATATCAGTCTGTTGTGGTTTTTTAGTTTTGATTCAGAACTTTTTATATCCATCACCAACTTTTTGCTCTGATTTTGTCCAGCACCTAGCACAACTGGGACATGGTTCATGGCAGTAGTTTACAGTAATTCAGATAATGGGGACATGCCTATGACAACAAGTTTGTGTTTTATTTCATACATTATCTATGAGATTATAAGCATCCTACTTGCAGATTACAGAACACACATGCTACCATCCCCAGGGATGGAAAACTGATTAAAACTTCTGTCTCTCAATCCAACTTTGTATCTTGGTATGCCATCCTACTTATCAAATTTGTAGGACTGTTAATGAAAGTTGTAAGTTACCAAATGGTGCTGACTGAGATGAACGAGTATATAGGTCACTGAGGAATGGACTCAAAGCTCTCCATCTCAGCAGAATTATTAAGCAGCATTGTGTTATATGATACATATTGTTGAGCAGCAGTTTCCACCAAGTTTGGTGGCAAAACAGACTCTACGGAAGTAGATGTCTCAGAAATAAATGGTGTTCAAGAGCACAACCTAAAGTGGAATTATCAGATTTATTTCACAGTTGATTAAATCACATTCTCATGATGGAAATGAGCATCTACAGGTGCTCTGCTGAAGGTCTCAAAGGGAAAAGTAGGGTACAACTGTAGGTAAATGTAGGGCTTTTCTATAGGTTCAGAAAAAAATCATCCCCAAAGGATTTGCTTGTCTCTTCCCCATCAGATTTAATTTTATTTTAACCTAGACTGATCTGTTGTCTTTTTAGCATTTTTAAACACAAAATCCCATGAAGATATGGGCAGCCCTAGGTATTACACATGAGAGAGAAGAGAGAGCAACAGAGTACAACACTTATTCGTAACAAGTGCATCAGGTTACTTGCTTGCTATGAAGCGAACCAACAAGATTAAAGCTAACTGCAGTTTTCCAACCACTTTGATCGAAGCTGCGCAATTAACTTAATGTTTTCCTCATTTTTGCCTAAAGACTAACAGCAATTTGCTATTAAAAGATGTACATGAGCAAAACTAATTGCATTCCTATGTCTTTTTAACATGCAGTTTACTCTGAAATTTGAGGATGTGAACCCTTAGTTTTACTTAGAATATGGTGAGTATGAAATAAAATGGTACATTTGTGAGGAAAGGCATTTTCCATTTGAATTTTGTATATAAGAAATACAATCACGCTGAGCAAGGAAATGGTTAAAAAAAGTACTTTTACCACAGTATTTTCATTCAGGAGTTTATATCCCTTAGAAAGGTAGACCTAAATAGCTGTAAATCTGACGAAGAAGTTAATTATGAGGGAAAAGGGCCAAAAAGTGAGGAGGAGAAGAAGAAATATCATTGGTTTGACAACGATGGCTGCCAGAAACAGCTTGCAAATCATGGAACTATGCGGGGACGAAAAGTTGACTCTAAATTATGGTGCGACTGGGTCTCTAAATCACTGGGGAGCAAAATGATTTCAGTAGATCTTTAATTTTCAGTTATTGAAAGTCAACATCATGGCAAGTAGCTGCAATGTTTTACAGCAGACCATCATGAAAGTATTTTATTTTTCATTTCCCAAAAATGTATGAAATTTTCAAACACAGGTGAAAATCAATCATCTCACCAATCATAAGAAAAACAGCTCCCTTCCCAAGCGAGGTATGGATTCGCAGGATAATGAAGGAGATGCACAAAGTCATCTGCTCAGAATATCTTGCACTTGTATTGTACTGCCTTTATCCAGGCACTCCCAAGTTCTGGACCAGTCATCAAACTGGCTTACTTTAGCAAAGCCAGTAGCAGAACAATGAGAACATTCATTAAATTCACATTCATTAAAACAAGCAACCCCTTCAATGTTCCAGCTCCATCCCCCCCAACGTCACTTTCTGAACACAGGATCCCCTTCTTAATCTGGGGACTTCTGCATAGGACACAATTCCTTCTGCTTTCCACCTTCTCTCTCTGGACATACAGAATACTATTTAGAACTAGGTCTCTAGTCCCCTAAATGGTAATAAATACTAAACACAAGGGTAAGACTAAAGTTCTGCTTTTTCTGAAAGCTTAGGTCAATATCTCAGGTCTGTGAGTATTTGCTCTTCGGAGCCCAAAATCCTTCCCCGAGAACAGGCCCCTGCCTTTTATAAGATTTCCCTTGCGTATCTAACCAGGGAAAAAGCTGAAGACAGCAATGCTATCCACCTTCAAGATTCAGCTTTGCCCTGGATATAGTGGATATCTCTCTGCTAGTGAATAAAATGGGCCCAACACAAAACCTCAAACTTTTTCCCATGATTTTCCATACTGTTTCTTACCATATACCCTGGCTCCTTCCATATTCTGACAAGGATTTGTCTCAAGCATAACACACAGGAATAGCATTTACAAGGAAGCATTTCCAGTATTATTTTGGATATAGTCACCCTTTCTTAGAGGCAGAGAAGAAAGAAGATGCCAAATTACTTTAGCCTTTTGGGATGTTTTAAATGCTACTAGCAATAGAAGTTGGAATTAGGTGCTGAATCTTGCAAGTCTTACTCATGTTAACCTGCCAAAATGTCCCTGGCTTGCTCTAGAACAACCTCTCAAGCGAAGCTAAGAGCTAAGCCTTTGTATTTGCTTAGTCCTTGACCAGATTGGTTGGCCAGATTGGCATGAAAATGCCAACAGGGTGTTTTGGAGTCACGTATACTGTCCAGATTGGAAAAAAATGACCCTCAGATGCCTTTGACCAACTTCAATGTAAAAAAAATTCCTTATTACTGTGAGATTGCACTCAATTTTGACTTGTAACTAGAGCCGTGCAAATTATTTTGGCTCAATAGGCTTCAATTTTTTATTCTCTTAACTCTCTTTCTTTTAACTTCTTTCTTTCTTTTTTTAAAATACAAATAAATTCTTATTCCAAATATCTGAAATGTAAAAGGAGAGGTAATAAAAATAGTAAAACTTTTATTTTTTACTTTTTTTTTTAAATTTCATTCACCAAATTCAGAAACAGTTTTTGGCTCTTCTCAGAGAATTTATTACTGCCAAAAATGATTTTGACTTTTGCATATTTCCAAAGATAATGTCCCCTTCTTTCCCCAAATTCTATATTATTTTCAGAAGAAGACACTTGTTATATGACTGAAGACACACAGTGAAAACAAAAGGTCTGCTGGTAATTCTCAGGCACTGTCAATGCCATGAGCATGATTTCTTTACATTATAACTCTCAGTTACACCATCTTTACATTTATATATACTTATATATAACACACAAAGAATCAGACAATACAAATGTTTTAGTTAGTAAAATAGAGAAGGAAAAATTAAATATCTGTTTTTCGGAAAAGTAAGTCTGTGTGCAAAAACTCAAGAGAGGCTGGCAGAAATCTGCCTCAAAACTTGGTATCTGAACACAGAAATTATTATTCTTCTTAAAATGTATATTGGAACCTCAAGTCAGGATAACTCATTTTCACAATCTGTAGTATATGTTTTTCCTGGCAACCAAATCAGGATGTTAATGTACATTAGAAGGCACAGGATAATCTTTTGTCCTGTTTTAACTCAAACTATAGAGATCTAATGCTGCTGGGTTTGGGGTTTTGTTTTTTGGTTTTTTTTAATGAGAGCCCAAGAAAATACACAAAAGGAGTTTGGTGAACAAAAAGAAGATGAAAAATGACCAAGATATCCAAAAGCAAAATAATATGTCAATGCTGGCAAAACTTATTGAGATCTATTAATTGTCTTCCATTAACTGAAACTTTACAGTGCTTTAATTCCTTCCCTATTTTACATAAAACTATGAAAAGGGATGGCCTTAACTAGATCACATTCTTTGAGACTCTAAATCCTTCCACCGGATGTAAGGACTCTTCAAAGAAGATAACCCTAATGCAAAATGAGGTTATTCTGGATCCAGTTCAAGGGACTGAGCCAAGCATGATTAGCACCATAAGGCTGCATCTACAGAACATCTTGTACAAACAGTATTAAAAATATTAAGTCAAGAATACACAATGTGTACAAGAAAATACAAGCACAGTGATTTTAGGGAGGCTGACATTGATGGAAATTAAGTACTACAGAATATATTGATTCAAATTTCATAACAGTGTTACAGATATGCATAATAAAATTCCATACATTAAATCTACTTCCCCAGATTTGGAAATGCCTACAAAAATAACAAAAAACAGGAGAGGTGAATTAGTCACTAACGCCACTGAAAAGGCAGAGGTTCTCAACACTTTCTTCACTTCTGTCTTTACCAGCACTGTTGGGCCCCAGGCCTTGGGAACAAAAATCCAGGTTGATTCGGTGAAGGAAGAGTTGGTATGTGAACTATTACAGAAGCTTGACCCCTACAAACCAATGGGCCCTGAGAGTATCCACTCGAGGGTGCTAAGAGAGTTGGCTGATATTATTGCAAGGCTGCTCTCCATAAGGCTCTCCATAATCTTTGAGAATCTGTGGAGATTGGGGGACATCCCAGAAGGCTGGAAGAAGTGTAATATCATGCCATCTTCAAGAAGAGCTTAAAGGAGGATCCAGGAAATTATAGGCCCATCAGTCTTACTTCAGTCCCTGGGAAAGTTATGGAACAAATCCTCCTGGGGGCTATCACAAGTCAAATGAAGCATGTGATTGGGAAAAAACACCACAAAGTCAACAAGGGCAAATAGGGCTTGACAAACTTGACCGCCCTCTATGACAAAGCAGCCTGCTTGGTGGATGTGGGGCGAGTGCTGGACATTTTCTACCTGGATTTCTCCAAGGTTTTTGATACAGTTTCCCACAGCCTCCTCCTGGAGAAACTGAGGCATTACAGTCTAGACAAGTGGTCTGTGCGGTGGGTGAGGAACTGGCTGACAGGCTGCACCCAGGTGGTGATGGTAAATAACTCCTTTTCAAACTGGCAACCCATCACAAGTGGGGTCCTCCAGGGATCAATATGGGGTCCAATGTTGGTTAATATCTCCATAATTGATCTGGATGATGGGATCAAGTGTACCCTGATGAAGTTTGCTGATGATATCAAACTGAGTGGGGAAGCAGAGACTTCGTAAGGGAAAGCCATCCTGCAGGAAGATCTGAATAGGCTGTAAAAGGTGGTCTAACAATAACTATATGAAGTTCAACAAAGACAAGTGTAAGGTCTTGCACCTGGGAAAACATAATCCAGGAGTGCAGTATGGGCTGGAATCTACCTAGCTGGGGAGCAGCTCTGTGGAAAGGGACCTGGGGTCCTGGTGGACAACAAACTCAATATGAGTGAGCAATTCGCTGCTGCGGCAAAGAAAGCCAACAGGATGTTGGGTTGCATCAATGAAAGCATCACCAGCAGAGATAAGACATCGTTATCCCACTCTACTCAGTGCCTGTCAAGCTGTACCTGGAATATGTGTTCAGTTTTGGTCCCCGCTATGCAAAAAGATGTGGACAGGCTGGAGAGGGTCCAAAGAAGGGCCACAAAGATGATAAAGGACTGGGAAGCCTGCTGTATGAGGATAGGCTGAGAGAACTGGTTTTGTTCAGCCTTGAGAAAAGAAGGCTTAGGGGAGACCTTAGTACCATATTCCAGTATTTAAAGGGTGGCTACAAAGAAGATGGAAACTTCCTTTTTACAAGGAGTCACACGGAAAAGATGAGGGGTAGTGAGTACAAGTTAATCCTGGGGAGATTCTGACTGGACACGAGGAAAATTTTTCACAATGAGAACAATCAGCCATTGGAATAATTTCCCCAGGAAACTGGTAGATCCCCCAACACTGGACACTTTTAAGATTCAGCTGGACAGGTTGCTGAGACATCTTGTCTAAACAGTGCTTTTGCCAAGAAACGTTGGACCAGATGATCCTTGAGGTCCCTTCCAACCTGGTATTCTATGATTCTATGAAAAGAACATAACAAAAGCCAGATAATATACAAATTTTCCCACAATCCACTACCAGATTTATTATTATTATTATTGTTGGGTTTGTTGTTGTCATCGTTGTTATTGTTATTGTTATTTTAATTAATTAATTAATTGCTTCACCTGGTGCCTGGATGCTGAAGTGATGGTAAGTTATATATGTAAAGTTGCAAAAATTTGCATGGGCTCTTGATAGGATTTAGCATAAATATTGCCGTTCGCAAGAAGCCACAGTTGAAGAGCTTGCCATTTGTTCTAGTTCACTGTGATGTTCACCATGTCAAAAATCAAAGAACATTATTTCTAAGCAGGTGCCAAACTTACCTAGTAGGGAACTGATCTTCTAACTAAAATTATTTCTAAAATACTTGTGAATTTAAAAAAAAAAAAAAGCTACATTATTGGCAATTAAAGCAACAACATAGAGTTACTGACAAAGAAGAAAAGCTGCAAGGAAAGTCAAAGTATTGAGTGCCTCATGTCATTTATAGAAGCAGCTTGGTGTGACATAGTTATAAAAGGACATGTAACAGTGACTGGATGATAGAGCTGACCTCCCAGGAATGGGTGGCTGAACATATTCCTCAAAAGCAACTGGGTAGGAATGTACTTCTGCATCAGCAAGAGCCACCAACTTATCTAATGTGTCTTTCGGAAGGATACTTCCCACCTAGCTTCTGCAATTGGACATGTAGGCTCAATCTGTAACCAGTGTATGAAGACAAATAGCTCCAGACAAACAATTAGTCTTCTGCTCAGACACCTACAACATGTGCACTGATATTCCCCCAGGAATATCCCATCTCCATGGGCTGAGGAGGGAGGCAACATTATTAGCTTAGTCTGGGAAAGTTGGCTGAGAGAGTCTCAGACTCTGCCCACACTCTAGTGTATGACATATATGCCTTTTCCTCTATGACTTCTACCAGCTAGATATGTTAGCCGCATACAGCTTGCAGCCAGGCTTAACTTTCTTACCATCTACCATTTCTGGCCTTCACAAGTAACTGCTGTAATGTATGCAAATTACAATCTTTATACAGAAGTTACCAGAACCTGCACTTTTATGTATCTTCCTCCATTTTTTACAAAATGATGCTATGTCAACATATATATTTCCATGAAGCAAACCTATTAAAAATTAACATTGTTTTACTTATTGAGTGAAAATATTTCTTACATCAAATGTTTAAATACCAAATTAAAACATTTATACTAAGATGTTTTTAAAGCTTCAAAGACAAACAATCATAATAAAAAATGTTCTTGTTTAATCTACAAAATAAGTACATTTGATTTTAATTATCTGGATAATGACCAAGCAAGTACATCAGGCACATCCCTTCCAAGAGATAATGAAAGGCACAGAGAAGCAAACAATATCCCTGAGAATAGACCAACACATTCTGACTCTGAAGATGACTCCAGTAATGAAAATCTGTCTTTTGCAAATGACTCATCTTCTGAGGACTGCACTGAAGATGTTGAAAATCAGGATGATGCATGTGAAAATAAAATTATCAATATGAAGATGAGGAACAGCAGTCTATCACTGAAGAGCTGTTTGATAATAATGAAATTGAAGAAACAGCTAGTGGTACAGAAACAAATGAAAGCAGAGGAAATGTCAATGATTATAGTGAATCGGTAACTATTTCTTTAAATGCAAGAGGAAGAGATAGCAGACAGTGAGGAAATACACTAGACAATGATGTTCCTGACTTAGTAATGAACTGAAAGGACTGAAAAGGGTTAGAAAGGAGAAAAAAAAAAGAAATAAACTTTGCTGATGAACTAAGACTGTTAATACACTGCATTCAGATCTAAGTAGCAATTTAGTGGCATTATTGCTATACCCAGATCCTGAGAGGGGCTGAAAAGGATGAATCTATGGGAGGTGTAGGTGCTTAGGCCCTCTTGGGATTTGGCTCTTCATCTTCCCTGAAATTAAGACTCATATTGACTGTACAAGGAAATAATCTTCTGTTTATCTTAATCTTCACATTAACTGATGATACTAGCAGCAGTACTGATGAAAATGTAACTGATGTAACACCACCACAGGAAACTAATGATCATAATGAATCCACTTGCTGCTGAAGTATGAGGATGCAAGCACATACATCTGTTTAAAAACAATAACAAACAGTCAAACAAAACCTAAAACCAAATTATTTTTTAACCCAAACAAATGTTTCCATGAACAGTGTCTTCCTGCTTGATACATTTACTTGTGGTCCTTTTTTTTCCCCTCTTTAAATACATTTTTCATAAATAATGTTTAAAAAATTCAGCTGTTTCTACCCCTCATTGTCATACCTCCACAGAGATTTCAAAAGGCTTTCAGTTTCTACTAGCTCTAATTGTCATTGTGTGATGGCTGATTAATCTCTTTCTTTCCTTTTTGTCTAAAGATAATCAGTGGTTAACTGGTATATAATATCAGTTCCTGAAGGCTAATGCTCTGTCAGACCTATTTTTAGCAGTTTGTAACTTGACCATAAATTATCACCTTCAGCTGATTTTTAATTGGAATTATTATTTACAACAGTCTGTTAAAGAATTTTAAGAACCAAAATAACACAAAAATATTACTGAACTTTTGACCAAATGTGCTCTTCATAATTTCATAGCAAGTGTTGCATTTTCTGTCTAGGCTTAACCACAGTGTTGAAGTGTTGGGCCATATTTTAATTTTTAGACAAAAAACAAAACAAAAAGGAATTATGCTTTCATACAACACACAGCTAAATTTTGCAACTCATATTGGACATTGCAGAAGCCACATCAAAACAAAGCCATATTAAAATGAAACAGTTTTAAAAAGCAATTACATAAAATCATGGAAGAAAAGTGGTTTAGAACTGCTCAACAGCTGTTGTCAGCTGATGTTGCAGATACAACCACCAACTGAAGACGTAACACATGCATAGGACGTTGTGCCAATGGTTACCTAATGATGTGCATTGAAACTGTGTAGATACCAAAGAGAATTTGGTCTTGTTGGAAAGCAAGAATTTTATTTCTAGGTAGAAAGAGGTAGATGAGCATTATTTTTTGAGAGGAAAGAGAAGAGCTTTAGACTTTAACATGTTTTGGATATGAAAGTCAAGGCTGTGTCTCAGCATAAGCAGGTAATGAACTAACAGTTGAGAGGGTCAAGAAAGGCCAGAGTGCTGAAGTTGCAATTGATGATGTGTTCAACAGTGATTGAAGCAGCAAAGACATCTAGGGATATAGAACCGACTTAGACGCTAAACCTATGGAGATGATCAAAAAAAGTGGAGATGATCAAAGGTTACAGTTGTAGGAGTAACCAATGTCACTGGACATGAAAGAGATATAATGTGAGTAATGTGACTCTAATGAAGAGTCAGACAGCAGCTCCAAAAGTGGCATTCAACAGGTTTATATATGGAGAAGGGAGATAGATGTTTGCTGAAAGAGGTGTACAGGTAGTTGATTTCAGAAACTGTTACTTTTCTCCAGTAGGATGAGGATAATTGAAAATAATGGAAATGGCTAGTAGATGAGACACGGAGATTTCAAGAAGATGCTGAGAATGTAAGGACGACAACAAATCCGTGAGGCCAAGACCAAAGTTCCTATAAATCGGGAATGTGTATAGGCCATAACATAAGGCAGAGAAGAGGTGAGAAACATTGCTAGAAGAAAAAGAGAAAAACTAAAATGAAGGGAGATCCTGGCAGGTGCCATTGAAATTTTTTTTTTGTAGGCTACTGTAGAAACAGATAGGTGTGGCATCAAAAATCCAAGGAGGAAATATCAAGACTGTGATAAAAGAAACCTACTGCTTTGGTTCATTCCTTGTCCCCAAATAATGAAAAGATTTTTAAAGTAACTACCAACTTCCTTACTCTGTTGTCTGAAGTTCTGAGAGAGGAAAAAAATACATGACATACTACTTTTTCCCTTTGCCTTAAAAATATCAAGGAGCAAAAATAGTCAGGAAGAAACTCTCAGCTAAAATTTTCAAAACCTGTATGCATCACATGATAACGCGAAAATAACAGATTCACTGTTTCCGGAGAAGCAAAGAATTAGAGGCAAAAAAAAAGGACAGACACTGGTACACTCACGTATAGCAAAAACAATGATGTAAATTGATGCTACCTGGTTACTCTGTTGTGAAGCATATTGCACTTCAGGGTATTATCTGTACTGCAATTCAGGGCAAAGAACACATTTAAGGTATCTTCTATGGGCAAACTTAGATGAATAAAGAATGAGCTGAGTAGTTTATGATACTACAGATGTGTAAAAAAACAAAGGAAAAGAGCTTCCATTCACTCCTTTGAGCTTTCAGAATGCCTCCAGGTCTTTCCATTAGAAGATAGAAGTCCCTTAGAAGGATCAGAAAACAATATTCTGTTGGGAACAATTTGATATCTGTAATACAGTTGCCCTTTTTTAAAAAAATAACTACTGATTAACAAATTTAATGTAAAAATGCTTACGATAAAAAGAGCATTTTATATCTCTCAGCTTTGCAAAGTCAAGCACACAGGAAGTATATTTTATTTGAAATTATGCAAATCATCTTATGTTATCTAACCATCTTGGCTATGTAACCAAGCACTCCAAGGGCTTGTCTGACTATTACAGTGGTAAAAAAGAGCACAAGAATTGCCAATGCTACTCCAAAATTTTACAGAATACAAGCGGGAAAAAAATATTCAGGACACTGTTGAACACTGCTATTTAAACCAAGTGCTCTTTCACGTACAGAAGACTTTGCAAAACGATCCACATTTAGCACATGTTTATACATAACCAATACACATAGCAGGAAAGAGGCACTGGTTCAGTATTATTAATGCAGCTGTCCATTTTTAGGAGCATAGGACTAGAAGGGACCAGGTGGGTCACCAAGCCTAGGTGCCTACAGTTGTGGGCAGCAGACGTTGCCTTCAAGGAGGTCTGCTGAGCATCCGCTCCAAAACCACCACACCCAACAGGCCACAGAACAGTTCCTTTCCCCATGTCAGAAACTGTAAACCTGAAGTGCAATCAAAGCTATGTGTCCAATAAAGAAGATGAGATCCACCAGAGTTCTAGGCCTCTCCAAACAGCAGGGACATAGCCAATTTAACTGCCTACATGTTCCTAGAAAATTGGCCATGAGCTTGCTACAGAGACATCAAAATACCCCATCTCTCCCTGAAACATTGTTCCTGAAAAAAAAAACCAAAAACGATTGCTGTTCTTAAATACAGTGGTTGGTTTAGCCCTAAATAAGGCACACAGTCCAAGTACAGAAGATATTTTAAAGATCTTATAAGAACAAGTGCACTCTGTTCTATAGCTGTGGTGGAATTTTAGAATGCATTAGAAAAATAAATTTTAAAATTAAAATTTTAAAAAGTCTCCCTATAGTAAGACACTGATACTGCTTAACACCTGCTTCGCAGGTACCCAAGAAGATGACTGTCTTCAGGAAAAAGAAGGAAGACCCTGCTGAGGTTCCTCAGCAGACACATAACACTATTACTACCAACTCATTCTCTTCTTTACTTTTCTCCATAACAGTGGGATAGTTTTTCTGTTCTGAAATGTAAGAAGCAACCTTCTGAAGGTTCTTTTCTTGAGAACAGATGATACAACATTACAGTTTTGCCTCTCCAGGCTTGGTACTCTTAAAAGGTTTTATCTCAACTGATTTCAGCTATCTAAAAATTAAATTTCTCACCTGAGGTGGCTAACCAGCACCTTCTCATTAACTATAAGGAGGAAAAGCACATTCAGAGGATAAGTCACCCTAAAATGAATGCATAGGGCAGGTAGAGAAGGGGACCCATTGAAGGCAATCTTTACGAGGACCAAATTTTTGGCCACCTTCTGAGTAGTATTGGATGCCAGGGTATTGCAGGTCATTTCCAAATCTGAAGGGTGGGGGGAGGCAGGGGAGGGGGGAGTGATCCAGTGTCTCTCTCTGTCATATTTGTGATATTTTATTCACACATATACATACACATATCTAGATGCAAACACAGAGGGTAGCTAATTGCACTCAGCAAATACAAGACTGCAAACAACTTTGGCCACAATTTTTCAGCAGATACACTACTGGGGGGAGAGAATTGCTGTAATTGAATTTAATTGGAATTAACACCTGACTCTATGAAACACCTATGAAACACTGTGCAGCCCTCTGAACGTCAGTGAGACACCATTTACCATGAGGACTCACCTTCCTCTTCCCCTAACTAACACAACTAAAGATGCTCTTCCTCTCCTCTCATGGCCTAAGACCAGTGGCTGCTTTCAGTGTTGTCAGAAAAACAAATCTTGACAAATACAGGTAACCTTAGCATTCCCAGCTCCCACACTGAGTGTGGGATGGGCACAGAGAGCGTGGGCACCTGCCTGGGACAGGCATGGGTAGAAAGCTGTTATAAATATTTTGCTCTTCCATCCATTTTTTTTTTTCCCTTTTATTTCCCCACAGTTTCCATTTGAAGCTTAGCATCAAATGGCGGAGAAGCTGAATCTGAAAGCCTTATCGCAGCTCCCTAATTTAACTGCTGCAGTCAAGCCCACTGAAATAGGATAGGAAGGGAAACAGGAATTTCCCCTTCGAAGCCTTGCTTTAGTGATCCTGCCACAGCAGCACTTCAAAGAGAAGCTGTTCCTTCCCCTCCCAGGCCAGCTTCCACCCTCAGCAACTCTACAGAGCAGCTGGGCTCATTAAAGCCCTAACAGCACAGGAAACAGTGCAAAGAACTAAATGAAGTTGAGCGCTTCATTTATTTATTTTGATGTATGAATTAAAAAACATTGTCATAAATCTGGTAGCAAAACCTGGCCACATCAGAAAAAGAAGCCAGCAAACATTTCTGAGAGAAAACTGAAAGTCCCCTTAGTTCTCTAGATACAAGTTCTTCTTTGTCAAACCTCATCCCCCAAAACTGCTTTATGGCAGGCTGATTTAGATCAAGGCAAAACTACAAAGAGGAAAATCCCTATGGAGAAGAGCCCAGGTCCTTTTTAAAACAATTTGATTCCAAAGTTGGACAATAGACTAACAAAAGGATGCTACCTCTTTAAATAGGAGTTTTAACTCATCCCTCTCTAATTATTCATGAAAATTAAATTCTACAAGTGAAGAAAAATTCATAAAAGTCATACTTATTCATCTCAGAGGGAGATCTGGCATATGAATAGTGCCCATAACCTCAGAAGGTGAAATGTAGAAAATATCACAGGCAACTCCCACCTCAAGTTAACTGAACCAAAAAAGGGAGAATCCTGATGTGAAGGAGACTTGAAGGAGATCCTCCCTAATCGCTTCTTAATAGACTCGCAGCCCTGACACAGGAAACAAATCAGGAATTCTGAGGACATGTAATTGTTAATCACTCGCATTCACTATCAAATTCAGTAAGAACTTAGAAGCACAATGAACTTTATCACGCTGAAAAATAAGGCTTATTGCTAAGGGTATTCACAGGCTTCTATAACGTACTAAAGCAAAAGCTCCAGCCATGACAATTCCATTGTACTTCCATAGTTATTTATTTGCCTCCAGTGAAGAGAGGGGGGGGGAAATCATTATCAGTTGTAATCAATATATTTCATAAGCAATTTTTTCTGTAGGATTTAGCAATATTAGATTTATAGTTCTAACCTGTTCAAAATACTTATTAGACTTTCAAAAGATGAAACAGACTGAGCTTCTCTGGGAAAAGAAAAAAAAAAAACATGAGAAAGAAATTGAATTAATAGCTGTTACCACACCACCACACTCTGTATTAATGAACATTGTGTCAGAATGACATTGCAACTTGGAGAACTGAAATTTAATTTTTTTTCACATTTGCTCCCCTAGAAAAAGAACAATGGGTTTTGCAAACAGAGTGGTAGAAAGCAGCTAGAAAGTCTGTAGAATAAACCACATAATTTGACACAAAAATGGTTAAAAGAATGAGGAAAACCATATTAGGGATAATTAGGTAGGTATTTATTCAGTGCCAAACCAACAGACCCATACATACCTCCTTTTCATTACACCTTCCTGTCCAGAGGCATGAAAGAATACCGCGCTGGGGTTTTCTCTGACCAGAAAAGCTACATTAACAGAAGTGGTGCAACCCCTGGTGAGGTTTCCAGATCATGTATGGTCTGCTGGTTTATGCCACTAAGCCTTTCCAGTATAAATAGAGCTTATGCTGATAAAAAGAGTGCTTTACTGAGGAAAACTTCTTAAGCCAGCTCTCCAAACGGGAGGTCTACTAGTGAAAGCAGGTTTTTTTGCTTTGGCGTTGTCACTGCCTCTACACTTCACCTTCTGTCAAAATGGAAATATCGTGAAAAGTAACATCACATTCTGGCCAGTGCAAAATACAAGCCAAAGTTTTTAGTATAGCCTCCATTGCAGATGCAATGGACTATATACCTATGTGCACATGTATATCAGCACAACTTTGCTTGTTACAGAGTAAAAAGATATTGCCCTGAAACAGAACTTTTTATATATATATATTCTGTACACATATACATATAAAGACACACATTTACCATACGTATATATATAACTGCATCCATAGTTAAATTGCATCAGAATAAGTACATTAGCACAAAATAAGGATGACCCCTCCACCAGGAAACAGAGCAACAAGAGATTTTGAGTGGAAGCGGAGCCTTGTACAACACCAGAATTACAATGTTAGGCTGAGATGAAAGTTCCCAGAAACAGCTTTACCCTGTAATTGGGCCAGTTACTGGTTCCCCTTCAGTGAGTTTCCTGACAGGAGCCCCTATCCTCAGAAGGTTTGCTGCTTACAATTGCCTGCTTCAGCCTCTCCCTGCATCTAATTGCTGGCTTTCTTGTGTTGCAGATGGAAAGGCTGATTGCCAGGTGTGAGGGATGGGAAGGATTTTTCCCATACCAACATGCTGCTCTGTGTAGTTTGGGTTTTTTTTTCTGCCTTCTACTCGGTGTCCAGCAGGTCTGGTTTTGTTGGTATTTAAACAAGCATTCCCGCAACCTTGGGCAGCTCTGCTGGGTGGAATAGGTTGGAAGGGCCCCAAGGGCTCTGCAACCCAGTAGGACACCAGCAGGTGAATCCTGAGTGTATATATACAGGAGGACAGGGAATATGTTTCTGCAGCTTAAACGGTTCGTGTCTTGCTGTGTCTCCAGTCCCAGCAGGTCCTTTGTGACGGATCAGAGGAAGTATGGCTGTTACTATATACCACATTAGAAGTTATTATTCCCGTGTGATATCCAACTTTGCCAGCAACATTAGCTGGTTTTACCCGAGGGAGATTAACAGCTGTTAAATACAGCTACAGCATCCTCATTTAGCCAGGCAGCACGTCTCTTACCAGGTACATACTCAGGGCTGGCTCTGCTCACACAGCTGCACCTTAATAACAGTTTTCTTTTGGAATTTCAGGGAATATTGAAGATTTCTCAGCAACACTGTTATTCTGAACTCACTTCTGGTAGGTTTATTTAGTTTTTCTGTTCCATGGAGCTGTAAGGTATACTCTGTACAAAGACAGGGAGGTGGTGCAGAAGAATAACCCACCCTGTGGAGTCTGGGTGCTTGCTATTCTTCAGAGTCTAGCAGAAACTTGTACAAAATCATCAAAAGATAGTGATATGCTGAAATTCCCCTCCCTGTAATTGATATATTTAATAGGCTCTCCCAAATTCCTTCAGAAGCAGGCTAAACATATCCAGTAGTATCAAAATTAATGTGGTATACTTTCCCAGCACAGAGATAAGCAATATTTCTGAGTGGCCAACAATGTAGAAAATAATTTTCTAACAGTAAAATATTAAATTATGTCTGGTGCAACACACAGTTAACCACAAAACTTCACAAAATTTTCTCCAACTGTAACATAGTTCTTAAGTTTCTATTGCATGGATTTATCCTAGTATAGTTAGAAGAGAGATCAAAACTGGCCTTACAGCTCAAAGCTAGTTATAAACTTAACTATGAAGAGACTAGTGCCTCTCCATAATTAGCCTATCAAACAGGGAATGTACTTGTCAGCCACTGAATGCATATACAATTATTCAGCAATGTTTAAAGGAGTAAAGGAATAAACATGATCAAAGAGCATCCAAGAATTAGGGATATATCATTTTAATCTCTGAAAATTGCACTACACATCAAATGCATAACAAATAGAATAAATAACAGACAAATCTGATTTATAAAGTTTGAATACCACCTAGGGGTTATGGTGACATCATGCAGCAAAAATGAACCAGAATTTAAGACTAAATTTCACCTTCAGAATTCACCAATTTTTATTTTCTGTACTGCTGAAAAGTACATTGAAACGGATCTCAAAACCGTGTCTTTCATAGACCCACATATCATGTCTGTGTTTTTCATTAACTGTTCAAATCCCACAGACCGGTTTTCTAAACAGCTGAAGGAAGCCATAGCCTATCCCTGTAATTACCACGACTTGGCCGTCTCTACGCTCCTTCATGCATATGTTTGGTTGACCTTAAAACTGTAGTCACTCTTCCTTATCGATGAAACTTAGCTATAGTTAATGGGGTTCCTTCCAGACATTTTAGCTGCATGTAAAACACGGTAAAAGTGTGAGTGATTTCTGTTCTGTGTTTGATCATACCGGGTAAGCAGGTCTCAAACCTTGTGCTCCTCATGTGCTCCAAGTGCTCATACCCCTGCGCAGGTGTGATAAGCCGGGGCCGTCTCCGTGGGCCCATTTCCTTATACAGCTGCGCTGGTTCCTCGTTCACACCAGGCATTATCAGCCCCTAACATCTATGTGGATATGAAAGACTCCCACAGCAATTCTCCTTGCTATCAGGTGTTTGGATCTTGAGCTGTTTGGTTGCGTTAGATCAATCACGGCGTATTTACACCAGCCAGATACCAAGGCATTTGGGTATTTTTTTTTGAGTCACAGAAATCACAGAAAGAACAAAGAGAGAAATCCTCGATGCAGTCCAGTTCAGAAGCAAAAACACTGGCACGCTCTTTATGTTTGTTTTTATTTAAGTTAAAGCAAAATAACCAGCAGGCAAAAAGCAAGTCTGGACTCTGCCTCGTTCTTCTATTTCATGCTAAGATTAAGATGTGGCTGTCACCTGTCCCTACACAGGCTTTATGCAGGATGAACCAGCCCAAAACCTGGTTTGTACTGTACCTCTCCAGTTATCAGTATGAATATGCTGCTGTCTTTGGGAAAGGAGGTCCAAACAGCAAGAAAGGACAATGTAGACAGGACAATAGGATGGGACAGTGCAACTTCTGCACAGTGACAGTGACAGAGTTTTACACATAATTCTATTTATGGACCCATATGTCCTTGCATATTCTTTGTGAAGCTACTGTGCAGAAAGACTGCACATAAACATTCATATAAGTCTGCCATTAAAATATATATATATATATATGCTGGCAAATTGTCATATAAAGGATGTCTGTCCCTCCTAACTAATGCAGCCCTGCAACAGGACCCCAGCTCAGCCAGAACTTTCCAGGTGGAGCTTTGTAAGCCCTTTTCTTCCACCTCAAAACAAAAAGGTTTTTAAATTCCACACCCAGGCTCTACTGGCCTTTTTTAAATAAAATCACTGAAAACAACACAGAATAGAAATGAAAGGGTTGATGAACAGTTATCCTCCTTGCCCACTGGCATGACGCATTATTTTCTTCAGCCTTGTACTTTGTCCAACAGCCTTTCTATTTCAGCAAGCTCTGTATGCCTTCCCAGGTCCTTGGGAGAAGTTTTGTGGGGTTCCCTCCTTCAGGGCTCTGGCTGTGTGTCGGCTTCCCGCTCTCCTCGAGCGCTCACCATCCCCAGCACCCCTCAGGCTCCCTCCCCGCCATGCCTCTCGCTCCCTGCCTGCCCGCAGGGGCACCCAGGAAATTTTCCCATGGCTCGCTCCCCAGGATGAGCCAAACTCTCCCCATTTTTTGCATGGTTTCCCACAACTCCCATGCATCCACCAAAATAAAGGAAAGAGTTTTCTTCTCTTTGGCTGCCTTTCTTGGCTACCTCTTTAAAAGGAAGATGGCATACATTGATGAAAAACTACCAAGCAAACGCATAAACCAGATGCCATCTATCACAGGTCTCCCTGTCCTCAAGTAACTGACAACTCAGCTTTATTCCCTCTCCTGCCCTGTAGCTCACGGTGTGCCTTAAAGCTCACTGAAAACAGGTATTGATCCAAGATGCTGCAAGGACAGAGCCTTCTGAGCAGCCCTGTGCCATCATTTTTCCTGAGGATCTGAAAATATAGAAAGGCTGGGTCAGCTCAGAGGGAGCCTGGACTTAACCTGGGCAGGCACAGGAGCGGCAGTGTCTGCCCGAACTGAATACACCCAGGACATGCTCTCTCTGCAGACTCACTGGCATGAAACATTTGCTCTCTGCAAAGGTATATTTTTTATTGCTCAGCCACTCTCAACTAGATTAAGGTTTTTTTATTACCTTCATCAACTTAGTATCTGTCACTTTCAATTATACTGACTCATATTTAAGAATAATGCTAATTATTTTAATGTGTTTGCTGTAAATCTAGCCTATGCTAACGGCTATAATGCAAATCATTTGTGACCTGAATCTTGAATTGTAATTAAAAAAATGCTTTGTATTGTTTGCATTGCTGTAGTGTTCAAAAACCAATGAGGATCGGGATGTGACTGTAGGAGAATTACATCAGACACACGAGAAGACTGGCTTGCTGTCTCACAAATACTTCCCCCCCCCCCCAAAAAAAAAGATTAAAAAATAGATTGAGAAGATGACAGGTCCTGGATTGTTGTTTCAAATGTCTCCTCTACCAAACTTGCAATATTAAACCAGGAAAAGGAAAAAATATGACAAGAAACAGTTAATATAGATAATTTTCATAGTGGTTTTTTTCTAAACACATATATATAATGTAGAACTAACAAGTCTTAGCATCAACTCACTTTTGGGGTGCAGACATTTCATAAACATTTCAGAAAATACAAAGCTTTTGAATTTAGGAAAAAAATACTCAGTTTTCTTCAGATTTTCCGGAATTATTTTAATCTAGGCCTTCATTTATCAGCTTTCAAGTTTTAAATATAGAATATTACTCCCTGGGTTAAAAAGGGATAAAAGGACTAAAATCTGCCTTCTAAAGAAAAAGATATCGCAGCCAATTTGTAGGGAGATTAATAGGCTGTGCAGGCACACCAGATCCTCAGAACGAGGCAAACTGGGAACTAAACATATATCCCTTACTTATGGGCTGGAAGGCACCACAAGAAAAAATGAGATACTAGTGACATCGAGTCACAAAACGGTCATAAGACTAGAATATTTCTATGATGTTTTAATGGCTGGGTTACAGAAAAGAAAAAAAATTCTATAAAGTGTTAAACCCCCAGTAAAGAATAGTCAACAAGAAACAGGTGGCTGTGGATAGGATTTTGCCATCTGCTGAGAAATTAAATACAAGAAACGACGCAAGAGTGCTGCTTTGCCTACTCATGGCCTCATCCAGCTGAGGACCTCACACCTATGGCTTGGTCCAGAACCTGACCTCTGGTTCTTGCTGTCGTCACTTCATTCACAAGTTTTGATTTAAAGACTCATTATCAGTGATGCACACGGAATCAGAACCAGGCCCTTCCCTTTCAAGGCTGTTTCTAGACTGTCAGTCTGTACCTGTTAGACTACAGAGACCTGTTGCCTTGCTATGGGCCAGATGAATATTACATTATTTTCCGCACACTTCAACTGGAAGGCAGTAGGTAATTCCTGCCCTGCCTCACTTATAACATGAACGTTGAGGGTAAGTGGTTATACCTGGCCAAAAACTAACAGAAGGTGCTGATTTCATCTTCCAAAGCATATGAAGGCACTAGACCTGAAATTACCTGAGCAAACATGTCAGTGAGTAGCTGCTATTAACTAATGGAGAGGCAAGACTGACTGTCTTGCAGTAAGCTTAAATGATAAATGAAACAAAAACCAAGCCCCTGATCTTCAATCTTTTTTTCAGAAAAATAGAAAATAAGTAGTATTTTGATATGTAAAGCAATAAAACAATGTTTCTCTGTATGTCCCAATTACCAAGGGACATGCTTTTGCATAGGGTATGCTTCTATATGGCTGTATTATCAATTCCAAGTATGTGTGATCAGTAGTGACAGGATCCATATTACAGGGAATCTCTTTTTTAGCTGCTCTTAGAAAAGTCTAAAAAATGTTCCACTGTACAAAGACTATGTGGAAGAAGTGGTACAACAGAAACAGATGTGCATCTCAAGAAGGCCATATCCCCATACTTTTTTGGCTGTAATCCACTCATCCACTTGTCATTCAAAAGTCATGTTACTTTTGGTAAAATATTTATTGAAAACTTTTAAACCTTCTTTCAAATTTACCATGTATGGCTTAACTTCCCATCCTGTGCTTACAGCCCCAAATCTGGAAGACAACCCCTACCTTGCTTATAGATATCTTGGATAAAGAAATATCAAACAAATGCCTGTGATGAGGTCCCTAAACAGAGAGTTTCTGGGAGCAACTCACCTGACCCAGAACTACAGACACTGGGACCTCAGGGACAAGCTCTCTGCCTGCAGAGAGGGTAGAATATCCTGTAGAAATAAAATGGAAAAGCTTTTGGGTGTTTGGTCCCAAATTTATTGTATTGGTGTGGTTCAAGGTGTCTTTTCTTGCCAGGCTGGCAGTGGTGCCAATACTCACTTTCACAAATATAGAAGGGGCAGGTGGACAGTCAACAGGGGTTACTGCTGGTAACTCCTATTTGAACTGAATCTTGAGGTTAAATATTTTGTTGTCATGCTGATCAAGATGGGGGACAGCTGAGGTGCGGACCTGAATCTCCACAAATGCAGGCTTCCTAGCACATTAGCTTCCCCTGTAAAGCCCTACCACCCAGGAGAAGTCTTTTTGGCAAGGTACCCCTGGCAAGTTTGCTATTCCTTGTGGCTAGAACCTGTAGCAACCTCAGCAAACTGCCATCTTGTCTAACTGATCTCACCCTACAGAACAGTTGAGGTCAGTCCCTGTGACCTCCATTCGGCCTTAGAAGAGATGAAGCAATAACTTCCCTCCTAAGCCTCCCGAGGGTACTTGTCCACGTACCTGCAAAGCAGTGTGCTAATCTAGGTATCTCACACACACACACCATGCAGGAGGCAAAAACCAGGGAAGGGGCTGAAATGTGTTCTGGATAGCTTGCTTTGTACCTCCCCATGATCACAGGTCATTTTCCATAGTCAGATGAATGTAAAATAGAAAATTCAGGTTTTAATCACATAAATATGTGGTATTTCTACTTATTTCCATTCATTTTGCAAACTGGTTTAAAGCTGTTATCATGATTATACAATCCACAATAATATTTTTTAAATTATTTTGAAAAATTTCTCGAGCCTGCCTTACAGAACTTTTCTGTTCCCTCATTCCTTCTTCCTCTACTCTCTTTTCCCTCTTCCTTCCTCCTCTACTTTCTTTTCCCTCATTCCTTCCTCCTCTACTCTCTTTTCTGTTTTCACTAGCTCATGAGTACTGGGATGTATGTGGTTTGCTACATCCATCGTAGAGCAGAGCCTCCTTTTGTTTCTTTACCCCACAGTCAAGCAGCCTGTGAAACTCATTCTGCTCCTAGACCAACACAAAATTACTGGAGTAATTAATCTTGTTTCAAATTCTGGCCATCTGTACAGAATCTCAAAAGACGGATGCTTAAAAATTATCTTTGAGAATACCTGTGGAAAAATACTGATCATCCAGCTATTTGCATACCACCACATTAAACACAGAGAAAGGGAGCTTTGAAAATTCTGGCATAGATTTCAATGCTTTCTGCAATAATCTTAGATAAAATGCATTGTGCGTGTGCTTCAAAACTCCACTTCAAACACTTGTGCCAGAGAAATGCTGCCATTTTAATTCTGAGCAAACAGTGGATCACCTGCTGAGTCCAATGTTAGGTCTAAAGTTTTCTGTCATTTAAAAGCAGTCTTCTGACTTAAATATAAAATCAGTGGCTTACACAGTGAATCATTATAAATCTCTTGCAAGCTTTTAAATCAATCAGTCAAGCTTAGAAAGCAGTGATTTGGAGAATCATAGCTCTGAGGCTTTGGGGCCTTTTTGTGCAAGGGTAATAAAAATAAACGATTTTGTAGCTTTTAGGAATAGTGGTTAGTTTGCTTTTTACCTCCCTAGGAGTACCCAGGTTTGACTAAGTAGGTTTACCACAATATTTGAAAAAAATCCATTACTTAATAGTATTTTCAAACTCTAAAATAGAGAACAGCACACACAAAAAAAGCACATTTAATCTGCTTAACCATAAATCTCGGTCTAAAATAATCTTGTTTTCTGGCTAATAACGAAGACTGAAAATTATAAATGCTTTTCAGTGCAAGGGTAAGAAGTGAATTGCTGCACTGGTAGCAAAAGTAGTGTCACCTAGAATTAAAGATGCTTAGCATTTCCATAAATGCAACACTGTTTTCAGATGCTCATAACTTTGCCAGAGCTGAATCATGAAGCTGTAATTTTCTGTGCTTTTGCCTGGTTACAGCTTGTTTGTTGGAGAAGAAGCAGCAATTCAGCAAAGGCCTTTGGAAGTTTGTCAGAACAAGATTAGAGAAAATTTTTTATTCATGAAAACTGTGCTAGACTCCATACATCTTCCACAAATTTTCCTATTTGGGTAGGGACCATTGGCCATCAATTGCTCTTTTCAGTTACCTTCATAATCCCTAGTGTTGGATGAAAAATGAATCTTTGTTAGAAGTGGTATAGTGTTTGATTTGCTTTCTCTCTGCTTACTTTTGTGTGTGTTTATACGTATCTGTGTATGTGCATACATTATTTACATGTCTGTGTATGTATATGTGTATATGCATACTTATACAAAGAATTTATGTGTATGTCTGGGTTTGCTTGGGGTTTTTTTCCTGTTACAAAAGATGTGCCTAAGCAGCAGAAAGGAAGGCTGCCTGTTCATTTTGTTCTGGCATCTCCACTCTGGCAGAAGTGAAACTTCTAGAAAGGGAGAGCTGCACCCTTCCTGAGAATGAGATTTCTTTTCTGGGGAAGTTTTTGAAGGAGGTGAAGATGGGAAGACATAGGTTCATGCAGAGTGGGCTGGGAGGCTCCTGAAGGAGCAAAGGACCTGGTTGCAGTGGGGAGGGTGGGGGAAGCCACAGCTGAGCCTTAGGGGTGACAGAAAGCCAAAGATTTTTCCCGTGACCAGAGGGGTTGCATGGAGTTTGCGTAGCTTTACAAGGAAATGAATCTTGCCACTCTGGAAAGCCAGGATGGGGAAAAACAAGAATCAGCCCAGAAGGATGCAATATGGAGAGAGAGATTTATTTTCAGAACTTTTACTTCAAGCAGTCCCACTGAATATACTCTCTAAGGACAGAATGATTTTTGGGGGGGGTTTATTATTACATATTTTAACCAAACCAAGCTTTATTGACCGGAAGCCCAGAGGTGCATCTTGGCACCCTCACTACACTGCGTCTCCCCCCGCCAGGATCCAGCTGAACCCAGGTCCTGCTGCTCTCCACATCCAAGGGCTTGGGTCCTTGCTCTGGCCAGGGATCTGCATCTGCCCCTCAGCTGCTGACAGAGGTATCCGCTCTGTCGCAGTCTCCTCAAGCTAGGTGCCCAGCTGGCTCTCCGTAATACAAAAGAAGGAAGAGAGAGACTTTAGGGATCTGTGAGTCATTTTCCTCCTCTCAGCGACACAAAGCGCCTTTGGCTATGGACCTGGAGGACTCTGCTCGGTGCCACGTTCCTAACTCACTGCTGTGTTTCAAAAGGGAAAGAGGCACCGAGAACAAAAAATGACAGATAATTGCTTGATATTTGCTTTGATTCCTCCTGATGTGGTATTTGTGACTGTGTGAGGAAACCAGGGAGCAGCCCATCATTACAGCACAGGAGAAGCCACATGCAATCAGTACAATAATCCATCTGTTTGAGTCATCTGCCTTTGATAGCAGCTACTGCTGGTTAAATCAAGACATAAACTCACTAACGGACAGTTATAAAATTTCCTCTGGAAAGCAAGTTTTTCTGCCATCTCTGATGACTTGTACTTTAAACTATAAAATGGATAGGGACAGACACTCTAAAATTATTTTATCAAACACAGCAGTGTACACAGTCATTTCTTACAACTATGCTTTTAAGTTAGGTTCTTGCAACGAACATCAGGCCCTTGGCCCCCATCATCTCTTACGATAATGAGTTTCTCATATTAATTATGCATTGTGTAAAAGAACATTTCCTTTCATCTATTTTAAATGTTGCTCTTTGACTGCATGGAGAGGTCCTTCGTCCTTGCGTGGTGCGAGGAGGGGTAGTAGCCAGCAACCTGCATTTCTTTGGCTTCAGTGAGACTGGGAGGTGCTCAGACCTCCTGAAAAAAAAAGGCTAATTGTGTGACTTCTTGTGGATTTAGGAACCCAAACTTATATCTTCTATGTTAAAACAATTCTGCAATTAAGCATAACCAATGATTTTCTTTTGCAATGACTGGGCCCCTCCTGCTTTCACATCAGAGTCAGAGGCTATTCTTACTGCTAGTACTATAAAGTTTAAGTTATGCATGAAATTTATCATCTAAGTAATATAAAACCTACTTTTTACACAATGGGCCTAAGATAAACCCTATGTAGTCAATGGAAAGAATATCTGTACGTTTGGTCATCTTCAGATCAGACCTAAGGTTCATTTTGTTCCTAACATACACTTTGCTCCAGCAAATTTTGCTTGTAATTCCCTGAGCTTTGTGCCTTTCTGTCTATGGCACCGCATTAACATACTTTTATTGAATTATATCTCTCATTCATGTTAAACTGAAAAAAAATTAAGAGCTTGCAGCAAACTAAATTCAGGTAGCTATAACATCATAGGAGCAGCGTTTGAATAGAAACATGAATCAGGTAATAAATAGCTCTCTTTGATCATTGTTTTAAAAATCTCTTGAACCATACTTTGATTAGTTCTATTTAATATTTAACATCTGGTTAGTCAATTTCAATCTGCAACGAGCACTGCTGGAAAAATTCTATGCTGACTAAATACATTTATAATACTACAAAGCTGACATGTAATTGATTTTAGTTCCCATAAAAGGATTATGTTAACTTTTCTTAATCCATATATTAGGGTTTCGTGAAGTCCAGTGAATTCACACCAGGGATACTAAGTGTTTATTCCTTATCAATATTTTATGTAAAAATGATAGGATTATATTTTAGCCTAAGTACTGTTTACTAGTTTTTCCACTGGAAAACAGCTAAAATGCAGAAAATATTACAGTGCTGCTATAGCATTGGTACAGTGAAGGACTCTTTGCTGTTTTCTGGCTTTATATTAGCCAAATAAAATCATACCACACTGAAATTTGGCATGGCTGTAAACTACCAAAAATTATTTCTCCTTCTGCTAAAAGAGTATGATAGATGTACTTTTTTTAATGTTCATAATTGAACGAAAAGTATCAGACTATAACCTAGTTAAAGGCTTGGTATTGTATTTCGGACCAATGTGAGTTTAGGAAGTCATGAAAATTGCCAGTAGCCATTGATGCTGGCAGGACCCAGTTGCCCAAGATTAAGTCAGGCAATTTGGTAATCCTGTTCATCTCCAGCCTAACAGAGAAAGTACCATATTAATAGTAAATGTAGTGCCCTTAGGTATCTTAAGCAAATACAGAATTAATACAAGACAAAATTGAAGGTCTTTGACTACTCGGGGAGAGTTTATTTTATGAAAATATCCCTGCTTAACTGATCAAGGCCATGTGCAGCGCTGTATGCTACCATAAGTAGGAGAAGGATGAAGTCGGGCAGTGCTAGCTGCCAAGGACTACATCTCCCCTTTTGCCACAATAAACCCACCCGTAACCTAGAATAGTAAATCAAAAAGGGCTTGATCCAAACATTGGCCCTAAAGTGAGGAATGAAACAATACCCATCCCACTACGTAATGCTGGGTCAGGAACCAACGCTTTGCTCCCAGGCCAAGTGGCATGGACCACTTAGACTACACCCCTTCACAAGAAATTATCTCAGAGAGAGGTAGTTGATGTGTTCTAACCTAGAGTGAGGGGCAACAGTGTTTATCACAGCAGTATGTGTATCATTTTCAGGACTGATGCTAATTTATCGTTCCGTTACATGAAATTCACGTTATTCTTGCTTCCATTGTAATACTAAATGAATCACAGCAGCTTAAAATTACGTGATCAAAATTATAAACACTTCTGCCATTTCCAGGAGCAAATGGAACTATAAACAGTGTTTTTTTCTCCTTACGTTAGCTGTACTGCAGTGAAGTTGGATTTCCATTGCTCATAAAGTATCACATCATATTTTACTATCTATGCCTTTAGATTAAGACTAGCTCAAAGTGTTTTACACTGTGAAGGATTTGGGGAAGACAGTCCTGGGAATGTTAACTATGAACCCCTCAGTTATGAACCAGGTTCTCAGTTCATGCAAGGTGGCAGTACCTTTGGCCCTTAAGGAGCAAGTGTGCCTAGATGACTTTATTGGTACGTGCTTGGGTACACATGGACTTCCAAGCACTACACAGTGGTCTTGTGCCTCCTTTTCTTGTATTTAGATACCTACTTTCCACCAGAGCCCTTCAAAAGGCAATTGATTCTTATTAATTTTTTTTTGCATCTTGCTAGATATGTTCTTCACAGGGAAGCACCAGGCCTCTGCTTGCAAACAAGAAATGAATTTCTGAGGCAGAAAATTACTAAGTAATAAGGACAATCCAAAAATTAGTGTCTCCAGCAATCATATATCCTATTTTATGTTCCCATAAATAATTTTTCTCTGTTCTTTTATCTTCACTAGAATGCAGATTTACAGCGTAATAGTAATATTTACATGAAGTAGTAGGCAACTGCACTTTAAACCACACATGTTGATGTAAGTCCTCCCTCCCCCTCAAACTACTCACACTAATAAAAAAGGAAAGTCTCGCTTTGTTTTGTCCAGAGCATCCAGAAGATCCCTCTGCTCAACACATAAGCAACAACTTACACATTTGGGCCACACACAAATGAGTGTTTTACAGGGAAAAGACCCAAATGTCAATTCCATTATGCCAACTGTGATACAAAAAAATTACATTATTTGTTGTATTAAAAACACTTGAGAAACATTGGGGCATTTGTTTTGGAAGCAGAAGCCTGCAGCCCTGGAATCAGTGGATAATAATGGAAAGAGTTTATTCATTAGCAGCAATGCTACATTGCTAGTTCTGAGCACTTCTTTTTCAAAGTTAGCATGTGGCGTATAAATGATACATGACTTTGGGGTGTATTTCCATGAAAAACCTATTCCAGCCTCTGTTCTGCCTATGAAAGATCATCCCATTATACATTTAGACAATTGAAATGTAAATATATGGTTACATGTCCCTGAACATTGTTCACCTATTATCCTTGTCCCAAGTCTGTAGTATAAGGCATGGACAAATTTCTGTTGGTTTTACGGAATTCCTCCAAATAGCCAGTCTGAACAGACCCAATGTTGTTGCTGTGTAAGGTAGCCAAACTCACCATAAAAAGTCCTTCACCTGCTAGTGAGGAAAAATGTACCCTGAACTGAAAGAAACCCCCTAGGAGGGATATTTAAATCTTAAGTAAGTGGTCAGTTAAGTGCCTGCAGAAGCAAAAGGACAGATAGCATATTTGGTATGCTAATAGAAACCTATTTACTGGAGGAAGTGACAAAAACATCAATCAAATCAGAAAGGGCTATTAAGAACTGTTAACTCCCTTTCAGATGAGCAATGATTTCCATTGGGAAATAAATAAATATTCATGACAGGGAGCAGTGACAGAAATTTCACCAAAATTACATTCTGGCGGGGCTTACGGACCAGACAAATCTTTAGGAGAGGCAGTTGGCCTGCATTTTGGAAAGGGATTTAATACCTAGAGAACTCTACACAAGTCCCAGAAAAATCTGTTTCTGTATTCTCTTTTCCTTCCTTGGAAATCTGCTGCAGATATTGCATTTCAATATTGCCCAGTAAGTCATCCAAAACTGAGATTTTTAAGTATTTAAAGATCACTTTGACATCATTAGAAGCCCCTACGTCCTCATACTTCTTTTGGTATCTTCTCAAAAATATCTTTTTATTTTTCTCAAGATAAAAAATCTTGCAAAAATTAATAGTAGATCCTGATATCCCACATCATTTGAAAACAAGGTTTGAGCTTTTTTATGCAGATAATTCTGCTTACAGAGCTCTAAAGTTATCAATAATAGAAATTTAAAAGCGTCATGATGCATTTACAATGTCCCAGAACCAGACTGGAAAACAAACACTTGCTGGCCTTTCTTTTATTTCCGTATGAAAAAAAAAAAATCTTTACCTCTTATTTCCTCCTTTTAGGCTGACACACAGGAAGGAAAATTCTGGCTTCATCTATCTTCTCTCCACCTCTTCAGGAAAAGAATATTTTCGTCGTTTTTGAAGAAAAAAAATCAATGCAGGTTAATAAATATAACAGCTCACATTGCATTAGTGTATTAGTAATGTAACCTAAAATTAAATAACCTACTTACAAATATGGCAGTCTTCCATGCCAAGTTTCAGCCTGAAGCAAATTTTTATGGTTAAGTTATGAACCTCTAAAATACTGACATATCCTTAATATGCTAGCTTAAAGGTCTCCATCTTTACCATTTGCTCCTTTCTGATATCAGTTAAGGGATATTTTTCAGATAGCTTTGAAGATTGGTTACTTGCATGGAGTTGGTAAGAATAAATGCTTGCCTTATCTTGGTGCATGGAAGAGATTTTTGCAAAGAGAAGCAGAATATTTTGCCTGAGATCTTCAGTGAACAGAGGAAAAGGATACCCTGGCTCATTTCCTTAAAAGTCTTCTCCTTTATCAAGATCATATGTCGAAATCACAGGAAGAAAAGATTTCTCCACTTCTCTCTGCTGAGCAGGTTAGCAATTTGAGGAATAAGGATTATTTTTTTTTTTTTTTTCTGTGAAGATTCACTGATCTTATAAAGGGTTTGGGGGGTGTTTTGGTTTGTATTTTTTCCTTCCTAGATGCATGATAGTGATCCAGATGCAGATCACTAAGACTAGTACCTAAAAGGTGAAAATATCTGTAAAACTTACCTGGAAAATTTCATTTCAACTTGTTGCTGGTGTATACCAAGGGTCAGGGACTTGAAAAGGGCAAACGTAAGATGGAAAAAGCTGGTGATTTTTATAGACTGAAGGAAAAAAAGGTCCAACACCAAGGGATCAAAACAATTCAGTCACTCAAGTTAGGCACCAAGAGTCACCTGAGATACCCCAAGGTATCCAATAAAGCTTACAGGGCTGACAGGTTTGGCACGCAATTTATGGGAAGCCCAGGCTGGATTGGCAGGTGGAAACTAAGCAAAAAACCCAGGTTACCTCAAGTGACAGCAGTCTTATGCTCAGGCAGCTAAATTTTACTTGTAGGTTAGGATTCAGTTTGAGATCAGATCTTCTATATGTCAGTGTCTATGTGTATGTTTCTCCACCTAAGCTAGGAGCTCGATTCAGCTCAGTCTGAATGTCAATGTCCGGTGCCATTTGAACTGTCTCTGGGTTGGAAGAACCAGCTGCTGTTCCAGAGGTGCTCAGCAATCCCATGGGTCCTGTGTTACTTCTGCCAGCCCTGTGTGCACGCTGAGGGTGTCTCAGATGGCACAAGACACCTCTTTTCAGACAGTTAAATCCTGTCCTAGGTGTCTGAGCTTTCTTTACAGTCAGTGCAGATGTAATCTATAGAAACTAGAGAGCTATTTGGCTTACTCTAAAACAGACATGCTAGGTGAAATTCAGTTGCCTAATGAAAGGCACCTGTGGTCATTTCAGAGGTCCTCATGAATCTGAGACATCCTCACAGGGCTGGCAGATAGGACACAGAACTTTTGGGAGACCTGTACCCTCCTGGGGCAGCAACTGGAGTTAGATTAAATCCATCACAGTATCTAAAATGGCAGTATAAACCTATTTTTAGGGATGAATCTCACCATAAACCTTCTTTGAATACAGTGCTAGCCAAGACACCACACCCTGTGGACACCATCAGCATTGCCTCAGCTGCTCGCTCATAGGCATCCAGTCCCTTTTGAGGTGCCCTAGGTATGTTGAACATCAACATGGGGCTGACAGAAATGACAAAGGACCTATGGGAAACTCAGATCCTTCTGGCACAGCTGCTAGAGTCCAAATTCTAAGGTAAATGCTGGAATACTTCCGGTAAATGCACACCTGTAAGCGGACAGCTGAGCCTGGTCCTGAATATCTGCAGAGTGTTAAGCACTTCTGGATTTTTTTTTTCCTTTTTCTTTTTTTTTTAATGCCTGCAAGAATAAAGTCAAGGTAAGAATAGGGGAACTGAATCTGGGAGACAAGAGTCACACTGAATACTGATTATATGGCAGGGAGACTATGTAATGGGAGTTCAAGAAAATCTCTGCCTCTCAGATTTGGAGGTGAAGAGGTATTAACTGCAGTGCTTTCAGTGAAGTTGAAAATTACTGTAAGTGCATCTACCCATTTTAAGACTTCAACCTCAAGTGTACACTTTATTCTTTGTGCGCATCCTAGGCAGCAACTGGTATTCACATGGGATATATAGTCAAGTTCAGCTGCACAAAACACTGCAAATCTAATTTGGATGACAGCCTAACCCAAATTTTACTCTAGTTCAGACAAAGTATCATCACACCTCAGTGAAAAGCTGTGCCATGCATGCAAGTCCTTAAAGGTATGAACAAAAGCACATGCATTTGTATACAGTAAATGCTGAGGGTGTCTCAGATAGCACCAGACACCTCTTTTCAGACAATTGACTCCTGTCCTAGGTGTCTGAGCTATCTTTACAGATCAGCTCTGCCTCTAAAACTGGCATTCTTTCCATATTGACCCTCAATTTGCTGGTCATTAGCAACATTACAGTCGCAGTATGGTTACCAAATATATAATGTATCTGTACGTAACCACATTACTGCACTTCATCTTGTCATAATGGACAAACAGGCAGTTTCAAGTACTACCATCTGATCTCCTTTGCATCCATTTCTGTTTTGTAAAAGTATGTTTTATCAAACACCGTGTAACTGCTAAATCATTACTTGGAGGAAGGCACCAAGTCTCATGTCTGTTTATTGTCCTTATCACCCTGCACTTTCAGGCAAGGGATAGAGTTACTTGATGTCAGCTAAACATCAATACCATGTCACAGAAGAGTGTTTCTAATTGCAGTGCTGCATTAGACTAGTTTAAAAAGTTCCATGCATTTCTTTGAAAAATATATCATGAAAGCTCTCAAAAATAAAGTGGTATTTTATGAGATCACCACTCTTCTACAGTTTCTATATCCTAAAACCAGCAATATGTGGGCTTCAGGGAATGAGAGCCAATGTTGCTGAGTGACTCTGAAGGTTATGTCTAATGATTGTGGTTGCTAAGTATCTCTGTTCTTTCCACGCTGACAGTCTACATCAAGACAAGAGCTGACTTACTGGTCAAAGTCAGCCACATTTGCCCTTTGACAATGTTACAGTTCATCAGCCTTCTTTGTTATGGAAGCTGTGAGATGTGATTAGAGTGGTTGCTTCTCGTAACATAAATAAAAAATGTACAGCTATCAAAACCCTTCATCTTCATTCAAAGGTCTGAAAAGTATTATAGTTACATCAGGTTTTAATAATGAAGATTTCTGGACCTTTTCTTTGCAAATATCTACCTTTGAAAATATAAATAAATTTACCTATCAAGATTGAAGTTTATCTCAGTTTTGAAAGACATGACAATAGACCTATGAACTGTAGGCACTTTTGGAGATCAGTATTTTCAGGACCTTTGGAAATAAAAGAAAATAAAGTGCTCGGAATAAAACTGTAAAAAGCAGCCGTCAGAGCTAGAGATATAAAATTAGATCTATGATTTTGTAATAAGATCAAAATGGACCAACCCAGTCAGCAAATTAACAACAAAAATTCAATACTTCTCTATCTGATCATATTCAAATATAGGTAAAGAATCAGTGTGGAGAGATTCACTTGCATAGGTAAGTCAATCAGTAACTACTTCTTGCATCCCTGAGTGCTGCCTGACAATACTGTCCATGTAAAGGCCACTCAGGTACCCACCAGGTGTGAATTTGTGACCAGATAGCACTGGTGGAATCTATTTACAACCAGAGGGATTATTCTTTATCTGGTTTTAGCCCAATCCAGGACAAACCTGATCTTTTTTACCGTTTGGTTATCAGAAATTATATTCCCAATACAACTTCAAATGCCCCACTGTAGTGCTATTGCATCTTTATGAGCTTCTTTAGGAGCCTAGTGGTATGTTGTGGTGTCCTGGATCAACGGGTGCAGTTATAGTCACTCTTGTCCCCGCTGGAGCTCAGCTTTCCCACCTGGCTCAACATCTCTGCCCTTGCCATGAGATAAAACCAGGCCAGAGAAGAACTGAAATATCCTACAGGAGGGACAGGGTAACCTTGAGTTCTGGAATACAAGAAACGGGCTGAAATGGATTACTGTAAAAAATGGAAGGTCACACAACTGAGAACTAGTAACAAGAATTTGGATTATGAGATGGGAGCTTATAGATTGGAAATGACAGAGGAGAAAGAACGGTCTGTGTCCATCAATCAGAGAATACTTATGTGTGCCTGTGTGTTTTAGATGCAAAAAGCCAGTTCTTAAAGCATATCAGGGAAGATATATCCAGTAGAGACAGGAAAATATGAATGTCATCACACAGAATTCACATTTCACCTGGAATTCTGTGTGCAGCTCTGTTTATTCAGGAAAGGTGAATTCAGATAGAAAAAAAGTCTAGAGAAAGGCTAGTAAAACAGTCAAGGGAATGAGCAGGAGAGGGCGGAAAGGAGACTAAAGCTGTGGTCGCACATCCATGCATCTCTTCTGCCAGCATCAGCCCAGCCATGTGCTGTCCCTGACTGTGTATCACTGCCCACCCCTGCCAGGGGCCTTGGACCCCAAGACCTGCCAGCTTCACTCCTTGGGAATTCACCCAGGGAAAATAACAGGGATAGGAAGACTAACACGGACGTAAAGTGTGCTTGATTTAATTCAGGGGGAAGTTGAAAGACCTCTCCTATCCTTCTGAGTACTGAGCTTTTGGAGTCACCTCCTCATAGAAGGAGTGAGGGCAAAACTTTTTTCTGGTTTCCAAGGCGAGTATGATAGGTCAACAACTGATATTACATGGCACAGTGCCCTTAAAAGCTAGGAGATGGACAGAAGGCTGCCAGTATGCCTTCCAGTCCCACATTCTTTTACCAGTCCCGTGCTTGTTTCTATGTATATGAAAGACTTCAGAGATTTATGTCATTTTTTATCTTTACTGCATTAAAAAAAAAGTAATAGCACAGATCTGGAAGAGAAATATTCCTCCAAAGGAAGAAGAATGGATTCATAAAGCTTGGCAAATTACAGTCATTGACAAATTAACTCTCTCTCTGAGAGATCAATATCAAGATTGTGCTGCAACTTGGGCTCCATTCCATGTGTCCCACAAAAGGGTAAAAACCCTGCTAAACCATTCCTTTTAATGGTCATTTTAAATAAATGAATGACAATTTTATCATTCAGAGGACCTAGGAGTGGCTAATTGATATTTAGGTCTCTCCTTTTGTATCTCACACTGAACACATAACTGTGTGCACACGTCTGCACTTGTGTGTGTGAATAAACATGTATAAAGTTGAATTAGTATTTATTATTTCAATGAGAATAATCCTCATGGTGTACAATTGCTATTCTACTGAAATGCAACTGCTGTCTGCTAATTTATTTAAGAAATTTCAGTGACCGTATTTATGAAGGCAATGTAGGGAAAAAAAACAACATTTCAAGGCAAAAGGAAATGAGATTCAAGGCAAGGAAAGAGAATGAATAATGGTGCATTGAACTTGCCAGGGTTTGTACCAATGTGCCTCTGCTGGCTTTTCAGGCCACTACCAGGTTGCCAGAAGATGCCACATTCTTGTTCCTATCAGAGTTTCAGACTAGTTAACCTTTAGTAGTTACCTAGCTTGTGTGTGTGTGTGTATGTATATATATATATGTATATATATGTTTGCACCAATGTCATTCCTGTGTTTCACTTCGCCAAAATATTCTACCACTATTGGAATAATAAACAAGCAAAGTTCCCCATATATCCCATCCCACACCCCCCCCCAAAGAAAAAAATTAGTAGTCATCTTTTTAGCAAATGGATAGAAAAAGAAGAGCCATATTTGATTGTAGGCTTCAGATGCTTTGTATGGCTAGTATTTTAAACCAGTCATAAACTCAGCTTCACTGGCCTGTTAAAGAGGGATATGGCTGCTTTGCAACACCAAAGCAGTGCAAAATGGATAGAGCACATCAGTGAAAATGGTCCCAGATGTCTTAAATAATAAAATAATATACTAAATGCTTTGCGGTGCTAATGTGCCTTGTGCACACAGATCTCAAGGCACCTTACAGACATTAATGAATTAAGCCCTGTAAAGTGGGTAAGTATTATCCATATTATGCCCAAGGGGAAACTGAGAAACAAAGATGTAAGATGATGGTCCAGGAAGTCTGTGACAGACATGGGAATAGAACCCAGGTCTCCTGGTCCCCACTCCAGGGCTGGAGCAAAAAAACGCTCTCTAAATTCATCTGTCAGTTATTTTTTTAAGTAAATTTAGTCCTTATGAAATTGACAGCCCCAAAGACTGAAGTGCTCTATTAAACCACAGTACAGGTACATGACCAGCACTGGCTGAACACATTTTTCCCACGTTGTCTCAATAATAAGCGTCAACTGCACTTGTGTGGAGACCATGGGCTGCTCTTTTTGCATCCTGCCCGTTCAGCTCTCAAATTTCTCAGCTGAGATTATTGAATTACATGCCAGTAGAGCTTGTTCTGATCTGAGCAGGTAATAATAATTGGTGACAAATAATATTTGTTATTCAAACTAAGGACCAAGAGTGATCCATTGCCACTTTGGTAAGCTGTCCAGCCCACATTTACCAGGGTAGATTGTTGCTCAGAACTACAAAAATCATATGTCAAATGCATCAAAACTCAGTAATATTCTTAAGAAACTGAACTGTGGGGTTTACCTCTGTCTTCAAAGCTTTGAACTCTATCATGACTGACAACTAAATTAATGCCAGCTTTACTGGCACTATCACAGAATCATTCAGGCATGAAGGGACCTCAGGATGTCTCTGGGCCAAGCTCCCCCTCAGAGCAGGACCAGCTCTGACGTCAGATCAGATTGCTCAGGGCTTTACCCAGACAAGTCTCAAAAAGTTCCAAGGGTGGAGACTACATGGCTTCTCAGGGCACCCTGCTCAAATACTTGGCTCTCCTCAGAGTGCAATTTCTTTATTTACACATAACTGGAACTTCCTCTGCTTCAGTTTGTGCCCTTTTCCCACCGTAACTCTCTGTGAAGGGTCTGGCTCCATCCTCTCCAAAACCAGGCCACAGGCACTGGTGTGCTGTTAGGTGCCCCTGCAGCTGCCTCTTACCCAGGCTGAACAAGCCCTGGTCCATCAGGCTCTCCTTAACAAGGCCAAACAATCTTGGTGGCCCTCCACTGAACTCGCCTCAGCTTATCAACATCTTTCCTGTACTGGGGTGGCCAAACCTGGCTGCAGCACTCCAGATGCAGGTTAATGATTGCTGAAAAATCAGATAATGATCATGTCCCTTGATCAGTTGTCTGCACTGCTGCTCTACAGCCCAGGATGTTGTTAGCTTCCATTGCTACCAGGGCACAACATTGACTCAAATCTAGCCCCCTTGCACAGCAGGAACCCCCGCAGCGGGGTAGGTGGTGGTTTCTACCTCTTGTTTCTGCTCTACTTGCTGGCGTTGATACCCTTTAGCAGTTTCAAATCCATCAAATCACTAGAATTCAGTCCTGAGTTCCAAGTTCAGCCAAGCCAGTCTCCTGATACATCCATCAGCTTACCTGGGCATCAGAACGGACCATTCTTGAGCTTGAAGGTGGTTGTCCTTAAAGACCTGCCGGCTTTCCTAAGCTCCTTTAATGCTGCCTCCCACAAGATCTCACCTATCACTTTCCTGAGTAAGCCGAAGTCTGGTCACCTTAAGCCCACAGTCTGTACTCTGCTACTTGCCTTCCTGTCTCCCTTTTAGGATATTGAAATGCATTGCTTAATGGTAGCTACACCCAAGGCTAGCACTGACTGTCACATCCCCAACCAGTTCTTCCAGCAGAGCATCACCGTACCTAGCATCTGTGTTGTCTCCAACACTCTCTGGAAGTGCCCTGGATTGTTTGTATCCTACTCTTAAGTTTCTACAGGTTAAGTGATCAGGGTTCCTGATACAGGGTTTTTCACTAGGCATTTTATAGACACATTGGACATGAGGCAACTAGCGTCCCAACCTAACAGGATAGACTGAAGACAGGAGGCAAGTTTGTGATTTGGGACTTGAACTTATAACCCTCCTTCTCACAACCAATTCTAATTAGAAATATGGTATTTTTAAAAATGAGATTAATTAACTAATGGCATCACTTCTTCAGAGATGTTGCTGACACACTATCACTTGAAAGCTCTACATTTAAATTAGATACTTTCTGAAAAAAATCATTAGCTATCCAAAAGTTATAGGTTTGATGTAGAAACCACTTGGAAAAATTTTAAAGCATCTATTATTCAAGACAAGCATGCTTCAGACTAGAAGTTTATAAGTATGTTTATAAGTATGTCTTACTATCTGGAAAACCCACTCAACTTACACTTAAGCCACAAGGCATTCATAAGAAAAATTAGTCTTTGCTGAGCTGGGTTGGATTAAAATCAGTGACCTATAGGTAGAAAGCTTTGTACATCATTAGTGATTCCCTAGGGCAGCCCAGTAAGCACTAATGTTATGCCTTCTAGAATTAAGCTTGTTTTCTGGAAAGATAAGCTTATTAATTCAATTTTTGACCTTTATTGAGCACTCAGGCAAGGTTGTCCACCCCCTGGACACAAAGGTAGTATCTATCTCCTGTATACATTGCTCTCAACCCCAGACACATTCTACAATAAAATATTTCAACCTCTTCCTAAAGGATTCGCTCCCGTTAAGTCGTAAACAAGCATTGCAAAAAATATTAGCCTAGATTGCTTCCTAAGTGTGTATCGCAAATTAGAAGTTCAGCCAATTTTGCAAGGACTTTGTATTAACTTCTGTATTTTTTTGTACACAGGCACACCAAAACATTTTTGTAGTCATAGAATATTTTATGTTTTCAGTCTTAAGAGGCACTGAAACTGCATGGAGAGCGAGGAAGGCGAGCAGCAGTCTACTGTGCTTTCTCAGGAACAGTCACTGCCTAGAAATATTCCCAAGCTTGGTTCTTCACATTGCTGAACCATCGGAACAGATTTTGCTGTGGTTTTGGCCCAGGCCAAACAGCTTTCTCCCAGACATTCCCAAGCATAATTTAGGAGCTAGCAATTGCCAAGGACCATGATTAAGTGGTAGCAATTTATGTGTGGCTACCCTTTTGTGGAGGGTAAGGATTTTAACAGCATAGATGCCAGCCATTCTATGTCAGTTAGCCTTGGTGCCAGAGAGCAGTCTTAAGAATATTTAGAATTTACCATTTTAGATCTGGCCTTGGAAAGACACAACACAGACTTCTCTTCTAAAGTTGTAAGAGTATTTAAAAGGCAGCAGAACTAATATGGGACATTTTTGTTTTCTTTGGGAGCAAATTGAGGACTAAGGATTGCAGACATCATAGGCAAGCTTGACCGTCTGTAAGGATGAAACCTGGAGTTTTGAATTATGGAACCACAAGCGCTCATAGTGCTTTTTTGTTAGGCACTGTGATCCACTCTGTTAACAAAAACCTATGCAAATAGTATGTGCTACAGAAGCACATCATTTGGTTTATTCCTTTTGATATTAATTGCAGTACAGTAAGCATTTCGGTCTGCTATACTGCAAGTCACATTCTGTTTATAGGTTTAATTCAGTGACATTGTCAAGACCCTATTTTTCTTATTTGGCAAATGGGTGAGCGATAGTTACCTAGAGAGATATTTAATAATAAAGATTATGGAGGACATAGAATTGAGTAAAAAACCTCTTGGCTTGATGCTCAGTGTATGTCTTAACCTTGGGTGCAAGTTAAGGGATGAGAAAGAGGCATTTTCATCCAGAATCAATTATCACAAATGCTCCCACAGTCATGGCCAAAATCACATTACTCGCAATAAATTAACAATACCTGGCAATTCTTTTTAAGTGCCTATAGTTTTAGATTCAGAAAAAAGGGAAGAGTTAAAGTTCAATACAAGGAAAGAAGATTCGAACTTACTATGTCCTCTGCCATTCCCTACTCTCTTTTGGTCAGAGCCTCAGTCTCCTGCATCCATGCTCCATGTCCCATAGCAACTTCCATGCCCATTTCCGTGCCTCTGCTCCTTACATGTTTCTTTCCTTCACTCTTCAGCACTCTTGTGTTCCCTTGCCTTTTCTCTATGTCATTTTTTCCGCTCTCCTTCCTCATACTTAAGTCCAAGACTCAATCATAGATCTTCACCCTCTTCCTTGAAACAACATATGTTGATTTATACAAGCTAAGAAACTAGCCTCAGAACTTGAAAACTTTTCCTGTAATTTTTTTTCTCTGCAATTATGTACAACACATGGCATGTGAAATTCCATGGAGACTGGCAGTTACTGGTCAAGACGAGATGTAAGCGGTGAAACTGGTCTTGGACAAGGAGGATAATTTCTGACGTAGTTACTCATACCGACTGCAGTTTCATAATACATCACTGGCTCCAGAAGCAAATGTCAGGAGAGTAATTCTGTGACTATTTGCAAAATTATATATAGCATGGATTTACTTCATATAGACACATACTTCTTATATGTTCATGGCAAGTAAACATGAATTAACAAGACTAATGCAGTTTTGCCTGTATTATGCTTGAGGAAGAAGAGGTTTAAGCTAATATTAAGGATGCAAACATCTAAAGCACACAGATTATTCTCTACAGTCACTATGTGTCAGGAACCATAGACTGGTAAATGCAGAATTAGTAAACTGGTAAACGGAATACATTGATTGCTTTTACATCACATAATACAACTTAAAACAAATGATCGGTGTCCCCATAAATCTTTACTAGTGCTTTTCCACAATGACAATTAAATAATATAACAGGACCCTTCACTGCTACGAGCATGCATTCACAAGCAATGGCTTTGTGATGAGAGAACATCACATTTTAATTCTTCACCCAGACACTAATTTTTAGTGGTCTACTTTCTTGTAAGAATGACATTTTGAGCAAGATAGTAGCAAGACCAAAAATTGAAAGTTTTCTGAAGTTTTTAATCTTGCATACTTGATGACAGGTTCAAAATCCTAGCATTTTTTTAAAGCCATACTTTTGTTTCTAGGACACAGCAGCCAACAGGGGGAAAAATGCTATGTGAACTACTTGGCCAGTCTGTGAAATAAAACACAATTTGTTTTTTAGGTATAAACTCACCAAAACCCTTTCCTAATTGATTCAGTAAGACCTTTCAAATCACCAAGAATATTAAGCAAGCTGGAAAAAAGCATCGGCTTTGAAGAAACTGCAATGTAAATATTCCACGAGAAGAAAATGCAGCAATGTCCACAAATAAAATGATTGGCTGAAAATAATTTGCTTAATTCTAATTAAGGCTGTTTCTGTTAGTTCATATACAGCTGGGTAGGTAAGGAATTACACTGATGCAGGCAGGGTTCCTGTTTTTAGTAAGAAAGTATTCCTGTACCATCTTGCTTAGTTAAAAATAAAAGAGACCTTCTTTTATTCAGGTCTTGTTATTTCTCTTTCACAAGTACACGGGAATAAGGAAAGTTGCTTTTACGGTAGCACTGAGGCAGAAAGAATGGGAAAATGTAAGGCAACTGTTCTCTGATCTTCATGTACATCAATTACATGCAATAAATTCCCTGCTGTTTGAGTACAGACAGCATCTCAAATGCACATATACTTTGGCTATTAGAAAGTATAAACCAAATAGTGATAAACAGTGACTATTTGTTGTTTAGATTTATTTTCTGAGTAATATAACTGGGTGAGAAAAAACCCAACCTAGTATTGAAGGATGTATCATTTTTAATCTTGGTGCTTTGGCTACTGCCAACATCAGATAGAGTGTCATATAGCAATAATTCAAAGATCTCTCTATTAGTTTCTCTAAGCCTTTAAAGTAAATGAAGCTATTACAACAGGAAATGTTAGGCACATTCTCTAATTCTCCTCAGGTCTGGGATCTAAATTTATTTTAAGGAGAAATTCAAGGTAAACTGTATTTTACTTAAATGCATTAATCTTTTAAACCATTATTGTTTGATACACTATCCAGGCATTTGTTTTTCTTTTCAATGCCCACACTAAAAATTGCTGTCACTCCCTTTCACAGTTCAGATGTATTAGCAGCAGCATATTAAGGCTGTGAGCTACTACCTAATATTACCAACTTTGGGGAAGTGATCTTCTCTAATTACTGACAGGCAGCACTTAAATTTATGCCGTACTCAGAAAGGGTTAACCGGCTGAATCTGCTGGAACAGTGTTTCCTAAAGAACAATAGAAAAATCATTAGTGTGTTAACTGAAACAATGCCATAGTTTTCTCTCTATTGTTTAACCTTTTGTCCACGTTACAAATATCTCAGTGTAGTTCTTATCTTTGACCTTGAGGGACTGTAGCTTTATCAGTGCTTCCTTTTAGATCACAGATGACCTTCAGCTGATATCATTGAGCCCTGACCTGCCTCAGTGATCTGCTCACACGGAATACATATGCTGAACAGTGCTGGTGTGTGCAGTAGGGGTAAGTGAATTATTTACAAAAATTTGAGTTGACACCTTTTATCAAATGTGGAAAGATGAAGACAAAACAGCTGCTATTGCTGTCGTAAGCAATCTGCTGGTGATTGAATAAAAGTGTCAAGAAAATGGCTGCTTGATGGCCTTTTGTTCTCTCTCATCCAGCTTGATGTTAGTTTGAGCTGTCAGTTAGGAATCACGGTGCAGTGATTTATCAATAGGCTGAGTGACCTTCCCGCTCAGCCGGCGCCAGCCTGAGAAGACAGCACCCTCTGCTGAGGGCAGCCTGCCTCGGCACAGGCACGGCAGCAGCCATCCGGAATAATATCTTTTTGGTTTTTTTTTTTTGCCTTTCCATCTTTGTTTTATTTTTATCAAGTCACAAACGCTTAGCTGGGAATGGTCGGGTTAAAAAAAAAAAAACAAACGAACCGCAATACAGGTGTACACGTGCTTTCTAACAAAAGAGAAAATAAGAAGTGAATTGATCACTTGGTGCTTGGTCAAAACAAACTCGCTGTAATTAGACAACAGGATGGTGGAAATGCAGCAGCTGTGGGACAAGGCCGGTTTGTGACGCGGGTTGGAAACGTGGTGGTTATCTCGCATCAGATACGTCCCGCATTGCTCATGTTCGTTCTACAGCTCCCATTTTTACAGCTGTATTTTCTCTCAAATACTCCCATGCAATAAAGTCCTGACTCCCATGAAGTCATCCTGTTTTGCAGAACTTCTGGGACTAAACAAACCCCCTGGCATTTCAGGCACTGAACTTGCCCTCTGCAAGAAGCGGGTCCTCTTTCCACCCAACACACCAGCTAGGAGCATCCCTCTCCTCTCCACATTCACCAACTGCCCAGTGGCAGCCGATCCCAGCAGAAATTTTAAACTTTTTAGCAGCTCTTTCTCCGCCTGTAATCTTTCTGGTGTCCCCTTGTCCTCCACACGGCCACCCCGTGTCCAGCAAAGCAGAGGGCAGCCTCGGCGGCCGTGCGGATCCCGGCAAGGACAGCCTGCCAGCAGCCAGACAGAACTTCGTCTTCCCTGTGGTTCCTGCAGCGCGCCTCGCTTCTGTTGACAGACCCCAAGATGCCTACAGCAGGAGCGTGCTTTACCTCTCGTTATTAGCAGCTTTCAAAAACATTCTCATCAAAAATTGCTTTCTGGGTGAATATTCTCTCCTCCAGCTTCTTTTCACAGGTTTCTGTTAAACTTGAATTTTACTCAGATTTCCTCTCCTCGCTAAAAGACGTCTTTTCTCACAGTTTGTGGGACTGATATTTCTGTACTGTGTAGGACAGTGCAAGTCCCTTCTTTCATTTCTGGAGAAGAGATCTTTACTGCAGTTACCAGCTGGAACAGTAATTGTTGATACTTTTAAACTTTTTTTCTTACTAAGGCTAAAGTAATGAGTGATTTTTTTTTTCTTGACTTCTCCACTTTTCCCATGCGCATGCACACACACAGAGCACCCAAATTGCCTTTGTTTTTTCCTAATAGTGGAGGAAAAAAAGGAACCAGTGACTCAGAAGGGCTAGCAGTATTTCCTCTGTACACACAGAGTTTAAAATTAATTCTGTGAAAGAAGTTTTCCTTTAAAGCTGCTGTGAAAAAACAGATTGACAATCCCAGCAGCTGCCACTGCTGAGAAACAACTCTTTAATTTTTCTCTTTTTGTTAGTTTGGCACAGTAGGGCCCTTTCTGTGTATTTATTTCATCATTTCCTTTTAGGACCCACAAGTTAAACCTGTTCATAGCCAAGGAGCCTGGTTCAGCTCTTTGCTGAAGTTTAGTGAAGTTTTGTGAGTTTTGTGTATATTAATCCAGGACAGATCCAGTGGTTAGATACATGCAGCAAGAGACCCTCATGGACACAAAGACCCAGATTCCAGGGCCAGCAGCAAAGAAATGTCGTTCGGTCGAGGAGAGGGATCCTCTTGGCGGCATGCAGATGAGCAGAGGTTTGATGAGGAGAACGCAGATCAAAGGACATTCCATGTAGTAACCCAAGCTGGTGGGGTACTAGAATGACAAGAAATATTTTACTTGCAAAAGGACAGGAATTTCTAGGTCTCTGTCCTAGGCAGGTGTAGTCAGTGGCTGAATAAAGGGTTCACATTTATGTCATTTCATCAACCCTTTTCTCAAAAAACCCCCCCTGTTTTTCCATTTATTTTCCATAGCAGTTTCTTTCGTTTTCCTTGCCTTGGTTTCACGGGCATGATTTTCCTTTATGTTTCTATCCAGTCAGAGATAATGGCCAACATTTTCTAGGGAGACAAAGCATCTTGGCTGAAGCAATCTTTGTGCTCACAACATGGCTAAGCAGCTCAGTGCCGAGAAACACCTTGCTGGCTCGGATGAAGGTTACTGAATTGCAAGTTGTGCGTAGGTCTTAAAAGCAAAGTTCTTTAGATCATGGGAGTCTGTAATAGGACATAAATGGACATTTCATCTATAAAATGTCTGCTCATACACTGTCCTCACACCACAGCTAATGCATCAAAACCTGCAATGCGTTCTGTGTGACAATTTATTCCCCTGGTTACAGAAAATAACGTCTTGTATTATCAGTAGATTTTCTATAGTACTTACATGATCTAGTAAGAAATCTCATAAACTTGTACTGTGAGTTTTATTATCCATTTATATTATTTCAGTAAAAAGTGTTATAATATTTTGTATTTTCTTGTGTTTAAATGGTTACTTGTATAACTTCCTTGTTTAGGTGCTCACTTTATTTCTCTCAAACTTGAAAATAACTATAATACCTGGGGGGAAAAAAAAAGGTATGTAGAATGCTCTAGTTGCTAAAGATCAGCAAAAGTATAGAGGGCACATATCTTTGTTGTTTGGATTCATTTTCATAGGGTTAGTGATCATATTTTTAAACAAAAATATTGATCATTTGCATAAAACACACTCAGCCTCTTTCACTGAAGGACAGGAAATAATTTTACAAGTATTGATTGGAAGCACAACTCCGTGAGGAGATGAGGACTTTTTAGGTGGCATGGTGGTATTATCTGTTAAGAAGGCTACCCAGAACTTCTCCATTCAAGACGCTGTTTTGCTTGTAAGAACAAAATTCATATTTTTGGTGAAATGTTTTGTGCCAAGCATCTGCTTCTGGCCCTCACTGCGCTTTATGCCTCCCCTTGCAGCTCACATCCTCCACATGCAGAAGCACAACTCTGGGGGGCTGTGAAGAACCTCATCGTCTTCAGCATGAGATAAATGTTCTTAAAGAACATCATCAATCTGTGTCTGCACTGGATGGGAGGACTGCATGGGGCTCAGAGTGCACCAGGACCCTTCTCATTGTCTGTCACAGGCTGGGGAACTTGTTTGGGACTGTAAGATGAAGCCTGCAGGGACATGGCATGGCAGTTTTGCAGTGGGATGGAGGGAGGACTGTTTCAAGCCCAATCCCAAGCAGACATATAGGGGGGTATTTGCAGAGCAATTAAACTGTTTACCATTGGAGTGGGGACTTTCAGCCCCAGTAAGCCTACCTCACGTTTAAGTGAATTGCAAGTCTCTGAAACTATGCCAAAAATGCTTATAAGAGAGGAAGATTTGTCAGATTAATTCCCGAGAGATTCTATCCATGCCAGGCATGCTCCATCACAATTGAAAAGTGCTTTCCTGGCAACCAAAAATGGAATTCAGGTTGTCTAAATTTGGGTGTCTACACTGCAGCTGTACTTGTGTAAGCCTGTTGGAAGGAAACAAGGAGACAAATGGGATAAGGACTATGTGAAAAGATATTGGGAATGGGAGCAAGTGGAGCTGGAGATGGGGTGCATGCAGTTTGGAAGACGGGTTTGGACAAGAAGCTGGAAGGTGAGAAAATGGGATTCACTCAACTTGTTGAAAAGCTTGAGGGGAAGAGACTGAGCATGATTTGGTGAGAAAATGGGGAGCTCGATGTGGAGTAGACATTCAAATTATGAAGCAAAGTGCAGCTTGGAGGAAGAGGGTAATGTAAGTCCAGACTAGGGGTGAAGCTACGCACAGTTTGTGCCCAGAAGTACACTCCTCCCAGAAAGTGGAAGGAAACCCAATACTCCTAGGTCTGCTGAGAGCCAGTATCCATGAAATCAACAACATTGCCCCCACAAGACATATGCATTGTGAAACTATCTTTATTTGTATGCCCCACATAACTCCTGATATATTCAGTGAAGAGGATGAACCTGCTGAGCTAACAAGGCAAACACAGTAATCTAGTATTCCTATCCATTAACTCAAGTGGCTAATGTTTTTGTGATTGATGTCCACCATCCAGAAAGCACTACTGATGGCTGTTCATATGGCATAAAATGACATTTCTGGGTGGGATTTTTCCTTCCAGTTTATTGTCTTAGAAATAAACCAAAACATGGTGAAAGAACTTTATAAAAGTCTGTCACTCAAGGACTGTGAAACATCAAAATTAAGGTTACCTCTGACAACTCTAATTTTCCCCATGCCTGTATTTTAAGGAGTCTTTAAATTGGCATCATCACATTCTTTTTCTTTCCCTTGCTTCATTCAATTCATGTTAAGGCTGATGATCAGTTAACAAACAGATATTCGATATTGTTGCGTCCTCGCTGTTCAGTGTATGGCCCAAGGTCTTATTGCATACCATTCAAATCCTGCTCTGCATACAGAATTATTAATTTCCCAAGGGCTCCTTTGTAAAACTTTCCTAAATATTTCCTAGACAGTAGTGAGTTCACTTTCATAACACCTCTGGGAGATGAGTGTCATTATTCCCATTTTACAGCTGGGAGTAATGGCATGAAGAATGTGGGGCCCAAAGTATTCACTAGTTTGGGATGTTCAGTTTAAGAACAACAGAACCAAGTATTTATGAGCATGTAGCATTCTACAATAAAATTACAATTTACTTCACTTTCAGTTGTGAGTGCTTATTGCTTTTGTAAATCAGACTCCAGACACCCATAACACAAGAAACACACAATTATTGACCACCTGTTCTGTGACTTGCCAAGCATCCCACAGGAATTCCCTGACAGATGCACAGATAGGGTAAAATTCCCTATGGTTGCATTCAGCTCCCTTAACCATGACACCTTCTTTTCTTTTTCTGCAGTCTCTTTTCTTGGCCACTATGCATGGGATTATTTCATCAAACTCGAACCACCTAGAAGTTAGGCCTGAGCTGGTCGTCATGCCTCTCTGTTGACAATAGGGAGATTGGCTGAATCACTAAACCACTATAAAGATAAATGGGGTGGGAGAGTAGGTGCCCGTCTTTTCCCACTGACTACAGAGAGATCCCTAACTAGCTTAGAATAAACGCCCAGCATTTAGAAGGCTGACTTATGGTAAAATAAATCCTTCCCAGTATAACTTTCTTTTCTGTAAGAAAATAAATAGAAATCAGCATCCTCCACAAAAAATCTGATAAACGCCCAGTGCCCAGGTTCACTCTCCTAACTAAATACAGCAAGAGTTACACATGTGGAACACATAAATAAAAGCAGTCTTACAATGCATATGTCCAGCGGGGCTAAATTAAGCCATAATCCCAGCCTTATATCAGTCTATATAGCTTCTGAAAGTAGTTCAGTCACATTCTTTCAACATGGGTTTTGCAAGTAAAACCCTGCTTAACTCAGGCAGGGCATGTCCTTGTCTCAGTCCTCCTTGTCATCTCTTATGCACATTACTGCCTGTATTGTCACATTTTGTGATAACAATAAAGGAACCCATGTACCGTATCATAACAGAGGGTGGAATTTTAATCCACAGAGAATCAGTTCAAATTCAAAGTCCAGGACCAATTCTTTGCTAAAAGCTATATGATCAGTAACCCTTGGATAATACAGTCCACAACATGGTCAAAGCACTGAGCTTGAATCCAAATTTTGGAGGGGTCTAGTAAATCAGTTCTATCATAAATGCCTATGTTCTCTGTCTAACTCATGGAGAGTAGTAAATGGTTTTAAAGAGCTCCGGAAAGCAACTCGGCCTACATCAGTCTAGGCATCTGTATCTTACTCCACACCTGGAGTCTGACCCTTAGAATAACAAAAAGTAAAGTGCTTGATTCAGCCTTCTCCAAGTGAAGATCATGTTATGTGCATGATCTTTACACAACAGTGAAATCTGTCCATAAATTCTGGTGCTTTGGCAAAAGCTGTCTCAAGATGCCATAAATGCCAACAAAGCCACAAAAATCAATAGAAAAGCCAGCACAGCCTTAAGAAGAGAGTACACCTGAATATTTGGAATGAAAGAGCTATCCAGCTTCAAACAAAGTAAATGGGTACTGCTCATTTGTTGTTACCACTCCTCTGCCCAGATTTTGCAGCTTGGACAACCACAAAATCAGAATAATAGAGCAGAGCACAAAAGGTAGGGAAGCTGGTACAGTGTTCAGAGTGGGTTCCAGCTGAGTATGTGCAAACACAAGGCACAGAAAAACTCATCAATTTCTCACTGATGAAATCCCCCAGGCTGACTCTTGCTGTATCACATGTCTTAGCTAACTCCTTACATTGCCTTTACATTGCCTTTGTGTTTTTACTGGTATGAAATGATAGGGTGCTCCCCAACAGCAAGATCTTAGAGCACTGGCACAGATATAGTGTAAAAGCAAGCTCAGTTATGCTGGTCTGAACACCTGGTGCACCTCCAGATATCCACAACTGACTGCACACCAACCAGGTGCACAGTCAGCTATGCACCTGAGGTGTTTCAGCTATAGAAAGTGGTAGACTGCAGCTGCTGCTATCTTCTGTGGCAAGGAATGCATGTTCATACCACAAAATCAGAACAATAGAGCGGAGCACAAAAGGTAGGGAAGCTGGTACAGTGTTCAGAGTGGGTTCCAGCTGAGTATGTGCAAACACAAGGCACAGAAAAACTCATCAATTTCTCACTGATGAAATCCCCCAGGCTGACTCTTCATATATCAGATGAGTGGAAAACTTCATCAAACGCAGGAACAGAGTCAGGTAGGTCTTGTCAGGATTTACAAAAGACATGGGAATACAGCTCATATCCAATACAGCATTGCCTCTATGTGCTCCATTTATTTTTCCTAAGACTTTGTACAAAAAGGTGCAGCCAGAGTAATCCATTTCATGGGTTAAAAAAGTGAATCTTCTCCAACATACAATATTTTTTATTTCACATTGTCTTCAATCTCTATGTCTTCAATGTGCAGGGATGGTTGTCTGCCTTAAATCTCATGTACGTATGCATCATGACTTCTTCATAAAAGGACCGTAGAATGTTGAATAATATGTAAATTTTATGTTGTAATGAATTGGGTCCTAAGATCTTTAAAGGTCAGACACCTGATATAATACATCATGTTCTTTAATATCAACTACAAAATAACCGTAATAAATTTTACCACTACCATATCCTCACACGCTGTTACCCACAAAGAAGCACCAAAGGAAATGTGTCATTTGTCAAAACATGTAGGGAAACTGACGTGTGTACAAGTAATTTTGAAAGTATTGCTAAGGTTAGGCATAGTCACACAAGTTACAAGGTTGACTTTTGAGGGAAGTAACACATTGCCGACGAGCCTGTTGCTTAAATTCTCTAGAAGATTCATAAAGCTGCAAGGCTATTTCTTTTAAAGTCAACTCACATCTAATGAAATGCCTGTGAATTAAAACTAGCTAGCAGAAGCTAGACACATGGTAAATTGAAATGATTGCTATTGTTGTGAAGTAAACAAAACAAGAAGCTGTAACTAGCAAAACAGTTTATTTAGGCACAAATTCAGTAAAGCCTTTAAGAGCACTCTGTAGGCCCAAAAGTTAAACATGTGTTTAAATACCTCACTGAACAGGGAAGTCGCAGACATATGTTTCAATTTAAGCACACGCTTAAGTGTTTAATATAAGAGGTACTGAGCGGTTAGGTTCAATAGGTATTTCCTTAGCAGAAATAATTCCTAGCAATATTAATGCAAACAGGAGGAGAGGTGGACAACTATGTGAAATCCACACCAGAATTCACATGATATGATGACTAGACCTGAGACTCCTTGGACACACTGCAGTGTCAAAAAGGATAGGACAAGCATGAAAGAAGTATGTGGCTCCCTGGAAAAGTTTGACAAAGATAATATGTGAGCTAATTTACTGCTTCTTCACAGCCTGCAGAGGTAGACAGCAAAGCCAAGGACAAGCAGTACATATACTCACTGCTTTCTTTTCTCAACCAATTTGTGCCTACCATTCCTGTCTTCGAAATGTGAAGGCAGTGAACCAGTTACAAGCTATGTGAGTGGCAAAATCACCAAACTGTGCTATATAGAAATAATAAAAATTAGGAAGTGTCCCTGACCTTCTCAAAGATAGCAAAAGGAAACATGGGAATGTGGCAGATCTTGTCAGCCCAAGAAAAGATGTGTCCAACCATAGGTAATACCACCAGTAAGGTTTTGTCACTTAACTAAACTTCTTATTAAGTCAATAAATGGTTTATTGTTGTACGGTGATCAGCATCATGTAACACTGATGATATGGTACATGTTCCTGGTCTTCTGGTACGCTCCTCCTTGTATGACTGATCTTCCTCCCACCGATGTAAGGTAAGATTGAGTATGTTTTTGCTTCAGATTCACTCACTTAAATTTAGCCACATCCAATGTAGGTATCTACTTGAGATCTGGGCATCCAAGTTCCAACTACAGAAAGAGGCTCAATTCAGTTGCATATGCGGCAGTTTCTAGCGCCAACCAAGTCACTCTGGAGCATCCCAGCAAACCTCACGCTGCTACTTCAGAAGGTCTCACCTGAATTGGAGCTGAGTATGTATGCATGGGGCATGAATGGGGCAACTGTCTATACAAGGAGCTTAAAAACCTAGCTCACATATGGATGTCTGCAATGTGGGCATATACCTATAGAGGGCAGATTCTTAAGGTGACTCCCAGACTTCCTATTTCTTTGGTAAGACCTAGTTAGCCAAGACCAAACTGTTCATCACTGATAAATAATGGCCTCAAAACAGACTGTCTCCTGCTGAGAATATCCACAACTCCACACCCCAGGCAGGGATGGTGACTGAACAGGCTCAATTTCGGCACTAATGAACAACTGCTTCCTCATTAACCACAAACGAAGCCCCAGCAACAGCTCTTGAACAGCTAAAGCTGGGAGGAATGAATGTGATGCTTAATTTTACGCACTTCATTGTTATTGTCACTCATAATGTGTTGTTACAGTCTGGTTCTATGGCATTATAGTCATGATCAATGGCAGAAAAATAGTTGCAGAAGAGAAAGCCTCTCTGAAAAGAAAGCGTAGAAGAGGGGACCCCTTAAGCCCTCTTGCAGCATGAACAGATAGGCCTGAGCAGAAACAGTATGAGAAAGAGGGAAAATGAGATTTCACAGTCTGTATATTGGGCAGATTATACTTACCTACCTTGCAAAAGTCTTTGGAAAATTACTGTTTAAGTCTGTGCAGCATTTTACAGGGGATGAAATGTGCAAATTGTTGCTTTTATTCATATTTCCTATGTCACTGATTCTTCCTTTGATACCAGCACATAACCATCATGTGTTAAAGAAAGGAGAGACTCCCCATTAGTGTAAAACAGATGTATAATACAGGGTTAGCACCTGAAGAATATAATTTTAATTTTGCCATTTCATAAAGAAGCCTTAATTCATAAATATTAATGACACTGGGGAGTAACAGTCTTTTCCCTGGAGAAAGATTAGACCTTATATGATATTGTATATTCTTGGACACAGTTTCAACCTGGTTTTTATTATCAAGTACATTTGATGATTTTTTTTTAAAGTTTATTCCCTTCCACTTACAGAATATATTTTCATTTACATGAAAATTTAGGATTTTAATATACATGACAGAAACACTGATTTTTAACCACTAAAATTTTTGTTATTTTAAGTCATCGCAGTTCACTGTCAAAGAGTGTGCGTATACAACAATTTTTTTACACTAGTGTTGTTTACCACAATGTGTGATGCACAATCTTTATAAAACAGTTTCCAACATTTTAAATTAATTCTAATATAGGTTTATCAGTTCCTTGTTATGGTGCAGAACTTATATTAAATTCTGTGATCCATAAAACCTTTTTTTGAATGACACATAGTTTAGTTTTTCATTTAGAGGCTATAAAAGTGTTCACAAAAGTTATGTTGGAAAAAAAATGATTGAAAGTGCTAAAACACTGTACAGAATATAAAATCCTTTCATAGACTTTTTATGACACATGAAACATGAGTCTTAAAGGTTTAATGTTACTGACTTTTATACAAGGCTTTTTAATTCTTGATTCCAGTTATGGTTCTGCAAATGAACTGTGACATTAAAAAGAATCAGGCTGGAACTGCCTTAGCTCTCTCTGTAGATGAGTTTCTCGTGGCCATGAAGGGTTCACATAATCTGCCCCACCCTGCCCACGTCTGGTTAGCACTAACTTGCTTTAGCAGCAGCCAAGTGTAAATCCTGCACTGCATTAAATCTGCCTAACACATCGCATCCTACTCAAATTCGTCATTAAGGTTAGGTGGGCTTATAAATTATTAAGAAGGGTGAAGTGTTACTTAATTTCCCTTTCTCTTAATATTTAATAGTGTGCTACAACAACTGGGCACGTGATTTAATTGACTGAATACAGAACCAGCACTGATACATACCCTAAATAAAGAGAGACGAAACCAGTTGTTCCATTACTTACATAGGGGCGAAGAAGCTCATGCTATTGGGACCAGTAGAGGAACAGGTTCTTACTCCTTACAACAGCTAAAGGAAGCCAAGTATTCACACATGGACCACTCTCCCAACTCAGCAGATTTTCCAGACTCTCCAAAAAGTAGCGTCATGCGTTTTCGGGGCCCTTCTGCAGGTGGATCTGCCACTAGATGACAATTGTACACGGTATGATCCCAGCAGACACGACCAGGATGGAGGGGGTTCCCCAGCACACCAAGTGACCTGCAGTACGTATACCACATGAGGGACTAGTAATAGGGGAAGGAGCTGTGGTCTTAGCCTCCTGGGATCCACCTCTGCACAGGTACTTTGGGTAATCACATTGTGCCTGAAAAGCAGTTCAGCTCCATTGGCCCAAGGACTTGGGGAGGCATGAGAGTGACCGAACCTAGGTTTCATTTGACCTGGGCATTTGCAGCTGCCTGCTTCAACAGCTGTATCTGAGCAAGTTGTCAACAGAATCAACAGAAAGAAAAAGGGTATGACTAATCCCGTCCTGAAATAAGTATCTTACACCATTAGAAATGCCTATTTCTCTCCACTAAGTACAAAAGCAGCTAGGATGACTAGGTCAGGTGTAGGTGTATATATTGGTACTAAGAGGGATCTTGGCCTTTGAGTCACTTCAACCTGACAGCAGCCAGTCGAGAAATCAGTGCAGTAGCAGACTGTGCCCATGCAAGAACTGTGCCTTGCAATTATTCCTCTTCTGCTATCAGCAGTCAAGAGAAAACACCCATGACTGCATCCACAGAAGTAAATAACACAGGATAAAACCAACTACTTGGCCCTGTAGGCAAGAGGCATGCCACTGTTTGCATCAATACAGCTAAAATTCCTTTGCCTCCAAATAAAATAGCCATGTCTCTACTTCTTACTGAGAAGGGCCCTTGGCTCATGCAGAAGTCTGCCCAGCTATCATTAGAGATAGAGATAGAAAGCTAGTTGGTATGGTTCCTTATTTGCACAAGTGGACAAGATGGGTGATTCTGGACTATGCTTAAGCCAGGCCCCAAACCTGTTTAGTTTACTTGTGCAGATAGAGTCAAAGGCTACAGGTGAAGAGAGGTAAGAGAATTCTAGGTTCTACCTTCAATAATGTGTATTTAATTCTCAGTACAATTCCACACAACACAGAAGATTGATTAGGACTGAATTTTTAAGGACAGGGACACCTTTTCACCGGTGCACATTATTAAATGATGCTGCATACCTGGAAAAACAGGCCATCACTAAATTGCTGCAGTTTCTATTACTACAATACATAAAAATCCTGTTCATAGCCCAGGTTCATATAGGCTATGTACTAGGCTATTTACCAAAAAAAGAACAAAAAAGGGAGCCTTTGATTTAGATAAGGCACTGTTACACAGTACCTTTTACAAGATTGCATTCAAAATCCTGTTGTTAGGTTGCTAAGACTTAGAAAACACAAAAATAATGCCAAACCAAAGTTTTCATTTTTTGATATGTTTGTCAGAGAAGTAAACCTCGACTGCTGTTACTCAGTGGGAAACCTGGATTAAAATATAGGTACTTCTGGCATTTTAACTTAATACTGCAGCAACTAGTCTGTATTGCCTTTCACACATTTTACAAACCTGGTAAAAAAGCAAGAGTAGGAAAATGTCATAAATATTTTATTGAAATGTTTCTTTTTTTTTTTTGTCTAAGATGCCTTTTTGTGTTGTGCACCTATTTCTGCTATCCATGACTACAGTAAAATCTCTTCCAATGCCTCCTGCAAAATTCAGTTGGCAAACAGATTTTTACAATAACATTATGGTTTTCTATTAGAAATATATAAATCATGCTAACTATCTCACAATAGAAAAAAATGTATACACATCCAAGCGCAGAAATTACCAACCATCCTGCTGGTCCTTTGCCATGTAGTGTGCCTTTAGCTTGCTAGTTGATGCAATTGTAACACTATCCGTAGATGACACGATTGGCTGGGACTCAGTACCAATTTACTTTGGGGCATGACAGAATCAAAATATCCATCGTAGATTCTCATGCTTGCTTTATACCTCATTATAAAATTATTATAGCTGTAGCTATGCACACTTAACAAATTTCAGCGTATGCCGTGCTGTAAGTTAGTGGAAGGGAATCTCACTGTTCTCTATGGAGTTCAAAAACCTAAGTAAAGGTTTGCTGACTTTTTTTTTTAATCCAATTATGAATTGGCAAAACCATATTTACATCAAAAGTTAATAGTGCACGATTGTGAACCAGCTATCTAGTTCATGAGCCCTGTGTCCAGCAAATGCTATGGGCAATGCGATTCAGCTGCTGATGAAGAAAAATTCACTGCTGTTACCACAGTACATTGATCTATTCTGAACTAATTTCATCATTCCAAGGTTTGTATTGGTTGCTCTTGAAGATTTGGCAAGCCCATTAAGGGTGGACAGAAAAATTTGTACATTGTATATCAACATTAGTCACTAGACTTTATTTTCATTTTGCTTTTTAAGGTTTTTAATTTAGCTTTCATCTAGAGAACATGCTTGAGTTGTGTTTGTAGGAAGAAATATTATTTTTACAGTGCGAAGGAGAAGAAAAGAAAAATAAAGCTGTAAAGCGTCATGAAAACCTGTTTGCTACAAGCGCAATATTTCTCTCCTCACAGAAAAGCTCCGTGTTCTTTTTCCAAAACCCTTCGCTAAAATCAGAAACATTGATCCAGACATTTCTATTGCTTCCTTGCTCCACAGGTTGATTACATACTTCATGAAAACTCAGAGCTGTTGTAAATTTTCAAACAAGAGAAAGCATACCGCTTATCCGCACCGCAGCAGGATGGCATTTTAACTTGCCATATAGCTTTCCCACCCACCATTTCCATTCACAGTCTCAGGACAGATTAAAATATTAAGTAATGTCAAGTTGTAATGTAATGTAAATACAAATTTAAAGTATTGCCTTGCTCACAAATGTCTGTAAAAGCAACCTATTATTTTAGTAATTAGAAGAGTCCTTTTTCATCAAGTGCCACAAAAAGTGACAAAAACGTGCTGAAAGAACCAACATCAAAATCTGGATTTTTTGTTTCTGCTGCTTGAATATCGGTTCCCTTTAAAAAGCATCAGACTAAGTGTAACTCTTGCACCTCATCACTTTCAGCTACTCGGTCTGTGCCCAGTTTCAAGTGCAGGTATACTGGGACGGGGGGTATCTTCTTACAGCATGTCATCTCACTATCTCAAGTCTCCCCTTTCTCCTTGCTCTTTCTCCAAGACTTTCTCAGTTTGACACAGCCTTTCAGCACGTCTTTCCAGAAATTGTTCATTTAGTCAGAACGAACCCCTATTGAAAGCTGCCTTTTACTTTTCTTTTTCTTTAATGCTGTTTTGAGAGATGACTGCTCAAGTGAGAAAATTATATTTTCTCAAGTGTTTTGAGCAAGGGAAGGTTAGAAATGAAAGCCGCATTTAGAGAGCATCATGGTCTGGGCAAATGTATTTTACAAAAGAGGCGAGGCACTTTTTGATCCAAAAAATCCAAAATAGCAAAATCAAAATAGTTGTTAAAGATGGAAACAATTAAAAGGGGGAAAAGGGACAAAAGATGACATTTTCGTAAACTACTGAATTAAAGTAGTGACAAAGGACAGGAGGAAAAATGAAAAGATGCAGAATTACAAGATAGAAAACAAATCATTTGGATTGAATGAAGAAAGTTAACACCTTGCCAAAATTCAGTAAAAGTGCCTAACCTGGATGAGCACTGAATATAAAGAGCACCGAAAGAGCGTCACAGAGATGTAAACAAGTATAGGAGAGAAGCAGCATTAGAGAAAAATAGGAATAACAGCACTAGTAAGGAAAACAGAACCAGGAGTGACATGAGTTATTAAGTCCAGCTTTCTGCTACCCCAAGTGTAGGTACTTGCTTCTGAGAATATGGCTCCCAGGCTTTCAGAATTCTCTTTCTTTCTGTGCTTCTTTCCTTGAAAATTTCTTTTACCTCTCACTTATGTTTTCTGCTTGTACCTAAGATTCTTTTCAAGATATCTAATCTTTCCTGTCAGATTTGGATATTTTCCTACAGGTGTCCCCATCTTCTTTGTGTACGAACTCCAATTTCTGTATTTTTAACTAAAAAATTCCAACCTTTCTTGAATCCCATGTATGAGTTCATTATGTTACTTGAAATTATTCAAGTTCAGCTTTTTTTTTTAAAATTTCCTTCCATTGAATTAAATCTGCATCAAATTGTGATTGCTTGAATCAAGATCAGCTCTTCAATGATCTTTTTATTTTTTACTGAAACAAAGACTAAACTAGCACTATCTCTTAGTTCAGGAACAGCTGGTGAAAAAAATATATCTGTTAGTATAGCAGTAAATATCTAAATCCAGTATTACAGATATGAAAGTGTGATCTCATGCTCAGGTAAATATGTTAGACATTACTAATAGCACTGTTGTGGTGATGATCTGGTTTTGTAATATAATCATTAGCCTAATTAATACAGCTAGAAAAAATGGATAAGATTCTGGACACATGAGCTGTAGAATGGAAAAAACAAAACTGAGACATTGCTAAGATACTGATGGATGCATATCCCAAATAGTACATGTAGTTCTAGACCCCAGTATCAAAAAGGATATAGTAGTACCAAAAAAAGAGAATAACAAAGGTAAGAAGGTATAGAATGATTCCCATGCAAAGAACAGCTAAATAAACAAGGATCCTTCAGCAGCGAAAAGATATGCAACAGGGTCTATAAATCCCGAGTGGCATGGAGAAATAAAGCAGTCTCACATTGTTTTTCTTAATAAAAGACAGAAAGAGCCCTACATGAAATTAGAAGATCACATTGTCAAAGGACATTTTTTTCTCATAATTCATAGCGCAGAACACTTAACCACAAGAATTTTGTGGATGCTTAATGGTTACATGGGTTCAAAAAGCAAATGGACAAACTAATGAAGAAAAAAATGGAAGTCTAGCAACTATAAAAACATGACCGTTATGTCCAAAAGTCTGTGAGTTGCAAATCACTGAAAGGTGTGCTGGGCACGTATCACCACATGTGCTTCTCTAGGCACTTGCTGTTGGCTGTTTCGCAGCTGGGCTAATGGGATTTCTGCCTCAGCGCAATACAGCCATTCTTACATTGCTATTAGAGCTACTCAGTTTTAGTATACGTTGGCTTCATTGTATATTGGGAAATAAAAGTTACCCATAATGGCTGAACTTCTAATAGTTTCCTCCTCTCTTACTGCAGTAGAGGATTGCACAGAATTCAAAACAGAAGGAACAAGCTTTCAGACAACTCCTAGCCCTACATCAGAACTTCCCTTATCTGAACTGTTGGAGAGGGTCCAGAGGAGGGCTACAAAAATGATTCAAGGCCTGGAGCACCTCTCCTATCAGGAAAGGCTGAGAGAGTTGGGCTTGTTCAGCCTGGAGAAGAGAAGGCTGCGGGGAGACCTTTTTGCAGCCTTTCAGTACCTAAAGGGGGCCTATAGGAAAGATGGGGACAATCTTTTTAGCAAGGCCAGTTGTGAGAGGACAAGGGGTAACGGTTTTATACTAAAGGAGATTTAGGCTGGATATAAGGAAGAAATTCTTTACAATGTGGGTGGTTAAACACTGGAAGAGTTGTCCAGAGAGGTGGTGGAGGCCCCATCCCTGGAAACATTCAAGGCCAGGTTGGACGGGGCTCTGAGCAACCTGATCTAGTTAGTGGTGTCCCTGCTCACTGCAGGGGGCTTGGACTAGATGACCTTTAGGGGTCCCTTCCAACCCAAAACATTCTATGGTTCTATGATTCTTTTTTATGATTCTGGGCCAGATTCTCTCTTTTCCCTAGAAGCCCTCTCTCCAGGGATCTGTGAAGACATAAGCTTCATGTGGGAGGCTGAATGCAAAGGGTCACAGCCACAGGAGTCAGCTAACAGAGTCAAAGAATTTCCTTCCCTTGACACTGCACCATTTACTATGCATCCTTGATACTAGTATTTTTCTAGATGGTATTTTAACCTACATGTATCATTTCAAATGCTGAAAAAAAATGCTGCAAAAATATTATTAAATACTGAAAAGCTGCCATTGACTAGTAGGATTTGACTCTTGTCCATGGTGTTGACCTATTCTGCCTGCAAAGGGAATTAAATTAATGTCAAAGTCTCCTGGCCAATACATATCTGCATCCACAAAATGGAAAGCATCTTGATTCTTGCAATAGTGGCACTGAGCTGACTAAAATAATATCCTTTTCACTGCCATTATACTAACACAATATAATTGGGGAATTGCTAGAGTCCCTATATTTAATTTTAGTGCCTCGGCAAATGATCCTAATAGCCTAATGGCTAGATGCTGCTGTTGCTAATGCTGTTCAATTGACTAGGTTTCAAAGTGTATCAATGAGTCTTTTAAGTACCCACTAGAGCTGTAAGGTTTCAGATTACAGCTCTTAAACTATATGTGATCTCTAATGAAAAAAGGGGGGAAAAAGAAGGAATTGATAAAACAAGCTAAGGCAGCAGAGTCAGCAAAAATTGCGCAGGCGATCTAACTTCACTCTATAACCGGGTGAGCACACAAATTACATTTGGTCAGTAAATAATACACCTGGGAAAGTAAGCAACAATGCAAATAATAATCCATTTTTTAATAATTAAATCTTAGCTAGGTCCTCGTTTGGTCACAGTGAAATTTTTTTATAGAACTGTAAGTATAATCATGGGATTTGTAAAAAAAAAAAATTGCCTTGTAGTTTTTATGAAAATTAATGCATATCCAGTATTGATCCTGATTTGTGCATGTTAAAACAAGTCTCCTTGAGCAAAATATTCTTAAAGTCAATAATGTGCTGTAATAAAATAACACAAATGACAATTATTTTTGTTTACTTGTCTCCTCTTTAATGGATTGATAAATTTTGTTAAAAAAAAAGAAAACTAGATCTTGGTGCATAGTAGGCATATTTCTAAAACTGTTCTGATTGATTTTTGGAGTCATTTTTGAAGAAACAATCAATCTCTAGAATTCTTTCCTGAAACATTTTAATGGCTGTTGATGTATGTTGTGCATATCGCAAACACCCAAAACGCAGCACTGAAGGTCTTAATCCAGCAAACGCTTTACACTTGTTTCCCCCAAGCATTTGCTTCCTCCAAACACACAAGTAGCTCCACTGAACTCATCGAGGCGCAGCTGATTTCACAGATTTTAAGTTAAGCATATGTGTTTGCAGATTCTAGACTAAAAGAAGCTGAGGTATTATCGAAAACAATTCTGTCATAATCAGAGTTTATCTGCGTGCAATGCCAGCTGTATTTATTTTAAATTGCTCCAAATTAAGATCACAGCTTAATTAATTGCCTTCCTCAAGTAGCTGTGTTTTGCAGCCTCTTGGAAAGAGAACAGGAAATGGCGAAAGTGCTGTCACGACAGTGCTAAGAACTACACGTATTTACTGAGGCAAACAGAACAACCTTGAAACTATTCTTCTGCCAAAGACAATATTGCATTTCGTCAGAAATGGGAGAGGGAGAGAAAAAATAACTCAGTTTTACTCCACCTGTACAAACTGCTAAGAGGAAGCAGGGTTTCAAGGCATTGAGATGCTTTTGAATTTTGTTGGTTAAGTCAAGTATTTTTACAAGAGCAATCTCAGTAGTCTCAGCTGATATTTTGGTGTTCACATAACATTGCTAAGAGCTTAGTAAATACAAAAAAAGAAAATGAAGTCTGAATGGGGAAATGGTACCAACCTATCTTTTCAGAGCAGAGGTGGATTTGGAACAGCATGCACCTCGTGCGCATGGAGGAGTAGTTCTGCAAGCAGCAGAACCAAAATTCTGTATTTGGGCTACAAGGTAGAACTCCCATGGCACCAGTCTGCTCTTTAATAGGGAAAAGTCCACACTGAAACTGAAAAGTTCAGCTTCCTGCACTGGGAACATACTCCTCCTTGACAGGATTTAAATGTTTCTTGGGCAGGGAACAAACAGTCTCCATACATAATTGTGATGACATAATTCTGAATTTTCTTTTTAGAGAAAAAGGACTAAAAAGAAGTTTACTGAACCAGATTGTAAAGCACCATTGAGTTTGGTAGGAATGTTCACAGATCCGATATACAGATAAACTTGCTACCCTTTTGCACTGACTACTGTCCAGACACCCAGTTTCCTGTGACATTGTATTATTTGGGTTGTCCTTATCCCACATTTCCCAAGATTTAGAAGTGACTAAGCAGTACTGAACAGAAAACAAGCAAAAAAAAAAAAAAGCAAAGCTATTTCCTTTTCTAAACAGGGTCTCCTCTTTTTTTTTCCCCTTTAAACACTTTATTTCTAAGAAAAATCTCTGCTTTCATCTGTTTTCTAAAGCAGGAAGAATTTTGTCAATACTTGGTGATTTTTTAATAAAAAGCGGTAATTTCTTAAAATAAAAAAAATCGGTGTTGCCAATTTTTAGTTTACTGCTTCTGAAATAATCTAAGAAATTTGTTTTAATTAACAAAAGCAAAGGAAAATGTTCTATGTGCAAACCATATCAATTTAACAAATTACACACCATCAGAATTCCGGTTTAAACCAGTTAAGTTCTCTGGCTAAACACATTTTTGGTGTTGCTCCTCCATTGGGAATTGATCTACTCAAGAGACAGATTAATCTATATGCTTTCTGATATCTGTAGGTATACATTGACTGAAATACCTTCCTACCTACCTCTTCCTGACTCAATTTAAGGAAACAGGTTACTCGAACTAATGTTACCTATGAAGTCCTTTGCTTTGTTTTTGCCTTAAACAGCTCCGCTTCTAGTCTTAAGCTCCTAGAAATTCCATCCGGCCCTCCACTGTTCATTAAAACAAACAGTGCCTATTTTATTATTTGCAGTCCTGCCATCTCTCCACTGAAACAAAAGGGTAGATTGTCTGCTGCAGGAGACACCTGGAAGGTGCACAAAGTACAAAGGCCAGAATTCAAAGGAGTTCCCAGTGTATTCAACAAGCAATTACTTCTGCTTGTGATGGGAGACTGTCAGCTTCAAACACAAGGCATTCTTTGGAAAGATTAGTCCAAATTACATTTTATTACATTGGCTGGCTTGGACGGCCTAAACTTCATCTCGTTCTTATTCTAATGGAATTCAATCAAGGGTATTAATATATTGTTTATGACATGTTTGGAGTTCTTGTGTTATCAGCATACATTCATGAGAGGAGCTTCAAACAGTATCAGATAACAGTGAGCTGGATGTTGGATGTTGTACAGCACAGGGGATTTTATCATCTTGTTGAACCAGTGGCAGTGATTAAATTAAACTGTCTGAACAAAGCTTTTGCATGTCAGGCTGTTGAATGGCAAAATGAAAGAGTGACACACTTCAAAGATCAAGGAGAGAGAGAGAGCTGGAAAACCATACTTATGTAACTTCTTATTTAATATATTGAATAACGGAACCATTGGCTGCCCGGGCTTTTACTACCAAATAATTAGAAGAAAATATTTTATGCATTCTAACATTAATCCACGACATATGAATGCCAAGGTGCATACAAAGTTCTCACATTGTTGTTACTTCTCTCATCTCAGTGAGCACCACGCTGAACCTTACTAGTTTTTCCCTGCCATGCTTTTGGAAGACCTCCAGAAATTCTGATTTATACCGATTTCCCTTACAGCTTAGTTTTCATATTTGTGAAGTCAAAAGGCATAATTCTTACATCTTTTCTAAAATGAGCAATACCATCATTCATAAATTCATAGACACTAGTAGGCCTGTTTGTGAGAATAAAAAATGTTCATAAAAGTAAGGGCTAAAATATCCAGACCCCAGACTCTTGAAATGCAAGATAGTTAACAATTTGCATTACCTTTTAACATCAAACTAAAAAAAAAAAAAAAAAAGAAAAAAAAAGTAGTGCTAAAGTAAAGACTGGTTGAAAGAAAAGAAAATAAAAATCAAATGAATGACCTAGGTGCCATCCTTTCAGAGTGTCAGGTTTCTAAAATTTCATTTTGATACATGAGTGCTTTTAAAGTGTACAGTGCAATTTACAGTATCACATAAAAATTGCTGATTTTTTTGGTATGAACTCAGATACCTTCCTTCTACCAAATCTTATGTAAACAAATATTGTTACCATTTCATCTATTACACTGCGATCTCCATAAAAAGAAGTCTTTCTTCTAAAATCCCAAATCAGAGAGTCCTAGATTTAAAATAAATAGGCTGAACCAAAAAGCAATTTCTGTTACAAGGTCTAGCTGAATCTTCACTGAGGATGGATTATTGGCTAGGTATTCATTTTTTATATATTCATTACTAGCATAAGTCAAATTTTAAGAAAAAACAGAATGATTTTCTTTCATTCTATGCAGAACCCAGAACAGGTCTTGACCTTGTTCAGGGTGTTAGCATAATATGAATTATAATTTCTTATCAATAATAGTTGCATCCCATTACTTTACTTTGCACATTTAAACATGGTTTGGTATGCTTTCTGCATAAATAAATTTCCTTTATTTATACAGCAAGATTAATTTGTTTTCATGTGCAAAAAATGACAGCATCCTTATTTTTATCAGAGCTGTGACTTTAAAAACCATCTTCCTCAAAACTTGTAGTGTTTCTATTTGATAGTAATAGTCTTCCTTCTTGTAGAGCCATAGTGCAATGACATCCATTAACATTCAAAACTAGAGAATGCTTTCAAATTCAAATCCACTTGAGATGGTACAGTAGCAGAAATGGAGCCTGAGGGAAAGAATTTTGAGAATAAACAGAGGACCAACCCATTAGAATATTCCACTGTGTATATCAGTTTTTATAATTGGTGGTACATATGTGTGCATACATGTTTGCATTTCACTGCAGCTCCATGAATAAATCAAGATTTAATATTTATGGCAAACAGGCTAAATATTAGATGTTCCAGTGCACTACAGTCTTTATGCAATAGTAAAAAGACATCTAATTATGTGGTGCATATTTAAGCATGCATATGTGTGTGTGCTTATTTAAGAAGAAATACACAATGACTTTCCAGTGATACTTTTTTACGTTAGACATTTCAAGAACTCCAACCTATGATTTACTATACATATAATTCTTACTTTTTTGATCTTCCTCTGTTTTCATCATTAAATAGCCCTGTATATGAGAAAACTTAATAGCCAACTAACATGAAAAGTTGTCCTTGCTTGGAAAATGTAATTGTTTAATTTTCTTTGCAAAAAAAATTAAACATTCACCAATCTAACCAAAATAATGTAACCATTTTACTAAATAACAAGTCTGTTTTACTAGTTTTCCAAGCTATATCTCCATTTACTTTTTCAAATAATTAAACCTAAAGTAAGTATAAAAATGCTGGCTTTAGTATCATGCAACTTTCTAAAATCTGCTGAGATGAACAGCATTACAGTGGAATGAGTTCAAGAAGCTCTTCTCTTTAATTTTAGTTCTGCTACTAGAGAAGGCCAAAAAACAGGTCTCATTATTCATGCGCATATTCATGTAAGACAAGGAGAATGTGACCCAGGTTGTATACCAAGTTACTACATCTTTCTGTGTCGCGGGTTTTTTTCAATATATACAGTAGAATAAAAAACGCATACCATTATGTACACAGGTAACGTATTTTTTCTTGTGTATACGCGTATGTATATACACACTCTGCCTTGGGGTTTTATTCTTTTGCTTGCCTAATATAGGTGTAATTCACTAGCAAGTAGGGTGAAAGCACTGAGCATCCATCAGATGATAATAATAGTTGAGAATTTCCTCTGGTGTCTTTTAATTACTATGTGATTTTACCAACACTTTCCAAATCAGATAACTTTCAGATATTTGTAGTATAAGGTCCTCAACCTGTCAACATTTATACATATGACCAGTTCCACCACACTCAGCAAAAATACTACATGAATAATGGTAGTTGTGTCTCTGAGAATCAAATTCATCTAATCAATAATAAAAGGCTGTGTCTAATTTAATCTAGATAATCAGCAGATTAATATAATTTGTTTTATACATAACAGTAGTCTAAAACAAGTCTGACTGTGGCCCAAAAATGCGCCTCTCCACCAACAAACAAACATGCCTGAGGCAACTAGCTCAGCAGTAGACCTCATTATGGCCAATGTGAAGTTAGGCAAGGTGAATCTCTGAGCTAAATATCTGCAAAGTCATGTTCTAACATGAGGGAAATGAGTCTCTATCCCTGACTATTCAAGTGCATTGGAATTCTTCTGTAATTCATAAGGAAAAAATAAATATATCCAAGAGAGGATTGTTATCCAAAGCAGGAACAAGATGAACATTTTCATGAGCTATATAGTTACGAAAGAATACACTCTTTGAGCCATTTGTTCCTTATCATCAACCTTTCTTAAAATAGGTTCTCTTCAAATAATAGTAGTTTATTAATTATATTCTCAACAGCAAAATTCACAAACAGTGTTGTGCTTCAGTGGTACTACTCACCATGGAAATATTTCCGTTTCAGGGAAAAAGATGTTTGGGCTTCATTCCCTATATTGCTAAGGACTTCCAAACCCTGGCTAGAGTCTGAGGAAAGCTGCTTGTGAATTCCTTTCCTTACCATGCTATTCCATACGAAGCCATGCAGACATGGGCTTAAATAGTCCCATATTTTCTATGTGCTAATTCATGAAAGTACTTCAAACTACTACCAAAACAGCAGTCCTGTTTGTTTAGTAAAAGCCTCATTTAGGTGAGCACTCTACAGCAAGACTTTCTGCAGCTGAAGGACAGATTACTTCAACCAGAATGCCTGAGGAGGCCGCTCCCATTCCTAATATCTAGGAATGTATTAATTATTCTTAAATATGGCTATTAGGAGTGCTAGCACATCAATATAAAGCAAAGAAAAAGGCAATTTTAAGTGTGCAAAAGGAGCAAGGCAATATTTTACTATCTAAACTATATGCTTGTATTGATATTTGTGGTCGGAATCCATCATCGTGCATCAATGCACGCCAGGTCATATAGGAAGGAAGCACTACTCTAACTGGCAGCCATAGCATGGATCAAAAGACCAGAGTGATATGCTAATTTAGTTTAAGAAGAATAAGCATGTCAGCCACAGCATTTTATGTAAAACAGAACTTGTGAAGTTTTACAATCAGGTAGACACCAGAAAGGAATTACAATAATCCACCTTGGAGGTGACAGAAGTACTATACGGATTAGCATTTCAGCTGCGGCCTGAGAAATTATTATCCTCCACCCAGGCACAGCAAGCACATAAATGAGTAAAAAGTGCAGTGAGAATGGCATGTAAACGACCACTAAAGAACACAAAGAGTAAGATGACTATGATTATCTCTGGCAAGGGATACAGGGGAAAATGCAGCTACAGACAAAGAACACGAGGAATCCATTGAAGTACTTATATGTGGCTTTTATCTCCATAGTATCTGAAACACCTTTGTACCTTCATCTGAAGGCCCTTATTCATCAATGCATTTAAACTGGCAATTTGAGATACATCCAGGAGAGCTAGAAAACTCTAGCCAGTGCCTAATAAGAGAGAGGGTGACTCCTACTACGTGCAGCACAGGGCTGTGAGAGAAGTTTGCTCCCGAAATGCTCCTGAATGCCTAGGCAGTGCCTGTGGCCCCAAAAGGAGTTATTCCCCCTACCTTTGCTCCTGACATGAATAATGTGGTGGGTTTGTTTTTCACATATAGTTCAACACTGCATTCTTACCTCTTTGAATAAAGATTACCGTCTGCAAAAGGAGATGTTGCGAAGACACTGGTGTATAACATGGCTGCCTACTTAAAAATGGGAAGTCACACTGAGAGCACAGTAAGCCAGTGAACTTGGATTTGAAGTGGCTACGAATAAGCTTACAGAAGCAATTAAAATATTTGTTTAACATTCCACCTTAAACATTTGCACTCTAGGAAACACTTGTACAAGTCTGGCAGTATCGGTTAGGCCTCCATCTTCTGGTGAGAGAAAAGGTACTCTATGCTGCTTACAGGGCAATTATTCTGGACATGACTTTAAAACCCAAAGCTTATGTTAACTGTATACACTAACGTTCCTGTGCTTCATTTTGTGTGAACAAGGATTTGCCGAGTGACGATGTACCAAATAATATTTCCTCAGGGAATTATGCTGGACATGGTATGAGTCTAATTTAAACCATTATAGGAATATAACATATAAAATACAAAGATTATGCATTTTGATAAATATGGATATAATTTCTTTTTGCTTCACTGCAATAGGTTACACCTGGACAGGTGTTTTATGAGGACATTCCCCATGAAACTGATTATCCTTATTCTATTGAATGCCAACAGGCATTTTAATTGAGAAAATATTATCACACATTCAGTGTCAAGTAGTTTAATGGTGTTTAACCAGGTGCTAAATAATCGTCAGATACTAAGCTCCACACTTCTAATATGTATGTTGCAAAACAAAGATTAAGCAGGTATGTTTCATGTGTACATTACAAGGCATAATTCTTCTACTGAGTAGCAAATAGATAAATAAATAAGGCTTAAGTGTACAGGATCTAAACAAGTGGAGTTAGAATCCCTTACTAACACATGAAAATAATTTTATAGGAACTATGCAATGCAAACCCCACTAAAGTAGCATGTATAGTTGCAATGCTATTCCATATATTTCTGCAAATTTTATGCTTTATATTAATTTACAACAATGAGGAGTTTGATAAGTAAATCAGTGTAAGAGCTGTATGAACTTCATTACACAGCCACATACTTTTACTGTCACCATCTTTGTCTTGCTACTCTTCTCTGTGTATCAGATTTTAAATTGGCTTGTGAACTTTTTCAGAACTTCATCTGAAGCTCCGTTACATTAAAATAACTTCATCACTCCCCTTTTTTCTTCTTGATTTAGATAATGAAACATTACAAATGTCTTTACCTTTCTGTCTGGCTCAGAGCAGCAAATAACAGAATGTTTTCCCTCATATTTTTGTAGTTCAGGATGCTTTAAATGTTGCTAGGCTATGTAGGAGCTGCTTAAACTTCTCACACTCCAAAGAATGCCTGTTACTTTCCAAAAACATTTTGGACAATTGAAGAACGTCATAGTCCTGGCCATCACTTAGGCCGCCTGGTTCTTTTGAGGTTTGTAAGTCTGAGTGTATGTTTAGCTTGTTCATAGGCAAAACCTTTGGACTACTACAATGTCCGTGAGAAAATAGCTTGCGATAAATCTGGGCTATGCTACTGTAAGGGAAAAATAAACAAATGACAACTAAGTATATCGTTCAAGGCCTATTTTTATACAGTCTCCTCTAGACAAAAGAAGCAACAAGACGCTTGCAACAGTGCCATCTGGTGACTCTCAGACAGTCATCCCTAATAACAGGATTAATTTTCAACAGGTATATGTTTGCAGCACAGAAGATATCCAAAATAATTAGGAATGTCCTCATTCTCATTTTAACCAGTAAGAAACCAATGGTTTTCCATCCTGGATATTGATTGTTGTTCGGGGGTCAGGGAAGTGCTCCGAGTACCTTCTGTATGTATAAACAGCAGTCAAAGGAGTAAGACAATAAAATAAAATATTAAAATAATACGTCATGTGTTATAAACACACATACTTGGAACTACAAAGGAGCTATCTGTGCAAAGTTAAGGAAAATAGTGGGATGAAGGAAAACTTAAGCAAAAGATCTTTAGTCTAGTGCTATATACTTTAAAATCTGGAGAAATAAGACAAGATCTTGAATTAGTGCTAATATTGTACCATCTTTAAAAGGGGAACTGTGATGACCCAGGTAACTTAAGGCCAGTAAGCATCACAAAAAACCCAGGCAAAATTAATGGAAAAGCTAATAAGCTGATGTGGGATTCAATTAATACAAAATTAAAGGAATGAATGTAATTAATGATGGTCAACATGGTTTTGCAGGAAATAGGCCTTGTTAAATAAAACTTACCTCATTCATTGATGGGATTATTAATTTGGTTTAAAAAGGTAACTCCATACTTTTGGACTTTTGTAGGGAGTTTTGACTTCAGAAAGCCTGACGACCTTTTTTTGCTTTAAATGGCCTAAACAACCTCAGTAAAAACTCCTTTCACAGGATTCCAAAATGGCTAAATATTCCAAAATTCACTTTCCAAAAGCAAAGACACTGGTGAGACCTGATTTAAATAAGGACAGGACATATACACAAACAGATGCTATGGCCATATTATACAATGCAAGAGCACACACAAGCAGGAGCACCCACCCTGATTTTGGCAAGGTGCTGCAAGGTTCAGTAGCTGACCTGATACTTTGTCATTGATAACCTGGAACTGAATGAAAAAATTATTGCCGATACAGTTTGTAGATTACACAAAAGCTGGCAGAGTAGCAAATGTAAAGATAAGACAGACAGAAAGCGGGATTTTGAACTGTTCAGTAAGGTGGGCCAGTTCAAATGAAATCCATTTTAATGCGGACACATGAAAAGCTAAGCGACTGGGAGCAAGTTGGGCCATACTTGAAAAGTGGAGGACTATGTTCTGCAACACAGTCACTGCAGACAGGACTTACGGGGTCACTGAGAACGCATAATTCAAAGGGAACCATGAGTGTGATACTGGAGCAAAACAGTGAATAAGGCAGAACGATGTCATCTCCACACAGAGCACAGGTGAGATTGCTATCAGACAGAAAGGAAGGCAAAAAAACAGACAGGCTGCAGAGAAGACCAGAATGAGCACTGGAGAGAAGAAAAATGCTTTACAGAAAGGAAAATCCTTTCAGCTTATCAAAAAGAAGATAGAGTGGCGGCTTGATTATAATAGCTCCCGCAGGAGAAAATCCCACAGACTGAAGGGTTCTTTAGTTAAGGAGGAAAAAGCGTAACAAGCAGCTGTGTACTGAGCTCAAGCCAGACAAATTAAAACAAGAAATAAGGCACACAAAGTTTAATAGTGGAGATGATTAACTATGGAACAAACCAACAAAGGAAGCAGTGGATACACTATCTCTATTAATGTCTTCAACTCAAGAATAAATGTCTTTTTGGATACGCTTTATCTAAACACAAGTTATTGAACTCAATAGAGAGGCTGTTGGGTGAAATTCAAAGGCTTGTGAAATACAGGAAGTCAGAGTAGATGATCTAATGGGAATATTTGCAAAGACTAATCTTAGCCTCAGGATACTAGTCTCCTTGGGTTACCTCTTCAGTCAATAGTTTCCTTTAGAGAGCAATTCAGAGACGAAGAATAACTTTAGTTGCTCAGATTTGCCCCTCTCCACCGAGAGCTTGACTCTCTCCGCTGACTGCAAGGAAAAACAGGGTTTTAAGGATAGTTGAAATCATCTGGGTTTTTTTCACTGAAATACCACCACCCTAAAGTATAAAACTGCAATATTATTAAATATTTGGGGAAGGTCTTAGTGGGTGAACTGCAGAGAGGATGGGTACAGGGATGAGGACATCTCTCTCTTCGCTAATTAACCCTTGATAGTCTAAACTGATTATGTTGGGAGCTACAGTTTGTTCCTGAGAGATTATCACCTACACTGAGAACCAGAAGGTTAACGTGCCACTTCTTTCCCACCCCCTTAAATATCCTACCTTAGGAAATCTCCATTCTCCCTCCATTCTGTTCTCATTTTGGAGACCACAGACAAGCAACAGATCCAGAAACATATTTCGTGGACAGAAATGAGCTCCTGGCCAGAGGGCAGTTTGGAGAATCCATCCTACCTCTACTTTCTTTTTGCACTACTGGAAATGGTAGGAGTTGTCTTAATTGTTACCTGATCTACCACATCTATTAAACGTGGCTATTTACTTAGTATTTATTTTAAATTGCAATGCTACTGTGGTATTGGTACATCCATTTGTATATCCTTGCCAGGGAGGCATATCTTCCTACACTACAGTTAGTCTATGTGCCACCCTTATCTCGATTGTGCCTTCTCCTCTCAAACGTTGTAGGTTTCTGTCTAAGTGCCAGGAAGTACATAAACACCAAAAGGGAAAAGCTAAAGTGGTTATGAACGACACAGGGTTGCAGAACTTCCTTCAGTGCAGTTCCTAGGACAGTTTGTGTAAATTTTGTTGTTCTGGATGAAAGGAAAAAGATGCCACTACAGATATGCTATACTGAAAACTCTGTCTGATGTGGCTATTTTACCACAGGTATATCCCATTTGAGTAAAAGTTAAATGCATAAAATATAAAATGTAAAGTGCTTAAACCTCAGTTCTCTCTTTTGTGAGCCACAGTCATGCAATCAATAGCATGTTTTTTTATTCTTTCTTCTAGTTTTAAAATGTTTCCAAAATAAATCAAAAGGTTAAATTGCACCAATCCTTCATTAAACTGGAAATTGATCCTAAAATACTGTTTATTAGAATCCACGCAAAACTAACAGAGGGGTATTTTACAAAGCTGCAGCAGTGGTTGCAAATGTTTGTCTGCCATCTAGTGGAATATGCAACGGTTTTCAGTAATATTTATATTTATCCTCCTGTTTTGTGTTTTACAAATATTGGAAGTTCTTAAAAAAAATAATTACAGAAGTAAGCATGAAAAGCATGAAGGATAATGGTACCCTCCTCATAAAATTCTTAAACAACAAACTTCAGTTGCTGCAAAGACAGAACAGTCACCTTTGTGGATAGAAAGGTCTGTAACACAGATTGGGTTGTGTCAGCTGATTATCACAGACGCTGGGATAGAAAAAGACAAATATGTTGAAAACAGGGCAAAGCTCTGTTTTTTCTTTTGTATGAAATTTTTTCCCAGAGATTTTTTTCCAAACCTAAACCTATAAACAGGCACCAAATGTGAGTCAGATATCTAGTATTTGATACAGCACAGGACAGTAATAATAAAAACCCAATAACAGTTGTACTTTAGAAGAATGAAGGGTATCCCGGATATTTGTGTGCTATCTCTACACACAAGATTGGCATACATATGCCAATGAATTGAATACCTACACTGCACACTGTAACATTCTAAAGGTATTTTAGGGATATGTAAATACAGACAGTTGTGCACCAGGACACAGAGCAGATCTGGCCATGCAGAATATTGTGTGACTCCAGTCTCTCTGATGGTTGTGCACATATTAGGACCAATCGAAATAATTCTACCAAAACCTTTTCCAGGAGAAAAATGAGTCACCAAGAAAACTATTGAATAGTACCTGATTATCTTGGGGAAATACTGTAGAAATGACTGCTGAAAAATTGAAAAATATTGAAGCCTGACCCCCTCTATTGAGAGAATTAAAATTGTAGGGTGGGGAGAGAGGAAAACAGTGAATTGTGGTAATGTGGTTGGCAGAAAACCCAGCTCACAGAAGATAAATGGGAGCACAAGATGTAGAACAACAAATTACGATACCACTATACTGAATGAAAATCTTTGAAGCTTTAGTAAAGATATTTTCATTTCTTATTTTTTGTTATTTTTTAATACTTTGATGAAGGAAACCAACCTATTTTAACTAGAGTGCCCTCCCACTGTCAACCCACTGGAAAGCCAAAGGATCTGCTGAAACAAAATCATGTCTTTATGGTCACAGTTAAGATGAAAAATGCCAATATCCACTGTTCGGTCATGTCCCGTATTGCTATTTCTCTAACTTCAATAAAACTTCACATGGTGCAAGTCAATGCTGAATTTGGCCCAACACATCTAAAAATGGAATGGCTGCTGCAAAGTCATCTAACCAGAGCAGACAGCTGGCCACTGATTGGCAACGACTGGCAGCTTTTTTACTGATGTGGTTCTTAACAGTGAAATGCGTAGCCTGAGATACGATGCTAAAAATATAGGACAGATTATCAGCCTGTGTATGTCCCATAGATATTTTTCTGCCTTCAACGTGAGTGCAATTGTCACAGCATGTAGGAATAAATAGCTGTGCATGTACCTTGCCAAGTTGTTCCTATGCCTGAGCTTGGTTTCATCTGAACAGTGAAGTTAAACAAAACATTCATTTTTGAATTAGAAAAGTGCTTGATTTGAAAAGAGCCTGAGTTTTACTTTAGCCTGTATCCCTGCTGTGTGGTATTTAGCTGCCTGCCGGGTTAAACCACAACAATCCTACACAATTCAGACTCTATCCCGAATTCTCCTTCCTAAGAGAACAGTAAGGCTTCTTTTTTATATGTCCTAGGAAATGTTTGTCCAGATATTTTTGTTTGTATCTTTACTTCAACATGTGTAAGACCAGCATACGATTCTCCTTTAAATCCCTCATTAAATCTTATGTATGCCAGAGTACTGTATTTGGAAGTGATTAATATTTTTCCTTAACGTTCTTGCAGCATTCATGTCTCATAAAGCCTTGACCTTTACATGTAAGGTGCATATTAATGTAAGATCCTGTTTTTTTCACAGCTGTAAATCACCAATATTAAATAACCACCTGCTGCTCACGATAGGCTTTGAGTTCAACACAAATTCGCTGGTCACAGGAATGAGAGTATTTCTCTGTCCTTGATTAGCTGTCCCCTCCCAGAATTATAATTCATCCCATTCACAATCATCTGCCCCTATAAACTGGCTTGGGAACAAAACCAGACGGTGTACCAAAAGCTTTCCAAGGAGGCAGGAAGAAATTGTCACGAGGAGCTTTTCTGGGAGCCGAGGGAAGCGGGATGGAGAACGGCGTCCTCACAAGCTGCGCCAACAGGCAGCACTGGCAGAAGAGGTGGGTGGCCTCGTCTCACACTGCCAGCTGCAAGGCCAAAAAACCACTGGAAGAGCCCAAATTGTTTTAGCATGGCCACCCCCAGGCCTGCATCTGACCCCGGTCCCCCTCACTGGGCCTGGCCACGGCTCCCTGGGCTGGGGTGGTGGGACGGGCCCAGGCTGCCAGGCCTTGCCCTGATGGGCCTTGGGGGGGCCCTGCCACCCTCAGGGAGCCCCCAGCCTGTGCAGTCCCCCGGCACAGCTTCGGCATGGTTGAGAGCAGTTAATAAATGATCCTGCCTGATTCAGAAAAGCCTTTTGTTGAAGGGACTGAACCCGCGGATGGGGAGTAGGGCTTATTAACCCTGGTCTCTCTTTCCTTATTTCCTGTCCATTAAAGAGGAAGGCCTGTCCCTATCTTCAAACACACTAATTTTGGTGTACAGATAAAATTATCAGATAAAATCAAGCTGGGATGTCCCTCAGCCTCTTCACCCTCCCGTGGCCTCCTCCTTCTTCCTCCCCATGCGGGGGCCCTCCCAGCTGCTCCCTTGGGGACCCACAGCACAGCCAAGTGCCGCTTCCTCCGCTCCCGCATTTTCCATCTCCTTCACTGAAAGTTACATTCCAGCCTTAAACTCCCACTCGCCCACGTAATGCCGCCATTGAGCTCTTTCAGAGATCCATTTTCATGAGCTGGTCTCTCCTTACATGTAAGAATCGGAGGTGAGAAAATAGGAATATTTATAAAGTGATAATAAAACTGCTCAGACTCAATATATTCCAGATTGCCAGTTTAGATAATTAATAGCTGTGATTTTTTTTTTTTTTATCAGGTAACATTTAGGTGCCTCGGAAACCAGGTTTCCATTTATCTTTCTGACAGAAACATCACTGATATTCATCCTAAATATTCCTAATTTTCTTCACATTACTTTTACTTAGAGCTGTCTTACACTGCCCTTCATGGACTCTGCAGTCAGCTACAGCCAGTGTGCCTGACGCCCTGCAGAGAGGTATTGTAGACTTTTCCCCAGAAACTGGATTAAACCATGTCTTTTAGAAGCATTCTTAAATTCATTTGAACAACATCAAGCAGTAGCCAGTTTGTCATTTCCCTAGTATGCCATGTCAAAATTCACTTACCTTCACTCCTGGGAAGTTTAGTCTTATTTTTAAGGTATGATTTGTCTATTATCAGCTACCAGATCTGGTATTTTTTCTCTGTCAGGTTAAAAACATGTAGCCACGAGACTTCCTTTGGTGTTCAAGGGCATACCCATGGTAATTATGTCTCTTCTCAGCTTCTCTTGGAGAACCTGCATGCTCCCAAGTTTTTTCAGACCTCATCAGGCTTGTTCTCTGGTCCTGAAACAGTTTTAAGGCTTTCATTTAAATTACCCTTGTGTCTCGACAACTTTCTCAAAGTATAAACAGTGGGCTTGGATTCGAGGTGCGGCCTCACCAGTGCTGAGTCATGGGGCACAATCACTTGGAATCATAGAATCATTTAGGTTGGAAAAGACCTTTAAGATCATCAGCTCCAACCGTTAACCTAACACTGCCATCCCACCACTAAACCACATCCCTAAGCACCTCGACTACCCATCTTTTAAATACCTCCAGGGATGGGGACTTGACCACCTCCCTGGGCAGCCTGTTGCAGTGCCTGACAACCCTTTCTGTGAAGAAATTTTTCCTAATGTCTAATGTTTCCCTACTCCTGCTGGTCACACTATTCCTGATACAGGCCAGGATGCCATTGGCCTTCTTGGCCACCTGGGCACACTGCTGGCTCATATTCAGCTGGCTGTCACCCAGTACCCCCAGGTCTTTTTCCACCAGGCAGCTTTCCAGCCACTCTTCCCCAAGCCTGTAGCGCTGCATGGGGTTGTTGTGACCAAAGTGCAGGACCCGGCACTTGGCCTTGTTGAACCTCATACAATTGGCCTCGGCCCATCGATCCAGCCTGTCCAGGTCCCTCTGCAGAGCCCTCCTCTCCTCAAGCAGATTGATGCTCCCACCCAGTTTGGTGTCATCTGCACGCACTTTTCATGGATACAGTTCTATTACGTCAAGTTTCTTGACCTAATCACCATCCAACATTTTTTTTTTTTTTTTCCCCCTTTTTCCAAATTAAAAAACTCTCTACTGTTAACATGAAGAATTCAGGATCAAGTTTGGCTTTTTGTTCTAGTACTCTACAAACTCCTGGGAAATTATTTTCTTACTTAAGTTTTGTACTTCTAAAATGTAATTATACAATTACAAATGTCAGTGATCCTGAAAGTTATCTAGAATGTCACGCTCTCTCCAGGACTGGATTCATGACTGTGCTTAAGGTCTCACAGCTGTGCTATATGTGACACTAAAGATACTCTGTATAAGAATGAGAAAATATAAGCGGTAGGCAGGACTGCATTTCATTCGCAATCACTGAAAAGGGATGGGAATAAACAGGTGGTTCCTTGCACAAGTCACCACTGGCAGTCTTTGCTGAGTCATGTACTGCTTGACTTATTCATAATTAACCTCAACAAAAAGGGATAAAGTGACAAAATTTGCCAATGATAATGTTAGTGAGGGTAGTAAGACTACCAGCAAACTGTGAAGAACTGCAGAAAGACATGTAAGACTGATTAGGAAATAATATGGCAGATACAATTCAGCATAGGTAAATAAGAAATTATACACATGGAGATAAACAGCCATAGTTTCACACATGAAACAATAGCCTTTGAGCTGCTTATCACCACTCAAGAGTAAGACCCTGCAGTTATGATAGATAATGCCATGAAAATAGCTTAGTGCTCAGTTCAAATTAAAAAAGCAAGTCAAGTATTAGGAATGACTAGGAAAGGAATAAAAATCAAGAAAGTAAACAAACAGGCCAGTACTTAACTACATAGCTAATGCTACATGTAGTTTTGGTTCCCTTTTCAGAAAATAATACACCAGACCCAGAAAGTTTTAAAGGACAATAAATACAGAAGCTATTCTGTATCTTTAGTCTGCCAAGAAATACGTTGACTAACACATTTCAGTTTAGAAAAGAGGAAATTTCAAGGTGAATTGTTATACATCTGAATTTTGGAAAACATAATCAGTAAAGGTTTACTGTGCAAACAAGAAGTGGCAATTCTTTATGCAACAGACATCAACTGATAAAGGCTGCTGTTACTCAGGAAGTGTATATAGTCCAAGGGAAACTGGACAAGTACTGGAAAAAGAAGCATTGGGGATTACTAAATGGACAAACCATATGATGTTCAGGAAAGCCTGGAATAGAAGCCACTTGGAAGCTAGAAGAGCACAGAAGGAAAAGCAGCAGATGTGCTTGCATTGTTCTTATCCTTCCTCAGGCATCTGCTTTTGACTACGAAAGAGCCTATTGTGTTAGGAAAAACTTTTCGTCAGGACCTGCATAGCTATTTCTTTATCTTTTCAAGAGTTGCAAGAGCATGTAAGAAAGCAGCACAGAGAAAAAAAGGACATGCTGTCTGCTTGGCTTCTTACAGTTAAATGTAGTAGAAGGCTCTGTGTGTTACAGACACAGCCAAGGCTTCTCAGCCATCAATGCTAAGTCTGAGTGCTCATATTTGCAGAGTGGGGATGCTAATAAAGTGACTTTTATTTTACAGCACAGAAACACTTCCAGTATGAAGCTTCCTACCAGAGGAATTTTCTTTTTTTTTTTTTTTTTTTTTCTTACCAGGAGGAAGAAAATATTCCTTCTACTTGTTCTGGATGGTACCGCAAATCAAAAGTGATCAGGAGTTCTGTTATACCAATTCCTAAGGACATTTGCTCCACCCAGTATTGTGAAAGAAACTTTCCCAAGTATGCTGAGGAAAAGTATATAGACTCTCTAAGGAATCACAGATCTGCCAATTTTAAGAAACATCTCTTCCCTGCTTTCAGCCCACATATGCTAAATATTCAACCTGACATGGTTTGCATTTCATTTTGTAAATATGAACTATTTAGTTTAACCAGTATTACCATTTAGTTCCATGTAATAATGAAAACAATGCATTTTTAGTTTCATATCTGTCAAATCAGATTTTTGAATGTCAAAAACATGCCCTGCTTCTATAATTCTGCATGAAAAATGGTCTACCAGCAAACATCTAAGTGCATAAAACCAGTAAATTTATTGATGGTAAAACAGTAGGTGCAACTTAGTGGAGATCAAGAATTTTATACAACTTGTTCTCATTTTCCATTTCCAAGCTGGTTTTAAACATTTCGAGGATACAGAACTAAAACTGAAATCAAGCTAGTAAGTTAGAAAAACACCTGGAAATACATAAATGCAAAGTAATCAAGAGAGTGACATTTGAGGGAAGTCATCAGAATTCCTGCATTGTCCAAAGATGTGGCAACAGAGAAAAATGAAAAGCACCAGCAGAAACATCGACTTTAATAGCATTTCGTAATTATTTTGGGCAGTTACTGTAGCTTAGCCAAAATTTTCAGAGTCTAAGTTTTGCAAGTGGCAACTCAGACTTGGATGTGGCTCCTGAAAACAGCAAGCATGCTCCCCAGTCCTTTCATTTTTGAGATGCAGCACTGAGTCTAGATAAAGATAAGTAGAAGAGCTAATTGCTAATTTGTGTTGATCTGACCTGGTGCTTTCATGACATTTTACTGACTTTTCAGATTTCCTAGGATAAATTTAATTGTTGGTATCTTTTCATACTACGGATACCTTAATGTTTTCAAATGTTTTCAAAAAAACCATTACACCCAGTATTCAGAAGTTGTAAGTCTGAAGTTAAAATCCCTTGTAAATTGGTGTTGTAAGTGTTCATACAAGTGAGAAAACTGATAAAAGTCCCCCACCTTGGTTATCCGGAATTTCATAGCATCCTCCTGGAACGATTTTTTGGCCAGGCTAACTGGAAATAATGGTGAGTGATTCAGTGTAATATAAATATTTTTCTATTCTCTCTGCCAGCCATATGAAGTATTTAGCCTCCTTGATCACTTTTTGTAGAACTATAACCTAGAGTGCATATGATGTAAACTCTTAAAGTGGAAAGAACCTTTTTGTCTTCAAAAATATAAAGTTTGGCTTAACTAAGATTCCAGGTTCATTTCCAAATGCGCTCGACCCTATTAACCTTGGGGGGTTACTTTAGGTCCCATTAACACTACAACTTGAAACCATGCTAGCAAAAAATTGAAAAAGCTTAACCAGCAGCAAATGAAGGATATGCAACAAACTGTTTTCCTATGAAGTAGAATTCCTGGATGCAAGGATATTTACTGGAAAATAACATGATAAACAGTTTATTGTACATACTATAAACACTTGTTTTGGCATCAGTAAAGATTCCTAGTGTTGAATGAGAAGACATTCCTATACCAAATGACTTTTCAAGACTCATTGATTCCCATCAACCGAATCCAATGTTTCTCTCATATGCTATGACTAGGAAATAACAATACAGCCTTAATATTAGGTCTAGTAGTTAGAACAAATTTAACTAATGCAGCATCTGAACTCCATGAAATATTCTATGTAATCTAGAATTTAAATTTACATACATTTCTGCATGGATAACTGAAGTTCCCTTGTTATCCAAGTTAAAAACACTTTTTCCAGCAATTTGGATCAAAAGGACAATTCATTACCTACATTATCAAAAGTGCTTTATTTCTTACTTTCAGATTGAGACTTAAGTCACTACTACTCTAATTAAAATAAAGTCAGGATGGGCTTCATTCCTATCTGGTCCATAAAGCAAAACTAAAATTGTACTTGTAGTTTTTCAAAGCAAGAGATAAAAACCAGGGTATATTAGCACTTCTAAAGGATGCATTAACAGTCTATACTCATTATAACAATATTCATTGCTACACACCAGTAAGTTCAGCAAGCGTGCAGCATCTGACATGGTTTAAAAAATACTGGATGCCAAAGAGCAGCAACTGCACTATATTCACAAATAGTTCACAAAAATACCAAGTAATGAGATTACTGGTGAACTTATCTTATTAAAAACTTTTCAAAGCTATTCTATACATAATTATTTTCAAGATTATTATAGAAATATTCTGAAACCTTTGTGCACACACTTATTTCACTTTTTCTTCTGAATAGTGGCAATCTTCAAAGCCTCTGTTAACTTTTAACTTGGCATTCTTCTCATGCAGAGATCTTCTCCCGTGTCAGCCTGTCATATTTTCAGCTGCCTGGAAACAGAAAAAAACATTTACTGCAAGTCACCAAAAGTAATGTAGATTAAATTTAATCTTTTAACTATTTTAATTTATCTAGAGAACTTAAAAGTCTAAAAATAAGCTACTTATGAAAATTAGGATGTGTAGTGTTGTTTTCTAATATATTTATTTTTTTTAAATAACGCTGTCAATAGCTATTAGCCTTTATTAACATAGCCATTACTGTTCGCTTCTGTTAAATTACATATCCTGTATCTGAGCAGCTTGTATCCTCTGTATTTTATCATAATGCTTTCAAGAAGTGGTCAAATGCATGGATTTTTTTTTTTTTTTCATTTGGAGTTTAATTCTTTATACAATTTATGGTAATTATTACTCCCAGTCATACAGATAAATTATTGACACAAAACTTAGAAGAATGACACTAATCATAACTGCATAAATCACACTGTCAATTATTTTATCCTGGTCATCAGCAAGTATTTTTATTACTGAATGACTCAACCCAGCCAACAAAGTACAGTTGTTGGAGCGTGACATTGGTGGGCTTAAAGTTACAGGACAAACAGGCAAAGGATAGCAACAGGAACGATAAACCCATAAGAGCAAAAGAAGCAGCAAAACAACCCTCAATTACTTACATATACATAGTTAAACATATATGTATGCACACATTTAAGCATGTACACAAATATAAAATACACATGAGTGCAGAAAAATGTTAAGTTAAAAATTAAGTAAAAAAAATTTGAAAACTGGTGAAAAATAGCTCTGACTAGCATCCATCTAGTCAAAAATCTGCAAGTTGAATTTTCTAAGAATCAGAATGCAGTCTTCCAGAACAGAGATAGGCAGGGTAGATATAGGTTTCCCCTCCACCTTCTCAGAAACAAACAAATATAACATACAGTGGAAAAGAAATTGTGATGTTTAGGTAGACAGTAAAGAATGAAAATCCTTTAAAAGGCAAGTGAGGGGTTATTTTTAAGCCATAGCTGCCCTCTCTACTAGCTAACCAGGTAAAAGCTAAGTTATAAAAAGCCCTGTACACACACACTGAGCCCATGAAAACCACTTGTTTGTCTTTGTAGAGATTCAAAGCACAGGTTAGTGTGGTAAAAGCAATATGCGAAGATTACCTTAGCAAGCTGCATGTACCTGTTTACAAGTACCACTGCATACTATTAAGCCTGAGATTGCAGAAATTAGGTGATACGGGTTAAAGGAGAAAGTTGCAATCTATTTGTGACATGACGCCGATAAGGGGGCAAACGGTGGCTATGAATGTCCAGAATAAAAATCTGCAGGGTTTGGTTGTTGGGGGGTTTTTTTTAGCTTCAAAAGAGTTAATCTCATTATTTCTGAAAGTGTTTTATTTGTACCATTTCTTGCTTCATGTTCCATTCAGTTATATTCATTGCCTTTTCTATGGAATAGTTAATTTCCTTGATTTAAAAATGAGTCTTATCTTAAAATACAGTTTACAAATTGAAATAGAACAAGTTGAACATACATCTGACTAAAACCCAAATTTATAAACTAAGCAAAAGCATTACCTTTAGAGCTTCTGTAGCCTTGCGCAGTTCTTTAATAACAGATGATAATGCTTCTGGATTTATCCCCTGTTCACAGAGCCGCACACAAATAGACAACGTCTCCATATCCAAGCCAGTGTTTAATATTCTTGAAATCTCGAACAGAACTGCAAGAGAAAAAAACCCCAAAAGCTCTTCAGTCCCTACAGACTATGACATTTCAGTGATCGAAAGTGTTATTCATCAGCATTTCACTTCTACAGTAGAGTCTGAACATAGCAGTTGTGGAAAGCTCTTGCAGTCTGAACCTCAACAACAGCATTCATGTTAAGCTAGAAGCCATAGCTTCTAACATAAATATCATGCTTTTCTGGTTCAGCAGACTTAATACTGGGTAACGGGTTTTGAAAAATTAAAAAAGTGAAGAATTCAATAATTAACATGCTTGCCAATTACATAAAAAGTAGGCTATAGGAATAATCTGTGCTTTTGAACTCCGGATACTGACAAAGTCCTACTAAGATGGACTGGAAGCACATTATTAGAGCTTTTACAGAACATGTGAGGAGTTTTCTAGCCACCTCCTTCCATTACTAAACCTGGCTTTAGGTCTAATGTTAACACTGGTTTAAGGATATGCAATACTATTTGATTTTTACATGACCTGAGTCAAGAGAATCTTTGATTCTCATAAAGGGTTTGTTATATAAGTGACAAAGCAACTCACTGAGATTTTATTTCTGGTTGCTACAGTAATCTCCATCCTGAGGCTAAGCCCCTAGCAATGCAGGCTGATTTTGAACAGATGTTATTCACACTGTTCCTGTAACCAAACCTCCCCCAAGCAAGGAGAAAGTGAAGCAAAAGGCCTTTTCTTACCACGCAAAAGCAGCAGTCCACTTGACAGCTATGAAAATACTCTGCTTGCATATACCAAGGACATACTGCAGCACATCCTCCCAGCCACACTCACCCAAGCCTAATGCATCCAGTCAATTCCACTTAAGTCACAGGGAAGTGTCAGGCACTATGAAAAAAGAACCCTAAAGAGCGATAATACTCTTGAAGCTCACACAAGTAGGTTGGATTAAGAATACGCACAAGTTTAAGACATGAAAACAGTTTGTCAGACCAAAGTCCTAGCTACAAGCCACAAGGGGAGCTTCCTTCACCACAACAAGGCTTTCTGTTCCTGCTGGCTTGAAAGCAAACCCTTCCAAGCACATTATACATGCATACCCTGTCCACACAAAGGCATCTTCAGCAGCTAGATAAAACAACAACAAATTGGTATATTTGCAATAAAATGCCATTGAATATTAAGAGCCACAGAACTAAGAAAGACTGACAACTTCCCAGAAATAAACAATTCTTACTTTCTTTAACCATTTAAATTTTATCATAAAATTTACTAAGCATGTGACATATTTGAAGGCAGAACAGTAAATCTAACAAAAGATAAGCTCCCAATTTCCTATGTCAGCCAGAGTTGTGGTCACTCATTTCTAATAGGAAATATCTTTAGGTGTTCAGGCAGCATCTTTGGCAGAGAGATGTCGCAGTTTCCCCACAAAAAAAATCTGAGCTCTTAACAATTCTGCAGAGAACAGCTGCTAAATAATTATATCTGACATTCTAGATTAAGCATTTTACTTTTCTAAGCTACTAAAAAGAGAAAAGAACGCTTTTTTTTAATACCAACCCATTTGCTTTCATTAGGCTCCTATTTCTTATGCAGTAAGTTAAGACGCAACACAGGTTTCGTGTTCTATTTTAAAAAGGTCTAAAAAAACTACCCTACAAATATTTTTTTCTGCTCATTACAATGGGCCCTCGTCAAGAAAAATCTAATTACATGGACACAACTATCATAGTGCTTCACATTTTCAGTTACTTCATCAAAGCACTTGAAATATTTTTATAGTAGAAATTTCAAAAGATTAATGCTATTTTGAACAGTAAAAATACCCAAACCAATTTACTTAATGAACACAGCAGAAGTTCAAACATAAGGGTATTTCTAAGACTCTGCTTACCTAAATTTTTAAGCATCAAGTGTATTTTTAAGTTAATGGAAATCTGTTTTCTTCTAAAAACACCTGATCTCAGAAAGAGATTAAGTTATGAATATCTACCCTAAATAAAATACACACATTGTTACACAAGAAGCTGGGCTTCTAAATCTGAAGGCTAGCACACTTTCCATAGCAGTTCTCAAAAGCCTGCTTTGTCTCTAAATCTGCATATCATCCCTCCCATCAACAATGTTCCTGCAGAAGGGGAGAGGGGGTAGGTGTCAAGTACAGTTACAAGAACTTAGAATCACTGCCCTTCCCCAAACAAATCTCTCTCCATCTGCACAGAATGGTCTTATCCTCCTGAAGCATCAGAGCAGCCATAATAATCGTGCCAGTCCTTCCTTGCCTCCAGCAGTAAGCAAGAGCGGGTAGGTCAGCAGCTGAAAAACTAATTTTTACACCAGTTCAACTCACGGAGGTCTTCACTAAAAAGCCATAGCTATAATACAAGGGAAGATGGTGAGAAAGTAACAAACGCAAAGCAACACCACCCTGAACACTCTCCCTAGCCTCTAGTCCCTCACCAGGGCATTTCCAGAGAAAGTCTTCATATTATGAACAACCCTTCGGGGATTTCCTCGCAGCTTTCCACTCTGCCTGAAATGCATATAAGCTTTTGGCATCTCCATTCTGTGGAATTCCAGAGTTTCACACTACACATTACTAAGAAATTCCTCCTGAACCTGCCAGCTTTGATTCCTCATAGGCTGGAAGAGAAAGCAAACATCTGATCTTTACTCACGCTGCTCACATTTGTCACAGCTTATAAAACTCTGAAACTTTTCTTACTACTCCCAGTGCTACTTCTCTCACATTCCCCACCCCACAACACCACCAGGTTTTTTTGTATCAGAAATTATTCTAATTCTGTAATACTGACTGCCATTCTCAAAGCTTTCTTGCTGTCATTTTTTTTTTTTTTTGGGGGGGGGGTGTTTGTTTTGGCTATTTTTTTAGTGATTTACTTTGGGTTTTTTTGATATGAGCAGTCCACACGAACAAGTTACTGGGCTTAAGATCAGTTCAGGTTCCACCACTTAAAGCTTCACAGGGTTGGTCCCTCCTCTCCCTTCCATGCACTTCCTTCCCTCCAGTTTAAATCCCAAGACACACAGAGCCAGGTAACATAATTTGTATCAAGCATTTCAAACAATGAGAAAGAACAGCGAATGCAGGTATTTATAGGTACTTTTTAAAAAAGTTATTCTAAATTAAATGCTTATCAAGCTGATTTGGAAAAGTCACACGAGGTCTCTAAATACTGGCAACACAGGCATATTTGAAGCGTTTCAGACATTACGCGTTCACATGAAGTAAAAAGAAATTGCCACACCCCAAATCCTTAAGCAATTGCAAACCGTGATCCCCTTTCACAGGAGGGGCGGTTGCGTTAATTAAAAGGCGGCCCAAGGCCGAGGGGCGAGGGCAGGAGCGCTGGGCCAAGACCTGCTCGGAGGGGCCCAGCGGCCGAGCCGGGGCTGCCTCCCCCCGCCCGGAGTGCCCCCGCCCTTCCCGCCACCCACCGTCCATAGTCTCCCGCACCGCGTTGAGGCTGGCGGCGTTGCTCGCCATGGCGACCCCGCACCGCCCCTCACCTCCCACCCGGAAGCGGAACAGGCCCCCTTCTCCCTCCCGCCCACATCGTTCAAATATTCCCGCCCCGCCCGCCCCACGTGACGCCCCAAACGGAACCCGCTCGCCTAACAGCCGGAAGGTAAGGGGCGGGATTTCTTTCGAATTTGTGTAGCGGCTCCCCTGGAGATTGGCCCGTTCGAGAGCGCGGGGGGGGGCCCGCCATTGGCCTGGCAGCGGGTGGAGGGGCAGCCGGGGGCGGGGCGAAAGAGCCCCCGTGATCTGGGGCGAGCATGAGCGGGTGCGGTGGCGTCCCGGTAGCGGCGGCAGGTAGCTGCTGCGCGGGCCGTGGCTTGCTGCTAGCCGCTGGGGGCTGAGGAGAGTGGCGCGGGGCGGGGCTCGGTGACACCGTCCTTGGGGGGAAGAGGGAGAAGGGGGCTGAGCGCGGGGGCATCTCCGCGGGGCGTGCAGCGGCCGGGGGGGGGGGAGAGCAGCAGCAGACCTGCCGGCCCTTCCGCCGCGGGAGGGAGCGGTGGCGCCTCCCCGAGCCCCCTCGGCCCGTTGGAGGGGAGCGGGGCGGGGGGACCGGTTTTAGCGCCCGAGCGCGGCGGGACCTTTCTGAGGGCGTCGTTGCCTCCGCGGCAATCCCGGCCGGTACGGGCAGCGCCGGGCGCCTCCTCAGCGGCCGCTACGGCTGCTTCCCGCCGCCCGGGGTCAGCTGCCTGCGACCAGAAGCTTCTGGGGTGCTCCGGCGTGGAGGACGGCAGGCTTGCCGGCAGCCCCGTCCCGCCGTTGTGGCTGTGGCTCTCCGCTCCCTTCCGCGCTTGCCTCCGCTTGTGGGTAGCGTAGGGCTGGCAGGCACCCGGGGAGGCGGTCCCTCTGCTACCCTGTTATTTCTGAAGCCCTTGAGTGCCAGCGTTTGGTATGTGAGCTGCTCTCCAGGAATATATTTGGTTTGTTTTGTTGTTTGTTTGTTTATCTGTTATTTTAAATCGCCTTTTCAGTGGCCTTTCTTTTCTCGTTTTCATAGGTTCTGTTTATTAGTAGCTGTTCTTCATATCAGCCTTGTTTATCAGCTTCATGTGTCAGTAGGTCCAAGCCAAAGCTAACGCTAACTTCGTTTTTATTAGTCTTTTAAATGTTTCTAGCTCCTTAAAAATGATTGATTATCTATTCCCCAAACCTTCAGTATAACCCTAAAAAGTAAAAATTATGACTTTCCTATGTTTTTCCTTATTTTTTTCCTCTCCCTCTCTTTTTTCCAGGTATAGCTTAGTGTTATGGGTGATACAAAAGAAGCTAAAATGCAGATAACACCAGAAACTCCAGGACGAGTCACAGTCCTGAATCCTTTTGAAAGTCCCAGTGATTATTACACTCTTCAGGAGCAGATTGTCTCCAGTCCTTCAGTCTTTAAATCAACAAAATCCTCATCTGTAAGATCTAGTCTTTAGTTGTGTAACTATACAGATGTAGTACTACCATTTTGAAATGCATTAAAAAGTGTATTTTATTTAGTGTACTTTAATGTGCATACTAAGCCAAAGAATTTTGGTGGCATTTGGTGTTCTGATTGTGGAGTATGCTGCTTTTAATACTAACATTGTCACTTAGTCTTCCTACTTCCCTGGTTTTTTTTCTTTAGATATTAGGTGTATCAGTAGATTAGCATACACCTGCTAAGTGTCAAAAGCAGTTGAAAGCAGATAAAGGGCAGTTGTTGGATGTGGTTGGTGTTCTTGTCCCACTTAAAGTGGAAAAAAACCAGTTCCTACTTACATGCTAAGCAGGTTGGATGAAAGTAAAAATTATGCTTCTGTTATGAGTTGTTTGCATATTCACAGAATCAAGTTAATGATTTTGTCTGTATAACATTTTTTAGTTGCAAATTACATTCTGGTTTGCAGTTGGAATTATTTTCTGATAAGCAGTAGAGATGATGCTGTGCTAATGAAACTAAAAAGGCTCGCTTGGTAGATCATTTTTCAAACAGATATTTGAACAGTATTATATTATCTTGTAAAAATGCCACTACTGGGATAAAGAAGTCTGACTGACTTACTTGTTTTTTTTAAAGTAGGTCATTTAACTAGAAACTCTTTTGATTGTTTTTGACAGAATCTATATGGAAGTTATGATTGCGTTGTTCCATTGAGATTTGTCCTGTGGTTTAATTTTTAACTTTTTAGACTAGCAAGCATTAAGATCTCCATTTCTTTTTTTTTAGACACCAGGAAAATTTAGATGGTCTATTGATCAGCTTGCTCTAATAAATCCTGTGGAAATTGACTCAGAAGATGTTCGACGCCAAGCAATGTATTTGAGTCATGCTAGGTAACTCACCATCTGTTTTTATGCAGTTAACTTAGCTTGAATACTAGAACACTGTTCTTTGCTTTATTGACATTTCAACACAGCATTGAAGACTCTTTATTAAAATCTTTTAACATAGATTTTTATGTGTCCCTGAAGTGGATATAATATTTAGATGAGGCTGCCTCTGTGTTGCTCTCTTTTAACGTTAAGAACTGCTGATCCACTCTGCAGTTTGGAAGACAGCCAGATAAAAGCAGTCAACGGAAGCAAGAAAATGTCTTGCCAGTGATTGTTACCAAGCTACCTCTCCTGCTCCTTGTCACAACACAATTTATCTTTAGTGTTCCATACAGAGACCTATGAAGTGTAGGTTTCTTTGGGATTCCTGCAGAAGGGTAGAGCTGGGAAAGTTAGCTAGGTAAGCCAGTACCTTCTTTGAAAGGTATAGATTGGAATTAATGTGAAGGAGGGAAGATGAACAGGCTTGCAGTCTTTGAGGAGAAGGGGACTGCTAGTTACTTGAAATAATTTGGGGAACCTGATTGTGACTTTTTGCTTTCTCTGAAAATAACTTCCGTGGGGAAAATAAATGAGTAAAACAGGCTTAGTATTCACAACTCGCCTTGAGTGATAGTCTTACATACTAATGGTACAGAACAATGTGCCAGGTGAAGGTAGTCAAGGGAAGGCTGCAATGGTGAGTCATGTAGACACTCCCATACATTTCTCAGATACAAACTTGCACAAAGAATTGCGCCTCATGGCATGAAGCACTGCAGTAATAGAATAATAATCCTCTGTCCTGGTTATGCCTATAAGGCTTTCAAGTCCTGTTAGTGAAATGAAACACAGATAGAGGGCTGTTTAGGGCAAGAGTCCTCTGAATATTCATAGAATCATAGAGTAGTTTAGGTTGGAAGGGACCTTTAATGGTCATCTATTCCACCCCTTCTGCAATGAGCAGGGACATCTTCGACTAGATCAGGTTGCTCAGAGCCCCATCCAACCTGACCTTGAGTGTTACCAGGAATGGGGCATCTACCACCTCTCTGGGCAACCTGTTCCAGTGTTTCACCACCCTTACTGTAAAAAATACTGTGAATTAGACCTATTGTTCTTAGTGTCTGACTGAACCTACATCTTTCTTTTTGAACAGGAAGAGGTATAAGAAGGAATATGAGTTTCTTGCTCCAGTAGAGATGTAGAAAGAATATAACTGTCCTCAGCTGTATCTGTGAATCACCATGTCTTAATGTTGATATTATTTTTTTTAACATGTTTGTTTCCTGACCTTCCTCTATCAGCCAGTAGGTTTCAGAGTCTTAATGCTTTGTATATGTTATAAAGCCTTAAGCCTTATGATTTTAGGGAGTGGGTTACATTGTTTCTGGAAGCCTATTAGGTCACACACAAACTAGCTTTAATTTAGATGGCTTGGGTGACAATTCCAATGAAGATTAGTGACACGGCCTATAGAAACAAATGTGTTGTCTCGGTGGATCCTTTCAGCCTGTCCCACTGTGATTTTTTTTTTTTACATCATCTGGTATGACTAGAAAGAGGCTAGTTTGTCTATGTGTAGATTTGCTGTGTCCATGCTTCAGTGTAGTACAGACCGAGGTGATTGTTTCTGGTGGCTGCAAACTGTTAAATGCAAATACATGTTATGTGCATGTATGTAAGATTTTGTATGGCAACTGATTTTAATTACATTTCATAAATACTGCTTTATGGAAACTAAAGTGTCATAAATACAGCTCTTGACATTAAAAGTTCCTGATAAAAGAATTGAGTTTTTGATGCCCATGTGTAATGTTACACAAACTATATACTCCATTTTAACAGTGCTTGTTAAAAAGTAATTTTCTCAATTAGTTGCAAAGAACCACAAGCATAAGAAATTTGGTGTATAAATATTTCAAACCATTAATTCTCCTTTCTGTAGTGAAAACGATTCAGGTAGCAGCACAGTGTAAAGACTCGTGAGCACTTTGTGAAGTCTGCGTATCATACGTAGACTTGATTTTGTGCAGTATCACCATTTCCATAAACTGGGCATCATCTATGTGCTGCGTGTTCATTGCACTGCTTAGAAAATGATTAGGAGAACTTTTTTTTTCTGGCGGACTGTGTTAGTGAAAAATAGTCTGTCAGTAATAGAGCAGGACAGTGACACAGTCTTGTCCACAAACTTTCCTCTTCCTTTTTTATTTCTACTGGTAGAAATTGAATGTTTCTAAATTGTGTGCTATGCTATTATATGTTAAGTATTAAAAAACCTGTACTGCATCTTGCATACTGCGTGCACAGTTGCTTGAAGTTACATACATATGTTTTCACTTTGTTATTTTCCTGAAGTTATGCACTAAAGCAAAAACATCCTCTTCTGCACTAACTAGCACTTTTAATAGGAGCTGTTTTCCCAGCTGCCCTGTTTCTCCTTTGGAATCTGGCTTCTAAAGATGCTTATTACTTGTGATCCACTATGCATAAACATACAGTGGTTGTATGGGTTTTTTTGGTACGATAACCGAATTTTGTGCACGTGTCCTCATAGAACTGTCACTTTAGCATCATCTAGGGACACATCGTTGAAGATGGCATGTCCAAGTATTGAAGATCTAATCAAAGTCTGATTAGCATCAAAGAGAGAGGGCTGTGAGGGGAAGCTTATGGATGTATCGAGTACATCTACGTGTGTTTGTGTAGCTAATAATGTCTGTTATCTGACTGATTTCTAACATTATTCAAGGGTAATTCAGGTGTACTAACTGTGTATGAAAGTATTATGTGATGATGATGAATACTCCTTGTAAAATATTTTTAAGTTTATACATTGTGCAGTAGTAACTGAAAGTGAGACTTGAAGGTGGCCATTAAAGGAAGTATAAATGTAGAATCTCACACATAATTTGAAAATGGGTGAAGTAACTACAATGTTTTTTAAAAAACTAGGTTAAAAGCTGCATAAGGGAATGTGCTAATTGATTCAAACTGAAATATGATATTGTATCCTGAACTGAAGAAAACGTGGCAGATTAGCTGTTTGAAAGGGGGAACTCTGTGCTGGGAAAGTGGGCTGTGTCAGGAATTTGAGTATACAAACATGCCATGAGTATTTGTCTGTCACCTATTCCTTACAGCTCAGTTTTTCATTCTGCTTGATTTTGTAGTGAGATTCTTTGTGAGGCAAATCTCATGGCAACCTTAATAGTCAAATCTATTAATATGAAAAGTTCAATATTAACTAAATGGATTATTTTGGAAGATAGGTTATGACTCAGTTTTTGTCTAGATAAAAATACTTGCTGCTACAAGGAGTAAATAGAAGATTTGCAAATAAGTACTTATAAATGGTACAGATCTTTTTCAAATGAACTGAAATAACTGAGAAGTGCATTTATATTTCTAAATTTATAGTATGAGATTGTTGCACATAACGTTAAAACATCATAAGATTTAGGGTTTAGTGCAATTTCATATATAATGTTTCTCTTGAGTATCTGTAAAAGATTAAATGGTTGGACTTCACTGTTTTTTCCAATTATGTGAGGGCTTTGATAATTGAGTTTTTTCATTTGTTACTTAGAATTGATAAGGAGACAGAAGACAGAAGGCAAAAAGCCATTGAAGAGGTAATAAAACTTTCTATGCTATCAAGTATTGATTTGTTTTACCTACATACTTACAAAAAAGATCCATATCTGTGACAGGATTTCAAAACCCAGAAGCTGATTATATTTTACTGGTCAGTAAGAAAGTAATTTTGTGTCCTCATCCTCTGTGTTTGTAGTTGGAATCCATACAGTATTTTTCTTCCCATCTTTTCACACACCTGTAGGTCAAACCAGCAGATTTTTTCTTTCATGTTGCTTGGCTAGTGGGCATGTAGCTGTCAGATAAGTCTTATAAGTAGTTAATTTAAGGTTAAAAATACTGATTGATAATGATTTGCAGTAACTGTTAGTGTTAGGTAGCTTAGTTTCTTTTATTGCCGTTTTAAAAATGTAGCAGAACCTCAGTGATTTTTTTATTTCTTCTGAAGTCAAGTTGGAGGCAACACTTTCTTCTGGTTGCTTGTAATTCTTTCTGTCCACTTTTCATTTTATTTTTTACAATCCATTTGTCTGCCAAAGAATGAAAATTGTTCAAATCATCACTATAGAAATCTTCAATGTTATTTCCATTTGAAAAAATAAAATAAGGCTCTGACAGGGAAGTCTTCCTTAGTGTTTGACCTTTTTCTACTGTATCATGCTGTTTTCAGTTTCTGGCCCTATAAACAAAAAATGGTTTATGATTCCATAAAGGTGATACGTAGTTGACCTGCAGCTAAGATACTGTATTGTTCTAAATGTGTATTACAAAGGATATTTCTTCTTTGTGAGGCATAAGCTAATGGATTATGCAGCTGAACAGCTTGAAACCATGTCTCTGATAAAAATTACGCTTTTAATAATTGGGTGTTTCAAGCTGAGTTTTCTTCATTTGCTTTGAGTCTTGTTTTTATTGTGAGAACAGGATTTGCCATGTATTTCTTGAAGCTACGTAGTAGTGTTCATCTCCTCAGCATCAAGGTGTTCTAGAGTGCAACTGTGACAGCAGATACAGTTTCTGGTTCAAAGAAAAAGACGGAAGTGTCAGTACTCGTAAATGTTTCACTACTCCCTGGTTCAGCCAAATACCCTAATTATATTGCCAAAAAGCCTTAGTTGTCCACTTCTTTTACTGAAACTGCAGTGTCTCTAGCACTTAAGAAAAATAGCTGAATTGTTGAAATACAAAAACTTAACAAAGTGAAAATTTGAAAAGAATTCTGTTAAACTACTGTGCAACAAGTGTGGTAGAGACAATTCACATTTTTAAATGAGTAATTAGTGTTAAATGAAACTTTTGTACCATTTTCATTCTGCAGGCTTGAAAGATCTGAGGTGGTACATGTCATAAAGAACTTGGGGGAGTTGTCTTCAAATCAAATTGTTTTTTCTTTAACTTCTCTAGGCCTGAAATAATGAAATATATTTTGGGTGTAAGGGATTACTATCTTTATAGGTTTGGGGGATGGAAGAGGTAAAATTCTTAAAATTCTGTGAGTAGCGAAAGGAATGATTTCAATTTAGATTAGTACCCTGAAGAAGAAAAATTTGAGTGCTTCCGATTTTTAAAAATGCTTAGATGGCTTATTTCTGTTCTACTCTAGTTTTTCACGAAAAGACTCATAGTTCCTTCTCCTTGGATTGAACATGAAGGCAAGCAAGTTTCTCAGTTTAGTTCAACTAAATGTAAGTTGCTTTTGTGATGACATTACCAAGCATCTTTTTTTTAAACCTCAAATTTTAAGAGCCAATAATAAAAGATGGTACAACTGATAGATTTTTAGCTGTTACCTCCAAATGCTTTCTTTGTTTAATAATCATGTATTAATCCGGAATCTTAGATAACTTTTAATTTTTGTTATTTTGGTCCCTGTTCTTAAAATACTTTTCCTTTCATATCCTGTCTTCAACCAGTTTAATTTACAAGCACAATCTAGTAATTTCAATTTTTTTTTTTGCTCCTTTCCTGTAAATAATAAATATATGGGAAATGAGTTCCATATTTTTCTACCCCTACCGGCTACGTAAATTCCTTTTGTCCTCTTGGTGTCCTGCTAGCTGACTGTCACTGTATGCAAGGTTGTATATTTTCTAAATTTATTTTATTTACACCAGTATTAGATTTTCTTATTAGTGCTACTGTTATTAAAGTTTATATATAACCAACAAGCTGGACACAGGTCAACTATAAAGTGTTGGTTGCATTCAGTATTTTTTGGTAGGAAATTAATAAATGTTTGGGGATTTTTGCAAGATTTGAAAGAGGCTAAACTTAAAATATTTTGAGGAGATGCAGCTTGTGGATAGTGGTTTTTTAATTGTCAGTTGTAACATTGTCACTTCTTGGGCAGAGCCAGAATCCTAGACCTGGGAAAAGTGAGCGGCGAAAGAAAATGGTCTAATGCGTTCCTTAGCTGTTTAAAAAGAGTCGAGTGTTAGATTCTTCATCTTTGTCTTCATCAGACTGCGTGATTTTATGGAAATTGTTTTTCTTGAACACCACCTGTTTGGTTAAGCATAAACTGAGTTTGTTTTAAATCTCTGTAATGTAGAGGAGGCTGTGGGAGACAAAGATCTGTGCAAAGTTGATGCTACTTCACTAAGCTTTTTTTTCTAATAGAAAGGTGCTGACATTCTCTTAATCAGCTATAATGGTAACCTTTCTTCAGTACTCCTCTGTAATCTCTTCCAAACTTTGATGCAAAAATTTTATTTAGTTGTATTAAATTTTGTAACTTACTGCTGCTAGATTTCAAAACTCTGTATGCAATGCATGCTTAAATTTAAGTTCTTATCTGTTTTACAGCCATAGATCTAAATAACATTTCTCCAATTGGAAGACAGCTAACTTTGCAGCCTGGGAAATGCAATGGTGGGTAAAAGGCAATGTCTGAAATTACAGGCTTTCTCTGAAGCAAGATAACACATTTTTTCATGGCTACTTAATTTCAAAAGGGAATGATGGTTTTTTTTTGTTAATATTCCTGTAGAAATAACTTTTCTTGAACTGTATGGAGCTATTAATTTTAATATCTATTTCTCATAGTCTTTTAATTCTATTGTATGCTTTCATATTTTTTCAGAAGTAAAAGCTGAAGTCTTCTGTAGACTGTAGAGTGCATTTTTTCCAAGTCAATGTGTGTGCTTTTTCTGAATTAAAAAGTGAATATAAGCCCCAGGTTTATGGGTAACTTACAGTTTCAAGAAACCTTTAATGTGTTGGATCATTTTGGGTTAGAAAATCTTGATTATTTTTTCTGCCAAATAGCAGAAATCTTAAAGTATCTTTCAAACTATTTAATTTTAGATAAATAGGTAGTGTTTTCCCCCAGGGTGTTTTGATGATCTTTTTCCCATTTCCTTTTGAATCCTTCCTTTCTTCAGAGACCTCTCTCCTCAGTTAAGAATGCACCTCTCAAGCCTTTTATGTTACACCCTTGTTTTTTATGTCTAGGCCTGCGTGTGCTGTACCTAGTGTTGTTGAATCAGAATCCCAGCTTTAACAGTTTTCCTTATTGCAACTGTAACTTAAACAGCTCAACTGCAGTGCAATTTGAAAGTGAATTTTTGTTTCTACAGTTTTACTAAAAGGTCACTGCAAGCTAATTTTGTTGGTTTTATTCATTGCAGCTGCTTGTCAGACAGTACTGTCTTTGCCAGTGGATTTTAACTTAGAGAAAATACTAGGTATGTCGTGTAATATCTAAATTTCATTATGAATGTCTAAAAAACTTGTTTCTGTATTGTTTGCTGGGGTTTTTTTGTCTTATGACATTGAAAACCTAATGTATGAATGAAAGTTTTAAGTCCAAATAACAGTTACTGCATGTTGCATGGGACTTAATATGATTTGAGTGTAGATATAAAGATAAGAGGAGGGATGTGGAGGACAACTGGAAATTTAGTAACAATTCTGAATGCATAAAAGGTAGGTGGCAGAAGACGCCTCCTGCCTCCCCCAAACACAGCAGTTATTTAACTTAGCAAAGCTCTTTAACTTACAGATTGCTGGCCATGAGGCTCATAGCCCAACCTTGCCTTGAGCAAAGCTATGCCATAATTTGTGCCTTTAATTGAGTGGAAGCCATAGTAGTGACTAGAATTTGTGTGGTGGGAAAAAAGGTTACTGGGGAGTCCAAATTCGCTGACTGTGACTGCTATATCAATCAGTTGCTGCCAGATTCACAGGCAAGGGGGCCAGAAAGGCCGGTGCATATGTGGCAATAGGGGGTATAGCCAGCTCAGAGGTTTTTGGCTGCATGCTCCTCTCCCAGCATTGAAATTCACAACCCTGGTTGTGGGTCACCAGAATTAAAACAGAAAACCAGAGCCGTATCTGTTGTTTTTGTGTTTTGTCTTAGCAAATGCTTCCATCAGTGCATAGTTTGTGAATTCATGAAAAGTTTCTTCTGTAAGAAATATCCAATTAGAATAGAGCAAAAGCAAAAACTAAAATAATCTGGTAAGTCTCAGCATATTTTAATGGGTCTTTGTTAACATCAGTATGCTCGTCTACTATAAACTGCTAACTGCTTTGACTTTCTTAGAGTTGAATCTGGTTTGCCTTTAATGTATCACAATGACCATCAAAGCATATGAGAGACCTGAAAAAGGGGATCTAGTTTTCCTTGGGTAGTGTAATAAACCCTTTTATACAGCTCAGATATGAAGAATAATACAATTTGGGAAAAAGGCCACTAAGTAGATGCTAGCCAGTGTTTCTTAAATGTAAATATTAGTATTAAAGGGTGATAGGCAGAAGTGGAACCTTGGTAGACCAAGTAGACTTCCTGTGATAACAAGTGATCCTTTGGGATAGGTGCTTAAATTGGATAAATTCCTTGCTGTATTGGTAAATTGGATTAGATATTTTAATTTGGTTATGTATGTCTCTGTAGTGGAAGGTTTTTTGGGGGTTTTTTGCATTCTTATTGGGAATGACTTCTCCATGTTTCTAGGTGAATATTTTAGAACTGATGAATTTGCAGATCAGTCTCAAGAAAATCTGAGCTCTTCATCACTCAGAAGAAAACTCTTTTTAGAAGAAAATGGAAGTGTGTCTGAGTGTTTGTCCCCTTCTCTGCGTAGTCCATGTGGTAGTCAGCCACTTGGAGTGCTTTGTTCAATTGACATATCTCCAGTCCGGTGCAGAAGCCCTCTGGAAACATCTAGTTCAGTAAGTAGCCTGTTTTGGGGGCTGGATAGGATGTGACTTAGCTGGCACAAGAGTAGTTCTTAGAGCACGCTGTACTGATTCTGTGTTCTAACAGACTTCAGGAGATGAAGAACCGTGTTTCTAATAAGCTACAACTGCTTTATGAGAGAGTAGGTCTTAGACCAAAGGTGTGTGTTTGGGGTTTTTTTTCCAAATTCTAACTGCAGAAAAAATTTATGTGAACAAAGAAAGTTTTGAAAGAATACATTACAAACTTCCTATTACATCAAATCATTACGCTGTGCTGCTGCTATTTTGTATAGAAGAAATTATGCTTTAATTTTGTTTTGGAATTTATACAAATACAAGACTTGCTGGATATTTGCATGCAGTGCTAAATCTGCTTTTGTCTTTTCCATTGGCCAGATATTTCAGATGAATAGACATTTATTAGAACACAGAACATAATGTCTGTTTTTTTCAAATTGAGCAAGATTAATTTTATTCCTGGGTGGACATAGCACAGCTAAACTGGTTTAGGTAGTTATGGTTTCATCTGTTTGGCAGCTGAAGTGCACAGGAAAAAAGGTACCCCAGCAAGAATGTGGCTTTAAAAAAAAAAAAAAAAAATACTTGCTATGGTAACCTAGTAAAGAATTCCTATAACATAATTATATTGCTAGAAGTGACTTTTCTTTTTTACCTTACTCTTAAGCAAGACCACAACCACTATTATTCTTTTCTTAAGAAATAAAAAGTTCTTTGTCCGCTCCCGAGCTAAATAATTCAGATAATATGGATTCCATTAAAATATAAATAGTGGCTGGATTTCATCTGCACTGTTATGAGTAAGAAATTGAGATTAAATGCTTGACTATATACACGGATAGCATTAATTCCCTGTTTAGGCTTATCATAGTTCTTAAATATAACGGATATTATAGTCTTAGTTGGTATTATGTGACAATTTGAGTCCATTGTTCTTTTCCTATGTTAGAGGCATAAAGTCCAAGTGAAGAGCTGCAGCTGGAGTATTTAAGCTAAACTAATAGAGATCGTTGCTGTGCAGTTGTACAGGATTAGTTTTCCTCAGTGCTACCATATCAAGCTTTTTAATTAGAACACTTTTTATATATACATACTAGTCAAAGTTTACCTTATGAAATATATGTTTGTGTTTTGTTTGGGGTTTTTTGTTTTTGTTTTTTTTTTTTTAACTGTAGGGTCAGTTTTCCTCAAGTCCTATTCAGGGAGGAACAAGGGCTTATAGTCTTGGAAGTATAACGAGTCCCACGTTTCCAGAGGGGTCTCCCGCACACAATGGTTCTCCTACTTTTTCACCAATTGCTTTTCACATAAGAAAGACACCACTGTCAGGTACGGTTTAATTGTATATGTATTATTCTTTCTTGGTTTAGATACTTTGATTATAAAAAGTGCTGCATTCTTACTGGAAGCTTTTTCTGTTCGGAGACAAGTTACTGTGCTTGGCAAACCAGCAGTCTCCTCCTGCATGACAGATTTACTGTGAAATATCTTAATGATGTGAAACAGTGAAGTGTATCTGCTTGCAAAAAATCAACTAGGGAAAATGTTTTAGAAGAAGGAATTGAGACCTAATAGGAATGAAAAAAAAAAAAAGGATTAATCTAGTGTGAGGAGGGGATTTAAAGCCGTATGCCTGAACTAAGTGAGGTCACAATTCTGATTTGGCCCAACCTGAAGCATTTTAATTGGTCAAAGAATGTTTAGCTTGAGTTTTCAAATCATGTGATCATCAAGATTTGAAATGAAACTGACTACTGCAGAAATCACAAACATTTTGTGTCCTCGTTGCTCTAGAAAACATCAGCATTTTATGTTTCGTCCATTGCCTGGAAAGACTTAATGCCATGACTTTGCTCTGATGAGCCTTGTGGTATTTCAACACAGTTATATATGGAGATTGCATATGTTTGATTTTCTTGACAATTTTATTGCTAGCCCAGTTTATTCTAAGTGCTTATAGAATGTGTAACTTCTTTTTTTGGAAGAAAGCCAGCCTTCACACCTTTTTCCTGTGAACAGTGTGTGGTATTGCCATTTGAAAATGCAAGGCCTCTAATACAAAAAACTCATAGGAAACAAATTTTGTGGTAAAATTGGGATAAAAACTTGCCTTTACAATGATAGTTTAAATGCAGTTTAAACTCCCCCTTGGAGCTGGGAGGTGCAGTGCTCAGTGAAATACTATGTAGTTGGCTGTAATTATCTGAAGAACTGTAGGGTATTGAGGATGATGACGTTAATTCCATGTGATATCTAATAGAACTGCTTTGTTCTTTTTTGTTTGTTTTTTTTTTTTTTCTTTCTTCTGTGGACAGACCAAAGAAAACTTACATTTTGTTCTCCAGATATTCCTTCTTCCTCAAATAGAATGACACCCCCAAGTACAAGAAGTCCTTACATAGATGGTTGTTCTCCAATTAAAAATTGTTCTCCTATGAGGCTTGGAGCATGTAGAGGAACTGCCCAGTATCAGACTTCTGTCATTAGAATACCAATTGCAGTTGAAAATCACGGTGAGGATGAGGAAGACAAGGAAAATGCTTCTCCAGCTGAAGCTCGGTTCCCAGAAATGGATAATGGAATAAAGTTATGTCAGCAAGATGGTGATACTTTCACATGTGGTACACATCTTGTGGTAGCAACTGTGTCTATTGCACCAGATCACTCAGAAGCTTGTCATCAAAGGTTGTCATCATTTCAGGATATAGAAGGCTCAAAGGAAAATAATACTGTGGATATGGCTGATGTAGCTGAAGTGTCAGAGGAAAACACTTGGATAAAAGAAACAATTGGCAACAGCAATGCACCGATGACCAGCTTTATGACAGGGATTACTTTCAGTATTGAAAACTCTCGCATGTGCATGTCACCTCTTGCAGAAAGCAGCGCAATTCCTTGTGACAACAGTAGTATTCAGGTAAAAATAAAAATATTTTCTTGCTTCTCTGTAAAACTGAGCTCGACATGCTAACGTTTAGTATGTATGCCATTCTGGAAGTAACTGTCTATTTTCTCTTACTGGATGTGGCGTGCAGGTGGTATCAAGACTTTTATTCCTTCCTTCTCACCCCCTTTTTCCTCTCTCAGTGGAGTCACCATAGTGATTATAAATGTTTTTTGTGTTACTATGTACAGTAATACATTTAGCTTAATCCAAACTGATTCCAACAGACGCGTTTACAATTTGCTTTTGTTATTAATTGATGGTAGTTGGTTTGTTGGATTAAGTTTTGTTAAGCAAGTCGTATGAGGTGTGAGAATCTAAAGGGTTTATTGGTGATAAATTGCAGTACATTTTTAAAGCCCTGCTTCTTGATTTCAGGTGGACAGTGGTTATAATACACAGACTTGTGGAAGCAGCATTATGGATACCGCGGGGGCTGAAAACAGTTGCAGAGAAAATGATGTGAATCCTAACGTGTTTCAGAATAAATCTCAGCTTCTTAGAACAAAGGTAGGAATTCAGTTATGATACAAAAGTAATAGGCTCTCCATCTAAAGCATCCGTTCTGTATTTTACTCAGTTGCGTTCCCTATTTTACTCAGGAGCCTGAGTGAGGGGAGAGATTGTTGGGTGATAACAGAGAGCATGTAGCGTCATTTCAAGTATTATCTTGAAAAGAAGGAATAAATGCAGGCAGATATTGTAAGCTGGCAATAAAATTCATGTGTTCTGTGACAAAGGCCAAGGTAGTTTCAGAGGAAACCAAAGTATGAGCATAAAAGGTAGTTGTGAGGCTGCTCATGGCTTCTGTGTTGTAGTCTGCCTCTTATTTTTGTTTCTGTTCCTCTTGCTCCTTTTTTCTTTTTTTAATTACTAAATTTTTAAGTGCGTGTCTGTGGAGAAGCACATTTTTTGGGAAAAATTGTCTGCTACTTCTTTTCATAAGCTAGCCTCAGGTTTCCTAGACCATACCTGGCATGATGATTTGGTGGGGCACTTTCTGGTTAGGTACAGTCCTTTAATTACAAGCCCTCTGATGACCTATCTTAAAACCAAAACAATCTACAAAAGACAATACCTATCTAGCAAGACTCCCAAGCTCTTAATCTTGTGACTAATGGGAAGGAGTTCTACTTCTTCTGGAGAACAGGAAGCAAGGCTAGTTTCTCTGGAGGAGGGGGGAAAAGATCATCTCCTCTCACTTAGTAAATATGGTCTTTCTTATAAACTTATGGTCTACTTCTTGGCATTGTTTACAGTCCTTGAAGGGGAGACAGTACTGACCAGTAGTACCAGGTTATAAAAAGACTCAAGCCCATTCAGCCCTGACTTCACTTCTGTGTCTGACATGTTAGTAGCTGCTTCTCTGCCAAGGTAAAGAGCAGATTGATGGTGTCTTCTAGACCATTGACATCAAATTTTGAGCTCTGCTCATTTAACATTAGGGTAACTGTGCCCTTAGAGGAAGAATAGGTGGATATATTTTATCTTTAGCTTGTAAAAGTACCCATCTACTCTGAGGTCTTGCTCCAGCCACCCTGCTGGACATGGATTGTACGTGTGAATGTATTCACCAGAATCAATTGTCTAACTCCAAACCTATCCTAGAGGCTCTCCAGCATCATGCAGCTGTCTTCTCCCACTGCTAGTCTTTCAGTTGCTAGATCCTGACTATGCCCAAATTTGCATTTTGGATTAGGATTTAAGTGGGGAGGCATTCAGGGCTTCATTCAACTCTCACAACAGAGAACCCCCAGAGAATGAAAAGAAAAAAGCGTGGACGTTGCTGGCTGAAAGAATCCAGTCTGGCTCATTCAGAGTGTGAGTGCTCTGAAAGGAGGTTCTTGCTGACAGCATGTTTCAAAGATTAGTGCAGAGAAAACATTATCTTTGCTTTCTCTTTTATTTCAGAAGGGGAGAGATGGGAGGCTAAGATACTAATTGTAACTTGAAATTTTAAGATCATAAGTTTGGATCTTGTTTCTTTTGGGGAATTTTTGTGAAAATGGTATTAAAATCAACTTTTCCTTATTAACCTAGGAGTGTTCTGTTTTAAGCCATAAGGACAGTCAGTTGCTGAGAACAAAATCTCCGGAGAAGCAATCCTGTTTCCAAAAAGCAAAACTACATAGTACAGTATTTGGTCAAAATGCAGCTTGCAACATTTCGGCCTGGAAACATAAAAATTAAAATCAAGTTCAGGGATTTCATAAAAATGGTATGTAGTTTTCTGATGGAGAGCTTAAATTGTGTTGTCTAATAAATTTTTATATATGTGACCTCAATTACCTGGATGATATATACTATTTTACTTTTTTAATGCAAATGTAATAAATTGTTATCTATTAAGGGAGTTTTTAAATAATGTGGGGTTTTTCAGGTCTTATTAACAAATTTATTGGTATCATTAAGTGATCCTTTTGAAAATTGAGGTGGCTAGACTTGGTACAAAGAAACAATAGCATTTCTTCAGAACGGTGTTCCTTCTGTGATGAGGGTAGATTGCACGAGGAACCTTGCTTTGGAAGCTTGGACATAACTTCAGCTTCAAGAGGAATATTTTAGAGAGACTGAGCAAACCTAGGGTAACTTGTATAGGAGCCAATGTAACTGCAGGAAGACCTACATCTTAAAGCACAACTCCTAAAGGCATGAGGGAAGCTTTTCTTTGGGGGAGAGAAAAAGGAAAGGAATGTTAGTTTTGATTTGGATTGCTTTTTCCCCTGAGCAGATTTATTGTGTGGCTCCAGGAATACTGGCACTGGCTGCGAAGAAAGAGTCACTTGACAGGAATGAACTGCTGGGGGTGTGATGAGAGCAGAGCTGGGTGACAGGAGGGGAGTGCGTGTCTGTCAGCGTCACTCAAGTAATAGCTGTGAAACTCAGCTCTGACTTTTGCAAGGAAATAATTTAATTGGTGCTTCAGAAATGGGTCCCTGGAATATGTGTAGTTTTATAGTAGACAGCAAACTGTTAAAAATGGGTGCTTTGATTTTAATACCAGGCTAGTCCTTTTAATTAAAGTTTTCCTTGCTAACAGCTGCATGAAAACTCCATTCCAGTTAAGGAAATTACATACTTTTCCACAATTAAAAAAGTTTAATTCTCTTAGTAATAGAATAAGCTGTATGTCAGAAGAAGCCTTTTAGCAGTTCTTCGAGTTTTTTCCTTGGTTTGACAGAAAGCAAGGAAAAGGACAGGTGGCAGAAATCTCTTAATAGGCAAATAGAATCTCTTCCCCCTAACCAAGCAGTTCTTACTCTTAAAACTGCGTATCTGTCAGTTGGCTTTACCGTGTACTTCAGCAAGATGTACTATTGGTTACTCTAAAATTAAATGACAGTGTTGTTACTTCAGTAGCTGTGTTAGTACTGATCTTGAAGTGGATCACCAGTCCCCACCAGCGTCTCTTCTAAGAACATCTGTGTCCAAACTGATGCTCCAGTTCCCTTTTGAAGGAATATGGGAAGGTGCAAGAAGGTTGATTGGTCTCAGTACATCAGTAAAAGAACGGTGCCGCTTTCTTCTATTAAAGTAAAACATTACACTTTTATTTCTTTCTTACATTTAATTCCCAATACTATTATGTCTGCTTACAGAAATTACCACAATATTTAGATAATCATTTAGAAATATAATTAAATTTTGCATCCCACTTACTGCAAAAAATAAATTCTTGATAACTTTCAAGAAAACTGTCGATGAACAAAAGTAATGGAATGAGAAGGGTCTGGAAGCCCAGACCTCCCTTTGCCTAATCAAATTGGATTTGGTTAAACTTGATGGGATTTGTTTAAAATGACCTTCTGGAATTCATAAATGTGAATGGGGGGAGGAAACATACGGTAATCTTCTAGCCCTGGAGACTAAGAGCTGAAAAAGAGATAGGGGAGATACTGAGGTTTCAGGGCTCGGTGTCTGTAGAGCTCTGAAGTAAACTTTGCTGGATTAATCAAAAAGGAAAGCCCGTTCTAGGTACATGCTCCAGGGGAAGCGGCCTTGCTCTCTGTTCATAGCAAGGATATCCAGTCCCAGGAGGACACTGGGTGGAAGTTCTGTTCCACCCAGTGGACATTGGGTGCCCATTCTGTTCCACAACCCACAGAAAAGCTTGTATCAAACTGATGGACCCTGGCTGATGATGGCATGCCAAGCCTGAAAGAGTCGGTCAGGCCTAAATTTGAAGGCAACTGAGGACTTTTTCTTTTTTTTTTAAAATCTCAAAATGGGGATTTAGGAAGGGAATTGCATAGCATTAAAAAGCAAGGCGCTAGACCTGAGACTTGTGCACAAGCATCTTATGAATAGAACAGCTCTTGAAGTCTTTTCATTAATAACCCACTAGTGAAGGCTTTCTGAAAAATATACTTGGGGAAACTTCTGTACCATCAAGAAAGCATCATTTGGTTTTAGTTCTCACATTGCATAAATAGTAATTAAAAAAAATATATATATTTCTAACCAGCAAACGTGTTTTATTTTTACTTCCATAGCAATTTAATCAGTATTTCTGTTATGTGAAATCTGATTGATGGTAATTGAACACAATGTCCTGAATTACCTATTTCATCATCTTGAAGAGAGTGCCCTGCTAAAAGCTGGAAATACGCTGAATTGGTAACTTTTGAGGGATGAATTTTGTTCAAGTAGAGAATGAACTTAAGACTTCTGGAAAATGAATTTATTGAATGGGTCATTCAAAACATTCTCAGCTTTCATTTGTAAGGTTTGTAGCTCAAAAGCAAGACGCAGCTGGTCTGAGATATAAAAGTTACGACCTTGTCTCTTTTCTGTTTCTCATGATAATTCTCTTTAACAGTAATCAAAAGGGTGAATTTCAGATTTCTGGACTGTACAAAGGATTTATTTTTGCAAGCATCATTACTAAGAATAGCAGTGATGTTAATACAAAGGGGACGGTGAGGAGAGCGGTGCAAACTATTATCTGTTTCTGGACTGTTCGGCATGATATTTGGGCTTAGTTTTTAATTAAAATTTTTGATTCTTTATAATATGTTCAGTGATCAGATGCTTTCAAAGTATTCACAAATAAAACAAAGCAATCACTAAAAATATTTAATTGCACCCTGTAGAACTATTTTCTTAAAGGCAAGGGAAAAGTAGCAGCAGAAATGGGCAAATGTGGGAAATAATCAAGGAACCCCCCAGCCAAATAAATTGCTGGTTATTTTCTGTCCTGTTTTATAGTCTTCAGTTAGATGGGGAATTATTTATTTTATGGAAAAGTGCATATTTTTTGATGTTTGTGTAATTGCTTTGTAGAAGAAACATATTGTGGAAATCATTTGACCATTCCGTTCCTGTCTGGCTGTACTCACTGCATAGGTTGGCACATGTTGCACAAAAAGGTCAATGTTTACATTAATTTAATCTCAGTAGTTTTAATGAGAGTCCTTGATCACAGATACCTGTAAATGGAGTTAGTGAAATGGAATAAAGACCTCTCTTTCGTACCAGGGCTCTTTTGTGGTATTTTCTCTGCTGCAGTTTGCAGCATCTCCCAGTTGAGTGCTGCCTGTAAGGTCTGGGCATGGCGGTTGGGGGGGACAGGGAGGGGGGCGCAGAGGAAGGGGCTCAGGTAGTTAAAAAATGGTTTCATTTACATGTATTACTATTAATATATGGTGCTGCACTAGTTGTAGATCCAGTGCTCTGTGCATCTTTCCTGACACTTAAGTTTTAAAAGTTTTCAAATAAGCCCCTTAGTTTAGTGGTGACAGGATTAAAGTCTCATTTGTGGGGTGAGGTTTTTTTTCTATTGCAATCAGCTACTGTCTCCTCTCGATGCCTTTTCTAAGAATGTGCTTGATACACCTGATCTGATCCTTTCCCATGACAGCACCCAGGGAGCTGAGTAAATACGCCTATGTGCCAACCAGGCACTGAGCAGCTTAGAGCCATGGATTCCCAGAGGAAACTACGGAGGAGTAGGTGATGGGTGTAGAAGCATGGGAGCTGTAACTCCACAAAGCTTCCCCAAGGAGGGGCCACAGTGTGTAGGACAGCAAGTGGAATTTATCTTCCAAGAGTAGATTCTGTCAGCACTGGAGACCAGTAACCAGCACAATTACTTCTTTGGGTTGTGAGGTGCTAAAGCGAATACCCTGAAGAGACTGACTTGTGTCAGGCTCTTGAATGGCCTTAGGGCTGTTAAAAGAAAAAAACCAAAGACCCATCCACCAAAAGAAAACCACAACTTTTTCTTCTTTCATTTATTTTCACTCACAAGACAAAACTGTAGGCAATGCTGGGTTTTAAAACTATTGTTCTCCTGCATACACATATTCATAAAAAGTTTTTTAAAAAAGGCCAGTTTTACAGATTATTAAAGTATATATTTTAAAAGTAAACAAAATCTGTTTCTGTCATTTTGCCCATAGGGAAAAAGATACAAATGCAAATAACTTGTGTGTGATTTCCTATTAACTCCTCTATCCAGCTATTTTTGCAGCTTCTTTTTCTTTTTCTCTGGTTCACTCTTGCTGCTTATCTCCACAGACAAGTTTGCAGGCACCTCATCTCCTAGTATCTACAGTAAGAAAAGAATTAGAAGTCAGAACACTTTTAAACTCACATTTTTACTATCCTGATAAAACTCAAGTTTACCTGTACAGACCTTTAACAAACGGTTAACGGGTTGCCCAGAGAGGTGGTGGAGGCCCCATCCCTGGGAGCATTCAAGGCCAGGTTGGATGGGGCTCTGAGCAACCTGATCTAGTTAGCGGTGTCCCTGCTCACTGCAGGGGGGTTGGACTAGATGACCTCTAGGGGTCCCTTCCAACCCAAAACATTCTATGATTCTATGATTCTATTAAACACTGTATCAACGTCAGAAAATTCTGTTAGTAATCCTCTGAAAAAGGGTGTGCTGTCATACAAGCAGCACAGCTAGAACACTCAGCGTCAGGAAAAGGTGGAAAAACGTGAGGGAAATACAAAAATTTGAACTGTCAGCAGCTCCTTTTAGCTCCAGCTGTTTGCTATGCTCTGGCAGATGCTTACAAGGCCAGGGGTATGAATGAGAGGGGTGAAAAAGGGATCTTAAACCCAACACTTTTCATTTTGCTCTTAAAACAATCACAAAACACAATCACTGTGGTGTTTTCTGAAGCGCTGCTTCTGAAGCAAAGGCCCTGTCAGGCTCAGGACACTGCCTAGCAAAAAGGCATTTAGCTTTGGTAGAAACTGGAAAAATTCTGAAATAAGTGGAGCACAGACCTTCTCATACCACAAAGAAGAACAAGAAAAAGGAAGAGCCCAAATGACTTGTCAAGGAAAGAGGTGACTGAGAAGCATGCTGTGCTTTCTTTGAGAACAGGGAAATGAGCAGCATTCAAGCAGGGAAGAGTGAAGCAGGCTACGATGAAATACAGTTTGCTTAAGCGGGTTTCATAAAACAATTGGACTAAGACCAGACACATGCATGCTCCTCTAGGCTCGAGTCACTGGGCAAACTGTACAGTCGGATTAGAGCGGGTGACAGGCCCCGCAGAAGCTGGGTGTGAGGAAGCCGATGGCTACAACTTTTAATACCAGGTTACAAGTTCTGTGAAAGCAACAACAGCACAGGCCAGCAGAAGAGTCATTTAAGTGTACTGGAGTAACACAGGCACCCGTGGGGGAATTAAACCTCCGTGAGGTGAAGTCTACAGAGAGGCCGTTGGAACAGGCGACACGGTAACAGTAAGTTACCTTCAGCGAGTAAATGGCACAAGACAGCGTCTACGTTTCTTGGTGCCACAAAGGCCTGTTTCCTGCAGCAACTAGTCAGAGAACGCGTAAAAAGGGAGCAGCAACTCTCGCCAAAGAGGTTACCCACAGAACCACCCCCCTAATACCGATTTCAGCGTACTTACTCAAAATGCATCATCGTGGTAGAAGGAAAAAAAAAACCACCACAACCCAAACCTTCAAATGCGTTAAATCAGCAATAATAAGGAATTTAGTGCAGATTTTATGAAAGGGGTTGCAAAAAGGTAAAATGCTTTCAGGGGTGAGCTGGCATTTAAAAAAGACTTGGAGTGAGAATATGCCACTTATCAACAAAATGTCAAGAGAACAGTTAAAAAGAAAAGCCATTGGAGTGATCAGTATTGCAAGTCTGCAGACATCCTTTTAAGAAGTGAAAATCCTGTCCAAATGCAGAAGTAGTAAGTGCAAAATTCAGTTAAAATAAATGGGCAAGCCCAAAAGACTGAGAAGCAGTAATAAAAATTCTCTTAAGTAAGTGAGAGGCAGGGAATTCTTCCTTGCTCCTCCATCAGTGGATAGCTTGATGATAATGAACACCTAAAAGCAGGTATGAACAACAGGTAATCAAAGTGTATTTGAAGCACTCAAGAAAATTAAGACCAACATCAAGAAAATGCTTACAAATGATCATCATCAAAAAACATTTTAGAACAAACTGGGTAAGAGGAATACTAACAGTGCCAGGACTAGACACTGTCCATCGAAGAGTTCTAAAAGCAAGTGTCAGTAGCAACTGTTGGTGTGTATAAACTCATTGCTTAAATCTGGTCTTGGTACTAGAAGGAATGAAAGATGATGCCAAGGGTTCCCACGTAACACCATTCATCATGAAAATCCTGTATGGAACTCTGTAAGTATGTGATCCTGTACGGATCGATGGTGTGCTCACATTCAGAATCGTACGTGTGCTTCTGTTCCTCCCAGCTCAAAACCAAAAAATTGTATAACTGAACTACAAAAACATAGAGGTGATGAGGAAGATCAAAGATACAAAATAGTTTCCAGAAAAGCAGGAGCTAACATAGTGCATAATGGAAGTATATAGAATTGAGCGGCATGGGAATGGTAAATAGGAATAAAAGACTATTTTCTACAGTGTAGGACAGCATGTCATCAAGTAACAGTATTACTTGCTTGAAACAAATGAAAGGTTAAGTACTTTTTCATAGGCGGTGAGCTGGGGAACTCACTGTTACGAGATACCACAGGAGTCAGAAGGGTAAGCTGGGGAAAAAAGCGACTAAAGAAAGTCACAGAACAAGACTGTCGACTGAACACAGAGATATGCATCTCTGGGTGAGACTGTTATTTACGCTGTACATTGCTGGAAGCTTTGCATGGAGGCAAAGGGAATGATCACTGTATGTGCATCTTATTCCTACACTTGCTCCTTACCAGGAAGGAGGACTAGTAACTGCTGTTTAGGCTGACAGTATTTTGGATTAACCAGTACGGCCATTCCTGTATCAAGGGGTAAGCTGAAACTATAGCACTGGCTTCATTGTAGACCAAGGAACTTCACAGAAATGAGTACAAGAAACAGAAGGTAAAGGCAGCATGTGTGTGTGGAATCAGCTTGCATTAGCCTTACTTTGTGTCTATTTTCAATGAACAAAGCATGTCCCTCGGGGACTGGAGGCATTGCAGCAGGAGTGCTCCTGAGCTGCGCCCACCGCTGCAGCTCTGGCAAACGCTAGCTGGTGAGCTCAGCACGTGAATGCACAGCAGGATGCAAGGTCTTGTTCTTACTACAAACTCCATTATCCACTCCCACTTTTTGAAATCATGAGGGTTGCCTTCAACTCAAGCAAATACAACAGCTCAAAGATCAGAGTATTTACAAGTGTTTGGAAACAGATGATTCCTCAGAAAAAAAGTAATATTTGACTGTATAACAATCGAGGATCTCTTGCTTATTTTGGGTTTTCTTTTTCCTCCGTGATTACGGATACTCAACTACTGCAACCACCTGTTTACCAAAAAAGTCACATGTAACCGAATCTTGTAATGGCACGCAAAATACTCAGCAGGCCTGAGGTGTGAGACCAAGTGACAACCCTAGTGTCCCAGACGTGCCAAGAAGCTAGAATTGAAATTCTTAAGACCAGAGACACGGTTACAAGGGCATTACTGTTCTTACAACATTATCAAGAGAGAATTTTTGTATTGTGGAAGTTGCAAGAAAGGACTGCCATTTACAGCCAGCAATTACATAGAGCTTCCTTCTGAGCCAGCCTTCACAGTTACACTGTAATTTACTGGAGGAAAAAGAAGATCTTACGGAGTTTTGGCAGATTTTCAAAAGGGGAGATTTGATTACAGGCCCATGAAATTCAAAAGATATTGCTTCAGCAAATCATCATCTTTCCCATCAGTGGAAATATCCCTGATGGGCCCAGAAGGGAAATTTAATTTACAGCCTTTTATTCTTTTCAGCAGCCAGTGAAAGCAGACCTGTGTTTTACTGAGAGCAGACATGAAGCAATTGCTACAATCTGCTGCTAAATGATTTTTTTTTTCTTCTGGGTTAAATTTCAATTTTAATGTATGCTGATTTGTTAAGATTACTGAAGGGTAACAAGATTCTACGAATCACAAATACCTTACCTTTGGTTCTACCAACACCATCCGAATTTTCTGATGTTGGATGTTGGAGGCATCTAACATAATGTTCACTTTAACTTTATCAAACACACGTAACGTTGTGTCTTCCACAGTAAGTGACGGTACCTGAAAGTTCAAATTCTGTATAAATACTCACTGCTTACAGTGCCTTATGTTTTTATACAAATAAGTATTTTTGTAGGAAATTATTGATGTTACATGTCAATAAAAATGAACACAAATTACTGCCCTGAATGTTCAGTGTCATAATACGTGGCATACACATTTTTGTGGTACTTACTCAGATAATTAGATATTAGTAGTATCTAGTACAGAAACCAATTCCTGTTGGAAACTGTGGTGTATTTGGACTTACAAAGGCCATAGTGGCACTACTACCACAGATAAATAAACTTGCATTTAGAAGAGCCTCTCTTACCCTTCTAAATCCAACTAGAATAGATTTTAGTCATTCTGCTCACTTCCCAAATCAAAAACTAAAGGTATTTAAGAACAAATCTTATAAACCATACCTCATTCTTGTAATCCAGTCTTGGTGTTGGTTTACCTTTTTCTTCAAAGAATACTGTTCCTTCTAACCCATACTTGGGAATCAGAACCACAACTGCATTTTTTCTTACAAATAATATGTATGCATCTTCATTCACTACTCCTTTGCTTTTGAAGAACAGCTGTAACAAAAGTCCAGTACATGAATAAGAAAAAAGGCACTAAAACATTCTCTTTTGGATTACAAATATAGTGGCTTAAAAAAAATAAAACCATTCAAATACATATCTATACTTAGTGATAATTACACACCATATATTAAGAGGAGATTAAAAAAAAAATCCCATAAACTGTTTGTAACACTACTATAGTATTAAGCATTCATCTTGCTTATAAAAACTACAAAGTAAAAAGATGCCATTATTTTAAATTCTTCCAGAACCAGCAATGCAATGTTGAAGCTTTTCCTCAAAGCAGCAGCCCTCATGCTTGGTCATTCCTGCAGACTTACTTGGTTTTGCTCTACAAAGCGCAACTCAATGTCCCCTCCCTCCCTTTAAAATCAACATGACTTGTCCATAGTAAATCACAGAATCATAGAATGTTTTGGGTTGGAAGGGCCTCCTAGAAGTCATCTAGTCATAGAATCATAGAATGTTTTGGGTTGGAAGGGACCCCTAGAGGTCATCTAGTCCAACTCCCCTGCAGTGAGCAGGGACACTGCTAACTAGATCAGGTTGCTCAGAGCCCTGTCCAGCCTGGTCTTGAATTCCAGGGATGGGGCCTCCACTACCTCTCTGGGCAACCCGTTCCAGTGTTTCACCACCCTCATTGTAAAGAATTTCTTCCTTATATCCAGTCTAAATCCTTACATCACAGAGCTACTTACCTGTGTATGGAATGCAACAGACGCTCTTTGGGCATATTGAGCCATTTTATGTCGGTAATTGAGATTTTTACACATATCCGCTAGTTTATGTTTATCTGTAAGTTCTGGGTAAGTACTGTCTGCTCCTATGGCCACTGCCAAAAGTCGATGTACTATAATGTCAGCATACCTGCAACAGATGAGATTAAATGATCAATGACATACCAAAACATACTTTTTTAATAAAAAAAAAAAAGGTTCTGAGTATAATTTTGTTTTAGTAAATGTTATAGATCAAAAAGTTTTTGTAATAATGACAGTCCCTGTATTAATTCCAGGCCACTCTCTTTGCTGACCAAAGATACGTTCTGCAGAGCCAGAATAAACTGCACTGTTTTCTAAGAGAAATTCTTTACTATATTCTACCAATAGAGCCTGTATTGTTGAATGTTTACAAAAAACACCCCAAAGTTTTATTTTTGGACTAAAGAACGATGTTTCACCATGGCAGCTTAAGCCACTTTCTCTTCCCTTTCCTATGAACTAGATGAATTTAGCATAGAGTGGCATTTCAATGCTATTGATCTGCAAAGCACAGTCACGCTTGAACTTCTTGGTACATAACTTTTATTAGAACTTCAGCCAGGAACTTTCTAACACATTTGTTAGCAGCTAAAATTTACTATTAGGACTCCCAGAAGCTCCACAAATTACCCACACAAATGCATAGGAATTTTAATCCACCTGTAAGGGATTTCACTTGAAATGTTTCTAAGGAGCAAAATATGACAATTATTTTCCTCTAAAACTTAGATACTTCTTGGTTAAAAGAAAAAAAAAACACCCCTCATTTTCCAGGACTTTTGTTTTCACTACAGTACAACAGCTACAGTAGCAAGTTTCACATTAGCAATGTTTTTATATGGTAAAATACAGACTCCTCAAAATTTAAACACAGCGCCCCCCTGAAAAATGACTGGCCAAACTCTGCCTCACTCTCAGGTTGACTTATATAATGTTAACTGAAGTGCATTTCAATGCCAGAGATAAGCATTAGGGATGTGTTTCTCTTATTTTTATGAGTCTTTTTATAAAATTTTGTTAGACCTTAGGAGTCTTCGACAGTGAACCTAGGGGCTTACATGAAGATGAACCATCATGTAAAGCTACTGCTGTTTCAATTGAAATCAAAAGCTGAACAGAAACACTACTTTGTTTTAAACAGACAACACCACAATTTAAAATAGAATTTCTTCACAAATAAATCACTTCTTTTTGTTCTCAGGAACTTTTTGCAAAATCTAAGTACCTTCTAATGGGTGAGGTAAAGTGGGTATAAATAGGTGAGGCTAAACCATAGTGATGAAAATCATTATCCATTCCAGAGCAGAAATAAACAGCTTGCATCATGCAGCGAGTGGCCAAAATTCGCAACAGTGTATTTAGATAAGGGAACCTAGGAGATTCAGCTCTGTCTAATGATTCAGCTAAAGCCTTTGCCGAATCAGTCTTAATTTCCAAATTCTGGAAGGGAAGAAAAAAAAAAAAAAGGTCAGATATTACTAGCAAGTATTAACAGAGTACAAGCAGAAATACAACAGCTATGTCCATGCTGGTATCTTAGCAACTGGCACGGGTATCACACCTAATAACAACCCAATGGAATGCCAGTGTTATAAAAACAAAAATCCACCCATGCCCAGATCCCTCCCTCATTATTACTAGTGCTCTATGCAAACAAAGAAAAGCTAAGTCAGAAAAGACATCCATTCAGAACTAAGAAACACTTTATGCTAATAGTAACAAGTTTTTTTTTTTGTTTCCTTTGATTTTTTCATCCCTTTATTGAAAAAATCAAAAGGGATATAAAAAAAAAAAAAGTATTTATGCCATGCAGACTCTCATCCAAGCAAGAGTTTCTCTCTTGCCCCTAAAAAAAGAAAAAGGCACGTGTGTGTGTGAGTTGTCAGAGTTGTTTCAGGCTAAATTAACCTCTAGCTGATCTAAGGAGAGGATGGAAACTATAAACACACATGAACACATTTTCTTACTTCCTGACTTTGAGAGAGACATGTTATTTGATGTGACTGACCAATTTTTAAGTACATCAATAATGTATGTGATCCAAAAACTGGCTTAAAAATCACATGTGCCTTGGAGAGGAGAAACATTCGCAGCACACCAGAGTTACAATACAAAAGACTTAAAGAGTGATTTGCTTTCTTTACCTAAGAAAGGTTTTTAAAAAGCACAAGAGCCTTCCTTTCACCTAGAGGTACAGATATCTTGCTACAAGTACCAGCAATTTCCAAGTGTAGCTGATACACTTTCAAATATACTGCTTTCCAACCCTTTTTCTTGGGTAAGTGGCCAACCGGAGAGAAAACACAGCTTTTTATAATCAATTCACTTAATTAGCATGGTAAAAACTTGCCTGGGACTTGGCTGCCTTCACAAGGATGTCATAATTTGATGGGGGAGGAGCAGGATGTTTCCGGAGCAAGGCAAACTCGGGGAACTCATCATAAATTTTTTGTGCTACAGAAACATTGGCAAGCAACATGAACTCTTCAACCATGGAATTTGTTTCTCTAGCAACATAAAATATTTTGTATTGTTAGAAAAGCATTAAATTATATATTTACTTTGAGTGCTTAGTGAAGAAACATTCCACCATCCTAATAATATTATATAACAGTAACTAGTGGTTTTGAACATAGATACAATTAGGCAAACATTAAAACTGAAAATATTCTAAAATAACAAATTAAATTAAAGAAAAATGCTCTTTAAAATGCCAAAAAAATACCAACAGATAAGCCTCTTGATTTCTTCATAACAGTACTGTTTAAATATTGTGCATATAAAGTTTGAAAGCACAGTGTTGCACACCATAAAATCGTGATGGTATCCATAACTAAGCGTAGATTTTAGCACAGAAACTAAGTAGTGTGACAGAAAGTAAGTTATCTAGCTTCAGAAATTGAACTGTCTGTATCACTCTGCACGTGTGCAATAAGTGATCTGTTAAATTCTTAAGGTTTCAGTAATCCCCAACTCCATGTTCTACCTTCTCTCCTTTGTTAATACCAGCAGAAGAGCATCACAAAGAAGCCAGTGGGATGTAGAGCGTTTGGAACTTACTGGTCCATGAAATCAGTAGTAAAGACTTAAGTTCATACATGAAGCAAACAGTTCAAAACTTGCTTCGCAGTGCAGAAAAATACAGAGGAATTCCTTTTTCTAGGATCAGCTTGCCCAGGGAAGTTGCAGATGCCCCATCATTGGAAGTGTCAGGTTGGATGGGGCTTTGAGCAACCTGATCTAGCAGAAGGTGTCCTTTTAGACAAAGAATTAAGTAAATGTTGCTACTTAAACTTGCCTTTAATTCTATCCCTGCCCTGAATTAACTAATTGAAGAAAATAAAACGCATACTTGAGCTCCTTAGTCTGCAGATCAATAGGATCATGAGTTTCACTGTCCATGTGGAAACGAACTTCTGGTGAGGAAAGTGTCAAGGCTCTGGAAGACAGTAAGTGGTATTAAGGAATTACAGTAAAACTGAAACAGCAGCTGAGTTGCAGGCCTGTGCACAACATCTGGGTTTATCATGAAACTGTAACTTAAAACTAGCAGAAATTAAAAAATTTAGACAAAATTAAATATACAATTGTGAAATTAATGTTCAAATTAGCCTAAATTATGCTGCTGACACACATCAGGATTAGCTCCTAAAATTTCAAATGCTACTTTTCTGGTTGTGTTTTTATAATGACTGTAAGAGATCCATATTGATTGATCTTGTGAAGGAAAAGTTAACATCACAAGTTTATATTTTTTGGGAAATGAAAATAGACATTTTTATGCAAATCAAAATGGCAAAACACTTCTCTTTCAAAAGATTTTAACTGGAAAAATGGACACAGGGGACTATTATACAGTTCGACAGCAGAAAAATAGCCAGGAAAAAAAAACAGGAAAAAAGATAGCAGGGACACTCCAGTTTACCCATTGTCAATTCTTTTCTTCTTCAGAATTTTTGCTAATTTGTTTAGTCCACGCAGGCTGACAGTAATAGCATCATTCATAGTTGCTGAATCAATTCTCATCTGTGCTTCGGCATATGTAAGAGAAGCCTTGAAGAGGTTAACAAAAAAAAAAGAAAAAAGAAAAAACACACCATGATGCATGATTTAATAGTGAAAAGAAAAACATAGCTCTGTCCTGCAGAAACTGCAGTTTGGTGTCAAAGTTGGTTCACAATAATCAAAAACTTTACATTCAACACCTAAATGCATGTCATTCTCAAAGAATAATGGACAAAACAGGACAGATCTATGCAAGATATTAAAAAATAGCAGGCATTTACAGAGTTTTTTTATGCTGATCACATTAAAGATCACAGTTTCAGGAATATATTAAACGCCTACAGAGTCCACTGAATTTAACTGAAAATTATGACTAGCTGGTATATATCAACCATGTCCAATATATATATATCTCAATACATTTATACTTTTAAAATGAAATATTATAACAAAGTAACTGCACAAAAAACATTGCGGCCTTAGAGGTTTAAAAGAACAGGGCAGAATCAAACATTTTCTTTATTTTTAAAATTTAAGCATCATTTTCTAATTCTAAGAAAATATAAAACAATAAACAGAAAAGAAAATTTCATTATCAAGTCTGTTGATCAATTTTTTTATAAAAAGGTCTCCAGCTTTTTTCCATAAGTATAATAATATTTATGTGACTAACCTTGGAATTAATAATACTCTTTGTAAATCTGGTTTTTAGAATTTCAGCCTTATGGTTCATCTCCCATATACATGAAAATGCAAGCCTATGAGATGGAAAAAGGGAGGAAAAAAAAAATCTGTTAAAATCCACATACAAACATCTGGAGTTTCTTGTCAGGATCAAAGTATGGATCATATATATATATATATATATATACCTGTCCACATTAGATCTCAAGGAGCATAAATTCGAACTAAGTAACTCTGGAACCATATCAATCCTCTGCAAAGTAAAGAATAAAAATAATTACTAGTTATAAGTATGTATTTTAATTTCCTGGTCTTTAATATACTAAAAGCTTGGAAATAGCAATTTATTTTTTTTGTAAGAAAGCTCAGACTTCTGAAAGAAAAGTAAGCTACTTTAGAGGAAATTCATTGCAAGATCGATTTTAATTATCAGTTTTCTAGTTAACAGTTATTTCTGAAAAGAAATTGTGGTCTGTGAGAAAAAAAAAATAAAACAAACAGGACTAAGTGTACAGTTTTAATGAATACAAATCATAGGAAACAACAGAGATTTAACTACCGTAGAAAAAACAATGGAAAAGGCAAACCCAATTCTGCAATTACAGATCGATGTTAAAACAGCAGTCCAGTTTCAGAACTACATGTTATTAATGCTTCAAACAGGAGTTGAAAGGGATAGTCTCCAGATAATGGATTAAAAAAAAAAAAAAGAAAAAAGTTTTTGCCCTCTCACTGTGCAGGCTGAATGATAGAAAGCACCCTCATTTTGATAGTCTTAAGCAAATTCAGCAAAGCCCAAAGGAGTCTACTTTTTTTTCCCTTTAGTTTAGAGATAATACCTCTACTCCCAAGAATGAAAAGAGGAAAGCAATGAAAAATTCAACCGCTTGTACAAAAAGCTTTACATATAGAAAACAATTACTTTTTCACACAGATACACTGTTGTTCCTCTTTTTGCCGACTCCTCATCCAAAGCATTTCCTGGGCGAATAAAATGACTGACATCTGCAATATGTACACCAACCTAAAAAACAAGCATCACGTTACGCATCTTATGAAACAGAAATAGTTCTCAACATGAAAGAAACTTTGTGAAGTTTTTATTTACAACCCAATTTACCCATTCCCAGTTCCCTTCAGCAGCTCCTGTATTTGGCAACAAGAATAGTTAAAACCTATCACGCTGATATTAAAAAAATGAATAATTGCAGCAATTATGCTAAATAAGAGCATGTGTACATTTAGTGGAAAGTTATACTCATTACCAATGCAAATCTTGTTGTCTGAGAGCTCAAATAACCTCTTTCATTTTCTTCCAAGGCTCAACGCAAATTTGTTTTTGCTTTTCTGTTTGCTAGACCTTCCATTTTGGCACACTCTACTATTATAATTACAAATTAATTTATAATGAAGAAAACCTGACTAAATCAGATATAAGGGGGTAGAATAGTGCTAACCCTGAAGCTTTTTAATTTTTTTTTTGGTTTTGGTTTTTTTTTTGGTTTGGTTTTTTGGTTTTTTTTGGTTTTAAATAAAATAATTATTCCTTAGGCATTACAGCAGTAGCTTTGCTTTTTCTACTGATAGCTCCTTATCCTAGCTGTAGATATCTATGTTTGTACTTGGCTAAAGCAGTAAATAACTCCTATGTTGATTTCCCATGCCAAATGAGCAGAAAGCTCAAGACGACATTAAAATCCCATTTCTGACACTGAAGGAATGCAAATCAACTCCCTTTCTTTATTACCATCTCACAGTTGTGCAAACACCATTCATTTCTTTTATAACAGATCTGGAGCTTTGCTCATGTCATTTACTATTACCACTACACTGTCTGTAAAATAAACGAAGTAGTAAATAAATAAATGGCTTGATTAAAAAAAAAAAAACAAAACAAAAAAACAACCACTCCCCCACAAAACAATACCTCTATATTTCCATTTTCTACTTCTCTACAATGTAATGCATCATCTATATCCGTACAGCCAGGAGGATCAACACTACAAACATACAGATGCCGCAAGTCCTCCCTGTATTTCATGTCCTGAAATTTAAAAAAAAAAAAAAAAAAAGTTGTTTTCAAGAACATCTTCTATATCAAAGTAAAACTGATCATTTGAGAAAGGCACTTTGTATAAGATTTTCCAGAGCAACCAACTATTTTCAGAGTGCTTTTTTTTGTTGTCTTGCGACAAGATTTGCAGTAATATTTATTTATAAGATCAAATCAGCCATGCAGAAACTACAGTGACAGAAAAACTAAGACTGAAGATGATCAAATACTGAAAAAAAATCTTGTTTACAGCAAACAGGAAGAGGAACAGAATAAAACCACAGTCTTTTAATGATGTCAGAATTAGCAGGACCAGGAATCAAGACTTTTTAAGTGAAATTTTGACTGATGTCTAGCTGGACAAATTGTTTCACATATGATTTCTCTCAACTAACTTTAGCTTTCTAAGGTCTAGATGTGCACACAGTTGAAAGGAATGGCACACTTTGGAAGTATCTACTATGCATGATCTAGGAAGTAGCTACTATGTAAGATGACTACAAAAAGATCTCAGATAGGCATCTTAGACTAGACAACTGACATTTAGACAGCTAATTTACATAAAGATCCCTCCTTCAAGTTTCCACGTTCAAAAGAAACAGGAGTAGGTAATAAATTATAATAGAAGTAGCCCATCTCAAAGAAACCAAAATATTAAAAAAATGCACAAACAAAACCACTCAGCTCAGCCCAATACAAACCAAAAAAACCCTAGTCCAGCCCAAACCAAAACCATACCATGCTCAAATTATTCCCTAAGGACATTTTTCTGTACATTCTAAAAAAATCATTTCCCATATTTAACCTACTGGGGAGAATCTGAAATTGACTAACAGCATTTAAAATGAGCAATTCTGCAAACACCAATTTCTCTTTCTCTCATTACTGTACTGGATTATAGCAAGATATATTAAAGACCCCTCTCCTCAGATTATTTTAGCAATAACACAGGCTGCTACATTTGGTTACAAAGCTATTTTGCAAGATTAAAAACTCTTACGGATGATCTTACAATTATTTGAATTGTAGTCTCTCTCCTTTGCAAAAACCCCCTTTTTTTAATATGTTTATTTTTAGTGAAACCTGTAATATGGTTTTTATTTTAAGATGTCTATTCCTAACAAACACAGTTTTAGCCAAAACCGAAAAACTTAGAAAGGCCTTGTTTCCACAGGAAAGCCCGCCCTAAGACAAAATGGGTTTGGACAGCATTTTTCCTCTATCTTTGGTGCACTGGGATAACCAAGAATGTCACAGTTTGATTTGAAGGAGAAGGCACAGTAATTATAACTATAATTCAAAAATTATTACCTGTTCTGTGATGCTCCATGGCATTTTTGGTAGGAAACTAAGGACACCCTGGGAAAAAGGCTGATGAGGGACATCATGTTCAAGCAAAAGAACTTCTGTCTCAGTCTCTTTATCTCCAGCACTTCCCAAGTTCTTTACAAAGTGACCCTGAGAAACAATATAATACATACAAATATATACACACATGCATGTCAAGCAATATTGTTTGCTCAAAAGTATTTGATACCATTATCTTGTAGGTTATTCGTCTATTGAACTACACAGAATGAGTAGTCTTTCCTTCTTCAGTCAATTTTCTCATTTTTAAGAGAGAAATTTAATTTCAAAATTTAATTGATTCAGTAAATCTGAACTTTATACTTCCCCCTCTTTCCCTAGAATGACACTAAATTATCCACATTTAAGACTGCAAAAACTGTAAACGTAGCAATTCAGTTCTGCAGGAAAGAAAAAAACATTGCTGCATATGCAGCAAAACTAATAAGGTTTAATTTCTCTATGGGTTTGTGTTGTGCCACACATCCCACTCCCTGAAACTGTGTTAACTCTACTTTCTTTCTCACATCTCTCATCCTCTGCAGTAACACTGTCTTTGTCTTAACACTCCTTCCATATATCCCACGTCTCCTTCATTTCTCTAAACGTGGATGAGGCGGCTGCACTCTCATTCATTACAAGCTACGCACGCCTACACAAGGCAACAGAAGCCTCTTCAAAACCTGGTTAGCCTTCAACACAAATTGAAGCTAGCGTCCTCAACTTCTCTTATATCCTCCTGGTTATTTACAAAGAACTTTTAAGAACTTAATTACCTGTAGCTCTGCTCCACTGCCAATTTGACCCAATTTGGCCAATATGTTTGAAACCACTTGCCAGGACGGTGATTGGTGTGTGGATGAGCAAAGCCACAGCGAAAGGTTCACATTTCTAGGAATCCAGCCTAAAACAAGGCGGCCCCTAGTTAGTCCAAATACAGCACCTCAGTTAGCACATATATGTTCACTGCAGAACCTGAGGACAAACCTTTTAAAATATGAGAACTCGTAGCTGTTTTTTGGTGGTAAGAGTAAACTAACTCATTTAAGGACTTCCTTAATTTGCACCATCAAAGAATGGCACTCTTAGAATTCATGTCAATGCTTTCTGAAATTACTCAGCATTGCAGATAATAATAAACATATTACCTAATAAAGACATTAAAAAATTGGATAGTAAAAGTTCAGAAGAAATCACTTAAACTTACATTAGGATACCTGGAATTCCTGGGCCAACCGTCAATAGCAACAATTATTCTTTGTCCTTCCAGTGTATCTGCCTGTCTTGTTTCTATTCGAATGCGAGGAATTCTGCGATCAGCTGGTGTAAACAAATGTCTCCTTGCCTATTAACAGCCAGAAAAAGGAACAAATAATTTCTAGTTAAAGGGGAGGGAAAAAAAAATCTGCACTCACAATAACTTGATTATTTCCTTACCTCTTTGATCTGTGATTTGGAAAGCATGCCACAAAATGGTCGCCAGTTTCGTTTTATAATGCCCACCACTTTTCCTGTAGGTCTCAGCATGTCCTTGTTAACAGAAGTCTTAAGCTGGTAGAAGACACAAGAGGTTAAAACCACAAAACTATATGAACTTGTGTTAACATGTTTGACTGCAGCATGTATCTCAAACCTTGTTGGCAACAACTTACATGTGTCACCATAAATTCTGTGTCTCCCTGTGCTTTGCATGACTTTTAACATTTTTAGTATGTGACATGACTAGTTTGTTGTGGTTTTTTTTTCTTAATGGACCCTGTTTCAGAAAAACAAAGAACAACAGAAAAAGACTCTGAAGAAATGTTACCTTGTTCCACTGTCTCTGCTTACTCCACATCTATCTCCATTTTCTTTTCCAAGCTATTGTTATAATTTTTAGGAGCCCTTTTATGTTGCTTGAAAATTCTCCAGTAATTCTAAACATAGTAATTAAAAAACATTCCCATGGAATTCAGTGGGAAGACCATGTTTCTAAAGAAATCCACAGGTATACACGTGTGTGCACTGCACGCACATTAAGCAGAATTACTGCAAGAAGCTAAAGAATATATTACAACTGGTTCCAAATGTATGCATTGCCTATAAAAGCCGGCTGTAAACATGATACATCTGGTCCTATTCTAGCAAATCCTAATCTGCACATTAGTATATAGCTTTGTGTTATTACTTGACTACCACTCAGGAACTTTTAGATTTATTAACTTTAACATAAAGTGAGAATTTCTGATTGAGATTAATTTAAAAAAAATTTAAGTATTCATTTTTAACATATTCATGTATTCAATGCAGCTGTAGGGCTGCAATTAAGTTTTATAATCTCAAGATGCACAATAGCTTTTAGGAATCTGTATGAAAAGGATGTATAAATCTAAAGCCTAACAACATTGTCAGGGTATCACAGATTTCATCTCTCTCAATTTAAGTAAAAAATATTTAAGTCATACAATGTTTTCTTTCTCCTCTTCATTTTCAATGTCATCTTCATTCTGGCCATCATCCTGCAAGACCACTGAGGATGGTGCCACCCATTCATCTCTTGCCAACAACTCCACAGCAACAATATCTTCATGAACTGCTCGGTTTAAATGTTTCAGTCCCTGTATAATTATCTGGATTTTTTAGAAAGAAAAAAAAAAAAAAAAAAGAGAAAATGCAAATTTTCACGATGATAGCAACAGAAGACCCAAATCAAAGCAGTATAACAGAAGAGTATCCATGTACAACAGGCTCTGAACTCTAAAGAATATTTTAAGGCATGTTTGTGAGGCATTTTCTTTCCCTGCCTAGGTTTCTTTCAGTACTGATGGTATTTTTTCAGGATTCCAATTGCCTCTATAAAAATAATTTGTTTTCCCCAGACTTTTTTTTTTTTTTTTAAATTAGACAATCCTTCTATTTTTGCAGGTGAGGGGACTCCACGGACTACTGGGAGACAGGAATAAAAGAAATGGAGAGCCAGAGAACCACGTCCAGCTGCCACTACAAATAAGGAAGGAGGCGACAACTGCCGCTGCTTGGAAACAGCATCTGTACAACTGTACCAACAGAGAATCCAGGAGGCAGACAGCTGGGTTAACTGCTTGGAGGGGAACAGCCCATCTACTCATCACCAGGCATGAAAAGAGCAGGGAAATCAAGCGAGAGCGCCCCACAAGGGCTCACCACAGTTTTTCTGAAAAATCCTCCTACAAACTTGTTTCTTTCTTTCACCATCTATTTCAAACTACTTTAAAAAAGTGTTATAGTCGAGTCAGTTTAAAAACTACTAACAACTAAAATTCAGCTTTATTTTATCAAATACTTTCTCAAAGCACAAGGGGCAATTTTAAACACATTATTATTTTCAAAAAGAGCACAGTGAGCATTTCAGCAGTCTGTATCCATAAAAATAAACAAACATCTCAAAAAAAGTCAGAAAAACACAGAAGAAGAAAAACTACAATAATTCTCCTCTTTAACAGCGTATGTCAACATGAAAGAATTACATTTTAAGTAATTACTGAGGCTCATTAAAGTTCACAGCATGAAGTAAAAATGAAAAACTCACCTCTTTGTTTTCTTCAGCATCTCCATGAACCCAAACAGTAGCTTCAAGATAATTATCTCTGCTTGCCCTGTAAGTTCCTTGGAGGTAAATACCAGATTTTATTCCTTGCTGCAGTTTGCTAAGAGGAATATGTTCTGGGAAAATTATTTTTCCACTTTCTATTTCTTTCTTTAAAAAAAAAAAAAAAAAGGAAATTTTCACTCTTTTGTATTCATGATTATTCCAAAAGCAAGCTCAGGAATATGACTCTTACACTAGCAAACTCCAAAACCGTAACTATGTGTAGGTATGAATGCACACATTAATGAAAAACCACTATTAAGCAGTAATTTTTCTAATGAAGCATAAAAAGCATAAAGAACATAGAAACATGACAATTCTAGGAATGCCTCCTTTTCTTTTCCCGTTTGCCTGCAGTTACTTAAAAAGATACTGCACAAGTGACATACACCTTTACATTGATCTCGGTATACTGACTAAACACACACTTTGTGAAGAAAATATTAGCGTAGTACTACATAGTAAAGGGTACGGCACGGATTGTAAGCATATACTGTAAACCCTATGGAACATTATGAAAACACATTACAGTGACTAAACTCTGGAGCAGCCAGATTAATTAGTTGAAGCTGAATGAACTACAGCTAACTGCTGAAAAAAAAAAAAAAATCAGCTGAGCCCTCCACTTTCTTCCCACTCTTGCATGTCCACTCTCCATTCTGTTAGAACTAACTGATGAAATTAACCCTCCCATTCTTTGGTGGTGGTAGTTTTCAGCTACATCACTCTTATGTGAAAATAAGTGTCTTGGTTCTGATAAACACAAAGCACAAGGAAATAGAAGGTTACGTAGCTCATCTTCGAGCTGCAGCCTGCACTTATGTCAGCTTAACTGACCACAAAAATCAGAGCTTTTGATAGAAAATGCTTTTAATCAACAGTAAATTTACATAAACTTTCAAATAATAGACACAAAACAAAGACCCAAACGGTTTGCAATATACTTCTGTAGTTCTCATTTTGTTTCCATTTCTAATATTTATACACTTTCTTTAAACAATTATTATTCTCATCTTCACATCAGTTATCTAAAGCAACAGGCTTTTTATGAATAACTAGATACCTACTTATAGGCATATAAGAAGCAGTAAAAACAGCTGCAATATGTCCTTTTTTAAGTTGTCAAAAAGTTGTATTGCCAAAATGGTAATAAAGTCCAGAGTCCTCATTTTGTAAACTGATGCTAGTAGCCTGACATGTGATGTCCAATAATATACTGCAAACCATTTGTGATTAATTTATTTTAGAAAAAGAAAAAAACATACCCCTTCATCAGATACACAAGCAAGACGATCTACAAGATCAGGATTAGCTATCAAGCTTTTTATATACTCCTCACCTACAAAAGCACACACACAAATATTTATGCAAGAGATGCACAGGATTTAGGTATGAAGACACTGCTAAGATTGTATATCTGAGCAATAAATTAAACATACATGCCACTTCACTTACATGTATAAGCAGTTATCCCTTCCTCTAGAGCTTTCTCTTTATTAGTTCTGTCATTTGTTAAAAAGATAACTTGGATCTTCTCCTCATCCTCTATTTTCTTCAAATGTTCATTGTACCATTTTACTGCTACCCGAATGGCTCTGTCATTGCGGTCATTAGAAGTTTCTCCTTGCTCTTGTTCTACATATGTTTCTCTAAACAAATAAAAGGGGGGAAACAAAACAAGACAAATCCTGACATGTGTCCATACTTACAAAATTTTTTCAGACAAACAAACAAGATTATGAGGCCAAAAGAATCATTGCTGTACCAATTTTTGTAACTTGTGTAACACTACAGGCCACTGAAGAAGGGCCAGGAGACGGAAGAGTCAAGAAAAATAGCAAGGCAGTGTTCATTTCTAATACAACCTTCTCACTGACGATTAAAGAGGACTGCATTCAAGATGCTAGAACTATGCATTCAAGATTCCTAGAACTATAATACTGCAGTACTGGTGTCCTGGTTTCGGCTGGGATAGAGTTAATTTTCTTCCTAGCAGCTGGCATAGTGCTGTGTTTTGCATTTAGTATAAGAGTGTTGATAGCAACAACTAAAACATCAGTGAGTTAAGTAGTGCTTACACCAGTCAAGGGCTTTTCAGCTTCCCATGCTCTGCCAGGTGCACAAGAAGCTGGGAGGGGGGACAGCCAGGGGCAGCTGACCCCACCTGCCCAAAGGAGTATTCCAGACTATCTAACATCATGCTCAGTCTATAAACAGGGGGGAGTTGGCCAGGGAACAGCGATAGCTGCTTGGGGTTGGGCTGGGCATTGGTCAGTGGGTGGTGAGCAACTGTACTGTGCATCACTTGTTTTGTATATTCTTTTACCATTATTATTATTTTCCTCCGCTGTTTTATTAAACTCTCTTTATCTCAATCCAGAAGTTTCCTCACTTTCACTCTTCTGATTCTCTCCCCCATCCCACCAAGGGGGAGTGAGCGAGTGGCTGTGTGGTGCTTAGCTGCTGGCTGGGGTTAAACCACAAAAACTGGAAACTACTTGTGACCACAAATAAAGGCAAATTAATTGCATCTTCATTTCCTAGAGCCTTCTGTCACAAGTCAACAGATTTTTCTTAATGTTTAAAAGGGACATTAAAATGGAAAATTATTATTACATTGCTCAAGTTAGTCTTGCCTATAAACTTCATTGGATATTCTATCACCTTTTTGTAACATATATGCTTATACTAATTATAAAACAGAAAAGCTCCGGAAACATGCAACTGTTTCCCAATAGGATTCCTTGAGAAGTATACAGTTTTATGCACCTCGGTCTAATTTTTTTTTAACCTAGTTGATAAGTTCCAGTTCTGTTTCCCAGTTTCTTTTACTGGACATCAGCACAACTTTATTATTCCACACCTATTCCACACCTTACCGATGATGTTCATTGGTGAAAGAATAGAAATGTTTTTCAGGGTTTCCAATCACATCCCTAATTCGCTTGTAAACCGGCGCACTCCGATTCCTGACTTCTTGTAAGACCGTCTGTAGCACAATGACATTCTTAATAACAGGATCTTCAAGTATGTCAATCTGAGGAACAAAATGGAAATTAATCAAAATTGTTGTTTAATTTTACCCAATAACAATACTTGAAATATTTGTTTGGTTACTGCATAAAAAGCTAACAAATAGTGAGCTGTACTACTGCTGCCTTTTCCCTCACCGCTGGTAAACTGAGAAGCATATTAAGCTGCTTCCTCCTGCTTGTGGGCAAAAAGTTCAAATAGGATTTTCCAGCGTCTTCATGACCTGAATTTTGCTGGAGTGAAGATAAGGACTTAGTCTGACTTCCACCAAATTCAGCCCAAACATACGCAGGACTCCAATCAAATTTAGGACCAGGTGTACACTAGAAATTTTGTTTACATAAGATGGGTTCTTGTAAATTATAATCTTTGTAAACAAAATATATCTATGCACAACCTGAGAGTAATTCAGCATTATTTAAAGGCTGTCTGGCATACTTCTTTGTGAGCAATGCAAACCATAAAATAGTACCCGACCACTGTTACACAGCTAACACAGACATCCCTGTGCACGTGTAAGCTTAAGTTCTCAAAAACAATCCCACTGTTGCACTGCAATTTTAATTTCCGCAGATTCAAATCAACTGGAATTCTGTTAGCTGCTCTTCACCTTTTCAAAGACTGTTTTGGTTTTGGGTTTTTTTGAGGGTATCTGTTAAAAAATTTTCAGCATGTTTCTATGTCAACTCCTGACTGCTGCAGTGTGCAGGAGAGACAAACATACACCAAAAATCCATGCTCCTGTCAGGAGAAAAAAGGTGAGCTTAATTTCATAAAATTGTGGCAAGGAACTGTGGAAACCTATCTCCAAAAAGAGACAGAGATAAGGCTCTAGAGAGCATGACTAAAAGAATTAAAAGCAATGCCAGACCAAGCTTCCCTGCACCTGATGTTTAGATGACCAAAAAGATTCAGAGCAATGTTCATAGAGCAAGAAATCAAGTATTATTTCACGCACAAGCTGAATTACCTTACTGTTGCAATCCTGTTCCAGTTGCTAGGTAAAACCTTTTCCTACCATTACCAAGACTTCCTAATCCCTGCTGCTAGACTTCATGGCAGCATACCCTGGCACAATGCTAGAGTGCTCTATAGTATGTATGTACAAACTTTGCCAACAGACACTAAAAAGTCCATGGGTAACAGGCTGAAAACATTCCTTGACTTGCTGTTTTGGGAAGAAAAATCTTTACCTGCAACTTTTGGAATGAATAACTGCTAAAACATGAGTGCCTCTCTCTGGAGTAATCCACGTTAGGATTCATGGATTACTTCCAGTCTCCAATGTCTGCATGGGGCTATTCCGCTTTCTATGGATGTATTCAAAAGCAATAAAAAAAGAAAGTAAGTCAAATATTGAGCTTGGGAATTCACTGCCTCCCAACCTGGAGTTCTTCTGTCAGCACAGTCCAGGCTCCAAGCCTTTGCACAATTAGCGAAGGGCTGATGAGTAAAGTTCATCCCATGCTTCCAGAGTTGTACATGGGGATGATTTTGCAGCCTGTTTGTTACCCAAAATCAACATCACTGCATAAAGAACCTAGGCCCACAACGTTTTCTGAAAAAAGAGAACAGGTATTTAGGCAAACTCAGGTAGACAGGAAAATTCAGCAACCACCTGATGGTCCCAATCCCTGCTTCAGAGTCTATTCACTCTCCTCACCTGACTTCACGTACCCACATCAGGCCGTAACAAGTGAACAAAAAAAAATTATAGAATCATAGAATTGTTTAGGCCGGAAAAGACCTTTAAGGTCATCAAGTCCAATAGTTAACCTAACACTGCCCTTCCACCACTAAACCATGTCCCTAAGCACAATGCCCACACATCTTTTAAATACCTCCAGGGATGGGACCACTTCCCACTTCAACCACTTCCCTGGGCAGCCCATTCCAATTGCTGACAACCCTTTCCGGTGAAAAATTTTTTCCTGATGCCCAATCTAAACCTCCCCTGGCACAACTTGAGGACATTTCCTCTTACCCTATTGCCCATTACTCCTACCATTCAGGCAGCAGAACATAAAACCAGAAAATAACCTAACACCAGGCTAGACTCAGTGACGCCGAACGCCTCCTCCGCAGCCGGCCAGGGCAGAAGAGCACCCGGCCGGGGACCAAGCAGACAGCGGTCACAACGGGAGGACCCAAGCCCGGCAGCGCCCTCCTAAACGTGCCCCTCCAGAACGACGCCCGAGCCGCACGCCCAAGGGAAGCGGGGCACCTCCTCACACCCACGAGGATTTAACCAAGGCTGGAGCGCAGGGCGTGCGGCTCCGCAGGGCGTGCGGCCAGGCCCAGAGGGCGGCGGGCCCTCCCCGGGGGAGGAGGTAGTGCGGCCCGGGGCAGAGGCTGCTGGCGGCGCCGCTGGGCCGCGCCTGGAGGCCGAGGCCGGGCCCGGCGGGGAGGGGCGGGCAGAGGCGACAGGCGGCGGCGCCGCAGGGGATGTCCTCGCGCAGGTAGTGCTCGCGCACCACCTTCACCACGGCGCCCGCCCGCGTGCGCTTCAGGAAGGTCCGCGAGGTCAGCATGGCACCCGCCGCCGCCACCGCCGCCGCCGCCCCAGCGCCTTCCCGGCACGCACCGCGCGGGGAGGGGCGCGGGAAGCGGGCGCGGCGGCCCCCCCCCCCGGCCGTGGTGACGGCATGGCGCAGCCCCGCCCCCGCCGCCCGGAGGGAAGGAAGGAGGGCGGGCGCGCGCGCATGCGCCGGCGGAGGTGAGGGCTCGGCGGGGCGCGCCGCTCCGGGGGGGCCCCCGCCCCGGGGGGGTGGCGGCGGGCTTCTCCTCCCCTCCTCCTCCTCCTCCTCCCCTCCCTCCTCCCGCCCTGTGGAGGCGGCAGCGGCCCGGGAGAGCTCAGCCCCGGCGGGCTCCGCGCCCCTCTCTGCAGGGCAGGCCCTGGCCCGGGGATCCGTGCGCGGCACCTTCCCTTCTCTGTAGGGCTTTGAACGGCGTGCGCCGGGGCACCGCTTTAAAAAACAGCCGCGGTGTACGCCAAGGGGCTGTAAAAGTGTGCTTGAGCTTTTGGGAAGTCCTAGCAAGTTAGCCTGGTGAGAACAACGGAGCTAAAGAAGGCGAGGGCGGCCATCAAAGTCCTCCTTTTCGGTGTTTTCTAGCTCCTCTTGTTATGCCCCTTATTGGATGTTCTCTGACGTTGTACGCCGTGTGGGTCTCGGGAGTTTTCAGCGCACGCTCCTCTGACTGAATGGCAGGTGGGCATGGTGATTTAGCTATAACGTCTTACTAGCCAGCGTGATTCACACCAGTATTTAGTTTATTGCAATCAAAGCCCTTGTTAACAATTATTTAGGAAGAGAGCTCCCAGGCAACTGCCCTCTTCAGAGCTTCTTAAAATGCTTTTCTTGCATTGAACAAAAAACGTAGATTTACGTGATGCTGAGAAGCATTGCTTAGTGGTCTTGTTTAACTGCCTTACTTTTCATAACGATGTAATGCCTTTTACGTAATTGTTTGGATTCTTGCAGCTGATTCTTCAGGGAGCTCATCTCAAGGTACAACTTAAGCTTTGCAAAAAGTGGAATAAAAATGTCACATAAAAGCTCTAAGGAAATCAGGAAGGTAAACATTTCTAGCTCCTTGGAGTCTGAAGATATTAGCTTAGAAACCACAATACCAACTGATGATGTGTCTTCCTCTGAAGAGAGAGAAGGTACTGTTAAAATCACTAAGCAGCTGATTGAACGGAAGGAGTTGCTCCATAATCTTCAGTTGCTTAAAATAGAATTGTCTCAGAAAAACTTGATGATTGACAACTTGAAAGTAGAATATTTGACCAAGGTAAGAAATGTTGCTTCTTTTGTCATACAATCTTTTCTTCTTTCTGGTGCTTTTAGCGTATGGTAGAAACTTCCTGCTTAGCTTTTTTTAATAATAAAAGGAGGAAACAAAGATAGGTGAAACTTAGCTGATTTGTCTAAGGCGTAATGCGCAGGATTAAATTAGTTTTTCCTTTTCTAAAAGCAAAGGGAAAAGACCTGTATTCTTTTAGAAACGATGAATAATTTTGTCACTGGTGTAAGCAACTTTATAGAGCTTTTAACCTGAACTTGTGGAATATTAGAAAAAGTCATCTGAATGCTATTCAGTAATCTATTAATGAAGATGTGGCTAGAGTATACCAGTATGCTAATAGTAGGAGATTTTGTCCTGTATGGTTTCTGCGAAGATGCATGACGTTGAGAAAGGTGCAAAAGCTTTGCCATGTTTGTGTGCAGTCAGTGTTTGCAACCTACGGTATACTAACTGTGGCTTTCACTGGCTTGCTGCTCCAAATTTAAGCCTAGTTTGAAATCAGCTAAACAAGTAGCTATTGGGCTGAAAAAGATCAATTGTAGAACTAAGTCTCTCATATTTTTAGCTTGTTAGGGCAAAACCCACACTGTGTTTTATGAATACTTGGCATATTTAGAGGTCTTGTTAGACAGTAATTACTGTACTTCCCAGCGCATTGGGCTCTCTACTTTTTTCTTTCAAGTTGTTCTTTTTCTCAAATATGTTTTAAAAATTCCCAGGATAACTTGTTTTCTTCATTTTATATTTATATTCTTTATATTTAGATTGAAGAGCTAGAAGAGAAGCTTAATGATGCAATCCATCAAAAGCAGCTGTTGTCTTTACGACTGGATAGCCAGCTGGCATTACAGCAAGAAGATGCTAGGTATGATGGAATTACAACGAAAAAACTTCAGCTTTAATAACTTATTAATATGAATTCAAATTAGTTCATGGTCAGTTAATGGAAAGTGATGATTATGAATTGTAGGAATAGGACTTCTTTTGCAGGTTATATTAGTGTTTCCATTCTAAAAATGGAATTTACATATTTAATTTACTTATAAGAAAATTTGAATTCAGCTCTCACTGCCTGAAATTTGTGGGTTTGGTTTTATTGTTACCTGGATTCAAAGTTTAATAGAAACTTGGAGTAAGAACATTCTTAAAATCAGTAAAGAGCAAAAGGAATAGGTAGAGGGGGCAGACTTTCCATCAATTTAAACCTAATTTTTAATAACTCTGCAGCCTGGATGACTTGGGAAAGGCAAGGGGATAGTGTTCAGCGCTTCCAGTTAGGATGCTTATTGATCAGAAATGCTTTCAATTAATGAGAAACTTACTTTTCTCCTTGCTTTTCTCAAACATTTGAGTCAATCCATAGCTGAAAATAGACTGGCTAGCAGGCTTCTCCAAATTACTTTGTCAATTAAATGTTTTAACACCTGTAATAGGGCTGTGAAGGAAGAGCATTACTTAATATTCTCCTGTTACAGTAGAGGATGCACCAGTTTACAGGATGTGCCTATTTTAAAGTCATATTCCGTAGTAATCCTGGAACAGATTTAGGGATGTGAAGCCAGACCTGAGATTAGTTACAGTAGTCTTTCAACTAAGAGCAGCTGACTGTCAGAAAAATGTCATTCTGTATGCTTATTTGCACCAGAGTGGAATATTCTTATGTTGGCCATACTTGAATTATCTGAGGAGCATTCAGTAAAAAAGTACTGATGTGCAAATTGTTATTAATAGGCATAAAAAAAGTTGAACTATGTTCCTTTCTCCAGTCTTTTCATTAGTTTTTCTGTCTCTTATCTCACTTTTCATCCCCGTATAACAGAATTGTACACTAGGTGCAGAATATGTCTTTGACTGCTTTGCTGACCTGGGATTTTCTTTTGGCTTTTTGAAACAAGTGGGGCACGCATCGTCTTGTAGTACTAGCTAGTAGTTTTAATATTTTTTAAATAATGTAGGAATTATTGCACTTTGATTTAATTTTAACATGTTTTCAAGAGTTACAGCTAAAACCTCCAAAAAAAGTAGGTCAGGTGCCTTCGATTTAAAATAAACACTTTGAAACATCTCTAAGTGACCTGCAGCTTCTCTTGCTGTATAATACCTTGTCACTGGTGATAGTAGTAATTACAGTGTTTTAAGGCTGGAAGTAAGGTTGCTTGTTTAAGAGTATTGGTGTTTGTGGTTTGGTGTTTTGGGGGGGTTTTTTGTTTGTGGTTTGTTTTTTTTTTTTTTTTTTTTAAAAAGGACTGCAACTTTGCATGTTACACTGGGTAGAAGATGAAGGGTTGTGTGTGGAATAGGCCGTAAGCATGCATATGCTGAAACTTGGCAAGACACAGATTGAAGTTACTATTGCCTCATTTGGTGATTTGCTAGTTCCTTGGGTTTAGCGTGAAAATATATTCTGCTTTTTCATGGTTTTAATCTTGGTGAATTAAAACTAATTTATAAATTCAAGTCAGCATATTTGGAGATTAATTGACACTTCTCAGATTCAGCTTTTTATTGTCAATGACCATGAAGTTCTCAGTTTTTCCTGCACACCGTGTCTTGTGTTACCATGGTGGTGGACGCTCTTGTGCTAATTACCTAGTCAGTCTGTAAATTTTCCCCTCTACAAAATGAGGGTAACTTGCTCCCTTGCCAAGGTATTGTGAAAATTTGTTGCTTGTGTTACTCGCTACTTAATGTCTTCTGTTTTCAAATCAATCTTGAAGAAAACATCAGGCTCTAATGAAACAAGAAATGGAAACTATTTTATTGAGACAGAAGCAACTGGAGGAAACGAATCATCAATTAAGGGAGAGAGCTGGAGATATCCGTCGCAGCTTGAGAGACTTGGAATTGACAGATGAGTGCTATGAGAAGCTAAAGTCTCTTCCTGAAGACCAGCTTTCTATCCCTGAATATGTTTCTGTGAGTATTGTGTTTTGTCTCAGTTTAAAATACAGCTCTGTCCTGGGTCTGGCTGGCATGGAATTACCTTCCTTCATAGCAGCCTGAATCTTTTTGCGTTTTGGATTTGTGGCTAAATCAGTGTTGGTAACATACCAGTGTTTTGGCTGTTGCTGGACAGTGCTTGCACAGCATCAAGGCTTTCTCTTTTTCCACTCTGCCTCCCCCTGTCCCCCACGAGCAGGCTAGGAGTGGTTGTGAGATTGAGAGGACACAGCTGGACAGCTGACCCATATTGGCCAAACGAATATTCCATACCATCTAATGTCATGCTTGGCAATATGAACTGGAGGTAGAGGAAGAAAGAGGAGGTGGGGGGTGGCTTCCAAGGTGGTTATTGCTCAGAGCCTGGCTGGGCATCGGTCTGCTTGTGGGATGCGAGGAGTGATTATCTTTGCATGGCCTTTTTAAAAATTATTTATTTTTAAATTAATCTCTCTCTTCTCTCACTAATTAAGCTTGAGAAAACTCAACACCTGAGTTTACTTGCTTTTGTTCTTCCCACTCGCTTCTGTCGTGCTCCCACTGGAGGCAGCAAGTGAGTGAGCAGCCAGGGTCAACCCACCACAAGCTGTACATTGTTTTTATTTAGAATTAAAGGAATGTGCATATAGAAGCCAGTCTATGCTCCTAGAGTTCTTATTCTTCCCCAGTTAGAAATGAAAGACCTTCAGAGGCAGATGTACTTCTGGATCAGTCCATTTTGTCTGGATTCCAGTAAAGAGAACCTTTTAATCCCAGACTGCGATGTCGTAAAAAGAGTAGAACTGCTGATGTATTTTAAGAGGGTGAAGCGAATGAAGTGTTACAATTAAATGGTGGGCACACAGTGATGATACAAAATACAGCAGGCTCAATACAGGAATTTGAAACTCTGCTTGCCAGAACTGCAAGTTGAGATGGCTCTTGCAAATGTCCCTTATGTTTCCCTCATGCTTTCCATCTGCCCCTTTCCTATCTGACTAAATGGAGGAGATAAAGTCTACTTTAAAGTATACCTTCAGACTCATTTTCTTGATTTAAGAAGTTTGTTAATTATGGCTTATGGGTAGGTGGAGGGGCAGGGGGCTACTCTGCTTGCAATAAAAAGACAATGCCTTCACAGTCTGTGGGACATGTCCAGAGCATCCTGGCTCACTTGTAGGAATGAAGAGGATTTAGACATGTAAACCTTAATTCACCGAAGTATTAGCATTTTACTTCTCTATAGAGCTAGTTATTAAGGAAGCTGTAAATAATACAACGTTAAAAAATTCTGTGCATTTGTTGAGCTATAAATGCTGTGTGAATGAGTTCTCTTGCTGGGTGAAAGTTGTGGTATACTATGCTCTAGGTATGTGCAGAGAAGTAAAAGTTGTCATCCTTACCTAAAGGATGTTCGTTGAATAGTTTGGATTGGAAGTGACCTTTAAAGGTCATCTAGTTCAACCCCCCTGCAGCTCGCAGGGACATCTTCAACTAGATCAGGTTGCTCAGAGTCCAGTCCAACCTCACCTTGAATGTTTCCAGGGATGGGGCATCTACCGCCTTTCTGGGCAACCTCTTTCAGTTTTTCACCATCCTCATTGTAAAAAAATTTCTTCCTTATATCTAGTCTGAATCTACTCTCTTTAAAACCATTACCCCTTGTCCTATCACAACAGGCCCTGCTAAAAAGATTGTCCCCATATTTCTTACAGTCCCCCATTAAGTATTGAAAGGCTGCAATGAGGTCTCCCCACAGCCTTCTCTCCTCCAGGCTGAGCAACCCCAGCTCTCTCAGCCTGTCCCCATAGGAGAGGTGCTCCAGCCCTTTGATGGTTTTTATGGCCCTCCTGGACCCATTCTAGCAGATCCATGTCGTTCCTGTGCTGAGGGCTCCAGAGCTGGACGCAGTACTGCAGGTGGGGCCTCACCAGAGTAGAGGGGCAGAATCCCCTTCCTATGCCTGCTGGCCACTCTGCTGTTGATGCACCCCAGGATACAGTTGGCCATCTGGGCTGCAAGTGCACATTGCTGGCTCGTGTCCAGCTTTTCATCCACCAATACCCCCTCAAGTCCTTCTCAGAGCTGCTCTCAATCCTTTCACCCCCTAGCTTGTATTGATATGGGGGGTTGCCCTGACCCAGGTGCAGGACCTTGCACTTGGCCTTGTTGAACCTCATGAGGGTCACATGAGCCCACCTCTCCAGCTTGTACATGTGCCTCTGGATGGCATCCCTTACCTCAAGCATATCAAATGCACCGCTTAGCTTGATGTCATCTGCAAACTTGCTGAGGGTGCACTCAGTCCCACTGTTGTATGTCGTTGATGACTATATGAAACATTTCTTGGGAACATCTTTTCAAAAATTCCAAAACTTGGACTTTGAAAGTACTACAAAAGTCTTAAGGCTCTGAGTGATAAACAAGAACACTTAGCTTGGGGCCTATTGGGTTATTACCCCCTCGCTGTATACTGTACCCACTGCCCTCAATAGAATTACTTTAATTGAAGCTGTCACAGCACAATTGGAGTGCTTAGGTTGTATTTGTGAGTAGAAACAGGCTCTAAAAAAGATATGAAGCAGGAGAGGTGAGTAACAGCCACCTTGACCCCTAATCTACCTTTCATTTCCTCCTGTGTTCAATGAGTAAATGCTACTTTTGTCTGGGACTCGAATTCCACTGCTTGTGTGTTCAGTGAAACCCCTTTCCTCTTTACACACGTCACTCTTTTCTTTTGAAGAAATCCTTTTCTTGGCCTTTTTTTTTTTTTTTTTTTTTCTGGGGTAGGCATTCTAAAGATATACTGCAGTTAGGAGAGGCAGAAAACTGCACCTTATCTTCTTCTGGTAACAGCATCAGTGCAAATCTGAGGGTATCAGTTAAGCTCAGTGATTGTTTATCATAACTTTGAGTTATTCAGCTGGTACAGATACTGGGAGGCTACAGAACTGTTTTGCATATCCTGTCTATGCATCCATTTGGCTTCTGAAGGTTAGGAAAAGGATGTCAAAGGGAAAAAGTTATTTTTCTGATGCTGTTTTCTGCTTTGCTAAGGGGGAATTGTGCATTTCTCAGGCAGATAAAATCTCTGGCTCCAGATATATATGCAGATTAATAGTATAGTCTGCTGATATTGGGGTAAAATTCTCATTGGCAAGAAAGAGTTCTGCTTAGAGAAAATTTGAGCAAGAAATTTCCAGACTCTCTTTTTTTCTATTTATCAGTTATAAAATAACTGCCGTACCCTTCTCCAGGATAGAAGTAAATGTATATATAATGCTTACACTTTATTTGAAACCTGGTATACTGGACAAGCAGTAGGAAGTGCTTAAATACAGATTTTCTGTATGGAGATATTGTAAGTTTAAAATACTAGAATTAAACCAAGTGTGAGATGTTTTTCACGGTTCTTCCACAAAGGGGTGCAATAGTGACATGTTAGAGCAAAAACTAAGCAATGTTTAATGATGATGACAAATGAAAAACAGTGGTTTAAGCATCTTTCTCTGAAAATTACACTTTTTTATATTGAACTTTTATGTAAAATAATTTAGGTTTTTTTTTTTTTAGAAACAGTATATGCAAAACTTTAAAGCACTTCAGGTCATTGAACTGGTGCTTGGCAGCTGAATACTTTAATTTGTTCAGTAAAGTGAGCCTCTTGTGTACCCTCCTGTAAAACTTTTTCACCAAGTTGTTGAAAAATGGTATCTGAATTCTGTTTGATCCGGTTTTAATCACAATGTCTTTCAGTTGCATCATTTTGCTAACTACAGCTCAGTTGCTCTTTTTTTAAGAAGGCAGTTAACTGATTCAGCTACTTTCACATAACTTCATTTACCAGAAGCCAACTTTCTCTTCCTCTGCACCCACCTATTTGTAGCTTAATTCTAGTTTTCCATAAAAAGTGGTGGGCACATGCTAAGAGTTTTTTTCAAAAACTACCTGGAAAGTTTTTCTTACGGAACATCTATATAAATTTGTAAATTAAGATATACAATTGTTTCTGAAATCCTATTACAGTAATTTTTGTTTCTGCTATATCAACTTGGCAAGAGGCAATGTGTGCTTTGACTGCTGAGTTACATGAATGTTTATTGGCCATCGAGCAAGGTAAATAACGATAACAGTTGAACTTCTGCTACAACCTTCCCCTCACCTGCTGCACGCATTTGCATTTTCTTACTGCCATTGATCTTTTGGGAGACTGTGCAGGTATGTTTATCCTTGATACCTGTATCCTGTGTCATCTTGATTTGATACTGGATAATCTGGTTTAGGGTTGCTGTGGTTTGTTAGGTAGATGTGGCATGATGGTGTAAGTTAGGTTTCCTAGGGAAATCACAATAAAAATAGAAGAACTTAAGGGAAAAGCTCAGTGTGGTTTGTTCGTTTTTTTTTAAAAATGCACACTGCTTTAAATGGTTACCAATTAATGACTATCAAGGGTATTTTTAAGAAAATAAAAATTTTGTAATCACTTTTTGGGTGGGAAAAAAGGGGATTTGCTCAGTTTCAGATGTAATCAGACAAGTTCTGAAAGAATCCAGATATATGAAGACTGTAGGGAGCAGAAGCTGTAGTTAAGAGACTAAAATTGTACTTACTTCTTTGCATGGGCATTTCTAAAGTTTTTTTGTTTTTCCTAAGGAAGTAGTTGCCTGTTGTAGTTCAGAGCCCAGAAAAACCCCACAAAACTAGCTTAACTGTTTGATTTCTTGCAAACCTATTAGAAGCAATGGGATTTCACAGATGGACGTGGAAAAACTTCCTAAATATTGAAGGAATAGAATTCTGCAAGAATAAAGTAGTGATGAAACACTAAGCAATAATATGTAGTTGGTTCAATTCTCAGGAGAGAAAGACAATTACAGTTTTACTGTAGCATCTGATGGTTGAATTTGTCATTTGGAATTTTCAGAATGTGAACAAAAAAGCATCATGCCTTATTTTGGTTTTAATTGAATTGTAGTTTTAAAAAAAAAATCTCATCCTCAATTTTGTTCACTTTATGTGTAAAATTAGACATAGTGCATTGAGAATCCCTTGTTACCATCTTTAAAAAAATAAAGTGAAAGCTTGCATTTTTATGCAATAAAAATGAATTTAAATAGGACATGCTATAAATTTAAACTTATGTTTGTTTGCATCTAAAGGTAAGGATGAACAGTGGAGCTCTTCTTGAGTAAAACAAACTCAAACAACTGCAACTCTCAACATGCACAGCATGTTGAAAACAAACCCACCGTTTTTTAGAAAATTTCACTTTTCTGCCTTACTACTAATTTTCCAGTCATGTTGCACACTTGCTTTATTGTATAAAGCAAGGTATACCTATGTTTACTTCTCAAATTTCCATGGCTTCTGTGTTTTTTTAGAATTGTATGCTGTCAATTATATGGAGTATAGCTGGAACTTTTCTTTGTCTTCTGCTGTTCACAGGTAGCAAAACAGAGACCTGCCTGCCTTCTGCATGGAAGTGTAGTACAGCTTGCTCTTGGATACTTACTTTATCTGTGCTTTCTTGCTTGTATTTCTTCTTTAATCGTGTATCAAAGCATTAATGACAGGGGGTATGGAGTAGCTTTTGCATTGAAATAGTGCTTAATTATCTAATTTTTTTCATCCCCCAAAATAAACATTTTAAGGTATCTAGTTAATTTAGGAGTAATAACCTCTGTGTACGTGTGTGGGGGTGTATATCAAAAAAGCTCTTTCTTCTTTGTTTTGTCTCTTTTTGCTTTTTACTACTGACTTTGTGATTTTACTACTGTGTTTTCCACTATTTTTTACTGTTCTCTGGAGATGTTCTGGAAAAGTTTTATGGATCTGAGACTTATTTGTCTGAGACTATGCCTATGATTGGAGTGGGGGAAGAGAGGAGTATGTGTTACAGCTGTGGGGTTTTTTTGTTTGTTTTTTTTTAATCCTTTTACAGTGCTTTTTTTCAGTGTTAATTTAGCAGAGTCAAGTCTTTCAGAGGCTTAGTTGCATGATGCAGCTGAACCCCTATAGCAACATGTTACCGCTGGAAGTGTGTGTGGGGGGTGTGTGTCATGGTTCTGCCCACTTACATGCTGTTCCCACTTCCTGTGCTTGCTCTTGCATTTTTCTTGCTGCAGATTCAGCACACTGAACTGGCAGAAAACAAAACTAATCTCTCTCAATTTCTACACACGCCATAAAAATTTATATTGGCTTGGGGGAAATTAGCAAGTTAAGTTTGTTTATTGCTAAATAGGCTTTTTTCTTTTTTCTTTTTACACTGTTAATCAGATAGGCTCTGGAGTTGACACAAGTAGGAGGGTGGGACCATGTGGTCCATTAGCAGCTGTATTTCTTAATCGGGCAGCCTGACTGGAAGCTGCCTTGGTTGAACAGAAATGAGTTTCTTTACCTTTATTCCTCTTTTTTATTCAGTGCCAAACACAAACTGATTGTTTCTTAGCTGCTGCTGTCAAAAGCTAAAAAAGACACTGTCTTTGCTTTAACATTTTGCTACACATACACACTTGTCCCCAATCAAGTTCCTAGTATTCACTAAAAATCACTTGATGAACTATTGCCATAAAATGTTGAGCTGATTTGGTTTTGGGATTGTAGTCTTGTGATTGCAACTTTGCTAGTCTCAATTTTGAATATATACCTTGTTCTTCTAGATCCGATTCTATGAAGTAGTCCATTCCTTAAGAAAAGAGCTAAGTGATCTACAGCTGAAAAAGGAGATCCTAACAGAAGAACTAAGTGGGTACAAATCCCAACTGAAGTGTCTGACAGAGGTCTGTGCACCTTAATTATCTCAATTAAGAAACAGTGTAAATACATATATTGCAAAAAACTCTTTTCTCCAAATCATACATGTATAAGATATAAAAGCTTTTTTGCTGTACAAAAATTAATGGGGGGAGGAGGGGACAGGGAAGAAGAGGGGAAACGTGCTCTATACATCCTCACATAACAGCTAATTTTACGCTATGGCCATTCTGCAAGAATTGCTCATGAGACTGTTCAGGATAGACTCATACCAGCTATGTTGTGCTTTCTGAGGGCAAGGTTCAAGGCAGGGACGGTGAGACAGGAGTTCTGTCTAGCAGCAGTTGAAGAAATAATAATGATTCAATGTGTAGTTTTTGAGATGGTGATGTCTTTGCTTCACCTTTTGTTTTAATGATATAAAAGTGTATTTTTTTTTAAGAATTCATTGGAGTTGCATCTTCTCTGTTATGTTTTTCAACTTTTATATTTTGATTTTCATACTTATTTCTCTGCTGAAGAAAAAGATAATTTGATTTCAGGTAAGGTATAAACACAGAAGTAGAGAAACAGGTTATCTAAATACATTCAATTTTACATTTCAGAGAGTAAAAGAGTTGAAACAGTATAAGGAGAATGTTTGGGCTTTTAAGGTATTTATGAATATTTATAGTATTCTTAGTATATATACACCTAGGATGATTTGTATTTTAGCTTAATTCTGCATAAACCAGGAGCTGTGATAAGACAGTTTCAGCTACCCAGAGTATACTTATCCAAGTCATGGCTAGCAGGGACTTAAATGCCGCTGTCATTTTACTACTACTGAAATTACTCTTTAGTTACCACTTTTTTTTTCCTTCAAAATTTACTTATGGAATAATCAAGTGTACAGAGATACTAATTATACAGTATTATCTTGTGAAATTCATATTATTTTTGCATATCTTTGAATTAGAAAAAGAAATGCACAAATTTTATTGATTAATGTGCTTCAGCATTATTTTGTGTCATCATCTCTGATAATTGAGATTAAATTAATCCTGTTAACTTTGATTTACATGAGCATTTTCCTTCATTGTACATTCCATATGCTCTGATTTAATAATCTACAGGAAGATTTCATCCTTCTGAGATGTGACTGACATCTGTGGTAATTTTTGCTGCAGCAATTTAACGGGATAGTAGATAACAATAAATAAAGTTGTGCTAGTAACAATTTTCGTGGTACATTGACCTTTCTTTAATATAGAAACTTCTAATTTTGTTCTTTTTATACCACATGGTGGCAGTATCCACCTTTCCCACCAACTTATTTTTCAAAGTTTGAAGTTTATGGTGCTTTTCTTTTGATGCTGATGAGAAAGCCTTAGAATGTTGCCTGTGTTGAATTGAGGTGGTTCTTTGAATGCTTATAGCTTGTTTACATAAGCATGATTTAAATGAGAGATAATTAGTGAGAGTGAATACCTAATTTAAAAAAAAGTTGGGGAAGAGGTCCAGATGTTGAAATGTCACAAGAAAAGAAAGGCTTACAGCAGTTAATAAAAATTATTCTTTAGAATTCTCAGGTTTCAGATAAGATTGCTTATTATAGTTCTTCCGTATGTACAAAAAAAACCCCAAACCCCAGTCTTCACCTTATCTGTTATGCATAGAGATGACATGTTTTGGATATTTAATGAAATGTGACCTGATAGGAGGTATTTTATTTACGGAGAGACTTAAGAGTCTCTGTATTTTGCTTCTGGCTAGTTCAGATTTGACCTAGTGACTTGATGAGTCACTGTAACAAGGTACCTCAGGCTGTTTCAGGTAATAAGGTAAGAGGAGCATCGTCAGTGCATGGGGGTACTTTAGAATCTCTTATGTACTTGGTACACTAAAGCTAATGTACCTAAGCATCTCTTGCAGTTTACAAAGAAGTGGTTTTAAGGTGTACTATTGGGGTAACTGATTTATTTGAGCTCTTTCGATAAGGTAAGTTTTATTGCAAGGAAATTTATCAGTAGGAAGTAGAGCAGAGTTTCATTCAGAGTCCTTCTTAAGCTCTTACACTATTCTTTTAGTGGTTTTGTGGTATTCCAATCATTCTTTATTTCCAGCTACATGAAAAATAGTTGCCGAAGTTCCTTGCCTGTTACTAAGTAACTCATACTCTTCAAATCCTTACTCTGGTTCCTGTCCAATATTCCTTAATTTTTAAGTTTTCTCCAACAGTTGCAATATTTCTGTTCTCTACACAGTTGATCAATGAAGTGTCTGTTCTGGGTTTAAAACTTCTTTAAGAAAGTACTAATGCAAACTTTTGAAATACAGTCATCACTGAAGTTAAGACAATTGGTTTTTTCCTACATGCTGCCACATTTTACTTTTTTTGTTGGGGGAGGGGGGCAATCCTGCCAAACAAAACTCATTGTTCACCCAACAGATCCAGCCTGGCACAAAAGTGAGTGCAGTGGCCTGGTATTGTGGCCTCTCAGCCCACTGAGTTTATAAGCATCCAGCTGTAACTGCTAGGATGCTTGGTTCTTCAAAAATTGAATTGTCATTGTAGCCTTGTAGAAACTATTTTTCTAAGACTTGACAAATCCACGTGTTCTTTACCTCTAGGCAAGTCATTAATTCACTTGTATTAGAAAAATTTTTATTAGTGACGTCAGGGCATAAAAGACTTCTTTAAAATCCTGTCACCTGTGTTTGTACTCTAGGGATATGAAAATATATTTTGTTTGTTCATAAGGGGCTGAAGGTCCTAAGTGCGTGTAAGCCTCTGTTAGCACTAATTTAATTCTTAGTATGCTGAGGAGTAAGACCACTAAAACTCTACAACTTTGTAACAAAGTTCTCTTGTTGATTGCCTGCTGCTCTGAGTTAGAGCTTAATCAAAGCCTGCTGAATCTGTGTCACAGATCCAGGGTGGGGAGCTGTGTCTGACAACTGGTAGCAAAGAACAGTGTGTGAAGACTGAAGTCTGATTTCTAGCACTGAAACATAATCTGATAAACACAGCTCGTGTCAAAAGATCTTTGTCACTACTTTCTGTTTTAAAAGTGGTCAGTATAAGTGGTTCTGCAGTGCTATCACTAAGTTGGTGGCTCTCTGTATGCAGTTGTTGCACCTGTGATTCAGATCAATGTGATTCTTCTGATTCTAGGTGCAGCAGCAAGAGACTGTGGCGAGGCAGTGGAACTGGTAAAAGTGATGTTCTTGTATTTCAGCACTGACTGATCTGTTACCAGATGTATAGTATGAACTCCTCTCAGTCCTTCTTTTACAGTGCTCAGTACTTCAAGTACAAATAATGTTGCCACCCCCACCTTTGGAGGTACAGATAGAGAAGAAAGTCCAGGCATTTCCCAGAAACAAAACCAGCTTCTGATGTGTGTGTTCCCATGCTGAACATTAGTCTACTGTTTTCAGTTGTTTGCTTCCTAAGTAGTTAGAACCTTCCCTCAAACAGGTGTAATCTACTACTTGTGTGTTTCTCTCAAGGCTGGGAAAGAGTCTTGAGAAAAATAAAAGCAGAATTTCTGTAGCTTTAGAAGATTAAGTATTGCTTTCTTCCTCTGGCTATTGAGTTCCTTGGCAATGTTTTCCTGGAATTTGGTCTTGATACAGTTTTATCAGGGCCTCCTTTCTTTAGTTATTTTTCTTCCGTAAAGTTGCCTTCAGGACTTGCAATCCAATTTATAGTATGACAGTCATCTAAAAGGTATGGTTAGCCTAAAGACAAAGCTGTATGTGTGTAGGACAAGGATCTTTTCTAAGACATCATCTCTGAATCAGGATTAGTAGCTGCCAGGTTTTGCTAGACAAACCTAACAGTTTTCCTTGTGGTAATGTTTCCTACCTGGAGGAAAAGTGTTTCTGTAGTCTTCAGAGGATGAACTATTGCACTCAAAGGATCAGTTGCCACTAGATGTATCTAATGTTGTAAAATTGAGGCTACGGCTGCCACTCCAGAAGGACTGCGTTCCCTAAGGTTTATTCTGAAGTTTGCACATCTGTGGTTAAAGACTGCACTCTAGAACCCTTCCCCAGCCCCCTGACACCAATTCTTTCAAGCAGTGCTTTCATTACTTCGTCTTCACATCTCTCTTTAGAAACGACAGATGAGGCCTCAGTCGTAGGTGAGATATGTGCCTTCTTTTCTTCATTATTGTTAATATTTACTTTGTTCAGGAAAAAAGCTGCAAAGAAAAATATTCTGTTTGTAACTATTAGCTTGGGACAGCAGTTTAACATTTCCAAGACTCAAGAAAATGTATGTATCTATCAAAGTTCTCTTTTTGGTCCAATGTTTTCCTACCTCTTTTGATATATAGCTATGGCTTGTATAGACTGCTAGTTGTTGTTCAGAAGGACCAAATGGCTTAATTCTAGTCTCTAATGCAGTGATTTCAAGGATCTTCTTCACCTGAGAATATTTCACTGAAGACTCTTGTCAGCTCAGATCCAGAGAGAAAGAGCTTTTTATTCCCCCCACTTTCTTTTGCAATAGAGGCACTTATGCCAAAGCTTTTCTTTCTTACCTTTCTTGCAGAGCTTCCCTATTTTGGGTATAGCTCAGCATTTTTGTTTATAATTTTTAGTGGCAGATAGTGCCTCATCTACAGTCCTTGGCAGGTTATCAATTTCATATCAACATACTAGAAGAGATGTCTTATTTATCCAGATATGTATAACTACTTCCTGACACTTGGGCAGTTGTATTCAAGTAAATAATGTATTGACCAATAATTTTTTAGTGCATATTATGTAAATAGATTGAAGCAAAATGTCATCTTTACTAAGTAGCAGCACCTCATCCAAATAACTTGAGGGAATTGGTTTTCACATCACGATAGTGTAGTAGCTTTACATTCGCATAGGGCCTTTAGGTACCTTAGGACATTAACAGGAAGTGCTGGCTGTGTAAGTGATCCTTAGAAGATGAAGTTCTTTTAAATAAGCTTTTTAAAAGCAGGATCACTTTCTTCCACAGGCTTATCTGTAGACAGTGTGAAGAAGTCATGCTACTTCTGCTTGATTGGCTGATTAACCTTTTCCCTGCATTTCTGTTGTTTATCTTCTTATCCCCAAAGGCTTTTTGAAAGATCAACTAATCCCTACCATGTATTATGTGTCACTAACTTTATCCAAAAAGTATGTGACCCAGTTTTTGTACTTGAAATTTCGATAGGTGTTCATTTCAGTGACTGCTATAAGGTGCTATTCATTCCAGACAGAGGATAACAGTGAAGCTTAATGTCATAAAACTGAGGTCTGTCATTAGATCTTTAGTTTCTCTACCAGTTTGAGTTTTAAATGGTGCAGATCAGGCAAGTTCAGAATCTTGCTTGAAACATCCATGTGTCAACAGTGTTTGTCAATCAAATGGAAGTGCTTCTTGGTAGGGACTGTTTCACATGCTACATAGAATCCACCTGTACTGGTGTCTCTTGGACAGCTCTGTTAACAATTTCTTTAGGCAATCTTTGCCTACCCATCTTGCACAGGACAAGTTTGTTTTAACCACCTCATGTTTATGAGTTGCTACTCTCTGCAGTAGCAAAAATTAGTGAGAAGCTGAAGAGAAGATAGGTGTTGTTGCCAGGATCGTCATAATCATGTTCCATGTGAGGAGGTAGTGTTTGTCCTTTCAGGTTTGTCGACTTAAGTTATTTTTATTTATTGGTGTTATTTCCAGGAACTCATTCATGTTCTTGAAAGTGCTCTCTATCTTGATCCTCTTAAAAGCCCCCTTTTTGCTTCAGCAGGACAAAGCTGTTCATCAAGACTTCCAAAGCTATCTCTTGAAGATAAATTGAAAGATAAAGCTGTTCCGCTGCAGAGATTTTAAAATCAGTTCAGGGTATATGGGCATTGTTGTAAACTAAATTAACTTAATCACATGCAAAGCAAGGCTTATTCTTCCTAAGCAACAGGCAGCTTGATGGTATGTCTTTAAGATGTATTGCTACAGAAGTCCAGAAGCTTGTGTATCTGCTACTTGGAGATATGCATACCATAGAGGGTTTTTTTGTGTGCTAACCTATAGACTGTTTATCAGCTTGCCTTGTCACGTTTTTTTCCTGTGATTAAAATACAACTTTGATACCTGAAAAATCAGGTAGTCAGAAAACAGTGACCTATGCAGTAGAATTAGTATTTCTTCAAGAATTATAGTAAACGTCTAAAAAACAAAAACAAAACACCTTTTTTTAATTATCTGTTTAATGGTTTGATACTTTAGGTATGTCTTAGTATCACTTTTCAAAAGTAGAATTTAACTTCCGTCCCCTTCCGTGGAGTTACCATATTGTTACATGACATTAACAACTGATTTGTTAAATAAAATTCAAAACCTAGTTTAGGTCTCAGGCATTAGAAGGAACTAATTTTGTAGATATTTAACTGCTCTGTTTAATTGGTGCTTTAGAGCTGTTTATGACAAATTTGTCCAGAGGTTGAGGCATTGAATTTTATACCTTTGGTAGTTGTCTTCTAGCTGCTAAACGTGTATTACTGCAGGGGCTTCAATAGCCCACTCTGTGAAGGGTGTATGAATTCCAGCATGGTATTAGCAGCAGAATGGTACAGGTTATCCACAGAGGAATTGTATCCAAACTTAATCTTTCAATTTGCACTTAAAAGTTAAGTGCCCTTAATACCATTTCCTATTGCAAGATGAGTCATGTTTGCACTGTATAACAGGGTACTTGCACCTGTATGTTACATATTTGAAACTCTAGCTAACTTGCAGAGGACACATCTGACATCTGATAGAGGCTTTACCATTATGATAATGCCATCTTTATAAATGATGGCATGTTAATTGGTTTAAGAAGAAAGTGTTCTGTAGTGTTAATTTGTTTAATGAATATCCATTAATTAGGGTAAAGATAAAAAGAAGCCATATATACTAGTGTGTTAGGATGAATAACAATCGTGTCTTTAGATGACGTGTTCTTAATGATATGCCATCCAAAATCCTTGCGAAAACTTTCTCTGTGTTGTGATTATGTGATTGTGTTCTACTGTGATTTTAGTGCAAATGAAAGTTTTTGGGTTTGTGAAAGATAAAACAATAATTTCTTATTTATCAAGAGAATAGTAGAGTTTAGTAGCTCAGGGAGCTTTTCTGTAGTGTCTTACAAGCACTTAGGTGGTTTTTTTGCATGGCTCCCTCCTCCCCCCCAAGAAGGCATTCTATAGGTCTTTCAGTTAGTGGTGCCTGTGAATTTGGTTGGAGCGTTCTTTGTGTCTTTCCATCCCTATCCTAGAATATCATACTTGTGTTCATTCCATCTAGGAAGCTGTATTTGGGAGTCATCCACTTCATATATGCTGTTGTCCTAAACTTCTTGTCTATTAAAAACTAGTTGGACATAATTACTGTTCTCTCTTATAACTGTATAAAACATAGCTTTCTGTTTATTTTGGAAAATTACACACTTGTACAATGTCCCTTACTGCAAAATAAATTTAATTTGCAGTGGCTAAATGGTTGGTTCAGTAATCACATCTTAAGGCAGTCATTTGGGTATATTATTCACCTTCAATGAATAATATTGTGGTGTCCACTCAGTATAACCAGATGGAGTTATTGTTTATCAAGCATCCTTATCAAGCCTGCCATGTATCAACTATAGCATTAAAAAACAGAACTTGGCATTATTCTGAGAAACAGAATATAGAAAAAATCTAGATGCCTGGGGGTATTCTCAAATTTTTAACAAGCAACTCTTTTTACTGTCCATGAGTTTTTCTTTGTATAGGTGGATGAGAGTTATTTTCTGGTTGTTTTTGTGAAGAAATTACTTAGTAGTACTGCATTTAGGATGAGCAAGCAAGGTAACCTTTGTGAAAACAAATACCTACTTTGTAGAAAAATCTGAGAAATGGAGTCTAGATTGTGAATTAAGGTACGAAAGTCTGCTACTCCCATGGAGGATGGGAGGGAGGAGTATGAAGATTAGGAAATCTGTTTATCTTCAAAAGGAATAACCAGTGTTTTAAAAGACAAGTGCTTTCTCTGTGTTCTTTTGCCTTGGTCTGTTTTTTCTGGTTCCCATAGTAGTCTATCAAAGTATGTGAGGAGAAAAAAGAATGGAAAATGGAAATTAATGCTGATAGACCAGTAAATAACCAACTTTTTTCTGCTTTTTCTTTTTTCATTTTTTTTCTTCTTTCTCTGCCAAAGCTTTTGATGATATGCTTCAGCAAACTTATGTTTCCATATATGGTTTGGGAGTAACTGACTGAAATTTTTCATATAATGACAGAAGTTTCCAAACTTACTGAATGATCAATCCTTTGGTTTTTTTTTTTCAAATGGACCAGCAAGTATCTTCACGATGAAACTTGTTTGAAAATGTTGTAAAGGTCGTGTGACTTTTGTGTTCCTCCTCTATAGGTTTGTAGACCACCAGCTGTATATATGAGGGTTACTGGTCTTTGAAGTTGTGCTGACTAACAAATGCATTAGAAAAAATAGGTACATTAATCAACTGTTTAGAATAAGATAAAAATAAGTGGAGTATCACAGAATATCACAAATTGGAAGGGACCCATAAGGATCATAAAGTCCAACTCCCTGCTCCTTGCAGGACAACCTAGAACTAAACCATATGACTTAAGAGCATCATCCAGATATTTGAGATCCCTTTGTAAATTTTTATACAAGGTTTTGGAAATAACAATCCTGTCTACCTGTGCAAAAGCCCCAGCTTGACAGAAGCCTGCCCTGATACAGAGCAGAAGAAAGACTCCGTATGCAGAAAAGCGCTGTGCTGGTACATCTGGTTACTTTGTGATGTGTGCTACATTTCCAAATGCTGAGACAAATGAAAATACTACCGCTTGCATATTCATAAGAGGTCTTCACAAAACTTGGTGGTTGCTTTAAGTAAATATCAGTGTAGCTGTGATAATTTCAAAATGTCTTATCTTCTAGAGCTATGAAGATGAGAGGAGGAATCGGTCAGAGCTTGAGCTTAGATGCCAGCGTTTAACACTGGAACTGGCTGATACCAAGCAGATGATTCAGCGAGGTGATTACAGACAAGAGAACTATGATAAAGTAAAATGGTAGGTATCTTTATAGTTCAAGTGTTCTACTGACATACAAATGTTAACAGAAAAATTTCAGCCTTGATTGACTAGAGTTTTTCATTAGACTCTTGGCTTATGCACACCATGGATACTGTTCCTTACCTCAGTCCACTAACAGTTTCATTATCTCCTGTAGTTTATTGCAGTCGTAAGATGAACAGTATTTTGAAATCTCATGCATCAAATTATCTTCCTAAAAGTTTATATTTAGGGATTTACTGTGTTTTCAGAAAAGCCTGTCAGTCTTAATGCAGCTAAGGAAATGCCAAGCATCGTAGAACAAGAACTCTTCCCCCCCCCCCCCCCCCCCCCCCTTAGTTTAAAAGCAGTGATCTAACAAAAGGCTCTGTGCTCTACTGTGTAGTGCCTACACAGTGAATTAAGAGGGTAGGACCTTGGGAATTAATATTTAACAACTTAACAGCCCTTTCAAATTTACAGTTCCAAGGATATCTTATGAGAACTCTTTGTCAGAGAATCTTAGTATTACCTTAGTGAATTGGTTTAACTGTGGGAAGTTCCAATGTCTCTGTTAATTTTTAAAATACAGATTTTAGAGTTCTAGCCTATGCTTTCAATGCTCATCTCGTAAACAACAATTGCAAAATAGTGAAAATGGACTTCTTATAAATACAGTCATAGGTGTATACTTCATGGTCCAGCTCCCAAATGGCTTTTCCAGTGTGATTGCAGGTACAAGAAATCTGGCCTTTGGTACGTTTGTTGGGGAATGGATTAAAAAAATGGGGATTATGAATAGAAAATACCCTGTCAGCTCCTTAGTTGTTCATACTGAATGAACTCAGGCACAGTTACACAAATGAGTATGCCACTAAGTCATTTAAAGGAGGTCTGTCTTCTGAATTACTGTTCACAGCTATACATACTAAACCAACCTTGGAATCTACCTGGAAGCTTGTTGCAAACAGGATGGATTGATGATATGGTTTGCTTCCCATGTGCAACTGCATCTTAATAAGTGGATTGTAATAACTTTCATATGAATGGCCCCAGTGTTTAATAGTGTACATTTAAAATAGTCTTGAGTTGAAAAAGGCATGAATGAACGTGCCAAAGCTATATATGAGAGAGTAGGTTGTATTCATCTGGGTAGGCACAGATGAAGGGGTGGGGAGAGCACTGTTGGCATGACTGCATGAGGATATTTGGGAGAATTGCAGGAGTTAATCACTTCCAGGCTCGTTTCTGCCTTTAAAAATGCTATGTCAAATCTTCTAGTTCTGGTGTACTGCAAGTTATCTCAGTTTTAAAATTACACTATGCTTAATATAAAACTGGTTAGCTTTTTTCCTAAACTGCAAGCTCATACTGGCTCATTCATTCACTGTTCTGACAAGGTCAGATAGAGTGGAGACGTAGAGCTACTTCTTTGTGCATATGGAAAGCACTCTTATTCAGGACACCAACATAATTTTTGCAGCTGTGTCATGTATATTTTAAACATGAGAAGAGTAGTACAACCCCCTCTGGCATCAAGGGACTGTATACAAAGGAGAGTAGCAACTGAGAACAAGTATACATTGCTTTCTGATTAGGAAGATGTGAATGAAGTTGCTTTAGTTTTTCATCCAACTTCAATGTCTGCAAAAGGTTCAGGAGAACATAATGCGAAATAGCATCAAAAGCTTGATAAAGCTAAAAGGATGGACAAGGGTGCTTGCAGTTCATTGCAAAGAGAAATGTGTAGCCCAAAGTTACACTACAGAAGAATAATCAGAGGAGGATGAAATAATTTAGGATAGGAATTCAGGGTTATAGTATTATAATTTAGGATTATTTTTTAAATACTTAAATAAAATTCTTTCATATAATAAGATACCATTTCAGGTGTTAGTAACTAAAAAACGTAAGATTATCACTAATTGCCCAATGAGTGACTGGTTGGAAGAAGTCAGTGTCATGAACTGAAAGAAGGCTGAGAAATTACAAATGCACAAGAACCTTGTCCATTACACTTATGCATCTAATAGTTTCACTTTATTTTAACAGTGAACGTGATGTATTTGAACGTGAATTTTCAGAACTCAGAAGAAAATATGAAATATTAGAGGCGTCGCACAAAGCACAAGCTAAAGAAAGAAATGACTTATCAAAAGAGGTAAACATAAAGTTCTTATTTCAGTAATTGCCTATTTCTTCACCTCAAGAATTTGATTTCTTTGTCTAATCAAGTCTGTTAAGATCACTTGTAGGGTTATAGAATAATTTAGAGTAGAAAGGTCCTCAGGAGACCAGCTGGTCCAACTCTTCCATGCAGTGCAGAGCTAACTTAGCTCAGATTGCTTAGGGCTTTGTTAAGTTTTGAGTAGCTCCAGGGATGGAGATTCCACAGCCTTCCTGGACAGTCTGTTCTGGTGTTTGTCCACCCTCTTTGTGAAAAAGTTTTTGTAAAAATCTAATAAAGGTTGTTGCGGCTTTCTTCTGTTGCCTCTTATCCTGTCACTGTGCGCTTCTAAGAGTCTGGCTCTTCCTGTGTGTTCCAATTGGATAGGTGAAGATAACAGTAAGACTTTCCCCATCCAGATTTTTTTCTTCTGAAAAAAACCCCACTTCTCTCACCCCTTGTACATTATGTGCTACAATCCATGACTATCTTGGTAGAACTTGCTCAGTTTATATTGTCACTGACTAATTATCAGATGGTTTGTAGCTCAGTGCAACTTTGATGCAAAAATAAGACTATTTTTAAGCTGTGTTTCTGTATAGAAATCTTTCTAGGAAATACTAAAAGGAATAGAGGAATAATTGATTGGTTGTTCTGAATTAATTTGTGAATTTATTTTTTAATGTGATATGAAAGGGGCACTGTATGAGAGGGTTGTTCTTGACTTCTGTACTGCTCGAGGCTAGAATCAAATGGGAGGATCTTTGTGTGCTAACACTTTGGCAGCTGAGTGAATGAGACCAATTACACCTGAGAGAATTCAGGGGAGATTGTGTTCCTTAGTGTCTCTGTATGTGTATCTCCCTTGAATAACCTTTAGTCCTTTTATGACTCAGGAAGGGTGAATTCTGTCTAAAACATGTCTTTAGGGCTTTGAGGGACGTATTTCTGATAAGTTATTAATTTATCATTCTTTGAACTTGGCATGTGACATTCCCAGGAGCTTAAATGGCAAAATTATTTAAGGTGATAAAACTGCATTTTGCTATCATGACTATAGGTCACTCTGCACCAGTGCCATTATACTCTGTGTCTGTTCTCTGACAATGTTAATCTCTAATAGATGGTGACTACTCTCTGCCACACCACTTTCTTGGAGTAGTAAAGATGACTGATCTGGTGATTGGGAAGGCTGTTAACAGAGGCTCACAAGATACTCATGTTTCTAGTTTAGCATCAGTTCAGCCTTCTGTAGCAACACCATGCTAAATGAAAGTCAAAACAAAGCACACATAATTCTCTTTGCCCTTGGTGCTAGTCTGGAACATTACTTTGTCCACAACCATCATGATAAACTTCAGCCCCAGAACTAGCAGTTTTACTCTTTCTTTATGGAGCAATAATCATAGAATCATAGAATGTTTTGGGTTGGAAGGGACCCCTAGAGGACTTCTAGTCCAACCCCCCTGCAGTGAGCAGGAACATCGCTAACTAGATCGGGTTGCTCAGAGCCCCATCCAACCTGGCCTTGAATGTTCCCAGGGATGGGGCCCCCACCACCTCTCTGGGCAACCCCTTCCAGTGTTTCACCACCCTCATTGTAAAGAATTTCCTCCTTATATCCAGTCTAAATCTACCCTGCTTCAGTTTAAAACCATTACCCCTTGTCCTGTCACAGCTGGCCCTACTAAAAAGATTTTCCCCATCTTTCCTATAGGCCCCCTTTAGGTACTGGAAGGCTGTAATCAGGTCTCCCCGCAGCCTTCTCTTCTCCAGGCTGAACAAGCCCAACTCCCTCAGCCTGTCCTCATAAGAGGTGCTCCAGCCCTCGGATCATTTTAGTGGCCCTCCTCTGGACCCGCTCCAACAGTTCCATGTCCTTCTTGTGCCATTCTAGTGCCTTTAAACTTTTTGCTTCTTTTTCTGAGAATGTTGTAGCCAGTATGATGACAGGTTGGCCCCAAGACTTGACATCAGTATTTCTATGTAGTCCTTATTCAGTATTAGCACTATTCAGTACTTCAGTACTATTTAGATACTGAGGTAGATTAAGGGGCACTTTATCTCTTTTTCAGGTGCCAACTACCAGAAATAAATCATGAAAACTCATAAAACTGTAATTTTGTTAAAGTCTCTTTTTTCAGCATAAAGCTTCACCAACTTACATTAAACATAAGTATAAATAGAATTTTTTTGTTTAGGTGATTTCACAAAAGAGAGTTAAAATGAAATTGCAAATACATGTACATAGGTTAAATACTTATCTTGAAGTTCATATTAAAGTGTTCTTTTTAATGCCTTTTATAGCTGGGAACTATACAGCAATCCCTCAACTTGTTGCAAAAAGATAAAGATTATCTTAATCGCCAGAACATGGAGCTTAGTGTTCGCTGTGCACATGAAGAAGATCGTCTTGAAAGACTTCAGATTCAGCTAGAGGATGCCAAAAAAGCTAGGGAAGAACTGTATGAAAAATACGTCACATCCAGGTAAGTTATTGTGTGTTCACTTCTATCAGTAGACAATTTAGTTAACTGTTTTCCCTTGTTTCCTGCACAAATCCTATTTTATTAAAAAAATTCTAACTTTCAGAAAGGTAGTTCATATTTGTGTAACTAAAATCACATCAAATATTTGCCTGCATGTACTTCATTAATGAACATAAAACCATTTTTTTTTGGTTCATAGTGTCCTTAAAAAACCACCTGTGGATTGAATGAATGAGTTCAGAGTATGAAGAAGGTTCAGCTTCTCTTCAGTTGCTTCCTTCTGTTTGAATCAATAAGCTGGAACTGCAAAAAGCGTCTATAAATCCTATGTCCTTGTATAGCTAAGATGAAGTGTGCTAATATGGCTCTCCTGTAGTGCTAAAAGACAAATTGTTATCTAAATGGAAATAGAAGAGCAGCCTACTGAAATTGTCAGCTGTGGAGTTCCAGCCCATATTGCTTATCAGAATTGGTTTTAATACTATTTTTCCTTTCAATGCAATCACTTAATTTTTTTTTTTGTTTTACATGTATACCTCAGAACTATGTTCACCTGAAACTTCTTCATTTTAAATGAAGTTTTAAATTTTTAATTGCTTTTAAATGGTGTTTTTAAAAATCATGTAGGTCTGAGCCGTCTTCCTCTAGAAATGTGCTTGTAAGCGCTGACTCTTGTAGCTGGATTTCTGTTTCTAGAAAACCACTGTGAAAGCCTTATCCTGTAATAATCATGTAGAGGGACTTTTGTAGAGCTGTCTCCATTTGAGGAACCTAGAAAGAGACATATGTAGCTCGCCTCTACCACAGTTTGGGATACTGTGCAAGCCTGTTTCACTGTCCTCTGGAATATCAGAGGTCTCTGTCTCTTGCATTTTGATACCAAATAAAGAGAAATTTTGTGACTCTTATGTTGCCTTTAGAGATCTTGATACTGTCATTGGGATTCTGTACTGTTCCCAAATCTCTCTCTTCACACCGTTGATATTGGTGACTCTCTTCATCATGCTAATTTTCATAGGACAGAGATTAACTGTAATGAATAATGCAGGTATGTCTGCTCTCCTCTAGAGACCATTATTTTATTTTGCAGGGACAACATAGCATAGCACAGAAGACAGTGTAGTGTATTGAGCAGCGTGTGTAGGACTGCACTGCAGCTTGGGCAGCCTAGGTTGCATTCAAGGTTCTGCTGCTGACCTGCTGATGAACTTTGAATAAGTCATTTCATAATGTAAAAATGTAATGTAAAATGTAACAATGCTAATGTAAGATTTCTTTTGTAAAATAGGGCCAATAATATTCTTTTGTAAAGTGCTATAAAACCCACATGTGATCTGCAATATTGCAGAAACTGTCCCTTCTTTACATTTTCCCACACATGTGTACACTGTGTCCATCTTCTGAGACTGCATCCCATAGTGGGGATTCCTGTCTATGTAGCAACTTAAACCATCCATCTCTCAGGTCAAGTATCTACGGTATTAGGTTTCTTATAGAGAGCTCTACAGAATCCTTTTTTTGTTAGATAAATTAGAGAGGTACAAAAGTAGAGCAGGAGAACACTATCAATGAATGGACATCCTGCAGTCCTCAGTGCTACCTGGAGGTGACATCAATTTGTGTAATAAGCTTTTATTTGCTACCTTTAGAAGAACTTGAGGCTTTTTAATGCTTTCTTCACATCTGGATCTCTTTTGGTTGCTGTAGTTCAGGAATGAAGATGATGAAAACAAACCCAAGTATCTATTTCTAGGGATAAAGAATAATTCACCTTCTGGTCACCATTAGCACTGTTGGCATTGGGGTACTGTAGTTAGAAAATTACAGACTTTAGTAAACTGAGGGATTGACTTGCCAAATTTTAAAAAAGACAAACTTCAAAATAGGTTGAGATTGTGGCAAGATGAATTACAGCAGCTTATAGCTACTGTTCTTGGGAATCTATGTCTAAGCACAGACCAACACAAAAGATTTCCCTTTATATGCTTAATCTTAAAAAGCAATCCATAGTTGCACTAAGATGTTCAGATCATGTTAGTTTATTTTCAGTATACAACCTTATGAATAACAGGCCTGGAAAGAAGCTTAATAAAGCTTGCAGGTTGAAGAAGATGAAACAACTTGGTAAGGCAAAAACGTTTTTAATTACTGCTCAAGTAAAGGACCTAAGAGCAGGTCAGGAATAAAAATCCCAAATGATGGTCCTCTGCTTCAGCAGCAACTTGGTTGGTGTTACTAAAAGGCATTGGCAGGGCAGTCAAGCTATATATTTGGAATATGCTCTTTACCATAGCATTCATTTATTTTAGTTATCATCAAGATAAACGTAACTTTGAACTGTCTTCTGGTGACATCACTATGGGTGTTCAAGACTTTTCCAGATTCTTCTAGCTTTTTTTCAGTGAACCTTCCTGACTTTTAGGAATCTTGCCATGGGAGGGAAGGTGTAATTTCTACAATGACATAAATTTCTTTTTGGCAATTAGTAATGGTAATAGCAAATTATCTCACTACTGAGAAAATGGTAATGCTTGTTGAGTCTGCATGGAAGAATTGTATATTGAGCCACAGAACACATAAAGAACACAAAAGATTTCTAATGGGGACCACTTACATTCCAGTACAGTGTGTTTTGGGTGATTTTCTTTTTTTATATAAATTTCTTCATTATATGAAGGATCTTAATAAAGTATTTTACTTGAGGAAGGAGAGGAGATAAATATACTTTTACCTTGACGGGTCAACTGAAATTTAGTGTCTCAATAAAAAGAAAACAGGAAACCCTGGATAGCACGCATTCTGACGTTTAGATATTTTGGGGCTTTTAGTTAATGTGAAGGAGTCTTTGTGCAGCTTAAGTACTGATTTCTAAAAATTATGGGCTATCACACAACTGGAAATCGGAAGAAATCTAAAACCTTTTATGGCTGTAAATAAACATTTCTTCATAAACATGCTTTTATTTCCAAACCTGTAATTTTTACCAGTTGCTTTGCTGCTGGTTGATTATTCTTGAACATTAACTAGATGCTATAAAATTTTAACACTCCTTGACTGTTAATTACTTACAGCATAAGCCTTTTTTGTAGTTTTGTAGGAAAAATTCTTTTTAGGATTCCTACAGTCTGTTATGGGCTTCCAAAGTTACAAAAAGATGTCAATATTACTCTGAAATTAAATTCTTTTATCCTGGAATCTTTTTATATCTGCTGCTTAAGAACTTAATTATGTAATTTAATTAATTTATATGCCACACTGACAGGATAAATTCACTAATATTGGGGTTTTTTGACTTCACAAATCTCCACAGCATGTAATCTTCAATGTTTTTGGTGGTTTTTCCTGATATGTGGGGCAAATAGTACACTATGAAGCCTTGTAATAGCATGGGAGTATTGTAAATTAGGAAGTTAATTAACCCTTACCCGGTGTTGAAGAAGCTAGAAAACTTTGGAAAGTAAGGAATTACATTTTTTTTAAGTGGTTAATTAACATAAACACTCATGTAGAGGTTGACAAAGAATTTCTGGAAGAATGTTAAGCATAAAGTTGTGTGATTAATAAATCAAAATTAAAACAGTATGCAAAAGCTCTTATTTATTCCCAATTAAGTATTATTTATTCCTGATTGATTTTCACTCAATTTGCATAACACTGTAGCCTAATACATATTTCAAGTAATTTGGGAGGAAAATGAGTAAGACTTAAAATAAAATGTAAAATCAAGAAGTGCTCTGCTGTACTTGTACAGCTGTACCTGAAGTTTTGATGTTTTGAACAGTGCAATTAATTTTAAATTCCCATGTTGTGTATTTGTTTATTTACAGAGACCACTATAAAACAGAATATGAAAAGAGACTGCATGAAGAGTTGGAACAGATTAGGTTGAAAACAAATCAAGAAATTGAGCAACTAAGAAGCACTTCAAAAGAGATGTATGAACGTGAAAACAGGTAGATAAGATGCAGGCAATAACCTAATGAGGGCAAAAATGACCAAGTACTGGTTGATGCTTAGGTATAATCCTGGTTGACTGGCCCTTTGAGAGGTGATCAAAATGTGAGAATTTAAGTTCAGTTATAAAACTGAGAATCTTGTAAAAACTAAAATGAAATTGTACATTATTAAATGACGAACGTCTAACATTGTCTATGGAAAAGTATTATTAAAATTCATGTTCTAGATAAACATTAGTGGTTTGAAGTTTGTTCATATATGTAGTGTTAGTTAGTTAATACAAAATGTGTTGGCTTACCTGTCATGCTATGTGGGCAATCTTGAAACTGTGCCAGGAAACCAGAAGAGGTGTTGATGCAGAAAGTAAAGAAGAAAAAATGAGGGAAACCAATGAGATTTATGCCTTTCTAAAATAAATCTATTTGAGATTGTTTACAGCATTATGATTCACAAAAGCATTGATTTCCTGTAAATTATTATAAAATCCTCTTTTGAAGATCCTAGTTGTGCAAAGACCTGCATATTGAATTTTGTATGTGTGTCATCTTCTTGAACTCTGTGGAATTACATGCAGTTAGGCACATACATAGGCCTCTGGGGATCTAAAGATTTTGACTTTTGGCTCTGGATTTCTTTTTGAGCTTGTTTTTTGCCCCTTTTATTCCTTTAAAATGGGAGGAGCTCTTAATAATTCATTATAACTTCATGGTAGATGTCCTCAAAGTGTCTTGTGGGGAAGGAAATGACTGTAGTAAAAAGATATTTGTGGCATCAGCATCTGTTCCTCTAATAGGTAGTTTTGTTACTGCTCAGAAGAGTGAAAAAAGAACATGACTCCTCCTGTCTGTCTTCTTTCAGTTGACTAGGTTCTAATTAAAAAAAATTACATCATTGAGTAGTTTTGCAAGTGTGAGTAAAATATATATACACACACACACAGACATGCACACCACTTCCTCTATGCAAATTATTTTGAATTACAAAGTATGAATTTAAAACCCCACTGTTGGTGGAGATTTGACAAGGGTCTGTATATCATTGGGAAAGCTACTGAAAGATATTTCACTTGTATCTGGAACAAATTTACAGAAGTTTTGTTCTTCATTTTGAAATAATTACTTCTGAAATGCAAATCCCTTAGATTTGACTTCATATTTTGCCAGAAAGGACTTTTAGTATATGCTCTTTCTATAAAATGCTAAAAAAAGTCCACCATGGGACAGTGCTTCCCAGTTTGAGGTGCCTCTCGGTGGTAAGACAAATGGAACCCCAAATTGTCAGCAAAGCAGTTTGCAATGACGTTGCGCGATGTGATGAGATGCTGATTGTGACTGAAAATAAAGCTAAGCTGCTGGTTTTCATCTTCAGGGTCAAAGCATGGAATGGTATTGCAACTAAGCTAATCTAATACTTGGTTGCTCTTACTCCTTACCACTTTGCCAAGCCTGATGGGCCTGATGTTTCCCATGAATTTATTGGCACTTATTTTACACTTGGATGAGTCAGTTCAAGAAGCTAAAAGGAGCAGGGGAAACCAATAAAAAGGTGATGCTTTCATTCTTAAAAACAGTGTCACTTGTTTGGTTATGGTAAGCGTTGGCTATGTTTGCATTAGCAAGCATGAGTGAATTCACAGGGCATGAGGTTTGACTTTGGATTAGCTGTAGTCTGTTCCCATAGATCGAACACAATTTAGTAGTTTTAAGCACGTTGGGTGCTCTCCCTGAGCACATTTTCTGGCTTGGTTCTGTCTGACTGGAATCCAATTTATGCACTCTAGAATAGTTTTGGGATGTGAACTGAAGTGCAATAAATGGCAGTTGCTAAGAGGTTTATTTCAAAAGCTGATATAGATGCTCTTGTGCTTCTGCTTTCCTTCCCCTGCCCTCATCCCACCTTTTTTTTCCCCATACCTGTTCATGAATCTGTAGGTAGTATTTCTGTCCCGTTTTAGAAGGGTGCCTTCACTTACATGATAGGCTTGCTGGGTACCTGATGGTTCATACGGCCTGTATGTGCAGCCATCAGATAGGTGCTTTCCCTCTTTTAAAATTGCAATCATGCTATCTGAAAACTGGCAGTATCGTTAAGTGTGTTTCCAAGCTCTGCTGATATTTCAGCAGAAGTTACATCATACCTCACTTGCGTCCTTTTTCCTTCTGTTTCATTTTCAGTTGATTGGCTATTCAGTTAAGCAAAACAGTTCATTGTCCAAATGACTTGCTGTATATCTCCTACCATTTAATTTTTATCCCACTTACGTTACTCTAGTCTTAAGGATACAACATTGCACTCTGACCTAACATGCTTGATCTTAATGCTGTTAACAAAATTAATTACCGTGTTCTTATATTTTGGTATGAGTGAGTTCTAAAGAATCTACTCTCAAGATCAGTCCCTGAATTCTATCGGTAAATTCTGTAGCCCAGTAACTCCATTTTTAAAGAAAACTTTGTTATATTTCTCTCATAACCCATCAGCTGTTACATAATTCTGATGTTGATTCTTCATAAGTAACTACTTTCTATTCATATAGAAAGTTGAGTTTAGAAGAGTACCGTTGATAACGTTTCCTTAGTCTAGAAAATAGTCTTTCATCCAAAAATTACACACCTATATAAAATGACCTAGGATAACATTTACATGGGCTTAATAATTTTCCCTTTATTTCTATACATTGACTTTTTTCTTCAAAATTTGCCTGAGACTATAATTTTACTTTTCTTTAAGTAAAAAAATTCCTCTGGGGGAGGGGGGAAGAAACAACTTCAGTGGGAAGAGCTTGGTTGCATCTACGTTAACAGTTTAGTTCAGATGAAGAATGTGGTTTTGAAGTGAAACTTCCTAGTCATTGCTGCTTGCCATGTCTTTGCTTGCCTCACAGTTTGTGCTTGAATTCATGGTATTGTGCTCACATTTGTAGCACATGAACAGAATTCCTTTTAGATGAAGTGAAATTGAAAGGAGTCTCTAAGATCATCTAATATATTCCAAATGCTAGTGGGTGTTCAGATCACAGGAGCAAACCAGTAAAATCCTTGAAAATGGTCCTAATGTAGGTGTCTGGTCCTCCACAACCGCTGTTTGCTCTGCAAATTGGCTGTTACTATGTTGCGCTAAATAATGGAGATACAACTTGTAAGCAGTATCTAAACAGTACTTCCACTAAGTGCAGTTTATTGCAATGGTATGCTACAGGCAGACTAAAGGTTAACAGACTATTAATACCTATATTAATACTATATGTATTACTCTTCATATGATACTGTTCTCATTTGTGTCAGTGAAATAAGAATGAGCTAGTTTGCAAGTCTTGACTGATTCTTGGTTAAAAAATTGAAAAAAGTACAGATTGATTGCAATAAAATGTGTTACTTTATGGTTCTGTGCAGATCAAAAATGATGCCAGCAACAGAAGCCAGAAGGAGACACCAATGATATGCCAAAACCTATATATTGGACTAGCTAGCCAATTAGTGATATGTGGAAGTAGGATTTCTATGCCTAGCTAATCTTTTCCTGCTCTATCATGAAAGTTGTGAGTCATCTCAGCTGGGAGGACAGCAATCCCCTAGTTATTAATGAAATACCAAGCAAAATTATTGGAATTTTTTTAATTCCTACAAAAAATAAGTAATTTACAGTTCTAGTATTCTAGAATTATTCATATATTTCTGCATATAAATAGGTGGTTCAATCATTATTTTTAGAATTTCAGAACTGGAAACTTTGCTGGTATATATGAAACTAATCTAAAGTAAAGCCTCTGTAATTAATAGGTATATAGATAGGCAGACCCCTCTATCATTTGATGAGAATTGAAGAAGGTAATATTGAAGTTCAGATCAGTCAGTAGAAATTCATGAAGCAAAACAGTCTTTTTCCTAACATATTCTTGACAGAATAACTTTTGTTTTCTTCAGAAATTTGAGAGAAGCGAGAGATAATGCTGTCGCTGAAAAAGAAAGAGCAGTTGTTGCTGAAAAGGATGCTTTAAGAAAATATGATCAACTCTTAGAACAGTAAGTATCTTTTAAAATGCATATGAAAAAATGTAATGGTATAACTGTATGTCTAAGGAGTTCTAGGTAGGAGGAATGACTGCTTTGGCTTTCTGCTTATAAAGAGTAAATTGAATTGCAAACATTTTGTTTAAATGAAGTTACAGATTCTAGTGGTTAACTTTTTTTTTCCGAGTGCAGTAGCAATATGAAAGTTTGTTTCTTCTCCTACAATCCCATAAAGACAAGCAAACATAATTATGCATGTCATAGGAAGAAGGTGAATTTCATACTGTACAGTAACAGTGGTCAAATTCTGAACCTGTTCTGTTGGGTTTTTTTCTTCAGTTGAAAGTAGAAAACTATGTTGTATGATTACTTCAATTAATAGTTTTTGTAAAGTGTGGATTGAGAGCAGTAGTCATGAACAGTTACGCTTGCTACATGCTGTTTCTTGCGTCTTTTACTATAACTGTTTTAATTTTTGTAAATTTAGGATATTACCTGTGGTAAATTATGAGATAATGTAAAACTATGGACAGTGATCAAAGCTGTTCTGGGTGAGTTTGTCATGTGTCCTTAATTTTATACTTGATTCATTGTTTAATCCACATCTTTTTTTCTAAAATGAAAAAGTCAGTTCATTAACCAACTGTACCACCTAGTCATCTACTCAAAGAAAATACTTGGCGTGAACTGGTTTTGCTTCAAATTGTTTTTAATTGCAAGTAGTAATCTGATAAATTGTTGTTACCTTAAGCATAGGTACAAATTAATTAAAGCTTTTAATTTTTATGTATAACTCCTAGATTGCAATGATGATATTACTGAAGAAATAGCATTGCCCAGTGTAGCCACAAAGGACTGAAAAAATATCTGTGCTAACTAGTGGTGTGAAAAAACAGGGGTGGTTCTAGATGGTTCAGAGGACTTGATATCCACATTGAGTTTCAGGGGGTTGACTTCAGATTAATTCTAGTTCGGGCTGAATGGGCCAAAGGGTGCTGAATGCCTTTTGGTGGTTAGTGTGTGTTGTAGATGTTCTTGGACCTTCAAAAAGGATAGCAAACTCTGAGATGATGGCCCCACAATGCAAATCAAAATGTGGAAATCAAAGCTGGTTAAGTGGGGACAACTAGGAAACTTAGTCAAAACTGGTCTTCTGAGTCAAAATAAAATCCTGATATGAGGCAACTGTGTCTTTCTTTCTGATACCCCTGCCTTTCACTGTGATTACTTACTATGACATGTGGGGAGTTCATATCTAACTGGAAGCTCTTCTGGAAAGTAGGTCCACCATATGATAATTTGAGTATGCACACTTTCTTGTTTCTATTGAAAATACCAACTTTATAATTCTTACCAGAGAAACTACTTTTCTGTTCTGCTGTATACCCACTCATATAGTGCCTTTTTTTTTCATATTGTTGCTTTTTTGAGGAGGGAAGTTCCCCTGCAGTCAGAAACGTAGGAAGAAGGTTTTAAAATGAAAGCTTTAGAGGGGAGAAAAAGAAAGTTAGTAATATGCCATTTGTTGTCATCTTGCTTGGTACATTCATGCTTCTGTCCTCCTGTAGCTTTTCCTAGTGATAAGCTCTCCAATTAAGTAAAACTCTCCTTTCTTCAATTTAAATAATTTGATTAATACTGGGTTTTGGAGTTCAAAGTAGTAGATTATCCCTCAGAAGATTATGCTTTTCAGAGGAAAAAACTTCTGCCTGGGAAAATGGAAAACCCATACTTCTTTAAAATGTAGGTGTCTCTCTTTAAAATTACCTCCCTTCTAACCACAGTACAGGTATCAAGACCGTGACTTTTTCTGTATACCGAATCATCTTACCTAAATGAACTGCAGGGTAACAAACTGACATGGTGAGATGGAATAAATGCTTTAACAGACCCCAAATTCTGAATTTACTGTGGACTGACATGTGGCAATTCTGTGGAACAAAGAAATCTTCTAAGATCACCAGAAGTCCCTGAGATCAAAAAGGAATACCTGTGTTGTCCATATTTAAGTGATTATAACAGCTAGTTCTACTTCAGTGAAAACAAGGTGACTCATCGTAGTTACCACTGGTATCATAATCTGTATAAACAAACATGTTTGAAAGCCTCAGAAGTCTGTGGAATGTTGACTGGCCTGAATGGTGGTTAAATAAAGCCCCTGGCAAGTCTTGTGATCAGAAGTGTAACTAATACCCAATTTTCTAGTCAAGTGCAGTTATTTTCATTTTTCTTCCTGATGTTTGTGATAGCTTTTTGTAAACAGTTGTTTACAAATGCCAAGAAAATACTGAAGTGATAATATTCGTGTAAGAGTAATACTGAGAAAGAATCTGCTGTTTCAACCTCAGAGTAGATCACTATGTCAGGATGTAAGTTTTGTTCCTCTCTGTTGTTATACAGCTGTAAATTCACTGTGAGAATGCACGTTTCATTCACCTGTGACAATGAAAAAAACTTAACTGATTTGATATTTTGGATTAAACTGTGGTCAGTGTCACACATGTTCTAAACAAAATTATGACCAAATGGAAACATTTTCACTTTGTTTTAAACTGCTGGTAAGGTGACAAAGACTTTTTTTCTAATTTTAAAGCTTTATTACCTCAATTGAAAGTGTCTCAGGGTTGAATGACGAGAGCAATTCTATAATAGCTCCATCATCATCTACATAGTAAAGTGCAGATGTTAAATACGTTCCAACTCTTCCTTCTGAATATTCCTGGAGTGTTATTTTCAAACTATTGACTGTTAATCTGTTACTCACTTCTCCTTGCCAAAAAAACCCCCAACCCTACAAAACAATAATAACAAAAAACCAGAACAAATGCATCCTGGTTTCCTATCATTTTTTTCCTACTGCTTAAATTTTCCAGTTTCATATAAGGTGCAACATCAAACTGAAATGGTTCTTCTGTTCAAAGTGGACTCTTAAGGTCTAATATGAGGTGAACTTCTTGTATGAGTGGGTAACCTCAGGGGATACCCACAAGAGCCATCTCTTGCCTTTGATTGTTCACTTCCTTTAAACCTTAAGGAGTGTAATGACTTTTTCCAGGGCTGTATAGCTCAGCTCTATCAGTGGAAACTGGTTTAAAAATTCCAGAATTTCTGGGAACACAAGGGAAATCCATAGATGGTGTGATTTTACAAAATCTTACTTTTCTTGGTGACAAAACCCCCTGTACTCTGTTACAGTTGATTGCTGCTCACATGATGTACTCCAGATGATTTTTCTTTTCCTATCTTTGTAATGGTAAAATGAGAAGTGTAGAAAAATGAAGAGAAACAAAATAGGTATGCAATAAACAGAAAAGGAATATTCAAGAAAATTGTGTAATGGCAATACTTTTCTTTCAACTTTGCAGTAGGCACTAGTTATAAAAACACCTCAGTTTTGTAAAAGCTAGTGGGAGGTTTAAATTCCTGCCTCTGTCTAAGAAATACTAGGATATTTTTAATGATGCACCTTTTTTTTTTTTCTTACTTGAATATGCACAGGTGATGAAAGGGCATTTTTAAACAATGTTTTTATATTTGGGTTGAGTAAAGTCAGGATGATGGCTACAAAAAATAGTTGAGTTTTAGCTTCTACACAAATTCCAAAGGATTTTGGATTATTATTTAAACATTTCTGGATTGATCTGTTTAGCTCAGCTATTTAAAACTATTAGATTTGTAATGGACAATCAGCTACAGGTAAAAATACCTTTAGGAGTATTTTTAGTATTTCTATTTAGAAATGCCTTTCTCAACAAAAACCAAAATAGAATAGAAGTCACTGACATTTCTTGATGGCAATTGTCTGTACTTCATAGGTTAAAAAAGTATACAAAAAGTTCTCTGTATGTTTGTGTTTACCTATTTAATGCTTTTCTTCCCAGTCAGCTGCAAGCTGTGTGTACATTTTGGAGACTTCTTTTAGTCTATCCATTAATCTTTATAATTCAATTTTATTTTTTTTTTACCTCTACTTTCTTTGTTGTTTGTAATTGTGGTACTTTTTAGAATTCATTTGGCAGTGAGATTATTAATGCTATCTCTTCTTAGTCATCTGTCTTAAACATTGTTGGTGATTGGGAGAGGTGATCAATCCTGTTCATAAAATGGGTGCATAAATTAGATGAAATTAAGATCCCTGTATCTTCTTATTAATTGCAGACAAGCCTAGAGAACTATCTTAGATGAGAAGATAATTCAATAAATTTACTGAATAAATAAGTGTTCTACTTTGCATTTAGAAACTCTGCTGAGTATGGAGGAATCTCATTATTGGATTAGCATTTATTTCATTATACATTCATTGTTAATAGAAACATTAAAATTAATTATTTGCTCCTTCTATTAACATGTTTTTATAATCCGGATGTTGCTAACTGCAATGACAGGATTCTAATCTGAAAATTATTAAGTCAATGTATATCTCTGTGCTAGACTTATTGCTAATATTTAAATAAGGGCCTATTATCTCTTTAAGAGTGTTTGTGTAAAATGAGGATTTAAATACGAATAAAAAAAAAAAAATCCATGGTCAAAATATTTTTTTGCTAAAGCTGCCATAACCCTATATTAAAAACTGCTGTCATAGCCCTTTACTCCCTAGACGTGGCTGCTACTTTTGTATATGAAGCACTTTGTAATCCCTTGAATTGAAGAACTATGTAGGTCTTGAAAGTTACTGCTGCTTTAAATCTTGAGTTTCAACTAGCTTCATTAGTGTTTTCTGAAGTACTTTTTTGGTAATAATAATTTGCTGCTGCTCTATTTATTTATGACTTCTATAGTATGATGTGTATATGCAATTTTGATACTACTTAGGATTTCTATCAGAATAAAGCTGAGCCCTTTGCTGTCACTGTTAGACCTTCTCTAGATTTCAGCCCTAGCCAATATAATTACTAGACATTTCCCATAAAAACAACAATCATCTTGTTCTCCTGATGAGAAAGTTAAGTACAAGGTTCAGCTAAAAAGGTAAAATTTCATGAATGTCATGGAAATGGCTGAAAGACACCCTCTTGGAAGTTCAGAATCAATGCAAAGAATGCAGTGAAAATACCAGGAGTGATACTATGATGGAGAAGCAGAGTAGTAGTCCATTTCCCAGGTGACTGGGTCTAGTTTGTTCCCAAGCTGTAGAAGCAGCACTGAAGTCCATAACAAAAAACAAATCTATGCATCCTGTATTTCTACTGAAATGACGGGGGAGGCTCCTACTCTTTTTCCCTGTTTTTCTGAGGGTATGTTTATTTGGAGTTTACATCTTAATGGATGATTCTAAGCTGCATTTTAATAAACAGAAGGAGAAACCCTAATTAGCTGATTTGATGAAATAGATAAACAGTAGTGTTAGGAAGACTGCACACTTGCTAAGGCATGCCTAGTTGTCTTTAGTTGTTCCCTAATAAGGATCTCAAAATTTTACATTCTTAGCTAAGATTGTGTTCTTCCAAAATGAATGCTTTTAAGCCCTGTAACTAGTCACTTCATAGCTGTAACTGTCTTGATGTTGTAGTATTATCAATGTCAAGACTCATAGGAATGATAAGTTAGGCTGATGGCTGACCTTTCTGAGCTTCATTACATCTGGAACGCGGGCTTTGAAGTTTGTTCTCTTACTGTGCAAGGAATGTTCAATGATTATATTTATAGCACTAGAAATCTTTTTATTTCAGTTCCTCTTGCCCCAGCTCCTAAGAAATAATTCCCACAAAACATTACTGGCCTCTGAAGGATGCTTTGGGAAGGTTGTAATATGAACATATCCTCGTATCATAAAGATTTCCGTTAAGCCTTGATGTTCTCGTTTTACCTGTTCATTTCCTGCTAGCCAAAATGCCTTAATCTTAAAACATGAAGATTAGTGAAGGCAAAATGTTAAAAACCTGTGATGGCTATTATGCTGAGTACCTCAGAAACTATTTACTCTTAAGTCCTTACAGTTTTTTGTAGCCTGGAGAGGATGAAAATGTATCAGTGTCATTTGAGTACAACTTTGAAAGCAGTTATAAATTCCTCCAAAGAAGCATTATACAATGTAAAGGTGCTGCTTCTTAGATTTCATCTATTTCTTGAATTATAGGGTTGAAACTTCCACTGCAGTCCATGATTTTGCTATGATTATTAGTATTCCTCATGTATACACAGGTTTTTGTGATTTGCTGTGCACAGCTTGTCATTAATGATGAGCAATGACAGGATAGGCAAATAGGGGTCCTTTGGAACTCATTACCAAATGATGTTCCACGTGCTAAAAGTTTACATGGGTTAAAAAGGAGCCTCAAAAAGCCCAGAGATAAATTTGAGAATTACTTAACAAGTAGAAACCACATCCAGTTCAGGAAATCCTTGAGCTAGAAATAGTTGAGCACTAGTACCAGAGGATTAGGGAGAAATACAATCTATGCAGAAGTTTTTCTTGCTCTTCTCAAAACATACACTTTTGGCTATAGTTGGAGACAGGATTATCAGGCTATGTGGGCCTTTCGTCTGATAGAATACAGCTATTCTATGTACAGCTCTTCTGTGTAGAACAGAAGCTATGAAACACTGGGAAACTTCTCAACCTGTTTGCATCAAGCCTGTCTAAGCTGGATGTAATGACAAGATATAAATGAAAGCATTTATCTGAAGATGAAGTTAATGTGATTTTTATTTTACTTTTTTATAAGATTGTTACATATGTCAGGTTATCTGTGCAAACGGTATTTATTTCTGGAATGTTTCTAACCATCTGAGCTTGAAGGATTAAATTTGTGTGTGAAGCCTTTAGCAGCATTAGGTAGCCCAAAATACTAACACTTCAATGGCAGATGAGGAAAGGATCTGTTTATAGGAAACTCCAAGTACATGGCTTTTAGAATACAGAAGAAAACCAAGTTACAAATAATATGACTGTACATACATGCAGTGATTGTTAGTTGCATATGTCTACCAAAACTGTGCATTATAATGCCTATTCAAAAGCCAAATTCTTCAAAGCAGGGATGTTGTATTTTCTGTACAGCTGTACAAAAATTTTGATACTCAAATGGTGGCTCTTTATGCAATATTATATTTCAGCCTAATAAACCCATGAAAGTTTTCTTTTAATAGTAATTATCTTCTGGAATTACATTCTAAATTTGTGGTTCTGTTCTGATTATCCTCTGGAAAAGGATGTAATGCTATACTCCTATCTGGACAACTAGCTGTTGAAGAACAGTCTGTCCAAATAGGTGTTTATGTAGTTTGAGAAGGAAGTTACAGCTCTGTAATCTTATGGATCTCATAGTAAATTCATGGGAAACTCTGAAATGTTAGTCATGAAGACTGACATTTATGAGAGAGTGCTTTGGGCTGCGTTTTGGCCAGAGCTTGTCGTCTTCAAAATCACATTCAAAGTGTTGAGAAAATGTTAGGTATAACTGGAAGCCTTAACTCTACTGCTCTCAGCCTGGTCCTCACTTGTATGGTGGTGATACCTGTTTCATGTAAGTAACTCTCATGAATAAGGAAGGCGGTAGTATATTGTTCTGGAATTGAGGGTAGCTAGTCCATTTGTAAATGAATAAATGAAGGACTATAAGTAAAAGAAGGACCTGATGTTCACAAACGTGCTACCAAAACAGCATACATCAGTGAGACGAGGTACTTTCAGGCCGTAAGCCACAAGGAGCTGTTTGCCTTGGGCATTAGTCCATCCAGCATTGACTATGTCTAATTAATCTTAATTGTATTGAGGACTTCTCAAAAGAGAGGGACGTATGATATTTACAGGTAGTGCTCACAGCTGATGACACCATTCACAACTGATGGAACAACCATGCGAGTCCTTGGCAGCCTGTTTGCTGCTTTCTCTCTTCATGAGATTGGCTTGTCTGGTCACCGGTGCCTCGATGAGGAGAGAATGGGAAGACCAGGGTTGGAGGGCTGACTTCCCCTTTGCATAGACTTGTTTCTAGGTAAGATTTCCTGAAGAATGTATCCCAGACTTTTTCAAGATTGGCTCAGAGTTGTTTACATTCAGGGAGACCAGTAATATTTTTTTTTTTTTTTTTTTTTTGAAACTACACGCCTTTAGCACTGAAGTATTGCATCACATAGTGGATAGTGGGAAGGCCATGTCCTTTAGTTTACTCAGTGCAAAGTTATTGCAAAGATAATTTTTACAGCTGTTTGTGTTTCTAGCTAAACGATCTAAAGGCACAATTGTGTCTACTTACATGACTATCTGAGTAACTGTGTAAGAATATTCTGTGAAACCAGCAAAATGAACATGCAGTTAATGTTCAGTGCATAGTTAACCAGAGTTCAAGAGCTTGCTCAGAAATACCTTGATCCTGGATGACTGTAGGGTGGTAATGTGACATGCTAGCAGCATTTTTACCAGACATCGTTTAGCCCTAGTGGCATTTAGATGTGACGTGACATTTGAATTGTGAGGACACCAAAAGGGTCATACTGTTATGAGTTATTTATGATATCAGTGAGTATATAGGTATGAACTAGTTTTACATTTTTAAAAAAAAAAAATTACTTACAAACAGAACTTTAGTAAGACCAAAGTGAGATGGGAACGTTTGTTCTGGATGGGCCTCTGAGGGAGCACTGGATAAAAGCAGATATGCTGGACTGCTGTTTATGGTAGCTAGTGATGATTAGTGAGAGGATTTGTAATTCTGTGGTAGGAGGAGTGTGATGAGAGGCAGTAAGGACAGAGAACCTGGGAACTGAAGAAACCCAACAGAGATGGAATGGAAGGGTGCATATGAAAGAGCAAACCAAAGGGCTTTACTACAAGGAGTAAAGGGCTTCTGTAGTTCTTACCACTGGGTAGAATTCATAAAAATGTTGCTCGTATGAACATATACTGCCCAATCCTTTCTTATAAGCCCTGTTTATTAGCAGGCTTTTGCACTTGAAAGTAAACTAATGTTGACGGCTTGAAAACCATGTTGCACAGACCACCCTGCAAACTTTCATGAAGCATGGAAAGGGTAGGGCTTGTGTGCATGCGCCCTTTATAGGTGCTTTAGAAGCAAAAAAATTGCCATAGCTTGTGCTAGCTTCTCATCCACAGAATAAAAATTTCTACAGGCAGCATAACTTGAGAACGTTTCTCTTAAAGGGAATCATAGAATCATGGAATCATAGAATGTTTTGGGTTGGAAGGGACCCCTAGAGGACTTCTAGTCCAACCCCCCTGCAGTGAGCAGGGACACCACTAACTAGATCAGGTTGCTCAGAGCCCCATCCAACCTGGCCTTGAATGTTCCCAGGGATGGGGCCTCCACCACCTCTCTGGGCAACCCCTTCCAGTGTTTCACCACCTTCGTTGGAAAGAATTTCCTCCTTATAGCCAGTCTAAATCTACCCTGCTTCAGTTTAAAACCATTACTCCTTGTCCTGTCACAGCTGGCCCTACTAAAAAGATTTTCCCCATCTTTCCTATAGGCCCCCTTTAGGTACTGAAAGACCGTAATCAGGTCTCCCCGCAGCCTTCTCTTCTCCAGGCTGAACAAGCCCAACTCCCTCAGCCTGTCCTCATAAGAGAGGTGCTCCAGCCCTCGGATCATTTTAGTAGCCCTCCTCTGGACCTGCTCCAACAGTTCCATGTCCTTCTTGTGCGGAGGGCTCCAGAGCTGGACGCAGTACTCCAGGTGAGGTCTCCCCAGAGCAGAGTAGAGGGGCAGAATCACCTCCCTCGACCTGCTGGCCACGCTTCTCCTGATGCAGCCCAGGGTACGGTTGGCCTTCTGGGCTGCCAGCGCACATTGCTGGCTCATGTCCAGCTTTTCATCCACCAGCACCCCCAAGTCCCTCTCGGCAGGGCTGCTCTCGATCCTTTCCTCCCCCAGCCTGTACTGATACCGGGGGTTACCCCGACCCAGGTGCATGACCTTGCACTTGGCCTTGTTGAACCTCATGAGGTTCACAGAGGCCCACCTCTCCAGCCTGTCCAGGTCTCCTTGGATGACATCCCGTCCTTCTGGTGTGTCAACCGCACCACTCAGTTTGGTGTCATCCGCAAACTTGCTGAGGGTGCATTCGATCTCGCTGTCTAAGTCATTGATGAATATATTGAACAGCACCGGTCCCAGTACGGACCCCTGAGGGACACCACTCGTCACCAGTCTCCATCCGGACATCAAGCCAGCCATTAACCACTACCCTCTGGATGTGACCATCCAGCCAGTTCCTTATCCACCGAACAGTCCACCCATCAAATCCATAGCTCTCCAATTTAGAGAGAAGGATGTTGTGGGGGACCGTGTCAAAGGCTTTGCAGAAGTCCAGATAGATGATGTCCATTGGTTTTCCTTTGTCCACTGTTGTTGTCACACCATCATAGAAAGACACTAGGTTCGTCAGGCAGGACTTGCCCTTGGTGAAGCCACGCTGGCTATCTCGAATTTTCTCCCTGGCCTCCATGTGCCTTAGCATAGCTTCTAGGAGGACCTGTTCCATGATCTTCCCGGGCACAGAGGTGAGGCTGACAGGTTGGTAGTTCCCAGGGTCTTCCTTTCTACCCTTTTTGAAAATGGGCACAATGTTTCCCTTCTTCCAGTCACCAGGGACTTCACCTGACTGCCATGACTTTTCAACTATCATGGAGAGTGGCTTGGCGACTACATCGGCCAATTCCCTCAGGACTCTGGGATGCATCTCATCAGGTCCCATGGACTTATGTGCGTTCAGGCTCCTCAGGTGGAAGTAAGCTTCTTCCGTCAAGTGGCAGTGTAGTTGTAGAAATAGATGTCCTAGAAATTTAATTTAGGTTCCTTTGAGATGAAGCTTGGGTGTTATGTAAAATGTTAGTCACTTAGTCCTTTCATAAAATGTTAGATTTCATAATATACACGTAAAATGTAAATGTACATAATTTCACTTACAAGCCTATTTGTATATTTCTTCTAAAATTTAAATACTGGATATATTGTCAAAATGCTGCATCTTTTTGCTGATATTTTAACATAAATACTACTGCATGTGTATGCATATAATCTAGTTTAAGCCTTGATGTGGAACTTGTCATCTGGAATTGTTTTCATGGATATTCTAATTGTTTCATGGAAAGTGTTCGTTGCCATGGGTAAACAGATATAGAAGTGCACTGATTCATCCCTTCTGAAATTTTGCTTAATGTTTGCTCTGATTTCTCTGAGATCTTAACCTTTTCTTTTCCAGAAGTATAATCTAGATCATAAGTTTCAAGATGCTTCAAAAAGTTACATCTTTCCATTTTCTTGGATACGTTGCTGGGGTCACCGGAATTGGTTGTGGGTTGTAGAGAGGGGAAGACTTTGCCCCATTCAAAACTCTACAGGAAGGGGAGAAAGTTTTGTTTGTGCAAAATGGTACTGTAAGTAGATGAAAGTAACTAGAAGCCCTAGTTCTTCTCTTTATACGCCCCTTGATTCAAGCAATTAACTCACTCTCAAGTCTCTGAGTATACTCAGTAATACTGTTTCTCTGAACAGTAGAGGATTAAGACAGTGTGACTGATGTAAATACTGTATGCCCCTGTGAAATGCCCAGAACTGGGTGGAGTGAAGCCTTGATTGAAACCTTCATTTTAAGACTTTAAGCCTAAAACCATGTGAGGAAATACTGTATCTTTTTTTTGTCTCTTGCATGTTCTTCTAGGACACTTTTGGTTTTACAGGCAGTGTACTTTTTAGAAGCTAGTGGGACTGGGTTTTTTGGTTTTAGATTGGTCCCTTATGACACTCTGTTCCCAGTCACAAGTTGTGAAATCTGGGTTTAATTTCTGTGTTATGTCAAAGTTCTGAGTTTTTTTCCAAAGTATTCTATACGCATAGATAAATGGGGTACATTTCAGGTTTATTTTCTCAGTGCCAGATGAATGCTGCTTTTCAAAGAAAGAAAAATCTTTTTGAAGTGCATTTGCTGCAAGGTACTTGCATTATTAAAGTGTGCAGATGAACAGAAAGTAGTTGACATGCTACAAGTTAGAAAAGAGCTACCTTATGCTAATTTGTTTGCCTGCCAGGGCTCTCCCTGCATTTTCTTACTTTCTGAAATAATCAAATCTTCCTTTTGTCCTTTGTCTCAAATGGTTATCTGTTTATACAGAACAACTGTATTAAACAGTTTTAGTTTATCCATTAGAGTAAGCAAAAATAATTGCAACCTTTTTTATCGCTAAATTGATATGTTTTGGCAGAATTGTTTGTGAATTATTTTTAAAGATAGCTTTTACATTTATCTTTGTAAGACTCTCTTGTTATGCCAGCTGTCTAAATCTTTTCATAAACTTCAGTTAAAAGAAACATATTTTCCATGATTATTTTAAAATATAATGTTTACTGGAAGGGAAGTCTAGTGAATTCCCACAGATGAAGTGTGAGTGTATTTCTCCCACTTGTAAATGAGTTCTTATTTCCTACAGTACATATTCTGGTACCACAATGAGTCATTTTCAACATGTTTTAGTTTAGCTTCTAAAACATTTAAAAACTTGGCAGATACATGTAAATGAATCTTACATCCAGTTTTAGAAGCTGCTTCCAAATAATATTTTACTAACATGATGACTGTGAATAGACCTTTCAGAATGCAGAAGTGTCCTTTGTGATAAACCTATAAGCCTAAAAGCATTTGCAGAGGTCTGTCTTTTTTTTTTAACCTTTAACTTGTTTTGGTTTAACCATCCTGTAGAATAGGGAGAATATTTTTGTGAAAAAAGCCTTAAGGTTTAGAGGCGAAGTGTTGTTAGTGGAGTATTGTAGCCAGGCAAGTGATAGCTTTTTTTAGGTATATGAACTGAATTTTGCAAAATTCCATGCTGTTTTATTTTACAATTTTAAAACTTTTTTTCAAAATAAATACAGTGCCATCTCTGGTTCAGTATGATATTATGTAAGGTTATATATGCCATTCCATTCTTTAATCTGTTTCCTAATATGTTAGCTTGACAGTTCAAGTATTAGAAGTGAATTCAAAATTAAATAGTTTGTATGATTAAAAGGGACTTACAGGTAATGGGGGTGGAGTGGGAAGAAAATGGAGGATGCAGACCAGGCATACTTATGTTGAAAACAACCAAAACCAACCAACCAACCAAACAAAAAAACCCCAATTGAGAATCACCAATGTTCCATTTGTGAGAAAGTTTATTTTACTTTCATTTATCTATTACTTAAAGAATATTTCTTATTTTAACTTTCTTGTCCTGGCTTCATGGTATCTGGAACATTTATTATCAAGGGACCTGAGATAATTTGCTCACATGTTAATACCTATGCTTACACACACTCACATTTCTGCAGTCTGGATTTGAATACAACCATAAATTTTTTCCAATTGCCGGCAGCATTTGTCTTGTCTATGCACGGTAGGGACAACTTTGCAAGTCTGTTATTACTCTCTGTTCCAACTTAACCATCTGTATGTTGTCCACGATGCAACCCCATGTTATCAGTAAGTTGTTCTTACTGTAATTACCACCCTTAAAAATTTCTTTAGATTTTTATTAGACGCTGAAGAAGATGGGGAAAACATTTAAAACTCGGATTACTAAGTCTTTCATTTAAAGATTTCCTGGAATCCATTTTCCCTTAGTTGTGCGATACAACGTATAAAGGAAACCTGTTTCAAAACCCTTCTACCCTCCCACCCCCCAATTAGTCTTAACTATATTAGGTTTTCATCAAGGAGAAAATCGAAAAGAGGAGGGGGAGAAGTTAGTTCAGGGGATTGAGAGTCCCAATTATTCTGACAGAAAAATACAAATACATTCTTCTCCTTCCATTATGTCAAAGTTGTTGTGAAACTTGCAGGAGATTGATGATGGGCAAAAGAAGAAAGGCGAAAAGATGAGGGGTAGGGAATGTAAATAAAGAAAGAGATAAAAGAGAGAGCAGTCATGAAACCTTTACTGACTAGGGTTCATCTGAATGTAGAATATGTAGTGCAGTTTACTAGTCGTTCTCTTTAGAAGAGTGGTCTAAGCCAGGCAAAGACAAAACAATTGCATGAAGGCATTGGGTGAGTGGAAGGCAATGTACTGGGGATGGTGGAAAGGTCCGTTTCTTCCATCCTGCCCATCCAGTTACTTCTGTATAGCTATTTGCAGAGGTGGAAACTGTAAATCTTATTTATGGTAACATTTGATACGCATTTTGTTCTCCTAACACTGAAAACCTTTGAACATCCATTTTTCAGAGATCTCAGTTTCTTTCATACCACTGTTTCAGAATTTTGTGATCTTTTTGAAGCATTTTTTTTTTTAATGTAATATATTGTTAGACTTTGGATGAGTTCAAACATTAGTTTCTGAGAAAAGTAAGTAAATGCAACATGGATTTCAGTACAGCTTTTACTGTGGCTGTCATCAGTCCTGTCTAACTTTAAATGCCTGTGCTGGGATGAAATCGTGTCTCTAAGGTACTTGTTTCTTTCTGTTGACTTGTAGAGGGGGTCTACACAACTAGCTCAGATGCAGTTACCCACGTTTTAAACATCTGAAGCTAGGTGAGGTGAGTCTACCTGTCTTTTCTGAGTTAAAGGAGTTCAGCATAGACCCTTTTCACAAACTCATGGGCTTTGGAGATTTTATGCTTTACCGTCATTCTTACTGAGTCCTCTTCCAATGCACAATCTTTAAGCATTTGTCCAAAAAAAATTGAGTGTTTTTATTATGAAGTATGATATACTTTATATGCTGCTTTTTTCTTTTTTTTTTTTTTAATGGACTCTGCTAGATCTAGAGTTGTGATTATACAAAGGATTAGATCTGTTTAATGAAACTACAGAAGGCAGGAAGATACCATGCTCCTTCAAAATTTTCAATCTTAGCTATGTTACAGTAAGTCTTAAAAGAGTTACCACACCCAAATGAAGAGGAAGCTTGTATTTGTCTTTTTAGAGTAAAGTGGAGAAAGCACAGGCAAAAATTGGATAATACACCATACTGTTTCCGTAATGTAAAATGCCTGTAAGTGACTTGGGGTCTAAATGTGACAGCACCATTAAACAGAATATACAATAACTATACTTAAAATGTAATACATGGTTGATAAGTATGGGTTTTGCACATGCTAATAGATTTCCAGCAGGTTGTCATAGTGATATCTGGGGGTAGATTTTCCTTGACTAGATTCCACTGAAACCTTACCAATACCTCCTATTCTCAAGCACCACCTAACCTCAGAGGCACTTAAAATCAGTCTGCATTCCAAGTTGGAGCACATTTAGGTAGAGGTCCCTATGCATGCTCGGAAGTCTCCTGGTTTGGAAGGCTAAGTGCTTATTTTGATATGGGTAGGGAGGTGCTTGAACTCTGTTCAAGTCCCTGAAGGGCCTGTTTTTATTAGATCATGGCTAACTCACTCAAAAATGTTGAGTTCACTCCAGAACACTGTTAGAAGAAGAGGTAATGGCTAAGTTTGCCTCTTTTGTAACCTGCTTTCAGCACTCGCCCAGGAAGTTCAAGACCTTGGCCCTTTCCCTCTCAGCCTCCCTAATTATTTAAACGGTTTTTGATGTTACCTGGAAGTTATGTCAATTTGCCCAGAATTATTGGCAACAAGTATTGATACACATATTGCATGAGTCAAGCAAAATGCCACAAAAGAAGAAAAATAAACAAATTTGAGGGATTTTTTTTGTGAAAGCTGATCATACAAATCCTCAAGAAAATTATAAAAATTCAATTGAAATATAACTTTTTTATCCACATTAATTGCCTTTTTGCATTTCTTTTTCCGTTATTTAAAAAAAAAAAACCTACAAATGTGGATATTGGCAATAAAGTGGTTACCTATAAGTTTATAAACATAATTTTGAGAGTGAGCCTTTTGCGTCATTGATTCTTTTGTCATTGCATGTAACTTTTTCATAAATTAAACTCTGATCTCTGTTATTCCTAGTGGAAGCTCTTCTGATTGTCATGTTGGAGTTTTAATCTCTGTTCTAAGATTATTTTCTCCTGATTTATAGCAAGGAGTTCTGATGCCAGCATTAGTCCTCAAGTATCTGTTGTTTTGCCCTCTTATAATCTTAGTCAGACTTTATTTTCCTAGATTGTAGCTTATCTGACTTCTCAGGGGATAGATTCCTTGTTCTCTTGAACAACCAAGTGCCATTTCTTCTAATCTTAACCTTCCTCCAACACCAATAACTGGAATTCTGAACAATATTTCAGATAATTTCCTGATCTGTCTTGTATGATACCATCATTTCCACTAGATGTACCTTAGTGATTCCTGGAACTGTCTTTTGCATAGTTGGATCGTCTTAGCAGTTTAGTTATCCTGATACCATGTAATGTATCTATATCCTTTGCCTCAGTCCATTCCAAGTGTCTGGATGAAAAGAGATGCCACCTTAAGTTTTCTAGCCCTGCTCTAAGTCCTGGATTTGTATGTTCATTCTTATTTGGTTTTGTGATTATGCTACTGATGTAGGAATCACACTCTCCAGCATATCAGAGAGGCACATCACTCTGGAATTTGTGCAGTCTTTTTGCTCCAAGTTCTCAACATGAGATACAGCTTACCTAAATGTAGGTGTACGCAGCATGGCTACTGCAAAGGAATTGCAAACATCTAAGATGTCATTACAGTAAGCGGAAACTTAGTAAGCATGATCAGTGGGGTTTGGAGAGCCATTCAGCTGACCAAATAAAGGTTGCTGCCTCAGGGCCGCAAAGGGTTCTCTTTATGACTTTTTGACTGCAATGACTAGGTTTTTACCAGTCACACTGGGGACATAATTTACAGACAGATGCCTAAGCCTTTCTATAAGCTTAAATTAAAAATCACAGAATGGTTGAGGTTGGAAGGGACCTCTGGAGGTCATCTTGTCCAACCACCCCACTCAAGCAGGGCCACCTAGAGCCAGTTGCCCAGGATCCTGTCCAGATGGCTTTTGAATATCTCCAAGGATGAGGACTCCACTCCACAGCCTCTCTGGACAACCTGTGTCAGTGCTCTGTCAATCTCACATTAAAAAAAAAAAAAAAAAAAAAAAAAGTCTTTCCTGATGTTTAAGTGGGACCTTCTGTGTTTCAGTTTGTGCTTATCACCTCTGGTTCTGTCAGTGGGCACCACTGAAAAAAGCCTGGCTCCACCTTCTTTGTGCTTTCTTAGAGGTCTTAAGTGTACACCACACAGGTAGCAATGAACTATAACATCTAAGCAAACAATGGAGTCTTTAATCTGGAAGCTGTAAGTAGTAGTATGATGGTACAATAAAAGATAATGTCACACAAACGTCAAGGAATCTCTATAAACTTAACCCCTACAGCACTTTCATAAAGGAAGCATTTGAAACATTTTAGAATTGGATTTAGCAAAATTCAGTTGATGCGAAATACAAACCGATCTTATGTTAGTGAGATAAGAGTAGATTGGCTGTGAGTAGGTTTTATTTCTATTTTCCCGTCCCATCTTCCTTACCTACAACATTCTCCAGACTGAGATGTGATATGATTGCCTAAGCAATGATTCCTGAAACATGTTTTTAATCTATATTTTTATTTTTTTAAATGTTAAGCTATTCAATGATGTTTCAATAGCGTACAAAAATTGAATTGCTTAAAAAAGAAATTAAGTAGGTTTCAAAAATTATAATTTTAGCTCTGGTGTATGATACTAACCAATGCAAACTTGCATTACTGAATTGTGGGAGAAAAAAATAATGTTTATGAAAAGTGTGAATACTTGTAAGTTGATTCCTTGTTTTAATCATTCAACAGTTCATAAGAAAACTGTCCAGCCATTTTTTTCTGTGTTAGCTAGTTATGAAAAAGCATAAAACAAATTACATGGGTTTTTCTGTAATTTTTGTGTTTGCCTAAGTCTTAACTCTTTTGGTTTTGTACATTTTATTTAGCAGCTACCAGATTTAATTGTTATGAAAGCGTTGACTAATGTTACTTGTTTGTCTTTTAGAAATATGTAGGTTTTAATCACATTTCTTTTGCTAATTGATAGTCATATAGACTATCCCTCTATGTCCTATTAAACAGAAAATGTTTGGTCAGTAAGAATGCCTTTTTAATACACTCTGGGTTTTAGGAAGAGAGTAGTATAAATCATGTTACAGTTCAAACAATAGGTTTACCTTTCACTTGCTTGCTACAGTTTTAATATTTTACCTGTGTACTATAACTCATCTGTGAAATGATTAGACATGTTTAAGCATCACTTCTTTAAATTCTCTCTTATGCTATTAGCGCTTATTATTTTTCCATAATATTTGCAGTTCCAGCAGTTTTTGTACTTGCTTGCCTTGGCCTTCCTACTCTACTTGCCACCCTACAAAATAAATCTTTGTATATTCAAATTGATGCTGAGATGCCAGCCGTAAAATTATAATGTATGATTCATATTACATACTCTTAGAGCATTTATTGGTGCGCTAGTACATTCTTATGAAATGACAGTGTCAGATAAATTTATATATGTAAATGTACAATCACTGAAAAAGATTGTCTTGCTCTCGCATGTGTGCATATTTCATATCAATTCAGTGATCTTTAAATACAGTTAGCAAGTAGTCATTTTCTGTTACTGCCACATTAGTGCTTAAATAGAACATGAACCATTTTAAAACAGTCTTCTGAAATACTAAACAAAATTTGTTTGAAAATTAGAACCATGATACATTTTCAAAAATAAAAATTAAATTTGTGTATCTGCAGGGGGAATATAATGAAGAAGGATCTCCTAAAATAAGAAAAAAAAATTTAAAAGGTAACTGAAATGTGATTGTGCCAAATGAAAGAAGAATAGAAATGTAGAATGGGAATTGTACCTACCATTAGAGCAGTGGAAACTTGAGTTCATAGCAGAATAGTACCAGAGCGCTATGTGTTGTTACTTTTGTTGTAATTTAAAGTATAAAATCTGACAAAAATATTTGCAATAGCAATTGACTTTTCTTTATAAATCCATAGAAATAAATTAATATGCATGTCATAATTCTCCTTCTAGTGTATAGTTTAATTACTTTTCTCTCTGCAAAGTTTATGGTCCTATTTTCTGTCTTAATAAGAGTACCAAATGCTGCAGTATGCTGTTTATTTTATTAATCATATTGCATGCCATATTTGATCATGATCTGAGAGATGCATTGAATTACTTTAAACACATGCTTTAGATTCCTATAGGTCCATAGTACAGTTGTTGAACATACCCTGCATTTCTAGAGAAGCAAAAAAAGATTGCTCGCATTCATACAAGAGCTTGCTTTCAAGCCAAGAATGACAGATGCTGTTACAGCTGAGAAATGTAGTGTTTTAGGAAAACACTCAAACAGTAGTTAACTTAGGTCAAAGTAGAAAAAACTGAATTTAAGATGCCTTCATCTAGACGAGTTAAAAGTACTTGAGGTGTGGATGTTGGTTTTACAAACTGTCAAGGATTATGTTCCAATTCAGTAAATCTGCAATATCTGAATGAAAGAAATAGTTCTGGTTTCTGCTTTTATTATTTTCAAATGTGCCTACTTTCTTGTACTCCTTGTTTTAAGTAAATATATTTGCAAGATTTTTTTTTTTATTGTTTGTATTTTCATATTGTAGCGTATGTGTTAAATGATAGCATACTAAGGAATGGTGAAGAGGGGAGTTGTCTGTACCTAATCCAAACTTTTTGTGGCCTGGGTTTGACTTTACTGTGCCAAAGCAACATATTTGTCCTATTTTAATGCTGACGTGATCAGCTAGAGTGTTTAAATTCATTCCGTGTGCTATAGTGAATAATTCACTTGAGTGATTGTCATTCTTAGCAAGAATATAAGATAATAGAGTAAATTGAAATTTGAAAAGTAAAGTATTAATAAGACTGAAGTACTGAATTGTATAGCATCGTGTATAATAATGCTATGTCTAGCATTAATACACAGTATTGTAGGAACATAAGAGAGGTAGTGGCACAGACCCAACAGTGTAGCACTTAATGTACCAAAAATCCTGGCACACACTATTGCACTTAAGTGGTGATAATTTTGGTTCCTAAAATACTAAAAATGTGTATGCCTTTACCTAAATAAGAAAAATAGTTGTTCTGAATTTAGAAAAATAAAAAAGTCCCTTAAAGATGGCATAGAAGTAATAACTTGTCAAATCTGTCAGTCATTAATTTTACAAACCTTCAAGTAATTCTTTATAGTCCAGCAAGGAAACTTGTGAAAGGTATTTCTTGTCACTACAAAAAAAAAAATCAAAGCATCTATAGTGAGTGAAAAAGGTACAATTCTGTAGTTGTAGCAAGCTTTATTCTTTGATTAATTTATAATGTTTTGTGTGGTGGTAAGTGACAAATAACCAGTAATTAATTTGTCTCTAAAAAGGTATTACATTTTATATAAAACAAGCAAGTTATGTTGATTTGTGTTACATTTGGTGGCTAGGGAACAGGATTCATAAAGAACAATCGCTTCTATTTTGAGGAAGCAATTTTAAAATGGGATAAAATGCTAAATATTCTGTATCTTACCAGTGTTGGTGTTACAGGCAGAGTTGAATTAACTTGATGTTTTTTATTACTCTGAACGGGTGAATTTCCCTTGAAAGTTTAAAGAAAATTGTTGAAACAGTTTAATCCATGGGCCACTTCAAAATTATATCCATTTAGAATTTGGCATGTATCTAAAATACTGTTTCTGTCAAAGCAGATATTCTTTACTCTTACCAATGTATTTTAATTCAAATAAGCATTAATTCAGGAAAGTCCTGTGTTTTATATGTGTCTAACAAGCTATTCTCTTTGGTTACTTTTGGCTATGTCTAAGAGTATGTATATACAGTTCACTGTGTTTTTGAAGGCATCTGATCTAACTTTATACTAGTCCGCTCATATGCTGTTACTAGTTTCAGCACAAAGTGAAGTGCAGTCTAATTTATTGTTCTGTTTAGCTTATGTATTGACTGGAGTCTTGGAAAATGTTACTCATTATTGAAAGCCCAGACCTCTTTTTGAAAACCTGCTGTGGCCAAAAGAATTGTAAATCTTAACAGCATTCACCAGAAGTAACAAGTTTTTAATGAAATACCGATTCCCTTAGGTATTTGTCTCCACATATGTGCATTCGTACACTCAAGTCTAAGGACAGTTTCCTTTGTTAATCAGTATTCATGCATGTCACCTATAATCATCAGGCCTGCATTCTCACACTTAGTCCCTTTCAATGTGAAGCTGAGGATAACAGAGCATGAGGTCCAGAATTATACTGTGATTTCTGCTTTTTTGTCACTTCTCCAGAGGTGTCACCTCCACCAGTAGCTTTCTCATAGAAGGTAACTTTCTCAAATTTGACACTCATGTTTTTTGCTGACTCTGCTTTAAAGATGGAAAAGGGACATTTTATGCAAGGTCCAAAACATTGACAAAAAAAGCTGTTATTAAAGATTTCAGGAAGAATCTCTTTTGAAAGAGTCTGTGAGCTCCTTGACAAAAACAGGAAACCTGGATGGAGATCCTGTTTTGAGTAAAAGTGCTTTTGATCTTTACTTCCTAAGATCTGTGCTGCCATGACAGAGACCTTTTGTCTCATCTAAGGACTGCATTCCAGTAATCTGCTGATGTAAGGCTTAAGCTTCGCTCTGGAGGTGTCACTATTTTAATATAATTTACTAACAAAAGTCAAAATGAGACCTCCTCACTTAGGAATAACTGATCAAATGGAATTGGTTCATCAGCTGACGGGGGTGTTGAACACATTACTAAAAAGGATTGCTTGTTCCTAGTGAAAAGATAATTAAAGTGAGGAGTGATGATTTAAGAGCTATTTTCAAAGAACTTGGAGATAACACAAGATTGATCATCTTAGCTTAGACACCAACAAGGAAGTAAGCATAAATCTTTCTCTTCAAATTTGGATGAATCAGGAACGAATTTGAGAAGGGTTTTGGTTTTGTTTTTTCTGGATTTTTTTGTTTGTTTGTTTTTTATTTCCTAGCTAGGAAAGCTGCTGAGTGTTTTTCCTGTATTGCTTTTGCTGACCAGAATCACCTGCACAGTAAATCCCCAGCAACCTGTAACAGTGGGGATTCTGCTAATGGAAATATAATTAATAAAGTTCTTATAATAAGACTTTCTACACAGAAGTTGAGGAGACTGCTGGTATTTTGCTTTGAAATTGGGTCAGATTTGTCATGTGAGCCTCAGACCCTTCCCCTATCAGGAGGACTGCTAGATTTTCAGAAATAGAGTTTTCCTACTCATGACAGGCATTGGGTAGCCTGATATGAGAAAGTATTTGGTAAAGTATGTGTGGCAAAGTCAGTCAGATTCTTGACTTACTTTATGGCTAGGTCACTGACCTTTCTTGAGGTAATGTGACTAGTGCTTCATCACATACTGTAGTTTGAAATGTTTGGCCCTTTAACTCTGTCAGGCAACAACAATAATTCCTTTCCCTCTTATTCTTCAGCAGTGGTATTCTACACCGCTTGTATAGCTGACATGCTTTCATTTGATGGTAATAGACTCAAATATTTTAGATACTTTGTGTGTGGCAGAGTGATCCTAGGGAACCCTGATGTCTCAGAGCTTTCTCACTGGATAAAAAGCTCTAATATTTGTAATCATAATCTAGTAGAGCCTGTGGCACAGTGATGGTTCCCAGCACAAGTTCCCCCCTGAGATTTGCACTGCTGTGTTTTAACTCCTGAAACCCTTAGGCTTTATGTTGCTTTCAGGATGATAATTCTGCAGTTCTTATTGAAGATTCCCTACCCATACTCATGGTGTTTGTGTGGGGAATACAACTTGGAGTCACTAACATTGTGGATGTCCTGAAGCAGAAATCAAATTTACCTGTAGCTGTTCTTTAAGGTGTGTTTTCTGTATGCAAGTTCACAGCGCACCCTCTTTATTACTTGCCTTTGAATGTCCATTTATGGTTACCAGGAATTTTGAGATTGGGAAGAAGTGAAAATGTGGGCCAAACTCCACCCAGTTTATATAACAGTGAAGTATTACAATATGTGCCCCATTAGTATTGCTGAGACAAGCATGTTTCAGTATCATGTACCTATAAACGCTGCATCTTCAAGAACAGCTGACAGTAAGATTTTCTTGTTTTCTGAAAGACTGACTCCATTTTGAATTAAGGCAAGTTGAACTATTAGCCTATTAAGTGGTTTTAGATTAAACTTAGAGTCTGGTTCCAACCTGGTTCAGACCTTTATCAGTGGAAGAATGGAATGCTGAGAATAGAGCTCAGAGTGGAATAGAGTTTAAAATACTGTGGAAATACATTAAACACCTCCATCTACTTAAACCTTCTTGTAATAAAGAAGGCAAAAGAATTACACATTGCACAAAATAAGGTTAACTGAAGTACAGTAGTAACTAGACTGTTTTTCAGTCATGACCTAAGTATTCACACAAAACTGGTAACTAGCATGGTCAGACTGAAGTGCAACAGTTCATTCTTCAAATTTTAATGGGAAATTACCTTTTCTTATCTATAAGTCCCCGGTCAATGGAAGTCTTTCTTATAAACAGTAAGAATACAAAAGGTTAAAACTGTGTTTTAACATACTATTCAGTGAACGGGTTCCTTAAATTTTATCAAAGGAGTTAATGTTAACAATATGACTATGTTAGAGAGAACTTCCCAGCTGCTGTTCAGTGAGTACAAGAATTGCATCTTCAGTTGCTTCATTAGATGTATGATAGATGCAGCCATATTCTAGGGCTCCTAGCAGAAAGAATGGATGATGACAGGGGTTAAATGATACAAGCACTGAACACAGAGTAGTAGGAGCTTGCTCTCTTTATTTCACAATAAAAAGATGTCTACTCTGATATGCTGTGATCTCAATGTTAAAAGGTTATAGTTTCCAGGTAGGTTGGGGCAGGGAATATTTGGAGATCGGCAGTGTCTTGTCTACAAGCCCTATTAGGGTAAAAGACCCAAAAGAACAAACACTTGCTTTCAAGTCCACTACAAGAAGAAGGAAAATTATATTTCTCAGACGTAGTTATTGCAGGGATTATGATATTTCAGCTGAAGAAAGAATTGTTTAAATGGTGAGAGAGAATGGAGAAAAGGGGAGGAAAATACAAAAATTAAGACAAAGATATATATGAAGGGAGAAGAAAGCTGGACGTAATTAGAGGAAGCAGAGAAACAGAGAACTTGGTTAGTCTAAGAATTATATGCGCTGACATAAATAAATGTATTTTTTGGTGTGGTTTCTCAGGAGCCAGGTGATGGTTATATCACTTCTAAGACTCTTCTTAGAAGGTATGTTTGAATTTTTTATTGCAAAGCCCGTCAATATCCCCATAATTCATGAATTCTGGCTTCCTTCTTTTCAAACCTGGATTTTGTTTTCTCTTTTTTAACTGCTTTACACAATACTACTCTTCTCAGATTAACAACTTTAGTAGTAAGAAAAAGAAGAGCTGTATAAAGGCAAAGTTGTGTCTATCTATAAAAATTATGTTAAACTTGTCAGATGACTGATAAAATATAGAAAAGTATGTTCTGAAAGCAAATATGCTCAAGAGTGGAGACAGCTTGGAGTTAACATTATATTTCAAAATAGTTACTGCATTTTTAAAGTATTTTCATTTTTCACATGCCTCAGCAGGTAATACAGGATAATTTGATAACTGAAGAATTTATTGGAGTAGCCTGCTTTATAGAAAACATAAATTCATTGGACTTTTTCCTGCTTAGAAATGAAGAGAAATGAGATTTTCATTAGTGTCATAAACAGCTTACCGATGTATCTGTTCAGGATTAATTTATTACTCTGCTTGAAGCTTTTAAGAGTGTGTGGAACGTAGCCTGTAGCTCCTTCCTTTTGTTTTGAGCTGTAAGAGTATCTTCCATGTTCTCTTACGCTATTGAAGCTGTTGTCTAAGTGTGTTTATTGTTCTTACAGTATCTTCAAAAGATTCTCTGATTGATCTGAAGGACTTGTACGGTTCAGCAAAATAATTTCTAGGAGCAATGAATGATTTGTTTCTGGATAATGAGACACACAGATATCTACATCTTAAGACTTGTAACAAACCAGTTATTATATAACATTTTATTATTTGATAGTTGTCTCTAAAGTCGAAATGCAGTTGATGACCTTGTTTTTTAAGTCACATGAATGAAGAGAGATCTTCATGCTGTGTCCTTTGTTTTCCTGTTAATGGTAACATTAATGTGGTTCCAGTTGCTATCACTGCATAGGAAAGGATGTTTCACATATCTTAGACTTGAAAGAAGACAGATCCAGTAATGCTCCCCTTCACTAGCTGTTGCCATTATTGTGTCTTTCTGTCCTTTGCTTTTCTAACAAAAACTTCTCTGAGCTAACCAGTTGCACTGAAGCGTGCCTGATGGCCTGCAGGCGGCTTAATGGAAGTTCCTTTAAGGTCTGACAGACAGATGAAAATCCATGTATTTTTCCAGTATCACGCTTAGTTTAAAATAACTGCTGGAAGTACAGTTCTTGTAGTCTTTGGTACGTGACTTTTAATATCTTAATAGCTTCTATGTAGCATTTGAATGTTAATAAGTGAATGCAAATTATCTTGTGACTACACATTATCCTTCTTGTCTTTGAAGGGAACTAATGTTATTTTGTAAACAGCAAGCTCAGTCTTAGCCAGCAGCGTACCCTGACAGCATCCTGGGCTGTATTAGCAGGAGAATAATCAAGACATCAAGGGATGTCCAGTTCTGGGACATCAATACAAGTAACATAATGATAAACTGGACTGAATCTAGTGGAGAGCCACCAGAATGGTCAGGGCTGGAGCACTTGCCCTATGAGGAGAGGCTGAGGAGGGGGGTTGTTCAGTCGGGCCACTGGGGCACCAAACAGCAGCACCCCCAGTGCCTACGAGGAGGTCACCAGGAAGATGGAGACAGGCCCTTCAAAGTAGGGCATGATAGGAGGACAAGAGAAGAACATCAGTTGAAACAGGAGATTCTGACTCAGTATAAGGAAGAACTTTTTCACTGCAGCCAAACGTTACTGTAGGCAGTCTCCATCCTTGGGAGTTGTCGAGACTCAAGTGGCTAAAGCCTTGAGCTGGTCTGATCTCATAGCTGACCTTGCCCTGAGCAGGATGTTGGAGTAGAAACCCCCTGAAATCCCTGCCAACCTGAATTATTTAATAATTCTGGTTTGTATTTGCATTGTTGAAATCACGGTTTTAAGGGGTAATTTTACTGGGGAATAAATGGAAGATTACGCAGCAATATGTTGGCCTCTCATATTTAAATTCTTATTTCTTAAGTCACTGCAAACACCAAGACCCTCCATGACATGAATTCTTAGGGGGGAAGTTGCTTTGCTGTCCATCATTGCTACCTGTAGTACTTTTAGGAACACAACCTTGACAGATAACAAGGTATGTTTGTACTTTGAACTCTGCTTATCAGGAAATCAAACCTGTTATGTGTGATGTCAAGGACATACCAATCATTTGCTAAATTACAGCAGTTTGAACCCTAACCTTCTGACCTACAATGCCAGACTTTCAGTGGGGAAAATGGAGGGGGGGAGAGCAGTCTCTCTGCCGTTACAGTAGTCACATATCTCTCTTCTTTTTCAGATGTCAGAGGAGCTTTGTCTGATGGTCTCTCAGTTAGCCCTCTCTCAAAAGATACTTTCTCATATCCTTTTCTTACTTTTTCCTTGCTGATCATCCAAAAAGTTCCTTTTTTCATCACTGTATAGAATAGAATTTTAGTTCCAATATTATTAATTACATACAAGTTACATTTGTGGAATTAAGAACTTAAAAATCTGTATGTTCGTTTCTGACTGTTTTAAGGAGAGATACAGCATTCCAAACATTTTTATCCTGTTTGTAGCTGTCTGTGGGTGTAGTGCTTTTTAGATTTTTATTTGGTAAAGGAGAGAGACATTTCAGTATTGCTGTTCTGTCAATCATCTGACATTGACTTTTTCCCTTTTTGCATTAATGGAATTAAAAATCATACAGTAATCACCTTTTATTAAGTACATATTTACATCTAAATGCTTCTTAATGAATTTTCTTTTGAATCAGAGGACCAGCAGCATATACAACAATAGAAATAAATGCTACTGTGGAACGTAGAGGATAAGATTGCTGATACATATTTAAGTTTCTTTTCTTCTTAAACTGTGGCATTTTTTATGTTTCTAATGTCTAAAATGTGAGTTGAATTTCATGATTCAGACTTATCTTTTTTATGCTTTCAGGTTCTGAGTTTACTGCAAAAGTTTTATCAAAATTATGTGAGATGGCTAATTGCTGTTTGCTCTTTAGTAGTTTGTGTATAGGACTGCAACATATCTGTATACCTATTGCATGACCCATAATATTCTTTAAAAATATCTTTGCAATCCGATTTTCATTTTCTTGGTTTTAATTTTAATAAATAGTTTATACGACCTAGTTTGTAGAAAGAGTAGCGAAGGGAAAGGCTTGGAGAGAAAAGTACATGCAATTTACAGATTGTTTTGTTCACAATGTAAGTCATGTAAACAAATAGGAAAGGTAACAAACTTGTCAGCATGAATATCCAGAGAGTCTATTTCCTTGAATCACCTTCCCCTTGTTCGTTTACAGTTTAGATTCGACTAATATGCATATGTCAGAAGTTTTCAGTAGCTTCTTTTCAGCATCTGCAGAGGTTTAACGTTTGTGACTTGAGGTATTTGAAAAAAAATCAGTCAGAACATCTACTAGCTTTAGCAAGGAAGGTTTTATGATGTCTTTCAGAGTTTGGGGTTTGTGTGCACATGCATATGCATATTTGGATGCAGTAGTATTTTTTGACAGTGACAGCACTGGTATGGATTGATTAATTAAAGAAAAAGAAAAAAGTCTGTTCTCTGGAGAGGATCTACAGCATATTGGGAATACTGACAGATTGTTTACCTCACGAATTTCATGTAAATTTGGTAGTTGTAGTTATGTCAGGTGTCTTTAATTATCAGTCTTACATTTGTTTCAGCTACTGTCTTGAAAAATTACTGCTCTAGAACATTCCATCAAGGGAATGTATGCAAAGATGCTAAGGGCCAGTTGTGAGCTAAGGTCAGTAATGCTACATCAAAGTGTATTTGAGCCGTGTAAAGTAAAACCACATGCACGTATTCATACTCTGAAAACTCCTCGAGTCCTGAATTAGCCTAGCAAGTAATAATCACTCTATCCAGAATCACAAGAAAGACCTGAAAATATTTATATTGATTTAACTTGAATATCTGATGAAAAATAACCTCTGTTACTAGTGGGAGTGAGACTTTTAAAAGATACATTTTTGTATGTTTTATCCAAGAGGAAAAACCAATTCAAGCAACGGTTTCAGAGTCTTTGTGTAACTGTTGACTCCGATTTCTTAGTTTGCTTGAGCAATGTTTGCACTACAATAATAAAATGAACAGTTTCTGTAGCTTCTGATATCTCCCCAAGTCTGTTCATGTATGTTTAATCCGCTACAACAGCAGTTTATTTCAATTATCCAGAAACACACATACTACTATTATTAAAGAATATTTTCAGGAAGTAATAATATTTCTGAAAAAGCTAACATTTGGTTTAAACAGGTAAGTTGTTGAATCATAATTGAAATTCTATGTTAGCTTAAAATTATGAACAGCAGAAAAAAATTATCAAGCCAGACAATTCTAAGTGTATGTTACAAATTTGAAATTTAATATAGAGTAATATTAAATGTTGATGCTTTTCTTTTTTTAGTGTTTTATAGCAAGGAAGTTGCTGGCATTTTCTTCATTCAGGTCTGTTATATATTTCTTATATCAAAATCTCTCACAGTTACAATTCAGATTATTTTCTATACCAATGGATATACATTATTGGGGGATAAATCTCTCACTATTCTTTGTCTTTTTGTTGATTTAGTACAAAATTCAGCTTTGTTAACATGGCATTTTTTGCAAGGACTGAAGTAAACCATGAAATAAAAATATTGATTTAATAAAGTTAATAGCTTGGGATGCCATGGGAAATCAAATAGAGAATAGTCTGCACAGAAAATATGACTGAAGACATAATGGGGTTTTAATAAATATACTTTGGGTTTTTTGCTCTTGGATTAAAATATGTACAGTAGACAAAACCATATGGCAGAGCAGGGATCCTTTTCAATCTGTCACTTCAAAGTGAATTTAAAAAAAAAAAGAAATGTTTGTCTGTTTGAGCAAAGATGTTTTTTAGGCAATGAGAAATATAATCATGCTTATTCTGCTGCTTGTCCAGATGTGCGTTCCACCTCAGTTCAGCATGTTTCTCATACTTTCAAGATTGGAGACTTTTGCCATTTCATGTGCTAGTGCACACAGATGCAAAAGATAGCTTTGTGGAGTGTGTCAAGGCTGTGCCAGAAACAATAGAACTGTTTAGCTTCTTCTTACTGCATTTGGCTTGAGGTAGGACTGCTGGTGTCTGCATCCTTTAGCTTGGCTATGTTTCCCTTTTAGATTGCTGCCTTGTACTTAGGAGAATTCTGTGAAGCTATTTCCTTTGGTATCTCTTCACTAGCTTCAGAGAACTCATTTAATAGCCTTCCTGTTTGAAAAAGAGGAATCTTTTATCTTTCTTTGGGGTTATTTTTAAGTTTTCATCAAGGGATCTTGTGATAATTTCCAATTTTGGATTCACAAACTAGATATCTCCATGCCTACATTCCCTGAAATACCTCATCTGGTAGGTATTCTCTGACCAACTATGAATACTGATGGTTTCTGTGTTGCATGTTTGTACAGTTTTTCATAGATTTAGAATTCATCATCCCCATAAACATAAAGAGAAAACAGGGGTATATACATCTTGACTAAGAAGTATAGGCAAAGAGAAAAGCAATGACTGTTAGACTCCTAAAAATTACTGGGGTGACTGTTCTCCTATTTATGTATCTAAAAACCAGATTTTGGGGAGGAAACAGTGGAATTATATTCCATTATTATATGCTTATTGGTTTTTTCATGTCCTTTCTTTTTGTTAAGGATGATGTTATTAATATCTCTATACCGATAAAGTTCAGTTAGGTTATTTGGATAGAGATTTTGTGTTTATTTCATTGAATCAAATAGCAAGAGTTAACTCAATCAAGATGCTGATTACTTAAACCAAGTAATAACAGTCTAGGCAAGTGACTGAGCAAACTAAGCACGCATCAGCAGCACTGAATTAACACAGAGCAGCAACCACATCCTGTTTCATTTTTTTAAAAAAGCGTGAGACAAGTTGCTCATCTTTTTCACAGTAGCCCAAAAATAAGTGTGCACTTTCAGGAAGTGGAAGACTGGATTCAATGTCCATCAGAGCTCCAGGATTGAGGGAAAACTCCCTAGGCAAGGTTTATTATGAAATGATTGTGACCGAAAAATAACTCCCAAGCACAGGCTACGCTAGACTAGGCTGAGGCAGTCTCTACCATTAGTGTTGAAGCTGTGTCTCAGTGTGGGAGCAAATCTTAAGTTTCACAGAGTCGGAGTCAAATAAAAGGAAGCACAATTGCATAGTCCAGTGACAAGGAAACAAAGATGTATTTCAGTCCCTACCAGTCAGCATGATTTAGCAGATATATCTAAAGCAGACTCATCTTTTGTAATGCTCATTCTTCCAGTTCTTAAGAGATGGAACACTCATCATGCTAATTAGGTCACTCTAGCTGTCCTAGTGGAATAAACACGAAGATAAGCAGATACCTTTGTACTAATTCATCAAGATGTGCCTTCTGTATGTATATTCTACAACCCCACCTTTAACTTTGCTCTTTACCAGTTGTGTCACAGGTTAGTGAGTAGATCTGTGCAGTAGCTAACCTGTTTCTTTCTCTGGCGTAAGGCACAAGAACACATGGAAAGTATGCATGTTCCCATCTGGCACTGCAGGGAAAAGTGTCCAATCTAGTGTACTCTGGGCATTAGCCTAGTTGGGGGAGAAACTAATACATGGGTTCTACATACTGAAGAACTCCACTTATTGCATAGGCAATTTTGCATTCAGGTGTCCTAAAACTACAGGTAGTGTAAAACAGCTGTTTTATCTTGCTGAATCTGGATGTTTGGAACCAGCACTTCCTACAAACTGCAAAATAGTATGTGGAAGCGTTGCCTCCAATGAAGTTGTTTTGGCAGAATGAGGATCAGAGGCCAATACATAACAAATGCTTAGAATGCTGCAAAACACAGAAATCTGCTTTGAAGCAAGCAGCTTTAAACAAAGCTTCTAAGCTTTCTCTCTCAAACAGATTTTACTAAACCACATGCAAAAGTACTGTATGTTTAATTACTTGATACGAAGCGAATGTAACATCTGGCAAGAACTTGCATGTTAAATCATGTTTACCCCTTAGCATTTAAGCTATGTGTTTCAGGATTTTTTTAAAAACAACCTAAAACGGGACTACTGTGCTGAAAAAATTCTCATTGTGTTATTTGGGGAAAACAAAATTTAAGTGAAAACTATTTCAGCAAACAAATTTTTCATTGTTTAAGCAACTTGTAGATGGCACGCTTTATCTTCTGTTTAATCATTATACTCAGCTTTTTTTTGCTTTTGTTGGAGATATTTAAACTTGTTGTTACTCAGTGCATTTTTCTTTTAGTCCAGATTAGAAGTTAACATATTTGATAGACATTAATGAAGCAACAAATGGTAAAAAAGACTGAAGATGCCTTTAAAGTTAGTGTTACATTTTCCATAAAAAGTGTGTTTTCATGAAGAATGAAAATTTTCTTACTGATTTTATAGTAAATATTAAAACAGACTTCCAGTTTGTTAAACCAGCCAGATACATGATGCATCAGACTGACATTCAGTGCTTCAGAAGTTGAGCAATGAAAGCATTTGAAACTAAGGATCAGAGTTCCTACATTTTCAGTTACTTAATGGGTAGAGCATGAATTCATGGGAAAATTTTGATTACTCAGAAACAAACCAACCAGTTTTTAGTACCAAGGATCAAAAAGAGAACCAGTGAAAACAAGATCCTTCGAGTACCTGTGTTTGAACTGGAGTCTCCCAGTTTGCCACATGTATGTGTGGTCTGTAACATGACTGAATTTAATTCAGGATTATCTAGACTGCTGTAATCCCTCCTGTGTGGCTCCAAGTGGCACAACGAAAAGTAAGGAGAACACTGTTCTGTGCTTTTATATGTAGCTTTGGGCTCTTTGGAAGTGAGGAAGCCTTAACAGTCAGACTCAGTTGCAAAAGGTGAGGAAGTTAAACTGGGATTTGAACCTCATGGTGATAGAAGTATGGGTAGGGTTTGATGAAGGATGCTGAACTGTGAGGGTGATGCAGGAATAGAGAGAAAGAAAAACAGCAGTTGGAGGGTAGGGGTATAAGATAAGAGTGGAAACTGAGTAGGCTAGGAACACAGGTGAGAAGAAAAACAGAGCCCTGAGTAGAAAGAATGAAAATAGAATTGGAAATCGGGAGAAATCTGGGCTGGCGCTGGGACAGAGAGGGAGGAGGGCAGGAACATCAGAGGACATGTTGGGGCTGGTAGTGGGAGATCTGCAATAGGACAGGTTAGGGAGGAAATGTCAGTAACATATAGGTTTATCTGCAAACTTGGCACTGAACCAAAGCACAGACATTTGTACAAATAGAATATACTGTAATTACGCTAAAGATCTTAGATCTAGAACTGACCCATCTGTGGAGTCAGGATGATTTCACAACTTACAGGTTTTCTTCCATTTTAAAACTTGAAAATAGCATCTAAAATATATCCTAAAGAGCCTTAGGTTGGTATTATCAAGTTTGCAAAATTAGAAAGGGTTGGTGTTCTGTTTTGTAGAATCTAGGTAGGACTTCCTTTAGAAGATTTATTATTTCATAATATTTACTTGCTTGGCATTCTTTCCTATTAACAAGCATAATAGTAGGATTTGCTACTTCTTGAATGCTTAATTTTACAAATTCATTGTCTTATAATGTACTTCATTATGGATGTTGTATATTTGGACTTCTGTAAAGCCTTTGACATTGTCCCCCACAAACTCCTTCTCTTTAAGTTAGAGAGCTATGGATTTGATGGATGGACTGTTTGGTGGATAAGGAATTGGCTGGATGGTCTCATCCAGAGGGTAGTGGTCAACAGCTCAATGTCCAGGTGGAGACCACTGATAAGAGGTGTCCCTCAGGGGTCCATATGGGGACCAGTACTGTTTAATATTAATGACATTGTGTGATTGAGTGAACCATCATCAAGTTTGCAGATGACACCAAGCTGAGTGGTGCAGTTGAGACACCTGCATGGGATGCCATCCAGGGGGACCTGGACATGCTTGAGAAGTGGGACCATGTGAACCTCATGAGGTTATGGTCAGGGCAGCCCCGGGTATCAGTATGGGCTGGGGGATGAAGGGATTGAGAGCAGCCCTGAGGAGAAGGACTTGGGGATACTGATGGGTGAAAAGCTGGACTGAGCCAGCAATGTGCACTCGCAGCCCAGAATGCCAACTATCTCCTGGGCTGCATCAAAAGCAGCATGGCCAGCAGGATGAGGGAGGTGATTCTGCCCCTCTCTCTGCTCTGGTGAGACCCCACCAGAGTACTGCATCCTGGTCTGGAGCCCTTAGCACAAAAGGACATGGACCTGTTGGAGTAGGTCCAGAGGAGGACCACAAAAAATGATCCGAGGGCTGGAGCACCTCTCCTATGGGGACAGGCTGGGAGAGCTGGGGTTGCTCAGCCGGGAAAAGAGAAGGCTGTGGGGAGACCTTATTGCAGCCTTTCAGTACTTAAAGGGAACCTATAGGAAAGATGGAGACAATCTTTGTAGCAGGGCCTGTTGCGACAGGACAAGGGGTAATGGTTTTAAAACTAAAGGAGGAGAGATTTAGACTGGATATAACGAAGAAATTCTTACAATGTGGGTGGTGAAACACTGGAACGGCTTTGCCCAGAGAGGTGGTAGATGCCCCATCCTTGGAAACATTCAAGGTCAGGTTGGGCAGGACTGTGAACTAGTTGAAGATGTTCTTGGTCCCTTCCAACCCAAACTATTCTCAATTTTATGATTCATTGTTCAGTTATTGAGGAGTACTGCTGTACATCTCAGTTTTTGTCAGTGGGATAGACAATGGTAAAAAAGTCTATTTCTGTTAGGTAAAAAGAGATTAGAGTTTCTGTCTCAGGACTTGTGGAATGCTTACAAGAAGTTGGAAATGTTAAATGAATCTCACATTACACGCTTATAAGACAGAAATCTTTGAATATCAATAATAGATTGTAGTTCCTCCATTCAAAAAACAGTTGGCTGCTATACTTTCTTCAGTGTACAGACTACATGATTTTACCATAATCATTCAGTTTACTCTCGTTGTATGTAAATTTTGAAAAGTTACTAAATCCTGATCTACCATTTGCAAAAACAGACTCCTCTGATAGAAAAATCTTAAACCCGTGCCTACAAAACAGAGTTTAAGTCCCTCTCTGAATAGTCTCTCCTCCTACTTCACTGTAGAAATAACCTTTTTGATAACCATTGTGTCGCTCTGCTTTAGCAAACTTCAGGCATTATTGATTGGTCATCCTAATGGCACAGAAACATAATGAAGTTGAGACCTTATTCCAAATGATTCTTACATGTTTGGATTTTTTTCCCCTTTTTTTTCATTAACTCAATCTGTAACTTCCTTGTCATTCCCAACCCTCATTCTTCTGTGAGACAAAAACTTCTACTCTTTCACTGTATTGAGTTTGCTAAAATGTCTTCATTGAGAAAAAACCTGTACACCTGCATTGTACTATTTTTTCCATAATAGTAGTTTTAAAGCATAGGGTGGGTTTGTTTTCTTTTGTTTTCCCTCAAGAGACCATCTAGGCTGATTAAGGAATGTATTTTGACATTGTGTTACATGTCTGTGTACACACATGCACACACACTTCCTGTGAAATAGTAGCCAAGAAACCAGAGATACTATCTGGCCCAGTAAAAGCAGATACAACAGAGAAAAACTGAATGGTGCTACAGTGAGGGAGTTATTTGTGAGCTCAACAGTGTTGTAAGGTCAAAAGAAAACTGACTCCTCATAACCTTACCAGTACAAAACAGATCATGCACATTCCAAAATGCAAAGTACAAAATATTTTTTGGAAGTTACTGTTGATAAGCATGCTCTGGAAGCACCCAGCTGATTGAGTAGACTTAAAAAATCGTCAGAGAACTATGGACTTTTCTGGGAGGTATAGAAAGTAAGTACAGAGAAGTATACGTAGCCTGTGTTTATATGTGTTTCCAGTGTGTAGGCTCTGTACAGAACCAGATCATTGAACCTCAAACTAACTTAAGGTCTGAAGCAGTCTACAGGAAGGCATTTATTTTGTGTAAAGGCAGAAGATATGAATTTGATGTTGAAAGTCAATAAATATGTCTTGCGACTCGTAGATAAATATCATTTATGTGTTGCATTGCACATCAGTTGGCTGGGTGACACGTATCTTTGTGAAGACTTACTCATTTTGGAACAAAACAGTCTTCCCAGGATTGTAAACAATGTGTACAGCAGAACAGATTTAGTGTCCTGCCTGCAGCCAATCATGTACAAAGTGTGGAGGATGTAAGAGTACTGAAACTGGTTTTGTGTGGTAAAACGAAAATAGGGACATAAAGTCAGGGAGCAGTGATGAAATACTTGAAGTATCAGCACTTGAAAAGCATCCTCAAGCAAAATTGCCAGCAGTAGTCAATAACCAGATAGATAATTGGCATTTAGCAGTTTGAGTGAGGTAGCTCTGTTTGAGAGCAAATGTCATACTATTGAAAAAGAAAATTGTTTTAAAGAGAGTGACCTTTTCACGAGCTCAGTAGGCAGAATTTCCAATCTCTGCGCATGCAGCCTGTGTGGGAACAAACTCATTCATGCATTGGACTGTTTACTCATACACAGATGTCTACAGAGTGATTATAAAGGGCATCATAATGACACCTGTTTGTTCTGTTCAGGTTAATGCCGGTGAAAATTGCTTCCTCTTTGTGCCTTAGAAACATTCCTACATCTGAAATCCTCGGGGAAAATATTTGAAGTAATCCTCTTGTTTTAGTTAAATGCTCTCAATCCCACCTAGAGATCAGGTGCTAAATAGGGTGGAATTGTGTTGCAACTGCTATTTGACAAATGACAGGTAACATAACAGCCATGCTGGGTTAGAATAAAGGTTTATCTAGCATTCTAACAATTTGTTGTTAAGTGATGTCTGTGTGAGAAGCATGTTTAATAGTTGTCAAAGGATTTCTCTGCTGAGGATCCTCTTGAGTAAGTGTTAATTTTTAGTATCCACAACATCTTATGGCAAGGAATTTCACACCTTTCATGTGTGAAGAATGACTTCTATTTGTTTTCATTCTGCATCTGCTAGCTTTATTAGGTGCCTTCTCATTCATCCGTTGGAAAATACAGTGAATTTTCCTATTCTCATTCTCTGCGCCACTCATGATGTTACAGGTCTCTCTTATTTCTCCATTTTCCTTACACCATCTCTTCCAAGCTGTAAAGTCCTAACTTGCTTAAGTAATTTCATCCACGCAGTGCAACTGTGTAAGTGCGTGATGTTGCTGGTTGTCAAAGGTAATCCTCGTTACCCTTCTCTGATGCTTTACCAGTTCTATTACATTCCTTGTGAGGTGAGGTACTGGAACAGTAGCCAGCATTCAGTATGCAGACAGCAGCATGGAAATATAAAGTTACATGATATCTGTATTTTTTCTACTGCTTTCACAGTAATTCCCAAAATGTTGGGTTTGACTGTTATTTAAAACTGAGCTTAAGTTTTCATGGATTTGTCTAGTATAACCCCAAGATCTCACTAGTGAATGAAAACAGTCAGCTAGGAATTCGTCATTTTATGTATATGGTTAGGATAATTTTTACAAGCTGTGATTTACTTTGCATGTATCTCCTTTGAATTTCATGTGCCATTTAATGCTAAGTTTCATAATGTTTTCTACTGTTCTTCACATCACCCTCATTTTCTACAGTCCAGTAGTTTAGTATTCTATCGGCAAACTTTTTTACCCCTCTTTTTCTGAGATTGCCTGTGAAGTATGATGAGTAGAATGAATGAAGTCCACATCTAAGTGGAATATTATTCATCTGTCACCTATAATTACCTTGTAGTGATATGCTCAAAAATATACTTCATTTCTGCTTTTTGAGAAGGACCTGTGGTTCTGAATAAATGTGGAAATTAATACACCATTGCGGTCTGACATTTCTTCATATCTTTGGGTATGGGAAAAAGCAGTGTAGTTGATATCTATGATACCCCGTATCCCAAGGGATGTGGCATTGATACCACTGATGTCTAATACCACTTCTCCCTGTCATGTGTAACGTGATGGTGAAGATGGGAGACTATCTCCTTAATATCTTTCCTATGGAAAAGACTTCACTGCATACATTTGTGTACCAAGAAAGAGATTCACATTAATTTAACGCTTTTTAAAAATAAGGTGTATTGTAAGGTCATTGTCATTTGATTGTGCATTAGCCACATATTCAGAAGAGTCATGGACTGAGTTTTCCACGTACTGTGTTTTGTTGTCATTATAATACTGAATTTTCCTAATGATGTTTCAAATATGAGCTACAATAGTTACATGGATAACCATATTAATACTTATTAAACTCTTAAAAATACTGCATGAATTTCTGAACTTTATACCTGTAATGAACAGGACTAGCATGTATTCTATGTTTGTTTATTTTTGAATCATCAAAACTTTTTCCTTTTTTTTCTTTTTTTTTTTTTCTTTTAGGTATAGGCAAATGCAGCTTGGCACAGAAAGCAAAGTAGCTGAACTTCTTCACCAAAGTAAGTTAAAGTGCTTTGAAAGTGAACACATTCAACTCATGCAACAAGAAACAGCTAAGAATCTTTCACAGTGCCAAATGGAATGTGAGAAATATCAGAGAAAGCTGGAGGTATGTTATATAAAGAGACCCTGTACAGGGTGTTACGTAGTTGTTTTCAATTGGAATTTAAAATGGAAAAGTGTGGGGGAAAAGTAGCAAGGAATATACACAGCTGAATTAGTATCTCCATCAAATTCTGCTGAAACAGAATCTAAAGGCAAACCTTCTTAAGTTTGACCAGTTCAGTGGAAAACAAGACTTAGGGGAGAGAAAGAAGGCAAACAGTCTCTCACAGAGAGACGTTAAAGACAGTACTTAATTCATGTGAGATATATATGTTTGTGTCACAAAGCTGCTTATGTCAGCCTTTATAATTATTGTATGGAAAGAAGGAAATTGTACCAGAACAGTTATGGTAAATTCAGTATTATTATTAAAACCTGGTATTTGTAATAGCTTTGTTACACAATAAAAATACTTTATTGATACACAGTTATGAAGCAATTTTTTAGAGGTGAAGTCATCAAGGAGAGCATGGTGTATACAGCATTGAAAAGACCTAACATTGCTAATCCTATCGTGGTGGGTTGACCTTGCCTGGCTGCCAGACACCCACCCAGCTGCTCTCTCAGTCCCCCTCCTCAAGAGGATGGGGCTAAATAAGCTGAAAAAGCTTGTGGGTTGATATACAGATAGGGAGATCGCTTACCAACTACCATCATGGGCAAAACAGACTTGACCTGGGGAAAATTCAGCCTGGAGAAGAGAAGGCTGCGGGGAGACCTGATTACGGCCTTTCAGTATCTAAAGGGGGCCTATAGGAAAGATGGGGAAAATCTTTTTAGTAGGGCCAGCTGTGACAGGACAAGTGGTAATGGTTTTAAACTAAACCAGGGTAGGTTTAGACTGGATATAAGGAGGAAATTCTTTACAACGAGGGTGGTGAAACACTGGAAGGGGTTGCCCAGAGAGGTGGTGGAGGCCCCATCCCTGGAAACATTCAAGGCCAGGTTGGATGGGGCTGTGAGCAACCTGATCGAGTTAGTGGTGTCCCTGCTCACTGCAGGGGGGTTGGACTAGATGACCTCTAGGGGTCCCTTCCAACCCAAAACATTCTATGATTCTATGAAAATTAATTTCACTCATTACCAATTGAAATAGATTTGGATGGTGAGAAACAAAGACCAAACCTAAAACATCTTTCCCCACCCCTTTCTCTTCTGGGTTTAACTTCCCTCCTTCATTTCTGACTCCTATACCTCACCCTCCCCAAGCAGCGCAGGGGGCAGTGGGGAATGGGGTTGGGGTCAGTCCACAACAGCTCCTCTCTGCTGTTCCTTCCTCCTCATACTTCTCCCCTGCTCCAGTGTGGATCCTCCATGGGCTGCAGCTTCCTTCAGGAGAAAATTTGCTCCCTACTTGGGCTCCTCACAGGTTGCAGTTCCTTCAGGGCATGTCCACCTGCTCTAGCATGGGGTCCTCTATGGGCTGCAGTGTGGATATCTGCTCTGGCTTGGTCTTTCGTGGTCTGCAGGAGAACAACCTGCTTCACCATGGTCTTCTCCACAGGCTGCAAGGGAATCTCTGCTCTAGCACCTGGAGCACCTCCTCCCCTCCTTCTCCACCTTGGTGGGTATGCCAAGGCTGTTTCTTACACATTTTTTCCCACGCTCCTCACTGCCATACAGCTTTTTTCCCCTTTCTTAAATACGTTTTCCCCGAGGTGCCACCACCTTGGCTGAGGGGCTCAGCTGTGCCCTGCGTCGGGTTGGCTGGAGCCGGCTGGAACCGGCTGTGTCCGGCACGGGGCAGCCCCGGCCTCTCCTCACAGCGGCCCCCACAGCCCCCACTGCCGGCACCCGGGCACCTGCGCCCAGCGCACCTATTTACATGGAGTTGAATGACTTGGACTTTTTTATCTCTACAAGCTTAGAATTTATTATCTTTCAAACATGTACTTTCAAAAATGTATCATGACCCTGTTCACCTATTTTTAGTATTGTAAAGTTGTCCAGTACTCACTACTTCAAAACAAAATTTATTCACCTGTGCAAAGTTAATCCCAAAATCATATCACTGAGTCCAGTTTGTGAGATTTAAATGGGATTGGCAGTGTATGTCTAAAATGTCAGGATACAAACTGGACAGGATGAAATTAAAACCTTTTTTTCCAAGTGCCAGCTATGGCAGCCTTCATTTTTTGGAGAAGGATGCTGTTCTTCAAGTCCCTGCATTTCTAGTGCTGAACCTACCTAGGGTGTTTATGAAAAGGAACTATAGAGTGGAAACAGAACTAGAGAGTTCTAGATAAAATGTAATTTCTTGTTTTGTCTCTATTGGGACATTCAGATCCTGGCTGATGAGGTTAGTTGTGGTCACGAGCACTGGGAGTGCCAGTGTTGCTAGACTTTGAGGTTGCTAAACAGATTTTCAATTGCACAGGCATGTCTAAACTTTGAGAAGATAATTAAATTTGAGTTATATTTCCTTTTTCTTTGTGAATATTTATTTGATCTGAATAACATCTTGAACATTTGGCATTCAATTCTACTAACACTTTTGGCACTTCCTTTTCTCTTTAGAGAAATTCTTTGAAACCAGTGCTCTTTCATTAAGAAATGTTCTTGCAGAATTTAAATATTTGATGTCTGAAGTTTTGCTTTTCTTCATTTTGACTGAATTCTTTTTATCTCCTTTCATATATATGTTATCAATGCACTAAGCATTTTTTCTTACCCTTCTTATAGAATATTGATCTTACTAGCGTAGTCACTGGTATCTTGTAGCTCAGCTACAGCTGCTTTGTGAACAAACTCTTGTTTTTATTTGAATTTCAGCATAGAGTAGTTTCTCTTCTTATGCACGCTAAAACTAGGAAACAGATGGTTTATATGTTGCCAAATTTTAACCTATACTTTATTCTTCTGTGACACTAGACCAATCTCTTTATATTTTAGTGGCTTGTTTCTCTAAGCATTATGTGTTCTGTAGTGGTTTTGACAGTGAATCTGGTAATACTGCTGTATACACTATGCATATGTTCCTGTATCTCAAGATCTATATTCAGTTGTCACCTTGAATGTTTGGGGTTTTTATTTGGGAAGTTAGTATTAAACTCAGCTACAGTACTAGTTTGTTATTACATTACCTGTTTTGGTGGTTTTTTTCTGCAAAGCATGTAGATAACTACTTACCAAGGATTTTTTTTATTCCAGCTGGTTCTAGAATATTTATGTTTTCAATGTTGTTTTCTATTTTCAAGCACTATATCAAGCTTTAGTTCTTATACGGACCTTCCTAACTTTTACTTTTGAATATGTGCTTTTTTATTTAAGCTTAGTGGATTAAGTTTTTACATTAGTCCTGAATGTTACTGGCATATTACCTTTCAGTAATAAGTAAATAGTAAGAATCTGGTGTATCTTAAATACCAAATTTTGATATTCATGCATTTACCGTTCTGTAAAGGAACCTTTTTTTTAAATTGATAACTGAAATCCAAATCCAGTTAAAGGAATCAAAATAAATGCATTTACACTGTTTTGACTGCTGTGTATTAATTTTTTAGCTGTTACCTTGCTTTTCCTAACTCTCCTTGAAAATTCTTGTAGCTTTTTCAAAGAGAGATTCTTAGAATTACTAAGGCCTTAGGAGACAGGCATATAAGTGATAACACCTGAGAGTGTAATCTGTGCAAGATAATATAGTTTAAAAAATAACTGTTTTTTAAAGTATTTTAATATTCCCTGTGCAAAAGTTACATCAATTATTTAGTATCCTACTTCTAAGCATTTTACATGTATTATATTTTGCCTCTCTCATAAATAGCTGTAATGCTGAAACCCTGATCTTTCCATTATTCATTCTCACAGGTGCTTACCAAGGAATTTTATAGTCTTCAGTCTTCTAGTGAAACACGCATTATTGAACTTCAAACACAGAATTCTGAGTTTCAAGCAAGGCTAGATACTTACGAAAAACTTGAAAAAGAACTTGATGAGATAATATTGCAGACAGCAGAAAGTAAGTTCTGCCACAAATTATATTCTATCTGTGGGTGTTTCTGGCATTACGACAAGATCTCTTATATCTCATGGCACTTGGAAGGTATTACAGTGCCTGTCATTCTCCCTTCTTATGCCTGACAATTAAGATACAGTAATTATTTTGATAGAAAATATTAATGATGGGTTTCTAGACATATTTGTAAATATGTATCAAATAAACATGAACTTGGACATACGGATATGCAAACTCATCTCAGTGGTTCCTTTTCCCTCATTTCTCTTTTCCTTATTCTAATCATCCATTAAAATTAGATACGGTTTTTAGGATTCTTCTATTATTTAAGTATATTTTGAATACCAGGAAACCCTCTTTGTTGACAGACAGTTATAGTTTTCATAACACAGTACAGGGATTAATGTGAATTTTTGAATGAATTGGGTGGAAAAAAACTCTTCCTTGTCTTGAACTAATAATAATTAAACATTAAGTAGTTGCTTGTGGCAGATCAATCTGTTCAGAGTACTAAACCCTGGATTAAACTCAGGCCTCATTACTCTTGAAAATTTTTGTCTCTTGACAAAAATAACAATATCTGTTCTCAAACACAGCAAAATTTCTGTGAAATGTCTATTGATTTGATTCTCAGCCTAAATGAATCCACAAAGCAGGTAATTTCTAATTTGAAACTAAGACTCTAATCTTGAAGTCTTTTAAGCCTGTGTGTAAACAGTAGGATATTTTAAGATTTAGAACTAATTCATATATATTCTTGTCCTTTTCTCTTTCTTTTCTCCTCCAAATAATAATCACAATTTATAAATAAAGTTTTACAGGTAGAAGATCATTGCATAAGCTTTATATAAAAACAACAGTGTAGAGCAAAGTATCTATTACTAGGACACAGTGATGTCTGGGTATCTTTAGTAATTAGACTGTACATACATACTTCATTAATTTTATACACTGCAGCTTGTACTTGCTACTAGAATGGCATGACTACCCAAAGGTTCCGGTCTGACTACAAGCATGTTTGCTACGTATAAAGTTGTTTTAGTCAATAATATATTTTTGAAGTGTATATATATATAAACTTGCCTAAGGAGTATTATGCATTAATACAGAATTTTTGGACCTTACTTTAATTTTTTCCAAGGAGAAGGTAGAGTTCAGAATGCTGGTTTTTTTTTTTTACACTGATTTACATTTTTTTATGCATCTTGGGATGGCAGTAAGGTTTTTTACAGAACTAAATCATTCTTAACTTCTTAAGTATGTATTGTAATTACAATTTATATTCTGTGCTACAGAATATGAATTAAAGAAATGAAAGTTTACAAATGGACTGTTCTGTTAAAATATAATGACTTCATATTCTGTTTTTGTTGGAGAACAAAGGGAGTTACAGTTCATTATTCCAATATACTACTGGAATACTATTTAATAAATAACATTGTTTTTTCTTACTCTTATGGTAGTGTATTTGATATTGAAAATTAGGATTAATACTAATTAAGACTGAATTCCAGCACCCAGGTGAACTTCTGAGTAAAATCAGAAGAAATAAATGCATTTCTTTTTTGAAAACACTTTGAAGGAGAACACACATACTTCCTCCTCTGTCTCAAATTATGTCCTGGTATTTACATGTCATAAATAGCTAAAGGTGGAAAATAGTTGAAAGAAAAGAAATATAATTATTTTTCAAATTTAATGTGTTCTGGAAATACTCCAGTCTGTTTTTCAGAGCATATAATTTAGGCTGAAGTATTGTGTGGAAGACAGTTAGAATTTTCTGTGGACTTTAATGAGAATAAGATTTTACTCTTTAGTCCTGTGGTCACTTCTTTATATTTCAATATCGTGTAACTTTTTTTCTCCTTGAGTTACAAAGCCTCTGCTGTTTTACGACATTTAGGAGTGCTGGTGGGAGTTGTGTTCTCTAGACTTTTTAATAAACTGTGTATTTGCACGTGAGGTGGCTTTTGTCATATAACCATATAAGCTTTTTATTTTTTCCTTTGGAGAATGTGCATGTGGAAGAGATCACTGAATTGTGACTGTTACTCCCTCATCATTATGCCTCACTTTATTAATATTGAAATAACATGAAACAGCCTATTCAGGAAGCTCTCAAGAATTTATGTAGCCACTCCTTACAGCATCCAAGTGGTTTCCACATGAATAACAATAGTAAATTTTCTTGGCATTTGTCTATTCTTCCTTTTCAGGGTAAAATCTTCACTTTGGGGTATTTTTGTTTTAGACAAGTTGTTTGATTTTTCTTGCTTCCATTGGTTAGTATCTTTTTAAAAAGAAGGTTGAACCTATCTGTAGCCTCACAATGGCACTTTTTTGCTAAGTAGTATAAAAAAATTCATTAAAGTGTCCCCTAACTTGTAAATGTATATTTTATACCATAAAGTCAGATGAAGAGCCTGGAAAAACATAAAAGAAGGTAAGAGAGGCACACATTGATACAGAACGTTACTTTGGCTTGATGTCTACAACATTTCCAAATTTTTTTGTATTTGTCTTCATGATCTGATATTTACATGGACACTACTGACAGATGTGAATTTATAGGGCAGGATCTTACTGACATTTTTCTGAGACATACAACACTGAATTTGTAAACAAAAAGAAGGATTTTGACAAAGGCAGGTTAAATTATTTTTTATGTTTTTCTGAACCAGAGGTATTTAAGGCACTAGAGAATTCCCCATCATAACTAAGACAGCCTTGAAAGTCTGAAGTTCTGGTGCCTTTGTATTGCCACAGTAGTAAACTTTTGGTCATACTTACGGGAATTTCTGGTTCAGGATTTTTTTGTGTAACTAGGTATGTGACTTATCACAAGTGCTCTACTAGAGGTTTTTATCTTTCTAAATGTGTTTTAAGAATCCTTGTTTAAAATAGCATTGAAAGGGTATTAGACAAGAGAGGAAAGAAGCTACAGCATTGTGCAAGTTGTTGAGAGGAGTAGGTATTCCTGATTTTGAGGCACTTGAGCATTAGGAAAGATGAGGCAGATAAGACTGTCACATCATTTCCTAGATTTGTTTCTCCTGTTCCCAATACTTGATTCATCAAAGCTGTTGTGTGGTGTCTGGGCTGGTGTTCACTTGTGCTCCCTCCCTTTCTCACACCCCTGCCACTTCCCCTTTCTCTGTCCCCCTTCATCCCCCCTCTCTGTCCCCCTCTCTCTGCCCCTGCCTACCTCACACACACACGTCTTTTTTTCCCTGGCCTACTTTATCTTACAGGATAGAGGAAACCTGAATTACATGAGCTGAAATATTAAAATCTGTACACGTTTTAATCTTGCCGCTATTGGGATTTCTTTTCAAAGCAATTCCAATGTGTTTTAAATCCTTAGAAATACTTTTTCAGAAATCAGTCATCTATGAAGGCAGAGATTATTTTGAATGTTTTTACTTTGCATAAACATAAGAATCTCCTTGCCCTTCTCTCAAGATGGGTGTGGCATCTGTTTCCTTCAGACTGTCAGAAATTTCTGATCACCATAGTCTTTAAAAAATGATAGTGAGCAGCCTCACAGTGGCATCAGCTCCCTCAGCAACCCTGGATGTGTCCCTTCTGGTCCCATGGACTTGTTTAAGTCCAGTTGTCTTAAGCATTACCTAATTTTATCTTCCTCTACTTCTTCATGTGTGCACAAAAAATGAATACTTCAGAAAAAAAACCTAAGCAACCTAACCCTCTACTGCTGAATTAAACTTACACTTTTAGGGTGTATTTTGTGACTATACGAAAATATGACTACTCAGGGACACTGAACTCTTTTCCTTTACATTCATACTGCAGAAGTCTTATGTTAATCAGAAAAATAAAAGGTGAAAAGCATGCCATCATTTTAAGAAATCAATATATGGCACTGTATTAATGCTGATTGTGAGCAAAATTGTTCCACTGAAGTCCAGAAGAGTGCACCAACTGAAAATCTAGCTTCTAGAAAAATGTTTGTGTGTGTATGCATAATTATAAATAGAATTGCTTAGAAGTTTATAAGTTCTTGCACTGTAATTATGTTCTTCAACAGTACTTTCTGCAATTTTTTGCAGTGGAAAATGAAGTTGAAGCTGAAAGGGTTCTCTTCTCATATGGGTATGGTGCTAATGTTCCTACAACAGCCAAAAGACGACTAAAGCAAAGGTAAAAAAGTGCCTCCTGAATTTACTTATTCAAGATAAAGTAAATGAAGATACCTGCATTATATTTTGTCTTAGAATCCAGCCAGCTTGATTACCATAAAGAGTTTTCTTAATTACTTACATATACAGGCATAGAACAAAGACTAGGACCTGTTAATGTCGTTGATGCGTATAAACGAGCATATACATATTTTTCTGGGTCATTTTAAGATCTTTTTTCCTTGTCTTTCGGAAAGAAGAATTTTAATTGTATAAAACTAAACAGCTGTAAAAACAGACTAGTTACATTGTTTACATTTATTTAAGTTTTTAATACTCTAAAAATTATTGTATGTAATTGTAACAAAAGCACATCTGTCAGGAAATTAAGGCAGCCAAGGTTTCAGAGCATCACTATTTCATCTTCACAAATACAGGATCTGATTCCAGTTATATTTCTTCAGTTTGTTCTGATACCATTTGATCAATACATAACAATGATGTGTAGGCTGAATAACATACCTCTTGATCATAGTCATTTTTAAATAATAAATTTATATTGCGCATTGTCTTTAAGAAATAATATTGACATTTGAATGGCTCATTGTGAGCATAAAGGCTACAACTCACTGGGAAGTATAGGGAAGGTGGATTTATTTATAATATTTTTAAACTGTGACCACAGCAAAACTTTTGCTGTTTTTTAAAGTATGTATAGATAGTATAAAAAGAAAACATAACCTGAGATTGGAATCATGGAATAGTGGGATGATTTAGTTTGGAAGGAACATCTGGAGGTCAGCAGGATCCAACACCATGCTCAGAGCAAATCCAATTGTTCAAGAGCTTGTCCAGCTATGTTTATTTTCTCTATTGATACTGATTCCACATCCTTCAAAATGTCAGGTCAGAGTAATGTGGAGTTTTTTGTCCAGAATCCTGTCTCCAGCCTGGCAGAAGAGACACCACAATTAGGATGGTGGTTCTCCCAGCATTGGACTCACTCCTTGCACTTTGAGTGTGCCTACAATTTGCTCAAATGCAGGAAAGTCAACTGCATAATTTGTATTATTGGTAGACATTGATTGTGCTGTCTTCTACCACAGTGAGAAACTTCACCATCATTGGTGGACACACGAAGAAGAGTATGAAGACAGGGCAAACATGTACCTTAGCTTCGCAGTGTATGTTTCTAGCATTCAGGAGCTAGAATGCACTTTTTGTCATGTATAGCTGTTTTCCGCTACAAGCATTATTTTGCTTAGTTGTCTCTGTCCTCTTAACCCCCACCTTGTCCATGACAAAGAATATTTAACATTGAAAGTTACTGATGAGAATTAAAGGCAAATGATGGTCTGTTCATGTTTGCAACAAATTTATGGGCCACTTACTATTTCTTCTGTCCTTTGTTTGTCAAGTAAATGTTGTTGATATGATTGTCAATCAGATTAGACCTGTTGTGCACTTAGTTACATATTGCTGACAAAAATCATAAAGATTTTCTGTAGTACTTAACTTTGGCATGGCTTCATTTGCCCTTTCACATTTTTAAGCCTTTTCAGTTTGTTTCCTTGTAAGATTTCTTTTTATATTGCTTAACATTCAAGAAAACAAAAAGGAAGGGGGGGAGCAAAAAACTCTAACCCTGTTGTATGTCTGTTTTAGGAGACTGTTGTAGCATCATTTCCTAGAACTTCAGTTTCTTCCTCCTCTGTCAATAGTTCGGGAACTTTTCTGAGTTTCAGCTTAGATCCTTCTCTTTCCCCATCTCGTTAGATTCAGTTTAGATTGTTTACAGAGAAAAGAATTCTACTAAATCACCTTTGAATGGTGAATCTGATGATCAATAAGCCAGGATTTCAGATGTGCTCAGAAGTGGTTCTGTCAGAATGCCTCATATAGTCCTCTTTTGTTCCAGAAGGCATTGGCAGATAAAGCTGATTTAATCCTTCATAATGGTGTTGGAGACTCCATAGGCTTTCTTTGTCTTTTAAAATTAAGAAGATTAAAAAAATCCATAAAAGTCTGTGTATGGTTTACCTGCTGCTGTTCTGACTCAAGGACAACTGCCATGCAGAAAATGCGTGTGATGCCTTTGGCTCCCTTAAGCTTTAAAGCAAAGTCTCTGTGATACCAACTTCTATGTTTAGAGCCATTAAAGAAACATAGATAAGTTTTCTGCTCTCTGGGATTGTTTAAGGAAAGAGAATCTGTTACAAATGTGAATAATCTTCTTTTTGGAGTCCACTACCTGCTCTTTAATTCCAGACATATGGGATCCTAAATGAAGAGCTCTTGTAAGTACACAGCTTGCACTTCAGTCTCTGAAACTTTGTACAAACCCACCTATTTAAGCACAATACATTGTGGGGCCTATACCTCTTTGCCTACTGGCCAGAAACAACTATTTCATTACTTTGAACGCAGGCAACATACACCCATACTTGTAAATTAAACATGCCTGGGAACATTCTGAAGCATCAAGACTGAATGGCATGTAGTAGCCCACTTCCATAAATTGGCAATGATTGCTTGCCCACACTAACTCTTCAGCTACGCCTAGGAACTGTTTGGGAGAGTGTTAATGAGTAAATGCCAGAATACTACCAGGAACACTCTAGTGGTTTGCTAACAATGAAATATCACATTCTTGAGCACTGCATAATTTTCTAGTACAGTTGGAATCAAAGTTTTCCAGAATAAGAAGTCTTTGCAGATCAGTCCCTTTCTCCTTTTGCTTTAAATTTAAACTACCAAAAAACATACTGAAAAGCATACTTGAAAGACTTGTGTTCATCCTTAAACACTTGGAAATTCAGGTCAAGTTCACTGAATAGTTGTAGCTGGGAAAATTATGATGGGCTACATTAGCAAAGTTGCCATGGGAAGGTATCTAAGTTTCCCCTTGCACTCTAATAGCTAATGTATAAGATCCCTAACTAGAGGTATAAGAGAAGTGGTTTATTTCTTACTTGTACTAGATGGGATCTTAACACTCTTCTCATATCTACTAAATAAAAATCCAAATAACTAGTTTGGAGCATTAATTTCTCTTTTTCTCAGTTATTGTTTACACAGTCTAATGATCCTTGTAGGCGGAACTGAGAGAACCAACCTCTTAGTGAATGCTATTGAGAATTTCAGGTAATTCCTCTTATAGAAGGTGAAAGTAAAAGAGTGTCTGTATAAAAGGGTAGATTTATAATACAGGTGAAGAATATTAAGACTTCTGCCTAATCTACAAGTGCATTCTCTTTTACTGAGGAAAAAGTGGAGGTTGCGACTGGTCAAATTTTCAGAGGAAGTTTATACACTCATCTAGCTTTACACTCTCTAAGCCTCAGCTTAAGGGTAAATATAATTTCCCTGTCAGTCTGGTTTGGACCACTTACATGCTTACAGATTTAGTATCATGATCAAGAATTGTATAACACTTTGCTATCCATTAGTTGGAAACTAACAGTCTTACATTTTCAGTTTATGGATGGTAAGCATTGAGAGTCTAAGATCTGAAGTGAAGTGACTTCTCAGTTTCTTTGATATACAAGTTTCTGAAAAACGGCACACATTTGACTGGAAGGATAGATTGGTGTGGAGAGCTATTAGTCCGCTGGTTAAGGTACACTAAAAAGGGGTATTAGCCCTGTATATAAATCTTCCTCATTCTTAAGAACTCTGAATTTCCCATGTCATTTTGTGAAATAGGTTGGTGACTAGAGTACCTAAACACAGAGAAGTACAGTGATAAATTCTCTAGATACAATTCTGATGATAAGCCACAAAGCAGCTGAACCCTACAAAGATGGCAGGATTCATTACAGGATACATAAATTTAGACATCTAATCATAGATTTAACATAGAGACTTGGCATCTAACTTTCCATTTTAACCAGTTTAGTTCTAATCACTATGGACAATGGAGTTTGGAGCACATTTCAGTTCACCATCCAGGAGTCCATTTTAGTGGAAAGTAGTCAGGGTGTACAGACTGTATCGAATAGGACTAAATGACTAATAACACCTTCAAAGACTAGGTTAGATGTCTGGAAGTAGGCTCTGCAATTGCATGATGACTTTCCATTGCTGCCTGTGGAACTTTGCTGCTGAATTGATGAGAAACTCTTTTAACTTTGGACATGAAACCTGCAAGAGGTTGAGGATCTTAGTTTTTAACTAGGGTGTTTTAAGTAACTCAATAATCCTTTCTCTTCACTTCTAAGTTAATTTGTGGATCTGCGTAAGAGTTTATTTTAAAAAAAAAAAGTGGCAATATCATTTAATTATTTATCATGTTAAATGACAGACAAAATTTTGCCTCTCTTTGGAAAATTATAATACATTTTTCAGTGTTCCACTACAAAATTTATATTAATGTGCTTTTTTTTTTTAATTATTTAAGGAGAAGCCAATTACAGTGATTCTCTAAAGTTGCTAAAAAGTAAATACTCATAACTAGTTGAAACATTTTGACACAATTACTGCAATAGCGTAGTATTATACAAATTATTTAGGTAATTACTTTAAAAAAATACAATGGCATAACTGGGAATGCTATTTCAGTGCTGTTAAATTTTCTAATAGTCTGATTGTTTTTCTAACTTTGACCATTCTGCATGTTTCACTATGTAGTGTATATATATCAGTACTTATGGTGAAAAATTAAGGCAATCAAGTTCTGAAGTATAAATGTGGGAATTTCTTTTGCATGTTTTGGAAAAAATTCAACCTGAGCTTGCTTTTTATTGGCACAGTGTTCACTTGGCAAGGAGGTTACTGCAGCTAGAAAAGCAAAACTCGTTGCTTGTAAAAGATCTGGAACATCAGAAGGAACAAGTAACACAGATTTCACAAGAGGTAAATTGCTGCTACAAAAAAAAAAAAAGTCAAATCTGTAGAGGCTATAAACATTGCAGAACAGCTGTTCATAAGATGAAATATTTTCTAAACAGTGTTTATTATCTATTTGATGTCAAAAAATGGCCTCATAATTAACCAAAACTCTATGTTAAACCTTTTCAAAGAAGTTTATATTGTGTTTTGAAATGAAGATCAAAAGAGGGATTACTTTACAGGCTAAACAAGAATGTAAACCAGACAGACAACGTTCTGATTTCTGAACAGAAGACCAGCTAGCCAAACTAGTTTGTTCTGTTTGATAGTTAATTGTTCAATGAATACCTCATTACTTTTTACACAGCTCTTCTCTTAAATCACTTTTGAAGATATTTCTGTAAATCCTTTTATGCGTTGTTCAGTTCTTAAGTCTTTTGAATGTACAAGTCTGGGGAATGTTTAACACAAGCTGCTTTTTAAAAAAGCTAAAATTAATATTATTTTTACTTTGTTACAATGAGTTAAATTTAATAATCTTTTAAAAGTCTCTATGTAATACCTGAAAGCACATATTACATTGACATGGAGAACAAACACTAAACAAAACTCAGATTGAAGTCTCCCAGAATTAGAGCAAACTAATTTTTTAAAATATTTTTAAATTGTCTTCTAAGTTTCTTTGAGGAACCAAGGAGCCAAAGAACTCCTAAATATGCCACTATATGGAATTTTTAGGCTGACCACTTCAGGAATGTGATTAACAGTTTGATTTTTTTTTTTTTTTTCTTTTAAAGCCATGGCAATTATAGATTAGGGTAGCTACACCCAAGTACTTCACAGTGCAAATACTTGCATTTTCTACATATTTTGAAATTACATAAATTTTATATATTTTTTATGTGTGTATATATGTATATATACTGTTTCAATGAAAGATACATGAACAGTGATGGTTTTGTACAGGTTTCTCTCAACCAATAGTACAATTTATTATGGGTTCTTCTTAGGTATATCCTAGTAATTTGTATTTGGCTAGAACATATCTTTCAAATCTGCTTGACTTGAAGACATAAAGAGATTTGTGAATCCAGTGTTATCCTTGGTATTTTTCTCTATCACTGTTCTATCACTTTTGTTAGTAAAGTCTATGCTTTAGTTCCCACTTAAATCTGTCTTGTACATTCCTTCTTGCCCATAGTGGATTTATATTTGCTTCTAGGTCACTAATGAAAGATTCAGTACCAGAGACCTTAGTTCAAATTCCTGCAAAATTCCACTGGAACATCTTCACCTCATTTTTATTCTCCCATGAGATGTCATGTAGCCCTTTCTTGATCCTTTATCATATAATTGTATAGTTTCAATCAGAATGTCATCCAGTACGAAGTTAAATGTCTTGCAGATAGCTAACGCACAGCTACTAAGCCTATTAACATTAAACTCATAAGGTTAAATAAAATCTTTTAAGACCTGCTTTCTATTAAATTCATGTCTGGCATTCAGGTCAGAATGCTTCATCAGATTTCTTTCTTCCTTTTTTTTTTTTTTAGTTTTCATATGATTCTAGGCCATTCTGCTTGCCATCCTTTAATATGTCCACAAAGAGTTTACACTTGCTATTAATGACTGGAAAATAGTTCATCGTTCTCATGTTATATAAACTGATCCTCTGACTTCTTTTCAAACAGAGGGCAAAAAATTTTATTGAAAACGTCTGTGTTTTTTTTTCAGCGTTATATATGGTTTTACTGTATCCCTGCCATAATGGGTTGTACTGTTTCTAGGATTCAGTTGGTCCCATTTTTTTAGTCTAAGAATTCTATGCCTGCTAGTATCAACTTCCCCTTGAAGTTGTAGCTCTCTTGTAAATTTTTTGTGTGTCATATTTTATACTGATTGCTATCTATTATCTCTCTTTATAGGAAGTTCTTAAACTTCTGTTTGCTGTCTTTACTGCATACCCTGAGCTCAAATAAATTTATTTTTTTACTTCCAAGCTATTGTCTGTCTTGATTTTTTTTTTGAGATTCTGTAGACTTACAGCATGCTCGGGTAGCCCATTACTACTATTTTGATTACTACATTTTGTTCAGTCATCTAGATGAAATCTAGAATGTGGATTTAAAGTTGATGCCAAAGTGATTGGGCCGGCTTTTCTTTCAAACTTGGATTAAATACTGGTATTTCACTGCAGTATTTATGATACAAACTTTATAAGCTCTTTAAAGGAGGGAGGAAAAGAAAAAGATTGCAATAACTACAATGGATGCTCTTTCTGAGATACTTTTTTTTTTTTTGGACTGTCCTCAACCAATTGCTGTTGAGCTGTATAGAAAGGAATCATATTGATCTTCTGGGAAAGTCCAGCATTACCAAGAAGAAAATACCAACTTCTCCATAATTTCATTCTTTGATGGAAGCCTGATATAACATGCCTGCTTGAAAGCTGGAACCCGATGGAAAAGCCCAGCTGTTGAAAAAAACTTGTCAGTCTTCAGTTTGTCCCATTATAGTTTGCCAGGCTTTATTAAACTGCAGGATCCTATCTATTTTTAGGTCTGTGATACAGCATTAGAAAAGAATTTTTCCTTAAAGTCCTCTGTGTAGCAATGTTACAGTAGGTATTGAGACTTATTTCATACTACAAAAGGTTTGTCGACCATGTCTAGGACAAACAGAATAAAGAAATTCTCATGACCTGATCCAGGAAGGATCCTCAGCTAATGATAATCAGTTTATTGCCTCTGCAACTCACTTCATGTTACTTTCAGTTTAAGTAAGTGGAAGGCTATGTATCAGCTTCTGCAAAGTAGTGATCTGCAATTACTACATTTAGTGTCCAATCTAAATTTTGGAATAAATTCACTTTGCAGAGGTTTTGAACAACAGTGCCAGAACTGATCGATAGACAGTCTCTTCTGCCTAGAAGACTTAAAAGAGACTTAAAAAGCAAATACTGAGTCAGTATAGAGTAAAAGTGATGCCTCAAATAAAGAAATTTACTAAGCTGATATATTTGGCTTGGTGCTGAATTACTTTTTTAAGCCTTCATCATGATGTTGTATTTGCGGTTTTTGTATGCCTCCACTGAAACATTTTTACCAAAAGCAGCTTTACATCTCGCTCTGAAAGAGAGAGAGTATAGATCAAGCTGAACTATGATGAAATCCTTCAGCTTGGTAGAGGTGTCCATTTAAGGATAAATAATAAAATGTCCAATTGAAAGGAATTAGATTTAGCGCTTAAAAGAATGACACAGAAATACTCAAGTAAATCTTGTACATTAAGACAGAAAGAAATCAAAATTGCATACAAAAAATAATGCCTTTGTTCAAGGATAATGTTTAATTTATATACATGTGTATATGAGTAAAATCCATTAAATGCATTTAATGCTTAATTGATTACAGTTCAATGACAACCTCTTTTAAGTTTATATAATCAAACAGGTGGCAAAGCACCACCATGGAGAGGGCAGGGATAGCCTTTTTTCATAACAGCAGCATGCTTTTTAGCTGGTAAAGTTAGCAAGTTAACAGATGACTTAGCAGTATCAAACCAAGCTTACACCACCTCACTTGTCCTTTCCTACTGAAGTACTTTAATTCTTATCAGCGAGAACAATGAGAAATGTCATGCTGTGATGACAGCATCCTTTGAAGGTTCTTGGGCTACCAAGAACAGAATTCCAAACAAGATCACTTGGATTAATATTCTCCTATTGAGGCAGCCTCAAGGTTTTATACTGCAATTTTTAGACCATTCTAGAGATTAGTACTCCATGTGTTGGAATTACCTGTTTGTCATGTAAAGACTCTCTATTGTCTTTCTGAAAGAGACCTTTTTTGATAGCTTGTATTCTTAGAAGATTAATAGCTCTTTTAATTGCCTATAAATTTACGGAAGATAATTTGTTTCTTCAGGAAGATGATTGCCTTTTTTTTTTCCTACTTCTCTACAATAAACTTGGAATTTCACTGTGGACTAAAATAGGTATTTCTTGAAGGAACTAATGTATTTAAATAACACTTAAGGATATACATTAAATTGAAGAGCTGCAATGTTATTGTCTCTCATTTCACTTTTTAAAATATGAGGTGGAGTTAGCTCCCCTTTTAATAATGCCAGTAAGGTGAGCAAGCATCTGTTTTTAATAAATGTGAACCTTTACATTGTAAGTTCTTTGCAAATTTGACAGAGTATAAGGGCAGAATTAAAACCTCAAAAAAAAAAAAATAATGGAATCAGAGAAAGAAGGAAACACAGTCGCATGTTTTGAAAATTATGAATAGAAGAAAACTCTGATTTTAGGAAAGTCCTGACATATTAATTAAATAGGCTAGGTCCATAGGAGGGGGTTTTTTTCCCTGTTTTCTGGAACAACACAAAATAGGACAGCTGGCTCCCGTGTGTGATTTGGCAAATGCAGTTTTTCAGTCTATTCAGAAATTTAAAAAACTAATCAGAATGCTTAACCGTTTTCCATTGAATTCATAGAATCATGGAGTGTCTTGGGTTGGAAGGGACCCATAGAGGTCATCTAGTCCAACCCCCCTGCAGTGAGCAGGGACACCGCTAACTCGATCAGGTTGCTCAGAGCCCCATCCAACCTGGCCTTGAATGTTTCCAGGGATGGGGCCTCCATTACCTCTCTGGACAACCCTTCCGGTGTTTCACCACCCTCGTTGTAAAGAATTTCTTCCTTATATCCAGTCTAAACCTACCCTGCTTCAGTTTAAAGCCATTACCCCTTGTCCTGTCACAGCTGGCCCTACTAAAAAGATTTTCCCCATCTTTCCTATAGGCCCCCTTTAGGTACTGAAAGGCTGTAATCAGGTCTCCCTGCAGCCTTCTCTTCTCCAGGTTGAACAACCCCAACTCTCTCAGCCTGTCCTCATAAGAGAGGTGCTCCAGCCCTTCTCTGGACCCGCTCCAACAGTTCCATGTCCTTCTTGTGCTGAGGGCTCCAGAGCTGGACGCAGTACTCCAGGTGAGGTCTCACCAGAGCAGAGTAGAGGGGCAGAATCACCTCCCTTAACCTGCTGGCCACGCTTCTCCTGATGCAGCCCAGGGTACAGTTGGCCTTCTGGGCCGCCAGCGCACATTGCCGGCTCATGTCCAGCTTTTCATCCACCAGCACCCCCAAGTCCCTCTCGGCAGGGCTGCTCTCGATCCTTTCCTCCCCCAGCCTGTATTGATACTGGGGGTTCCATTAGACCTGTTTATATCTAAACTTTAAAAGATTTTTTAAAGAATCTAGTTGGTAATATTGACTTGTATATACTCCAGCTGCTGAAAGTGCTTGATGTGTGATCTTAATTCTGTACATATTTTAGTGGATGATCTTGTTATATTGCTCAAGTTACAAGCCATATCATGCAAGCTTTTTAGACCTAGTGATCCTAATTTGTTCAGGGAATACAGCTAGAATGGTTTATTTCCTACTTATGGGTATAACAGTTATTTTATACTACTCTGGTAAACATCCTGTTGGATTTCACTGTTCATATAAAGAACAGGAAAGGGAACTTTTCTTCCATTATTACCGTGTTTTTATTTACATTCAATTTCTGAGCTGAAAATTCCATTGTAGTAGATACTGTTTTAAAAAAAAGGTCAGTTGTGGTCAATCAGGTGAACAAACAGAGGCTTTGTCTATACTAATTTTTTCATCAATGTTACATTAAAACTCTTGAAAATGCAGATTAGGGAAGTGCAGAGTACAGTAGCATGATTGCAGTGAAAATATGCAATTAGAAAAGTGTGAGGGTAATACATTAGATAGTAATTTGAGGGTAGTTTGGTTTTTCTTTGTGAAATAACGGGTTTGGGGTTTGTATTACTGTGCAATTGGTAGTAATCAGTAATATCCCGTAATAATTCGATAATAAGTAATTGTGCTTTATAAATTATAACATTTATAATAGTAATACCTCTTTTTTGGCAGCTTGACAGAGCAAATTCTTTGTTGAGTCAAGTACAACAGCCATACAAATACCTCATTGAAACGGTTCAACAGAGAGATTCTCAAATAAGTCTACAGAGAGAACATATTACACAACTTGAAAAAGATGTCAGGTAATTAATATCACTTTCTTTATTATAAACTGAGAGTAAAATTACTTATGTGTTTATCATTAGAAAATAATTATGTTATTCGCCATAAAATAGGAAATGCTGACATGCCATCATTGAATAAGTCCAGTCTTTGTACTGGAACTCTAACATCTGTGATTTCTCTCATACTGTCAGAAAAAGAGGCTTTAGGTTTGGAAAAGCAGCAATGACGGTCAGGTTTAAAGTGAGAAGAGCTCTCATAAAGTAGAGGAAAGTTCAGAAGAGTAAAAGGAAAGAATGACATGCACCAGATGTACAAAAGTAAAATAAAAAACTTCCCACCATCATATAGCTTTATAAACGATGTTTAACATCTGGTTCCCAAGTAAGCTGTTACAAAATAATTTGCCCCTTGATTTTCAAGGAAGTGGATAGCTGTGTGCCACTGCACTACAGAAGAATTAACATTTTAACTATTAGTTGTTTATGTGGTATCTTGGTTTTGGAAATGCATACAGTAACAATTATGAAGCATTAATGTGATGATATTATGAAGCAATTACATGAAAAATACAGGTAGTTTCCAAATAGAAAAATAGAAAAATTAGGACTCACTCTAGCTAAATATTTATCATATGTACTATCTTACATACATCACTATTCAGAGCATTTTGATGGTTTGGGATAGTATTTATTATGCCTTGCTTATTATCCAATTAAATCTATACAAAAATCAATACATTTATAAACAAACTGAAATATTCATTCATACTTCCTGACAAGATATCTTTCACTGGGCTTAACTTGATTCGGTAAGAATAGATCTTCTTTTATTCTAGAATCAAGTGGGTTTAATATTTTCCTAGACTTGATATGTTATAAGAAATACTTCAAAGGTAAATTATATTTTTCCAGGAGACGAAAAATCGTAACGCTCTCTATATATGCAGGATCTTAATTTCTAAATGTGAATAAAATTGTCAAAGAATTGGTCAGTAGCAAATTAAATTTTCAATTACCGTAACATGAAAATGTTTTTCATTAGTCACATAGTTGTCCAAAAGTCTCTCAAAAGCTAGGAAAAAAGGGTGGTACATAGGTGAGATCATTTCTGAAAGTGTATGTTTCATGTCATTAAAATATGTAAGAACTTAAATGCATTATTAACATTGATTCTCTTGAGTTTTTATGGCTCATTACAAATAATCTGTATGCCCAGATATTCTTCCCAAATTTAGCCTACAAATTAAGGCACCTAAATTTAGGAACTTAGTCATGTCAGCTTTCCTTAGTAATTCATGGAGGAAGTGGCATCTCCAAAAAAGCAATTCAGATTTTGGATGGAGTGAGTCATTTGCTAGAGATGCCTGTTACTCTCCGTTAACTATAAAGGGAATTTTTGGCATCTTAAAGTGCCTGAGGTTAAGGAATAAAATGGATCTGCACCACAGTGCAAGCATTCATGGTAAGCATACCAGCAATACTCTACTGCGGTGAGCTGGGGTGTGCTCACCACTAGTCTGTGTTTCTGTAAATGAAAGTGTGGTCTGACAAAATTGTATTTTTATCCTTAATGGTTTTGTAGCAAAAAAGTAACACTTACTTTGCACATCAAATGTTTTGGTAAGAAGTTTTTTCCTGTAGTTTCCAATATTCCTTGTAAACTAAAAAAATAACTATTACTCCCTTATCACAATTTTGCCTCAACTTTACTATCATTTCATAGGCCAGTAAAGTTCTTGAAAACAGCCTAATATCTTAGGGCTTTTGCTACATATCAGCAGTCCCTAATTTTGCTATTCGTAGCTACACATTTAAAACAAATGTTCTAAATTGTTAGCTGATATTCCTTTGAGCACAGGAGAAATCACAGTCTGGTATACAATTGATAATACTGGTCCTTTACTTTCCTACAAGTGAGAGGAAAGTTAGAGGAAGGGATTTCTTACCAGAGAACCATTACATTCCAGAAATATTTTGTCTTGATGACAGTTTTAAATTAAAATATCCTTTAGGTGACTTCAGATTACTTTGTGGCCCAGTCTAGCTCCCAGCTATTTCAGAAGTGAATCAGAATGGGTTTTAAGTAAATTAATGATAATCCCTACCAAATATATGCCAAGCGAAGCTCTGCCGGATCAAAAGATTTAGACCAGTATTCCTATCCGTCTTTCTTAGTTCATTAAGCAGCATTTTGTTGGTTTGTGTGCGGAATATTTTTGAGAGGATGAGTTCAGAGAATTAGTGCTCCTCAAGGAGGGCCCTAAATTCTGCAGTTGATGTTGGTGCTATTAGAAAAGTAATAGTGAAAACACTAAATGTAGTTTATGAAGCCTGGTTTCTCTGTATCTCAGACCTAAAGGAAAAAGTTAATATTTGTAAAGCTATTTCAAAATTAAATGTTTTTTTCAACCATTACTTATAATTAAGAGTTAATATTGCAGTTCCCACAGAAACAGAGAATCACACAGAATCACAGAATGGCCAGGGTTGGAAGGGACCTCAGGAGATCATCTAGTCCAACCCTCCTGCTAAAGCAGGGTCACCCAAAGCAGGTTGCACAGGACTTCATCCAGGTGGGCCTTGAATATCTCCAGAGAAGGAGACTCCACAACCACCCTGGGCAGCCTGTTCCAGTGCTCTGCAGTAGCCTTTTTAAATTGAGGTTTAATTTTTGCTACAGTTACACAAAGTACATTATTTTTTTAAATTTTACATACGATACATGCATTAGTTTTATTTCTGGAAAGCAATTTCACAAGTACCAGCTAACGGAAAAATAATGTTCAAATTCTTAGTTTCAGACAAACCTTTAAAAATACTAGTGAGGTTTTTTTAATATATTTTTTTTAAAAATCTCATATTTGAGTACCAGATTGTGGACAAATTAGTGTAATGTTGCTATGCCTGCACCCTGACAATCAAGACGGAATACTTGATCATGCTTTTCCTTCCTTCGTGTTTAGTGTGCAGAATCTATGGTGGAGGAGTGTTCTTTTCATGTTGTGTTTTTATCTCATCTGCTCATGAAAAGAGATGGTTCTGCATTATGTAAATCATGGATTCCCTAAGTAGAGCAGTCACATCTGTGTTATCAGTGCCAGTGTTCTCTATCACCTCTCACTTAACTTGAGTGGGGAGGGATCAGCGAGGACGAACTTGCAAGTGAATGTACTTTTTTAGACTTAATCCATAATTGGCTTCTGTGCACAGTGATGACAGCCAATAATCTTTTTAGAACGTACTCCTAGGGTGGTTAGGTTCCAGCAGATTTCCCAGGATAATGAGTCAGTACTTTCTTGCAACCTTATAAATGTTTTGCAGCAACCTGCAGCGCTTTGTATTTCCTTGTCTATTAAGAAGGTTGTTGGTTGCTGTTGGATGTGGTTTTCATTCTGTGATGAAATAGTCTTGAATGAAATCAGCACATGAGGAAGGCTATCTATGACAGCAATCTCTTTAGTTTTGGCTGTGGGTGTTCTTGTGCCATTATTTTTACCGATTTTTTGCAAAATGGCCTAAAGTGATTTATAATGTGGTCCCTTGACAGGCAACAGATGTGTCCAGGATTCTCCACACTGCATCATTCTACGGAAGTGTAATTTCTGACAGTAGTTATTTCCACAAGAGGAGTGGGACAGATTCAGACAGATCATTTTGATATAATACTCTTTGAGAAGTCCTGCAGATCCATCTAAGTTTCTTTCCAATGCAGTCTTCAAAGTTCATTTTAACCAGAGCAGCTTACATGCCTTCGTCCTTAAGCATCATACCTCTACAGCTAAGGCTGTGTTTCAGACCCTCCATATGAAAACGTCTTCCTCACTTGGAAGGGCTGTTCAAAACAGCTGTCAAACTGAATCATAGAATGGTTTGGGTTGAAAGGGACCTTTAAAGATCAGCTAGTTCCAACCCCCCTGCCATGGGTAAGGACATCATCTACTAAATTAGGTTGCTCAAAGCCCCATCCAACATCTCCTTGAAAAGAAAGGAATAGTCAAAACAGGTATCAGACTGAATCAAGGCCTTAAAGTAGTATATTCCACCAAAGCTGGAGCTACTTTGGCAGCTTGCTGAGAAGCATGTCTGTTCTGGACACCTTTCACACAGCTCTGTGGATCTTTAGCCGTACCTTCACTAAGAACTGCAAGAGCTGTTGTGGCTGGGGTAAATTCTTAGCTGAGCAGCTGTCATTGCTGTTAGTTATTTGCATGAAGGACTTAGGGACCCATCTCCAGGTTATTACAGGTGTGTGACATTACTGCTTAGATTCAAGTGTGAAGGTGCAAGTGTATTACCACTCAAAGGTAAAAGGAGGTTGTTTAGCAGTAATCGAAGCTCTGTTGGATGTTGCCCCACACGTGTGTTCACTACTGCTCTCCTTCACATTCCCTTAGAATTCTCCCAGGCAGGCCACAGGCTGTGCTGGCACTTGGCCATGGCGAGAACTGAGGTGGCCTTGGGAGCAGGACACCTCGTGTGCTGGTGCACTGAGCCATGCACCTGCAGATGCGCTTCACATACAAAAGCCCTCGTCTTGAGTGACAGGGCATCTGCGGGGTGAATTAATTTATAGGTGGTCCACATATCTCAAAATATCTGTTAAGTAACCTCTCATTTATGTTAGTCCACATAACATTCTCATTAATAAAAGTAAATAGCAATGGTTAGTAAGAGCAGTGGTATGTTTGAGGATGACTCCTTCCTACTACAAAGAAATCTCTCTAGCATACAGTACTTTAACCAGAAAGGAAAACATCACATTTAGCACTTCTTTTGAAAAGAAATGTCTTGTAAATATGTCATGCTGTGGGAAAACAAATCTCTGAATTTCATTCTTATGTGTGTAGTGAAGTAATTGTAGTTTTAGTACATAATTTTCTGCTAAAAACATCTAGGTTTATAAATAACTGGAGACATTAAACAGAACTTTATTCATAAAGAGAGGGTATTTATTTTAAATGCAGTTACTCAAATTTCTCAGTGCCAATGGCTGGTTTTAAAAGTGGTTCACTTACCCAAAAGCACTCAAAAGCCTAACTGTGCGTCAAATCTAGAAGCAGTACAAGGATTTTGCTCACTAAGAAGCTATGTACTGAAATGTTTCTTACCTAAACATTTTGGGTTCTCTAATTGCCATCCAAACATTATAAAGCTCAGCATACAGTGTTAGCTGAGTTTTTCCCATCACAGAATGGGCAATGAGCTTTTTATGAGAACATTACCATTCTGTGAAATATGCGTCATCTATTCCAATGCTACTGCAGTTTACCTGAGAAAGGCTCCAAACAAAAACTGTAGAAGTATTTTTTTTTTTCTACAAATGAACATTTTCTGACCTGTATTATGACTTTTAAAAAGTTGCTTGGGTTATGATGGTTTTCATTTGGTTTTTTGTTGTTGTTTGGGGGTTTTTTTACAATTTGAAAAATAATTTATTTTCAATTTGGACACTATGCGGATGAGTTTTTAAGCAACCTGAAGCACTCCAATTAAAATCGTTAAGCAATACTCTTTTAAATGCCTTTAAAAATCTGATCTGTGGTTATTTAGCTGCACAAGAGATCACGATTTTTTTATGTATTCTCTCTCTTCTAAGGAACTTTTATTTGGATAATTTTTTATATCTCACTCTCTAACTACATGATTTTAAAAGAAAAGTTTACTTAGACTTTAAAAATTAGCTGTCTGCTCTGAGCTATTCCTCTGCAATTTGCAGAGAAGGGATAGCTGTACTGTATGCTTATATTATATATTCAGTTTTATGTACAAAACAGTCACGTATACTTTTTTCTATGTTTGATTTTTTTGATGGTAATTTTTGTATATGAACATAAAATGCAAAAAAATAATGGTATCAGACTTCAATTTTCAACTTCATCATGCTGTAACATGAAATTCACAGAAAGGCACAATCCTTATTTCTTATAGCATTTGGGGTACACAGTTCACTGAAAAAGAAGCCTACTTTTTTCAAACTGAATAGAAGTAATAATAAAACCAGGTAATCTATAAACCCATGTTTAATTAGTGTGTTCAGCATAAGCATATTATCCAGAACATCTAATAACAGAAGCTTCTGAACAGGATAGTAGCTAGTATATTTAGACCAGAGATTTAAAAGATGGTTTAATTGCCCATATTCAAAAGGCATTAAAAGTCTGAGACTGGGAAATGTTAGTCTCCATTCTCCAGAAAAATCAAGTCACCTAAATATGTCTTTCTTCCGATATCCAAGCTACCTTGGCTTTAGATCCTGAGTGAAGCAAAACAAAACAAGCCAGTGGTTGCTATGAGCAATGTGTATGACAAGTGTATTCCATGGTAAGTCCTGCATTCCTGGTACCTGGATTCATACCTGGCTAGGTTTTGAAAGCATGAGGGAATGAAACTGAATCTCCTCCCAGACATTTTGGTTTCTGCTGGAAACCCAGGCACACAGGAAAAGCAGGAGCTGCACTGCTTTTCAGTTAATTGTCCAACCTGGACTTTTGGGACCACAGTTATATGATGTGTTGCAAAGGACACCTTCTCCACACTCAGGATGCAGCAGTCAGTGACCAGGACTGTGGGGCACAGCATGGTCTACACTTGCCCTGCAGTGTAAAACAGTTGTTTGTGCTGTTCAGTAACTCCAGGGATATTAGATCATTTCAACACAGTCTGTTTCTCTCAAATGTTTGCATGTTTTCACCCCAGAACAAGTCATTGGAAGATTTCTTTTAATGTTTGGTACTCTAGTATTTTAATACATGTCTGTATCATGAAAACATAAAAGCATGATTAGTTAAAGATGGTCAAGAAGATCCTGTCTCTTCAGATGGAAGTTATAACCCTTGAGCTCAGGTGGGAGAAGCTGGTTTGTCTGGTTTCATAGATCGTGGTTTCAGAATCTTAACCAGACAGTTAAGGCACTCTGTCACCAAATGGAACAGTCTCATCCTTACCTTCAGCTGTGGGTTTCCACTGTACATGGTAAATCAAGTTGTTTTGGTGATTCACGTGAAAAATAACCTTTAAAAAGACTCCAGCTTCCATCCAGACCTACGCATGTGGTCACAAATGTTCTAGTACCAACGCAAAGAGCAGGTTACCAGTATTGTGGTTAGGGAAGGGTGATCTTTCAGCAACAGTTTTTACTTGGGTCAGCTGAAGTGAACTGTAAAGCTGCTCTCTGATTTACACTGCCAGTTAAAACTGGATTAGTTTAAACTACTGTTTGATGGAAGCACAGGGCAGTTTAAAGCTAGAACCTCCTTGACTGCTGATATCCAAGATGCTGTTCAGAACGTTTCCATAATAGGGGCTGAAATGGTCCGTATTCCTCCTAAAATTGAACTTTTGAAGGAATTTCTGCTTTATTTGGTTACTACAGGCATGAATTTATTAACATTGTGTTTGGTAATGCTGATTTCTCGCTCTTCTAAATGTATATATGCCTCTTTTGCAGTGTTCTTTGAGAAGTATATGAATTATTTCCTTTATCTGCAATGATGAAAAAACATAACTATTGCAAAACTACTAAATCTGAAGTCTGTGTGTGCTTTGGTAATTGTATATTCATATGTATGACAGAAAACACATCAAGTGCTACTGAATGACGTTGCAGTCTAATTCCTATATTTGACCACAAACAAAATTAGAACTGTTCCACATAGATCAGTCGTGTCATACTGTTTCAGAAGGTATAACTAGCATAACTAGAATAGGTTCTGTTCTGTGGATGAAACTGAACCTTGAACATGAACTTCTGGTTTAGTCTTGAACACTGATGTTTATGCTTATTCAGTACATTATTTAAGGCATAAAGGAACTTTTATTGTTGGTTCTCTAATAAGTTTGTGAGTCATTCTCTAAAAGGATTGGGTTATGCTGTTAGGAAGTACAGAAATCCCAGAAAGCCTGACATATCACTAAGTTACAACACATGAACCAGGAAAAAAAAAAAAAGTACAGCAATTTCATCATGATTAAATATGTCACAGAAAAAACTCTTGAAAATATTAAAATATCTTTGTAGTTTTTCATAAATGTTACTACTTTCTGTTTAAATAACTCAGACAACTAAGCAATTTGGCCAAAGCATACAATTCTTCTGAGAATTAATGAATGCCTAGAAGGAATTGACAGTCATAATTTACAGTACAGAGCTTGCAAGGAACTGCCAGAAAATCTCTGGGGCAAGGGATGATGTTGCGTATTTGAAACAAGCAGATGATACACAGCCAATTAAAGAAAAGGTTGATTTATTTTGTTGATCATTTCTGGATTAAATACTAGGAATATTAAATAATCTGTGTTTGCAACATATGTAATTGTTCCATTCCATTTATCAAATTTTAATATATTTGCTTTTGAACTCCTGACCTGTATTCAGTACTACATATTTGCACTCCATATGCAGAATTGTGTTTTGCATAGTTGTTGATTTATGTTATAGTTTATATTGTACAACCTATTTAGTTAAGTCATGGTAATGGCATATATAACATTGGTGTTCCAAGACAATCTCTGTGGCTATTTTAACAAACTAGATTATATACTGGCATTACGTATGCATTAGTCTGAAGTTTATTGTTGGAAACTGATGTTGGGGCTAAATATGAAAATACTTCTAACTGTATTAGAATTGCTGCCTAGGATCAGATATGCTAAACATTTTGAATGTTCATATTCTATAACTAAGAAAACAAAGGACAATTAAAGTTAAACTTGACATTGTGCTACAAAAGCATGCCTTCATGTTAAAACGGTTTTCATACTTGGCTCACAGGACAAACCTGATCCCATGCATTCTCCTGAAATATAAAATAAAAAATGGCAAAAATACATTCACAGTTTCTGCAGAAACTACACAGCTAAAAATGAGACCTGGATGTTTTTCTTCCTTGTATGTGTTATTTTCTAAATACAGTAGAATTTGTTGAATTTGAAGTACAGTAGTATCAAAAGAAGCAGTACTGAGAGAACAGTGTATGCTGCTACTAGTGATGTATACAACAAAGAAATCCACACTTTGATACAGAAGTGTAGCTATAAGGAGTCTTTGCTTATAAAATGAGCTCATTTTGCCTAGCAGAAACCAAAAGATAATAATAGAAGATTGTGATAATTTAAATTACCCTTCAGAGAATCAAAAAAGCCCCATATTTTATGAAGATTTTGAACAGTATTTCTGTTTGAATAAAATAAGATTTTGTGTGTATCAGTGCATTCAGGCCCATTTATAAAAATTCCAATGCTCAAACATAAGAGAAGGATCATTTGATACAATTACTTGGGCAGATTTTCATTGTTGCCAGTATTTAGCTTTAGAAAATGCATGTTTCAGCCAGAATACAAGATTAAAAGAGATTATCTGTTGCTATTACTGCATTTCCTATCCTCTTTCTACCAGTCTTTTAAATAAAGAAAAGACAGCTTTGCTGCGTGTCAAGAATCAAATGGCAGCAGATTTGGAGAGACTTCTAAATCACCGTGAGGTAATCTTCCTGTTTTAATATTACTACCATTAGTGCATTTTTTGTCTCCTCGGCCTTAAACCATGGAAAAAAATTGGTTTACTTTGGTTTGATTTGTTTGGGGGTTTGTCTGTGGTGTTTCGAGAAACACAGGCAATCATGTCTGTCAGGCACCCAGGAGGCTCTCAGTTGTACTCTCAGTTGATAAATTCTCTCTGTTGATTTAGTCTCACTGTCCTTTTCTTTCCCTATGCTGTTGTGTTGTGTTTAGCCTTTGCAAGCATTTAACAAGTATTTAGATAAAGGTGATGAAGTTGATACACATAATCTGCAGTGCCTGCATGTGCCACAGCATGACCCAGAATCTCTCCCTGTTCCACAGTCATCCAGACCAAAAACCTGAACAAAGCATTACACAATTTCCAGTGCACACATCTGAGTTTCTTTTCAACTCCAACATAGGATTTGGGGAGAGGAAACACAACAGTAGTCACCCAGGTTTCCTTCAGACAAGAGTCATAGTACTTCTGACATACATATGCAAAATCTTGCAGTTTAGATGTAAATGCACTATATGGAGATTCCCAAAAGGCTTTTGTCAAGATTTCTCTCTAAACAATCTTTTGATTAGATTAGTTAGAGACTAACATGTCATGGAGTATGAGAAATTCTTTCTGCAGATTAAATTTCTGAAACAAAGGATGGAAATAAATAAAGTTTACTGAAGGAATCCCATACACAAAAGATCTGAAAAAGGGTGAATAGTAATACGGCAAGTTTGCTGTAGCTACAGAATATTGAAGATACAAAACCAAAAGCAGACTGTTAGCAGTTGTTTAATGAACCCAGAGTTCCTGAACAATTTGGCAAGGATTTGCAGAGAAAATAAAACATTAATGAATCAAAAATTATGAATGTGCTGAAAACCAACACAAGTTATATATCTGCAGTGATGGGACGTAAATAGCCTGTTACCTGTTCAGAAAGATCATTGTAGTCATTATATCAATAGTTTTACCCTTTCAATTCTCTGACTGGGAAGAGAGAAGGAATCTGCAACTCCCCTAAATTATCCTGAGATTGCATTATCACTCATTCTAATACCATAGAACACTGACTATCCATGCACCTCTTGAAGTCCTCTCCAAAACTGTTCTCCTCTATCTCCTTTCCTTGTTATTCCCCCAAATTCCCTTCTTAGATAGTAAACCAAACCCCATTTTGTGAATTAGTCCAAATCAGTTTTTCTTTGCTGACCACTTACAAAACCATTTTTTGCTAGAACTGAACCAAAGCAATTTCACTGACAGCTGACTCTGTGAGCCTCAACGTAAGTGAAAACTGTACTAATCCTGTTCACCGAGTGCAGATCTCCAATGTGAAACAATCACCTTAAATAAAAGTAAAAAGAAAAACAGTTCTTAAATTGTTTACTTTTTGTGCTGAATTGCGCTGCGTGTTTGTCTGATGCAATTTCCTCCTAGAATAGTTTTTGCATTTAACTCTCTGAATTGATTGTAGTGCTTGTGAAGTTCCATGCATAGAGATTAAAACAGTATAATTACAGAAGAGAGTAATTGAACATGCTTCCCCACACTGCAGGTGTCATTGACCTAGCAGGATCATCTGTAGGTGCATCATCATTCAATACCTCCTATTTGTGATGTCTGTATCCACATCGTATATTTAAATTTCAAATTCAAGACAAAGACTGAGTTAGCAAATGTTTGGTTTGGGTGATATTTGGGGTTGCTTTTTTCTTGGGTGTTTTTTGGTGATTTTTTTTGTTGAACCCACTGCTCTATTAATGTAATAGAAAACATTTAAAGCATTTCTAAATAATTTATAAGCCTTATTATATTGATACATTATCATATCATTATATGAATGATATGAAAAATACTCTGAGGAAACATGACTTAATTGTATAAACATATAGTGAATTTTCTGAATTTTCAATATGATAGGCCCTTGGCAGGCTAGTTTCAAATTCATGTCTTCCTAAATTTCCTGTTCTTCCTACTCCTTCTTTCCCAAGTAGTGCTGCTCCCAAGTAGTTACGCTTTCAAGCAGTTACACCTTGGGTGCCTAGTTTTAGTAGTGTCATGTCAACCAACATGCATTGCAGCTGATTAAAATAAGTAGAAAATTATAAATAAAGGTAAAATTTAACAATGTTTTGTAAGAAAACTATAACATTTCTACCTCAAAGCTATGCAACATTGTTTATATCCAAACAACATTAGCCCCTATGACTATGCACATAAACTATTCCTTATACGCAGCAGTTTGCTGCTTCATGTCATTTCACCACTTAAAATTTTGTGTGGCCAATGATGCTAGCAAGGCTGAGTGAAGCAGGCTTTATAAAAAAGAAAATAGATACTCGAGTCTGAAACAGACTTCATCTTGAATGTTCCTCGTGCCCTGGATGTTAAGAAATTGAGCAGATATTTCCAAAATTATTACAGTTTTGTCAAATTTCTTTTTATATGTGTTAAAAATGGGCCTTATTAGGTATATTGTTTTACCTAACAGTGATAAAGTTTTTTTTCAAGACACCTATGCAGAAAAGGATATAAATACTGAAAAAGAAACATTAGAATTTGCATGTTTGGGTGAAGTAAATTACTAAATGCCAATACAAGGCACAAAAAACACCTAAGAAATAAAAAAATAAGCTGAAGTTGTTTTAGGAAAACGTGAAAATAACAAGTGTGTGTGTATGTTTAATTTTTGCCGTTTCTGTTTATTCCTAATGCAGCCTTTTATTTTTTACTTTTGATGCAGAACTCTTTCAGTAGTTTCACAGTTTATGAATTTCTCTAAAAGGCAATCATCTCATGTACTGAAGTCTTTCTACAGAATAGGACAATTTACAGTGAATTAGTCAAATAATTTTTTTTGGCATCTTAATAAAAAAGTTAAATATCATAAAATCATAGAATCATTTATGTTGGAAAAGACCTTTAAGATCATCGAGTCCAACCGTTAACCTAACACTGCCATCCCACCACTAAACCATGTCCCTAAGCACCTCGTCTACCTGTCTTTTAAATACCTCCAGGGACGGGGACTCCACTGCTTCCTTGGGCAGCCCGTTCCGGTGCCTGACAACCCTTTAATTGAAAAATTTTTCCTAATGTCCAACCTAAACCTGCCCTGGCACAACTTCAGACCATTCCCCTCGTCTTATCGCCCGTTACCAGGGAGAAGAGGCCGACCCCGACCTTGCTACAGCCTCCTTTTAGGCATTTGTAGAGGGTGATAAGGTCTACCTTCAGCCTCCTCTTCTCCAGACTAGGTATGCAGAACATCACAATTTCACAGTAAATATCTCTGCTAACAGAAAAAGACAATCAAAATTTTCTAATCTTGGGCTAATGACTTGACTTCATTTAGACAAAGTATGTGCTTTTAAACAAAAGTAGCATGCAATCTGTAAATACAGATATATGTGATTTGAAAAAATTATTAATTATGTTGTATGTGTTCTGTACATGCTATCATGTAATATGATTACTATCAATCTTGTTTAGTCATTGTACATACTAAGCTGTCATGTCTCATTAGGAATTACTTTGTTGCCCTCATGTTTGCAAGTAAAAACATTAGAATTTTTGAATAGATAAGCCCAGGATATTCATAGTTCACATAAATTGAAGTTTAGGTATGTTAAAAGTACAAGCAGAATGCCAAAACAATATTAATGCTGTCTTACAGCAACATGTTTCAGTAAGTATTCAGTTTTGACTTGGGTATTCCAGGCTGTGTGGTCTCAGACTGTATTAACTTTTTTTATTTAATGAAATGTTAGAGTTTGAGGGGTTGGGTTTTTTTATTTTCAGTTGGATTCAAAATGCTTGCTTTGGAGGTAATGACAGCATTTTATATACTTTTTAGGTAAAGAAACATATGCTTAATCTTCTCTTTTAATGTGTTTTAGTTTTGGAAGAAAAAGAAGTCTGAATCTTGGAAGATTCATATAGGGCTCTTATGTGAGCTCTTTTATTACAGGAAAAAAAGACACTATTACTATTCATGTAATAAAATAGTTCATTATTTCAAATTATGTAGACTAAGCTAATTTGATGATGATTTGCCATGGGAAATTGAAGTGAAAATTGGTCATTTGACTATACATATTCTAAAAAGTTTGGATCCACCCATACAGGAAAAAAAAAAATGAAGCTTTCTTTTATTTAGGCTATATTCTTGGCCCAAATTCTTAATTGTTTCTTGGTCTGATATTTCCTTTTTTTTTTTCCTTAATTAGTAAATGAACGTGGAAAACTTTTTAATCTAGCTTCTCATTTAGATCGTTGAGAATCAGCTGCTACGGTAAAATTTGTCTTCTTCATATGGATAACTGCAAACATCACTATTTGAGAGGAAGTTCAATGGCATTCAGGTTGGACAGGGCTCTGAGCAACCTGATCTAGTTAGCGGTGTCCCTGCTCACTGCATGGGGGATTGGACTAGATGACCTCTAGGGGTCCCTTCCAAGCCAAAACATTCTATGATTCTATGACTATCCTGAACGATCAGTATCCAGGATCACTCCGAGATTACGTTCTTAGAGGTTCATAATAAGAGCCTTCACAGTGCTGCTGCCACCTTTGAGCTATCAGAAGGAACTGGGGTATGCAGTACTGTGATGCCATTTGCAAACCCCTCAATGCATGATAGCAAGTACAGGTAGTACAGCCAAATTTTTGAGCTGATTTCAGACTAAGAAATTTTATATGTTTTGTCTAGATAACCAATCAGAGGTTTAATTGTTTTTCCAGATCCATCAACATAGCATTAAACATTGTTTGGAGGAACAATGGGATAATTAATAACCTTCTAGTAAACAGTGTTCATTTTTTTACAGAAGGATATGTCAAATCCAGATAATTTTTTTGCATTATTATTTGTAGTCGATGTTCTCTTTTTTATTAGCTGAACTTTACACTTTTGACCCTCTAACTGTGGATAACCAGACCACACACACAAAAAAAAAAAGAGACTTCTGATCTTGATTCTTCCCACTCTAACTTCAGCACTTACCTTATACTCCCAAACGTGGACCCTCGTTGCCCTAGTGTCTTTGAATAGTCAGGGGAGCACAAGTAAGAAGGATGTTCCGTCAAAGCATAAATCAAGATGAAATGATACATTATGTCCAAGTTGACCCAATAGCTATGACAGTAACAATGCCTTACATCTTTGCTCCTGATTCTCCTTCTCTCTCCTCCTGTTTCACCAGCACTGGCACATCTCTGAGGCTGCACTGGGACCATTCAGATTACTAAACAGAAACCTAACCTAACCAAAAAAAGAAAACCACAAAAGTGAATCGCTGTCTGTTAGGTTAGCAGTTTGAATCACCTTTGGAAAGGGTCCAGCAAGGAAAAGAGCAAGTAAAAATATTTATATGTGAGTATTACTTACCTGTGAAAAAGAGGGCATTTTGTGTCCATAACTGTGGAGTGTAGCACACCAAGCTTCTGTGCTATCCTTTATCTGCGTCCAAACTTTATCCTTTTGTGCATGTAATGAGAAACTGTAACTTAAAGGCACCAAAGTGCAGTTCTCTGTTAAGTGCTAAAGTTAAGTGGGATGGATCTACTAAATCTTTTTAGCGGTAGCTCTTGATCCGTGATTCCTTTAACCTGAGGTTTTTTTTTTTTCCTTCTCTTCCAACAGTCAGCCTTTGACTAAAAGAAATATTTACTGTGAGCTCTGTGATCTTGGCACTTCCATTGCCTTTCATGCTTGATGCAGTTGTTAGTATTTTGGAACATCAGAAGTGCAATTTTAGACTTTATCCATTGGCTTGCAAACTTCAGATGAAAACTTGGAAGGGCAGTCTGTCAGCACTCAGATATTTGGCAAGAAGTTTTAGTAATAATTTTCTGAGGTTGCATTTAAGAGGCTGTAAATTTGCTATGCTTTGATGTATGGTATTGTACTATTTCTTCAGATACTGAAGATGCAGACGTATCATAGTAAAGAAAACCAATAATGTGCACAATTAAATCTATTTATTTTAGTGTTTCTGATTCAAAGTGCAGAGTGCAGAAACTGACTTCTAAAATCTTAAAAATCAACAAACTGTTTATTATTTTAATGTGTAGTTCATAATCCGTTGGGTTTGGGGGTGAAAAAAAACAGAGCAAGTATAGCAAATGTGTTCTTTTTACGTTTTAAATATAAATATTCTAGGAGGCATGAAAAGAAACAAAAATGAGACAGTGGTGTAAGAGACGCCAATAGAAGCCTTTAAATAGTTATTCCTGTAAGTGCTAAGATCAATTTCCATTTATATGAATATAAAGGAGTTAAACTTAATTTACACTACCTTTTTTTTTTTTTTTAAACTGCTTGAAGTCACCTGTGTGCAATGCAGTCTGGCAATACAGTAACTTTTGATCTATAAAAGTAAAACTAATACTGTGACACTGTAGTAAGAAATAAAAGGGTAAAATTTATGACATAAATGGTACAAATGAAGGCTGTTTATAATACTCGCTAATTTCCTATAATGCAATTGTTTATGCAGACATGATTAGTTATCAGCACATGAATATTATACGCTGGTTAAAAAGATATGAAAACCTACTGATATTTTATCTCCTTTACACATCTGTGCACTTGTGGTACATTAGCAGCTGTGCACACAAGTGATAGAATGTAAACTTGCTGAACTGGTCACCTGCCTTATTGACACATTCATGTGTTACTGTGCCAAGGCTCTTCAACTGAAGTTAGCAACCAGAAACCCAGCTCTGGCTATCTGCTGCAGGACAAAATAGAAAACAAGTAGTAGTAGTTTAAATAAACTTATTTGATATCAATCATTTAAATGGATACAGGCACATGGGGTTTGATTGCTATTTGTTTACTTAAATCCAGTTAGCTTATGTCAGTAAATTGTTGAATCGAGTGCTAAATCTGTCTAAATATGTATACCTCAATTGGTACACATCTTCAGCTAGACAGGATTAAAATTAGATTGGTCATTGCAAGCTGCTATTCTTTTAAAGATGTAATAAAGTATAAAAAACTCTTACTGAGCTGTTCTTGCTGAGAAGAATCTACCAGGTTAGTATTAAAATGCTAATTGCCTGAGTAACTGTTATGTTGAACTTACTTTCCAATTGGCAGGTCGGAAGCTTTCCAAATCTGATGTATAACACCATTTATGAGTAAACCTAATGTTTTTCTTTTGCTACCATGTAGCATTTTCTTTTGCTACCCTTTCCAGTTTTTCACTGTTTCTTAACAGTATGTGAAAATAATCCTGTTTAGTAACTGAGTATTTCTTTGGCCTTCACTACAGTAACTGAACACCTCACAAATATTATCCTCACAATTTAAAGCAAGAGAAATATCGCTACCCCTGTTTTGCAGAAGGAACAACCACAATGAAAGGAATGGTGGTTTGCCCCAAACTCCCCAGAGTTTGTGGTAGAGGTTAAGAGTTCATGTGTCCTAATGCAGTATCTTAATCACAGCCATTCTTCTTTCCTTATGTGTTTCAGTTCAAAAAGAAAATCTCCTTAGTGTTTATTTTTCCTAACTACACACAAATTAACTCTTTTCTCTAAGTCATCTTCTTATATATGAGCTGGTTGTAATTTGGAAGTAGTTTCACAAACAAATTATGTTTTCACTTTGTATCATTCTGAGAATTTACATTTATGTACATTTTTTAATCCCCATCTCCTGAAAAAGACCACTTTCCAAAGTCCTATGAGTCTCTTAAAAATTAAATCTAATGATCTGAGAATCTGGTAGTCTCTGTGCTTGCACATATTCATCTCACATCAGTATCCTGCACAAGACCCTGTTACTTCTCAATAATTACCCTGTTATCTGGCCCACAAAAGTGAAAGAAGACAGGTGCTTTTATACTTTTCTTCTCTTGAGGAGAAGCAAGGACTCCTGAAGTATCTGTGCTTCACCTTACTTTGACCAGTTACTCCTATATTGTCATGTTTATCTATCTGACTTTTGTCTTTCCCCTGGGGAATGCCCCTCACTGCTAAATTCTCTGCAGCCAGTTTCGTTCCATCTCAGCAATGACCTTGAGGATTCCAGATGAGTTTTCAGCATTTCATTATTAGTCATGCTTTAAAGTACGGCTAATACTATCCTTAGCTATAATTAAGTTATGCTGAAGAAGGTTGACTAGAAGTAACCTAGGACAGAGAGACAATGTGTTGGATTTAAGAACCTGGAGAGTAGCAATAGCTGCCATCTGCAAAAAAACAGAGGTAGAGAGTTCAGAGGCTCGTAAAAAGCTTTGGAGTCGTAAGGGGGAGGGCAGTACGTGTTTAATCAGGGGTGGAAGCTTACTGGATAAAAGGAGAAAACTGCTTTGTTGGGAGAGAGGGGAAGGAAGGGGTATCTGCAGGGGTTGGGAAGACAGGACTGAAAAGAAGTGATTGGTAACAGGTGCCTTCAAACAATCTCTAGCTCTGCCTCTTTCCCCTCTTTTCTGTGTAAAAGATTGTACATGATAATGTCAAAATTATTTGTGTTTCTAAAGTGAATGACTTCCTGCTCATCTATGTGCTGCAACTTGTTTTATATAAAAAAAAAAATGCTGATGTACAATGCTTAGCTCTCTTTTTAAATGTTAAACCACAGAGTAATTATCATTTTTCTTATGCTACGTTTATGTTCCAAGACTCTAGTTTCTATTAACGTTCTGCATGTTTTCTAAGTAGATTACAGGGACATTTCTGCATCACAAGTAAGCCCTGGAGCTATTCTCAGCTTAAAGCTTGGAGAAACAAAGTGACATTTACATTGCTAAACAAGTGTAGAGAAGTTTCTGGCTCATTTTTTACAAGGAAAAATATGCTCCTAAGCAGTATTTCTCATTTTTGTTATCTATTTTGTTGCTGTCAAGCTTTAATAAAACTTGAATTCCAAATAGTACTGAATTTAGGAAGAGGAAGGACTTAACAGCTAGGTACATTCATTCTTTTCTTGGAGCTGTATTATTCAGAATGTCTTACTAGTTTTCATATATAGTCTTTAAAGAATTATCTTTGTGTTTGCAGTGGTATACACTAAACAATTGTGTACTAAATGGTGATTTCTACTCAGCATTTTTTTTTTGGTAGAATCTTAGAAACCATGGTGATAACAGAGGGTTTAGTAATGGCAGTTAATATAAGTCAAATATAAATACATTTTTTGCTCTCAAAACCAAGAAGTTTCATAAGCAAAATGCAACTTATTCATGAATTATGGGATGGAATTGGCACGTATATTTTAAAATATATGTTTTTGAGAGAGCCAGAATCGGTTAAAGTGATAAATATTTAAACAAGACATTGTTGGCTGTTGAACAATCTGATATTGTTCAGATTTTCTGAACATTTAACCGATGTTCTGTTATATTAACTTTTCCTGTATTGGCTATGAATATTTCCGTCACATTCTGCTGCTTATCCAGCTGTGTAAAAATTTTACTTTTGTTCACTTTATGGTAGCATGTGAATATTTGCAAGTGGAAAGTGGATTTAAATACTCCATAAGAAATACCAAAGACAGGGAGAATCAAGCTAAAATGTTACCCTCTCAGAAAATACAGGAACTTCTACATAATAATTTATGCAAATAAGGCTGTTTTGACATATTAGCATTTGAAGCATGTTTCCTGTAAGTAAAACTTACTCAAGAAAGCCTATTTTTTATTACACTTGAATTTGAGTAAATGAATGTCACAGTGGCTCAGAATAAAAAAATATTTGGGGATTTAGTCCTAGTTATAATTGCAAATACATTCCTGATCTCCAATACAAAAAGTAAAAAAAAAACTTTCAGAATTTGACATGCAAGTTCTGAATTATGAGACAAATTATGTTCTATTTTTCTTAAGAAGTTAGAAAGATTTAACTGTTAAGAACAAATTTAATATACAGCTGAAATAGGCAGAGATTTTTATGTATCTAAAAAGGCAGAAGCTGTCCACTGCAATGACTGGGCCACTTTATTGTTGCCACAGTTCTAATGTATTCGCCTTATAAAACGAAGTAGTTTGTAGATCCATAGAGTCACAGATCTGTCAGTTCATTTTAAGTTTTTATATGCACTGGGATACAGAGGACTCCTGAATTAAGTGTAGTGCAGAGAAGCTATCAACATCCTGCATATGGTCTGGCATCTTTCCACCACCCAGTTATCAAGTTCATTTGTTTGATCAGGACATTTCATACTGTCTTCCAGTTTCCAGCTTTACAATGTGTATCCATGTGCCTCAGATGACCATATGTGCAAATCTCACACCAGAATTCTTTCTGACTTCTCATATTTCCAGTACAGCTGCCATTGAGGATGCAACTATGTCAAATACACTCTGCCTTACATGAGGGATTAAACGATGACTCGTGATGTTTTCTTAATTGCATAGGTGGTTGTTAAAATCTTCTTCGAGCTCTGTTATGCGTGTACGTTCTACTGATAGGCACAAGCCCAGAGTGTTCCACTGTTGAAGCTGAATTTGCAACATTCGTGCCATCTGCAGTCATAAATAGCGAAATGGACTGACTTACCATTTGCTTCGTTTTGCTGTCACGTCAAAAGGGACACTACAGAGTGTCTTTCTACTGTTTCACACTTTGTCATCATTAATATTAATGTCCAGTGTTGTTAATTCTGCGCTAATGGTTTTGGTCTTTTTTCCACTTTCAGCCAAAAAAGGGAGACAAATAATTCATTCCAGGTTATTCGTGATAGCCCTTCTGCAGTGTGTCTCTAGCTGTTTGGCAGAAGTAAAACCTGTGAAGAACAGTTCTAAAATAATTCTTTGTGTGAATTGTCAGTAATTCTAAAGAGGAAACATTCTGAGTACTACTTTGCAGATGAAACGAGAGTCTCATTCCTTGATAATGACACAAATATGTCTCCTTTCTTTAAGTGTACCATAGTCAAACTTTTTCTTCAAAGCGCTGTATGTGAGTCATTGCACATGTTGAAAGGTGGAACCAGGTTCTATTTCAGTTCTCTGGTCTGTTGTTCTCCAGAAATATGTCAGTGACTTGGTGTTCTATGCCAACAATCTGTACAGAAGGCTCTGTTTGTTTACTTCCATTTTATCTGGTGAACTCCAATGATATTAAAGCGTAGTACCGGTGTAAAGATGATCTGAGAAGTAGTTTGTCAAGTCGAGTGACAAAGTAGCAGAGATGGATCTTGCCCAATTTTAAAAATCTGTAGCGTAGATGTCTGCATCTGAAAATCACCTAGGGATTTGTAGTCAGAAAAGGAAAACAGGCACTATTACGGTGTGATTTACCATATCCTCATCTAAAATCAGCAAAATTAATTGTAACCTGTGAATTTCTCACCAACAGCTGTATAGAGGAATCAGACAAGCTGGTTTGCCTAGGTTTAAATACTATTACTGAAGATACCTGAAGGTCAATGTGAGGAAGTCCAACCAAGTATTCAGTCATATGTTCCAAAGCTGGACTGTAATCAGAGTTGTCACAAAGATCCCTCTCCATCTTAGTATCAGCTGTTAAATGATGCAACTTTATTTTTAACACACCTTTACTTTCACAGAAAATCACAGTAGGAATCTAAGAGGGAGCCAAGTAAGAAAATGCACAGACTCCATAGAGGACAATGTCCTTAGTATTTTCGCTGCCATCAAGCTTGACCCTACTGAACACCCTGAGACAGACAACTGTGAAGACCGTTCGTTCTGAACCATTCTGCCCTACCCTTTTCCAGCTTGAGATCACTTTCTCTCAAAAAAAAGTTATAGGAAGTATATTTTTTTTCCTCTGAATCTTCCCAATAACATTTGTATATTGAACATGAACTTTTAATTCTTGAGAGACTGAGAAATCATTTCTGAAATGTGCTCTTTACAAAAAACTACCAAATGGATATTGATTCTTAAATGCTGGTTTAGGTTTCTCAAATCAGTATTCTTTAACATACCCATAACCTCATTTTCTGAACTCTGCTTTTCCGTGTGCTGACTTGTTTGAAGACTACAATTGCTGCCTAAATGGGAGGATATGTGCATGTGAAGACAGATTGCATTGACTTAGCACGAACATGTTTTTCATCCCAGTACGGCTGTCTTCCCTCACTTGCATGTTCTGTTATAGCTATTGTTTTATTGTTGTTGTTATTTTAAAAGTTAATATAGCCAGAATAGTCACTGCTAAACTGAAACCTACTATTTGGCTCCCGCATTGAGAAGAGTCCCATCTCTGGACTCAAGGTGTAGTCCAACTAAGTCTCGTCAAGCAATTTTTTTTGTCTGGCCCCCTCCATGCAAGGGGAGCTGTACAATCAACTGTTCTTGGGCCTAAAGACAGTGCTGTAATCTCTCAAGTTTCCCCAAACTGCTTACATATTTTTATTTTGAGTTATAATTTAACCACATGGGGACCATATGGCAGTTAAGGTGAGGAATACAAGCTTTCCAAAGGAGGTCCTGAACATACTCTACTCTAGCAGTACAGAAGAATTACAGATCGGAGGTGAGGACACACATCTAAAATCATCATCTTAGTGCTTGACTCAAATTCTGAGAGACCTTAAGTTTTGATCAGCATCTCTGAGGGAGACAAACCTCGGTTTTTATCCATCCTTTAGCTGATTTTTCTGGTTTTGTCAGTGAAATTGGTTTTCTTGTTTAGAGATCATGGTATTTAGTGCCTTTTCTGTGTTTCCATTATTTCTATGGGGATTTATGCTGTTTTCTTCTCTGGGAACACTTATCAGTTGTCAAACTTTAGTGGTTCTGCCAGAAACCTGATACATTTTCTAGGACAGAAATTTCTTGTTCAGCTTCCACAATACAAGTTCTCTGCTTAAAAATGGAGTTCTAATCCAAGGTGAAGTTTGCAATCATAAATTCTATATGTAAAGCTAAAAGTAGAATACCGTTTGCCATGGTACAGGTTCAGTTAATTGTACAAGCTATTGTTAGGGTCACTTTTGGTTTAGAGGATACTTATCTGAGTGCAGTAACCATGGGCTTTACTGCATGAGGAAGGAGCCAGATGGACCTGACACCCATTGGCTGCTTCTGTGATGATTTTAGAGATACTGAAAAACATTGTAATTCCCATCAGAATTAATTATCTTCAGGCTAGAAAGGTAGATGTCTCTTCCTACTGAGCAATTTCCAACTGTTTGGTTTGTAGTTTTGATCTATGTAGGGGTTTTTTAAGATCATTGTATGGAGATTATTTGAAGGTTCAAGACGTCCCTGCCATAAGAACATAAGAACTGACATTTAGATAATTGTTTCCTGTAAGCCAGTTACTTTTTCTTGAGACTGTTATTTTGCATCTGCTTCTGGAGCATGATATATAAATGTATATAATTTTAACTGCTTATGTAAATTTACATATTTATTATAATTATAGATACACATATGTAATGTTAAGTGCTTCTGCAAGCTTTTGAGTGCACAGAGAGGATTCTTTCTTGCTTTGATTATAGTTACATGACAGAGAAAAATCTTCATACTTGTTGACAATCCACTGAAAAGAACCAGAATTACTATCTTGAGAAATATCTATTGTGCTTAATATAGGCAATTTTTTCATACACTTCATCAATTATTTACTTGATAAAACATCATTACTTTTTAAGCCTCATCATTTTCCATATCAGGCAATTCTTTTTCATTTTGTTTTGATTATGTAAGTTATTATGTTATTCAATATTATAATAATTTTGAATTTTGTAGTACTGGATTAGAAAAATGTAAAATGCTCTTCTGGTACATGTATGTTTGAGCATGTATCAAGGAGAACAAAAATAATGTTCATAGAGATCCCTTTATAGTATCTATAACTCAAAATACATTTATATTTTACATTGCTGCATGCCTTATTTTTGCATTCGCTCAACTCTATCTTTTAGTTGCATTGCTAGTTGAAGGAACAAATTTTTATCCTTCATATTCCCATGCTGATCTTCAGTCTCCATTTTTCTAGGTACTGTTTCAATTATCCATAATAAACAGATAAAAACATTTTTAAATAAAATACAACTTACTTTTACTTCAGGATCAAACATTGTCATAAGAATCTCAGATTCTTCTGAAATATGAGTAACATGAGCAGTTAGCATCCAACTGTTTTGCCTCTTTTACTTTACCTTTTAAAAATTATTGACACTTTTTTTGATTCCTTTAACACTGTTTTAAAGCGTGATGATTTTAATATGATATACAGTTTTTGCAGACTGTAAGGGCTCTACAACAGCAGCACTGATAGCATTTAGCCTAATTAATTAGCAAGGTAGAATTAGGGAAAAATGCCAAACAGAAAACATTTTAATTAATGAACATCATGGAAAAGATTGGTGCCTATCCTTTGTCTGTACCTAAATATCTCCTTCTCTGTTTGTGTATTGGCACACAAAATTGCTTTTGCTATTTTTAACCAAGGTCATTGGACACAACAGTACCAAAAATAAATGGAAATAAGCAAGTAAGGTCTTCTGATACTATGTCCAATGCAATACGTGTTACCTTACCTCACCTCCTGCTACATCACTCCCATTCTTCTCAGTCCATTCATTCTAACCACTTTTTTTGAATTCTGGCTACTTTCTGGTTATGTATGGAGACGTTTCAATGATTCTTTCATAGTGCAAGTAATCTTCACTAAATGTGAATTAATGTGCATAAGTAAGTGGACTACAGGATGTTAGATTGTTCTAGAGGATGAGCCTATGTATGTTTAGGAAAACTTACACGAGTAGATGATCTGTGGTGTGAATGCCTGTTCTAAAACTGCAGTTCTTTTTAACACAGCAATTCAATACTTCAAATACGTGTGCAAGGGGAATTATGATTGCACATTGGCTATTCAGGATGAAAGTTGTTTTAGGTGAAGTAGGCGGCCGAGAAAAGTAACTGATAAGGAGAGTGAGGTGAGAAATGGATTCAGCTTATGTCAACTAAATTTAGGTATCTAAATGGAGGTGTCTGCGGTGAGGTAAGCATCTTTCTTTGCTTTATAGTCAACAGCAGCCCAGTCAATATGGCTAGAGTTGTTACAACACGATTTAGCCGACACGCCGATAGGTGTCCACTTCTGAATGAGTTGAATCACTTTCCGAGCTACACTGTCTGTAATGGAAAATTAGATTCCTAGTTCATGCGTAGATACTTAAGTTTAGACACATAAATTTAGGTGTTATAAGCTTGAGTTAAATCCTACTTAATGTGTCACACAGCTCATTACTTTGGTTTTTTGGCATTTGTGCTGGTAGGCAGAGCAAGTGAGCATCCTTAACAAAAAATCGTCAGGCTTCTGTGGACAGACTTTCAAAGTATTTAATAATAGAGTATAGCCCTGATACTTGTTTGTATGGATGACGCTCACCGTACATAAACAGTGGTTTTGTGCCAGCTGCATACTTAATTTTTTCCTTGTTTCATCGTAACTCGTCTTTTTTTTTTTTTTTTTTTTCCCAAACTGCTTTGTTTTCCATATATCTGCACTGCCACATCCCCACCGAATATTGTGTAAGCAGGGAGTGGGTGCTTGTGTTCCCAAAGCTTGGGACAGTGAGACCAAAGCTGTAAAGCCAGCGCAGAGAGGAGCTGGGTGAATCCACTCCGAGGTGTTAGTACTTGTAGTCCTCCCAAGAAGGATTGCTGTCTGGCTCTCAAAGCCAAAGCCCTCAGACCTGGAAGCCTCAACACAGTGACACACAGCTTGCATAGCATGGCTTGCTTATACGTCCAGGAGCCAGCGTGGCAAGGATCAAATACCTCCACAGAGAAATTGGGACATGCAGAGCTTTAAGCAATACTGTTTCTACAGTGCACTGAGTAACTGAAGCGAATACTGTAAGTTAACATTTTGCAAAGCCCTGCCTGGACATAGGACTGTGGACATGACACGGTAGAAATGTATAAAAATTTTAACCATCCCTTTCTCTTCACATCTTCCCTTACTAGGCTTATCCTGAAACTAATACGTGTCCTTCTACACAAAAGATTCTCCCCATCCATTTTGAAGTCTATACCTACTTCCCCCTTTTTTCTCAAGGCCCTGTTCACACTGGAACAAGTTTGCATATTTCTGCTAAGCACGATTTCCAGAGCTTCTTTTTTCCTCGCTAGCTTTCTAGACCAACTTGCCAGTTTTTAGGATTGGAAAATATTATTGAACCATGGTAGCACGCTAACAGTAGCAGGTAGTGCTAATGACTCTGGTTAGAATTTAAAAGTGAAGCTCAGAATGAAGATTGTGTTCAGCAGCAGAGGAATCTAAAGAGATGGGTAAAATTATTGCAGTTCAAGAAAGAACTTTGTTTTCAGTATTTCCTTGGTTGAAAACAGCAAATCTCTTGCAAATGTGTTGGGCCAATTTTCTTTTCTTGTTTAGCAGTACACATACCAATGATTCTGTTGGATTCAGTGTTTCCTATGCTGTTTTGCCAAGTTTGTTAAGGTCTTTCTCACTGAATGTGGAAGGATTTTAGAACAAATCTTAAGGCAACTTTAGCTAAATTCCAACAAATTTGGCTGTGATGCCAAAATAACTTATTTGTTGTGGGCTAATTTGTCATCCCCACTCCCTGTCATTCCTTCCCATAGCTTCACATTAGAGAATTCTCCTGTCACAGGGGAAGCTCATGTGAGAGCTGACTCTCCAGAGCCTATTCCAAACCTGAAAACAGACAGGGCTGTCAAGTACAGGACAGATTCTGCAAAGTAGAGAAGATCTTAAACTGCCGAGTGGATCTTGACACAAGAGAATTTGACCCTACACATACAGGTTTCATCTCTGTTTCTGAAATAAATCTGCATGACAGTTTTTGGGTTTTGCCTTGTTCAAACGTGCAACTATTTGGCCCACAGAGTAACGCAGTTTAAGTATAGGAACAGCACTTGTTGAAGTCAAAACATTGTTTATGTACAATTTAATCTCCTGTGATGGTGTATTTATTTGCTGTATACTTGCTTGAGTTATTTTCATCAAGAAATTCTGTCTATGTGTCGCTTTGGCAACATCTTTGCAGAGTTTACAACTTTGAAAAACATGTTGGCATCAACTATGCAGTCCTCCTAAACAGCTGCTCTGCAGTCATGCTGTTTCAACATGCCACCACACATGGCTGAATTATGCAAATAGTTAATATTAAATGACTGAGATACAAGAACAATTTGTACGCTCGATAAAGCTGGTCTGCGGAGTGTAACATCCATTCATATAACTGAGCTAGTGTGGGACAATTTAAAGGCAACAACATGATTCTTTTGCCTTTGTATCATATTAAAGGCAGCAGTGGACAGAGAGAAGGTATATGGCAGGAATGTTTTAAAAGGCTGAAGGGTTTTTTTTAACTTGTTACTAATAATGTAATGAAAATAAAATGTGCATCAATGTAATTTTCTGGCAAGTATTAAGAAATAGGTAAGATGTAACAAATGTTTGTCATTCAGCTATGCGTATGAGTTACCCTGTTCTGATTGAGAGATAAGATAGAGTGTTAATTATATAGAATATTAACATATTAAGTATTGCTTATTAAAGACAACAGCATTTGTAAAAAGCTAGCAAACAAAAACATTAGTAATTTAAAAAAATGTAAAATTGTCTTAAAATTTACTTTGAGAAGCTTTTCTACTGACCTAATTCTGCAATAATGAATGCTCTAACTAACAATAGTACAATAAATAATTATGTTCTAGTAATTACACCCATTGCATGTGGGGGGAGAGAACGTTAGGCACTAGGTGATGCAGGATGACAAAAGATGTCCAGTTAAAGTCACAAAATATTATGGTTTTTTCCTTTCTCACTGTACTGTACATTTTGAACAATCTGATTTGTTTAGCTGAGTAGTAAGAAAAGGTTACTTTTTTCAATTAATACAAATAGTTTACAAAGAAAATCATTAGAACATCAAAAAAAGTCCATGTTTCTATATGCTCGTTTTTCTTTTCCCATGTTGGAACTTTCATTTTTCACAAAATTTCTTTTCTACTCTGATCCCATTTTTGCTGTAGGTCCTCTTAAGGTTTTTCATTGATTTTTCTTTTCTGATCTGGATAGACACACGCATATATATTTCTAATAAAGTATTTATAAGACTTCTATGCAAGACCTAGTGCTCAGGAGTACAATTTGTGACAGTCATTCAAATTAGATTTATAAGCTCCCTCGGCCTGATGAAACCAATTCAAAAGAATTATTTTAAATTAAATGGAAGCTTAAGTTAAAAGAGATAGTGTGGGTTCCTTATTACACAGTAAATGTCCTCTTTTACAGACTTTAAGCAATAGAAAATTTGAGTTGTATAAATTCTATATGCCTGTTTATTTTCTTACTTTTACTAGTGTCCAGTTAGTAATCTTATCAATTATGGCAAGTATATGTTCATGTTTGTTAGATTTCCTGATCCACTTACACATTTAGTTTGGCGAATATAAATTTATTATAAAAACCCAAATATTTAATATGTTCAAATGCAATTTTACTGATTAACTTAGCATTGTTCTTTTGTGGTTTTATAGGAACTAGCCACAATGAAACAGATTCTAATTAGTCTACATGGTAAACACTACGAACAAAATTTACCTCAGTCTCATACTGAAGTAAAAAGTGCGACTGCAAAAAACAAACCCAACCCTTCAGTAAAACTGCTGCCAGAACATGAAGAAGAGAATGTATTTACACCTAAACCAACGTTATTTGTAAGTACTATGATAAGAGTAAGTGCCATAAGCTTTTTTTGATAATTCTCCTCACTTTTTAAAAAGAAAAATGTGGGTTCATACTTCAAGGAGATGTATAATTAATTCAGCTGAATACTTGTAGCTCTTTATGGGAATGGTCAATGTTGAGGAGATAAATTATAGTTTATGATATTATTTAGCTATTTGATAGTTTCTATATCTTAAGTTCACAGCAAACTCATTTTTTTTTAAATGCCATTATAATATTACAATATTAAGAGTGGTTAGCAAAATTTTAATAGCCAAAGGGTTCCACAGACTATGTATACAATTTTAAATCCACCCCGATGATGTATGAGTTGAGAGCGTGTGTGTATATTTATATTGAGGAGCAGGAGTGAGGAAACAGGTGTATTTATGTATACTTATATTCATGTGTATATGTATATTAACGTGTGAGTGTATATATCTAAATATATATTAAAAATACATGCCCAGTATTGATATCACTTCTGTTACTAAGGACACCTGATACTATAAAACCCTGTTTTATTCCTTTAGAAACTAAATGCTTGGAATTAAATACTTCAAGTGGCCTGCTTCAGATTTAGTGCCTCTAGTCTTTGAAAGCTTCGTGAAAATGCTTTAGAAGTTTCTGACTATGACTGTGTCTGAACTGATAAATTTGAGAGCCAAGTTGCAATGCTGAATCACAAAACAAATCATGACTCTTATTGACGCTTCTTAAGGCTGCCTTACACTTGAGTGCTGTAGGCTTCTTGACCCTGCTCTAGGGTAGGCTGGTTGTATGCACACTGCATAGCATATGTGCTATTTTGGTCCAAATATATATCTAGATAATTTTTTTCGTATTTTTTTCCCGGTGAAGACTTTAAAATTCAGATTCCTAAGCAATACGAGGTTTGTATTGCAGCACATCAGATAATGTTTTTATAGTACAAAATGTAGAAAATGGTTGCATCTCTTGGACACGATGTGAGGGCATTTGGGGATTTTAAGGGTTCAGAATTTGCTTGGATAGTGTTATGAGACTAAACACAGGCATACCCAGTGTTGTCTCACCCACAATCCTTTTGGAAGTGCTAAATCATACTGCCCAAACTTTGTCTTTGACGGAGCTATTCAGTGATCCAAAACAGAGCCAAAATGTGAGCTAACAATTAGGTTGTGTAGATGATCCAGGGTTTCAGTGTTTCAATCTGTCCTGTCTTACTTAGGGATATAGAAATGATCTAGGAATTTAGAAAAAATGCTTTCACATTTAGAAATTGTGCCAAATTTCTCTTTCAAAAGTTCTAGTCTTTTCAGACTTCAGAGTAGGAGCTGAAAATGGGCAGATGGCATGGTTTCTTCTTAGATGGGGAAAGAAGTTAGTGGTCCTGTGAAAGTCCTGCCAATTTAGGTCAATTTCTAGAATTTTAAAAGCTTGCACAACTAGAGCAGATTTATTTTTATAACTGAAATCTTCAAAATGAGAGAAAGACGGAGATCAAAATGTGATGAGAACCCCCACCACAAGGCCAGCTGAATAAAGTCGATTTTTAAATTGAATGATTTTAAGTCTTGGAGGAAAGAACAAATAGAGAGCAGATGGAACTAGAAAGGGACAAGTTCAGGGACAACAGACAAAAGAGATAGTACTCACTAGCACAAGAGATTATATCCAAGCCTGAAAGCAGAATAGTCTTTACCTTGTTCCACCTCCACTTCCTTAGTTTTATTTCTCTATACAAACAAGCACTGACTTTGCCACAAGAATGTTATGCACTCCTGACTGTGTAGCAGTAGCCCATAGGATTATGAAGGCAAGGCGAAGTTGCTCACAGATAATTCTCTGCAATTAAAATACTTTCTACACTGTCAGAAAACTGCTGAATTCTTTCCTTTCTAATTATAATCTTTTAAGAACTATATTTCTGCATAAAGTGTTGGTCGGTTATGGCACACCTAAGGTCTCTTTTTCTAAGTTCCATCCCCTTCTCAAATGGGAAAGTCAGATGATGCTATTTCAAATCAAACCTATTTATGGCACAGTTAATGTAGGTTTTCATTGTGATAGATACAAATAATTTACTTCTTACTGTATATTCTGCTTTTTATAACCTAGAAACAGGTTTTAATACAGATATGTAGTAATAATAATCTTAAATGCATAGTCTTGTTTTTAATTTATTTGCATTATCACTGTGAACTCCATAGTAAGGTAAGAGACATTAGTGTAGATTGCATGTTTTTCTTCTGACTTTCACTGTTTCACAATTAAAACATTCTTTATTTTACAGACGAATAAGGAGGCACCTGTATGGTACAAGAAACTGCAGAAGAAAACATCATCATAGCATTTTTCAAAAAAATATTAAAAATAATCCTTTGGGGAGCTTTTCTTTGAAGACAGTTATTTTTCACCATAATTATGCCCTTTTTGCCATAAAAGCAAACAACTGTTCTTTTATACCTGTCAAATGATCTTATGCTTCATAAAATAATTTTTAGATCTGTCATGTGAATAAAATGTGTGGAAATAATGCATGCAATGATTTTTCTAACATATATTTGCATTTTGAAAGGTAAATAAACACTGGCATATTGTACACATTTATAATCTGAGCAGTTAAAGGGCGTGTTATTCAGAGTGTTCAAATTAATGCATGTTTCAGCTTTTTTATATTGTTTTTCTTGGACCCTGTGTTTCCTGCCACATACCTTGCAACTATTCTGGCTCATAGAAATTTAAAAAATATACATGAATTAGCATCAGACTATATCCTACTTTCTAGGAAGGAAATTCATGTCAGGTGGAAAAAAAGTTAATTTCTTATCTGTCTTGATTTGTATAGTTTGTCATTTGATGTCTTTTGTTCTACCAAACAGGCATTAAATATATTCTAAAGAAGCAATAAAATACATCTTAATTATCAGCACTGATACTTAATGGGCTAGATACACTTGTTCTAGTGTACTTGCATCAGTGTAATAATAAAAATAGAACCATGATGTGTGAGTACTGTAGCATGTAAAGGTGAAATGGATAACTTGCCGTATTTAATTGTATAAAAATAAGCCCCACCTTCCAAGAACACAATCTACTTATCTATTCCACTCCGCCATCTATTTAGACTATAGAAAAGGTCTCTAATATTTTAAAGCACTCTTGACTGCATACAGTACATTTTTTTCTATGACATAAATACAGATGATATTAAGTGACTGTACACTGAAAACATTGTTCAGATTTCATTTAAGAGGAAGCTCCTTTTTCTTACCTCCTTTTCCTTGACAGTATCTCTTCAACTGATTCACTGTTCCTACCTGGACATGAACAATAATTATTTACTATACAATACTGAGCTATCAAGTTTATGATTCCTAGATACACTTTTCTTCATTTTCCAAACAGCGGTTTGAAACACAGCAATACTTTCTCTGCTCCAGGTAAGCTTCAGTTTACTTTTTTTTTTATATATATATATAATTCTAACGGAGTGAGGTAAAAAAACTAGCAATTGCACATCACAGGCTTAAAATTACCGTTCTGTGAGGGAGGGAGGCCAAGTGTGTAGATAGAGGTAACATCTTTTATTAGACTAACTGGTGTTCCCTGGGGAAAAAAGTACACAAACCTTTGGGCTCACAAAACTATCTGTACAGGCATTCCTGAAGGAACTGGTTTCCTGAAGTCTAGGTTTTTATCTAACTTGTATTTTTATGTGAATACAATCATTAACATGTCTTTCATGTGAAACAGCTCCCACATGCAGATACTAATTTTGTGGTTTGTAATAGATATTTTATATGATTCACAGTCCCTAGTTTAACTTCCCAGACTATCTTGTTCATCTGTTATCACCCAATAATTGATAAATTGTATTATCTAGAAGGACTGTGAGCTATTTTAGGCAAGATACTAGTTGGAATCTTAAGTGTTCACAATTTGTTCTCCTATAGTATCCTTATAGACAAATTGATGAGATATGAACTATAAGGTGGGTGGAAAATTGGCTGACACACCAAGCTCAAGGAAATGGGATCAGTAACGCAAGTCTACCTGGCAACTGGAAAACAGTAGCATCCCTTGGCAAGTTCGTAGGCAATATCAAATTTGGGGGAGTACTCTATACACTGGAGGGCAGGGTCTCAGAGGGACCTCAATAGGCTGGAAATTGAGTCAACAAGAACCTTATGAAGTTCAACAGAAGTAATTGCAGTCGCACATCTAGGACGGAATAACTCCATTTCCCAGTACTGGCAGGAAAGCAGCTTGGCAGAAACAGACCTCAAGGTCCTAGTGGACAACAAATTGAACACAAGTCAACAGTGTGCCAGCCAGATGCACCCTGGGTGGTATTAACAACAAGATAGCCAGCAGATGGAGGCCAGTAATCCTCCCCTTCTGCTTGGTGTGTGGGAGACCACTTCTGGAGTGTTGCATCCAGTTTGGGGCTTGTTCAAGACAGTTGACATATTGAAGTGGGTCCAGCAGAGATTCATCAATATTATCAAGGGCCGGAGCACCTGATGTAGCAGGGGAGTCAGAAAAAAATGGGCCTGTTCAGTCTTAAGAACTGAGGGCTTAGGGGGGAACTTGCTGCAGTCTCCAGCTACCTAATGGGATGGTATGGAGACAACAGAGCCAGGCTCCTCTCAGAGGTGCACAGCGATAGAGTAAGAGGCATTGGACACAAGATGGAGCACTAGAAAACTTAGCTATTACGAAAAATGTTTTCTACTGTCAGGGTGGTCAAATACTGGAACAGGTTGCCCAGAAAGGTGGTGGAATCTTCATCCTTGGAGATATTCAGAACTCGGCTGGACAAAGTCCTGAGCAACCTGGTGTAATTGGACTCGACTTTGAGATGGACTAGGTGACTGATTTTCAGAATTCCCATCCAACCTAAATTACTGTATGATAATATTTCTAAATATACTAATATAAGATAGTGACAATTTACTTCTTACCAACGAAAAGACACAAAGTGTTTAGTTCTTACATGGAAATACAATACACAAGAACATTTTGATGCTTCCAGAATGAATTGCATGTTGTAAATACCGGTGTCCTCGAGGCAGCCTGATTTTTTAAGAAGGCTGACGGAAAATTAGGGTGATTTGTGGTGAAATTTTATTGACATTTAAACAGTTTTTCACATGAAAAAGTGACATACTCTGGCAATTTTTTTTTAGAAAATTACTAACAAGGTCCATCTTTAAATTTGTAAAAATAAAAGTAATTTGTTAGTATATACTGCCAACACATAATGCTGTTGGTAAATTCTTGTAATCCATGTAGTCACTGTGTAAATCTCCTCAGTATGTAATTTTTTTTCCCAGTTGAAAACTCTCTATTTTTCCTGTGTCTTCTCACTAGATTCCAAGGCTATAATTAATTGCCTAGGAGGAGACTGTCTAAGCTTTCCATGTGAAAGCTAGAATGTCACTTAAATATAACTATTGAAATGTGAAATGCCCTAATTAATGCAAAGCAAAAAATAAGCAAAAATTAATGAACCTTTTTTCTCTGCAAGTAATGAAAAGGTTCAGTTGCATTACCTGTACAACATTTTTACGGACGTTATTTCCCACAAACATAGTTGTCAAATGAATTATTCCAAAATTATTCTTCATGAAATGGTCTTTGCAGTTTCCCATTGTAGTAGGCCTTGTGTCAACGATATGTGAGTCAAAGATAATGAAGTAAAGAGAAATTTCTAAGAGTAGTCATGCATATAAGCAACTTGTGACTGAAGTGCCCAACCCACATAATCATCCTCAGTTCCTCTTTATCAAACCAGAGGGAGCAAAGAGAGAAAAATCTCTATCCACTATTATGCTTCTTGGTACGTTAGGGTGGCGTTACTTAAGTGTTAAGTTTTCTAAGTATATGGGCTGAACAGGAAAGAAGGAAGGACAGTTGGTTTAGAGCAGTTTAGGATTTTTTTAACAGGCTAATTTCTTTCTCACCTTTCTGTCCCTTGCTAGAAGCAAAGAAGCTCTAAAGCATCAAGGAAATCTCTTGTTTGAGGAAAAAAGTGAAAACGTGAAACGGCTTTTCTTAACAAGGACCTAAACTTTCAAGGCTTCACTGGCACTGCAGTTGCTAAACAGTTGCTCTCTGTATAAAGAACCGATATGTCATTGGCATCTGTAGTCTTCCTCCCCTTCAGGACTTGCTTTACCAAACAGTGATGAAACCCTGTAAAAGAGGAACAACTGTAAATTCAAATGTTAGCTGTCTAAATATTTGTCAGTATCACTGGGATATGATTTGCTACCTCTTAGACTTCAGCTGTTATTTTCTGTTTCAGTTATCCTTTTGTATGATACCTAGTTCCAGCAAAAAAGGAACCCTACTCAACCTCTGACATCTACAAGATGGTCAGGTAGAGTTCTTTTGCTCCTGGTGTGCATTCATCAACTTCCATGTCTTTGGAAGACATGATTTGAAGAACATGACTTTCTAGAAAAAAAAAAAAAATTACTACTTTTTGAAGAAGTGTTATGTTATTATGTATATGTCTCAATTAATTGTCAGTCTGTTGCACGTTTACATGAAAACAGATTTATACACAACGGTTTGAGTCTGTAACAGCCTGTCATCTTTCAGGGTTGCTCTCATTAGGGAGGTCTACTGAGGAAAGAATTAACCTCCCTGTTAACATTACATTAAATAGAACACATGCCAGACGACTTAGTGAGTCAAAGAAATGTATCCCTAGTATTTTCTTATACCAAAGAATATCAAGAATCTGAATTCATTCTCGACCTTTGAAAATGAAACAAGTATCTCTAGAAGATCAAGTTTTGCTTAGTGTCTTTGGGCAATATTATCCCCTTCTTAAATTCCTAGGATTGATTGGGAACTCTTGACCTTTAAAACACATGCTTCTGTAGCTTAATTAAGGCGGTTACATTTAGGGTATTTCAGACTGAAGCTGGGCAGGAATCGGCAGCAGTACAAGGTACTAACTCCTGGGGGACGGCATCGCTAGTGGAAATGGACAGCAACTGGGAATTACGGAATGGCGAGTGGCAGGTATTCGCAGAAGCTTTTAGCAGTAAGAGAAATAGGTACGGCTCCACAGATGTTAGACCCTCTGCAGCTCTTTAAGCCCTCTGCTGACAGCACAAGAACCACCAACTTCATTCCACTGAGTTCATTTTGCAGAGTTCCCTCGGTTTCTTTCCTCACTGATAAGCTTTCCATAACAGTAAATACCTGTAATTTTTTTTTTTTTTTTTTGAGAGACTCCTTTTTTTGAACCCAGTTCCAATGTCCTGAGAAAAACTGGTGAATTTTAATCAGCTTACCCTTTAAAAGATGAAGGGAACAAAAAACCCCAGCAAATTTCATCCCCACGAAAGCAAGAAATGGCGGAAGTATTAAATGCAAAAAGCCAGGACTGATCATGGAAATAACTTTTACTCAGAAACTTACATGTTTTCATAGACTGTGTGCCCTTTTTGAAGATGCTACAGAAATAACCACTGTAAAAGAGAATGCCGCTTTGATTGAAGCAATAGAATCAACTTTGTTTGACCATGAATAATTGAAGTCTTTGTGTTAACGCTTCTTTTAAGGAGTAGTGGATCAGTAAATGTAACTTAATTGCAGGAAAAGTCTTATGGATGGAATTTATGACTGTATTTCAATGAAAGTCTTTTCATTTTTCCTTTTGGTTAAATAGAAGAAGGATTCCTTAGATTATTCAGTGTTGCAGCTGAGATTGTTAGCGATTCCCAGTGCTCCTTTTTATCGTGATTTTACAGACACCCATTGCAGCACGCAAGACTTTCTCTTTTGCTTTCTTACTGAGTTCTTTAAAAGAATTTGTTTCTTTGTGCATTCTTATAAGGTAGAGCCTGGCAATGTAGTTCTTGGCTTTTATGAGGAGCTGTCATCTAGAACTGATATCATGGATTTTAAACAGGATTCTTACCTAAGTGCAGTGTCCCTTTCTAAAAGAAAGAGTTGGAAATATTCCTACTGTGTCCTCTCCGAGACCTTGAGAGAGGGTTGTTTCTGTGCCCAAACTTTCTTGTGCTCCCCATAAGTGGTATAGTGCCACACAAACAGGAGACTTGTCACTCTACATCTCACAGGCTCGTGGTTTCCAAGCACACAGCTCCCAGTGCCAGTGGAGCTGTGTAAACAGAGATTCACAAGTTGTCATCAGGAGCTATGTGTAAGATGTTAGCGCAAAAATTAGTATCACTCATCTCCTCCGTGATACTGTGGGAAGTGTAAGCAAGGAAAAAATACAATGTTTTGGTGCAGTCTATTCACTTGCCACCTCTTCCTTCTCGGGGGTTGAATTATTTTAGCACATAAATAAAATTTTAGCAAGTCTTCATTCTTGGACATCGAACAGGAAACATGCTGCAAGCCCTGTGAGGATGGCTAAGTCCTTTTTTTTCAGATACTTAATCAGAGATCCTCTGTGTTCAGGTCGCAGATACTGACCAGACAACTCCTACCAGGCACCACTTCTAACACATTAATCTTGATTTTATTAACTTATTACTTAAATACTAAGTCCCCAAAATCCACTCAGTATTTACGAGTCAAGGAGTACGTGCCTGAAAGTAACAAGGAGCAGTAAAGGGCCTCATATGTCAATGACTTACTGAATTAGCACATTCCTTGTCATTTTGTGTCATTTCTTTCATTATTGCAGTAATTAACCTGGCAGAATTGCATTCGTTCCATTCAGAGAGGAACGGAGAACAATAACAGTGTTTACCAACAGCAGGAGGGAGCTTACCTTTCTTTCTCAACCCGGTAAAATCTCTGCCGGCTAATCTTGATGCACAGCCAGGGTGCCCTCCTGCACAATGGAGGCTGCCTGAAACCTCCCTTCAGGAAGCCTGCGTGAGCTGATTAGAGCTGTTCTCAATGAAAACCAAATACCCAATCCTATGAAATATAGCGGGTTTTCATTCTGACGTGCCATTTCAAATCTGTACAGGCTGAAACCTTTGTCAAATAGTTTTACAGCATGATAGTAATTCTGAGGTAGCCAAATGACTTAAAAATGAGTACAGAATACTTTCAATCCATTAAACTCTGTGAAATTACAAAGAAACAAACTATGTAAAGTCCTTACGTTTCCAGCCGCGGTAACATCAAGAATCTTTGACAATTCACTACTGTTCTTCTGTCATTGTAAACTGAAATATTATATGTAAATACCTATACATTTTTAACAGAAATGTAAGTGAAATTATTTGGGGTTAATTATATTTATTTTTAATGCAAGGAAAAATATTTTTTCTGTGAACATCCATGTTTAAGGTGCCTTTGGTTATGAATGAAATGCCAATAAAGTATCTTGAAATTAATTTTATTTAAAAATATAAAGGTTACTGTACTGCATCATCTTCATGGGCTTGTCTGGTCTACTGTCCTGTCTCCAAGAATTGTCAGGTTCATGACAGAAAGGTGCAAACTCCCCATGGGCCAACACTGAACAGCACCACATTTACTGATTTGAATGACAGCCCTAGTTTTCATAAAAATATACAGAATTTTTAATATGCAAGCTTTCAGATTCACTGGATGTTTCTGGAAACAGGAATACCTGATGCAGCTTCTCACCTATGTTTTTTGTTATTCTTTTATGTAAGAGATTTTCCATAGTCTTTATTCTTACCACTTCTGTCTAATTTCTGAAAACCTAAAGATGTAACTGTAAGGTCCATAAAACTCTGCTTTGGTGCCACTCAGCCATGGATGAACCAAACGTACCGATGTGCCAGCATTCTCAGTGACCACCTAGACTTGTCCTGGTCATGACAATGCGAAGTCCTACTGCTATGTAAAGAGATGACAGCACCGGCAGTGCTTCACTCTCTACGAAATAAAAATATGTTGGGTTTGGTAATAAAAACAAGTGGATCCTGAACATGTATTTATTGGACCAGGAACTGTAACCCAGCCTGAACAAAACTGGCAAGGGTATTTGCTTCGCCATGCTCTACAGCCGTTACACTGCTTCCACAAGTAACGGAGTGCATTACCGTTTTCCTCAGGTGGTGGATAGGATTGAATCTGTTCACCCCCACTGAGTGTTCACAGAAGTTAACTTTGGACAAGATAATGATAGGAGCATTTCTGAAGAAAAGAGTGACCTTCAACCCTTCAGCTTTGGAAAGAAGTGGCTGAGACAAAATTCAGAGCTTCGAGTCTATTAGCTTGAAGCACCTCCTACAGACCACGTAAAGCTCCTAAGTAACTGACAGCATTAGTTAGAATATAACATAGGCCTCTTCCTTCTTCGTTTTCTGATGTCTGCTTTAAAAATACCACTTTTGTAGATTTTATTTTTCCCATTCTTAAGCACCTAATTTCATGAAATAATAAGGAACCTTGGATAAATCTTAGAGAGCATGGATACCATGACTACTTCCAACACTCAACTTTGCAAAGGTTAGCACTTACTTTTCAGTTTTAGGTTGCCAGCAAGAGTAGAATTAATCCCATAAAGCAAATTATGGGGGCATAGCATTTGATAGAGGATGGATATTTTAAAAAGTAATGCATTGATGTTTAACAAAGTGTTTGCAGAGGGGGAATTCCTTAAGTTGCATAATTCAGTGTGAACAGGCAACATCTTTGGCTATTACTTAGCTTTCTGTGAGCACTGTTTTCACTCCTGCCTTCAGAGTAGAGGGATGCAGGCATTGCTTCACACTACCTCTCTGTGATATTTTTTAAAGAAACACTGACATGAGACTAGTGTAATTGTACCACAACGTCCTTGGGATGAAGAACGTAGAGCTTTTTTTGTTCTTCTGAAATTAGATACCAGGAAAGTTTATTGCCACTGCTTCATACTATAAATAACATCACCTGGATTGGAAGTGCTGCAATGGATCATTGCAAAACGCTGCTGCTGATAGAGCACAGCGGACCAAGCTGGTCTAACCTACTGTGATTCATAATTATCTCATAGGTGAATTTCACTATGTTCAAATAATTGTTTTAATGTAAGATTTAAAATAACAGGGATGGATGCTGATGCGGTGTTGATGAAAGACAGTTTGTACAACTGCAGCCTGCTCTATTCACATGATCTGGCAATGCTAACATGAAGCAAAAGGAAGAGAGTTAATAATCTCTGTCTCTTCCACTTTTACTTCTTTTCAGTGAAGTCATATCCGAATACAAAACTTAAAATTTGAAAAACTGTAGTGCTGCATGGTAAAATACTGTAAAACATGTAGAACAAGATGTGATTTTTATCCTAGTCCTGCCAAAATATGGTTTTTTGTATTAGTTTGTTTCTCCGGTGTAGTAAAATACAGGCTTTTTTCCCACAGGTTACATGCAGTTATGTAGTATCTTATGGTAATTTGTACCCAATACTGTGTGCCAGGTTTATGAATCATTAGGCCTTTACTCTTGAATCACACAGAAGCAAGATTTTCTAATCACTAAAAAAAGCTTTGTATTTTGTTACTCTATGAAGTTATCAGTACGTAATCTAAAGAGAAAGAAGCCTTGATTTGTTAAAAGATTGAATCAACTTTTCCTCTCCTTTATCTTATTTATATCTTTCAAGCAGCACAGGGATTAAGATGTGTTGTTAAAGTCTTGCCTCATCCGACTTGCCACATTGGTTACGAGTTCATGCATAAGCGAGCTCCATTGCTTGGCTTAGCTATGTTATGGTCAGGTAAACGCATTTGAAATGGGCTATACATTCATGAACTGCAGTTTTCCATACCACAACACAATAGACATAGACCAAGCTTTCATTAAGTCATCCAGCAACAAGAATACTGACGGGTCAAATGTGAACATTCAAATATGTATTTTTATCTGGAGCTGCTCTAGTAAAAAAAAAAAAATTAACAAAATATCATTAAAATGGAGAAAGGTTTTTTTATCTTTCATTCTATGATTCTATCTGGTCTCTTGTTCTGAAAGTAAACTTTTTTTTTCTTATTTATTTTCCTTTTTAATATTTCAAAAAGCATTTTCAAAAAGAAATTATGAAAAAGTGAACTTTTAAAAAATGATTAGTCTGTTACAAGTGGAAACTAGCTAAGCTGGTTTTAACAGATTATTACAATTAAAATCTCTCTTTTAGGAAAATAATATCCTTAATTACCTGAATAAATGAATATTCTTAAAATAAGTGTACAAAAAGCTGGATTGAATATTTTGCTGAATACTGTGTTGCTAATTTTTTTCCAGCATGATTTGTAGAAAATAATGTAACCTTGAAGCTGCAAGTGCCAATATGTTAACAAAGTGTTTCACATTTTTCTCACTGAAAAATTACTTATGTCTGTTGATCAGGCTCTAAATGTTTTGAGAAAGGCAGAAAATAATGAGGGAAAAAAGCAACATTGTGATAATTAGCTTTTTAACTATGTTGTATATTATTTAACATAATCTACTACTTAATATATGTCTGAGAACTGAAATTAAAAACATTCTAAATGACTTTGAAATTGAATGCATCTTCAGCTCATAGGAATAATATAGTTAGCTAAACCAAATTGAGATCTCTAATACTGTCCTATGTCATTTAACATTTTACTTTCTGTAACATTTTATTTGACCTTTTTTTTTTTTCAATGGACATCTTATGTTACTTATTTGAGAAGAGGGACATTTCTGTGCTCATGCATTTGGATAGATACGTGGCAGTTCTAAAGCACTATATTTGAGTCACCACCGATAACCACTGTCATTTTTCCCCTATCATCTTATTTCTAGATTGTTTGTGTTGGCAAATTGGTCATTTTCTGACTATGCCTTACCGAAGTAAATGAAACCAGACAAACTTGTGTGGAGGCAGTTGCTTCCTTGATGGGAGGAGTTCACCATGAGGCAAACAGAAACCATGAAGGGGGATGCAGCTGTGCCGTTTCATTACAGTACAGGATTAGAAATACAGAAATTTCCCCATACAGCAAGATTAATATTATCACCAACTCTGTAAGCCCCCAAATGAACAGGATATAGGACTTGTGCAGCCACCTTTTATCAAGGCTGATCAGGTGTCTCGTAGTAGAGGTCTAGGTTCTGAGGTTGGTAGCATTTGGTTCATTCCTCTTTCTTATCGGTCAACTAAGGCCTTGTGATGGCCACTAAACGCAGCAGATGTTCTGGTGACTTTTTAGCATGGTGAGTCCAAATACATTCTCTGGCTGCTGGAGTTTTGACTAAGATCAGGATTTTAAACATTCTCATCACAAAATTATATTCCTCTTCTATGCTGTGATTGGGATGAAAGATGAAGTACACCTTTAGAAGCTCTCATGGGAAGCACCTTTCAAACTCCTGACTCACCCTTCTATGGCAGCCTGAGGTAGGCTTTTTTAGTCTCTACTTTGCTGCTATCCTTCCTGACAAGTGACATCTAGTCATTCAGCTCACTGTCGAAAGATCTTTAATGTGTCTTCAGTGGAGGTCAAACCTTACTTAATCTTGAGGCAGATGCATGGAAAATCAGTACTTGCTATTTACATTTTTTTTAATTACTTGCTCGTTCCTAAACTTCCTCTTTTTTTCTTTTTTTACCAGGATATGTTGAAAAATGTAATGGTCATCTGAGTTATTACCCTTATTATTAAGCAAGAGAACCCTGTCGTAATTTTAATATCCTCTGACTGACTGAAAATCCTCCTTTCATTGCTGCTGCAGCCATTTCTGATAGCAGGAGGGCTGGTTCCTTCCTACTGTTTTGGTTTTTCTTTTCTTCCCAGGGGCATACTGTTTAGATAGACAGGAGATACTACCTAATTCTTTGTGCTCCTTTGCGTTGGGGTGGCTCCTCTGAACAGATCGTGGAATTGGGGCACACAACAGCAAAAACGAAGCAACAAAAACACATTACCAGCTTACTTAAATTGGGAATTCCTGAGCTACAGTGCACATGCCATTAGTGCTCTATAAGCTGCTTCAGAGTGATTCTCAAATACTAACAAAAAAGATCCATCAGAACATAAACAATGATACTCAAGCAACCTCACTTTGGGGACCAATCGAGATTGCAATTGCCTAGGTTTAACTCCAGGCATCAACCTCCAACCTTGGTAGATCTTCATCTGATAGCTCAAAGAATCCACTCTCACAGTTTTTCCTCTGTTTAGGCATCTGTATTGCATGTAAGTTTTAAGTGTGTACAGAAAAGGTCCTTCTAAACAGCCATCAGCCTGTGAGCTTGTGCTCATGAACTACTAGGACTCCTCAAGAGGTAACGAAGAAAAGCAAGCTTATTGGCAGTAAGTTTAAATTCATTATACAAGCTTCTTTATTTTTAATGAAAAAAAAAAGGGAGAGGGGGGCTTAAGTTGGAAGGACTGAAAACTGCATTCCTAAAACGACCGCCTCAGTTTACTGCATGGCCAATACAGAATGAAGGCCTTCAGGGGGAAGTAGCATCTGCCTCCATCTGGAGGCTTACCCCTCTCCATCGGCTATACATGGACCATTTCAGTAGACACTACAAGTGAGTGCAGGCTCAGCAGCTAAGTGTGAGAGAATGGATTTCCCCCCTTCTTGAACAGTGGATGCTGAAAAACATTGAGCATTTCAGGACACCACCCTCGCTGCTACAGTATAACAGCTCTACATGAGGCTCACCTGTTTAGGCATCTAAGACTTACATCCTCCTTGGCTACCTGAGGAATCCTCTTGAGCTAACTAACCATTATTAAGCCCAGAACCTTTTCATGTCTTCATATATGTCTGTACTGAAAGATGTATAGTTTAGAAGCATCCAGCGTACCAAGGAATCTAGAGCTTTGTTTGTTGTTTCAATAGGCAGATTTCCCACCTTCATTATTTATTTCTCCCCCACTCTTAATATCCTCAGTAAAATTGATTAATTACTGTGTTTTCTTTAAAAAAGGTAAATAGCTTGTTGTTAAAAAACCAGTCCCCATAAGACCTTAGACACCAATCCGACAATATTCCATCTGAAAAAAGTTGAGACATGTCAATTAGGAATTTTGGTCAAAAATATTGAGCTGAATCAAGTGATATACTTTACAAAAAATGTGTTTTGCATAAACCGTTATCTTTTGTGACCAACTTGATTCAAAGGTAGTTCAACAAGGTCTTGTTTTTCATAAGCATATACTGAGTAGCATAAATTATATTATCTTTCTATCTTAATAAATCCCCATATTGACTATTGACATTAAGCTGCTCAAATTAATGTCACAATGCAAATTTACAATTACCTGCATCATTTAATTTACATTTTCTTTTAAGGATTGGTTATAACTCTAGATTTCTTAACAGTCTTCTGGAACATGTCTAATATTCTAACAATTACTGAATATTGATCCTGAAAGCTCACTGACCAGCTCTTTTAAAATTCTTGGTGTGAAGTTATCCAGGCGTACTCATCTAAGACCATTAATAGTAGCTGTTTTAATATCCTCTTGAATTACTGTTGAAATGGAAAATATTTTGTCATTATCATATGATACAAATACATTACCTACTCTTTTCCCAAATACAGCACAGGAATATTTAGCATGGTTTTTCTCCTTGCTTATCAACAGTTCTACATCTTTTATCTAAAACCAGACAATTGTTAGAGTTCTTAATACCTTTCATGGCCTTTTTTTAGATGTTCTTTTCAGTGCGGGTCATTGACTTCTTAGGCATCTTTCTTCCTCCATATTATTTTTCCATAATCACTGCCATCAAAGTTATATTTGCTGTTACTAGTTATTTTCCCAGCTGTTGAGTATCTATAATTATAACTGCTTTACAAAATGCCCTCTGAAGAGGCAGAAGGAAAGAGGTCGTTCTTCTGAGGAAGGGGTGTTTTGTTTTGACTAGCTTCTGCGGGATTGCAGACTTTGGGGACTGTACGCACCTCACACAGACTCTGCTTAATTTTATTCACCGGTCACTACTTAAGCCTACTATTTGTTTCAGCTTTGTCAATGTAGCCCTTTTAAATCACCAAGTCGACATCTTTTTGTTTCAGTCCTTTCTGCTAATTACAGACAGTATGATTAAATAATCGCTTTGGGATGCCCACCAAAAGTTTCTCTTTTTTTGACCAGTTATCAGATCTGATGATTATTATAAACTTGTCTGGTGCGGAATTCTCCTCTGCCCAATGCAAGATTGTTTGAGTACAGAGACTACCGCTTAATTTTAGAAATTGTGGAAACATTAGCACCAATACCGTGAGCTCTTCTGCCTCACCACTAAGGATATAGCTACGTGACACACTGAAACTCATGTTCATAGAATCATAGAACCTCCAAACAAGCTCAGTTCATGTTCCTACCCTTGCTCTGAATAAGGCAGTTCGGGTGCCACAGGGAACACAGGCACGCAGGGTCCTGAGCTTCTCCGGATAGCCGAATCGGCTTGTCAGGGTCTCTGCTGTGCTCCCAGCATCACAGCAAGCAGCACGCTGTACCCTGCAGATACTATGCTCCGAAGTCCTCAGGTTCTTCTTTCTGCACATTGCAGGCAGTTGATTAAGGAGCTTATCCTTTCTTTCCCTGCTTGAAAGAATGCAGCATAAGAGGTGAAGGAATTTTTTTCTGACCACATCCCTTAATTATTTTTGCTCTCAACATCAGGATTTAGTTCCAAATGAGTATTTGCTACCCTATCTCATTATGCTCCAGGAGACTGTTAAACAGGTAGCACGTCATTGCTTTAATGCCCTCCTAGCCTGTCCAGCCAGACCATCCCCTCTGCCACGTCCGAGCCTGTAAAGGCTCCATCTCCCAGCTGGCGGACCAGTATTTCACAAAACCCAAACCACTCTACGTTACTTCTCCAGTCAGGAGATTTCAGCCAAAACATGCAAGTACGACAGTTTTACAGTTAGTGTTTGTTAACAAATTTTCAGCATAAACACTTGAGCCAAAAATTCTTTCTTTAGTAGCAAAGAATGTGGGTTTGTCTCATCTATTCAAGCAGTTAAACATCAGTGTAGGACCACCCATTGCTAACAAACATTGCCAACAGCATTTGCTTTTATAAAGTGGGCAGACTCCACATTGCACAGGGGATGTGGAGGAAAAGGGGGGGGGTGGCTCCCACCAAACTTCCAAGTGACAGGCAAACCACCTTTCCAAAAATCGTGAATGTTATTTTCTAAGTACGCATTTTAATTAAACTTGCGTGTAATCACCCCGTGTAGAGATTTCCATCTGCACTAATAGTACATAAATAATTACATGACATGCTTAAGGAGCATGCTGTTGGAGTTTCTAGCCCTACCATGCAACAAGTCAGAGCGGAGCAGCTGTATGACAATGGATGAAAATACAGGAAACACTCGTCTCTTAAAGCTGAGTCAGTGACCTGTCGTTCTCAAAAAGGCCTGTTGTAATAAACAGCCTCCAGTTCAGGTATACGTTAAACCTACAGAGGTCAAAAAAAATGGGACTTGAAGCAATAAAAGATTTTTCTGTACTTCCTCTTCTCAGGAGGGCTGAAAATATTCGAAATGCACCTGGAACCGAGAAATACGAGGCTGTTACCTAAAGTTATTAAGGCTCCTTAAAATCCGAGTAAAGACTGGGTTCAGCTACTGAGTAAGATGTCTTGTTTCCTCCAGACAGGTTGATGATTCTTAATCCAAGAATTCAAGTAATGAGCAGTTGAAGTTTCCATCTTGAAGCATCTGTTCCGCCAAGTCAGCACTGGCCTTGATAAATAGCAAATCAGACTGATGCATGCAAGTGTATACACACATGCTCAAGTTAAACTTGAGGGAAAATACTTGCAGAGATCTCTGCATAGGCAGATTTATGTAATTAATCTGTAATTAGGCTTTATACAGTGCAGACTGACTCAGGTCAAAACAGAGAAAATGCAGACATGGTAGGATCTTTACCTGTTGCTGCAAAAATTTTTTTCAAAGGTTATTTGTGGGTAAGTGTACATACCTTCATTTAGTTGTCACAAACCTTCACTGCTGTTCTAACTTACTCATCTTACAGTGGAAGAAAAATATGTTTAGCTAAAGGATAAAAACAAACCACAAGTACAACTGCATCTAGGTGCTTTTAGTAATCTTAGCAAACTTCAAACATGACTTTAAAAGTTTTGCCTCGTTTTTAACTATGCAAAAGAGAAGCTTGCTTACACCACTCATTTTATAGTCTGTATCAAGCTTTGCAATGGTGACTCTCCCTTGGCCTGAGGAATAGAGGAAATGGTTCTTTCGCTATTTTTATATCTTTATTTTCTAAAAAACCTGTCAAATCCAGTTCTGTGATGCTGGAATCACTCTATTGAGGAGTTTTCCACCTGCCGTGCCGTGCCAATTCAATTCCAGTGATGAGAAATGCCAAGCTGGTTCAGGAGAGTATGCTCTTCACTCCTGGCGGCGCAACCAAGAAATCCTGAGGGACTCCACTGGGAAAGGGAAGTTTTTACAGAACTGTCCTATGGTACACAGAGGGGGTGGCAAAAGAAAAACTCCCTTTTTGTAAGTGCTTCACAAGAAAGCCTTGTCCAAGGGGAGCTAGCGGTATTTTCCTGGCTGTATGACTTTGCACGCCAAGGCTAGAAGGTGGAACTGGAGGGCTACTGAAACGTTAAGAGGGGAAAGAAGTCAAGATGAAGTGAATTTTTACTCAAAACTCCAGGCTGAATTAATTAGGGAATGCCATTTGTTATTTCAGGAAGAGTACCCTTTTCTCCACAGGGTCTATCATAGGATTTTCGGTAAAGTGAAACGAAAAATGGGAACCGGGCTTGCCTTTGTGTAAGCACAGGGAACACCTCTGTAAGCTAATCCTGAAATGGCAACAGATAAAGGTACACTATCATTTCATGATTTTCCACAATCACTTTAGCAGAAAGTCACCCTGCTACATTCCTCGTGGTGGTGGTGCCGTATTGTATAGCGCGAGTGGCATTTGCAAAGCCTGTCGCGAGTTAAGATGGTACCTCGTGGCTAGTGCAATCCTGCTTTGAGTGGCAAGTTAGAATGAGAAAAATAACCACTTTCTTGAGGTAAAAGGATCATACTGGCTCTCTTTTGAAAGTCAAAAGTAAGAAGAGGAACCCTTTCTTGCTTTGGGGAAATGGAGTCTAATTGGTGACCAAAAAGTACAGATGGCTACTGATTTTGCAAGAAGAAAATTTATTTCCACTTCTCCAGTAAGTGTCCACGAAAAAATGAGGCGGCTATTTGCTGACTTGAAACAGGCCTCTGAATGTGCTAAAAACTCCTGAAATTATTATCAGACATCTTCCTATGGCTTCACGTCTGGCTCAGCTCAGCCGTGGTCCTCAAGTTTCCCTCACCTCATCATTAGGAAACAGCTTGTCCACATCTTTCCACTCCTTCCCTACCCCTCTGAGCAACACACGTGCAGGTCCCCACCAACTCTGGCCCTTCTCCTCCCCACCAGGACGGTGGAACGCAAGTACCTTCCCCAAGAGGTACATCTGTCTCGCAGAGGCGATGAGTTAGGAGAGCAGGGAGCCCCTCTCCATCCATCCCGCCCCCACCCACCCACCCATCCTGAACTCCTTTGCTCCCAACCCCTCTCCCGCAAGGCAGTGCTGTGCTCCACCGCTGCCAAGCTCCCGACCGCCTGGGACTTGACATTTGTTCTTGTTTTCTCCTGTCTCCCCTAATGGGTATAGCACTACTAAGCGAAGAGGAATGCACAGAACAAGAGAGTTCAAAGTAATTGAGCCTACATTCATTCAGAAAGCCTGGATCCTTGCCCGCTCAGAACCTGCAGCATTTACATAGTTTCAGAAAGTTTAACCCCTTTTCACTGAACCTGGTAGCGCTCTTCCAAGCACAGAGCCTTGCGCTTCTCCCGTCAGTGACCGAAGGCACTGGAAGGCGTCCTTCACATATCCAACTCTAGGTGCTTACCACTCAGCGTTTTGTTTCTCCTTTTTGCTCTGCAGGACAGTTAACTTAAGGCCTTGAGCTGTCATTTTTACAAGATGCTCAGGGAACTCTGTGGCGGAGGAATGATCGCTTACCGTAACTCCTGGACGCTTCTGCCGAACGTCTTACTTACTCACACTCAGAGCTGTGCTGGGTTTAAAAGAGCTTACTCGGTTTTCTGCTGCAAATTTGTCTGCTAAGGTGTAAACTCACTTCTAACTCTGCCTGCAAAATCAGCGAAGAAACAGAAACATTCCAAAATTATAATAACTGCGAACGGGTATTTTCTTTCTGAGTATTAATTCTGAACAAACCCTCGTTTCAGGAGATGATGTTAGTTGGCAGCTTATTACTGACTTTAAACTGGTAAACAGAAATTATTTGGTCAAAGAAGTATAAAATCTAGTAACAACGGAAATTCTTAAAACAGGGCAGTGAATAATTGTTTTTGTCTGAATCTAAGCATTCATTTAGACTATCTAGAAGCTAAACAGTGCAGCACCGTGTAAGCCAGATAAGCGGCAAACCCGAGCAGGAACGAGAGTCGACCTGACTTGCCTGTTTAATTGCTAGTGACAGTCGAAATGCTGAAATAAAAAAATTACCCTTTAAATATTATATACTCTTTAGTAATCTTCCATTGACTGTTGCTTGACGAAAGACGGTAGGACCAGGCCCATCATTAGCACAAAAACATGGCAATGGGATTAGGTGTGTTTACCTGCAGTTGAGACCTAATTATATCCTTTTAAAAAAAATTAAAACACATTCGGAGCTGCTTCTGAAAATGTTTAAGTATACACAGAGCTTAACTCAGCGATACCATTCTAATTAACCTGCCAAAGCGTTTGCCAGAGCAGGCCCTTTGTAAACGTACATACATAAAACAAAGCAAAACAAAAAAACGATTTTGAAATTACCTGTTTATCATTCATTTAATCAGATGGAGGTAAAACAGATAATTAAAGTATGCGAGTCTCAGAAACATTTCACTCACTACAGCCATACAATTTATGTAAGTGTCTGAAAGTTATACTAGTGTATGCGCTACATCAGACGCTGCCTAGCCCTGTATTGCGCCTGATCTGGGGGAGTTACAGCCGAATTAAGTTCCGGACAGCATAGCGCAGTATTGCTGGTTTTGCATTTTTAAAGCTGTTACGGAGCAGTTTATACCAAACTCGTCATTTCAGGGGGTCAAAAACACAGTTCAGAGCCTAACTGGGTTGAAATAGGGTACGTGAAGGGCATTCAGAAAACGTAGTTTGAAGCGTAGCCCTGAACTAGGGTTACGTGAAGGGCGTTGACACAAAACCAAACCATGGTTTTTAGATCTGTTTGTTAAAACACCCGTTTCTAGGCTAGAATGGGGGAAGAAACGCCAGCAGTGAGTCTTCGGAACAGGACACTGAAGTCGCACATCATATGAAACTGAATACACGTTCCCGTCGGATGGCAATTAGCCCGCATGACTTTAAATGCTACGCTGACGGGAGTAGCCGGATCTCTGTTAGTAATAATAACAAGCATCAAGCGGCTGCGTATTGCTAAACAGCCAGTTTGTGTAAAGAAATGTTACGCTGAACTCTTTCCTGGTTCTGTAATTAGCTTTCTGCATGCAGGCTCTGGGACATCCTACTCGCCGTCAGCTGGAAGGCAAAGCGGAGGAGCGCCAGGTTGAGCAGAAAAATGCTTTTTGACGTTTAAAAAAAAAAAAAAAAAGCAAAAAGAGCCTTGTCTGTAAATGATAGGGGATGAAGGCGGGGAGGGGGAGAGGTTACAAACGTTTCCGTGGGTTCACAGCTTCTCTCCCTGCAAACAGGGAAAGGCAAGGCCAGGAGAAAGGTGGTTGAGTTTGCGTTTTTTCCCCCAAGGCTTCGCTACACGCTGTGCTTTTCCCGTACCCCGTGAGCCCTCTGGGGTGGCACAGGAGGACGGTGTCCCTCTCCTTTTTCTCCTCTTTCAGCGAAACATGCGGGAGCCTAGCTCACCGTCCCGGGTCTGCGGGGAAAGAGGCTTTGCGTCAAAACCACACCTCAAAACAAGTAAACAGAAACTTGCCTCATCCGAGGCGGGGGGGGGGGGGGGGGGGGGGGGGGGGGGGGGGGGGGGGGGGAAGAGGAGAGAAAGAAGAGGCAATTGTCGCTATCTCTTTTCCTCTCCCCGTCTTCCTTCTCCTCCGAGCTATTTCTGTAACAGCATTTTCACAGCGTATGGTGGAGATGCACATCGCAGCCCCGAAATTTACTAGCAGCAGGGTTTCGTAGTACGAGTTGCCTCCGGGACGAAAGATAATAAATTTGAGTGACTGCCTTTAAACCCCCCCCCCCTTTGAAGATGAAAGGTGAGGGGCGACGGTTAATTTTAAAATGCCGAGATGAGCAGCGCTTCTTTAAAAGCCCATAAATAACACCAAGGCACGAGCGCAGGAGCCTCCCTTGTCGGGAACCCTCCTCCGCCTCGCTGCCCGCCCCGGCCCGCGCACGGCCCCCGCCCGCCACGGCTGCAGCCGCCGGCCTCTCCCCGGGCTGCGGGGCCCGCACCGCAACGCCGGGGGCGGCCCGGCTACCGGCCGCGCGTTACGGCCGGGGCCGCGCTCCCCCCCCCGGGCCGGGCACGCCGCGGCGGGGCAGGGCAGGGCAGGGGCGGGGCGGGGAGGAGGCGTCCCCGCGCTCCCCGTAGGCCGGGCAGCCCGCAGGGCCGGCCCCCTTCGGCGGGCTGGGTGGGGTGTAGGGGGGGCCGGGGGTGGGGTAGGGTGAAATAGAGGCGGGCGTGTGTCACCGGGTGGATACCCGCGGCCAGGTACAGGCGGAGGCACTGACGACACCGGAGCGGATGCGCGCTGGGGCTGGGGCTCCTGGGGAGTGAGCGCACGAGCCGCCGCCGCCGCCCGCCCGGAGCCGCCCGCCCGCCCGCCAGTCCCCCTGCGCCGGGGCGGGCAGCCCGTCCGCGCCGCGCCCGCCGCCAGCTCGCCTCATGGCCACCAGGGTGCTGACCATGAGCGCCCGCCTGGGTCCCGTGCAGCAGCCCGAGGAGCCGGTGTTCGCGCAGCTCAAGCCCGTGCTGGGGGCCAGGGAGGCAGCGATCTTCCCCGGGGAGGACCTGAAGCAGCAGCAGCAGCCGCCGCCGCCCCAGCAGCAGCCGCCGCCGCCCCAGCAGCAGCACCCGGGGGGCGGCGGCGGGGGCGGCGGCGCGACCCTGCCGGCGGAGGAGATGGTGCAGGTAGGCGGCGGCCACCCCCCTCACAGCCCGCCGGCCGTCGCCCCCCTCCCGCGGCGGGGCCGCCCGGGCGGGGAGCGGTCGCTGAGGAGCGGGCGGGACTGGGTGGGGCCGGGCTGCTGGCCCCGAGGTGCGGGGCTGAGGCGGCGGCGGCGCGGGTGGGGGAGCGGCCCCAGCCCGCCTGTGGGGAGGCCCGCGGAGCGGGGCGGGCGCCGGCGCTGCCGCCTTCCCGCCGGCGGAGCGCGTTGAGGCGGCCCGGGGCGCGGCCGGGGCTGAGGCGGGGCGCGGGCTGCGGCGGCGGCGGCTGCCGGGCCGTCCCGGGGCGGCGGGGGGGAGCAGGGCTGCCCCCGCGGGTGTGTTGAAAGCTACAGCTGCTGCCTGTGCACTTGCCCGGCGGCAGAATTAGAGCGGCCGCCTGTCCTCCTCGCCCACGCAGGGAGTCATGTTCGGGCGGGGGGGGGGGGACGGGGACACGGCAGGCCGGGCGGGGGGGGACTTCCCGGGACTTTCTGCCCGTCCCGGGAGGCGGTTCGGGAGCGGATCCACAGGCGAACAGCTGGAGGAGCTGAAAGCGGGGGCCCGACCGCGGCCGGGCTTCAGCCCGCGGCCAGTGTTCGCCGGCGGGGCCAGCTCCCGGCGGGCCGCGGCGGGCGCCCCTGTCAGGCACCGTCCTCCCCCTGCGCCGGGGTGGGGGGGACGGGGCGGGCCCCCGCGCCGGGGGGGGTGGGACGGGGCGGGTCCCGGGGAGCCGCCGGGGTCGGTGGTGGGACGGGGCGGGGGTCCCGGCGAGGCCGCGGTGCCGGGCAGCGGTCTGTCGGGCGCTGCGTTTCGGTGGTGTCTTCCCCAAGGAATAAATAACTCCGGTCTTCAAAGCGAGCTGCCCTCGGCTCGTAAACAAGAGCTGGAAAAAGTAGCCTGGCATGTCGGGGCAGATCCAGATCAAAGGGACGGGAAGGCGGCTGTGTTTGTTTGTGGTGTTTACCGGGGGTCTTTGAAGAAAGGTCCTAAAACCCACTTTGGGGCAGAGTTGCTGTTTGTCAGCTGCTTTCCCTTGCGGGGTGCTAAACGGGTCTGGTATGAGCGCAGCCTTGACAGGGCAGGGGGGAATGTAGCATTTGCCCACTGGAGAGTGCGTGATAAATGTTTTGCCGATGACTGTACCGGTAATGTATCGGGCTCCAGCCACCCACGGATTCCCTCGCACCACTACGCTAAGAGAATGATTCCCCAGTAATTAAAGAGCTCTCCTAGGACCCAGGCACGGATAGGGACGTGTTTATCACGCTGTTGGCCGATTATACGCTGCGTAGGTTATTTATTTTTTCCAAGTGTGGTCCCGGAGACACTTCACACAAAGGGTTCTCCGATGCAGGCAGCCCGTCTTCTTTTTTATTCTGTATTATTTATAACTTTACGCTTCGGTGTCGTGTTTCTAATCAAGTACCTCTCTTCTAAGGATGAAAAATCCTGGAAGTCTAGAACGTGTATATATAAACTTTATTTGAAGTATTAGCATTCAAATAGCCAGCTGAGGATGTGGCTTTTAGAGTTAGCATTTCAAAGAGAAGTGGGTGAAGCAGATAGGCAGTCACCCTGCTCGAGCAGTGAATTCCAGAGCAGGAGATCTGCAGATTAGGCGCAAGCGCCTGTCACTTCTGCGACGAGCGCTGTCTTGCAGGCATGAAAGATGAAAAAAGTGTGTCGTATGCTGAAGCATCAGATCGACCTTAATGCTTGCTCTGCGTGAACGACTTGTGCCATGACTTTATCTCCATGTCCTTGATGATGTTGATTAGCACGCTGATTATAAAAGACAGGTTTTCATTAGCGTGGATGTTTATAACTTCCTCCGTAGGTAGCTTGCGGCCGGCTGAACAGTATTGCCTTTTATTTGCAAAGCCTCACGCGACTTGCATGCCATCCTCTCTCTTAGTTGGTAACGAATCATGTGTATTATGGTGTGTTTTGGTTTTGTAGACAAGATGTGAAATGGAGAAGTACCTGGCACCTCAGCTCCCGCCCGTTCCCGTCATCCCCGAGCATAAGAAATACAGGAGAGACAGTGCCTCGGTTGTAGACCAGTTTTTCACTGACAGCGAAGGGTTGCCTTACAGCATCAACATGAACGTCTTCCTCCCTGACATTAGCCACCTGAGAACTGGCCTGTACAAATCTCAGCGACCCTGTGTCACCCACATCAAGACAGAGCCGGTCACCATCTTCAGTCACCAGAGCGAAACTACTGCCCCTGCCCCCACTCAGGCCCTCCCCGAATTTACCAGCATCTTCAGCTCCCACCAAACTCCCGATGTGAACAACATTTTCATCAAGCAGGAGCTTCCCACTCCAGATGTTCACCTCTCCGTCACGCCCCAGCAAGGCCAGTTATATCAGCTCTTGAGCTCACCGGATTTAGATATGCCCAACGCTACTACCCAGGCAGCCGTGATGGACTCCCTTAACAATGTCTCCATGCCGTCAGCCATGGCGGGCCTTAACACGCTCTCCTCGGCTGTTCCACAGACTGCGATGAAACAGTTCCAGGGCATCCCCCCCTGCACCTACACCATGCCAAACCAGTTTCTGCAGCAGCAGGCCACTTACTTCCCTCCTTCGCCCCCAAGCTCAGAGCCTGGGAGTCCAGATAGACAAGCAGAGATGCTACAGAATTTAACCCCTCCTCCGTCGTACGCCGCAACTATAGCTTCCAAGCTGGCAATTCACAATCCGAATTTACCAGCGACTCTGCCCATAACCCCCCAGAACATCCAACCAGTCAGATACAACAGGAGAAGTAACCCAGATTTGGAGAAAAGACGTATCCACTACTGTGACTATCCCGGTAAGCAGTCCGTGCCAGAACATCCCCGCTCCTGCAATAAGCAAAGCGTGAATAATCGTGGGCGAGGTAGAAGTGGTTTTCTCTAGCTGTAGTCTACACCTAGGGAGAACCAAATGATTTCTTGTTAAAGAAGAATTTCTCTTCTTTATTGTCTTATTTTGTGCGGCACACTTCCACGTTCTTTAAATAACTTACACCCTTTTCTTCGTGTCGTTTGTTATTCTCTTAAACTACTGAGCTCATTTTACTGTGTTACAAAACTTGTACCCCACAGACAAAAGACGAAAAAAAAAAAAAAAGAAAAGAGAGATGGCCTTCTCTAATTTAAGTCAGTGTGACCATGCAGCTCCTGCTCCACTTTTCCACTACCCCTGACGGAGCAGAGGCTCAGTTTATCCAACGCAGTACAGCGCAGTTTGAATCTGCTGGTGCTGGAAGAGTCATTTCAGCTCCCTGTAGCCAAGGCCGTGGCTGTATCGTCCCTGTTAGGAAGAGGGGATTCAGCTGCCCGCATAAATCCATTAAAGTCGCCTCTGAAAACTGTCCACAGAAGATGGATTCCCTTCCAGCCTCTCCTCCTACGCTGAAGGGGAAGAGGAACCTGACTATAAGCCGTGCCTCCACGTAGCACACGAATCCAGATACAAGGCGCTCACCCCCATCTGAGAGAGACTGCTGCTGGCGGTGGATCTCCCCCCTTACCAACCTCACTCTCAGCCGTGTGTCACCCCTACGGTGTGCGCTACGATAAATGCCCCGGGCGATGATGACACCCGAGTCTGGCTTGAGCAAATTCTCTAGGAAATTTTTAAAAAATAGAGTCCCCCTCCGAGTTGTTTGTTTATGTAGTAGGTGTTACCGTACGTAGATTGTAGCAGCCGTTGGTCTGTACTACATTACAAGGTAGTAAGTCTAACAGCAACATATGCGTTTTTCTCTTTTCTATGTAGAGCAACATCTCCTTAGGAGCTTTCTTTATCAAATACTACTTTTAAATTGTGATAGTGCCAGAAGGTAGTAAATGTTTCCAGATAGTACCCCAGCGCTGAGTGAGGAAGTTAAAACCTAACGTGGAGCGTTCCTGTTCTCCCTACTGAAACACCTCTCTGCTTTTTTGTTTTGTTTTGTTTTAGGCTGCACGAAAGTTTATACAAAGTCTTCTCACTTAAAAGCACACCTGAGAACCCACACGGGTATGTACTCGCTCTTTCGCTGTCTCTTGTTCGTTCAGGGCTTATGCATTTTCTGAGAAAGCAAGCGTGTTTGATCTGCCATCTTCTCCCTGTTTTCTGTAGAGTGGTGTGGGTTCAGGCTGGCAGTTCAGTTAAGAAAAATTTACCGTTTGGTCAATGAGAGGAAAAATTGCTTTTATTCTTAACGTAGTTTTGCTAAGCCTGTTATAATGCAGAACTCAAAATAGCTGAAAATGAAAATGGAAGCTTTGCTTTTCAATCTAAAATGCCATGAAGTATTAAAAAAAATACTTTTTTCCTTGAATAATGTTCTAAGCATAGCAAGCATGTTATAGTTTCCAAGATTTATCTAAATAGCTAGAATTTTCTGGTTTGGGCTTTCTCTTTGACCTGTTAGAATTATTTAATCTTAGATTTTTGCAGAAACCTTACGAAAACCTCACGAAAACCTCACTTGCTTCATCCTTAGTGTGCTTTATTTTAACTTTTTTTTTTAAGAGAAGTGGTTCTAGATATATTTATTTTTTTTAAAAAGAGACATCATTTCAATTTTTTGTCCCTGAAAGACATTTAAAACGGAGGAAACGAAAAGTGTCAGTGCGTCACACTTGTTTTTTGTACCTCGATCAGACTCTGCCTGCCGCTGCAGGCGCAGTCCCTGTTGATGGGCCCGCGTGGAGCGGAGCTGGGGAACGGTGTTGCTTGTGCGTGGGCGCGAGAGCCACGCGCGCAGAGGACGCGGCGCCTGGGAGGTGGAACCGCTGTGGGTGCTCTTCCTAAGCGTTCGCCTGCTGAGGCAGGGGGGAAGGAGGAGAGAGGGAGACCACGTAGCTCCCCAGCAGCACACCTGAAACTATTCAGGACAGTTCTTTGCTGGGATCTTAGTGCAGAACTGCTCATGCTAAATCGGTGAAAAGCACATGGCTGATTTGGTAAAGAAATCAAATGAGAGGGCTGCGACTCCTGTTTTTAAAACCGAGCGTGAACCCCGGCTCTTTTCTGTGTGGACCTCGACTCAGAGCAGCACACGAGTCGCAGTTCAGGCAATTCGCTTATTGAAGCAGGCTGTCAGCACTACAGCCGTGCCGTTCAGGTCAGGGGGTTTCACCTGAGCTTAAACCAAAAGTCAACCCAAAACTTAGCATGAGCGATGATCTAACAAAATGTTTCACTATCTCTGTGGAAACAAGGCCTTTTATTCAGCAGCTATTTTGAATGGATCATTGGATTATCGTAAAGAAATTGACTATCTCATGACTAAATGTTACTATGGAAATTTTGTTTTGATAAATGAGTTACTTGTGTTCCAGGCTCTGTAAAAAATTAAAAGCAACTGTGCAAAGATTATTGCTTTGTGTTAGTAATAGACTAAACAAGGACACCGTTAAAATATTTTTGATATATATAATCACTCATTACCAGCAAGCTCAGTAAGAAAGGAGTATTTTCATGAGGCTATAAACCTGGGCAACGTCAAGAGTCCCATTGCTCTTTAATGAATAATCTGTAAGTTCAAGAGTGTGCGATTTCCACTTACGCACTTTAGCCAGCAACTAAATACCAGTTTTAAATATCTCGCTTGCTATTATACAATAACTAGGAAGAGAGATACAAGCAAAGCTTTAGTCTAAAAGTTAGCATTACATAGTCATCATTTGAAACGTACACTTTTTTTCCTTTTTTAAACCAGTTTATGTCTCTTTCGTACCTTGAGTAGAAATTACTTGAGGGTTTATAAAGTTAATACTTGTGTGCATAGAAACACATACCGCATCGCTAATACATATTGCTTAGGGTCACTAATGTTTATTGTTGCCTTCGCTGTTTTACCTATAGATATTTGACCTTAGAAATGTGGATAAATGAGCAAAGGTCAGAGGAGCTGATGTATTCGTGGAAACAAGAATGTTGTTTTAGATAAAAATCTAGTGAACTTAAGCAGGTCTGTAATACAAAGGGTCTTCTGGGGAGGAGAATGAAGGGATAAACTGTCTAAAGCGTGCATTACATGCAAGAATGTGAGTCTGTATCCTGTTACCTTATTATTTCAGAGTTTGGATTAGCTTAACTCTCTTGAATATTCACTTAATACTTGAAGATTTCCAGCACCGATTCTGATCTCTGCCTTAACATATGGTTGAAATGTGTATTACCCAGTACCATAAATCGATTTGCTGAATGTTAAAGTAAATGGGCCCAAACTCAGGGAAACCTGTGAAGTTGCACAGCTCCTCCAGGAGAGCAGGGGAGTCTCGCTATTGATCTCCAAAGAGAAGGCTCCATGCCGAGGGCTAAATTTGGGTGTGTGCCTCTGTGCACTGCATCCCCCAGAACTATGAATTCATATGGCCCTATTGAGCTTTGATTTCTTTTTGCTTTTTTTTCTTTTTTTTTTTTTTTTTTTATAAAAGGACTCTTGTGAAGCTTTTACCTTCAAAGTCTAAAGCAAGTGTCACGTAATCCATTTTAATAAAGTTGTGTGTGATATTCTTTCAAATCCCTGCAGGGACAGCAGACCTGTTTATCTGGCTAAACCCGTTCTTTAGTAATCATGGACCACTGAAGTTGTTTTCTCCTTATTCTTAGTTTCTTAACAATACCTTTTAAAATTGGCTGCAGTCTCTCTCTCATCCCAACCAGTCCCCGCCCTTCTCAGCAATCTGTCATCTTAAAATAAAAGAGCCTGCAGCAAAGTTTGTCTGCCATTAAAAGTCAAGACAGACCTTATGGTTTTCCTTTTGTATTGGAAAATCTCAGCCTTTTTCACAGTATTTATTTAGCAGCCTTTCTCTTCTGAAGGGTTTTCACTGGGTTTAGTAGACCTTTTTTGAGAACAAACCCAAGGGAAGTGTTGGTTTTTTGATAGGTGGAATGTAGGCTGTAGTCTCTTTTCCAATTGAGATATGAACACAGCATCAGACTTTATATTTAAATAAAACTATAGGAAGTGGGCAAGAGAAAATCTCTTACTTTTTCCTTCTTAGGCGTTCCCAAGGTGTTTACCTTACACCAAGTCAGGTGGTATAGGCAGGTATAGTTATTCTGATTTACTGTAATTACCCTGGACTTTTGCTGTTGATTAGGAATCCAGTATTCACGTAAAGAGATAAGCAGGGTTAATGTATTTGTACCAGTCACTGAAGCAGGCACCAGTTTTTCTTTCTCTAGGTAACAGTTCAGTGTTTGTAAATTAGGAGGTAAATTTTAGTTGTTGGTAAACTGGTAACCCCAAAGTTGAACAGGAACAAAAGATTCGAATGCTGCAAAGATACAGGACATTTTGTATCCATCTCCATGCAGTTCTGGAGCAGATGTCTGGTACATTTTAATGCCTTAAAACACTTCTGTATGGTATCTTAACTTGGCATTATTTATTCCTGAAACAGGAATATTCAGATATTCAGTGTGCTAAAGTACCTGTTGAACATCTCTCAGAACAGACTGGATTTTTTGACCTTTTGAAGCAGGGATCGCCTTTTAAAATAATTCTACCTGCTAGTCATGGAACAAGTTTCATTTCATGACTGGCATTGTGCAGCTACGATATATAATGGGGGAGGGGGTTACGCATTTATTGCGGGCTGTCCAGCAGTAAAATCACCTTAAGGTTCTGGCATAACAGCTCTGTGTCCAACTTGAAAAACATGCCAAATGTCAGTGAAGAGCAGTTACTTTTCTGTTGCAGATAAACCTCCTTCGGTTCCTTTTCTGGCGTCCGACTATATACATGTATCTCAACTGATCCTTTAGAAACAGCAGCCTATAACTTACCCTGTTAGGATTTCTTTGTATGTTAAAAATCTGGACTGTGGAAGTTGAGCCTTTGATATGCAAGCCCCTGGAATACCCTACCTGTACCCTACCTGTAATGCTGCGGAAGAGCTGCTGGCTCCAGGGTGGGGGGTTTTCTTTATTACCTCTGTGAACAGCTGCACAGTTCAGAACGGTGTATGGTTTTAAGAGGAAAATCTGTCATTGTTTTGAACACATCAAGGCATGCACATTGAGGACATTTTCCAGCTGCATGTTGGTTTTCCGTATACAGAGTCTTTGTACAGGCATGTTCTCGGGTCACATGGTGGGCTTGCCATTAATAGTTTCTAGCATTAGCTGCAGAACTATTTCATCTCTATCTATAGATCTAGTTTGTATTTGGTGATGGGAAGTGGAAGCCGAGATAACTCAAGAGAAATGGCATTTCTCTAAATGAGATGCACTCAAAATACTTCCACCATCCCTAGCTATTTCAAATGTTTATATAGGCATGGGACAGCTGCTGACTCGTGTGGTTCCTCAAGGTGTTAAACGTTTTATTTTATTTTAGATCTCTGCCTCAATAGAGCCAGAATTAGGCTCTGATGGTACTTCAGAATTAGAACCAGTTGTGTGCAGTAGGCTCCAGCAGTCCATAGGACCTGGCAATCCAAATTTACCAGAGCTTGTTAAAGGTGATACCATATAGACTTGCCCGGGAATTCAGGATGCCCCATTGTTCAGAAAGGAAGGCGAATGGTAGTTGGACTCCTGCTGGAAAAAAGTCACCTTGTGAAAACATGTATTGACTCAAATCATCCTGAGACTTAGGTGAGGGATTTCACCTCTGGTGTACAAGTGGGGAACGGAGGCCCCAAAAGACTCTGCCTTGCTCATGGTTGCAGCATTCTGTGTTCATAGCAAACTTCATCCTGGAAAAATCTTTGCATCATGAGAATAGCTGTTAAGTAATATTTCTGTGCAGATTCTGCTGCTTTAACCTGTTGGATGAGTCAGTTGCATGGTTATACTTTAAGGAGGTGTCAGTAAATGCCATCATTGATAGAGACAATAAGGAAAAGTGGAGGAGAGTTAAATAAAACTGTTGACAAAGTACATTAAAGTGCAGTGTTGGCTAGACACTGCTGGAGAATATGCTGGTATCTTTTATTTATGAATTCTGCTAAATCCATTAGTTGCCTGTGTGAGAAATGGAAGTACATTATTTTCCTGTGCAAACCACAGTTTAAGGGAAAATAATGGATTTATTTTTTTTCCAAACACTTTGTGAATGATCGCAGACCTTGGGACTAATTGATCCGGTTCTTTATCTGTAGTCATAAACTAAATGAGGCATGTTTGAATGTGTTGCTCAAAAGAGGGTGAAATCTTAGCAACATAAACTAAATTTTAATTAAATATGACTGGTCATTCACACCAGTGTCCAGCATGCAATTTTTATGAAGCAGGAATTAAATTCCAAGGTGTCAGGTGAGGGGTACTCCTTCTAGATTTTAGATACTGAAAAGAAAAGCCTAATATTTTCTTTTTGATTAAAAGCCTAGAAAGTCCCTCTAAGCATGAAAGCTTAAAAAACCTGTTGTTTCTGTCAATTGCTCCCTGAGAGGATTAAACTTCAGTTCCAGGATATTTGATTCCTGATAAGGGAACTGTTGACCTAAGAGACCGGCTTTAAATATAGTTCGTTTTGAGACTGCCCTACATAGGCTAATATAGTCTCAAGATTCACAGCAATTGCTGGTGATTAAAACTTTCCATTATTTGATTAGACATTCCTTATTGTAATTAATTTCTGAGCTTGACTGGGACGATTGACTCCTAGTTCCAGGGTAGTGTGTTGTTTGTTAGATGACCTGCACCTCCCATTGGTGAAAGATTAGAAACATTTAAGTAATGTCCTAGTTTAGTCTGAGTATCTTGGTAGCAGCATTCCTGTCCTGTCAGGCTGCATTATTTATATTCAGTGATCTCTAACAACTCTGATTAAGGACATATTAAAACCTTTGATTTTGGCAAGCGTACAGTGCTTCGCTTTGAGGTAAAATAGCTTTAATGTATTGCTTTTTTCATTTTTTTTTTAAATGTGTGTATGCATAGAGTAGATGGAAATCTGGAAGTCTACAGTACGTGTTTAATAAATTCCATTTTAAGAGCACCTCTTATCTGACTGTACAAGAGCCAGTGTTACTGGTGTGAGAGCTAAAGAGCTGTTCTTGCACCACAGGCGTAGATGAGGAAATGTGTTCTTCAGCACAGGACTTGTAGACACAGCCACGCACCCCAGATGGCATGGATTTCTTATAAACCTACTTAAAAAAAATTCCTTTCCTCTTTGTTTGCATATCTCCTTGAAGAGAGACCACCTCTGTTAAGACAGAATGTTATGCCAGAAAGAAAATAAACCATTGCACAGGCCAGTCAAGATTCCCCAGTAATCCTTGAACTGCATTAAGACAACACTTAGCAAAATAAGAGTGCTTCAAGCACTGTTGGGAGCTCTGAGAAGATAATGCGTTCTGCACCTCTGTAGTCAGAAAGTGAACGATGCACGACTCTTTTGACCGTCCTCTTTGCTTACCAGTCAGTGGTCTTTTTTCCTGTTCGTAGTTTTGCTAGAAAGAGATCAAATACCGCCTGATTTATCAGCAGTCGGACTTACGAAGCGCAACAGCTCTCTGTTACGGGATTCCTTAAAATGCTGTGTAGTTGTGAAGTAGTACTCAATGGTCACCCCCTAGATTGATCAATCTCCATCTTGGACAACTGAGAATTTCAGTGCACTGAGGAGCTTTTAAACACCTGAGGGATTTTTTTTTATTTGGAATTTCAGCTTTCTTCTCTTTCTCTAAACCACCACACACACCCCCTCGCCGTCTTAAAAAAGGGCAAAAACCCAACCAACAAGCTGCTTTTAACAATGGCTACAGCGCTTACTCAATGGCAGAAGGCAGGTCCAGTTTTAGGTAAACGTTGGGAGATAAAAACTTCTTCTGAATACATGCAGACATGCACCCAAGCAACTACTTTTGGTTCCAGTCAGCCTGGAAGAGACCAGAGTTTAAAACTGTGATGCTGTGAACTAAAGTTATTTCAGGCAAAATGAAACAGAGGAAAAATACTTCATTTGTTCTTATTTTTTTCTAAGAACTTGAGGCTATAGCATGTCCAGGAACTAAGACAACTGGTGTTAAGATGTGAAAAATTTGAAAACAACAATGCACCAGAAAACTGAGACAACACAAACCTTTAGAATAACCTGTTTTAAAACCAGACATAATATAGGTTATGTACATAACTGGTGCAGTTACGGTGCGGAAACTTCTGCTTTGCCTACCAGCTCTTTATCACACCTAGTTGAATATTTTTTAAGGCCGAACACTTCCCACTAGAAATAATTCTGTAATAAATACAAGTAATATTAAAATGATGGAAAGAATGGTGGTGGTGGTGGGTGTCTTTATACTTTTATACCCTACAAGCTGTAATCGGGTGTTGTCTTTCTGGAGTCTTTGAAAAGCGTGCTGCTTTTTCTTCCTCGAGGAAGCTGCAAACTCACCGCTCTGACAGAAATTTCTGATAGGAAATGAGAGAAGTTGCAGGCATTGGCTGGTGTAATACCTGTATTTGGATTTCTGCATACCAACAGAGTTACCTAACTTTAGGTTTGAAAATCAGGCCCTTGCTGTTTGCAGCTTTGTATTTAAAGCAAGCCATCCTAGCAGTCAGTTGCAGAAATAAAGTCACACAGCTCTTTGGTGAAGTAAAGCAGCCCATTTTGTTGTTGATGGGGAAATTCATCACTAATGCAGGTTTTTTCCAAACAGAATTTTAAACAGAAACATTTTCTTGAAGAGACGTGTTGAAGATAGAGGGTGTCTTCAAAATGGGCGTCACCCCCCTCCCCCGGCGGCACCATACCTTACCCAAATGAGCATGGCCACGATGGTCACTGCCAGTGGCTAGAATGAATGTTAGGAAAACAATCCGTGTATTTTGAAACTACTAAATCCTAAGAAGATAAATTAAAGGGAGAAGAGCCAAGGTGGTATGCCTCTGCTGGTCCAGACCATTCTCTTGTGGTATCGGCGAGGATCCCAAACCTTGGGATCTGCCTTGGGGTAGTTTATCTGTTGAAGTGGCTGATGAGGTTAGCATATTATATGTGGCTATCCAGGCATCTTTTTGACATCCTTGCAATCTCACAGCATTTTTTAACAGACAGACACGTTGCAAGCAAAATAGCCTCCTTTCAGGTTAAACTCCCTTATCTCTTGCTAGGTGCTTTCTGTAAAAGGGCTTCCAAACTAAACATGAGGGCTTAAAATTTCTGTGCTCAAGTACAAGTCTGCTTCTCATGCTCCACAAATGTATTTTTTTTAAACTGGAGAATGGATACATATTAACAGCTGAAGAACTTAAAAATATATTTTGTGATGTATAAGCCTAGCAAAATATTTTAAATCAGTGATATTGGAAGGAGGTTATACAGAAATCCAATTAAACTTATGAAATCCCTATCCTGTTGAAGTATAATTTAAAGGAAAGCAGTTCTGTTTCCCAGAAGTGCTGTGTATAATATTTCTGGCTTGGGAAGAAAGGGTTGGAGTGTGCTATTTGGCTGGAAATCGGTACCAGCTTCCTCCATGGTGTTTTAGTTGAACAGTGTTGACATTCTAACAAATCCCGTGGAAGCTCCCCTGAAGTGGAGGAGTTAGCTGTTTTCTTGCTTTTACAGTGAAATATCTGTTTGATACCGCGATCGTGTTCCAGTAACTGAGCCGTACTGCCTTCGTATTTGATGACCAGTGGCATTCTTGGTTTAACACCCTATAGAAACCCTAAATTGCTGGAGGAAAACCAAATATTTCTGAAACTTTACAGCTACTGTATTTCGCACAATCATTAAAGTAAACAAATCTTACATTACTATGTAGCCAATGAAAACAGCGGATAAAGGGTTCTGTGTCCCTTGTTGTGTATACCTGCTTTTTTTAAAAATAAATCTTCAACCCCGGGTTTCTCAGCGCTTTAAAGTCAGCATAGCAAAGAAGTAGGATCACTTCAGAAAATATGTAATGTGAGGCTCTTTTTACCTTGCCGCAGGAACTTAAACCAAATTTGTATTTCTGCTAAATGACAAAAAGCATGTGTATAGGTTGAGAGAGAGAAAATACTACCAGCTAGTTGTTCTTCTGCTTTCTTTAAAGGAGTGAAAATAATCTCCACTTTCTTCCCCCCCCCCTTCCTCCTTGCCCAAAAGGAAAACATTTGAAATTGATTCAGTTCTTAAATAGAACTTTCCAACGGAAACTAGCATTACAAACATAGATATTCAGTATTTTACCCCTAGGATTTATTCAAAATAATCTGGGCCTCTGCACTGGCGCTAAAAATACATTTTCCAGTTCTCACTGTTGGCCAAAGCAGGGGTTAAAAGCAGCGTTCTGGCTTTAATTTCCAGTACATAAAAGTAACACTGTTAAAACAATCTGTGTAAGGCACCGGCTCCTTCCCCTCCGCGCATCCCCCGAGTGCTGCTGGGTTTAGCTCAGGTCTGCAGGAGTCGTCCGGCAAGGAGGAGCGGTGCTGGTCCGCGCGGCACTGCCTACCGTTTCCCCTCAGGAATGCCATTGCCCGGGGGGGGATTCGTGGCTGTGGCAAGGCATCGAAGTGACCGTGGCAGTGGGGTAAGTTTCTAGGTAGTGTCTCTGGGAAGCTGGGTCCCCTGGAGTTTTGATGGGGCCTGGCCGTTGGATTCAGCTGAGGCTTGGAAGCTGTGGCACCCAGCAAGGCACAGGGTTCACCGCTGCCCCAACTGCTGGCGGTTCGTATGCCAGGAGCCTTCGTATCGCCTGCTTATGCTGCTCGCAGGTTAGAAAAAGTTTTAACCGGGGGGCAGCGGTTTTGTTTGGCCTCAGACGGGGTCAGGTACCACCTACGTGGGACAACTTTGAGACTGCTTTTCCAGTACAGTGTAGTGTGGCACGCGGTGAAGTTTCACATGCTTCAGTACCTCCTCGACGCCAAGTTTGGAAACAGTGATTTTAATCTCCTGGTCCCCATTCCGGTCTGGTTCGGTCTGGGTACTCCTAGGCTTTTGTTCAACAAGTGCTATCTCCCCGACCTCTTTACCATTTCTCTCATTCCCCATGTAATTCTGCAAAATGGATGAGCAAGTGTTTGGACCTGACCATATATATGCTCTCCCTGGGCAGTTAGAGTGGGAGGATCAAAAGACTGGGAGTGTAGCATCAATATATAATACGACAGTCTCAAGCGAAGGATTTTAAAGAAGACTTTGAAGCTAATATGGGGGAAGAGGGGAAAGAAAGGAGAAAGAAAGAAATACACCGGCTTTACGTTAAGACGCTTTGAATGCAGGAGTAATGCTTTTATGCAACCTCCCTGTGTGCACCTGTGTTTTAACACAAAGTGTTCACAGAATATCTACCTGCTGCTAAGCCTATGGATCAGCAATGCAGCCTTTTGCAGACTGCATTAACAACCCAGTTTAAATACATTAAAGATGATGTACATACTGCAAAAGTGCCCTCGCCGCATAGAGACCTTTCCTGTCATTCTGCCGTGAAAACCAAATGTGTTATCTCAATGGGCTTCTCAGATGGTAGAAAAGCTTTGCACGCTGAGTTTGAGCAAAATCTGTATTTTAACCTGAAGTGTATGTTGCGTGAAGCAAAAGAGAGTCCTGTATAGTAGATCATTTCAGTCTTCAGTCAGCATCAGGCAGAGTAAATTCAACTGTAATAGAAACTTGCAATAATCTGTGTTCTCATTTGCCATCCACCAAATAATTTTGAACTCTGTGAGAGGTGATGCCAGGCTCTAAGTGTGTTTTTCTTAAGGGATGATATGTTTCCACTGTGATTTCAATAAATCCCAGTCACCGTTTATGCAAAGAGGTGGTGGTTTGGCTGGGTCATTAGTTTTCCTTGTAGAGGTCTGGTTCTGGTTGTGACTGTGCTGCCAACATGAAGTCACGTCCCCATTGTGAGCAAAGGGCTGATTCTGCTCTTAGTAGTAGACGGAAAGTTACTAGTTAGTTGGTCAGAAGAAGCAGTAGAAACTCCCAGACAGAAACAGATTCGTAACTTCATCTGAATGATAAATTAGCGTCTCTGAAGTAATGTTTTTGAGTTTCCCAAATGGTGTTCTCTGCATAACTAGTGCAAAACAAGCAGTCTGATTGCAGGATACTGGCTTCTGTCCTCCTTCCGCGTGCTTGTGCGATGGTAAAATAGGGAAAGGTAGGAGGCACTCCACAGTGCTGTAAGGATTGACACTGTGAGGGTAAAGGTCTGAGACCAATGGAGGGGGAGCAGATCCGTAAGATGTGTTGGAAAGGACTTTCTGGAAAGCTCAGCCTTGGTCTGATTCTGCTCCAGATGAAGCTACGGCCGAGTGCTTTGATAAACTGGGTTTTCTTTCTCTTTTTGGCAAACGGGTCAAGTTAATATAAAGGATATAGATAGCAATCGACTCTCCCAACTGAAAGGTGTTTTTGTCAACCAACGTCAACCAATAGCCTATAAATAGGTAATCTTAGCCTCTTTATTTATACGAAGCTTGCCTGTGTGGTGACATCATGTCCATACCAGCTCCCGAGCAGGTGTATGTACGTGCTTAAAGTTCTGGTTTCACAGAGAAGTCATCTTGGCTTTGTGGCTTCATGTTTCTCCCATTTCAGCAAACAAATCTATAAATTATAGGCATGCTTAAAATACCCCATTTATAGTTCTAAAATGGATGAATGCAATTATTTTGGGTGCTTGGGCCGCTGCATTCAAGACTAGCTGGGTACTTCGAAGCTGTATTCCGAGCTGCTCTAACACGGCGAGTTTTCAGAGACACCACGCTCCCCCTACATCAGTACAGACTGATGGAGGCAGCAAGCACTTGCCACCTCTAAAATACGGCTATTTAAGCACCTGGATGTAGACATTCGATTCTGAAAATGGGTGCTTTGATCTTTTAGGTGCTTTCTCCTATATATAGCTAGCCCAAAGCAGGATACCGCAAGTTTCCATTGCCCCTGATATTTTAGCAAATACTGTCCCCCTTGTGTTTCTAACACACTGTGCCCCTTTCTTTCTTCACACATCAGAAGCTCTCGAACAGAGCTGCACGCTACAAAGAATCTTTATAGAAATCTTCCTTCCCATTTCAAACCTCTTAAAAAAAGCTCTGTATAACTTAATTTACCCATTTTTAAAAGGTGCAAGCCTAAGTCACTAACTAGGCCAGATGATTGTCACCGTGAGACTGCTTTTTTTTTCCCTGCTAACTCTTGTATTGAGGTGAGTGTAAGGGAGCGTATTTCAGTCTCATGCAGGTTTTTTACCTCTGAGCGTTTCTGTACCGTACCTGTCTCCAATTTGTATGTTTGAAAGTTTCTTAATGTTTTACTGAGGTATCAAACCGCAGATTCAAGAGCAAAATTCGCTGAAAAAACAAAAGGGGCTGTTATTTTGGGGCCTGTTGAACAGAGCTGTGAATAACTGTGAAACGTCAGCTCCTCTTTTGTCATTCATCTCTTGAACACCGTTGCCGTTCGATGTGATGCCCCATCGGTGAGAGCGACAGCTGACCACCTCATTTCTCTGTGCTCCGTTTCAGGTGAGAAACCCTACAAGTGCACGTGGGAAGGCTGCGACTGGAGATTCGCTCGCTCGGATGAATTAACGCGCCACTACAGGAAGCACACGGGGGCAAAGCCCTTCCAGTGCGCTGTCTGCAATCGCAGCTTCTCCCGCTCCGATCACCTGGCTCTCCACATGAAGAGGCATCAGAACTAAAAGCTGGACTGGGCATTGCGGCTGTTTTGTATCTATGCAATTTCCTATTGACTCTCGACGTACAACTAAAATTAGTTTAATTTTTGAGTATGGGTTATCCATTTAAAAGAAATCTCAAAAGAAACTGGAAATGTATATTTTGTATATTTATGCAGAAAAAAAGGGAAGACACTGTATCACAATACCAGAGTGTTCGGTGGTTTGTTTGCTCTCATGATGTATACGGCTTTAGTCAGCAGGTTTCATCTCTTTCCAAGTATTACGTCTTGACACATTGCAGCTTTATACATTTTTTTTTTTTTTTTTCTCTTGCGGTGTTTTTGACCAAAGCACTGTCATTATTGTGACAATGTTTAGTAAACGGATTAATGAGAGGCTGCAGGTGAATGAACGCAGTGGAAAAGCCATGAATTGTGATCTGTCAGGTTTTTACTGGACATATTTAGGACTTGTGGGGTTTTTTTAAATGTTAAGTCATTCTGTGGAGATAAAGTACGTGATAGAAAAATTCATAAACAGCCATAGAACAAAACATTTTGTTCTGTATGTTGCATGTTTGCTATGACAAAGATTTTGTAAATATGCAAATCAGCTTTTTAGGTTTAATACAAAAGTTTTCTAAGAATCATCTGAAAAAAAAAGCAGTTGTTTTACATTTTATAACGCGGCACATTTACAAAAAAAGTTATTTAAATACCTCTCAAAACTACCAACTTAGCTTCATTCTTCGTAAGAGAAACGAGCTGAGCATTCAGATGTTTTGTACCTGTTAACTCAAACGGTGTGCACTGAATATTCAAAGCAGGATTTTGTTTTCAAATTGCTTAAAAGGGCAAAACATATATAACGAACTGTAAAGTCAATGTTGGAAGCTTAAATAACGGGGATAGTTAACAACGAACACAGAACGTTAAACCTCTTACTATAAGCTAAACTTAGTATCACTTTAAAAAGAAGGATTTGGGATGCAATTTTTGTATACAGACATGTTAAGCTGGTTCAGCACCGGTATGATCTGGTTTCACGTGGATATTGCATGCAATTTGCTGGAAGGTAAAGGATACAGTAATTTTGTTTAAAATTACAGTGCAGTTTAGTTAATCCACTGTTCAGATTGACACACGCAGGGGAAAATTTACTGCTGACAAAAGTAGCTGAAACTCCGCTGAAGTCAATGAAGTGGTGCCCTTTTATGCTAACAGTGACTTTGATCCACAGTGTTCAGCCTTGAAAGAGTAGATGAAGGGCCAAAGATGAGGTTAGACCGTGTAGGATTTGGCCAGACAACAGGAGAAAACCAAACAAACGTGGTTAAGTGTCTGGACTTCACAAGCCGTAATATTAAGCTGTCAACCAAAGGCTAGAATAGACAATCAAAATACCAAAAAAGGGTCTTGCAGGAAAACCTAGCTTTGTTAAAACTGTTGTTTGTCTTTATTTATTTGTGGTATATGATAGACACTTTTTTTTTTTTTAAGACAATTTTACATATACTTGATAAATTATAGTTTTGTTTCTTATAGTTAGAAATGTTGCTCTTAATGTAAATAGTTGACAAACGATGTAAATAATTTTGTAAGGCTTCAAATGTTTATACGTGGAAACACATGCATCAATTGGTTGCTGTTTTGCTTCTTTTGCCTCCCCCTACCTTATTTTTGTATTGTGGTATTTCCTATGCAAATGACGGAGCAAACAGCTGTATAGTTGTAGAATGTTTTGAGAGAGAATGAAATGGTTTATATATAAAGACTTCTTTTTTTTTTTTTTTTTTTTTTGCAAAATAAAACAAAGTGCCTAATGCGTGTGTGTGTGTGCATGCACGTGCTCTCTGGAGCTCCTGACAATGAAAGTTCTGTGGTTTTGCACTGGGAGCTGGAAATCGTATCAATATTAAGCTAAGAACGTCTGTTCTTCATAGCAGGGGCTGTCTCTTTGGAAAGTACCTGGCAGTTATGCACGCTGCCTTGACGAAAATTAATAAATGTGAAGGGATAAGTAGTACTTTATGGTGCTTTTCTGCCGTCAGAACTTTAAAGGAAGTGTACAGTAGACTGAAAATGGTTGCCATTGTCTATCCAAGTAGCGTGATTGTAAATTACCCATTGGGTGCAATTCTCTCCCACTTTCAAAATGGGTAAGAAGATGGGTTCACACTCATCTACAGCATTGCCCAAAAGAAGTTTCTCTCCCAAAAGGCCCTTTCATGCCCTAGAAAGACAGGAAGGTCCCATAGCAGCACTATGCAGTGGCCCCCTCCCCCCCCCAGCAATGTCTCCTTTTCAGTATTTTTCCCCTGAAAAATCGGTGGAAGTATGGTCTGATGGAAAGATTCGAGTGGATGTGTACGTTCAGATCTGGGGTTCCATCTGTCTTCTTGTCCATTCCTCTGAGCTCAAAGAAAACAGGCACACTAAGCTTTTTAAAAGGAATTGATCTTAAAACCAATGAAAGTCAGTTTAAATATAATTTACTACCAAGTTATAATCGTCCAATTAAATCAACTGTCAATTTATTAAAAATTCAGTTGCCGCCTTGTAAACTCAGGCTTCTAAATCCTTTCTCAAATTTCTCCGTTCTTCCCTTACAACCCAACTTTGATTTTTCTTTAATTGATTTTTCTCCCTTAGTTAGCCTCTCCCACACATCAGCTAATCCTTCTTTTTAAAAAATACCTGGGGGTAATATTGGCAAAGTCAATGAAGACCTGGTTAATTACCAAGAAAATCTGCCTGCGTCTCACCTAACGCTGCACAACCGCAAACATATTCCGGAGAATGCGGAGGGACAAGTCCCAGAAGCGCTGCTGCGGTGTTACCCTTTTCTGATCCAGCCATTAGAAAAACAGCCGGGTTTCTCTGGAGCGTTTCGGCTCGGAGGGGAAGCTGGCAAGGAATTGGGTCATCGTTCCTGTGCCGTCACTGCGAAAGAGAGCTACCGGCGCTCATTTTCCCCGAGCGCGGGGTGAAGCTGTTCCGCTCAGCCCGCGTAACTCGGGGCTGAATTGGGGTCGGACCGCTGGTGGGTTCGGTAGCTCTTCCGACTCTTCCGCAGCGAACCTTCTCTCACCCCGTGTTTTGTCTCACGTCCGTAGGTGAAGGCAGCGCTCGCTTCTGCGATTCCCGTGCCTTTTCACACCGAGAGCCCGCTGATTGCACGGTTTCGGGCCTCCAACATTGCCTCATGCTTGTTTTAGATGTTTCTATTGCTCAGCTACCTGGTTGCATAAACGAGCTTAATGGCTTCATATTAATCTTGAATGAAAGGCCATAATTAGGGCCGTCTGCTTCAGCAGCGTTTCACCTAATACAAACAGAGGCAGGCCCGGCAGGCCCGTGCACCAGAATACATTACAAAACCAGAGGTAGAGGGGCTTTCTTCACCGGCAAAGCGCTACATCCACAGCGCGCGGTATTAATACAGTAGTTCAACAGCACGGCTGATCTCGATACCTGCAAGAAAAAGTAGCGTCACCACAGCCCCCCGCGCGGTTCGTTTAAAGCAGTTGGCGCAGAGTCCCCCGAGGTACCGCGGCCACCCTCACATTCGGCTCGCCAATTGTCCTTCAGCACCCGAATTATCATTCCACGCAAAGAGGGAAACTCCAGTTGGCCAACTGGCTTTTCTGGTGGCCACGCGAGCAGCCCGTCCTCCTCTTGACGAGTTCCTTCCTGTGGTTTTCAATGTGAGTTCACGGCCCAATCCTCCACAGAAGTGCCTCTATGCCCACATGGGGACCTTGTGGCCTTCGTTACACGGGATCTTTGCATGGATCCTTGTTCTAATCTGGTCGGTATGGTGCCACAAGGTTCTGCCAGGCTCTACAACCACAATAGTGGTGTTGCTGTTGACCTTCATGAAAGAGAGTCCAGCTCAACAACTGACTATTATCCAAAAGAATGTGGTGAATTACTCATGCACTGAATAATGCATCCTGGCACTTCGAGTGTGTTAGGACGGGGAATTTATTGGCGGCTGCAGGTAGCAGAAGCAGCCCGATGGGTATGCTTTTAATAAAGCGACTCGCATACTTCGCTTGTGTTTACTTATTCCTCTCCTCCTCCTTCACTAACCACTAGGTTGTTCTTGTCACCTGCTGTCTTTCTAGCACCCTCACCAATGCTTCTTGTTTGGGATTTGGGATGTGAGCTGACGCAGGCCACTGGAGAAGCCTACGGCGGACCAGGCAGGGTCCGGTCTGTCTACGGCGAACAAAGGCCCGTCTACGGCGAACAAAGAGCGCCGTGGTTCCTGAGACTTCTTTGATGTTGTTATTGTGCTTTTTAAAAATAGTTACTGTTTATATATAAATATGTATGCAAATATATATTGGCGCGTGTGTGCGTGCACGAGTGTTTGTTTGCATATTCAGTTCAGTTCTGAATCCTGGCAAACACTCGCTTTTGACGACGTGTCACGGCAGCGAGCTCCACAGGTTAGCTGAGAAGCGGATGGGGGGGAGGAGGAGAAAATGGGTGCTCCTGCGTTTCCGCACCAAATTTCCAAACTATTGGGGAAAGTTAAAGGTCTGTTTTCCCCGCTGTACTGAGGGAGAAATGCAACAACTAATGTCTGTTTCCAAGGAGCAGGTTATTTCTTTATTTCAAAGTCGTCTAAATTGGATAGAGAGAGAGCACGAGCTGTGGGGAGAAGGAAGGGCAGTTATACTGTAGAAACAAAGCAAATTCACTGAAAAAGAGGGTAAATCTTCAGCTAGGCAAGCTAAAAATGTGAGTTATTTCTGCAGGGGAACCTGTGCAGGTGGCAGCAGACTGCATCCTGACATGAGCTCTCAGGCGCAGCTTTGTTAAAGCAGACTTCCCCCTCTCTTAGCTCTGCTTTTCCCGGTCTCTGCCCAGCCAGGCACGCATCTCACCTAACTCAGGTTTTAATTCGTGCCATAAAGAACAACAGCACAACATGTTTACTTTTTGCCCGTCTCCCTGTGTTTCATTGTATAACCAGGGCAAACTTCCTTTTTTTTTTAATGTACAGCACTTGTGTCAATATACAGGACATGCTATTACTACGTGCATAACGACTTTTGCACCCAGTGTGATCTTTTTTCCGTGCGGGGCTCGGAAAGCTGATTAGAGCCTTCTCCTTCCCGTGGGACCAAGCAAAGGCATGTGACGCCGAGGGGGATTCTTGTACTTCTGAGGCAGCGATTCAGAAACGTTCAGCTGTTCAGACTGGAGTCATGGGGTTTCCAGCCTTGCTTTTTGTTCGTACCTCCTGATTTTTCTGCCTTACCCTTTTTTTTTTTTTACTGTAGTAGAGTTGGTTCAACAGCTTTGGCTACAGGAAGCTTTAGGAAAATGTAGTTTGCCTCTTTCTCAAGAACTGAGGAGTCACATTGGCTGTTTTGCCATCTTCTCTGCCTGGGAAATCAAAGTCTGAAGTCGCTTCTAAATAATATCCCCAAAGGCCATTTCTCTTCCCAGCCTCAGTTGTTGTTTCTGTTTATACTTGTTTTGTTTAGCTGGCTATTGTTATTGTGGTTTGTCATTATTTCCAACCCATTGGGGTGGATCACTAGACCAAAAAAAGGACATAGGCACCCTCAGAGGGACCAGAGTCCCAGACTCCCAGGTCAGTACCCGTGCTGCGAGGTTGCGGACTCATGGCTCTCTTTTTCCAGTCCCACGAATCCGGCACTCTCTACTGCTCGCTGGCCTGGCTTCGAGGAGGACGAAAGCGAACACGCTGAGCCCTCTCTGTCCCACCAGATAACCCATGGCCTGGTGGGTCTCCTGGGAAGCTGAGGACGTTGGCTTTTGGCTTTCTCAGGCCCAGGAGGAGCAGGTACCGCATCTCCCGGCGGTACCTGGAGGATTGTCCTGCTTTGCAGGTTAGTCTGTCAAAGAAGGGCACCGGCACCGAATTCCTTCGAGGCAGCGGCTTTGCAAAGAAAAGCAGCGGCAGCTTGTAAGAAGTCCCATCCCGTACACGTGCAGAAAGTGAACCAGAAGAGTGCCTTTGACATTAAGACCCCCCCAGAGGATTTAGGCAGGGTGATACCTCATTTCTGGATCCTGACCTGGGACGAGCGTGACCTGAGTCCCTAACAGCGTGAAGCCTGAGGCTCTGCTGCATATCTGCACAAGCACAGCTCTGAGACGATAAGGAATTTTAAACTCATAAATTTATCGGCATACAGAGTTTAACCTTTAGGGTTAAACATTAGGAGAACAAAGGTTTTCTGGATGGCATGCTTACATTACACCCGACCTTAGGTGCTAAATCCCTTTTAGGGGGATCAGACCTGATGTTTTGCTTCAGTGACAAGAAGCAATGTACAGCTTCAGTAACTCACCTTACTGGGGAAGGCTTGAGAAATCTGTTTCTGTGGGCTGCGCTGGCACCAGAGCCATACTTGAGGTCTGGGTCCGTAGGAGCATCCTTCTCCCTTGGCAGTGACGGTGCAGAGCTGGCACCAGGTGAGCACCAACACCATCTTGTAGGTGACTTTGGGCACCTTACATGCCTCAGGCTGGACCGGGAACCTCCATGGCTGATTGAAATGGTTTAGTGAAATAGGATTTAATTTGAAAAACTGCTGCATTTAAGTATGACACAAAAGAAGACCGAAAGTCTGAGTGTGTTGCTCTCAGGGAGTTTTCACCACACATTTCTGGATTCCAGTCTTTTAATCTGCAGTCTCTCCTGGGGCCAGGTCCAGATTTGACCCTTAAGAAGAGGTTTATTTTCCAGTTTTGTTCAACTACAGTAATAACCCAAGAGCAAAATCTGTGAGATTTCTACTGCAGAAGACGGCAGAATTCCTGCAAAGTTAACACCATTTGCTCTGTAGCCGATTCTCAGTAAGAACCTTACATGGTCCAACCCTTTCTGCTCAGCCCATCTCTGATGAATCCCTTAAATGAACACTCATATTCAAAAAGTGCGGGTAAGAAAAAGCAGTAACAATGTGTAGAGATACGCTTGAAGTTGAAATTGGTTTGGCTTGGCTTTTTGTTCTCCTTGTTCCCAGCTAAATAACGAAATGGCAGCAGTTTTCTTATACAAATATTTGTATGCTATTACTAAATTTACCTGTGGCTTCCCCTCCACCCCAAAAATTAATAAATCTCTGTTTTTCTAACACTGCATTTGGGCTTTCTCCTGTGCTGTTATCAGGCTAGAACTAAGAATCATTCCTCCTTTGAAGAAGCTCAGACAAATGCGTAAGCCAGGCTAAATGTCCCCAGGGGAAAACTTACTTCATTTCTGAAACATTAACAACAGCAATCAAATGAAATGTGAGTATTTTCAGAGTACATACTGTGCCTTAGGACATTTAAGCTGATTTCTTGAATAAAGGAACTTTTCAGCAACCTTAAAGAAGCATACCCTGAAAAGACAGTTCTGAATACCAGCTATTTCTGACATGTACCATCTGCAGAAAAATCAGGCTCAGGGGACCCACATATTCCTCTTTTATCATCTCTGTGAGATTATTTTGTGCATTTACGTTATTTAGCTTGCATATAGGGGCTGGTAGATGTTCCTTCATTTGCTTGTGGCTGGCATCACTGTTTTGCCTCCCTTAGAGGCACCTCCTGCTATTTCTTCTCAGCCTTATTCACTCTGTCCCTGTAGTGGGGAACGGGGTGTTTGCTGAGGTCTGGTGGCTGAAAGGCAGATGGCCATCTGACCAGGCTTCAACTCCTTTCCTAGCACGTGTTGTTTCCACGCAAATACCGCCAGCCACCCCTGCCATAAGGTGCGTGGGTCAGTGCACCTTACCATGCCTGGGGAAACATCTGGGGCTGGCACATTTGCTGATAAGACTGAATAAGACTGAACTGTACGCTATTTGCATAACTGCAGTTCGGGATGGTTTGGTCCATGCCTGGACGGACACCTGATTTGAATCGTTTTCCAGCGCTCAGAGTAAGTGCAGAGAAATTCCCATCTGCTCCCACTCAGACTTTTACTACTTAATGCCATTGGGGAATTAGAAAAATGGACAAGTGGGGGTTCCCCCCCGCCCTTCCCCCCTTGGCATTTAAGCATAAACATCTGAAAAAACCACCCTTAGCAATTAATGGAAACCAATCAATCTTACAGCCAAAGCAATGCATAAAATCAGTCTGCGAGCAAATAGATATGTTTATGGTGGGAAGCTGGATGAGCAGCTTTCTCCTTGCAACTGTGTAGTGGTACACGCGCTGTAGGTTTGGGCAACCACGGCCATGTCTGTACCAGTAGATTAAGCATGGTCGGGCCCATTCCCTGGTGCTGAGGCCGATGGAGATGGGAATGGCCACATCCATACTACTGGCCTCTCCTCCCCTCCGTGCCCTGCACACAAACCGCCTGTCGAGCGCAGCCCTGGCCCATGCCAGCTGTTGGCCCGTGCTTGGGAATTGTTTGGGAAAGCTGGCCCTAGCTCCTCTGTGCCAGGCACTGGGCTAACAATGAAGCAGCACAGACAATTGCCTTCCAGTGCCTGGGAACGTTCCCCGGCGCTGTTTCATTTACCAAGATGGACGTTAGCTTTGGAGTTCAAGCTTTGACAGATTCAGCTCGGCTTCCCCCTGACTTTAAAAGGAGGGCAACAAACAAACAAACAAAAATGGCATTCAGGGGAGCAGTTCTGCTGCATGTGGTCCTTCTTAGAGCCTGAGAAATATGCAAATACACAGGCTCTATTGATTCGCTTCAAATTACTCTGCATTGACAATAGAATAAAGACAAAAAGCAGAAATGACCCAGAAAATTGCCTTATTATTAAGAAAAGGGAAAAGACATTTTATTTTATTATATTTTATTTTATTTTATTTTATTGAGTGACAGAGCTCAAGGAAGAAGTCTAGTTGGGGGGCTCATCTGGGAGGGTCCTCAGGGAGCTATGTGGAAAACAGGGGTGGAAATGTTCAGAAATGTTCCTTTTTAAAAAAAAAAAAAAAAAAAAAAAAAGAGGAGAAGGAGAGAAAAGAAGAGGTCTAATCCCTTTGAAGCTTGCAGTTTTATGAGAGCTTCGTCCTTGGGAACTGTGCACCAAAGATGACTAGAGCCGCTTCAGGCTTTGCAAAATTACTACAAACATAAGGTGAGTGGCTTTATCATAAAATTGGAGTGGCCATTAAAACTTCAAAGGAGATGTATGACCTGAATTTCACCTGTCACAGTCTGGAGTATTTATTATAGGAAGATTTGATTCCTTTCTTTAGTTAACAACCTGGTACTCACGTGAGGTCACGGGCCAGATTACAGTTTTCATTGGTGGTATGACAGATTAGATGTTAATATTTTATTGCTCCTGACCTTGGGAATCCATAAACCATTGGACAGGTGAGAGTTGAAAAAAAAACCCCAGCCTGGCTCCTTTAGGAATAAGAGCATATTTCTAATACCCGAGTGTGGCCATAGTGGTACCTTTCCATTGACTAGCACCCAACCAGTCTGGCTTTGACAGGATGCATCCCTCAGAGGATGCTGGGGATTGTAGTCTTTTAAGGAGCCATGTCAAGCAGCACCTTTGCCCATTTACTGGCAAACCTTGAAATAAGAATACCCCAAAGGAGGGGAAGACTCAGTAGTCAAAATGGTAGAGAAAGATACTATGATAAAGACATCTTTGCCCGGCAACGTCTGTGTTTTTTGCCAACCTTTGTCCTTCCTCCTAAATCTTCTGGTTGGCTCTACTTGACCCAGAGCAGTTCGACACCTCCTCACCTCACAGGCACAGGCAGCCCCTTCCCTTCATTCCTGATGGGGCTGCCAAGTCAGTCACCCCTTCTACTGCCTTGGTGCCCTCTCATTTTCAACCTTCTTTCCCTCCTTCGAAACTCTTCCCTGAAAGCCAGGTCTGCCTGTGGCTTCCCACCTTCCCTTCCAGTGTTTTCTGCTATTCCTCTGCTGCCAGTCTGCCTGCCCCCAAGAAGTGCTCGTTATGGCCCTTTTAAATGAGCAATTGCCACACAGAGCTTTGGCATCCCAGGCTGCTTGCATTGCATCTTAGCAGGCATCTGTGTGAATATGCTTGCCTGCAGCTGTACTTGTAAATGATCAGAATAATTTTACTGATATTTGCATTAGACTGGGATGCCTATTGTTTTAAGAGAACACAGCAACAGCATTGTAGCGGTACTCAAGTGGGATCCTCTGTAAAACTGTTCATCTGCACATTAGTGAAGTAACTTCTGCAATATCCTAGCTGAAGAAATAAAAGCTTTAAGAGCTACCTTGATGGAAAGACATGGTATGGCTGTGGCCCAGTTGAGAGAAGAACCTGTGGGCCTGGATTCTGAGGCAAATACTAACCCTCAAAATTATCTGTAAATAATTTCCTAGATCTAGATTAAGATTTAAAATTGGGATTCCAAGGTACCTTAGGTGCCTGATCATGGACACTAGTCAAGATGGCCAGCTTGCTAGTACTGCCTTATTTCTAAAGGTACCTCTACAACCAGTCTAAAGCCAGCGACCCTTTTGCTTATTAGGAATAATGATGGTGGTAGCCAGCTTTTGCATAAAAGACTTGTGGGAGGACTACTTTCCCAAGGACTCAGAAGTCCACAAGGCATTTTATATTATTCTACTGTTGAGACTGCCACCAGCATGGCATCACTGGTAGCCTTGCCCAGGTAGGCAAGGAGGGGTACAAGGACTCCTTGGAAAGGAAGGCTGTATGAAGGGAAAGCTGGATTTGTGTCAGCTAACTAATTCAGAAGCCAGTGACTGTAACAGTGCATAGAAGTAAAAGTAGACATCCAAAATCTAGATGTGATGATTTGAAATGCAAAATAATGATGTCTACAGACATTTCTGTGACAGGACTGACTCAGACCTCTTCCAACAGCATGATTAAACTTGCAGATAAGGTTGCAATCTTTGAAATTTAAAAACAAACAAACAAACAAAACCAACACAAAACAAAAACCAAATTAGCAATCTAGAGGTGCAAGCCTGTTTCCCTAGCTGTGCTGGTTTTTGCCAGGGTAGAGTTAATTTTCTTCATGGTAGCTAGTATGGGGCTATGGTTTGGATTTGTGCTGGAAACAGGGCTGATAATACAGGGATGTTTTTGTTATTGCTGAGCAGTGCTTACAGAGAGCCAAGGCCTTTTCTGCTTCTCACCCCACCCCACCAGCGAGGAGGCTGGGGATGCACAAGAAGTTGGGAGGGGACACAGCTGGGACAGCTGACCCCAACTGACCACAGAGGTATTCCATGCCATATGACATCATGCTCTGCATATAAAGCTGGGGGAAGAAGAAAGAAAGGGGGGACGTCGAGAGTTACGGCATTTTGTCTTTGTAAGTAACCGTTACGCGTGATGGAGCCCTGCTTTCCTGGAGATGACTGAGCAGCTGCCTGCCCATGGGAATTGGTGAATGAATTCCTTGTTTTGCTTTGCTTGCGTACGCAGCTTTTGCTTTCCCTATTAAACTGTCTTTATCTCAACCGAGGGGTTTTCTCACTTTTAATCTTCCAATTCTCCCCCCCCCATCTCACCATGGAGGGACTGAGCGAGCAGCTGTGTGGTGCTTAGTTGCCAGCTGGGGTTAAACCATGACAGTCCTTTTTGGCACCCAACATGGGGATCGAAGGGTTTGAGATAACGACAAGTTTGACTGGAATGTGCTAGATCAAATTTGTAGTTGTTATTTTTGTTTAGCTATTAATTGACAGGCTCCTGTGCTTGCCATGGGGCTTGCTTGCCTTACTGTATATTCAAGTCTACTGCTCGTTAGTGGCTGCTTTCTGCTTTCGCTGCTGGCTGTACTCCTGTACTGCTTATCACCTTACTCTTCTGTGCCTGGGAACATTTTGATAACAGCAATGGTGATGCACCTGGGCTGGCAGATGGCCAGGGCATCGCTGCTGTTTCTGTGCTGCTGTACTGGACAGGCTGGAGCTCCAGTGTGAATTCAAGTCAAAGGGACTGTGACCTGTGGATGAGTCCATGTGGGAGCAGGACACCGAAGGCTGTGGGTGGGAAGCCCTGCCAGTAAGTCCACACTGAAGAAGGTGAAGCATCTGTGGCTGTGGATAAGTCCATGCTGCAGCAGGTATACCTTGAATCATCAGTGGCTGTGCATGAGGTCATGCTGGAGCACCTCAAAGCGTGTGGCCACGGATAAGACCACAACAGAGCAGTGCGCCCATAAGGATGCCCCTGGGTGGCCCGGAAAGCAGGTACTCCACTAATGGACAGCTGCCTCTGGATAAGTCCAAGCTGGAGCAGGGGTAAGGGGAGGAGTTCATTGCAGTATTAAACCCTATGGTCTGGTCCAAAGGGGACAGGGGTGGAGATTGTAATGGAAATACCTTTACATTGTTGTAACCTGGGATTTCATGTTGGAATTGGAACCTGTTGCTAGCCAGGCTAGGAGCAAGGAGAGGAGTTCATTGCAATGTTAAACCCTTTATCCTGGCCCAAAGGGACCAGGGGTGGAGATTGTTATGGAAACACCTTTACATTGTTGTAACCTATGATTTGAGTTGCATGTTATAGGAATTACTATATCAGGAACCACCTGAAACAATGCAGGAGAAGCCTTACAAGAAGCAGTGCAAGTGCAGCAGTGACCTGACCTGAGCTGGCTTTCACACCACCTCTCCTGTCCTGAGTGACCATCATAACAGATGGAGCCCAAAGTCATGACCTAAATGAACTCAGTGGATGTTTGTGCTCATTTATGGACATTTACAGACATTTCACAGGGGTGGTCCATAGACTAGGGGAATTATATCTGTGTATTCTATCACAGGATGGGAAGGGAGGTGGTAGTTAATGAGGATGTATTGGATAGTGTGGGACCTGAGCATGACATAAAAACTATGGAATAAGGGGCGGAGAATGTGCTGGTTTTGGCTGGGGTAGAGTTAATTTTCTTCATGGTAGTTAGTATGGGGCTATGGTTTGGATTTGTGCTGGAAACAGGGCTGATAATACAGGGATGTTTTTGTTATTGCTGAGCAGTGCTTACAGAGAGCCAAGGCCTTTTCTGCTTCTCACCCCACCCCACCAGCGAGGAGGCTGGGGTGCACAAGAAGTTGGGAGGGGACACAGCTGGGACAGCTGACCCCAACTGACCACAGAGGTATTCCATGCCATATGACATCATGCTCTGCATATAAAGCTGGGGGAAGAAGAAGGAAGGGGGGACATTTGGAGTTGCAGCGTTTGTCTTCCCTAGTCATGGTTACGCGTGATGGAGCCCTGCTTTCCTGGAGATGACTGAGCAGCTGCCTGCCCATGGGAATTGGTGAATGAATTCCTTGTTTTGCTTTGCTTGCGTGCACGGTATTTGCTTTCCCTATTGCTTTCCCTATTATCCCTGACTGTCTTTATCTCAACCCACGTTTTCTCAGTTTTACCCTTCCAATTCTCTCCCCCATCCCATTGTGGGGGGACTGAGCGAGCGGCTGTGTGGTGCTTAGTTGCCAGCTGGGGTTAAACCACAACACTAGCTGAAAGCCAGACTCTCTCAGAGCCATCCATCCTTCAGCACTGAAGTGACCAACAACTGCAGGTCTCCTGGGCCTTTGACCGAGATGTCTTTATCTAGTCGTGATGGATCTCTCTTCACCTCTGCAGTGACCTAAAAAACCATCACCTCATCTCCCTTGCTCCAAACCACCCTCTTTCCCTCATCCTCCCCCATTATCTCCCTGTCCTAGCACCTAGATTATCCTGATCATTCATGGCTTGCCTTTTCCTCCTTCCTTCCTCCTCCCAGTTGCAGCTGTGGTCACAGCGGCCCTAGGCAGTCTGGCTCGTGGCATGGTGGGATGTCCACCCTAACCAAGGTCATCTCACCACCCTGCTGCCAGGAAAGTAATTTCCTCTTCCAAGACAGCAAGAGACTCAGCCCCTTCTTCCTCACCATATCAGGCCCCTTACATTCCCTCTGCTCTCTCCTACTACACCAGTACCCCAATCCCCTCACATAAAGGAAAAAACAAGATTAAATTATTCCACCAGCAGCTAACAAGCCACAGCAAAACTGGCCTGGCTGGTTGGAGACCAGCCAAGAGGCAATACAGTGGATCATGTGTCATGGGTACTTATAGAAATAAAATGTCACAGCACTCAAATAGAGAAGGAAGACTTGGTCTCAGGCCATGAAGTGTAAAAAAGCTTTATTGGAATCTTTGCTAGTTGAAACTGATCATAAACTACTTATTGCCACTGCTAAAAAGGGGCCTAGCAAGCATCTTGCTGGGAAACAATATATTTTTTTTTCAGTTATAAATGTAAGAATTGCAAACTGGATGCTAGCCTCAGTGAAACCTATGAAGCAGACAGACTCTTTAGAGCACCTGGGAAAAAATGCAGTGAAATAAAGTCCAGAGGTAGGTTATTTACATTGCAATTTTATTGAAAAGCCTGTCTGAGACAAAGTACGCAGTGTGACTGCCATATATAAGGATGTGATCCCACAAAAAGGAGCTGAGGCTTTCAGCATAATGTTTCTGGGAAAGCCTATTTCCAGTTTCTATTATCGGTGTTAAAAGAAGCTCTTAGGACTAGTAGTATTTTGGTTTAAGTGGTCAGGAGAATGAGCCTTAAAGTGTTATAATAAAGATAAGTGTTTTAAAGAATAATGTGAGCAGCAGGAAAGCCATCTAAGAAATGTGCAAGACACTGTCTTCAGATGAACAGAGAAATCTCTAAGGGTTTGACCTCTGTTTTTGATATGTAACAAAGACGTGAGAGGATGCATATTCAGTACCGCAAGTTAGGACTAGAAAGAAAACAGGCTTCCTGACCCAAATAATCATGATTAAGATGGATGCAAAAGCATGCATTGATTTAGCAAGAAAGTTCTACTTGCAGGTACCACAACCAGGCAGGTCATCACACATGTCAAGTATCTTTTTACTGAACAGAGTGCATCGTAATGTCCCATTGTGTGTCACAACTTGGACAAAAATTAAACAACAGCATTAAGTGGGCAGTGGATGATGTCAGAAGTAGGCACCAGTTGCACCCAGCCTCTCGCCTGGTGTCTGATTCCTGGCATATCTGGTCCCAACCCTCTGCCAGGACTTGCTATGACCCAGCCCGGTCACACAACTCCAAACTTTTGGCCTTGTCAGGTGGTCTGCCCCAATGCCCAGCCCATAGTCTTTCCATGCTGCTGTGCCACATCTGCTCCACCCCCAGGCTCCCTCTAGGCCTGCTTCCAATGCCTAAGGTTTTGCTTCAAGAGTCCTCCAGCTCCAACACTTAATCTCATTGTCTATTCCTATCCTGCCCGGTCTTCCCTCACTCCCAAATGGCTCATATCCTTTAGCAAACCATGGTCATGTAGTCGTTGTCTTCCTCTTTCTCAAGCTCCTTATCTAGACTTTCTATCTGTGTTTACACCATTGGACCCAAGAGTGCTTCCCAGTTCCCATGTCTGGATTTGTGCAGTCATGCCCTGGCTCCATGCTGGGATGGAAACCTGGACATGTGTGCTGGATGGGAGCTGCAGCGTGTCCCAACAGGCCCAACAATTCAGATGACCAGGAAATGAGGCCCCTAAGATATGCTGCAGAGCAAGTAAGTACAGATGCAGCTGCTGTTTCTCAGCTAGCTGGCTCTCTAGTCCCAGGTCCCAGTCCAATTTTCCATACTCAGTCATCACTCCCCATCTCCACACCCAGTCAGCCTAGGTTTCTGTTCCCTGCTTTGGGAGCATCTCACAAAACTTCTCCCAGTGGATCCCATTCTCACCCTCTGATCTGACTTTTGTCATCTTACCCTTTAAGCCAAATCTCTGATTCCTCTTCCCGCTGCCTTGGTTCCAGCAGCAATCTCCCAGAGGATGCAAGAGAGACAGGTTTCATACTCTTGCTTCTTGTACACGATCCCTTTCCACTCCTAACCATTGCTACCAGCCACTAAGTCATGAAGAAAGTCTGCTTTCCTTTAGCTTAGTTGCTTTGTGGGGACGCTCAGTGCTTGAGTCTACAGGGGCCACGCTTCCACCTTTGGTCTGAAAAGGATCCTATAGCCTGGTCATTACATGTGTGATGCCAAATGCCTTGGACATGGTGTTGACCAGAGTGTCAGCAAAGACCTTGGTTTTACATATGCAGTGAGACCAGAGTCCTGCACAGGTGATCTAGAAGCAGGTACCTGCCCAGACTTGCATGCTGTGCCCGGGACCATGTTTGTGCAGCACGGTCACATGTAGGAACTTGTGAGAAACACGAACATGTTCAGTGACTCAGCAGGAATTTAGCCTGGGCAGGCTAAAACACCTACTCAGACAAATCTCTGACCAGGAACAGACCTAAATTTCAATTTTTTCAATTTCCTGAATTTGGGTAGATTTTCATAGGGGCAGGGAGAGGCACAGAACTAGGTTGGCCATCATTGCTGGACTTCTGAGGACTGGCTAGAAAACATGGGAACCCAGGGCTGTTTAACAGAAAAGCTCAAGAATTGCTTTACATGCCAAAAATGGCCAAAAATATTTTCAGAAATAGCAGAGGAATAAAAAGAAAAGCCTGCAGGAGCTAGACACCTGTAAAATTGCAAGCCATATTGTTACATTTTATTAGATTATCAGCAATCCTACCTCAGCTAGGAAATGCCTACATTTGTGCTCTCAAGGGCTCTAAATGGGTGGAAGAAGAAGACAGAAAACAAAGAATAGGGTGGATAAAACAGTGCCCAGAGATTTCTAAAGGGCAGCACTTTGTGGGACTTTTACTCTACCACGCTCTGATCTTCTGCTGTTGCAGGGAGAGACCCAAGCACCATCTATCTTCAGGCACCAGCCTCACACTGTGTCATCCTGGAAGAAGCTGGAAGAAGCTGGAGAAGGCAGCCCATGTGCTCTCGCCACCAGGCTCTGCTCCAGGCAGGCTTATTTCTGAGCTGCTCACTGGATCTGTGGCTGCACCACAGCTGCTCTTAATCCAAGAACCACCACTGCCTATGTTATTACTAGCCAGGTTCAGGCTACACCCAAAGACACGATGGTCTGGTGCTGTGTATTTTTGGGAATGTGGGACACAAAGGTTTTCCTCTCAGCACAGGATCACTCTGTGGGCCAGGGTGCTCATGAGGAGCACTCATCTTCCCATATCTCTAGGACATATTTAAAAGAGTTCATTAAATGTTGGGGTGCCGGTGGGACTGCCTGAGCAGCCAGGGGACGGTGTGCACCCATGTTTTACCTCTTTCTGGAGTCAGGATATGGATGGCGCCTGCACACAGACCCATGAGGCTCAGAGGGGCTGCACACATACACCCCTCTCAGGGACCTGCCAAACAGCTGAGGGGTCAACTGTGGTCTCGTTTGCTTTGTGAACTGCTGTTGCTCCCAGTTCTGTGTTTTCTCTTTTCCCAGTGCATCTCTCCCCTAGCTTCTTGCATTCAGGTTTCTTACACTTCATATTATCTTGGTGGTTCCTTGGCTCCTTTGATGTGTGTATGAAAGTTGATGGAACTATTGAAGTCTACCATCTGACTGACACGAAACACCATTTAACAGCCCAGGTCACACATCACATCCAAGTCAGCCTAAACATAACAACATGAAATCCTTTATACTGCTTTGGCTGGTACGGCCAAGAAGAGCTGGGACTTTCAGCTAGAGCTGTCATATCAAACCCAAGCAATTCACAGCCTCTTTGTTCCACGTCTGTATCAGGTTCTAGTCTGACTAGAATGGGAGAGGTATTCTTAAGACTGCTTTTGTTTATTATTTTCAGATGCGCATACCACAAAAATTAGATTACGGTTTGGATTTTGTCACAGCTGTCTCCTGCAAAGACTGGTTCTGTCTGTAGCAAGTATTTTCTGGAGGGTTTCTTCTATTAATTACATGCTGCCACCCACTTATTTCCTTAAGGCAGATTTTGCATCCGAGATTTCCCTATGATGCTTCCTTCCTTTAAGGTAATATGTCTCTAAGGTGAGCAGATTGACAGCATAGAAAAGGCTTTTGCCATCCAGGGGTCAAAATATTTTTCTTCTGCCACATGGAGGGATCGAAAGTGCACAGACTGTGTGACAAGAGAGCTTTAATTCACCCTGTGCTAATGCTGGAAGCAATTGCAAACTGAGGTCACAGTGGGAGAATCCAGCGTTACCTTGATCCTGCAATCCCACATATGCTTGACTTGATGTTTGTAAACAAGGAGAAGCATAAGATAAACACGCAACACTAAGGAGATGATAATCTGGAAGTTTGTTAACATAATTTGTTTTTCACGGGTTAAATGGCAGAATGGTTGAGGCATCTTGCTGAGGAGCTGGGGATGTGCGTGCAAGCCTGGGTGCAGACTGCAGTTAAGAGCCACCTTCAGTCAGCCACATGTACGTGGACACCCAGCCATTTGGGCTGGAAAGTCGGAGGTGGGGGGCTGGCTACCAAAATGCTAGTGTCACATGAGCCTCCTAGGCCAGCCGCACACAGACACCTCTCTAACCTCAGTGTAAATGTTAGTTTTGCCGTGCAGCATCTCTCTAGTGATGTAGTGAACAGCGCTTGGCTGACAGCAAGGGTTCCTCATGGGGAAATCTGGGAACCCTGGAAACTGTGGTTCTGTGATAACTGGAGGTTATCGTAACCTCTAATGAGTTTGTCACTGCTTTTTTATGACAGATTTGCTGATGTGGGACCTTTTGGGGAATTCAGCCCTCCCCTGTCCAGCAGCCTTTGCTTGCAGTAGCACCGTGTTTTCTTTTGTTTCTGTTTATCTTTCTCTCCCTGGCTTAATGAATATTTATTTACTCTATTCAACATGGGACCGCATCTGAGGGAAGGTTCAGACAGCCCTTCTGCATACCTCAGGTATCCCCAGATGATTGCAGGGATGTCTGGGAGAAGGTGTGAGGTGTTTGTCCTCCCTCCACCTCCTCGGGCACACCAAGGGATGGAAGCAGTCTCTCAAATCTTGAGCAAGTGCATTAAATGCAAGGTACTGAATACAGAAGAATTTGCTCCCATGTCCTTTCTCAGCCAGGTTTGGTGTTTGTTGTCTTACCTGCTCGGTGCGTCCTGAGCCCTGCAGGTAAAGCAGAGAGGCATGGCTGCTGTGTATGCATCCCATGAAGGCTTTGCTGCCGAGCTGCTTCACACAGTCCTACCTGAGGCCCTCATCACCTTGGGGGCAAACACCTTACCTTCAGGTTTTGTCTCTCTTGTTTTGGGGTTTTTTTTGGTTGTTGTTGGTTGTTTTGGGGTTTTTTGTTTTGTTTTTTTTTTTTTTAATGGAAAGCATTTGAGGGCTTGCTAGAGCATCTCATAGCTTCAGAGCCACCTGAAACCCATCTTTTCCTTCCCCCTTTCACATACTCTTGGGTGTAAACTGGAGTGAAAGCTCAGCCCTTTCACCCTTAGTAGGATGTTGATAGAAAAAACAGAAACGTTTTTAGCTTTTAGATTGATATCTTCACTTCAGTTCTCTGGCCCTGCTCTCATCCTGCCCTTTAATTGTGTCAAAGGTTTGTTTGGAGTAGCTGTGGTTTAAAACTGGAGAAGGAAATATTCTGCTTTGGCAAACCCTGCATGTAGAAAATCTCCTGCAACATGGTTGTCAGTCATGCTTTGTGACTTTATTTACAAATATAGTTCAAGGAGTAGAAACTGAGTAGAGCGCGTTTTGACAAATATGTTAAAACAGCCTTCCTTTGAGACAGTTGACTCTGAATTTTCCAGCTCTCCTTTCCAAAACCAAGAACTTATGAGCTGAGTTCCTTTTTACTTTCTGGTCATCTAAGTTGTGCTTCTTCCCATATACGGACTTCACAGATTGTGTCAAATCACACTGTATGTTACCTAGAGTGAGCAGGGTTGGAGAATAAAGGTAGAAATGTACCCAAAATGTGTGAGTTATCTGCAGACTTCATTATACTGGTAAAATCACAAGGAGCTATACCTCCTATAGCTGCTCTTCCAGTTTCTTGTCCTCAGGTTGCACAGCTGGCCTGAGCTGATAGAAACGCTATTCTAAATAGCACAAAGAAAGCTATAAATCCCTATCTGAGAATTTTAATGAGTCTAACATCTCCACACTTAAAATGTTCAGCCATGAAAGTTATTTGTTTAAAATTTTTAATAGAAGAAAATTGGAATATGTATTTGTATAACTTACAGTTCTCCACTCACTAAAGCTACGTAGAGGCCCTGATGAAAGTTATCATTGAACAAGATTTTTAGCTCTCCTAAGCACACTAACATGACAAGTGAGTTTGCTAAGAAAGTCCAAATGCTCCTTAAATAATCACGAAAGGAAGCTGTAGCACCTCTGCTTAATGATAGCAAACAGAAAACAGTGAGAGAGCACTTGACATTGAAAATTCAATTTTCGTCACCATGTATTTATCTGAGCTTAGCTCCCACTCTTGGCTGATAAGGAATAACTAATCATGATTTAAGCATTTCTTCAAACCTAGCAACCTGTTGAACAGCTTCTTAATGTGCCTATCAATCACTTGGAGATAAGGATAGTTTGCACTCATAATAGCTAGTTGTAAAAATAAATAGAAGTTACTATAACTAGTTCAATCAACAATGGGATCTTTGAGGTCAGAGTGGAAATAATCAAACAGTAAGTATGAATAGGCTGTAATTTTTCTGATTAACAAATGTTTTGCTTGTCATGTGATCTTGAGAGCTGCTCTTAGCTTCTTAGAGGACTAAAATACATTTCAGAATGTATGTATTTACATTAGGGGGTTAAACAAACGTATGCACATACCAGTTACTTTCTAAAGCTATCTGCATGTAAAGCTTTTTTTCTTATTTTGAAAAGTATCTTCATCCTAAAGTTGAATTCTCAACAGGCCACCCTACAAAGCGTCCAGGGTAAAAAAGGGGAATCTACTAATGTGCAGAAAGTACTGTGGAATGCAAACTACAAATTACTGACATACAAAATAGACATATTACTCACATCTCTCCGATACAGCTGAAAATATAACAGCCAACAGGAACATATTACATCTCAGCACCACTTGCTGATCAAAATAACAGTGTCCATATATAGCTACTAGTTGTGTGAAAGGAGTGAGAGGACTATATCTATATCTGTATATACATCCCAATCAATGACATCCGCAACCTGAAGACTGAGGAGACATTGACCCTAGCTTTATGAATCCAGAATAGATGCTCTGATCACCTTCTGGAGGGACCTGTCTTTGCCAAGATTATATAAAGATCACAGGCCCCTCACTTTAGGTATTTTAAATTGCACCTGTGCTACACATCTAAAATAGTAAATGTAGATGATGTGAATATAGCTTTCTTCTGTCCTCATGTTGCCTGTACAAAAATACAAGGTCTTCCTCTATGCCCTGTGATAATCAGTGCAGTGATTTCAGACAAAAGTAAATATGTCTGTAGCTCATAAGCTGTACTCATACACACATACAACCTGGAAACATGTGCTCTTAAAAGGTACAGAACCACAGAATCACTTAGGCAGGAAGTGACCTTGGGAGGTCTCTCATCCTACCTCCAGCCCAAGGCAGGGTGAGACACAAACTCAGACCATGTTGTTGGGGCTTTATCTAGTTGGGTCTTGAAAAATTCCATGGGGTGGTTATCTTCACAGTGAGGATTTTTTTTTTACTTGTAGCCACTCTGAACCTCTCCTTTTTTCAGCTTAAAGCCACCACCTCTTGTTTTCCTGCCGTGTGCCACTATGAAGGACCTGGCTCCAGCTCCTTGCTGGCCTCCCTGTAGGTACCAGGGGCTGCTGTTGGGTACCTCAGCAGCCATCTCTTCTCCAGGCTGAACAAGCCCCGCTCCCTCACCCTCTCCTCACAGTACCAGTGCTCAAGTGGAAATAAATTGCTGATGGAAATCCCTGTGTTAGCAAGAAACCACAGCATATTTGCTCTATCAGTTTGTTACTTCTTCAACCTTGTTCATTCAGTCACGAAAGGAGTGACAGGCAGCACTTGACAACTGTCTGGGATCTTACATGGTTAATTCATGTTGCCCTTTTCTCCCTGAAGGGGAGAGTGCCCAGTTCACCAGAAAGTAGCATACAAAGTTTGGCCTGATTCTGCAAAGCTGTGAGCGCTCACAACTTCTGTATGTCCAACAACTCACAGCAGCCAGCCCTCTGTCAAACACAGCGAGGGTGTTGGCTATTTGGTGCATTTCAGTATTCAAAAGGAAAAACCAGTCAGGAGAGAAGGAACTACAAAGGAGCATTCTAGAGCAAAATTTGCTTAAAGACCACGGAAATCATGAGATTCACTGATGTCTAGGAGGAGCAGGCAGGACTTCAAATGCCATGGAATCATCTTGAAAAAACCATCCCACTTTCCAGAACAGCAGATTGTGTGGAACTCACTTCATTTACCATACAAGATCTGAATCAACTCTGTTTAAGGAAAAGAGATGTTCTAAATGAGATGCTGTGACTATTTATCTATCAGTCACTTTGATCTATTTTGACTCATCTCTTTTAATTTGAACACAACATAGGAATACAGCAACACTCTTCCTCAGGAGTTGATTAAAGAAAACAGAATATAACAAAGAGGTGAGCAAATCCCCAGCACTGCAGGCAGTTTAGCTGGGATGTGTCTTTTCAAAGAGCCATCCAGTTTTTATTTAGGGGTCTCGGGTGGAAAGCCCTCTTGATCCCTTAGTAGATTGCTTCACTCATTTATTGCTCTGATAGCTGAAAAAAATGAAAGGTGTGTCTATTCTCTGAACACAGCAGTTAGTTCATTCAAAGGGATCAAAACAGATTTTTAAATGAATTTTCCAAGTTATTGCTTAGAGCTTATTTGTGGGATTATGTGTATGTATGTTTGATTTAAACCCAAGTCTGTCACTCTACAGTTGTTTTTGTTTCATAAACTTAATAAGACCTGTAAGTAAATTAAGTGGGAAATTACAAATATGCTACTGAGGACACACATAAATATAATCTATTGGCTTTAAATAATGAAATCTTTGGAAAACATGCTGAGTAAACTTATCAGTATTCGTATAAAGCCACATAGGTCCCCAGTAATATAATTCTAAAAAAAGTCTTCCCCTCAAGTAAATAAATTTCAGGTCCTTAACCTCTTGTAAGATTTTGAATGGCATAATGTGAAATATTGCATTATTCTGGCTTAATAAAAATGTTTTTATTTGTTTTTGAGACTGCAGTAAGGGGTTATTTGCTGTGCTAGCAATGGCTGCAGAGTAACTGTTCTTATTTCAGGGCAGTGGCTGAGCATCCGTGATGTTTGAAATTGTGTGAGTTGCAAGTTTAAAGCTTTCCCATAAATGCTGGTCATAAGGAAATGGATTAAAGAAGCAAAATATAGAACTCGTTGAACTTGTCTCTATTTCAAACTGGAAGGATTATATCTGACAAAGCCTTTTGTTTTAAAGTAGCCATCTCAACAGCAGCAGGAACAGATTGGGTTACTTAAAGGGCCACTGACAGCTCAGGGGAAACAAACCCCTGCAACTTAAGACAGCATGCTTCAGTGTCTGAATTGCGTGTTGGATGTCATCTGCTGCTTTTGTTCATTCCTCCCTCTCATCCCATTGCCTTCACCAGGTCGTGATTCAGTCTAAGAAGGCACTGAGCAAGAAGGAGAGAGAAATCCCCTTCCTACCATTTCCACCCAGGTCAGTGAGTTCCCCATTGGAGACCCAAGCGTGGGAGCCTGGGAGGAACGCTGTGGAACGCAGACCCATGCCACCAGGGAGGCGCAAGGTAGGTGCATGGCAAACTTCTGCACCAATGGTTGAAAAAGTGAGATGACCCTCTCCTCTGAAAATTTAAGAAATCAAGGTACGATTTAACTGATATTTTTTGAAGGATTTTGATGGAAAAAAATGGGTGGTCTTGAAATCATTGTCTGAGCAAGGCCCACAAAGCTGGGACAATATCAGTTAACAAATGAGACTATGCTATCTGGCTGGATATTTTCCCCTTCAAACATCTCGTCCAGCTAAGACAAGGGCCTTGTTGATGTAGGCTGTGTCTAAAGGGTTGACTAGGGTGCCTGAGCTTAGGTGTCTAGTGCCTTTCAATGAGCTCTGGATGTGTGGTGCCATTGGACACCTCAGGGCAGGCAGGGCAATCACATGGGACTGGCCAATAGAGCACAGGAGTGCTGAGATGTTTTGAAGGCCACGCGAGATACCTCACAGCACCTTGGAAATCCCCTGGAGACCAGAGTCCAGGCAACTGAATTGAGCCCTAAGCGACAGGTTGAAGGGGTGGGGTTCAGCTCCACATTGTAGATACCTAAACTTAGGAGTCACTGCAGGCACAACATGGGAGACAAGTGTCTGAGCAACCAGCATGGTCAGTGGAGTGTTAGCCAACGCAGTTAGTGGGGTCCAGAGAGCTATGTGGTAGGCCTTCCTACGAGGTAGATAGGTCGTCCTAGCTATGAGCTGAATAGCTTCTGTATATTCCATTTTTTACAGATGAGTGAATATATAGAGTTTTGAATGAACTGCCTGGGATTACAATGAATATTGGGAAAAAAAAAAGCCAGGAATAATCTACAACTATCTATGCAGGGAAATTAGCTAAATGTAAGGCAATTTTTTTTTTTTTAACGAGCTGAAACAGAACCATTAATTTGATGATTTTGTGGAATGTGGTTGGCACCTGAAGAAAGTCTTTCCATTTATTGGTTTCACTAAAACCTAATAACTCATAGTAGGGACCCATTCAGCTTGCAGTGGTTTTCACTCCCTCAAAGATCTGCACAACAGATTGAGTCTCATCCCCTTGTTCCCCTCCACATAAATGACCAGTGCACGCAGCTCAAGTTCTCACTCCTGAACAGTAGTGCTGATTTACTGGGGAGGGAAAGAAATGTCAAAGTCCTGGTCTTTTGCTTCCCTGCTATATTGTCTGAGTTCTCTGTGGGACCTGAATTCACACCTTCTTACTGACCCCTTTCCTTGCGTGAAAGGAAATAATTTGGGTTATCAGGTAATGAATAGTTCTGACTTGGAACAGTTTCTATTAACATGAACCCCAGCTGGAATCAAATAAAAAAACTCCCATGTTATTACTTTATTTAGACTTCCTGGTTCTCTTCTTACTTTGCCACCTCAGTCATGACAAAAAGGAACCAAATGGATGTTTTTTAGCTCATTCATTTCTTGTGGGCTTATCCATGAGTGCTTGGGTTCTGTCTCTGTCATCTGGATTTCCAAATTGCTTCCTGTTCAAGCTTTGCGTAGGGTCAGGTTTGCCTGGGTCCTTCTATCGGATGCCTTCAGGCAGTCATGGCAGAGGTGTCATCAAGGTTAGCCATCAGACTATTTTTGCCAGTCAAAACTGAAAGAAAAAACTGACCAGTGAATTTATTAAAAGATAAAATGCAGTTTATTTAAATGATTCTGCTAAACAGTGCATCACAGGTCACAGATTTTGGAAGACTGACATGTAGTCTTTTATAACTATGTGCTTGATGCAGATGTGTCTGAACCTTTTCCAGAAATAAGTATGAGAAATGTGACACCTTGACCAATTCCTTGTTTTAATTTTACTTTTAAGCACTAGGAACAGATACTTTAATACAACAACGTGGTACTATGGTGATGGGCTCCTGAAAATATCTACAGATTATAAACTTGGTTGTCCTGTTACAATAATAAGATATGTCAGTTTGTCTTTTATAAACCATGAAACACAATCCAACATTTTCTTATTATATATTCTAGGTTTTGTGGCTGCACATAGTGGTAGGAAAAGGGCTTGTGTTGTTATCTAGGTACTAAACAAATTAAATGCCAAAAAAATAGGACTTATATGTAGATTTGACAAGGATAACAGCACATTTTAAAAAAGCTCAGGCAGTCTGTGTTGTCAGGAGATCTGATGATACTTTTAAAGATTTTAACCCACATGAGGAATAGAGGAGATGGTCAAAGAGTGCCCAAGAGTTTCTTGACTTTTTTAAAGAGATGCTAATATTCTCTTATTTAAGAGTAAAGTGTGGATGTGTGTATACCTGCACAGACGCAAGGTTCTCACTAACACATGTTGTTTCATACTTCCTGGTCATATTGTTCCCAAGGAACAGAGATACTCAGTCTCCCACATGTGTGTGATCTGGGAAAGACCGTGTCTAGGCAGCTGGTTGCTCAGAAGGCTGTGACATGGACACATCCAGAACTGGGACCAGCAACTACTCAGCTCTAGGAGACCATGAAGAGTGTGGGCAGAACATCAGCAGTTGAATCTAATAATAGATTGGCCTTTTGTAGAGTAATGGTTTGTGTCAGGTTGTGGCTGCTCTTTTGCACAAATCTTCTGATGGCCTGAGAATAACAAAAACGGTTGCTTTGTTGTATACAGCTGCAGGTTGTACTATTAATAAACCATGTTTTGTCAATATGTCTCAGCAGAAATCAATGACTTGGATGTATACATCCACATATATTTCATTTGCTAAATTCAGTTTTGGAAACAATTTGCAATTGCTGGTTCACTGAAGAGCCCTCAAACTGCAGAGATACCAAAAGTCTTACTGCAGCCCACACAGTTCAGTGAAACAATGTTCTCATGATGTCTTCTGTGAATCAGGATGAATTTTTGGGGCAGGAAGAAAGGATTTTAAAAGGATAATTTAAGTGTACGTCTATGTGAGATGCCATTCCTGACTAACAAAACCAGAAAACATTACATTAGTTCCAACCTAACTGTCATCCTGGATCCCCCTAGTCTTTCTTAGATAAGAAGAGAGGTCAAAAATGTGCAAAATATATGAAACAAGACCAAAAGCTTGAGTCAAACATCTGCCTTAATGCTAAATCTTCCCACTTCTAAATTTAAACTAATATTTCCAAAATACATTTGTGAATGCATTTCTTATTTAAAAAGCAAAGAAAAAAACCCTGTATGGATAGGCTTCAAAACTCCCTAATTATTTCTGAGTTTTGTTACAGTCTGTCAGATAATTGTTTGATCTTTCACTCTTTTAAGTCAATGTCAAAACTCTTACTGAGTTTAATGGGTTCAGAACTAAGGCCGAAGTAGGGAATTTTAAAAATACAGACTCTTGGCGCTAGTTACCATAACATTTCTGAAGGCGTATAATGTTAAAAAGGCTTTTTAGCAAGGAGCAGAGTAAATTTCTTTGAAGTTATTCAGCCTATTGGGCATATGAATGTGCAACAAGCACACAGGATGTTCACACATTGAGGACTCTTGTAAAGTTTTAAATGTTAAAAATTCCAAGTGCTGTAAATTCTGGTTGAAGCCCTTGTTTGCTTTCACAGTTCTAAATACCCCAATTTTTCACAAAAACTGCATAGTTCCCCCCCTGAATACAGAGCTACATCTATGTTATGGGGACAGCTCCATTCTTTACCACCTTTGCAGCTGGTTGAGTGGATTTTGAAACGTAACTTCCAGCAGGAGTAGTCAAAAACTGACTTTAAATTAGGATCTCACCATAGTACTGGATGACTCTTTCATTATGATGACATGAAATTCAATTTACAGCCAGAACCTGCAAGAGGCTTACTGCCTCCTTGCAGTTGCCTCCTTGGGTAGTTTCTGGTGATCTATGTAAGGAGGTGCTTGCTGCACTCTGTGGGTCTACTCAATTTAGCTACTTAGTGCTCTGGAGAAGTTGTTGTTGAGGTTCAAATCTGCCTTGTGTCTATAATTGGAGTCACACAGCACACATGTGAGAGTACCCCACTGGCAGTGTGGGTGCAAGGTGCCTCCAAAAGGGGGAAAGCACATCTTCCCTATGTCCTCCAGCAGTTTGCTCTCTGCACAAGCACATAACTCTGCCAGCAACCTCAAAGCAGTCTGGGGTGGCTGTACAGAAATACACTTTGCATTGCCTATTGGGTACACATGTGTGGTGTCACATGCCTAGGACAGGCAATTAGTATGGAATTGATTGCTGTAAAGATGCTCCTAGAACCAAGATGGACCACACCAAATAAAACCTTGCTCCTCCCTTTTCTTGCACCTCACCAGCTGGTAACATGAATGCCCACAATGTGGCAACTCACTTGAGAAACATGGCAGATGTCTGGTCTGTCTGCTTGTCTTTAATTTATCTCTTTAGCTCTGTGGGGCAAAGATCTTATCTCCATTTATGGATAAAATCCTCTGGGGTTCTCAGTTGAGCAACTTCACTTCTCATTTAGGTCTCTCACAGATTACACATCTTCTGGGACTGAGACCATGACATTTGCCATGAGGAGATCCTAAGCCAAGGACATGGACAGATCCAGCACAATATTCATCAAGACACCAAAGTATAAATAGTGCATGAAGTAGATTGCAGAATCATTCACTGTATCTGAATTTATTCCTAGAGTAAAGTTTTAGATGTTATTGCAGTCAAGATACTGAAGTGGCTTGCATGTTAACTGGAACCCTGTACAAATTAATTATCAAAGCTTAAAATTGCATTGGGCAAATTAGACTTGCAGAGCTGCCAGGAAAATGGTTTTAATGGAAGGTGTGTCTTCAGAAGAAGGAATCTGAACTGGAGTCCTTGGATGTGAAAAGGCTACCCATCAAACCTTAGAGAAATGGTTACTGCAGGCGAGAATGAGGAACATGGTCAAGGAATGGTGATAAGACTGTGCTGGTCTGTGCTGGAAATTGTCTCCAGGAATCTAAGCCTTGCACTGCTGAAATCACTTAGAGAACTGACCATGATTTATTTTTTTTTTTCTGGAAAAAGAAAGCAATGAAAAACTCTGCTATAATTTTGCATGTCAAACTTGAACCTAGGACTGATTTGCCCAGTCTGTGTGCTCTGGTAACTGAAATACCAAACTGTATGACAGACCCTTCCGTGGTGAGGGCAGATGGGTCCACAGCTACTGCACAATTGCTATAGCTGCCACAGAAGCAGAAGTTGTGTAATGTTTGGAATAGGAGGATAGTTAATGTGTCTACATGGCACAAAGCACTGCTTTGCAAAGCTACCTCTAAGTCGGAAGTAGTCCATCTTCATGCAGCTTTCTCCTCAGGCTAATGAACTCTGCCTCTTGGCAGGGCTAATTAACCCATATGAAGTACTATGCTAATATGGCTAAATTGTGTTCGCTACCCACATTACATAGTTTCAAGTTAGCTTGCCTATCTCTGCATTAAACTGCAGCTGTGGCTGTGCCAAGGGCATCAAAATACCCTGCAAATGTGAGTCTCAGAGCTTGGCTCTGCCTGTTCTCAGAGAGAGTTCTCATTGCAGGCAGTGGGAACTGAGCCTAAGAAGCCCATGACTGGGCCTTTAAACATTCAAGACCAACATTTTGAATAATTGACTCTCTAGTTTGCCTCAGGATATTATGATAGTTTTCAAAGGCTGGTTCCAATATAGCAATAAGCCACAACAACGTGTGTGTTAGTATGCAATCGGTGCATGCCTTCAGTGCATTGGCTTGGAGCCTTTACCACCCAAGAAGTACGCCCAAAGTGATCCAAAGCCTACGAAATCTGTGGAAAACTTTCTATTGACTTCAGTTGGCTTTGATTTCCATTGTCTTCAACGGGATTTGGCTTGGCCCCAGAGATTCCCATCCCTCATTTGAGGACTGTTTACATGAAATAATCATTAGATAAAATATACAAACAACTCTTGGAAAAAGGACCAACACCTAGGACTCTTCTCCTTGATGATGGATGCAAAGTCATACCCTTTCTTGCTTTCTCTCTCTCTAGGTCCTTGTGTTTATTTTTTTTTTACAGCCTGGCAACTTCAACACAGCAGTGGCTGTAGCACTCCCTGGGGACTTGGAAGATGGGTAGCTGAACCTCTCCAGATGGGAAACTACCATAGGCTCTGTATCACCCATCCTTCATGAATGCCCTAGCCACTAAATTGTTGTACACAAAGCGGTTGTTGGCAGCTCTTCCTTTGGCTATGTTATACAAAAAGTGGTATGAGCCACCCTGTTTGTATAGAGACAGATGGATCCAGATAGTGTGTAGGATGCCTTAGGAAAGACCAATGGACCAAAGTTCCTCAGGTTGTGGATCCTAGTGAGGCTGAGCCTTGAGTAGGGGCCAAGCTTCTCAGCTCTGTCACAGGGGAAATATGCCTGGGGAATGATTCTAGGTGTGTGGGGAACTTCCTGAGTCAAAAAGGCAAGAATTTTGGAAGTGAGGTGCCTGCTGTGGTATTAGGAAGTTGCAGGAAAGCAGGCTTGGATGTAGGTGCTCACATGCTGGTTAAGCCCCAAGTTGCAGGCTTCCCCCAGTCCTGGCCCAAGTTACTCATCGTCACAGAGAGTTCAGCATGTTTAGCAATTGCACCAACAAACACAAGGCATTCTTCATCCGTAGTCTAGCTTGCGCTTCCAAATTACTGCCTATGGCAGTAGCATCTGGGTGCATACTCAGTTTTGCTTAACCTTCTGTTGAAGAAAAATAGAGATGGAAACCTAAGAGTCTAATCCCAAATAAAAACTCCCAGATTCCAGGTTATCAGAAGCCTTATTCAGGTATTACTCTGGCACTGAAGTTCATTTTTTCTCATGGAATGGGAACTTCTTGATGAGTAAAATTTGATATTTGGTGCTGCAAAGTTGTAGAGAAGATGGTAAGATCTGGGTTACAGGAATGTGATAGCCGTTTGGTGATCATACAAGTAGAGTGGTATTGCCACAGACAGATTAGTAAAAATATCCCGTTAGGAAAGGAATTAAAATGCTCAGAATTCTTTAATCAATATCCTTACAGAGTAATAATTTCATCTATAGGCATATTGATTAATGTAGTGACAGAGAAGCAATTATCCAATAGAGTGTCTAGGTAATGTGTAGTTAACAATTAATGTGCTGTTAATAATAGTTAATGTGTACTGTTTAGTTAAATACACACTCATTAATCAAAACAGAGCAAGCTACAACAATGCTAAGTATTACTGTATTAGTGTACTGCCAGCTTGGACAGTGGTGTTAATTATAGGTCAGATGTTGATGATCTTGCTGAGATCAAGGAGTTACTTGTCCCATCAGTAGCCCCAGGGAATATTTCTACATTCACTCCGAGATGCTCCCTGAGGCTGCTCCCAAGACCACATGCACTGAGTCCACTTCTCCACTGTTAAATTAAACCAAGTCGTCAGAGCAGTGACTGACATGCTTTTGGCCTGGGCACTCCTTGAAACAATTCCCTGGCATGACTAGGGACTCAGCAAAGGCCAGGGACTGTTCCCAGGTGGCCATGCAAGTGTGGCCACCCTGTTTCAGGGAGTAAGAGTTCAATGCTAATGGCATGTTACTCTGTGAGTTGGCCAGTTTTGATGTTGGAGAATGATCCCATGCAAGTGTCATTCATTAGTTTAAGTGCAGCTGGGCTGCACAAATGGTAAAATCTGCAAGCGCAGCCCCGGCTTTGGCTGAAAGCCACTTTGCAGAGTCCAAGGGACTCCCTCTCAGTTCACAATCCAGCTATGCACCACGTAGCCCACCAGCAAACAGGGACCGGGGCGGTCAGGGACAATCATCTTTCCTAGCTTCATGGGCAACACCGTGGCTGCTAGGAGACGCTTCTGGAGTGCTACAGGTACTGTTAGAAGTGTGCAAATACTTTTTTCCCTTTTGTTTTTTGCAAACAATGGGTTGCAGCAGTTCAAGCACTTAAAACAAAGCCCATGGAGGCCCTTCAAATAGGACATGGGTGCATCTGTTGCACCCTCTCATAACATGTGTGGATATCAATTGCTAGTCCAGTCTGGTGTGTTCACTCATCTGTGAAAAGTCAGTTGTGACCATAGTGCTCTGCAGAACTGAGCCTGAGCTAACAAAACCAAATATTGTCTTTTACTTCAAGCAGTATATAAATATGTATACATATACACACATATATATTGCTGGCATGTAGCAACTGTTGATGGAGCAAGTTCTGATGCTGCTGTTAAATTGCACTGAGTAGTTAATCAGTGGCCCTATTTTATTGTTTTTGACATTGCTTTCTACAGGTTGAAGAAGTTTACCTTTATAAGAAGCAGAAAGTTGACAGATATAGTAGATAATTCTGTTATGCTTGCTTGGAAATGATTAATGCTAAACTTTTGAACAGGTCTGCCTTGAAAAGGAAATGTCACCTGTTCAAACGCAGCTTTGTATGTTCTCCTGTGGTAATGTATTCAGTGCTTATCAACACACTGATCTGCTGGTAGTTTCAGGGAGTAAATGTGAGTTTCAGCAACTGAAGCCCGATCCTGCAGGTGCATGTTCAGGCAAAGCTGCCATTAGTTTTAATGAGAGTTTGTCTTATTCAAAAGTGCAGGATGAAGCCAGCAAGTGGGTAAATGAAATATGTGAGCACAAGGGTGGGTTTTTATTACTCAGAATATATTGATGTGCCTTTGAGACCTCCATCCAAAAATGTTTGGAGTTTGCTTGAATTTTTCATGCAAAACCAGTCATCCGAACATTTTAATGATTTATTAAATTCTCATTTTATTTCCCTCCCTTCCGGCTGCTTAATAAAGAGTTTCCAGCTGTTTGTACTTCCATTTGACAGATAAAGTAGACCCTTATTCTGCAAAACAGTCAGGAATATGTGTAACTTCAAATGTGTGAACGATATCCTCTGACTGTGATGAGCTATCCGTGGGCTTGAAATTATGCATCTGCAAAGAGGCAGCTTTCTTTTTACCTAAGTACTTAGGTGTCTAAAAACATAGATGCGGTGCAATGGGATTTTTAAAGCTGCTTAAACCCGTTCCTCACTCCCGCTAATGATTTCTTTAGGCCTCCATGTAGTAATTAGAGAATAGCCATTGCGGAGACCACTTGTACAGTTATGTTTTTCAACAGACTGCAGTTTCTGTAGTATGGGAAATTAGGGGAAAAAAGGTTAAATTTAACAGGAATGCCCGGAATAGAGAGAGACGAAATGATTGCAAAACTTGACTGTCATTTCTAGGATTACATTAACCATTTACAGGTTTATTACCACACTGACTCTCAGACACACTAGGACCCCACTGTTTCTGGTACGAAGCAAAATAAGGGGTCTTATGATCTATCAAGTTGTTTGAAGAACTCCAACTGTTTCTTCTGTTCATGATTGGCCTATGAGCTGTTCACATTTTCCATGAATTTATCTATTGTTCGGATTTGTATGAAATTTATTTTCTGGGAAAAACCTATTAATTAACTAACCGAGGAACTGAAGATTGGGGCCAAAGGGCCAGATTTTCAAGCACTCACTAGGGAGAGTTCTGTTTATACATATTTCATGGGAGGGGTTATAATTTCAAAAATAATTGTGGTGGTTTGGAATTTGTAAATGCTTTGGGTGGATATTGTTACATACTAAGTTTTTGAAGTAACTAACATTCAAATGACATTCTTAGTCATTTAACTATTCAGTATTTGAACTTCTCCTTAAAAAGTAGTTTGACAAATACCAACACCATGGAAACTGTAATATTTATGTACTAATCGAATACAAATAGAACATTTCCCCTGCCACTTACCTTTGTACAGTGTGGACAGTTCCTCATTCCAGACCTGTCCCTCTATCTGTCTATCTATCTATCTATCTATCTTTCTCTTTTTTCTTCCTTTCTTTCTTAACCTTGCCATATTAAATTCTTAATGCATATTACCAGCATCCTCTCAATAAAATTGTTTGTTCTACACACTTCTCTCATTGATCAGTTTGCATATCAGTAATGCACTGACAGTCAGTTTGATCCTTTGAGTTTGACACAACTGAAACTGCAATTCAGTACGATTCCTTTTCCTTGCAAATAGGTAAGTTTTCCAGTTTTCTAAACCCCAGTGTATTTTTACAGCATTCAGTTTTTAGCTGGATTCACACGATTTGAATGAGACCAGTTCTTGTGCAGGCATTTGAAAGCACTTGGGTGTTGCTACTGGGGTGTTTGCTTTTTTTACTGAACACTACAAAACACACAGGGTTAAAAGAACAAATAAGGATCGACAGTCTTTGTTGGCTGTCATTGAAAATGGTTAGAAAACGAGCCTAGTAAATCTCTTCTTTTCTAGGGTATATCTATACGTCAATCACGGGTATCCCTGTAGCCAGTGTTAATATTACCACTCCAGCTGCAAACTAGCGAGTAGTGTTACTGAAACGGTACAGGACTCCGCTTGGGCCGGCCACACGAATGTTTCCCTGGCTGAGATATGCATGCAGCCTATACTAAACCTCATACTGGTGTTGCTCTCACTCGATCTGGTGAGTTTACAGTTGGGTCTGTCCTTCCTGCAAAAGCTGCCATTGTATCGTCGACTGTCCCCTAAGAAAGAGCTTGTCGGTTAGTGGGAGGTTAATCAATGAGCCAGGAGAGCTGGTTTGGCAAGCAACTGATAGCCCAGAAATGAGGGGCCGGCTCTTACTGGCTTGGATGATTAAAACAGTATTTTTAGAATTAGGAATACTGTCTTCTAGAAACATTGATATTAACAGCATTGATTGTAATAAATATACCGAAAGATGATCATATTTCTGCTGCAAATGCACTGGTTCAAAGGATCAGTGGCACAAGACGACTTGTTTTCAAATGAGCCTGGCTGTAGTGTGTTTAGTAAGAATAATAACAAAACCATAGAAGATACATTTTAGGCCTGAATCCCAGAGATTCCATATATCCCCTAGACCATACCCTGGATGGGAAAACAGGATCTGGTTTAACGGGTCGGATGAAGTGAAGGAGAAGAGAAATCCTTCTTCTGCACAGAGTGACAGTAGAGCTGCTTGCAGACCTTACAGGACCGGTGGGTGAAATAGCCACTGGGTTTTAGTACCTACTGTGTCACTGTGCAGACGGAATTCAGCGAGAAATGGAGGGCTGATGGCAGAGCTGTTGTCAGGCCATTTTCTTCTCTTGCCATGTGCCCCAGTACAGTAATGTAGAAAGATGCAGCTCCTTGTAGCCGCAAGAAGGATGCACTCTCCACCTGGCTTTTCTTATCGTCCTTGTCCCTCATGTGGTGTAACAGCACCATTCCCCACTGCTGGGGACTTCCCATTCCTCTCCTGGAAAAGTCCTAAGGACTCCCTAGGGTACGCAAGTTACAGGTCTGATTCACCTCCTGTCCCCGTGTAACGCTGAGCGGAGCCACATACCCTGTCTGAAGAACAGAAACCGTTGCACAATCACAAATCACTCATTGATCATTCATCATACACAAGCATAAATTGTTACCTAATTTAAATTATCTACTTGGTTAAAATATGCTGCCTTTCACTGTGGCCAGAAATAAAACACTATTTTGCAAAGAATCCCTGAGAAAGTCCCTTTAATGCATTAACTGCCAGGTCCTGAAGTGTCATTCCAGACACTGATTAAAGTACCAACAGTGGTTGTTTGATGACAATCTCTGTAACGATGCCCAGACTTTTTGTTTCCTCTCTTGCTCTGTGTACCAGTATGGACCTAGTGTAAACAGACACATGAGCTTTCATTACCTTGTATTCAAGCAGCTGCAATAAAAACTGCTAATGGAAGAGGAGGAAAGAAGGAAAAGATCAAATGCCCTAAAAGATATTTACACAACACAGCTTTGTGACCACGCGATACTATTTTGAGGTTATGCACAGGGAGTGAAGAAAGAAACTGCACTTTCAGGAAACTTTGTGACAAGAATAGGTGGGAAAATAATTATGTTGCATGACTAGCCTTGTCTTTGTACAGACACATCATATGGCAAATGACAAAGCAAACAGTTTATAAGTGAAGCATAGGTTTTATTCATTTGCTGTCTGATCAGAAGTATTTATAAATACCTGTAGTATGAGTGTTTTTATTTTATTTTTTCTTTCTGAAATGTGGGTGGTTTATTAAATCACTGATAGGAAAGTTCAAGCATCTATTTTAGAAATCGCTTTACTTTAGGATTTTGTTTAGAACGTAAGGACTGTTGCATGATTTAATGTGAAAGTATTGCCTTAATGTGCCCTTGTCCTACTCTTTGAGTGGATAAGTAGCCTGCTGAAGGGTGGGGAAACAGCAGATAGATATTTTGGTGAGAGTTTTTTGACACTGTCTCCCATGATATCATGAACAAGGTAAGGAAAGACAGTCTATAGAAAACAATTGGGAAGTAGGATAGCCTGAAACACCTTTCTTAAAGAGTAAGCATGAGATTCACTGCAGAACTGTGAAGGCCTTCCAAGTGGGGTCCCTGCAGGCCTTTGTCCTGCTCTCAGTCTTAATCTGGGTTTTCATTAAGGGTCAAGACAACAGGCTAGAGAGCAGACACACAGAGTTAATTTGCGGGTGGCATCATTGGAATGATGCTCCAGGCACTTTGGAGGAGAGCTTCAGAAATCAGATGTGCAAAGTGGAGGGATGGCCTGAAGTCTACAGAATGAAACTAAGCAAGGGGAGCGTAGAGAACTGCAGTTCAGAAGGAAAAATCAAACACACAAATAAAATGGAGAATAATGAGAGAGACAGCAGCACAACAGGAAAGGATTTGGAGACTGCTGTGAAGCACGAACCAGCTAGGAGTCAACAATATGAGGTGATTGCGAACAAGACAAATTCAGCATGATGTGATCAAGAACGTCACCTGTAAGAGATGGAAGGCGACTGCTTAGCTCTGGCATTGGGGAAACCTCAGCTGGAAGACTCTGCCCACTTTTGGGTGCTACACTTGAACAAGTGAGACCGGCAAGCTGGTAACAGCAGATGAGGAGAAGGCTGAGGTACTCAACAACTTTTTTGCCTCAGTCTTCACTGGCAACCTCTCTCCTCATCCCTCCCGAGTTAATGGATGGCGTGAGGGGGACCAGGAGGGCAAAACCCTTCCTGCTGTACGAGAAGATCAGGTTCGTGACCACCTGAGGAACCTGAATGCACATAAGTCCATGGGACCTGATGAGATGCATCCCAGAGTCCTGAGGGAATTGGCCGATGTAGTCGCCAAGCCACTCTCCATGATAGTTGAAAAGTCATGGCAGTCAGGTGAAGTCCCTGGTGACTGGAAAAAGGGAAACATTGTGCCTATTTTCAAAAAGGGTAGAAAGGAAGACCCTGGGAACCACTGACCTGTCAGCCTCACCTCTGTGCCCGGGAAGATCATGGAACAGATCCTCCTAGAAGCTATGCTAAGGCACATGGAGGCCAGGGAGATAATTCGAGATAGCCAGCATGGCTTCACCAAGGGCAAGTCCTGCCTGACAAATCTAGTGACTTTCTATGATGGTGTGACAACAACAGTGGACAAAGGAAAACCAATGGACGTCATCTATCTGGACTTCTGCAAAGCCTTTGACACGGTCCCCCACAACGTCCTTCTCTCTAAATTGGAGATTTGATGGGTGTACTGTTCGGTGGATAAGGAACTGGCTGGATGGTCACATCCAGAGGGTAGTGGTCAATGGCTTGATGTCCAGATGGAGACCAGTGACAAGTGGTGTCCCTCAGGGGTCCGTACTGGGACCGGTGCTGTTTAACGTTTTCATCAATGACTTAGACAGCGAGACCGAGTGCACCCTCAGCAAGTTTGCGGATGACACCAAGCTGAGTGGTGCGGTTGACGCACCAGAAGGACGGGATGTCATCCAGAGAGACCTGGACAGGCTGGAGAGATGGGCCTGTGTGAACCTCATGAGGTTCAACAAGGCCAAGTGCAAGGTCATGCACCTGGGTCGGGGTAACCCCCAGTATCAGTACAAGCTGGGGGAAGAAAGGATCGAGAGCAGCCCTGCCGAGAAGGACTTGTGGGTGCTGGTGGATGAAAAGCTGGACATGAGCCGGCAATGTGCGCTGGCAGCCCAGAAGGCCAACCGTACTCTGGGCTGCATCAAGAGAAGCGTGGCCAGCAGGTCGAGGGAGGTGATTCTGCCCCTCTGCTCTGCTCTGGTGAGACCTCACCTGGAGTACTGCGTCCAGCTCTGGAGCCCTCAGCACAAGAAGGACATGGAACTATTGGAGCGGGTCCAGAAGGGCTACTAAAATGATCTGAGGGCTGGAGCACCTCTCTTATGAGGCCAGGCTGAGAGAGTTGGGCTTGTTCAGCTTGGAGAAGAGAAGGCTGCGGGGAGACCTGATTACGGCCTTTCAGTACTTAAAGGGGACCTATAGGAAAGACAGGGACAATCTTTTTAGCAGGGCCAGCTGTGACAGGACAAGGGGTAATGGTTTTAAACTAAACCAGGGTGGGTTTAGACTGGATATAAGGAAGAAATTCTTTACAATGAGGGTGGTGAAACACTGGAAGAGGTTGCCCAGAGAGGTAGTGGAGGCCCCCCATTCAAGGACATGTTGGATGGGGCTGTGAGCAACCTGATCTAGTTAGCGGTGTCCCTGCTGACTGCAGGGGGGTTGGACTAGATGACCTCTAGGGGTCCCTTCCAACCCAAGACACTCCATGATTCTATGATTCTATGATTCTAAGTACATAAGAAAGCTGCAGGTGAAAGTAACAAGCAGGGTAAGAAGTTTAGAAAACGTGACATACAAAAGAAGAGCCATAGAAAGAGAATTGCTTGGTTTAAAAGGGGAAGACTGAGGAGGGAATATAAAAGTCTACTACAGTAAGAAGATTACCATAAAAAGATAGATTCACTTGAGGGAATTGAAAATCTCCTTTTTCGGAAGCTTTTAAGGATGGGCTAGAAAAACGCCTGTAAGGATGATCTGGGAATATTCCTCCTCAGCAACCTCTTAAGGTCATTTCCAGCCTTTTATTGCTTTGATTCATTGACCAACCCCATAAAACGGCATCTGAAATCAAACATCTATTTTTAAATAGATTATTAGGAGAATTTTCTGTGTGGTATATTTTTAGCATGGCATCCTACAATTTTTTTCCACAGACAGACAATTTCGTAATTCTGATGTCAGTGTTTTCTTAGTGCTTGATGATTTTCATGAATATTCACACTGAAGCTTTAGGAGTCCTTTTCTAAATCAGAATTATGTTTCAAAGGGGTTTGCTATAATATTATAGGTGTTTCTTAGATGGCAAATCTCTCTTTAATCTGTTTCCTCACAGGTATTTAATCACAGAGGGTAAAGTTTTAATGTCTCTCTCAGAACAATTGTAACATTTGTCTTTAATGTGCATACTGATATTTAGTTGTAAAATACATGATTCTGAATACTTTTTATTTATCCAGTTCCTCCAGTTTCAAAGCCGTATCTCAAAGTACATTTTCACTGGCACTGGGGAGGTTCATTTGCATCACATTTGCTTCATTTGCCTCACTTTGCAGTGTTTTTTATTTCAGAGCACTTGCCCTTTAAAAATACAGTTGCCTCTGGATGCTGCTCTGAGTACAGTTAATGAGAAGATTGTGAGAATAATTGACTTTCTTGTTATCTTGATAACATTTTGTTGTCTTTAAAAATTGGATTGTTTAAAAATAAAGTGTGCTGTGCATATTTCAAATTGAATTTAGCATTCTACTTAAAAGAAAACCAAAATGCTTCATTTATTTTTGTGGCAGAGGAAACAGAGAGACAATTTTGCTTTAGAAAAAAGCTATGAACGTGACAGTAATTTTAAAAATGTTTTGACTTAAATCCACATTTCTTTCAGTGAAAGTCGTTGTGTCCTGTCATTAACGCTCACTACAAAATCCATTTGTTAGCAGAGGAGACGCACATAAATTAATCAGTGACAGAGTACAAGGTTATGCTCATCGTAATAATAATGCAGGCTCTGTTGTGTGGAGAGTTGGGTGATAAACTCTATGGCACTTGAAGGATCAGATGTTGCTGCACCTGATGCAACTCTGTTGTATCATTTGCTGCAGGTTCATGGACAGAGGAGGTTCTGCAGTCACCGGATGGGATTATTTTTTTTTTTTTAACTTCATGTTTAGTCGGGATTTTGGTGCATTCTTTGTGGGCTGCACATCGACACACAAAATAAAATTCTGCTATGATAAATAAAATACAATCAGCATTCACCTTCCATGCACTAGTGAGAAGCCTGTGTCCGCCTTCCTCCTGCAGGTCCTCTGGAATGGAGCTCCAGACCCAGCCCAGCCCACGGGCCACGGATTCCCAGTCTGACTGAAAAGGGAAGCAAAGTGACTTGATAGATTATGTATGTGCACTGCCTTGCCTTTCAGCTTCATGCCTGCGTGCGATGCTGCTTCTGCCCAGGGAGATTTTACCAGGGATGCCACTTAAATTCCCTTTCCACCAACCCAAACTTGACTCTTTCTCAGGAAGCGCTCACGTGTTGTTCCACACCCCTGCAGGGATCTCAGGAGAGCTGCTGGTTACTCCAGCCCTCTCACCTGGGAAGGTGTGTGTACACCAAGGGTGCACCTACTGTGGTTATTTTCCCTTTGAGGCAAGGGAGGTGAGATTGTTACCATTCATTTTCCTCGTGGTAATGGCCAAACACCTTTTTCTTGCCGTTGGCTTTCCTTGATGGAACCTGCAATGCTGCACAGCTTTCCTTTGTATTTACCCAGCCTGCAGGGCACCGTATTCTTTTTTCATTCTTCAGGTTTCTTTGAAACCAATGAAGCAGGACTGGCTCTTGATAGCGCAGAGGTTGTACTCATACCATCTTGTGCCTTCACTGTGCAGATCATACCAAAGGATGCATCAGGACCAAATAAGACATTAACTTACTTTTTAAGTCAGCAAGAGACCTTTTTTATTATTATTATTATTATATGGATTTTTATCCAGTTGTTCTTCCCAAAATTTTAGGAATAGATTTCTGCTGATGATTTAAAATCAAACCTTGTTATGCCACAGACCTGAAGAAGGGGAAAGAAATTATTTGTACTTTATAATTTCCCCTTGACAATTAACAGAGTTTCTTGCACTACTTCCAAATCAAAGTAATACTTACCTGAAACAAAGCAGAAGACTATGGCCACATCTGAACAAAATACAGAGAGATATGAACTCTGTGCTTGAAGCTGTCTACACTGGAATACTTCACTGGTGTAAGAGTGGTCTTCTTCCAAGGCTATGGCCAGTATAGCCAGGTCTCTTGCTGGTGTGTCCATATTTGTCAAAAACTGGAAATCCCACATACAGCGACAGAGCTGCCCCAGCAGAAATGCAGAGCACAAACCAAGCCCTGGATGTCCAGGTAAGTCCAATGTTGCACTGAGGACATGTTGAGGAGAAGTCCTACTCTGAAAAAAAAGTGAATGAGCTTGACAGGGGAAATGAGGGACTTGAGAAAAAGATTAAGGCAAGGACCAAAACCTCTCATATATGCGTTCAGAGTGGAGCATAAACAATTTCTGTGATGAAGCACTGACAAACATCCTGCCTCACTGAGAGGCAGGCATACTGTCTTGCTCCTTTGCTGGTGTGTGTCATATATTCTCCCCACTATGGCAAGAACACGCTGTGTCTCATACTTCATTCCCATTTCTGTACTCCATCCTCTTTTTCCTGATCCTTCTGGCAGAGCCATGTGTTTTCCACACTTCCCCTGTCTCATGGATGCTGAACTTTATTATTATCTGTGGCACTAATTGCTTGAGCTGCTACAACGTCTGCCTACATTGCTGGAGTCCTCTGTTGTTTTCTTGACAAGCACTTTAGTTATTGTCATCAAGAAAATGGTCAGACAAACTCTTGAAACTGGTTAAAATTTAGTGATCTTTGAACTACGATACCTCATGCTTCTGAGACAGTACTGGAAGGCGAGGGTAAATTTAGGGAAGAGAATCTGCTTTTTGCTTTCTCCATTTGGGTGACAGCTGCATCTGACCTCGTTTGTCGTAACACTTTCAATATACAGCAAATAGTTGTGATGGTGAGTCTGAGGAGATTCTTCATATCCCATTGGAGTTTCAGTGAGGGCTGGGTGGACACATGATGCTGCTTCCTCTTTGTTGCCGGTTCCTAAGCTGTAGTAAATATCTTCTGAAGAAGAGCATAGATATCTTCCAATATAGGCATTTGTCACTGGAATTTGGAAGGAGAATAATTTTGGTTCATGCCAGCTTTCACTCAGAGGGGTAGGCTGATGCTCAACCAGTACATCTATGTTAGCAATTTAGTGCTCTGGAGAAGTGATTGTTCAGGTGCAAATTTTCCTTGTGTCTGTTCTTGGTATCATGCAGCAAGGCTGAAGCCAGGCCCCAGGGCTCCATCCAGAGCACTCCACCATGTACCTCCAAAAGAGGGAAAGCACATCTTCCGTATGTCTTTCAGCAGTTCATACTCTATGCAAGTGCAGAATTCTGTTAGCAATTGCAAAGCTGTACAGAAATCTACTTTGCATTGCAATGTACTCCTTGGACAGGCAATTGGTGTCAACTTCACTGCTGGAATCAACGTGTTGTGGAATAGGTCCAATATGCTGTCCATGTTGTGCCACAGTCCAAACACCCACAAGTGACTTCAGTGGTGGGGTAGTTCAATGTTGTGAGAAAAATGAATAGGAACACAAAGTACATGCTTGACTGTAGTCAAAACATCAACTCTTTAGTAACAACGACTTTTATTATGAAGCAATGATCACTTTCATTAATGTTATTACATTACAGACAATGAAGTCTAACCCTTATATTTTACTAATTTCATGTACCTGCACAGCTCTGGTGGTTGTTATCTGTTAAAACACCTTCCATTATTGCAGGACAAGCTGTGTTTTAGACCCTCTTGCAAGACCTTTTCTACCACAGGCCTCTTCTCTTTCCCCCTTTTTTTTTAAAAAAAAAACTTCTCTCACAGTTGGAACCTGCTCTTTTTCCTGGCCCCTGTCTATTGTGATAGAAACTGCCTCCCTAACAACTCGCTGGCTGGACCTTGGGCTGGGGAAGGCTACCTTTATCTCTCGATCATAACCTAAGTGTGTTTGACACATGTACAGAAACAAGAGCTTTTGTTGAATGCCTTATTCAGGTAATCCATGTATAACTTATACAAAAAAAATAACAGTAAATAAAGATGTCAAAAGACTTGCGTGTCTCCATCTAAGTCTTAGTCCTTCCTTGTGTGTTTTCCGTATGTTCCCCTCACCCCAGTCCCACTTATTTCCTACTAGAAGAAACAGATACCCACCCTTTCTACTCCAGGCAAAGGGTTTTAACAGGTTCTCGTTTCTTTGAACCTGACCTTAGAAACATCCATCTATAATCCATCTGGAGCCAGGTAGTAGACGTTTCACTGATAGCGGTCCCTGTTCTTAAAGACTCCTAGGTATCCTCTCTGGAAGATATTAAACTTTGTCATGATTCTATTTAGTATTTTTTTTCTTAACAGTCTCCTTTAGTTTTGTATAATCGGGAAAAAAAATAAAAAAGATAAAATGAGGTACTTCTGATAGCCATGAAAATAATGGAGATATCTCATTCTTTACAACAATGAAATGAATATGAAGTGCTTCACACACTGCAGCCTTACAATCTGGATATTACACAAGTAAAAATAAATGCACACACCCATAAAACTAGTAAAACTGGCTGTTGCAGCTACACATAGTTCCTTGCCTTCATTAAAATTCTATCTTTATTGAGCCGATCTTGATTGGCATGCAGATCAAAGTGAAAACATAATAAATAAAAGAATATACATAAAGGAATCCATGGAAAGAAGCTATTCAGAAGATAATTCCAGTAGGTAAATTGCAATGCAGTATTAAAAACAACAGTGCAGAAACATTTGAAACACAACACGTCATAGACTGTTGAAGGGCCAGATCCTGAGGCCATTACTCACTTGTGTAGACACACTGACTTCAAAAGAATTACTCACTGTGAGTAAAGATAGTTGGAGTACAACTAAACAAGAGAGTATTAGCTCCTTCGGTGCGTCCGTGTAGCTGAACAACAGCTCTGTGTGAGCGTGATCCCGTCGGCAATACCCAGCTCAGTCCATAATGGCAGCTCCAGCCCCCTCTGGGATGTGGTGAGCACCTGTGTAGGGCAGAGGATCCCTGATCGAATGGGAAGTGGGAGCACAAATACGCATAAATATGAAATGAATACGTTTTCCTTCAGCTGTGCCCACATGTGCTGCTTATGAAAATAATTTTTTTACCTCCCTAGCTCTGGCTGGCTTTGCACAACCCATAAATGGAAAAGTGAGCTGGATCAGCCTCATCTCATCCATCGTTAAGCAAATAGCTGTGCTTTGCTGAACTGGGGCCCAGGTGTCCATAGCTGAATTTTTATAGCTGTTTAAATGTATGCAGAAAGAGCAGTTTGACTTTCAGATGTCAAGGATGAATTTCTAGGGCAAGCAACAAAGAACATTTTTTTTCACCTTAAACTGCTAACTAGAGTATTTTGATACAGTCATAGGACATGAACATAAGGCCTCTTAACGTCATTTTATTTAAATTTTTATTGGCACAATTACACAAGTGAGATAAGGGATGATTTACAAGGTTAGTCACAAAAGATGAACAAAACAGAAACTAGATGACAGATTCTAGACATCAGAAACTAGAAGACAGGGTCTGTACATTGTGGGCTATTGAACAGAATGAGTTCAATCCAGAGTATGAGAGAAAGAACATGTATGAAAAGGCAGACAAAGGAGAAGCCTAAGAGGAAGATTTCTGAAATAAATTTAGAAATGTGACTGGCATCAGTGGCTGCTGTTCAATTCCACTGTTTGAGCATTGGGAACCAACAGAGACCTGGGTATGCCAGGCTCTGCTTTTCTGGAAAATAAATTTGCGGGAAAATTTCTCCCACTTTGGTCTTCCATCCCTTTTATGTTTGAGCATTCTTATTACGTACGCAGTATAACCAAGAATTAGCCAGGCTGTCATGCCATAAGGATGAGTTTCAACAGAGAAAAACATTTGTCTGTGGTTACAGACTGGCTCTCTGGGAAAAAACCCAAAACAAAAACTGGTTGCGGCAGTACGTACTGGAACTTCTAAAAGCAAAGCATGAGGCTAAGTTTACCTGTCTGACTACCACTGCCTAGAGTGTTTTCCCAGGTCTCAGCTAGTTTATAACATATGGTTACCTGCAGTCATGTGAAAGTGTTTTCAACCAGCCTAGTGAATTATTGGCAGCCACTACTGTTTTACATAAAAAACATTTCACGCTATTTTGAAGTAGTAGGAGGCAGCGTCCCCTTCCTCAAAATATTAATAGATATTTTGAGCCAAATCCACTACCTCTTTGACCCAATTTTATGTTCATCTTACTCAATCGATCCCAGCAGTATTACACCCATGTCGCTTTGGAATAAAACACTGTAGTGAATCAGTCCCCTTTGCCCCTTTCTTCTACATTTTTCCACTGCCACCATGAGACATTCAAAGAAATTTTCCACATCTGAGGGCTTTCTGAGTAAGCAGTGGAAGATATTAGCATCCATAAAACCCTGACAAGCATCTCAGAGATTATGATGTCTATAATATTGAAAAAAATGCCACCCAGGTTATTTCAATACATATTTCTTTTCTTTTTCTTGTTTATATTTCGTGAGCAAAACTAAATCAGATTCCAGTGGCTGAGTGGAGCCTTCTCTTTAAATGAAAGCATCTCCCCCAGCTCCTTGAAGCTCCTAACTGACACGGAAGTTAGCTGCATTATGTGGGCTTCAGGCCATCCTCAGCACAATCAGTCTTCATCAAGCTGAAACTTGCTGTGTTTAGGCAGGTTGGGATTTCTAAACAGGTTGTTCAGCCCTATTTTCTATGCTCAGTTGCCCAAGGATTTGTTTTCTTCCAAGAGCAACAACAAAGCGTTCGGCTTACAAAAGTTTTGAGAGGTTTTTCTAGCCTTAAAGCAGGCAGTTCCACTAGGAAGACACCAGGTTTTCAAAGTGGAAGGGGCTCTGCAGACTATGGAGGGCTGGCAGGCTGTTACCTCTGGCTTTTCTCTTGAAATGATGACCTTTCAGGTATGCTGTGGCATGTTGGCAGTTTTGACAGGCTCTGGAGGTCTAACTGAGGATGTTTGAGGGCTCTGAGGAAAGATTCCGCTTCAGTGTTAACACCGTTTTACTTGATCATATTCATTAATAAAGTGCTTAAAGCCTAGAAAGGTCTTGACTCTTCCTACTTAAGCCTAAATAAAGATTAATATCCTTTCATTTAGTGTATATGTTTGTGTGGCATTTGATGATGTAGGACTTTGGTACAAAACTGTAACAAAATGCTTTTCCAGCATGTCATGTTCAAGTAAACACATATTTACTTGAAAAGAAAAAAGAAGACCCAAGACCTGCAGAGGATGTAAGTTAGCGAGTCTGCCAGCATCTCTTCCAAAACAGTGAGTAATAACAGTCTATGCAAGGTATAGTTGCTTCCCATAAAGGGAAAAAAACAAACCAAGCATATGTTCATACAAGTAACTTAAAGATGAAATGAAGGGTCCATCTCAATTATCAATACAATATAGACCGTGCAAGACTTTCTTTTGCCGTATGTCCTGTATGTGCTAGAGACTGTTCTTAATGTAATATGTTGAGCCACACATTTAAGCAGCACTGTATGAATAAAAGATACATAAATATCTGACTTATTCAACTTAGCAGTTCTCTTCACTGATGGAGTCAGCCTTGCGCCTGTAGACTCCTATGAAATTCTTAGTTATTCAACAGCTCTACTGCCTTCACAAACTTTATACTACTGCAGTAGCTCAAAGAAGAAGAAATAAAAACCCCAGAGTTTTTAGACAGGGCTTTCAAAACTGCCAGTAACACTTACAGAGCTTCTAGTGGTAGCCATAGACTTACGGCTTCAGATCTACACAAGTCTGTGGTGCTCTGTATACAACAAACATACTTGCTTGAAATGTCATTCCAGTCCTAATGTTTTTTCCTAGCTTCAAATTCCAAACAAGACAGGAATTCAGAGGTGTTAGATGCCCCATGGAGTGCCTAGAAAGAGACAGTCCTTACTGCAAAATTTTTTGAGGCTGCAAACATAGGAGAAAGAAAGTACCGTTATCCCCATTTTATAAGTACGGGATCGAGAGATGAAAGGACCTGCCTCTGTTATTCATGGAAAGATTATCATTGACTTCAGTGGGTGTAGTATCAGCCCTATAGCGGTATGAAACTTGGCTCCTAATTACATCAGGCCCACGTAGGCTTAGTTTCAGCCACAGTTCATTTTTATCGTCAGGTTGTTAACCTGTAAACCAAAGGTATTTCAACTGCTGACAGAGTCTGACTTGTGGTTCTAGGCTCCCAGGATGCTTGACTAAGAGAAACCCATGTCCAGTCACGTTTCGTTTGTGCTCCAAGTGTTTGGCTTCCATCAATGGTTTGGGATGGCCTGTTCCCTGCAGATTAAGAGGAAACAATATATGACGCACAGGCTTGTCTCACTCACTTCAAAGTGTGAGCAACAGTGATTCACCCACCTCCACAGAAATCTTTAAACCCTGTGCTGAGTTTCCTATTTTTCTTCTTGTGTCATAGATAGCATTGCTGTCTTTTGTTTTCTCCAGCCTACGTTCACCGACTTTGCAGAATTTTGAATCCAATCTGGCAATGAGGTTGGGCTTTTTTTCTTAAGGTGTCTTTGGGTTCCCATATTCTTTCATAGTTTACTTAACCAAACAGCATGTGTTTAAGTTTCTCAGTAACTCTGGGTGTTACCAAATAAGAATAATCTGCATAATATCAATGTGAAAGGGAAGCTTGTTATTCACACTTCATTATCATCTTGTCCCAACAGACAGCTGCTGTCACTGTTTGCCCTTTTCAGTGGAAGTGGGCTAAATTCATCCTAGTCACAGATGGGGGTAGGTGGCTGTGGTGCAGTCCCCATCCATTTGGAATATGACACGTTAGACTGAGTTATTCTTTTACAGAGCAGTGAAGCTTATTGAACAGAAAAGGTTAATTAACTTAACTAGTCTGAACTGATCCATGCAGGACATCAGCTGGGTCAGGAAGAACTTCCAAAAGTTTTTCAAAATATACTTTGTTAGGAATAACATGAAAAAACCCAATAATTACCTTATTATAAAAGTCTTGCCAGATAACACCACGGCTTCACTGGGAAGGATTTATCTGCTCTCATGCTTACAGTCCGATGCCAGAACTCAATGAACCTGGGTCACCCATGGCTGTGTAGGCTGTCGATCTTGTAGGCTAGTATGCAAAATGTGGATACCGTCACCACTGCTGCTGCTGCTTCTCCTATACCACTGTTTTTGAATTAAAGTGTCCGTGGCAGCTCTGCCCTGTGCTGAACCCAGTGCTGCTGATATGCATTAGACATGATCTAAGCATTCCCAGAAGACTGGGATCCTTGGGGGCCTTAGGCAATAGAATGCCTACTTTGTAAATCCCAAATGCACTTGGGGAAACAGTAGTCTACGTATTTAGTTCAGTCAATGTGTTAGTGGTGTAATTTTAAGCATCAAAGTGAATTTTGTAATGGAAATTTTGCGTACCTTAGTGGGGCAAACGTTATTGGGAAAATCACTTTTCTCTTTCTTTGATGAAATTCCTCGCAGTTGCACCATAAGTGCTTAGATGCTTTATTTGAATCTTGCTGAAGGCACCTGCTTGTCTGAGCTTCAGGTCTTCTGGGTGTCCAGAACTCTGCTTTGGCACATGCCCAGAACAGTTTAAACAGCCTGATAGCTATCTCCCACCTAAGAAGCTAGAAGTCTCCTGGGGGCTCAAACCTGTAGACATTCTCAAAAAAAACCACCTAGTGCACACCCAGAAGGCTCCTTGGAAAATACTTTGTGGGTGCTTTTTTAGAACAGACAGTGGAGGAGGATCTGCCACCCACCTTTCATACAATACTCTGTGGTTAAGCTGTTTGCTTAGAAAGTTAGACTCAGATTCAACACTTTGCTCTGACTGAAGGGCTTAAAGCCAACATTTCTCCAAGGAAAATGTCATCCCCAGGGGTGACATTGTTTAGAGGGGGAGAAATGGGGTTTCATGCACAGTCTCTACTCTTTCTCTTGAAGTTGTTTTATTGTGTAGCAGAAAATTCAAGTCACTGGACAGGCACCTCCACAGAGGTGCATTATTCTGTAGCCTGCACAAAGTAGGTTTGGGCAGAGCTCCCTCCTTTGAGGCCTGTTTATATGCTTTCTGGTCAACACCCTTTCCTTTCAACTCAGACAAGCAGGAGATCTGACTCTTGAAAGACTGGAAGAAATTAAATCTTGGTCTCCTACTTTGCCCTCTACAGCTTTGGTTGTACTAAATAGCAACATTTCCATCACCAGCACATTTCATAAGTATGCTTTTGGGAAGAGGAGATGTAGGCACCTACTTACAGGTTCTGTTCAGTGAATGTGAAGTAAGACATGTCTTAATCTTTGTATTTGCTATAAAGTAGCTGAAAGTGCCCAAGTGGTAAGTATGGTGAAAATGTAGATTTGAATCCTGTCTTGGGGCATCTAACCTTCCTTATGCTGTCTACATAAAGCCTCCACTCCAATGGCCAGTCACACAGGCTACAACTACCAATCTTTCATTATCCTTGATAGGACTTAATAATGCCACTTTGAGTTCCTTTCCACCTTAACCAACAGTCCAGCAGTTCTTTCATTTAGTGATATAATTTTGATGTTTCTAAGTACTCTTGTCTTTCTAGAACCATATATTTCTCACTTAACCTCAATTACATTTGACCTCTTTTGTAGACAAGGATTTTAAATCATTCACAATGGCAAGAAGGTTATATTCTACTGTATCTATGGCTTCTGTCTTTCCTCTTTTTCATGGATGTAATTTTTTTCCTTGCCCACTGAGAAAACACCGAAGTGGATTCTTGGTGGAGAGTGCGAGATCTCTAGATCCCTAACAAAGCAGAAGAAACCCAAGGGAAATCCAGAAAGCAGGAAGGGTTAGGCAGAGAGTGCCCTGGGTTTTGATATCCAGTGGAAGCTCTGTCTCTGAAGTGATGGTGGCAGCAGAAGATGGCAACAGCACAGGAGGGTCATGTCTGTGTGGGGAAAGAAAGGGTTGGCAGGAGCTGGGAAGCTTGAAGCAAGTGAGTTCAGGTGAGGGACAATGGGTGAGAAGTTGAGTTGGATGGACAGGAAAAACTAGGCCTTTGAGTTGCTGGGAATCTGGGGGTTAGTATGGAAGGATGAGAAAAGGGTGTGTGTTAAGTTCAAGTGGGAGGGATTTTTCTGCAGAAGAGTGGAGGGAGGGTTAGGAGAAGTCAGGACATAGCCAACACTTAAGAGAGCAAAGTGTAAGATCTGGGAACTGTGCTGGGGAGGAAATTTCCTCTCAGGAAAAGGACATCTGATGTATTGGGAGCTGGTTGAGGCCTCTGTGGAAATACAGTGACTAGGAGACGAATACTTTGGAGGAAAAGAGGCTCTGAGATCACACTGAGTGGGATTAGGGGAATAGAGGCAGTCTCTCATCTTCCCCTCCTTACTGCTTTCACCTCTAGGGTCCTCAAAATTCCTACATGGGAGCAACGATGCATACAAAGGAGAGCAGCAACACCTTCATGCTGCATCAGTCTTTGATTGTGAGAGAGCTGTTTGAAGGTAGTGACCATGTGGGTAGTCTGTTAATGTCTCTGGGTGACTTGTTCCAGTACAAAAACCAGAGCAGCTGTGGCATCTCCAACCCTGGAGGACTCCAGCACCTAGCTGGACAAGGCCTCAGCTGAGCTGATCCAGTATTTACGATAGTTCCACTTTGAGCTGGGGATTGCTCTATAGGTGACCTCCAGAGCTCCTTTCCCACAGGGTTTCCCATGGTCCTTGGTTCTAGGAATCTAGAAAGCTTTTAGTCATAGAGGCATCCTTACCTTTGACACCTTACACTATAGCAGTCTCATTCTGTTTCCCTTCATTTTTGTTCAAGATGACAGATATGGGTATCTGCATTATCCCATAATGTTGATGTTCCCATAGGCTCGCAATAATGTATTCTGAGTTCACATTTCTGTAACTGAAAACAATATAATTCAGAGAATACAAAGACGACCCAAGGGATTTATGTGCCTCTTGCTAAATTCATTTTACAGATCAGGTGTCCTTCTAATCTCTCCATTTTGTCCCTCAAAATCATCACTTCTGCTTGACCTGCCTGTAGGCCAAAGGTAAAGGTGCCTTGGATTCTTTCCGGATCCTGTTAAAGGCCATTTCTGAAGTCATAAATGTAGTTTGCTGAAGAATAAAGGCACACCTTTTCCTGTATGAATTGATATATAGCTCTTTTGCAGTGATCACAGCTGAAGCTGGTGAGATTGTTTGGACCAAATGTACTTTCCTTTCTAAGCACATAGGAGCTTTTGTGGAATCAGAAAGACTTTTCTTATGTTTCCTACCAAAAAACCCACTCTCCAAACCGAATGAAAAAGTAAAGTAGGGACAATTACAATATTTCATTGATTTGTTTTGAAAACCAGGAGGTATGAGGTAGTGCCTGAACCTGCACTTGGTCCCTTCAGCTTCAGCCGCACCTCTGAGGCACTGGCTTTATAGCCCAGTCACCAGGGCTCCCTCTGCTCTTGTGGAGCCACCAAGTCTCCCTGCCACCCTGAGAAAGTGCCCAACTTCCTCCTGCGACATTAGAGGGACTCTAAGGTGACTAACCCCCTAATTTACATGCCTCACATAGGTGATTAACATTAGGTAGGATGAATTGTGGCTGCAGTGTATCATTGAAACATCTTACCTTACTTTCCAGATCAAAGTATCTCGTGTTTTTGTTCTGATGAAACGGTTTGGTACTTAACAAGAGGAGCACGTAAACATTCGACATACTAATTAGAGAAGCCAGCAGCTTACTGTATCTTTCCATTATCCTGCAATCCTGTTTCAACTAATATGTTATGGCATGTGTTTTATTATGGGCTTCCACAATCGAGCCATAAAATTAAGTAAATATCTGTAACTGTAGTTGTATAAATGATATTACTAAGTGTGAAAAATTTTGGGCTGGATTGAAATCAGAATTCCCCTCCAAGTTAATTTTAAAAATAAAAATGTAAAACTATTTATTCTGTGGGAACTTTTAAAATGTTTGGTTTAGTTGTGACTTAACACCAAAACAAATTTTGAAATTTGACACGAACTGTGTTCACAGTTTTAACCAGCCTTCCTGTCACAGCAACAAGAGAGCCATTTGACTATCAATTCTCATCTTTAAGACCGAGTGAAAGTAATGAGAAATTCCAGTGGTCTTTGTTGGTAGTGGGCCAATGGACTGTATTACCACTCAACTGCTGGATACTACCCAAATAATTTGGCTTTAAGATGCAAAAGTAAGCTAACTAAGTGTTTAAGGATGTGATGAATACTCTTCAGAAAAATTCTAGGTCAACATATACTAAATGGATAATAAGTACGGCTGCTTACTAAAGCATTTTCTAACAATAGTAAGAAAGTCACCAGAAACTTATTCAACCTTCAAAAAAAATTAAAAAATGAAAACTTACATTGGTTTGAATAGAATATAAGCTGAAGGACACACACAAAAAATGCATTTACTATATTGTTTGACTATGCAGTATGCAACTAAAAATGTTATGAGTGTTTTCAGAGTATCTACCATTAAACTAAACAAAAGCATGCTGTGACTTGATTGACCTATGCATCAGTGCATGCCGATCCATTTGAGTTATTTCACAGTTTGGGAACAATCTCACATAATCCTATACGTATGCTTACTTCATTTGGTTTTTGAGTTAACTTGCCCTTCTTTTGAATACTACACATAATCTTCAATGTTCAGCCGGCAAAATGATTTATAAACAGTGATTCTCAGTAAAACAACAGCTCTGCTGCTTCTCGTTGGCAAGGGGCTGGCACTGATATCACTGAATTTCTTGTAAAAGTCCGTTTTTTCCGAACAGCAAGAAATCTCTAATGCTATGTTAAAAGGAGATGTTGTGGTTCTGTTACAGATAACAGATTCGACAGTCAGCAGTGGACCGTGCTCACAACTATGTAATCAAGGTGGTTTGTAAGTTGAGAAACATCACGGCCACATGCAGAGGAGGTGGCTTGGCATTTAGCAGGAATCTCCATCCTGCAACTGTCAAATCCACAATCACAATCCATCACGCAGAATAATGTCTTCCTCCTTCCTGTTCACTCTATGGTCTAAGCATGATTTTCCATCTTGAATGCGCCCAGTCTTTTACATGTGTTTTATTTTATTGTACAGAATCAGATACACACTATGATATCATTAGAAAGTAAATATTTATTAGTCTTCATTAACAGAAATACTCCCTGTATTGGCATCTGACACTTGAAAGTAATCATTTATTTTACATGTTATGGTATATATTGTGGTGTCACAACAGGTGATAACTGATTTTTTAGCAATGGTCGCTGCTGGGGTGAATGAGTACAAGGTGATAAGATAATCCTTACCCCTCCTCACTTGTCTGTGGTAGAAAAGGGATGGAAATAGGGAAAATAACAGAATTCCATTTCAGGATTTATCAGTACATATCCAAGGTATACCTGAGAAAGTCTGCAGTCCTGATGAAATAGCAATTTTTAACACCTACAGAAAAAATTTCACCTGAATGTCTAAAAGCGCTTTAAACATTATACACTTCCAGTAGCAAATATATTAATATAATTTTTTTTTTTTACCTCTAATAACAATAAGTAACATTTAGTATTGCCTTGCAAGAACTGCCTTAAAAAGAACCCCTTGATATACTCCAGATGCTTAGCCAAACAAAATCTTAGAAAGACAAATGTGTTTATCAGCAGTCTCCAGGGAGTTAATTTTATGCTGAGTTAGAATGCAGTGACTGAAAGTAAATAATTTTTAAGTGCGTAGAGCATAGAGACTTTCTTTTACTTTTCAGTGCTGAAACTCTTTTTTTTTTTTTTTTTTTGCTTGATCCTTTTGGGGTTGAAAGTAGGATTCCTCCAAGCTGTTTGCAAATTAAGGTCTGAAGAAGAATTAGGAAACAAATGTGTTTACTGAGTGAGATTGCCCTGGTTTCGCCTGGGATACAGTTAATTTTCCTTCTAGTAGCTGGTATAGTGCTGTGGTTGGGATTTAACATAAGAATAATGTTGATAACGCGTGGATGTTTTAGTTGTTGCCAAGCAGTGCTTATACTAAGCCAAGGACTTTTCAGCTTCCCATGCTCTGCCAGCGAGGAGGTGCACAAGAAGCTGGGAGGGAGCATAACCAGGGAAGCTGACACAAACTGGCCAAAGGGATATTCCATACCATATGACATCATGCTTAGTATATAAACTGGGGGGAGCTTGCCAGGGAGCAGTGATCACTGCTTGGGGACGGGCTAGGCATTGGTTGGCGGGCGGTGAATGGTTGCATCACTTGTTTTTTCTGGGTTTTATTTCTCTCCTTCTTTTTGTTGTTTTCCTTTTCACTATTATTATTTTATTATTATTACTTATTTCATTACCTTTTTTTTTTTTCAATCATTAGACCATTCTTACGTGAGTTTTCTTAGTTTTGCCCTTCCGATTCTCTCCCCCATCCCACTGGGGAGGAGGGGGCAGGGAGGGTGAGTGAGCAGATGTGTGGTGCTTGGTTGCTGACTGGGGGTTAAACCATGACAGTCCTGCCAGGTTACAGGGTTTAACATAGCAAGAACTCCTTGTTGCTAGCCAGTTCATTGCAATGTTAAACCCTATATCCTGGCCCAAAGGGACCAGGGATGGAGATTGCCATGGAAACACCTTTAAATTATTGTAACCCTTGCACTATACCAGCTATTAGGAGGAAAATTAACTCTATCCCAGCTGAAACCAGGACAACTGAGTAAGATTAAGTCCATGCATGAGCAGGGGAACAGGAAGGATCATAAACCAGAGAGACCAGTTCAAACCAATTTTCACAGAACTCCTCCCCTTAGTAACATTACTGTAAGTTACAAATATTACATCAGCAGAACAAATGATTATTTGCTAATCCATGATTCACAAGGCCAACCATTGTTAAACAACACCCTTTGGACACTGATTAACCCTTTGTGCTCCATCACATGTACTACATTACCAAATGTTAAGACGCAAAGAAGCTATGAATGAAGTGTGCCAAGAGGCTAGTGATTATGAAATCGATAAAATACATATAGACTCCTTTATACAAAGAACTGGCAAAGGTGGCAGGTAATCAAACCTGGCATGAGTCATAGAACAAGAGCAGTGCAAAAACCTTGCCATAGCCCTGTTTAGTTAATGTATTACATCACTGATAATTCATTTTCTGGAAACTGTGCTGAACTTCTCATGAAGAATGTTAATTATGATAACTTCATTGATGAGTACATCTGTAATTAGGGAAATGGACTTGGGCAACCACAGTCATATCATATAAAGACACTAACATCTGCATCTGCTTAGACATCTAATTTTTTTCTATCCCAATGAATACTCTTGTTAGAGGACAGAAATACCTCTGGAGATTAATGGATGCATAGAGTGTACAAAGGTGTCCTAGGAACCACAAGCAGAACATACTACCAAAATCAGAAGATAGGAGAAGGAACTGTTTAAGGAGAGATCTTTATTAGTGTTTTAGTTTGAGTAGGAAGTGTTACTTTGAGGGGAATCTCCTGACTGCCCCTACCTAGTATAGAATCATAGAATCAGAGAATGGTTTGGTTTGGACCTTTAAAGGTCACCTAGTTCCAACCCCTCTGCCATGGGCAGGGACATCTTCAACTAGGTCAAGTCACTCAAAGGCCCTGACCTTGAATGTTTGCAGGGATGGGGCATCCACAACCTCTCTGGGCAACCTCTTCCAGTGTTTCACCATCATCATTGTAAAAAAATTTCTTCCTTATACCTAGTCTTAATCTACCCTCTTTTAGTTTAAAACCATTACCCCTTGTCCTATCACTCCAGGCCCTATTAAAAAGTCTGTCTTATAAGCCCCTTTCTTATAAGCCCCCTTTAAGTATTGGAAGGCTGCAACAAGGTCTCCCTGGAACCTTCTCTTCCCCAGGCTGAGCAACCCCAACTCTCTCAGCCTTCCTTCACAGTACAGGTATTCCATCCCTCTAATCATTTTTGTGACCCTCCTCTGGACCTGCTCCAACAGTTCCATGTCCTTCTTATGCTGAGGGCTCCAGAGCTGGATGCAGTACTCCAGGTGGGGTCTCACCAGAGCAGAACAGAAGGGCAGAATCACCTCCCTCAACCTGCTGGCTAGTGAAGCTTTGGTTTGCATCATGGAGCCTCTCAAGGCATGCAAGCTGGATTCCTTTTGGATGACACTAACTAGAAAACATGCTCTAGAAGACTACCTAACAGCCTCGAATTGCTAATGGAAATTCAGTCAACAGGACCAAACTAGAACTAGTCTAACATTAACACCCTGAAATGTGTGCAGCACCTATTCCCGTTGCTCTGTATTTGCTAAAGCAGATGTAGCCTTAGACACCTCAGGTTTTCCGATGCTCACTGCAGAGTTCTGAGAGGAGTCAATAAATAGTCCAGAACCACCTCATTGCAATTTGCAGCTATTCCATTTGTCTGCGATATGTGCGATTTTTGTCTGCTGTCTTAGAAAGATGTTATGTTGCGAGAGCCCTGATTGCCTTTAGGAATGTTCGTTTATTCTGATCACTTGTAGGTGAGTATTCTCCTATGCACTGTTGAATGTAATTAGGCTACTGGTTGTGCTGGTTGGGGTTTTCTCCATAGTACCTGATTTCCTTTCTTTTTTTTTTAACTTTTGCTCTTGCTTGTGTTCAGAATTAAAAATGCAGTAAGAGTATTGAAGGGTCCTGAAAAAAGTATGTTTGCTTTTAGAGAAAGTTCCTATGGAAACTGGAGCATTAGTTGATTTCTTTGGGGCAGAGTTAGCACTGTGCGTGCAGATGATCCTCTTGACTTTGTGTTTTCTTGGGTTTTTTATTATGCCAGGTAGTAATGGATTTCATTGAGGTAAGTGATTGTACAAAAGATGTAAATTACTTCCACTTTCTGTCTGCAAATGATAGGGGATCCTTCAGTCTATTTGTAAAGATTTTAAGTATAATTGCAAAGGAAAAAGCATCTCATGAGAAGCACGTCTGAATTCAGAATAGTCCTAAATAAGTCAGGATAGGTTAGTCAGAGAAGTCTCCACAAGCCCCAAATCAGACAAGTGTCTGTTCCCCACAAGTCTGAGTGCACAGGATTCAGCTCAGCCAAATTTATGGTGTTTGCAGTGTAGATATCTGCACCCCAGTCAGGTGTTAAGCTCCTATTAAAGTTAATAGAGAGTTTGAAGGTTGCTTAAGCACAGTCTTCTAGTGCCATCTGAGATGCCATCAAGACTATGTGATATCTGCATGAAGCCTGCAGATAAGACACAAGACTCATGCTCTAGGGATGACCCATGTTCTTCTGGAGCAGCCTAAGGGCGACAACACAGAGCATTTAAGACATCAATAAGACATCTATGTTTAGGACACTGAATTGGACCTCAGCTTTTTTCCTTGACTCTGATGGGAAGTTGGACAAGCTCAGATATAGACACCTGTGTTGCAGAGCTTAAATTCAGGCAAGCTGAATTCTACCCAATATCTCATAATGAATGCAATGGAAGTGGTAAACAAGTGCTGGCAGTGTGAAGAATAGCCCTATTTACAGGAAAGAAAGGACAGAGGTAGGTTGTGGTACTATTAATGAACAGGAATGGCATATTTACATGTGCTGGAAATAGAACTGTGCAAATAATGGATGTTGGGGTTTGGTGGTTGAGCTGAAAGTTATATAATACATTCCTTTCAGTTAACCTGAAAGAGATTTATTTTGTGTGTGTGTATGTGTGTGTGTGTGTTAACTAATATAAGGAACATGTGTCTCATCTGGTTAGTTAATGACCAGGAACTAGATTTCTATGTAGCCTGTAGCCATGGGTTAAGCATAGTAGCTATGGTCCTGTAGCTGTGGATTATAAAGCTTAGAATGGGATGCTGGGCAGGAACCTCTGGATCATGAACTGAAAATTACCATGCAGTGATATGACAGGAAATAATAAACAATCTTATTTCACAGCATGATTGGAAAGCTTATCTGCTATATTTCATATTTTATGGGTTCTACTCGTCAACTCTTACTTTGGACTGTATTCACTTGAAGTGCCACAATACTTATTCACCTACGTGAGTGAGCAAAAGTGATTCATCATGCAAAAAGATTGTGAAACTGGATGGTATCTCTTATGTATCTACGTGTTCACCCATCTCCAAAATAATCATCCAAACCCCATCATTTGAAGGGTATATGAGGCAGATTTTTATGCTCTGACATCAGATTTAGACCTGAAAGTTTGTTTGGTTTAATTATATCGTTAAACTGGTAAAATCTGTCAGTCTAAACACACAATCACAGTTTTGGAAGTACTAAAACTGCTGCAGGTTATGCCCATTCAGGATCTAGTATAAGCTATAATAGCATTAAAACTTGCATGCCAGTATAACTGCTTTCACCAGAACACATAACTGTGCTCATAAAGCTGCTGGGTTTTACCTACTCTGAGTAAAATGGGGATGTGTTTGTGAATAAAATGAACAGACTTTGAGTCCTGATCAACATGAACAATCTATACAGGGAAAAAAAAGTAAAAATACCTGTGATATTAAGTTCATACCCATGAACAGTTTAAAGCTACAAATATTTAGGAATATATAAGTTGAAATTTTCACAGAAGATACTTGTTGATACTTCATATTATCACACGGAAAGTTGTGCAGTTGGCAGCAAAAGTTGCTTTTCCTTAAGAAAAGAAAAAGTTATATTAATATTTACTTGATTGCCTGGTAAAAGTAATACTACAAAAGAATATTGCAAAACCTCGGAGGCTTGGCATGCTTTTCTGTGTGGGTGGAAAAATGTTGTGCCAAAGCCAAGCTGGAATGAATCATGAATCTGTAGCATAAAAAATATGCTAGAAGATCTATATTATTTTAAAAAGATGACAGCTAGAATAATAAAGCTGTGGGCCTTACAAGTATATGCAACATAAACTTGTTGCTGGAATAATATTGGATAACATATCACTCAGGACAGGCTTTGATTGCAAGGACAGCAGTAGGATTTTGGCCTTCATTCACAAGTTTAGGCTCTGAACTGAGGTGTTGAAGTTAGTAGTCCCATCACCCAAGACATTCTCCAAGGGAATTCAATGAGGCTGGGATTTCCTCCACCCTGTAAGTTCTAAGGGAGGTATTAAGGGGCATATTAAGGGATATAACTTAATTTCTTTCACTGCATCCTGTATATTAATGATAAGTGTCAAAATAATGTCCGACAGGTTAAGCCAGGAGAGGTTGGCAGATGGTCAGGTTTCTTTAGCCTTTATGCTTCTCATGTCTCAACACTTACGGGACAACTTCGGGGAAAGGCACACAAAATTTGATTGCTGTGCTGACATCCCATCTGTCTTCCTATCAACATAATGCCATAATTACTAGGTTGAAATAAAGATGCATGTAATGCCAGGTAAAAATATGAGTGTGTTGATCTCATGCATAAGCATTTGTGCATGTTTATGAAATAATGCTGTCTAAAAGAAAGGCAGGGACCATCTCCTCACCTGGAAGCCAAGTGACACTCTCTGGCTTGAATCAATGCTGCTTAGAGCCAGTCCTTTTTACAGCAGACTCATCCCAGAGATCGCATGGAGGGACAATCATGGAATCATAGAATGTTTTGGGTTGGAAGGGACCTTTAGAGGTCATCTAGTCCAACCCCCCTGCAGTCAGCAGGGACACTGCTAACTAGATCAGGTTGCTCACAGCCCCATTCAACCTGACCTTGAATGTTTCCAAGGATGGAGCCTCTCCTACCTCTCTGGGCAACCCCTTCCAGTGTTTCACCACCCTCATTGTAAAGAATTTCCTCCTTATATCCAGTCTAAACCTACCCTGCTTCAGTTTAAAACCATTACCCCTTGTCCTGTCACAGCTAGCCCTGCTAAAAAGATTGTCCCTGTCTTTCCTATAGGTCCCCTTTAAGTACTGAAAGGCTGCAATCAGGTCTCCCTGCAGCCTTCTCTTCTCCAAGCTGAACAACCTCAACTCTCTCAGCCTGTCAATCTTAAGGACAGGAACAAGGAATGAGCTAAGATTCAAGCAGTGTGGCCATCAAGAGTCTGGTGAATACATTCACTAGCAGATTGTGTAAATCTACCCATTGTGACTTATCATAGACAAACAGGCATTGCAGATAATCCTAGTTATTAAAAGGTATGTTATGTAAATGTACCATATACACTTACCCTATCCACTGTTCTAGTCCTGTGTTTCTACTTTTTATAACAATCATTAAAACATATTCACCAACTGACAAACATAGAACTGTGTTTGAAGCATTTATTTATTTGCAAAATTCTGTCATATTTTTAGAATTCAAGTCAAAGCACTTTTTGAATGGACCACCTTAAGAAAAGAGGAAGCAGAAATAGCAGATACATGGAGAATTAACTTCACTGGTGTACCTTAGGGCCCAAAATTTTTATTTCTTTTAAAAAAAAAAAAAAAAAAGAGATGAAGGGTTGGAATTAAGGAATTTTTTTTAAATTCACTGAGAACAGAGTAGTTGGGAACAAAAAAAAAAGTATACTCCTTTTAGAAAGGAGACAGAAAAATAACAAAGAAGAGCAGACAGATCAAAACCCAAGTAGGATTACACTGAGAAGCACACGTGAATGGGACGAGCGGGATGTGCTTGTGCCCTTGTAGCTGTTACTTGCAGCTACTTCTCCCTGCCTCATGCATATGCGTGAGTAAGATCCCAGGGCTTTTATCACTCACCCTGTCTGGATTTGAGGCCACTCCCCAGGCAGGCTCATTTGTCAGGAGCTTTGGCTGGGCATCACGAAGTGCATTTGGCCTCCAGGTCTTCACTTGAGGAATCTTGCTCCAGGGTCCAAATTCTGGTGCTCTCGCTGTCATCAAACAGTCCCTTATTTCCCAATCCATTCACTATCTCTCAGGTCTCAATTTGGCCCTCAATTAGTAACACAGATTATTTATAATACACTCCGATTTTTATTGACATCAGAGAAATTCAGTCTGGGTGACATCTCCGTGTGCTACTTCTAACGATTGAATGAATGAGTAGTTGTGAAGAGGTGGGGGAAACTGAAGAACTCTTGTGCTACATCCTTGTCTCTGTAACTGAAGTACAGCAAGTCCTGCTCAGCTCTGATGCATTTGTGCCTTTGCATCCACTTAAATATTCTAATTTATTTTACCATTGGTTATTTATTATAGGCTTTATAATTCCATAAACATGAGCTCACTTTAAAACACATGACTGGATTAGGGTGCTGGTGGTATTCACTATAAATGAAAGTTTTAAGCTTTGCAGAGCTTATATGTATGTTCAGTACAATACATAACAGAGCTTTTTCTCTCTTTTTTTTTTCATTTCACATAAAGCTAGGAAAAACGTGTTTCCTATCAACAGTTTTTATAAGAAAAGGAAACACATTTTAAAAATATATATTCAAATAACATTAAAAAGAAAAAGTATAAGAAATACAAAGTCTAGAGAAAATAGTTAATCACAGTATTTCTACCAAACAACCTTTTTTGTCAGCTGTATTCAATCAATACAAGATCAGGGAATGAATACAAGAAAGCATATGGATGGGTAGAGCATACTGTCTGTAGTTATCCTAACAGTGAATACAACTGTACCTCCAGCCTAGTACTGTAATCAACTGCTTCTACCATCATTGACCATGGGCAACATTTCTTCTGCAGAAGCAATGTCTCCACATTCCCTCAGGAAATTCCCACAGGACTTTCTGATCATTTTAATTGTACTTGTTAGAAATTTCATACTGTTTTCTTTCAGAAATTTTAATTTGCTCTTCTGTGTTTGTAGCATATTTGGCAGTAGATGAGGTTTTACATGTTCATCAAAAAGCAGTCCTTCCCAAAAGCCCCCACACAATTTCTCTCAGAGCTTGGTGTTCCCTATCCTGCTCAAAGACAAAATGTGAGTTTCAACTTTTCACATCTCTTCCAGAACCCAGAATCAGCGAGCAGATGAATGGTGAGTGAAACAGTTCATATTTGCCTATGTCTGAATGAGCTACATCAAATATTACCATTTTTTATTCTTATGGAAGGAGCCTAGAGCTAGAATCCAAAGTTTTGCTAGGAGGTGGCTTGGATATACCTCTGCCCTTTGAAGATTTTCCCTTTCCTAAGCTGATACTCTTTCATTTAGCAGTGGGTTCCTTGGTAGGAAACTTGCTGGAAAACAACAGAAACGTATCAGCCAGAAACTCCAGCTAGTTGTAGACATAGACATAGTTGTATCAACAACCAAAATGGGGACAGCAGACAACAACTTCTATGGGAAGGAGATTGTGATAGCGTATACATAACCCTGACATGATAGCAGCCCAGGAATAAGAAGGGACAAGGCAAATTAATTTCCCGAGCTGTGACCAAGCAAGACAGCTAGAGACAACTGGTAAAAAAAACCAGTCCCAGACAGATGCATTCAGTAGTTTGAGGTTCTGCAGGTCATCAAGGAGGTATGTAGGGTGCAGGAAGCTGTTAAAAGAGTGCCGAGGTGTAACACAAGGAACCTTCACAAATCATTTGTTCATGCAGTGACTGATATCATATAACTTTCCTTCCACATCCACCTTTGTCAGCGTCCTCGGAGAGGCTAAAAGCATAAGAAATACTAGGCCAAATAAGACAAATATCCCCATAGCTCTGTCTTTGATACCACCCAGGAGCAGTTGCTTAGAATAAGTTTCTATAAACGAGTAGGGTACCTATTCTTAACAGTTTTCTGTATTTTTATGATCAGAAGAGTTTGGAGTTGTATCAAAATCATTGTACTTAACAGCCACTGATGAACTTTTCTGCCATGTTTGTCTAATTCCACTTTGAACCCATTCATGTTTTTTCCCCTCTGCATTATATACATGGAATACATACTCAGGCATTGTACGAAAAAGTTCTATGACCCCTCTGCTAGTAGCTTAATTAGATGGCCTCCCTTTTGTCAATTTTATGGGAATAGTGCATCCCTAACTCACAGTCGTAGACACCTGTATAATTTCTATTCTCCATTAACTGTTCTTCAGTGGGAAGAATCCTTTTTTCGGTAGTTACACTAAGGGGTAAGGAACATAAAGAAGAATAGATGATAAACACAGATGTAGGAACTGGAAGTATGATGAGTGCCCTAAATGGTGAATGTATTGTTACTATTAGTCATCCATTTAAAGAAAAAAATGTCTAATTCTTTAGTCTCAACTAGATAAAATAGGTGCCTTTGTCCTAATTTTTTCATAGCAGAATGAGATTCAGAGAGGGCTGTATGAGGTTTCTGTGTTGTGGTCCTGTCCACCTGAACCCAAACACTGGACCTTAATCCAAAGCAAGGGCTTCATTTTCTTGTACAGTCAGATGCCTATGGAGTCCGTGGCTATAGAAGAATTTCAAAGGGACATCCAACCTGCTTAGGTTAGTCATGTCTCCATGCTTTTTTTAATGTTTGAGGTAATGTTTGTCATATTGGTGGCTGCTGCATGTACAATTACTAGGTGCTTAACTCTGCACACATCATGTAAGAAATATAGAACTTTATAACCTGTACTCTGAGAACAAGACACACTGAATTATTAATTTAGATCACTTGAATATCAGGTCTTTTTTCTGAATATTTTAATGTAATTTTATTTTAAAAAGAGTGTAAATATTCCAGTGCAAATTCTGTGCTGTTAGGTGCATCAGGAGCCAATCCACTGTAAAGTTAAATGTACATATTTAATTGCATTTACATTCCTGGGTTATTTTTTTTTTTTTCAAGTGACAGAACTACATGATAAATGATATACTTTTTTTTAAAGTAAACATTAGAATATGTTAACTTATAAACATTCTGACAACCTTGGTGTTAATAGGGAAGATCTCCACTGATCCATATATTTTCTAATTCTGGTGGGCCTATCCCCAAAAAGAGTGAGCTTGTCCTCCCATGGTTATTATTGGCCTTTAAAACTACATCTGCACTCTGACAGTCCTTACACCCCACTGAAAGTTATGAGAGATAGAGCAGGAACAACTTTCCCTTGAGTCTTGCCTATGACTCTGTGACTGCCAGATAGAAGCCCTTGGCAGAATCCTCTTCTCTGAGCTGCAGGAAACCAATTTTTTTTTAGTAAATACTTAGTTATGTGTTTGTTTAGTTAGAGATAATGTTAGTGCATAGCATCCTGTTCATCGCTTAAAAAACAGTAAAAACAGTTTTTGTAATGTTAGGTCAGGGAAATGTTTTTTCCGTTATTGAGGATTGTTCTATAACTAAGCAAAGTATTCTGATTTAAAGAACTGCCTTTCTCACCCTTCAGTGATGCTAAAACAATGGTCCACAGAAATACTTTTTGGCCTTCAAGAGGGGCATGTTCCAGAAGAATGTTCCATGTCCCATTCCTTCCCCCAAAAGTCATAGGAAGCTGAATAATATTGCTGCAAACATTTCCTTTCAGTTTAGAAGTGCTGGAGTCCATGCTCCACTCCAAGGTTTGCCGCAGACCCAGTCCTTTTTAGGAGTCTTGATGTGAGCTTTGGCTCAGACGGGCTCCTGTGTGCCTCCTTAACCTTCTTAAGAAAGTTTCAGGGCACCAGAAAAGCAGCCAAGTCCTCCTTCACACAATGTCCTGACCATGGCTGGAAAAAGCATTTTTCCTCAAGGGACTGAAAGGGTGGATTGCATTCCTTGGCCCCTGGAAGGGAGAGGCTTCATGTAATTCTCAGTAGGTAGCTCATGGCTCATACTTGGAAGGAGAGCTGTAGGCAAAAATAGTCGCAGCAGTAGTGTCAGCCTTCCCCTACAACAGGTTTTTTGGTAGAGGAGCACTGATAACACATCACTTAGGACTGTTAACAGAAGAGTTTGACCCACAGGCAAAATTTCACACTTGCATCCTCTGCAGTGCCAGGTCACATAACTGTACTGGCTGAGCTGCACTTGCCACTTCTATCGTATGTAGCCTGTGGTATGCAGCTACAGTAATGAGCCTTTTCTTAGTGCTGAAAGGAGCACGTAATTCAGCCTGTTGAGGTTATCTCCTCCATGAAAGAAACATTTTCCATCTTCTAAACATGACAGTGAAATATTCCCAGTTCATTCAACTACTTTGTGCCTTTAAAGGCAGTACTTTTAGACCCCAGAAAAGGACGAAGAAGTGCTGCCGTGGCTCTTTCCTACTAAGCCACCTGCAATAAAAATTTCAGAGCTAGGTCATCAAAACTGAGGTGTGCATGAAGTTTAGAAGGGGAGCTCTCGTGGTGAGCAGCAACTCCAGTGAAGAAGGGAATGGCAAGGAGTATCTGCAGAATGACAACCTTGTTGGTATGCCTGCACTGCCAAATTACTTAACTTTCTTTTTTTTCTGCAGGTTGGTCATATCATTCATATATTTGTTAAATAATTTTCAATATCTCTTCTATACTGAAAAAATTGATTTCCTCTGAGATGATAACCAGTTCTGGGGACAGTTCACTTCAGGGACTGATGTGAATACAGACATATCTCCACCAAATTTGTTTCCCTCTGTCCTCCACAGTTGTGCCCCAAGCATCCCCAAATGAATATGTGCCATATTGCAAGACGTAACACATACCCTCATAATCACCCTGATAAAGCACTGTTCTACTGGCTGTAACGCAACACTCATATCAGACGTTGAACTGAAAAAATGCACACAAAAATGACTGGTATGCCTTAGAGCTCCAAGGGAGCTGTGGTGTTCCCACTTGACACAAAGGAGGTCGAAACCAACATGGCCAAGAGGGACCCTGCAGTACTTGGCCTGGTGGGCCACAGTTCTCTTTTTTGGGAGAATGCCTTTGGCAGATGTTTCCCATGAACCCCTAAACCATCCTTTCATTGGCCTTAAAAGAGGTTCAAATTCCTGAAACATTTTGGCAAGACAAGTAGCAAATATCTCAGGGCTGCTTTCTTCAGGTGGAGATACTAAAGAATTCCTGAGATGACAGAGAGAGAACCCTGTCTCACATACCCTTGGATATCCTCACATACTAGACTTAGTTCACTTGGATAAGCTGGTTAACAAATGAATACTGAAGCTGGTGAGAAATGTGTGTTGGATGCTGACAGATGTAATACTAACCCCTAAAATACATACTGTTAAGAAACTATTATGAAACTCATGTGTTTTTATCTTTTCCTTTGCCCACAAAATAGGGAAATGCTGGCACAGTAAGGCCACTGAATTCCATAAGGACGGAGTCATGTTTATGTCTCATGTTAGAGCTTTTACGTACGTTGGTCTCATCCTTACTTTTGCACCAGATTACATATTTCATTATTCTTTTTTCAAAACCTGACTCTGACACAATAAAGCCAGATGGTTTATTCTGGATATACACAGAGCTCTTTTTAAAATGAGGATAGCACCAAAGTTTTCAGTTTCCCCAGTGTTGTTTGGCAGTTTCACGGATAGGACGGAAAGTCAGACAGTTAGCCAGAGGCTATTTAAGTGGGTGTCTAATTGCATTAAGTTTGTTATGAGCTAACCAGATTAAATCTACCAATTCAGGTTAGAGATCATGCCACCACCAGAGTGCCGGCAGCCTCTGTGGCTTCCCTGAGAAGTGTGCCTATCTCTGAAATCTGGAGGAGACTGGGGATCAGGCCATAGATTTACACATTATTCTTTGGCTGAAAAATTAAAATCTAAAGCTTGCGTTCACAGAGCTGTCCTGTAGCCATTATCTAAGGTAGTCTCCAAGTACTCTCACCTCCTACACATCAGGTCATTGCTTGTGAGTCATGGCAGCAGAAAGCATGAGGATGTCAAGAAAGGATGTCAGCTATGGAAATTTCCATTACTAGGGTTTCCCTTTGGCAGAATAAAATGGCTGCAGTAACTGTGAGGATTCTCTGAGATGTTGCCCTACCATCTCCTTACTCTCCTTCTCACTGCCATGGAGTTTTATAACTTCTGAATTCTGTAATGGCAAAAAAAAATTCAGTCGGTGCAACGAGTGGAGAAGCTTTAGGGTGCAGGTGCAGGCTCAGCGGATGTGGCTGGTTAAAATAATCCAAGTATCAGTGTGTGAAGTTCAGGCGTGCCAAGAGTGCAAATGGACAAAGCATCTGAAACAACCCTGGTTACTGCAGGGTAAGTAATGACTTTGGCTTGCCAAAGGGAAATCCTACTCACTGAAATTTTCCACAGTCTTCATCATTTCTTGTCTTCATGAGAGCCATACCAGCTCTAATGAATAATAATTGCAAGGTCAACCTTTGATTTTATTATCTGTTGTTTGCTGTAAGAATTTGAAATCTAGGTGTTGACAATGACCTACAATAAAATCAACTGACTTGACCAGTTTGTTCTCACTTGTGGGCCTGCTGAAAGGAACATGAAGTTTAAATGGTGCAATCTGCATCAAGAAATCAAAAAGTAAAGTGAGAACTGCCCCTTTTTTTTTTCAGACAAAGATGAAAATTAGTTGCTAACCTCACTGACAGAAAATAATGGTTTCTGCATTTTTCTTAGATGTTGTGTTGTTATTGGACGTATTTTCAATGCACTGTATGAAGTAATGCTTAACGTTTCTTAAGAAATAAGCCTGGGGCATGTTCATAGTTGGCATGGTGGAGAATATTTTTAGTGGAAGAGGGTGGTAATGTGCTGATGATGTACATGATAAGATAAAGAGAGAAAAAGTACATTTTTCTGCATGTTTAAACTTTTAAAATTAGAAAATGTGATGATTCACTTGAAAAATGACACTGGGAAAACAGGCCTAATTTATAAATTGACTTGCCTTTTTAACTGGCACTCCCATAAAATACAGGTAAATAGAATGCGCTGTACATACTCTGAGAAGAACCGTTCTCCTCTGTCCATGAAATTTCATATGTTGATCTTCAGCTATGCTAGATCTTACAGGAAAGCAAGAGTAGATGGGAAACTCTTCAGGAAATGAATTGTGCAGAAGGAAGTGATCTTGATGACTCACTAATCTGTATTTTTTGTTCTGAGTCAGAACGAGGCTGGTGCTTGGCAGGCTCCTGAGGATGCATTTGCTGTTGAATTGCCACTTTTTGGGTGAATGGTCAATCCCATAGCGCTTTTCAGAGTTGTGGCTCTTATGAACTCCCAGTCTGAGGATTACATGTCCTTTTCCTCCTTAAAATTCTCCTGAAGTTTGAAATGAGCATTGTCTATGTCTCCTCATTTTCTCTCCTCTTTTATCACATCATGTCACCCAATATCTAGCACTAATTACACACTTTCTCACTGTTCTTATGTGAAACCTCTGATTCAGAGCCTGTTGGTGTCGATCAAAAGTCTGCAATGACCTCAGCAGCTCATGGCATAGGTCTGGAGTATTTTGCCAAATGACAAAACACTTTAGTTCTCAGATGCCTTCTTCACCCTACAATGCCATCTTTGAGAAAAAGACCATGAGCAAGTACCTTAAAATAACACTTTAACTCCAAAATGATATTATCTAGGCAAAAGACTGCCCCTGATGTTCCATGTAGCCCTGCTGACGCAGGGTGTGTTGTACTAAGCTCCCAGAGCTTCTGTTCAGACGCTGATTAGCTTCTCTCAGCATCTCTTTCTGAGACACACTTTCCAGTGCCAGTGAGGACCTCTCTTCTATTTATATCTCCCTATGTGTTTATATGCTTGACGGTTGCTGAAGTGAATGTACAAACTCCATCCTTACCATTCTACACATAAAGGCCTATTTTATGGTAACATATAGACAATATTATTTCTCCATTTCAGCACCAGTCATAAAACTAATACCTCTCATTTTCTTGACATTTCTTACTGTATCAATAATAAAGTTCAACACTATTACTTGGACTTTTGGATGACATAAATTACATAGACTTTTCTGTTCTTAGCAGATATTGTAGCTAAGTTTGACATAAACACATAACCTTCAAACATACTATTGCACGCCACCTGTTTCAGAAAGGTTCTGGTTGGACAAAATTATGTTTGCATTTTGATAACAGAGGTGACTTACTATCCTTTCCTGAATACTTACTGTTCAGACAAGTTGTTCGAGTTATTTTATATGTATTGTATACACACTATGTATTTATATAAACATTATTTCCTTCAATCTATCACACACTCCGTCATGGTGAGTATAAAGAAAACCTGTTCTCCGAGCTCTGCAGATGGCAGAGAGAGGAATAACAGAGGTTAGAACAATACCAATATTGCAATCATATTTAAACAGTTTGAGCCACACAGATGGTAAACCTTGACTGGGCCTTTTAGTTCTTTTAAACCGTAGTCAATATGGGTTTTATCACTTAGGAGAAACAATGAAAGGTCATTCTTCAACCTCAATGCAACCATCATTCTGTGGACAGATAGCAGTGTCATTTATAGTACAAAACTCATGGTGCAAAGAACTCTTTGTATCATGATTAAGTCTCTGCAGATCTGGAGCTGAAATGTTTTATTCAAGCACCTTGATCCAACCGTCATATGAAGGTGATTTCTTTTAGAAGCTGACTCAAAATTTGGTCACCATCCATAAGATTTAGTTGCCTCAACATAGCTGCCTAGTGCTATCCGAGGTAGACTCAGATACCAAGGCATCTGGATATTCAAGACCTGCATGGCACTAGCAGATATAGGATATCTGCGCCATTCTGCAGTAGCAGCTGTTGATCAGGCAGGATAACCTGCGGTGTTTGAATGGTGCTAAATATCAATGTTTAAGTAGTTAATTTGAGTCCCATGGGCAGGATTCTTGTCACAGACTCAGGTTTCTGAAGGCAAATGTCTTCACACAGGTGTTTATGTGGAAGCCTGGTGATTAAGTTCTATTATAGTCAAAGTAGCTCAATATGGCTGCTTACAGGTGAGGCATTTGTAGTCACATGCAGATACCTTGAATACCCTAGGGCATCTCATATGGTTAGAGGGCCAATGGCTGTGTCTGTGCACTGGTAGATGAGACAGGACTGTTCTCTGGCCCTGAGGGCAAGTGGCAAGATGTGGCTCACAAGCACGTAGCTTAAAGCTCCTCCATCGCCAAAACAGTGTAACTGCATCCACAGTTTCCTTAAGGGAACAGTCCTGGGCCCATGCTATCCTCTAAAACATGTCCAGGCTCCTTCTGGCAGGTTACTAGCCTGGACCAAAACCAGACGAGGGTGTATCTTAAAACATAAACCAATATGGATGCTCACAGGACTGTGATGGAGCCCATATTTAGACCACTTTTGAACCCCTGGGACATAACAAGAATGTTGTTTCAAGCAAATCCATTTTTTTTTCCATCCTCCTGAGAAAAGTATACGATTTATTTCTACTTTAAAACCTCAAGGTATTAATGTCTAATGTATTTCATTCTCAGTTTGACATTTTGTCTGTTCAAAAGCTTTAGGAAAGCTCAAAAAAAGGAAGAATTGCTATATGAATATAGCTATGATTATATCTGTAGTACCACAAAACACCACAAACAGAGCACCACATAGCCGCTAATGATAGTATTTTATAAATCTCATTTTATAAATAATACAATTAATGTATTTCTAGCCCCCAAATCATAATGGGTTTATGTATTTTTCTTTCTATACATAAAAATGCAATATTGCAAGTTAATAAAGAATCTGTTCTAGTTACTTTTCAGGTGTATCTCTAATACTCAATTATGGCATTTCAGAGATGCAGTTGTCGCCAAATGTCATGTCTTGAGATCTTGAGAACATGTGCCCTTGAGACCTCATAGCTACCTAAGTGAACTAGCATAGAGAATAGGAACAGACACCCCTATTAATTCAGCCTACCTCTAAACAAATATTATTAGCTGTATTATTATATTAGTATATATTTTCCAGTTCTAGAGTAAGCTTGGAGAGGATCAGAGGGTCTTTGCATAATACTCCATCTCATCATGCTCATAGACCTTTAGAGTCAGTTATAAATTTAAATGGGAAGTAACTTAGAGGTTTCACCATATAAAAATAGTGTAACTAAAAGAAGATTCAGGTCAGTATTCTCTTAAATTAAAGACTAATTACTCCACTCTTTTCTGAAAATGACTCTTTGTTGCTGTATCTCAAGATTTTGCTATGAACCCTCATGATAGTTAATATTGTTCTTCAAACTTCACCTCCCTGAAGTACTGTATTTACAGAAGAATCTCAGCTCTTGTTTCAAATTAATTGGGGTTGCAGAAATGCTTGAAAATGTGAACTCTGTATAACTCAAATGCATCTGATCTAGGTAAAAGGGAACTGTCAGCACCATTAAGGTATGGCATTCACTTCTTCAACAGCATTGTGTAGTTCTCATAGACAGAAAGGAAGAATTTATTTCAGTGTAAGATTTTGACAATGTAATAACGTGGCGGAGGTATCTGCATTAAAAAGTTACTGAAATCTTAATTTCAGACAGAGAATTAGTAATAATTGGCATATACAATGACTGATTGCCAGCAAAGGAAATAATTTATTTAACAGAATTGTTCACTGACAACAGCTGCAAGAAGTTATGCATGAAATCCTGACTTCGTTCCAAAAGTTACATATACTACAGTGGAGGTGGCATTTTACTTGCTAGTCTAAAAGAAGAAAAAGGTACAACAGACAGTCCTATTTGCATCCTCTTCATAATTATGTGGTTAACCATCATGCTCATCACACTGGCATGCCAAAACGGTGGCTGCATAATGAGATACTCTGGCAAAAACATGCATTTTATATAACTGCAAATGCATGAATCAATCTCTTAGTTCAAAGTGTTTTCCCCCATTATTTTCAAAAAGCAAGTCCATCTAATTCTGCTTGAGGCAGGAGCTGTGTTGCTGGGCATAGTAAAACACGGTATTGTTTTCCCATATAACTGACTCTTAAGCCAAGATACTGAAGCCTCCAAGGGCTCCTAGTCATACTGGCAACACACTGGCCCTTTTTGAGGGAGGTGTCTAGTCTATACCTCCTAACCAGTCTCACCTACCGTGTTTGTCTGCCTCTTGCAGATTGCTTTGTGATTGGCATCCACCGCCCTGCACGGCCATGCCAGAATAGCGAATAAACAATGGGATACCCTGGCACTGGCGTGCATGTTCATAATGATGAAAAATGAGGATTTCACAGATGACGTGACTCAACTTACCACTTCAAAGACAAGTTGGCCAAAGTCTTTATTACGGCCAGACGATGCCCAGCCCTATGTGAGAGAAGTGGGTGTTGAGGGCAAGAGCAGCTTACTCTCCCGGTGCCTCTTGGCACAGCCTGGGATGAAGGCATCTTGCAGCCAGCAGAACAATCCTGTCTGCCTACAGCTGACTGGGAACAGGTAAACATAGTATTTTGGATAAAGGGAGCAAGCCATGCTGCCCTACTCCCTCACAGAGAAAGTCAGGCAACATTCCCTTTTGGAGACCAAGAAGCTCAGCAGCAGCCTCCCACCTGGCTCACCTGAGCTGGTTCTTTCCGAAGGTCTTACCAAAATGCCTGAATGATACCATCTCTACCCAAAAGAAAAGTTCAGCTGAGTAAGTTGTGTTAGGGCTTGACTCACAAGGGGCTCGATATCAGGACTTAGAGGCATTTGCTAAAAGCAATTTTATGGATTAATCACCCTATGGAAAAGCCTCTTTGTCTCTTTCTCTGGATTCGTGGAGGAGAAAATATATTCTTAACTTAAATGTTTTATTTACTAAAATTAGGTGAGATCAAGCTATGTAGCATGTAGTTCTGTATACCAGTTGGGAAATAATGTCCCATTGCACCTGCACTTACTTATCTTTGAAGCTGAGACGCGTTACCCCAAACAGGTAAGAGTATAAACAGAGAAGGCTATCTGATGTGGTAACCTGGAAGTGTGGTGTCAGGTGCTTGACTCCTGAATATTTAGGAGCACTATTTCACCTGTAGCTTACATGGTCACGCTAATTTTTACTCCAGCCCCATAATGACTGTTTAGTTTTGAGAGAAAGCATAAACTTTGACTGACATCAAATAAGCTCTGAAAACCCTAAGATAACATGTCTTAGAGAGCATTTCAAGGTAGAAATGTTTTAAATTTGTGTGATAAAACAGCAGGCATATATCATGATAATACAAAGAAATTAATTTTGTGGCTCTGGTGATTAATTATGTTAACTCAGCTCTGGAGGTTTGTGGCATTCCTGAATCTCAAAGAGTGAATTGCAGCCTTTTATTGTACATAGGAAGCGCTCATAGTTATGTAAGTGAGAAGCTTTTGCAGTCTTATATTCCAAGTATGATTTCAAGAACTATAGCAATACTTAGAAACTGGGCTTCAATAATTTTAGAGAAATTGGTGTGCATAACAGGGAAGAATGAAACTGGGTTCCCAGGCAGCAGCAACATGATATGGGATATAATAATGTGAGCGGCTTCATATTCGTTGTGCCACAATTTTAATCTTTCAGTCTATTTTTATGTACCTTGCTCACTTCTACATTACCTGGAACTCTTTGCAGGCACAAGAAAACGTGCCATGCTCACAAATATCATTGTCATATATGTTTTTCAGTGGAGGAGCTTGGGGGTCAGCATTAAAAGTGCTGTTAAAGAGAGCATGATAGGCCAAACCACACAGAGATACTACTCTCCTCTCTTGCTTCCTGCAAGTGAGGAGTCAGTGGGAAAGAAAAGGAGACAGAGCCACCAGCCAGGGAACATACATTACATTGGGTACAGGGTCACTGCAAGGTTAATCCTCATCATCATCCATGACAGGGTACTGAAGAGGAGCACGTTTTGATCTTGTGGGTCATCCCATCACGAAGCAGCTCCATGGTGTGTCCCTGAGACTGCTGGGCCAAGCCCTGCTCTGTGGCAGTGAGCCCATGGCAAATCACAGCCTAGCCCCTGGAACAGGTCTTTGCTGTTGCCTGGTAGCATCGTGTCCCCCACGTACCCTGCTTTGCTGAAAGGGCAGACTTAACATGTAGGTCATCTGAACAAATACATTAGCCTCACTCGAAACCTTGTGGACATCACCTCCCCCACCACCCACAAGTGAAAGACCGGACTGTGTCCAAACTGCAGGTGTGTGCAAGGAGACCAACGTGTTAATGACATTCAGTTTCACAATTACTGAGTTACCTTCCTCTGCTTCTCCATGCTTACCTCCCGGCGTGTGATTCAGCGCTGCTGACTTTAGATGTCTAATATTTAATTGCCTAAATGTAATCTACTTGTTTTGTCCTTTAATGGAGAGAAATAGGCATGTTCAGCTGGTGATTCATGTACCTATCTTAGATTCCTGTCTTACACAGGGATGATTTACCTGTCTCCTGCCATTCACTGAAGACAGCCTGAACAGCTATCTTCTGAACTTTTAGAGGTTTAATGTTAAATGAGATTAATCCATGCCTAGGTGCTTACCTGTGAACTATTTGGCTATTGATCATAGAGTGGAACAAGTATTATTCAAAGAAATAAAATTCAGGTACAAGTTAAAATGGCTTTTACACGGAGTTTTGATGTTGTGTATGTGCAGTATATCTTGCTATTAAAAAAGAAAAAGAGATTCTTGCTTGTACCTGTGCATATGTTCATATACACAAGAAAATTAATGTGTGTTAGTGGAGGTAACTGGCTGTTGTAGCTGAATAAATGTAGTAAACTTTCAGGCACAATTTTAGTTTTGCGTGTATGTATATATATGCATATAAAGGAGTCAAAATGGAAATATGGAAACCTATTTGTCTTGTAATGATGTACATCTAAAGTCCAAGTACACATTCAGTGTTATTTAATGGTATGCCATAACGTTAAGGCAAAATCTCTTTTCTATATAACAGCATACATGTACATACATGTACTATAGTATATGTAACAGTAGTTCTGAATTAAGTTTATTTTGACATATTACCTATATTACATAGTAGATGAACAGAGTGAGATTGACGACTTTCAGGGCTGTCCTGTTCCTGGAGTGGGACAGTGACAACGTCACTTTGAACAAACTAAGCACAGCTGAGGATTGAGCCTCATCAATGCAGAAAAAAGACAAGTAAAATAAGAGCGTGCTAGTCATAAAATAATTTATTTGGAACCTATACCCAAATCTTGTAGCTTTAAAACATTCCTTTCTATTATGTTTTTTTTAATTCAGAAACTGATTGTGTTGTGACTAATGAGCTGCTGTCAAGAAAAAGAAAATCAATTAATTGCTTAGATTTAAATTTGTACTTTAATAAAAAAGAACCTATCTGCACTGTAGGCTGTTAACTTCTTTTCATGTAATAATATAGGCAATCAATGTGTAAGTTGTAAATAATAATAATAATAATTTAAAAAATTAAATCAGCTGTTTTCTTAGCTGTAACTTTCAGGTTATATTTAATTTACTTTTGAAAATACATCTCAGGGCCAAATGTTGCCCTTACGTGTATTTGTCTCTGAAGTCAAAGGAAACTGTGTGTGTAGATCTGAGCTTAAAATCTGGACCAGTGGAATGGTTGTGTTTTTTCTTTTACTCTGCTCACATAAATCCCATCTGTGGACCGGATCCAAAACCTTCTGAAATCAAAGGAAGTTTGTAACGACTTCAATGGATTTTGGAATAGAACTAAATTATCATGAAATGTTTTTAATTGAAAAAAAATGGCCATTCTTCAAAGCCAAAACTTTTCATGAGAAATAGCTGGGTTTGATATATTCAGAGTCTTGAAAATCATTTGGAAAGAAAAGTTTGGAATTGCTGAAATGTACAAAAAACCCTCTGCTTTTCCACTTCTCTTCATTTTTTATTTAGAAATATTGACCACAAATAATGTTGAACACATAAGATTTTAAAGTAAATGGTTCCTTATTATCAAACTAAAAATATTAAAGTGTCCAAACTAATTGTTTGTTTTCTTTCAAAAAATTTATTAAATTTGAAGTTTTCATCCTCATTCCTAATAGGATTTTTTTTAAAAGTACGAAGAAAATGTCAATGGATGAAGAAACTTGTTTGTGAAGAACTCTCCTTTGGTTCAGGCCTCTAGTAGCAAAATGACTGTGGAGCAAATTCATACCTCCTGATAATGCCAGCTGTAATTTCCTTTTTGCTGAGTTCAGGCCACTGAAATGAGATGGAGCTTTCTCAACAGTACCCATTGCTTGTTTTGCTTAAAAAAAAGGAATTAAGAAAAAATAAAACTAAACTATTTGTCTCTCCGCAACCCTGCAAACCCCCCCACCTAACATATTTGCTGTCACCAGAGGAGAGAAACATTGATAACTTGAATCTGTCAGCTCTCTCTGCCAGGTTGCTAATGAGTCTTAACAGTCAGCTGTTAAGTGTAATTCTGATGGACAGATCTTCCAGTCTTCTCGCTGCATTACAGAATAAAGTCGTCTTCTTTATTGTGACTAAATGTCTGAAATACCTCAACAGAACAACTGATAAAGTGATTACTGAGGAATGCTCTGTTGGTGTAGAAGAATTCCCGTTCTTTATGGAAATGCATTAATAAACAGGTTTAGGGTATATTTCATTAAATTGAAATGAGATACTGTCTTGAGTGATAGAAGTTCAATCCAAAACTACTAAAGGAATGACAGTTATTCCAAACCACTGTTTTTTTTGCAACAAGCCTTAATTTGCATAAACATCATGGTCATTTGCGAACTTCCAAAAAGATTAAAAAAGGAAAGGAGAAAAAAAGTCCAGTGGAACCGAGAAGGAATTGCAATAATAAAAAATAACTCTCATGGTGTTTTAACTCCTAGAACCAAACCTTTGAGTTAGAAATTATCAAATACACTAAGATGCACTGATAGTATTATAGATGGGCCTAAAGATACGCATTTTTGTTCTGAACTGAATTTGAAATTCAAACTTTGGATGATATGGAATGTTTAGGCACATGATCAACTTATTGTTCATTGGATGAACCTCATTGACTCTCTACACATACACTCTTGGCCCATTACTTACAAGAAGTAACATGATTTGCAGTCTGGTCTGCAAAAAGAGAAGTTGAAGTTTAGTCACACTGCTTGGCAGTTGTCTAACCTATTCCACTTACTACACAATAAGATTATGCAAAGGTTTGGATTTAGTACGGTATTCGATTTGTATCTTCATTGAAAATCTATTCAAGGGGTATGAAGACACCACAATTATCTGTAGGACATGAAATCAGCCAGTCAGTTCTTTGTTTGTTATAACACCATGGGAGTTCTTTTGCCACCGTTTTCACAATGTGGGCTAATGTCATGCAAGTGCGCTTCTGATCATGTCTAGGAATGGGCATTTGCCATTTTCCAGAGCATTTAACAGCTATCTACATGATCAGAACTGGGAAAGATATGAAGAAAAAGAAAGGAAGTATTCATGTTTACTGCAGAAGTCAGCTTACAGCCTTTAAAATCAGGTTTACAAACTTCTCTTTGTGTGATGTAAACCCTGAGAAATCCAGGGGGATCCACTGGATGGGGTCTTTTAAAAGATATCTATGCTATATTCAGCAAGTTGTTTCAACCTAGCTCCCTATTTTACAATGTAAAAAAGCAAGGAGATGTGCTTTAACCTCCTGACTAGATGTAATGTTGACACTGTAGAAACCTGGTAGGAATAGGGAACAAGACTGCTATGGCTTGAGCCCTGAAAAGCAGTCTCAGCAGAATTTATGTGAATGCTGAGAGTGTTTGGGAGGATGTGTACAGGAATAGACCTGCTATCAAGTAACCACACAAAACAAGACAGATTATTCATCTGCCTTTACTAAGAAATTTTGAAATGGGGAAAAATGATGCCTGAAATTTTCTCAACTAGGCCAACAAGACTGTAGAGACCTGTAAAGGTGACAGCTACAATCTTTGCTGTAGCTGAACAGAGTAGAGTTGGTAGAGTAAATGAGACAACATTTGAAAGAAGTACCCTCTGGAAACCTTTAGAATAATTTATGTGTTAAAAAAATCACATTTGATTATTCCATTCAAATTAATTTCTCCACAATGCAAAAATATTAGAACAAACAGCATTATCCATTGCAATAACCTCCTTTGGCTCAGATGAAGACCGAGACTGAAGCAATATTCGAAATCTAGCTCTGGAGTTCCAATACTGCCTATCACTGTGGTTTTTAGATGCATTGTTTTCAAGATCAGGATAGGCAAAAAAAGGAGATGCTTGCTAAGTAAGGTAATATATTCTTATTTGTCAAACCTGCATCGACCATGTCTCAGGTCTCCCTGGATACATTTATATTATCACATAACTGAGGTCCTCACTTTGTTCCTGGGCCCATATTCCCCCACAGTCCATGTTGCATAAATCTTCATTTGCTGCCAGGCCATTCTCTGCAGTGAGGCAAGTAGTTCCTCTGACACAAAACCCCAGTATGGTGTGGTAAGGATGAGACTGCACCAGATTTGTCTCCCCTCTGCCTTATACAGCCCTCCAACAATATCCCTGCAGGCTTTGCAGTCCCAAACTCCTCCTGGTACATTTAAGGACTATGGGAGTCCCACAAGACAAAAAAAAAAAAAAAATAATTGTTTTTTATATATATTAAAAATAATTTATGGGAGTCCCACAAGACAGCTGTTGCTACATCAGATCAGATCTTTCTCTGAAAGAGGCTACACTTGAGCAGTGCAGATGCAATCATTCTGCATCACTTGGCTGAGGATCCTGCAGTCAGTGTCTGGAGTGAATGCATCTGTGTCACACTATGCAATGCTTTGCAGAAATACCTCCACTGGCTCTTAATAAACCCTGTTTTGACAGAAGAGTGAGGTGATATCAGAGGGATTAATGGTTTCTTTGCTTAGCTCTTTAGTAAAAAATGTCCTATCTTTTCATTCTGAAAAGTGTGAAAAATGAAAGAGGGAAGACCATGCTTTCTTACTTCTCTCTATTTTTCTTCCCATCAGATATCCCAACTACCATGTCCCCAGCAAGATTTTTCTTAAAGTGGCTAGCAAAGCACAGTGGGAGATACAGGTGAGGAATACGCAGCTTGCAATAAGAAGTCCACTAATTAATCGGGGCCATAGCAACAGCTGAACAGTGTTTCATATTTTCCAGAGCAAAACTATTTCACTAATATTCCCATAATCCTAGACAAAGTGAAAGGACTGATATTTGAGGGGAAAAAAAGAAAGCTTAACAACTGCCAGGTTCAAATAAGGGAAAATACAAATTTGAGAACATTATGTACTAAGAGAGAAAAATGTAAATGAAAGTTGTGCCCATAGATATTATTATACCTACTGATTTAGGAATAATTGCCTACACGTGGGAAGGGTTGCGTTTTGATAGCTTGCCCAGAGTACACATTGGGTGATGCTGTGTCTCTCTGGATTGAATAATTTGTCTCTGAAGATAATAATTTCAGAAGCAATGAGTCAATCCACCTTCCTGGCACTGTTGTCCTTTTCTTTTTTCCTTTTTCTTTCTTTTTGTTTTTTGTTTGGATAATGCCTCCCTACCCATAAATGCCAGTGCTGAATATCTAACTTTAATGGGAGTAAGATATTTATTAGGTAGTTAAACTTGGCAAGCAAGGTACAGGACTGTAAGAGAAGCATAAACAAGAACTTTGAGAATGAGTGTTCCCGATGGGCTGTATTTAATTCAGAGGTCTAATTCGCAACTAAAATAGTAATTATTGCTCATCTGGATACTGAAGAAAGGCTCATCTTGACAAATGCATTCATCAGTGTCAAGGTGGATTAATTTGACCAAATGGAGATGTTTCTGATGCAGATGTTTCATCTGAGCTAAGGCCAGACTTATAGGTAGAGACTGAAATTTTATTAGAACAGTTGTTACCTCTGGGAAAAGAAGACAATGCTTTAGACCTACAAGGCCTTTTTCAAATTAGAAAGACTGAAAAGTCCAGAAGTTTTGCTACTTTTACCAATGCTATTAGTTGTTCAAATAGACAATATTACCTCTACCTACAAACTTTGCTTCACCTTTGCCCTTAGACAATGCATGTTACAGCAATATCTGAGCGAGTCACCACTTTGTAGTCAGTGGAGGCAAACAGGAACTTCTAAGGAACATGATTCTTTTGACCCATTTCACATATCTACAAAAGTATGAGATGAATCTTTTACTTATATTGTCTTACTTTTCTTCATTGATACTAAGAGAAGATGAGGATGACCAACTCAGACAGAAATGTCCCAAGTTAACTGATATCAATCCTGTCTGATACATCTACATTGAAATGAACATCTAAGCTATCTCAAATACTAGCAATAGCATAACTATGGTAAAATGGAATTCAGTGCAAATTAATTTATCCTGTGAAATTAGATTTTTGGTTGCTAGAATTAGGAATATGAACTTGCTAATCAGTGTAGCCGGCTGGAAATAATAATGTGCTGAAGGACACTGTGGAAATAACTGACTACTGTGATGTGCTTTGTGACTATTGGAACAAGGAAGATCTGAAAAAAAATTATAAGAAGAGCTTTTTTATTCACTGCCAGCTGTATTGAATGTTTTGAGTTCCTAAAAGTCTTCTCTATGAGTCATCTTCTCTTGGAAAATACTTCCTCTTCTCCATCGTTTATCACAAGATAACAGTGAAAGCAAATCCTATGTTCAAAGGGCTTTCAGGTTACTGAAGGTTGATAAGCAGCAATTTTAGTTCTTGTTTGTACATAGAAATACTGTATTTTTTATTATTCTATATTATTTTGAATATTATATATTTATTTGTACATACTAAAAAACAGGTAAGTGTTCTATGTTCATAGGGCTGGTAGAAAAAATGGGCAAATTATTTCAGTGCCAGTCCAGGATTTGCGAAGTCAAGGTTTCTTTTCCAGCAGGCTTCCTTGGGCACATAGCTTAGGCCTGTTTTTCAAAGGTATTTAGGCATTGCTCCAGTCAGTGTTGCAATGATTCTGTAATCTATCAAAGCTGTTATATGAACTAATAGCTCTAAGTCAACACATTTTAAGCAGAAAATAAGATGAAGTTTTTCACAAGGCTAATTAACCCTTGTTAGTAACAGACTGTACACGCGTAGGACAAACTCTCCAAGTCTAAAGCAAGTTGGGAAGTCTTTCCAAAGGATGTCTCTACCTTAGTAATATATTATAAATTTTTTTCAGTGTACTTTTGGGCCTATGTCATGAAGAGGGTCACACTAGCTGTCATGGTCTCTTTGAGCTTATGAATCTACATATCTTCATTTCTCTATCACTATTGCTATTACCTACCTGCTTCTATAAAGTACCTGTATGGTCCTGTCTTTATGCCTGACAACTTTTGAGGTGTTTATCCTCATTAAGAACCTTGTGAAACAGAGAGGTATTGCACTGATTTCACAGACGAGGCAACAAACAGTTATGGCTTGTCTTTAAGATATATTTAGGATCTGCTTAGATTCAACATCACAGCATTTCCCTGACCAGTGGCATGTCTATAATCCAGAGTGATGCAGGAGCAGGGCTCTGGTCAAGTTAACAGGCATGGTGAGATGTAGAAGTTTCTCACAAAGCGTGCCCCAAACGTGACATGGACCCAGCTTGTAGGAGAGTGAAGTTGATGTCTCTTCCCTGCTAGAAGAGAATGGAACCTCCAGTCATTCCTGAGACAGGAACTACTTGGAAAGTGGGAAAGGAGCTGGGAGCCATGCACCACAAGCCCTAAGCAACTCTGCACCTGGATTGCTTCTGAAAGGGACCTAAATTTCTAAATCAGTTGCTTCAACAATAGTTCATAATAAGTTCCAGTGTTTTAGATCCCTAATGGAAACCCATGTCAGGTGGTTGAGTATTGCTGTGCAATAGGCCAGCCCTGGTGACTGTGCAGCAAAGACTAAGCAGTGCTATGAGATTGTGGGCATGGCTTTCATCTGATTTTATAAGCCATGCTTTATAAAGCACAGATCACTGTTGCGTGAATCCTCATCAGGTTTTCAACATCTATTTCAGTGAAGGCAGCAAAACTAGATACAGGAAACATGATTTTTCGATATTACAAGCACCAATAATGCCACCGGCCAACTCCAGCTTAAAAAAAAAAACCTGCTTGTGTATCTGAGTAATGTCTTAGCTTGCTTTTGCAACAAGATGCATTGGGAATCATGTTCAGGTGGTTCTGGACATTGACTTCTGTGTTCTTTTTAGTGTCACTGCTTTCTGGATTGCAGTCATCTGGTAAACGTGACTAATCTTTTTCTTTTCGTCTTCCCTATGGCTGTATGACAATTAATGTTGTTAGATCCTATCTAGTCCTGTGTTGCACTTGATTTTGACTTCAAAGATTTTGAAACTAGGGTAAGGGGTATATCTTAACTTAGACACATCCCCCTAATTGCCCATGGATATGGCTACTTAATGACTATAAATTTAACACAAGAACCAGAACGCAGCTTTGTTCCCGTTCGCCTATATCTGCCCACCTTCTCTTTCTCTATCATGTTACCAGCACGCAAGGAGACACATGGGAGCTGATGTATGGCTATCGCTTGTAAGTCACATTCATACGGCAAGGTAATAAACTTGTGTATGTATAAATATTAGTACGCCCTTCGCACAGTTTGTTTGACCCACTTGGGATTTCACCAACAACAAACTCAGAAGGGCAAAACACTGTTACTGCAGCTGCAGTTTCAGGATACAGTAGCTATGGGGCAATGCCACCTTAAAAAGTTTGGCTCTTCTGTTCCCTGCCCTCCTGCTCTGCTCTCATCCCAGAGCAGAGGCCCCATCACTTGCGCTGACACAACTGCTCTCAGAGCTACAGTGTGGACTGCATTGCTGAAATGGTCCAGGTTAAAGAAAAGCTCTGATAAAATGGGTTTCAGAGCCCAGCCTTTCAAGCAATTGCGCTGGCAAAGCAGAAGGGACCTGGCACTGCAGAACTGGGAGGGAGGAGGAGGAGGAGGAGGCGGAGGAGGAGGAGGAGGAGGAGGAGGAGGAGGAGGAAGAGGAGTGAATAGCTGGAGCTGGGTGGGGTGGGAATTCCCAAAATCGGCGCTGCCTCTGAATCTGTCCCCTTGCAGACTGCAGCCAGAGCCTGAAGGATGAAAGCGTCATGGAAAACAGTAGTATAAGCAATTTGCAACCCTTTTTTTTTCTGCAGCGTTGGTTACCCTCCTGTACTCATTTTTAGGAAAAGCCATAAGCTCTCTAACACCTTTCTGGGGTTTTGCATGTTAAGCGGTTCCCCCCCCCCCCCCGTTCAGACTGTGGCAATGACTCACATTCCTGAGCTCTTCCTCACTACTCTTTGTCCTTTTCTTATGCAGAAATGACTGCTCTGACTGGTAATGGTTTGGTATAGATCAGTGTGCATGCTGGCATCTGGGGAACAAGGCAGAAAACTTTATTCTCTCAGTTTTCTGTTTCATTTTGTATGGTGGTAGTCCCAGTTAGTCTCTAAAGGCATAGTATAAGCTTTGTGTAAAGGCTTTATAGTTCTGACATTAATGCTGTATTTTCTGTATAGCAAAAACAGTTTTTTCTGCAGTGCAATATTGTTCAAAAATCTCCAAATTACTTTAGGTAAGAAAAATGTGACTTTGCCCTTTTTAAGAAGCTGGGCTTGGGTTTTTTTTTGATTGGTGCTGAATATCACAACCTAAGAAAATAGTACCTGCATACTTTGCTCACAAAGTATTTATTTTTAGTTTCAAAGATGGTATTCTGGTTTAAAGTAGCTTTTCACATAACTGAGCTGTCATCACTTGCCAGCAAGGGCTGAAGTTGCAGATCAAGTTTGGACATGTGGCTTTACACAAGGTCTCACAAAGATCCTGATAGCATGAAATATTCCTGAAAGATTGCTTTGACTTTCACCCAATAGTTAAGTCTATTTAGTCATGTCAGGGGTTTTGCCAGTGGTCTGAACCGTGTTATCAACTCTGTAGACTGTCTACTTTCATAGACATGTAGAAACTATGCAGATACGGGAGACTACCCAAACTTGGCCTTCACATCTGACTTCAACAGTTTTCATCTTATCTCAGTGATAAGGAATTTCCATGATAAAATGATCAGGTAGAACAAATTTGACCAGATATTAAGCAATTGCTGTAGATACACTAATCTTTATTAGTTTATTGTGGGGTGACTAAGATTTTGAAAGAAATCCTGGTGACATAAAAATGAAGCAGCAAATAAATTCAATTAAAAAAATATGGAAGACATAAATTCTTGTGTGTGTGAAAGCATGAGAGAGCTAAGGAAGTATTTTCATTACATTTATTATTCAACAAGGACCTACATCTGTTTCCAGTTTGCACTGATTATTGACACATCTGGCTATTTGGCCTTAGGAACTACAAGTTGCTGTTGTGGCATTATTCTCTGAATCAACTTTTTAGACCACCCGGAAAATAATACAGCAAGTGCTGTGAGAAGATTGTGTTATTTGTAATAAGATTACCTTTTGGCATCTAGATGTATTGTACAAATGGGATTCTGCCATCCTCTGTTTTACAAATTACAATTTTGCAATTTTTACACCTGTGGGGAAAATAAGGCTGTAGCCAAAGGGCTTACTATTTGACAAAGATAAATCAGGATGACCTGATAAAGTTTCAAATAGATTCTAGATACAGTAGTAACTACTTGCTGTACATGGAAAAAATACCTTTGTTTCAGTAGAAACAAAATACAGCTAATGTCACAGAACTGAGAAAGATGTTTCTTTAACCTATGGTGAGATGTATTTTTTCTGATTAATATCCCACTGTTGGAAGTGAATACTGTCCAAGTCCTTGACCCTTCAAACACTTTTTTCTGTAATAAACCATTAAATTTTCTCCATCAGTGGTTTGAGAGTAGTGATCTAGTCCAAGAGTCTAAAAAACAGATATTGTGAAGTATACGGTGAAGAGTTTAAACAACCAAAAGGTAAGATCATAGGACAGAAGGGACCACCTAGATTACCAAACCCAGTCCTTTCCAATTGCATGCAGAAGATAGGATAGTCCTGAAGGATTCACAGAACATCTACTCCAAACACCCCCTCAAACCACAGGCCACAAAACACTTCCAATACCCTGTCACAGAGTTAAGACATAGTAGTAAAAGACCAACAGCCACAGCTTTAATGTGCCACAGGAAGGAACACGATGAAACGCTTATTTGTTTTATTGTAAATACTTTTAAACTAGGGTAATTTGTATTTTTTAAAGAATAGTCTAGATAGTCTATATGGCCACATGAAGCCACAATGCAGTGTCACTTGCTGTGTTGAATTACATGTGGAATTAATTTGACCTTCTGCAAAAAACTAGCACAAGCCTTGAAGATGCATAGAATAAAGATATATAGGAAACAATTTGCTGCTTTTTGATGAATTGCAGGATTGTAAATGGTTTTGTGTGCTTTCTCTGAGAAAGTTTAGAGAGCCTCAACAGTTTTTTCCATTCCTTTGGGTCAAGGATGCAGTTTTTAATGTGCATTATTGAATTTTTAATTCCTTTAATAGCTAAAGAATATAAAGTACAGAGAGCAGGGCAGAAAAATCACTGGGAGGCAAGAGCAGAGAATGAATACTGTATTCTTTGCAGTGCTATACTACACTCTGCTATTCTCTTTAGACTTGCTCTTTGTCCCCTTCAACATTGTGTTCCAATGAGTGGTTTGATTTCTCTTGTTTTCTCCTTAGGAGAAGAATCTTAGGGCAACCTTTGTGGTCAGGAGTTGGCACCTCCTGCCAGGCATGCTACCATACAAACTGTCAACCCAGTCTTCTGCCTTGCCACATCTTCTGCTCACCTTCACAGCAATGGCGATGATGTCTTCTCCAAACTGCCTTGCCAACCTAAGTTTCTGCAATTGGAAAGAGCGTACCCAGTTAGGAAACGACTGCATTAGTGCACAGCTTGCCAGCAATGAAACATATGCAAGAATGACTGGGGCAAAAAAAATACGTAAAAATAGAAACTACCCAGGGTAATTTTTTTCATGTGCATTTAGTGGACTTAGGACTCCTGCAAGAGCTTTGAAAAGTGATTTAGAGCTAGTATCATAATGCTTGTTTTGAACACTGTCTGTGCCTGCAGAGCTTCTGCCCAGTGCTTGGGGAATAAGTCAAAATACCCAAATCGGGTGTTCAGGAAGCCTAGTCAGACAAGTAAGAAAGTTAGGCATCTTGAAAGGATGATTCAGTGTCCCATGTGCTGAGCAATAACTTGCCTGGAGCTCTGAGGCCTTGCAGTTAGGGCACTCCACAGGGAGCCGGGAGATGCCTGGTTCCTCTCCCAGAGCTGTTTATGCAGTTTGCATGACATAGAGTTGGGATTTAGAAAAAGGAAGAGACTCTAGGATCAGGACCTGAACCAGGTCTCTCCCTTCCAGCTGAATGAACCAACCAACAGGTTCCTGAATTGTTTGTTGTTCTCCTTCCAGCAGTAAGGGAATGACCTGTCTTAAATCTGGATCTTGCTTGAAAAACAAAGCCTGAAGAGGAGGAAAGTAGAGTGCCTAGCTGAGCCTGGTCTACAGCATGAAGTTTAGGGCATAGCTCTAGAAAGAAGGAATATGATTTGACTCCCCTCAAGCTAAAAAGACTCAGGCATCCAAATTTCCTGCAGCCTGCATGAGTGCTTAAACCAGTAGACTTCTATGTGAGTGCCTAATCTCAGATTTGGTGTAGCAGCCCGAAAACTGTGTAATTAGGAGTGCCTCTCCCCAAATCCTGGGTTAGCTGCCCAAGCTCTGGAGAAGGGACAGGTCAATGTTGACTTCTTCTGGCTGGATCCCGACCATTTTCTTGTCAGATGGAGGGCTGGTTCATGCAGTGCAAGCACCTCATTTGCATTAATCAACTCAGAAGTCAAGCAGGCTTCTCTAAATCCCTCAGGAATGACTGTTTTCTTACACAGAATGTGTCCAAACACCTACAAGGCTCAGAGTTACCATTCATGGAGGCACAAACTTTTGAGGTACTAAGGTGCTTGAAGTTGTAGAAAGGATTTTCAGGAAATATGTAAACGTATCCCTGAAATTGGGACCTAGGTTGTCAAGCTACTCAGGTGTTTTAGAACATTGTTTTTTTTAGATACAGTCTCTTAAAGATTCATATGTGCCTTCTTGTGCAGTAAGTGGAGAATGGCTTTCTTCTTTAGGGGCTATTTTGATGTTGCTCTTCTGGGTGCTTCCAAGTATGTATTCTTTTTGTTCTTTTTTCAGGACAAAGCTATCCTAATGGGATCGCATCCCAAAACTGCTTTAGTCAGGATACAATAAGCGGTTGGGAACAAAGTGCTGTAAAAACCTTCAAACAGAAATTCAGAACCTTACATCGTTCTTGGAAATAGGAGCCATTTCTTTTCCTCTGAATTCAGCTCCTGCAGCATGCTGTTAACCATCTGGTGTCTTCCAGGAAAGGAAAAATGTAAATTACAACTGTCCTTTGCATGGTATAGGGGGAAAAAAAAGGAGCTATATTCATATACAAAAAAGAACAGACTCATTTCAACTTTGGTGAAAACTTTGTGTTTCTTAACTGTTAATGGTATACACACAGTGAAAATTCTCTTTGAATTATTCTTATATGCAATTAATTTTTGTGTACTCCACTGATATACATGCATGCAAAAAAAAAAGCTGCAGTCTCTCTCACTTAAAAAGACCATCCTGGATCGAACTATTTGAAATGTGAGGTCATCCACTTGTGTTTGTGCAACTTCTAGTGCTCATGATTCAGTGTGCAGTTTTCTACTGAAACTTCTAGCACATCTTGGGGGGTCTTGCGGCTTCCACGCCAGCAATAGTCCCAGATGGAAATGTACAAAAATTAATGATATAAGGATAGTTGTTCATTGATGATGAATAGGTGCAGTGTGTATGGAGAATGGGTCGGATTTATATTATAATGAACTGTAGAGAATTCCGTATGTGATGGGACCCTAGAGTTTCAGTCAATAAAAAAGGAAATCCAGCAATGGATTTCCTTTTATCCAGCATGTTTTCTAAGCTTTTGCCCCTTCTTTTTGCTTAATAATTGCCTTTTAGAAAGCTGAATACCACATCAGTTCTTTTTTCATTTCTCATTAGTTTTGTCTGGAACTTCTATGCCTTAATACCAACATTTGGTTTACCCCAGAAAAAATTTGTTTCATGGCATCACAACTGTAGAGGTCTATAAGGATCTTCATTATAATCTCCATTTCTTTATTATCATCTTTAAAATCATTCTGGTATGTGAGAGGCCTCTTCTCCAACCTCCAGCCCTGATGTAGATGTGCTCCAAGCAACAGAGGACATGTTGATGACCTCCTGTATCCACCCAATATGTGGTCTGTAGTGACAGCACTCAGATAGGGATCAAGAAGAAAACTGAGCCCCTGCTAGCAGAGTGGAAAGTAAGCGGCCAGGAAAGCAATGCTTCTTCAGTGCAGCTGCTGCCACTGGAATGGTGGTAGGTTTCCACCTACCTCAGCAGTGCTGGCTGAGCAAAGAGTGTTTAGAAAGGGATCAGAGGGGGAGACACATATGATGAACATATTTCATGGAGGGGGGCGGAATGAGTGGTAAGATACAACATGCACTGTAGGGGAGGAGGATAGTAAATCTGTGCTTTCATAATCACATGTGACTAGGCACTCAGGGTGGGATTCATTTGACAAAAAGTAGATGTTTTCCTCTGAGCTGCTCACACTCCGTGCCTTTCACAGGCCGTGGAGAGAGGTGAGCATTTTTTAAAACATTAGTTTGTGTTTTTGCAGCTTTATTGGTTAAGAAAGAAGAGTTAGTTTTCCACATAATGCAAAGCTTTTGCCTAATCCCTAAAGAAAGGATTTATTACTACTTTGGCAGGGAGCTGTGCTGGAAACTCTTCCCGCTTCAGTTCCCTGGACAATGTCCTCCCCTGAAATATGGTTTGACTGTTCTGAACAGTGCATTGCAAATTCACACACAGCGATATTGACATCTGGCTTTAGCATATGGGATACAGATAGTCCTTGATTGCTGAACAGCTGTGCTGCTTTGAAAAGAAACAATTGCATTTGAAGAATATGGGATATAGGGTAGGCCTTGTCCTATCCCACACATCTTGCTGACGTTTCGTTTTCTAAATTACCGGTCTGTTTATTAAATTACCACAGTATAAAAACACCAAAATTTGTAAGAGACTGAAGTAGATGGTAATATTGTCAGATATGCCAGCAAACAATCCATTGACAACACATGTTAGGAATCAGTCCATTACAATTAGTCAAGAACAATGCCAGAAGATGATGGGATGTTTGTAAGAACAAACAAATAAGCACAAAGAAAAGGACAAGGGAAGTACTGAAGGTTCAGAAAATGTTCCCATCAATTTTGTATGTAAAAAACCACTTTGATGAAGAAACCAAGGGTTTTTGCAACAATCTCAGCAACTGTAATATAGTGAGCTCATTTCCACAGTAACAAAGAGTGCTGCTATAAGCTGAACATCAGCTGTCAGTTTGTCAGGAAACAATCCTCCACAGCAAAGTAAAATGCAATTCTACAGGGAAAGAAAGCAAATTTTTGCAACCCAAATTTATCTCAAGAAAAACAAGGATATTGGCATATCTTGTTCTGAATTATGCTGCAAATTGAAGTCGGTTGTTCAAACTTTGCTTTATTTTGCAAGCCACTAGTATATATCCCAATATGATTTGGTGATTGCAAGGCTGCATTTCCTATTGATACACATTCTTATACTTTTCATGTAGTGAAAATTTTTGTAGCCAGGATAACTGTAGCCACTTTCCTTCAGTCCTGTACCTTATGCCGTGACTTCTGGGTGCGTAGATTTAAAGATCATAGGTGCCATTACAAACACCAAATCTGCCAAATGTCTAACAACAGTTTCACCAGTAAATTTTGAATCAGCCAGAGCCATGGTATCTGTGTGAAAGATAGCACATCTTTAAAAGTAGATGTTTAATACTGATTTAAAGACCTCAGCACCTGAATTAATCCCACCTAACTGAGCTGCCTATATTAGCAGTCACTTGAGGCTTTCTCAGTATTGAGTGAGGTGAGAATAGGCAGCATTGCGGTGAATCAAACTGAATTTAACTTTTGAAGGTGCCTATTGCATATTCAGGAAGCTGTTAACCTCCTGTGTCAGTTATGTGCTTGAAACCTGGCTGGGACAAATCTAGGACTAAGTGGGCCAAAGTTATTGTAGGCAAAGTTCTAGCAAAAAGAAAATTAAGTGAAATGTTGCAGAATAATACATTGGCGATACAACAGAACCTCCTGGCAGCACAACTCTGTGACTCATCAGAATAACCAAATATGGCTTGCAATACAGGAAAGTGAGGGGACTGTTAAAATAGAGGAATAATAGTGATTTTTCAAAGGAAAAGAAATCATTGCTATTTATTCAATTTAGGGTAACATGAAAGAGTGCACATTTGTACAGTTCTAGCAGGTCAGTTCATGACCAAAGCATTTTAATGCAGCAGACCCTTTCACAAAATTTATTTGTACTAAAAACCCTAATGTGTCAAAAAACTATGATACCAAGCAGCCAAACAAGCAAAAGATGTATTTTCAAAGTCTTTTATCTTCTTATATTTTAACTCCCCAGCAGATAACCTCTGCCAAGTTCATGCAAATAATATTCTTTTATTTCATCTCTATTTGTTATTAAATTTTCCTAAAGTTTGCCTTTTGTTTTCAGTATCTTTTTAGAAGCTTCTTACTGTACACTTTAAATATATGGGACACACCCTTTTCAATTCTCTCCCTGCTCCAGACAGAGTGGAGCAGAAAGTTTGTAGCAAAGACACTAAATGTCTCTTTCATACCATCTTCTGGGAAGAAATGCCATCAGTGGCTCAGCGTCCACATCCAAAGTGTCATTAATTAATTCGGCAAGTGATCTCCCAGGAATGCCAAGTCTTTTCATGGCAGAATCTGTGTTACATGTAATTTTAAAATCTTCCATGCGTTCTTCCAAATTCAGTTCTGCATTGTGGTACAGTAAACAGCTCTGATCCAAAATGCATTGCAGTGTTTTTACAGATTGCAAATACAGGAGTAAAGGGGGAAAAAAATATATATCACACAGCCCAGAGTCCAGTTTTTAGAGCATTGGCATACTTTTTACTCAAAATCTTAATACTTCCCTACCAGCCTGTGTGACTCATGGCTGTGGTGTTCTGTTCTCTGTTTTGACACTTGGCTGGCCCATATTAAGATGCTTTGAGAATGTACCATGTTCTCTCATTTCACTGAAACATCACAGAGTATACAAAAGCCAAAGCAAGAGGCATAAGAAGCTCCATATTTAGCTGCTTCGCTTATCTTGGCACACATACCCTATTCTCTTTTCCCCACCTCACACTAGCAATCAGGTCTCCTTAATGAGCTATCAGTTCCTTAATGACAAGAATGAATACTGTAAGAAGTATGTACAAATGAAGATTAATAAGTAATAATAAGTATTCCTACCAAATATTAGCTAGTGATTGGCTTGAAAAGCTATTTAAATTCCAAATACCCACAGGCACAGGAGCTATTTAAATTCAAGCCAAAGCAGGATTCTCAAATTAGGGGTATCATGGGCCTGATCCTGTAAACATGGTCAAAGTACAGCAATATTTATAGCTAGGGCATGCTTTTGTACTGTAAAGTAATAATGAAACTATTCTGCAAGGTGAGTGTGAGGCAGGCTCTTTCCTGATAGAGACCAGAGGCTGGAGCCAGGCCACCCACGTGCCTAGCAAAAAGCCTTTTTCTGATGAATTCCCTGGCCTCAGCTCCTCTTGCCACAGCTATTATATTTGGTTTAAAACTATTCTGAAGTGGGGATTTATACCTGGATGTCCTGTCCCTTAGACTTAGAAAACCAGTTTCTTGTTTGACCTTAAGTAAGCAAGCAGTAAGTGACTCCAAACTCAAATCACTTCTAGGATCTCGCTGTCTTTTGGTTGATGGAATAACTACATGAAACCTACTATGTATTGAGGGATATCAGGGTAAAAAACAGATCCCAGGAACACATATACCTCTCTGTTTCCCCAGGCCGGCTTTTTTTGGATCTTCTGGAGCATTTCAGGCTGTAGTGAAGGGATATTCAGTGGTCTCATTGGTAGAGACTGACATTAGGGAGGGGCATGTGGAAATTCATGTCCAAGCCATTCTGATTTTAATGGTTGCCAGTCACTTTCTACTTCACTTAGGACTTTTTCAAAGTCCCAATGCCACATTTTTTCATCAAAGTAGGCAACATTTTAGAAAAGACTTAAGAAAGGCTTTGGGCATAATTGATTATGGCGTTGTCTGTTTTGCAAGGTCAAAGCAGAAGTTATTAAAAGTAGGAATTTTATTTAAGGAATGAATGGCATATATTTTTAAGTGGTAAGCCCATAGGATGCTAAATATGTCCTCCTGGAAATTTAAAAAATGTAAACTATCATTACTCTGTTCTGTTCTGCGGTTGCAAGCACTGGTGCCAGAATTTTTTTATGCCTGTGGTAACAAAATCTCTCTCCCTCTCCCTTTGCCCTTAGCCAGCCTTCCCAGGCCAGGAATTACAACTGATTTTAGGAGGGGGCCTTTTACACTTGGTGTATATACACTTGTGCATGCTCATACATAAATTGGTATACAGCACAGTGGTTATTACCTCAGTGAGCTTGGTCTTCAAGGTTTTCCATTTAGGCAATGGACAAGAGTGTCTTCCATGAAAAGATGACTTTTTAAAAAGGTGAAGCAGTAAGCCTGCTTTACAAATATTTTGAGGGAAATCTGGATTTTACCTCTTCATAGTGAGTTACTCCTACTTTATAGAGTTCTTCTGCATGCATTTTGTATGGGAAAATGTCATTGCCATCAACAGAAGCACCATATGAGGAATGTATCTGGCAAATGAATGTTTCTCATATGTAGGTTTTATGACTATTTTTTAATTATATAAAATTTCAAAAACCTGTTTCAATACTCACTGCAGTCAATGGAAAGAGAGTTATTTACTCCTGTGGGCTTCAGATCAAGATGCAGTGTTGGGAAATGGGTGTACTAAACCCCATTAACACAACTGGTTTTTTGACTTGGCATTTTTAAATCCTCTTCTCTTTTTTTATTTTTTCTTTGAGTCATGTGGTTCATGCTCAATAAAAAGACGTTATACTGTTGTACATGCTGTAACCGAGCCAACAACTTAAGTTGCACTGTAACTAAATCGTAACCTTTGAACAAGTTACAAGGAAAATGTATTTGCTTTATTGATTTTTAGTCTCTTCTGCACTGATTGATCATTTACTTTAAATACAAAGACTGAAACAAGGATATGCAAATACATAGTTCTTTAGTCTACTAAATGCCATATACAGCAAAATAATCTTTTGTGATTTTACATAGTAAGAGATTTAATTTATTCCTTCATTATCACTTTTTGCAAATATTTCAAAACAGTAATAGTAAGAAACTAGTTCAGTTAATATTTTTGTTAAGGAGTTAGACAGGGACGTGCTCTGAACTTTGTGAATTTTTTCTAACAAGCATAACCTGTATTGTAGTAGCAGCCAGAAGTCTGAGCCAGTCCAGGGGAAAAGGTGTTACAGACTTATTGGAAAAGAGGCTCTTGTCCTGGTAACACTGCAGTCTAAATTAGGATAGTTGCACTGACTACATCTTTGTTCTCTGTTCTCTACAAAATTATTCTCTAATTTTATTGAGATTAAACATATGGTGCTGTTTCTGCTGTTTGATTAACTGCAACATTTTTGAAGAGAAGAGAAATCAAAGAGATTTCAAATTAGCTGTGAAAATCCTTTCCCTGTGATTCTTTAACAAATATTTGAACAAACTTTTATAAGGAATTTGAAGGAAATGATATCATGTGTTTCTTTAGGCACTGTCGTCAATCCAACACAATAACCTTCGGAAAATCTGTAGAATCATATATTGTTCTTTAACGACAACCACCCTGTTGCGCAAGGAAGGGTATTTTAGCTCAGGAGTACTCCACACTAACAGGGCCATAAAGTTTCCAGGTGGAGCTGGCTTGCACTCAGGTTGCTCTTGGTTGACAAAGAATCTCAGGGCTTTTGCGTGTGTCCACGTAAATATGCACATGCATACCATAGGAAATTACTGAGAAGAAGTGCTGGTCAGCATGGATCTGACAGTAATATATTGTTGCTCTCAGAAAACCCTTTCAGAGGTAACATTTTTACAATACCTGTAAATAATATGTTGTTATTATTTGATAGTGTTTTATGGACATTGAACAGATGTCTGTGCCTTTAAAGCCTGGTATAAAACATTATAATAATATTAAGAAATAAAAAAGATGGCCATTCTTAAACAAAAGTCATTCTGTATTTTGTTCTTATCTCCAAACCCAACATTTAGGAGATCACATAAATAGCTGATTTAGAGGGAAGTTAAACTCAGATGACAAGTTGCATGATGGAGCTAAGAAATGTTGTTTGTTTGAACTATTTGTCCTTCTGTAATGCAGATAAGAGATCCGCAAAGAAAAATAAAAGGAAAAAAAAAGGCATAGGTTCTTTCCCAGTCTACTGTTACTCTCAGATGCTCTTTGCTCCATGTGATCATGTACTGTGCTCCTGATATCAGGTTTACTACTGTTGTGTCTGTCTGGTAACTTTGTTCAAATGCATGATCCTAGAAAAACACTGACACGTTCATTTCATTACACTTATACGTGTCGAAAGTGGTGCATTTTCAGCACTGAACCTGGGCAAGCTTATCAGAGACGTTTAAATAAGTGAAAAAAAAGCATTACCCTCATCTTCCCAAGATACTGCTTTGTGAAAATCCTCTTTACTGTTCCTTAGTCTTCTCTTATTATCTGTGACAAATGTTTGGATGTTGTCCCTGCTTCAAGAAATTATAGGTATCTCTTCTTGAAGGGAAAAACAAATGAAAAGAATGACAGCAGTTTGATTATAAACTAACAGGGAATTGAACTTTTTTTTTTTTGTTAAAAAAAGACCTGGAAAGAAAATAAGATAGAATCATAAAAGTGGCATTGTAGGTTAGGAAAGAAAAGCAGGAAGAGACATAAGATATGGAAACCATGAAAGAAATTGAGGATAAACATTTTCATGGGCATTTTTGAGGATAAAATATATGCATCTTGAGTTTCGAATAATGATTCGCAAACACAGCTTTTGCTTAAGTTGGAACTTTCTACAATCTAACAGTCTCATCTGCATTGTGTGTGTAGTATTTGAGACTTCTTGTCTTAAATAATAAAATTACATTTTTTTTATATAGCACAAAGGATTCTAAACAATTCTCATTTTCATATTATAATTATTACTCATTGAATGAGCATGCTTACATTGTCATTTTAATCTTATTGTACAGAGAACTTTTCAAACTCTGCAAGCAGTTTAGCCCTCTCTGGTTAGTGACTCATGTATGAACTTACCCTCTTTCCCTTCAGAATTATTCCAATATGTAAGTGAAAGAAAAAAAAAAGGGAGTGGTGGAAAAGTTTAATTTCAGACTACATGTTGTTCATGAACTGTTTGTTTAACTCTATTTGTATTGGTTGGGTTGATATCTGTGTCACATAATAATGTTTTTCCTTCATGATTGGAAGCTAAAACTGAATCACAAAACAATTACTAGTGACTAACAGTAATTACTCTCATTTTTATCATCTGGTCACAATAGCAGTTGAGAAACCTTAGTCCCAAACATTTTCAGAATGACCTGGCAATTGTCAGCATTCTCAGAAAGGAGAACACTATTGAGAATGAACTAAACTGGCCATGTCCATTCACACACACATATATTCACTGATACGTAGATCTATTCGCCACGGACAGATTTTTCAAATTATAGCCTTCCTGACTCACCTATTTCACCAACAGAAACTTATAACTGCAATTCGATGACGTTCTCATATATAGCGTAGTGACGTAAATTATAGATACAAGTGCTGTTTACACAAGCAAATCCTGCAGGAAAGAATTTGCATCAATGAATACGCAACATCCATTGTGCCTCGGCTTTTGAAAGTGGAAACCCCCCGGGAAGTTGGTCCTGAATGATTTTGTGTTAATTACCTGTTAATTGTCCTTTCTACCTATGTTTGCACGGTGACTACTTTTTGCCTCCAGTAAATATCTCAGCAGAAGCTCCTAATGAGTACCTGAAGATGCCCTGTACCAGGGAAGAGAACATAACCTGGGTGCCCCGGCTCTTCTGGCACTATGGATCCTTTAGGAAGGTTGTTTAAAATATGATTGCGAGCCATGTAAGCTGCATTTTTTTAATATATATTTGTGGCTCTGCCCTCACAAATCTATGATTCATGACAGGAATGCAGCTTGGATCTCCTGCAATGTAAGCAGCTGCAGATACTTCAAATACTTGGGTACATGTGATCCAGCAGCTTGCTATAAATTTGCCCCTAAAAATAAAGTAACAAGTGATTGAACAGTGATAGGAATTAAACACGGCAGTGAGTGAATGGAATGCACAAGTCCTTACCTCAGAACCTTTTATTACGGCAATTGCTATAATTAAAACCAAAACGAAAAAAGAAACACCCTAGAATACTATCTTTGAACAAACTTACCACAAGATTCCTTTAAAGGTTTTTTTTTTTGTGTGCTGTTGGACACTGAAAAAAGGTATTTGCTGGTATGCAAATGTCACTGGGCATGATATTTATGTTGTTACATCATCTGAGAGTCAACTTCATTTCCACTTTCCACAAGTTACTGAACGAGTTTGGTTTCAAATTTCCCCGAAGTTTTTATCATGTGAACAAAATAGTCAAGCAACAACCTTGAGCTTTTGATACCGAAACAATATTTTGCTGTATGATTTGCTTGGAGACTGATTGAAAGATGGCAGGGTAAACAGAAGAATTCCCACTGAAAACAACCACCCTTGGATCTGTCTCTGATGACAGAAAGTACCAGTCTTTGTAGCCTCTTATGCCTGGATTTCTCATTTATTTGCCCTCATTTTAAGACTAACACTGTCTGTGTTGGGTAATCCACATAGGATGAGACAGTATGTCAGCATCTCCCTGAACTGATACTTCTATGTCACCCTAGTTTTCGAATACAGTCTTAATATAAAATGTTGGAGGACATGGAAAATTTTAGAAGAGAGACTTCATGGTCAATTCAAGTAATTAGATCCCATTAGTAAATCTCAGAATCTGAAGGGGGACTTGGTTGGGAATTTCAACCTAGAGGCCAAAGAATCATAGAGTCATAGAATGTTTTGGGTTGGAGGGGACCCCTAGAGGCCATCTAGTCCAACCCCCCTGCAGTGAGCAGGGACACCTTTAACTGGATCAGGTTGCTCAGAGCCCCGTCCAACCTGGTCTTGAATGTTTCCAGGAATGGGGCCTCCACTACCTCTCTGGGCAACCCGTTCCAGTGTTTCACTGAGTTTCAAAGAGTAACTGAGAATTGGATTTAGCTGCACTGCAGCTCTCATTTCTAGAAGTGATGCTTCTTTTCACTAAGAGGCTCATCAGAGGAGCTGCATAGCCTCCTGCCTACACGTTTCGTCTTCTGCAGGCCTTTTGCTTCTGCTGTTGTCAGATTCCTATCTTACCCGTGCACAGCAAGAACAAAGGTGCAAACCCGCCATTTTTGAAAGGGGGCATATTAGACCCAGATTTTTCAAGTACTTGTGTGCCTCTCCTCGCATCGTGAACATGAACTGATAACTTTCTTTGTCTAAAGCCTGGGCGTTTGCTCTGAGCTGGTCTCCCAGGATCCCTCTTCATCAAGAGACAGATGAAGGCACCTCCAGGAAGGTACAACTAGCATGTTGGGGGTTGAATCAGGGAGGAATGCCAAAGGAAAAACAGACTGCATGTTTAAAACCAGTTCTATTTCCTGAAGTCTTTGTTGAGTTAATTATAACTCAGTTCTTACATTAACAAAATTAATTCTGAAGTTGATTTGTCTAAAACCATATTTGCCTTGATACAGCATGTCCGATTTTCTGTTTTTTCCCTGAAGCTCTGTTTTTATCTCAGTAAAATCTGTGTATTACAGTACAGTAGCAGTATTGCACTACTACTTCAAATAAATGTAATATCGGTTTTGCTGTGAAGCACCCTGTTCATGTGTCTCCATCAAGTGTGCTTTGTATCTCCCTCTTTAAATGTGAAAGGACAGGGGGGAAAACAGTGTTTATTTTGCTCTTGAATTCTGCACTAGCTGTTTAATATGTTCCTTATGAATTACCGTTAAGAAAGGATTCCTCATTTAAAAGGAATCTTATGAGGATATAGGTAAGTGTGAGCGTGGTCTTTTCAGAAGAATGTTTGACTGAAGACCTGTTTTTGGACACAAGGTAAGGAAAAAGATCACTTAACCTCACTTGAATAAGTGGAGATTAAAGGTTAAAAGCTTTAAAGCTTTAAAATGCATTAGCAACAGAACAATAAATACAATCCATGGAGACATGAGGGAATTAGCAAAACAAATGTTAAACTAAGAAATGCACTCTAAGATCCACTGGAATCTCCACACTAAGTCTGAATGCAGAGCACAATTAAATGTTCCACCGGTTGTTTTAAAATTGCCTTTGTATTCCTTATATTGGCTCTAATGGAGATGATACTGAAACTTGCCATGAATTATGCAAGCAAGTTTTATGTAGATCTCTCCATGTTTTAGCCTCTCTGGAGTTTTGGAGTTTTAAAGGGTGATTTTTGCCATATACCTCATTTAATCTATTGCACATTGGCTGGGTTTGTACTGCTGATGTATCAACAATGTAGTCACAATCCTGTTCAAAAAATTCCTGTACAGTATTAGGGAAAACAAAGTTACCATCATCAGTGATGTAACCTTATGTATTGTAGACACAATATCATTTTTTTATGAGTACAATATCTGCTTAATAACAGTATTTGACTTAGATACCTGTATTTTAGGTTTTACCATGGATATCTTCAACAAATGCATTGGTTCTCTGTTTACCTTGCGCAGATCAACAAACTGGTTCTTACAGCTCAGTAAAACCCACAAACAACATGCTGAACACTTTGTGAAAACACAGCTACCTCCACAAAGGAGAGGGGTGATCCCAGGCAGGGCGTACTGCAACAGCCCAATTGAGAAGTAGGGAAGCTGTGTATCAGCAGGGAGTATCTATGTGAGGAAAGGTTGAACAAAAATAAAATTTTTAATTATTTCCACTATTGAAATATATAGAAGCACCTGAGTTTCCAACAGGACACCCAAAATGTCAGTCCCCAATCAAGGCACCCAAAATCAACATTTCTACTTGATCTTTTGCACAAAGGGCAACATCTTATTTAAGATGGGTGTCTGGTGGAAGTCTTGTGCTTGTAGGTGCAGCAGATTTGGCATTGCCTGCGTAGTGGGTGAAATCCTGCTGCCCCTGAAAGTCAATGGCAAAATTTTGAACCACTTCAACCAAGTGAGGACACTATTTCTAGGTGAGAATACAGAGTGGAGAACATTCCAAGATTTAAAAACTCAGATTACATTCATTAGCCTGTGAGTGTAATTAGAACATGATATTTAAAAGTATGGGATGTTAGCAGTATGTGGTAATTTTTACTAGTATGAGCAACACCTTTCTAAAATTTGGCTTCTTAAGGGTTCCAGTTAATATATAACAAATTACTCTCATTGCAGGATGTTCAGATGTAAGAGCTTCTCAAGAGTGACTGAACTTATTGTGAACTTTTATTTTCATTTAAACTCTCCATTAAGGAATTTGGGAGGGTGAGCAGGGGAGAAAGGCATTTATTTAGATTCTGCTTTTAATAAAGTTTTAACACTTTGATATCGCTCTCTGATTACATACAGCATCCCGCATTCCAAAGTGAAGAGAGGCTATTTGCTCCTCCTCTCCTCTGCCCAACACATATCTTACTTCTGTCTTTTAAGCAGAGCCTGTGATTCAGCCTCATTATTGTCATTAACAGCATTTTTCTGCAGAGCAACATTCCTTGCTGTGGCCTTTCATTCTCAACACAATAAAGGATTATCCTAAACCCCAATCTAGTAATCATATTTCCAGTTATATCTGTGAGGGGGGATGGGGGCCCATGTTCTGTGCTCAAAGCTTGACCCAAAATAATGGACTTTCCTGGTGTTTATCAAGTTACTCTGTAAAATGCCTGTGGATGGGATTCATCTGCAATGTAGATGTCTGCATCTAAGCAAGTCCTGGTTCCTTTTATAGTCAATAGATATCAATAGACACTCTGAGTGTGTGATTCATTCCATCTCAAGATAGACATCTAAATTAGGTCAGGTGACTCACTCCCTGGGAGTACTTATTGACTATGAAGGGAATCTGAATGACTAACTCAAAGATTTTTAAAGTAATTTTTAAAGTGAGGTGAGATGAAACTCATTCTGCATGCTTTGTATCTTCTGGCGCAACGTCCTCGTGACCCTTCCGCTCCTTGAACGGTTATTCTCGCTGTATTTACACCAAGATGCTTCACAGAGCTTGCTGCCATTTTCCAGCTCTCTACTGTGAAACCCAGTCACCAGCTTTCAGTTCAATTCTTCCCACCTGGGAAGATACCGGTCAAGCCTTGCCAGTCTTCTTTTCCCTGAACACTTAATGACTCCATTATCTGTCCTTCCTTGTCTATTTATCACCCAGGACTTCAGCCATGGTATCAAATTTTATTTCATCTTTTCATGCTTTCTTCCTGAGGCAAGTTCTCCTTTTCTTAACTCACGTTCAATTCAAAGAAAGAGAACGTGTTTCTTTGCTTAGTATTACGAAATGCTATAGAATTTCAAAGTTCCATAAAATTAAATCATAATTAATAAGAAATAATTGGGTTTTTTTTCTCTTACATTGTGAGTTTTTATCGGACATTTCACTAATTGCAGTAACTCTCCCTGTATGTGGCTTTCTAGCTATGCTAATTTGATCCTACCTCCCTCTCCGGCTACACTGTTATTCATCAGGGAAATCCCAGTGGAACTTGTATTTGTATTTTCAAAAATAAATAATAGGTTTGAATTTTGGCCAAAGTCTTCCTCCAGTAGTGAGTGAGAGAGTTGCTTACTGAGAGCCTCTATCTCTCATGTGGTCACATAAATTAAAGTCCTGATCAACGATGACAAGCATTCTGCTAGCTAGACAAACATTAATCTGGTTAACTCCCCTTCTTCCCACTCCTTCCTGACACAGAGGGAAGAAGTGCCTTTGGAGAAAGTTTGAGATGTGTAGGCTGATTTTGTTGTAGCTATAACATGGCAAGGGGGCTCCAAACACCTTTGGGAGTTTATTTCAAAAATTCCAAGCAGAAAACAAACAATCTACACAAAGCATAAAAGGCTGCTTTTCTTGCTTGCTTTCTTTTACAAGAAACAATTAAAATAATTATTTTTATTGTTTATGAACTCCTGAAAGTCTTTTTTTTCCATACATTCACACAAATATTTAAAGCTGAAAGTCTGAGATTCTCAATTCTTTTAATGTAACTTCTATTCAAATAATTTTGCTTTCTCTGATATAATAAAATCAGCAACCATGTCGAGACTTAAAAGATAAATCTTATTAACCACACTACGCTGACAGAGCTCTCCTGTTTTCAGGTGCTGACCTATTACTGCCCCTGAGTGCTCCACTGCGTCATTGGACATGCATGTTCCTGTTGGTGCTGTTGGCCACGTTTGAAGTGGGCAATGCAGAGCTATGCAATATAGCCCCAAAATTTTACTGTAAAACCCAGCTGGAGGACGCGGTCTTACAAGAGCTCACCTGACTTTTGAGATCCAAACAACGTAAAGAAACTTTTGCTGTAGAAAATGAACTTATTTAGATAATAAAGTGAATTACCACATTTATTATCAGATTCTTATGCTTCTGTTTGTATTTGGTAACAGTCAGATACTTAACTGATGGTGTTATTCATGATGCATTCTTCATAATATAATGATGCACAGCCCGTGGGTAGCTTCTTGTAACTTAGGAGGCAGAGAGCATCTGGAGGTGAAGTTTACTGAAGTTCTTTATTTATCAGGCATGAGTGTTTGCAAGTGCTTCAGTTCTTTTAAGGGTTCCACAAACTCTTCTTCGGGGGCTCCACATGACTATCATCTTCATTACCCATTTAAATCACAAAATGATGCAGGTGCTTTATAAAGGCTGAAACCCAAGGTGGTGTACTCTTCAGCCTACCCTATTTGTCACATATTTCTGTTTGACCTGATTTTATAGGTATCTTACCACCAAGGGGAAGAGTTTGATTTTTTTTTTATGCTAGGGGAGTGTTTTGAAGATTCCATATACAGTTGACTTCAGGAATGAAAGACTATTGTTTTGATCCAGAAGGAGTTTATATAAGGGATAAGGAAGGGAAAATATTCTTGGAAAAACAACCCCCTCCTCTTAAGTTGTGTATCTTGGAGCAGAGAAAATACAATCAGGATCTTCTGTTTTGATTAGAAAAAAAAAAAATTAACAATACAAAGTTCATGGTATTTGTCTGATTTTCTTAGCTCATTACAGATGTTATGCAAAACTGAGAGTTGCTACCAGCAAATACTGTTTCTCCCCAGAAACTGTATAGACAATATACTTTAAAAAAAGTAAGATATGAGGTTTTCTGTAGGATAATTTTCAAAGTTATTTAGGTTTGAATTAGGCTATGCAAAAAAATCCCAACTAAAAAACCAACCCAAACCCCCTCCAAAACCCAATAAGCCACAGCTTTCCATTCTTCCATTCTGAAGTATTGCCTTGTTTAATTTTTTCTCTGCCTCCTTTTCCTTTTTATCAAAAACAGAGACATTGCCATCAAATTGATCCTGATGTTAAACATCCTATGTGGTCTGTGAAGAAATTGCTGCAATTGTGGCCTTATTTATTGGATCATCCTGGGTCATTTATCTGCTTGTAGCTGCCTCTGAATTCCCGAGGCACTAGAGAACATTGTCTGTTCTGAAAATACCTAATTTAAGCCCTTGAACAAGCACATTACTATCTAAGTCCTGAGAATACCAAAATGGTATTTATATAGCTCATGACAAAAACACAGTTTCTCTTTATCCTACAGCTCAGGTGTTAAGGCAGTTTTCCTAGAACTTCTGTAGGAGTTATAATAATCATATTCCTATGGAAAAGAGTAATTGCACCACCAACGTCGCTACTACCACTGGTTGCTGCTGTGTTTCAAGAGAAAGTGTGATCCTTGTACTTGAATCCTGAAAATTATCATCTTAAAAGTCCACACTCAGCACCTTCCCATTTACAGGTGTGCCAAATCTTCATGGATCCCTTTGGTCAGGATCTTCACATTTCTGCTCACTTCAAAGTTCTGCAATTATTTACAAACATGGAAAATACCTCAGCCTCGATGGAGTAGAGCAGCTTGCTGCTTGTTGTTCATTCTTTTGTCCAGGCCACAGTCAAACCTTAACCAATACCACCCTCCAGGTGTGTTGGGTAGCAATATGTTCCCTTACAGTTGCTATGGGGGCTACTACTTTATTCTCAGTCCCTAATGGAGAAAGACAGATATTTCACTCTCCCTACTCACAGTTCCTCGCCTCTTCCTATTTTTAGGAGAGAGACACATAGGAACATAAAATCATAGGATAATTTTGGTAGGACTTGACCGCTGGAAGTCCTCTGGTCCAATTCCCTGCTCAAAGCAGGACCAACTCTGAAGTTACACTGTACTGCTCAGGGCTTTGTTCAGCTGAAGGACAATCAACGACCTTCTGAATTCTGTCTCACAGGTCAACTTTTGCTCATATTATTCCTTCCCTGTATTTCAAATCAATTTCCACTTAATGTTATCCTAACACATATATTTCCATCTTTGTGTCATTATCAATTACCAGCTAAAAAGAGGAACCTGCAACCCTTTACATTATTTAGAATTTTCATTACTTCAATTTCTCTTAAGCAATGAACATACACTTTCCATCTTAATTTATCTTGCTCGAATGAAATTGCTACCAATTTCTGATTGTCTTTCTTATAGCTTGAACTCCAAGATGTGTTTGCTAATAGCTTGTAAACACAATTAACTTATTTATAGTAATGGCTACAATGAATTTTCTATTGAAAGCTCAGCTTTAGAAATTGGCCACCACCCACTTCAATTTTAAAAAAAAAAACAAACCAGTTTTAACAGCATGGATTAAGATATGCCCAATTTGTCAGTTCCATACTTGGGGGATCCAGCCTTACTGACTTGCGCGAAATCAGTGTATGAAAGCTCTGCACATCTGTTGTAAGAACGTAGTATAAGGAGAGCCAGACTGAATATGACCATAGATCCTTCTAGTACAGTATCCTGTCACAGGCAGTGGCCAATAAAAAAAAGATTCTGGAAGAAAACTGTAAAGAGCAGGGTAACTATTCATGATGACAGACAGGAGAAAGGTCCTTTGGATACTGCTGGAAAGTACCACATTTTTTTATTTGGTAAGTACAAGCATTGTGAAATTCTTCGGGGAAGAAGGTAGTAAAAAATAAACAGAAGCCGAACATAAAGAAAACTTTATTAATTTTAAGTATTGTACTTGGGAAAGACTACATTTGTCCTAACAGTGATAACCCAAGTCTGAGTATGGATTGCTCTGGCGAGTCCCACTCCCTTTCTGACAATGATTTCCCTCACTGGAGCCCTTCCTCAGTTAGCGTGCAGTGTCCTGCACCGCTGTGTAATGCTCAAGCTCTTCTTTGCAAGGGGAGACTATGTGGAAGGCAGAGTTTAAGGGGTTTTTTTAAAATATCTTTGGATTTATAAGTTGTATCATTTTGATATCTCTGCATGCACATATACCTTCTTCGAGACCAAAATCAATTACTACTGAAGTCAACGAGATACACCGGGCCTGAATTACTAATAACTGAAGTTTTTCCACAGTCATTCAAAACAGTTCAAGAGTGCTTGAAGTGCACAATTTTTCTCAGCTTTTTTTTTAATTAGCCTTTGCTTTATTTATTACTTAAATAATTTATTATTATATGCTTCAGACAAATGTGTTTTTCCTGTCCCATGGAATAAGTCTCTTGTTCAAAAGGAAAACCAATTAAAACAGCTATCTGCAGCTTTGCATGCTATGAGTGTACATGTTTCTGAGGAAAAAATCTAAACTCCTCTGGCATATAGTGGATTAATGGCAAGCAAGTACTACTTTGCTTAGGATAAACTATTTTGATGTAACTAGAAATTTCTTAACTAGACAGAGAAACCAGCTTTTGTGTTTCTTACAGCATTTGCTTTTCATGGATTCTTTCCCAGTAGCTTGGTTATAGATTTATAGGGTGCTTAATATCTTCGCTTTGCATTCCAGAAACAGAAAGCTGATATAAAACAGAGATTAAGATATCAAAACCAATTCTTTCTAATTTTTTGCATAAACAAAGATAGTCAAGAATTTAGTACAAATTGCAAGAGATTTTTACAGTATTTTTTTTTATTTGCTTTGAAGTCTAGGGATTTACAAGTGATACCTCGGTTGGGTCAAGAACTCTATCAATGTACTATAATAAATTTGAATTTAGTAAGCTAACCCTCACTGACATTATTTAATACCACAGTTCTCTTTGACTCAGGATAATTTTCAGATGCAGCTGAGCTTCTTTATGGAAGGCATAGCTGAAACAGCAAAGCTCTTCTGCCAGAATAAGTCCATTACCAAGTCACTAGTATGATGGAAAGCTTAGCCGAGTACATATCTGCAGTACACAACGCACTGCACAATGCAGATACCTACTCAGGTTTTAAGCAGTGCAGCCACGCTAACATCCTTCTGCTGCTCTCTGTAGCTGAGAGCAAGCATGGGAATGGGTGGCCTTTGCTGTCTTGTATCGTGAAGATGTGCCTCAGGGGCAAAGGGATTAGCGTACTGCATCCGTGCATAAGAGTGTGAGAAATACCACAGAGAGACAGAGGAGATAGAGAAAACCAGAAAAGCTGCCAGAAGCAGCACCAGGAGACGGCTGGCAAAAGAGGCTCAGGACAGGGTGCAGACCTGCTCTCCCTTGTCTGAGTCCTCCTGAGTGAAGGAAACAGCAGCCTGAACATTTGCCATAAACAGGAGTGAAACAGGAATGTGTAAAAAAGGTAGCAGTGCCCATCATCAAATCTACATTCAGCACAACAAAGTGGCAAAATTTCCACAACCGTCACATCAACAGGGTCAACATTTTGAAATAGAATTGGGAGGTTGCCACAAAGAGAAACCAATCTATTAGTTCAGCTTATGCTGCTTCCTGCCAGTTGTATTTTTGAGAATTTTACCAAAGATGTCAACAATTATTTCTGATTGGATTACTCACTTTATTTAAATCTTTTAACTAGCCATCACAATGGAGTCACCCCTTTCAGTTATTTATTTTGACACCTGTTTTAGAGGGAGTTAATTCAATGGAAGGTGGTAGAATAAAACATGCACACCAAGCTGATTAGATCAGGGCCCAGCCCTGCACACAGTGCTTGTTCTGTTAATTAATCTTGCTGTAAAGCAAATTAGCCTGCATGTGTTCCTCTTTCAGGCCTGTGTGCAGTCTTTGATGCCATGCTTGTCTCTGGTCTGGTAGTGTGACAGGAAAGTCTTAGGGAGTTGGATAAGCTTCACCTGGAAGCCTATCTAGGTAGCCAGAGTAGCTCAGTTTGGGTTTGCTGGAGTTACAAGAGATGCCAGAGTTTCTTCAGACCTCCACACGGCCATGTTGAATCCCTCTCCTGAGGTGTGATGGAGTGTTCAGAGAGAGCAAGTGATCTCCCATGGCCTTGTCTACCTGCGCAAATGTCAGCTATCTCCAAAGTACTTACTTACCTCTGCACAAATTGCTCTGGGTCAGCATCAAATGACAGTTCAAAGGGAGAGAGAGACTCTGCATAAGGGGCTAAATAATTGATAAATTATTGATAATTAGTAGATATCTCCCCTCCACATGATCTACCTGTTATACTCTCCAGAAGACCAGTGTCTCTTGCAGAAAATGCTTTTGGAAACAGATCTACAGTGCCTATGACTTAGCAGCACCATAAGACCAACTGTTAGATCTATTAAAAAAGAAAGTCTAATCTTTTCTTTGAAGAGCCAGTCTTTGTCATTAGGAACAGAAGCAAAGAGGGATTCCAAGGCAGTGATGATATGGGAAATCCAAATCTTTCTCCCCAGTTATTGAACAAAGGCATGCTCTTCATTTCAGAGATTTTCCTTCCCTTCAGACTTGATGATTCAGTACAAGGAAGCCACATTCTGGACTACAGCCTCCACATCCTTGACTGCTCGTACCTTCCACTGGCCTTGCAGTGAGATATTTGTCTCTTCTCCCATAGGAGCCAGGTGGTATTTGTCTCACTGACCATTAATCACCTAAAAATTAAAGACCAAATCTAAATAATTTATCTTGGCTCTCTACGGTTAATGGAAAGTATGAGATGCCTACAAAGGGCAGCTCATCTACCTATCTTAGATGATTATTGTAGAATAAGATGGATTGACACTTCCCCATTGACTTCCACAGAAAGAATCAAGGTTACAAGTTTAGATAAGACAATTAACTTTTAGATGGCAAAAGTAAGGAGAGGAATCTCACCCCACCAGAATCATGGCCTCCAGCAACCATATATTTTTCTAAAAGATGCCTCTTCAGTTGTCAGTGACATTATTTGCTTCTTTTCCTGGAGTAAGTCAGATAATGTCAGAGTCGCTGGTATCCCAACTCTGCGCTGCTTCAAGCAATGCAGGATGCAGGGTTTCATGGCTGGCATCCAGAACATGGCCTTCATATTAATATCTTTTTTAGTACAACTTTTCTATAGTCTTCTGTGTAGAATGTCTAGTATAGCAATTTACAAATGTATGCTTTGAAAATCCATTTTGCTGTTGTTCAGTTATTCCCTCACAGATCGGATATAACTCAAATGTGCATGTGAATACATATGTGTGTGTATATATATAAAGAATAAATGATGTGCACCTTCCACAAATTCTTTGCTGTGTTCTCAGTGGAAGTGATTGCTGCCCCATCTCACACAAGCAGTAATATAAGCTGAAACTATAAAAGTTAATGATTGTTTTTTTGCAAAAAAAAAAAAAAAAAATCAGATAGCAAAAGCTGCTTGTCTTCTAATGATCTTTACTAATAATAACATGCACACTTTTTGAGCTGAGGTGTTGGTGGAATAATGATTGAGAACGGAATAGAAAATGTCCCGGTAGATAAGGACTGTTTTGTTTCTGAGTAGTTAGAAGTATAGCCAGAAAGGGGAAAAGCTATTCCATGGAAAATGCTGGCTCAGTTTGCTGATGTTAAAATTGCCAGTAATTCCCCATTTCAAGATCTGTAATGTCAAAAGGACAGAGCTTCCTAGAAGTGAATGTCTAACAGCACAGCTAAAATGTATTGCTTTGCTCTTTGTGATGCCTGCCAGGTTTTCAACAATACTTGAAAGGCCAAGCAGGTTTTTTAGATTAAGCGGGGCCAAGATAAGGTTTGGAAATTCCATCATTTTCTTCAAATACTTTTTTTTTTTTTAAACCCCTGGCTAAGTGGATAAGTTGACTTGAGGGTACTTTTCTTGCATGAGGTTTTCTTAGTAGTGACCACGTAGGATTGGGATTTGAGAAGCTTTCAGGAACATTACAACAAAAGATAGATCGGAGAAAAATCCCCACTCCCGTTTCCCTGGGCAGCACATGATGTATTATTGAACAACTGCTGCTTTCTAAACAGGATTATACTGAATTGTAATTAATCAGCTTCCATCACCTTTGGGTAAGAACTCTGTCAAGCCTGCAAAACTGTATCTTGTGAATATGTATTCAGGGACATTTCAAATGTTCATTATTGATCCAGCGGCCATTAAGAGCTAATCTTTACATATTTTCACACAGTAATGGCTTGTGATGTAATTCTACACTCAGGAATTTTTACATGATGGCATGTGTTGTCCAGGAACTCCTTGCAATATGGATTTTTATGATATATTTTAAAAGCTGACATGCAATTATTTCCACTTGTGCAAATGCACATGCCACAGGTTACATTTCTGATGAAGGAAGGAAGACAAACAAAACACACACATTTTCCATAAGCGGCTGAGAGGTCAGTGACTCATCTTGGAAGATTCTGCAAATGAATTAGAATTCCTCTGCTTTAAAATACGTATAACGACATCTCCTTCCAGTTCCATAGCTACACTCAGGATAGATTGGTTTTCTCTTTCAACTCCCGAATTTCATATGGCACAGCGTAGCAGCAACCCACACATTACTAATAAACAGAATTTAATCTACATGCTATAGGAATTCTGGGAGAGATCCTATATTTAGGCTGTACACTACTTTCCACTACAAAAGATTCTTGTGACCTTTTTATGAGAAGCTATAATGCCTCCTTTGTATATAGTAGACTTTGACTTTTGGCAAGGGAAAGAAATGCCTTTTCTGGGGAACTGGCTGACTTGTACGCTACTGACATTTCCCGCTTTCCTCCCGGTTGAGCTCCTCAGGAATATAATCACTGCATGGCAAACCAACAACAACCTACACAGCCCCTTCTAAAGCTGGGCTGATGCCACCAGTGATGCAGCAGCAGTTGGGGCTGCACCGGGAATGCCTGAGAGCTGCCAGTGGGATGGGAGCCAGGCTGCAGCCCTACCAATTAACCACTTACCCTTCCTGCTGCCCAGCCTGCCTCCAGGAATGCCACACGGACAGCTCTGGAGAGGAAGATGGGATATGGCTAACAGTCCGGGTTATTAATTTTTGTGAATTTTTCAACAGGTTTAGAACATTTTGTGCTGGCTGATGGCAGCGATTGAAACCTTACCTAATGAAAATTCAGGAGCTGGATTCTCAACTGTGTAAAACCACAGCCACTCATTTGTATGAAGGAGAAAATGACCCAAATTATTTAAAGACATCAGCCAGGCTTTGACGCTGCACTGAGCAATTCAGTAACTCTGGAAAGAATATTATTTAAGACTAATGGCACAGTAATCTGCAATTAGCTCACTGGCACATAATGAACCAATAAAACTAAATGACTCTGTCTGTATGTGTTTACATATCTGAGTCCTCTGCGAGTAACATTAATGATAACTGTACAGTGCATTTCCATGAAGCTTTCTGACCAGCGATCTTGCTGTCCTTTATGAGTCTGCATTGGTGGAACCTCACAGTAGCCTTGGGAGGTAGGCCAGTTTCGTTATCCTAAAATTACAGGTGAGGAAACAGAAGCACCAACAGTTCTAGTGACTTGCACAGGGTCCAAGCCAGGAACAGGAGCCAAGAAGCAAATGTACTTTTGATTTAAGGTGGGTGTGCCTCGAACCGATTACAATTTGTGCTGCACCTGCCTACGCCTGGGGTGCTTGGCTCCACCTTTTCTGATCCCAACTGGGGTTAAACCGCAAGACCATTCTTTGGCATTTGAATGATAAAGAACAACAAGAGGAAGGATTTTCTGGTGGTTAGGGTGCTAGCCAAAGCCTTTGCAAGACCTGGGTCCGACACCCTTCTGCAATGCAGTCCTGGCAGAAGTCCTCAAGAGTATGTAGGTGCCTCAGCTGGGAGTGGGCCTAGGTGGCAAGCTTGCACTGGGTCCCAGGTGCCTAGGCGGTAGTCAAAATCCTGGTGAAACAGCCTCCTAGGTGAATACCTGTAGCTGGCTTGTTTTTTAGTCTGTCCCAGAGTCACTGGAGAGAAGGTCTGTTTCCCCGCTCCTTCTGGACTCCCCCTACCCCCGTGTGTGCTGTGGCTCCTGTGTCACTCTTGTCTGTCAGTGCATGGAATATCTATGTTCAGTATGGGCACTATGTAATTCCAGGCGTAGCATGGTTTGAATGTCAGATGGCAATTTGCTAGAAGGCAGAGATGTATACGGGAAGGAAAAAGGGAGGAGACATTCCATTTGCTCTTTATTTTTTTAGTTGCTGAAGAAAGTGCTATTTGCTAATTAATAGCACAGTTCTGTGCCATATTCCACAACTTCCCTGTATTTACTTTCAGGATAACTTCCTTGAATCACATCCTAAGCTTTACTACACGTTAACTTCATAGTGTGATTCTTTCCTGTACTTTCCTTCAGTAAAGTAGATGAGTGGAAAAAAAATCTCATAACAACCCACGACATTATTCTCAAATCCATATGGGATAGATTAGGTTCTTAACCCAATTATAGTGAATTTTCAAGTAGAGGCATCGTGGAAAAGCTAACAAGAAGTTAGGAGATATTCATCATTCTGATGAGATTTGATACCCGTCTGAATGGGAGCTTGGCTTTGGACCCCAGTTTGGTTTTGGAATCCACTGAAGTTCCTGCAAATTTCAAATGAGCACAGATCTTAATCTTTGGGTTTGACCCACCCTGAGTAGTGATACGAATTTCATGCTTCAGGCCACATTTTAATTCAAAATAGAAAAATGGAGTATTTGTGACTTACAAAGAGGAAATGTTGGTATCAAAGGGTACTGAAATGTGTCCATTGTCTTTACAGTTATATAAACTTAAAAGAAAAAAAATACATATGTAAATCTTAAAAAATGGATTCTTATGTAGGAATGAGCCATTGTGAAAATGTAGGTTCTGCTGTTTGTAGCACCTTCATTTCCTTCAGTGCAGAGAGGAACTGCTGGTTTACTTTCCTCCTCAAGAAGTAAAACAAAAGAATATTGCTTCTGCTTTGGTTTGAGATTTTGCATGTCTGAAAATTCAATGTGAACTTTTACGCTTGTTGTTCACATCTGAACATACTAAAATTTCCATGACATATACCAAGAGATGATCATTTAAGAGTGTCTGTATCATATAGTAATAGTAAAGCACCTCCTGCTCTGTGCTGGGTGAAACGATGGATGGAGCGTGGCTCTATTATGCATAATGTCTCCGGGTAAGTACCCACAGTCATTATATTGGATTTAAGTCTGTATGTAAGACATAAATGCACTAGAACAGAGTTCTTTCAAAATAGGTACTGAAGTCATGGTAGTACTTGCTGAATGTACTTTGCTGCAGATGAATATAAATAGAGCAGTGCGCGAAACATCCATGCAATGAAATCCTTTGGAAAGGATGAAGTACATATGTAAGGCACTATAAGATGCTGAAATAGTCCTATTTCAGCACGCATGTATATTTGCAATATAAATCCTCAGCATACATAACAAGTGACAGGCCTTTTTTATTTTAAGACTTCAAAACATTTTATATAACATGTTTACACTGTAATTCCAGCAAAGTAATAGTCGGAAAAGAACACCATGAGCTTTATACATAAATCGTATTTCAAATGAACTTATTTGATAAGCCATACATGCATGTAAGTTTGACAGGGCTGCATTTGTTTGCACTTGCCTCCCAGGCCAATGAGCAAGCATTTTGCTACCCCGCTTTTTATCACTTTGAGCAAATTATCCCATTGTGTTGCAGGACAGAGGGGAAAGACGTACTGATACCGAGACCTTTACCAAAGAAGCGTAGTGCTATGGAAAAGCGTTTCTTGAGGAGGCCTCTGACGTTTCATAGATGGGTGCTTAAAGGTGTACACCCTTTGCAGATGCTGTTGGCAGTGCCCTCAACATTTCCCTTGTATGCCAGATCATGACCAAAGACTACCTATTGCATTTCTCCCTCACCCTTGTCTAATGCAAGCCACATAGGCTATACAGTTAGGCCAGCTGTTGCAAGGGAATATTTAAGATGGCCTGTGGCACTTTGATCTTTTTCTGGAAGACTTCCATGCAACCCAAAACATGTTGATAGCATAATTTAATTCCATATATCTCAGAGAAGTCTTGAAAGTTCGGGAACAACTTCTGGAGACCCTGAAACTGAGGTGTTCTTAGATGCCAGGAGATCAGTCCACAAGAGTGAGGGGAAAAAAAGACCAAATCATTTTCTTCCTGAAATAACTAGAGTTCAGCTATAAAAGAGTAAGGACCAGATGTTTAGACTTCCTCTGTAATGACAGTTTTGCTAATACTTAGGTGGGAAAGAACCAATTATAATAAAATTTAACTGTGTGGCTGGAAAAGGCTGAAAAAACTGTGTTCCAGAGTCCTTTAAGAATCTAACTGGTGTCCTGACCCAGAGCAGTATTTATAGTGTGATAACGAGGTAGACAGCAATAAAGAAAACCTAAAATGAAAATCAGCTATAATAACTCATTGAACTACTAATGCCTTCTGTTCGTTCCCGTGCTTGGGAATCTTCCTTCTAAAAGCTGCTGCATCAGGTCCTGCACATGTCCAGCTATTTTTAGGTTTGTAACAGGCTGTTTACTGGGGATTTGAAGTCTGGCAATCCAGATACTCTAGACACAGTTGGAATGTTCTTGCTCACACACTCGTGTCTCTCCACAGGTTACACTTGGAATTAAAAACTGCGATGTGGCTCTGTCATTCAAACTTTACGGTGTCTGCCATTGGGTATCAAAAAAAATCATGATGAAATAGAGCACTGTGGGTTTAATTTAAACTACTTAATGCCAAAAATATTCATGGACAACTTATTGATCAGTGGGCAAGCAAAAAGTTTTGGGTGATCTTGCATTTAAAGACTATAGTTTTGGTTCAGTCCGGAATCAACTTTTTTTTTTTTTAATTCAATAACCTTTCTTCCTTTTAAAACAGTATTTCAGACATAGGTATTCAGTATTTAGCAGGTGCTTCTTGAAAATTGGTATTGCCTCCCTTCTCAAGCATAGATTTCAGCAAATTTCTCATTCTCCGTTACATGTAATATTATACTTACCCACATGATCAGTGTATATGAACTGACAAGATCAGTGTAACAAGCCATTTTAAGTTCTGAGGTACTCTTCACCATTATATCTCAACAAACTTTTAGAATGACAAATCAGAGTGGTTCCACAGAATGTTTATCAATATGGTGATAGGCATCTTATACATATAAATATAAATAAGTGATTTTGAAATCCCTTTTAAAAAATGATAATTTATTTATAACATTAAATATATACAACTTATTGTTCAAATCATTATACCACTTGGGGTTTATTTTTAATTTTTTTAAAGTAATGTACATTTATTGTTAATTTTTGCAAGTTATCAAAATGAATTATTTTTTAAGCTTTTTGGACTTTTCAACATTGCTATGCTATGGAATTGTGATTCTTAGGGCATCCTGGATCCAGCATATTACGGAAAACAAGGACAGATAAAGTCTTATTCAAATTAGAAACTATTTAGAAAAGCAGATAGAGTTGAATGCTTTCTTCATTCTGTAGCTCCAATATCTATTTTTCTATCAATGTATTTCTGTAAATGCAATTCCAATTTAAATTTCCTTGTTTTGTGTAGTCCACATATAGCTTTAGCATTTGTAGGTATAATTTGTTTCAGCAGTCACAGGAGTATGACAAAAGAAAACAACACAGCAAAAGAATTTGATGCTAGTTGTTCTTGTTGGATTTTTCACCCAGAAACACAAAGCGTACATGATGTTATTATTACCTGTCAAATATTCTGCCTTGAATTCTGTCATCACTGTTTGATATGAGTTATAAGCTGGAAACAAATGGAAGGTTAATGTTGATTTTAGAGACACCTGAGGAACATGTTTATGTACTTGCTTCCAAAATGCTGAAATCTGAAGCCTGAAACCTTAAAGAGAGGTCAATGGGAATTTAACATCTGAATGTCTTTGAGGAGCTGGGCTTTGGTGCTGTGAAAATGGAGCTTTTTATTCCTAAGGTAGGCCTGAGGCCACTGTCCTGATTTACAGATAGCCCTGGCTCCCTTAACAGTCTTGGTGCCTGTCTCTAACAGGGGCTGCGATTCCTCACCAGCTCTGATATTAGAGCTAATTATGCACCGTGGATGCCAGAATAGAGGTTTAAGGTCCAACTGCACTTAGTACTGTTTGAAAATGTTGGTATTTTTACTCTGTTTCTGAAATACCATCTCTGTCAGAGGCAGTGGGTAGGACAGGAGCACATGTACTTTGCTTTGTTTCCCCTCCAACTTGAACTCTGTGTTGTGAAACACAATCAGTCTGGTCATGGTCTACACAGCTGAGCTTTCCTTAGACGCAGGAGCATTCCTCTGAAGGCAACAAGCGTTTAAGATGATGTAAGGGGGTTTCTGACCCCCTGTGGATAATATTGGCTGACAAAACGAGGACTGAGAAGTACGCTTACCTTTTCTGACCTTCCAGAAAGCCAAGGGGAAAAGTCTAGTGGAACAAAGTCCGTACTAGAAGGACACAAATAGGTTTAACATGCAAGCAGTTGTACAATATTGCTATCTCTTAGATATTCTTTTGCTGAGTGCGGAGGACTTCTGTGTGTACGGTGTATGAGGCAAAAATAGCATCTACTGGTAACTGAGCTGCTCCATCCCTACCACACAACTCTGACCGGGAGCTTGTTGCCTTGCATAGCTTCATGCAGTGACTTCAGCTTGAGCAGGTGTCCCTTTGTCAGCTTCGATCTATGCCTCCTTCCCCGTGTACTGATAGCAACCATGCCCTTATAACACATAGCATGGCATGAGCTAACTACCCAAGTATTTTGTCAGCTTTTTGATCAGCCTTTGCACCTTGCCCCAAGTTCTCTGTTGCCACAGCTACATTGCTAGCTTTGCCTGAGCTAATGAGCAGCTCTGGTATGTTTACCTGAGCTTTAGCCCCTGAGAGTTATCCTCTGTGTGTCCCTTCCTCAAATTATGTGTATTGTGCAGAGTTCCTGGCAGGCAGGCAGCTCACCTAGGTGGTACCAGAAGAATGTAGGGCAATAGTCTTCGCTGTCCCCTGGCGGTGGGACTATGGTTGCTGTAAGCACTTGCTCTGAAAAGTCACTCAAGCTGAATTTGGTTTCTGGTTTGTGCTTCCAAAGGCGGACTTCAGGATGGGGAGGAAAGTCTCAGCAGTCTGCCTTTGTAGATAAAGCAGAGCAGAAGCATAGCTTTAAGTGCCCGGAACCAGTCCTGAAGGAGTGGTGAACCTCATTAGATTAAAGTCAGCCTATCTGTGTACTGCTTTTATATCCCTGTGCAGCAGTCCTATCACTACATATCATCCAGGTGTCATAGCTTTACCTGGAAGAATCCTTTATGATACCCTGTTTCTCTTGACAGTCTTATTGTGTGTGCTGAGAAGGAGCAATCACAGCTGCGACATGAAAGCATATTCCTACCAATTAATCCTTTGAAAAATTTCAAATGGCTACATAAGCAGAGTTACAGCTACCCTATATCTAAATGGGAGAAAGTACTATCTCATCATGACAGGGCCTGTAGGTTTTTACATGCCTACAGACTAATGAGTGTAGGGATGCTTGAAATACCTGCGAGATTCTCCATACGCTACTGGAAAACCCAGTGCCATCTCCACAACACCTGTTTCAAATATTTCTGTGGAAAGGATCTAGACTATCCCCAGCAGAGAGGAGCAAGGGTTAAATTGTCTCTAAAACTGTCATACATATACATGTAGCTGTCTTCATGCTGGCTACCATGTTTTCATGTGACCAGATATGCAGAGAAGAAAAGGGAAATGCCCAAGGAGGAAAGAAAGGGCTTAGATAGTCTCAGCGGTGCTTTCTTTTGGGCACCGTTGATCCAAGGTTGTCCAACTGCTTAAAGGTGTGAAAGGCCTTCAGAAATATTTGTGGGCCAGGGAGAAATTTGCTGGAAGTAACTCCCAGCCTGTAGGCAAGAAGTTGGAAATGCTTGGCTGCGTAAAAGGATATCTGGGAAAGACCAGCAGCTGTGTGAATCCTACTGGAAGGCTCTGTTAATGTTCTCCTGAGGAGTTAACAGCACATGGAGTCCATACCACTTTGCTGCTCATTTTCTGTGCTCATCATTTTGCATCGCACTGGAGTTAGTGAGTCCAAAAGTGGTATCATAAATGTATCATTTCATTGTAATAGGGTTCAGGTCCCCTGTACAGAACCTTAAAAGTGCAGTCCAGTTTACATTAACAGCAAAGTAATAACATTTATCCTCCAGATATCCAACCAAACTTGTTCCATCTCCATGGTACGCCAACAGCTTCTTGTCTTCTGGGAGTGTTATTGCAGCTGCCTTTCTCAGCTGCAGCAGCACAGAGCAGGGAAAGAGGTAATCCTCGAGGTAAACACTTGTCAGACCTTTCAGGAGTTTACAGGTCAGAAGCAACACTGTCAGTCTGAAACAAGGAAGTTGTGTTTACAGGTCTACATGGAGGATATGCCAGAATTAATAAGGACTCTGCTCCACCTTCGAAAAAATCAGCAGGCTTGATTATGAGAGGTCAGAGAAGCAAGTTATTTCTAGTCCTGTCAGGCTTCTGTGAGGAATGTGCTGCTGCCTTTTTCTCACCTTGAGGACACAGAGCAATGGTGATTCTCATAGCTGACCAGAGAAAGGCAGTACGGGACATTGTGGGTGAGATGGCCACAAAGGTTAGAGAGCTTTTACAGCGCTCTAGAAAGTCACCGCCTTCTTCACTGCTTCTGCGAGAGCGAAGGTTGGTCAGATGCAGAATTCAGGTCTTACGTTAACTCAGAGCACGATGCCACTTAGAACTGAAAGCAGTTCTCCTGCCTTTGTTTCTTGCAAAATTTAGACCAGTGGCAAGCTACGTACTCCCGGGGTGTCATCAAGTCATTTTCACTCTGACGAGCGTCCCGCTGAAGATGCTGACAAGCTGCTTCACTTGTCTGTCGTGCTTTGCCAGCCACCCAGGACTGCGTCAGAGCTCTTCAGGGTGAAAGGTTCCTTTTTCTGCCTGAAAAACTCAGACTCACTGACACATGCTCTGAGTGTGCTGAATAAGCACTGCCCAGGCCCCAGTAAAATAGAGTCTTGCCTTTCTGAGTTATAATAAGCCGTTAGAGAGAAAGCCAGTCTGTTGCTAATGAGCACTATTAATATCTCCTTTTGTGAGAACAAGTCATCCAATACCCTGAAGCGAGAGGCAGTTAGGTTCTTGCTTGAGAGACCATATCATCCTATTATCGTTTTCATCCGGCAAGCAAATACAAAGAGCTAGAATGCAAACGGTAAATTAATTATACATTTTCATTGCACTTCTTAATCTCATTAAAACTTTTGCAGACAGGACTGGATTGTACGGCAACATCATTTATTTACTTCTCATTAACGGAGAGCAGACCCCCGAACCCCGAACCTTTCTGGAGAGAGGCACCGACCGGTTCAGGCTGCCTGGACCGCTCTGCACGGGGCAGTGCTGGCGACGGATGCACCCATCCTGCCATGCTCACGCATCCACCGTGTTTGTGTGAGATTTCTTCTCCTTCCTGATCTGGTTTTGTGTTTGCCAGGTGGCTGTCTCTCAACACCAGTGACTCCCTATATTCATCCTGTGGCTTTTACATTTTGAGAGCAAAGTTGGCTAAATGACATGTTGGGAAATCTGGTTAAATGGGTGGCAGGAGTTTGATGCTCTTAAGGAAGCCCCATTAGCAATGTAGTGTCTGGTGCTTGGACAGTAATAAGCAAGTTTTGAAAGGAAAAGTAGAATCTGCATGCTTTCATGTAGCTTATGGTTTCATTTCCTTGCTTTTTAGCCTTGATTTGGATAAGCTTGCATATCTAGCAGCCCCATGAGCTTCACAAGCAAGATTTCTTTGTATTAATTATAGCAACTTTATTATTTCCTGGATATTAACATTAAGTTCTTAAAATGTCATCTGGATGCCAAATACTTAAAATTCAAGATGGAGTGCGTTTAAGAACGGCTCTTATCTTGTGTTACAGAAATCATGCTTTTTCTCTAAGGCAAACAGTTATCACTGAAGTCATTTACAAGTAGATTTTTTTGGTTACCTTAATCAAGCTTTTTAATATACATGCAAATTGTAGCAGCAAAATGTTTGGATACACAAAACCAAGAAATAATTCTACATACTGTATTTCTTTCTAGATATTGTCTAAGCACACAATGAATCCTTTTATAAATATGAGCATAAATGCATGAAAAGCACACTCAAAGGTTGTTTGTAATCTGAGTTAGGATTTTAAACCTCATTCAAAGACAAGGTAAAAGTGAAGACTAAAACCAGTGAAGAACCGGGCATTGAACAATGGTATTAAACATTTACAAAAAAGGACATTTTGTAATTTCTTGTTTTGAATCTTAATGTGGGTGGAATCCTGGCTCTGCTGCAGTCAATGGGAGTTTTGGCATTGACTTCAATAGGCCTGTGTTTCACCCTGTATTTTTAGGATAATTCTTCAAGGGATTTATGAGATATAATTTTAAATCATAACAGAAAACACCCACTAAGGAAGCTACTAAATATTTTTTTGGGAAGAACAATAATTTTAAGATGGGAGCAACTTGAAATACTCTTCCAACTATTTTTCATTTGCTCTTCTTGTTTAATGCATCTTGAATTTTATACCACGACAGGAAAAAAAAAGTCATGTGGGCGTGCATGCTGGAGAATTTTGCTCTTATGAGACTTCTAGAAAAGTTGGAGCATCCAATTTTTTTAGTTTTATATTTGATGAACTTTAATGAACTGGGTACCCTTGGCTATTAGATAAGAACCACATCACATCTCATCATTAGTCAGCCAGATAATTAATGGTTGCAACTGCTGAAATAAAAACTGATATTAATCAAACCTGCCATGGTCTGTTTATTATTGTGAAGTAATTTGCGTATGACAAGCTGACAGCAAAATAAGGAAGAAACAGAAAAGCTATTCATGCGGATTGTTTGTTTCGGTGAGTGACATTTTGCATTGGTTAACACCATCTGACACAAAGCAGGTAGCCATGTGTTTTCAAAGGCCTGCTTCAATGTCTATGGCAGACAAATAGAAGCCTTTATGTTGACTTCCGTGTGCTTTGAAGTCACTAATGAGTATGTTTTTGAATAACATATAGTGTGAAATCTCAACTGGAGCAGTAAATACATTACCATTAGGGTGACTATTTTCCATTCTTCCTCCTTCCCTCTGCTTCTTATTTTTGTGGTTTTCTGATGTTATGTCTTGTCTGTGATTGCAGTAGAAGCTCTTTGGGACAGAAAGTCTGTCTACTTATGTATACACATATAAATGTGTGTCTGTGTTTCTGTACGTGGCATCTCATCTGTTCTGAGCCCTTTGCACACTCCTGCGCATGAATTTCCCAAAGCGCAGCTATATGATCCTGGTGACAGTATGTCTTACAGTTCCTCAGTTATAAAAATAGCGCTTTTTTATTGTTCAGGGGCTGTATTTTGGTTTGATGTCAGTTAGTTTAAAATGTGAATCCTGTGTGCTAGCTAAGATCAAGGTAATTTTCAAGGAAGTGTTTTCTTAAGGGTCGCAGAGTCATACCAGGAGATGAATGCAGTGAAGAGTTCAGATCATCCTCTTCAACTGTTCAATAATACCAGTACTCTGCAGCTTTCGCCAGAGGGGTCTGTTCATTGAGGTCAACATTTTCAACCTAAGAATTAAATTTAGATTCTTCAGCCTATATTTATGTGTCTAAATATAAATGGTTTCATTTTCAAAGGTGCAGGTTACCCTGGACTGGCTCTGACAACATCTATTCCCATCTTCCCTGGTAGAATTATTAACAGGCACCTTCGTGCTGTGCTGTGCCAAGCAGGGATTCCTGACATGCAAACACATGTAAATATCATGAGTGCCATCTGCAAACGTAAAAGGACCAGGATGAGGAAGGTTGTATGGATGCACTTCAGGGGGAATGAGTAAGTAAGCACAGAAGCTGGGAAGATCAGAGTGAAGACTGATTGTTAGGCTTGATTTTTTATGGCAATGAAGATCTGGTTAGACTACAAGTAAAAATGAGTCAGTTGATCCCAACTAAATCTTGAATAATGAAATGCGCAATTACTGAAGCACCCTTTTAAGGAAATGTTTGTTCGTGTCAAAGAAGAGCTGCAAAATGCAGCAGAGTTTCTTGATTTCAGCCTAGGAGAAACCTTAACACGGAAGGGCAAAGCGTTGATTGTCCACGCAGAGTTTTACTGATGCATTTACATAAGGATGGGTGCAAAACATCTGATCTGATTGGAACTGCTCGTCCTTTCCTTGTGTGGTGCGAGTTGGTGATAACCAAGAATCATCAGACAAAGTGTGCAAAAAGACCACTGAATGTTGGTCAAACACCTTCTGACCGAAGTATTCTCACTGGCTTTAAATAGAATAACCAACATCTATGCTGCTCATCTTGAGAGACCTTAGTTCTTGTATCTAATCTACAGCTCTGCCAGGATTTGCTTTTCATGTACGCAGTAACTGACAATAAGCAATTAAAATAAAATATTGGTTCTCCAAAGAAAGTTGGCCAGTTCAGGTGAAAACACTTTCAGGTCCAAACTCCTGTACATAATTACTGTTCAGATTCACAGGTATCTTTGTTACCAGACATCTCTGTACCATAAGTCTCTTCTTTCCTGCCACCACTCCCCAGTTTTAGGTTGCTTTGTAAAGGTAGACTATAATGCTTTTTTTTTTTTCTTTTTTCCTAATTCTCTATTATTAAAAAACAGTGCACATTCATACTTCAGATGAGACGTTGCTACCTGAAAAATGCTAGAGGTCTTGTAGTCTTTGAGGGTATTTGGAACAAACCATTACTGTTTGCAGACTAATTGTTTGGTGAGAATAAGGCAAGCTACCTTAATGACAGCTTGTGAAATAATAATCTATGATATAGTACTTGGATGTAGCAACAACTGTGTTTCAAGCCAAGTAAAAAAACTGTCAGTATCTTGTGCGTGAGAAGCTTGTAGATACCCTGAGGTGACTTCATATAATTCTAAACCAGCAGGTAGCTTCTTGCATAGCTAATCATGGCATCAGTGCCTGGAGCAAGTGGAGGTGGTTGACAATGTACTTTAGTTTTAGATGAATTCAGCTTCTTTTGAATATAATTTTAATTCCCTGTTCCAGTTTCTAAAGTAGGCATTTACATGCTTTATTTTTGCAAAATACTGAAGGTAACCTTGGGGAGGGGAAAGCATAGTTTATGTAAAAAAAACCCCAACAAACCCAAACGAAAAAACCCACCCTGATTTGGGGAACACTAATTAATGTCTTGTGGAGCTGGGAGAACAACTTCTAGAACATAGTCCCAAAAACGTCTTTTTCTTTCTCTGTGAAATATCTCTAAAATATTTCTGAGAAAGCTTCCATGTAAGTAAGTTGAGCGTATACACAATCCACAAACTACTTAAACTTTCCACACCTCAAACTATTTGCTATAAACTATTTATGGTGTTTGACTAGTTGTGTGGTATATTAATATCTGCTACCTCATAGAATAACTGACATTTTTATAAAACAAGAGGAATACAAGTGATTTCAAGATGACTGTCCAAAAACTTTTCTCTGAAACAGAGGGTCAGTTTTTAGAAGAGGGTGTCGGAAATGTTAGATGCAGATAGCTCTTTAATGGGATTAAAGATACATAAGCGCTTAAATGGGTAAGCACTTAAATACTTACCTTTGAAAAATCCATTAATTCATACCTTTTAACACCTTTAAAAATCTAGGTCATATTTACACGTTGGCTTGAGACTCGTGTTTCTCAGCAATACTGTTGTTATGCCAAATAACAGCAAATTAATGCTACTTTGACACTTCATAGTAAGAATTAAGAGAAAACAATTGCTTGTTTTCATCTCTGTGAGAAATATTTGAAAACATGGATCAAAGTGGGTGCTTTATTTTTCTTCAGTGAATGCTGGAAAAAAACTTGACTCTTTATTCTCCCACCTCTATGGTCTTCACTGTACCCAGACTATGTCTGACTGGTGTGTATGTGTCACAGCTTGTGTACACATGTAAAAAGTCTGTAGCTTGCTAAAAATGTGGATTTCAGCACTTAAGCTGACATAGCTGGGTTAGTTAAATTTTTTTGTTGGTGCCCTGTTGCTCCACATCATGGCAGAAGAGAATAAAAATGCTGCGAAGGACCATTTTATGATCATGTTATATCCACATGAAAGTCAGTCTCAAAAACCAAATCACGTAGACAAATTATTACTACATGCCTTTCCTTGCTGCACAAATGTCCCAAATTCCCCACTATGCTTGCAGAGATTTTCCAGAGCTCTACTTTCTTTCTTTTCTATTCAACTATCTCTAGCTTTACATCTACCAAGAGCTATTTTCTCCTCATCTGCCTGTTTGGAGCAGAATGGACAATGCAAAGGTTATCTGTGACTAAACTCTTTGTAGACAGACCCATAAGGGGGCTCATGACAAAGAGCAGCTCATCATTCACACTCATTACGCCAGCATGTAAATCTCTTCGAGGGTGACTGGGGAAGTCAGGAGCTGTCTGAAACTCGCAGAAACTTTCCAGAGGCCTACATGGGCTCTTTTTGTTTCTGCGTCCTCAGTGATTTTAGATGCAATGCTATAGAAATAAGCTAACATTTGGAATGAGGAATGGGAGGGAAGTGGGCTTTCCACATAAATCTAGTTAAAACTTCATGCATGAAGTGTTTAGGAAGTCTGGTGGAGCATAAATACCTGCAGAGACTTTTTGCCTGCCTTCCCTCGGAAACAGTATTGTCTGGCTGGTTTGGTATAGCAGTTGAAAATCACCTCTCCTGGGGACAGTATTAATGGACAAAACCTTTTATAGTGTGGATGCAAGTTTAGCTTGCTGGAAAATGGAAAGTAAACATGAGAGCTGGATGAGATGTCTGTGTAGGCTAGCCAAAGATGCTCAAAGAAATAAGCCACTCTTAAAGCGGAGAAGTTCTGGGTTGTTTGTCATAGACACTATAAGGAAATAAAAATCTATCTTAAAAGACTCTGAGTTACTTATTATAATTTATTGTCATTTTTCCGGAGAAAAGGTTGTGTTTATATCAAAAAAATGAATCGATACAAAAAAATTGTGAAAAAAATTCATTTGGTCAATTGTTTAATTTTTCAAAGAGTGTCAAAAAATATGACCTGCTCCTTCAGTAATGCATCAGCTTTCCCTTGTTGTCTTTTTCTCTTTCTTTTCATTTTCTCCCACTGAAAACATGGAGAATACAAGGGGAAAGGGACTAAACAGAACAAATAATGTTCTTGTACCAAGACTTTTTCTAATATGAAGTTTAAAAGGACTCAGAAGTTGAGAAATATATTTTCCAATCATTAAAAAAAAATCTCCAATGATTTTTCCAGTGAAAGAAGAGCCTAAAAAACCTACCTCCAAAATAACAGGGAGAGACAGAAACATTAAAATGGAAAATTCTAAATAAAGCAAAAATAAATCTTTTTTCCCATCAGAAAAAAAATCCTAGTTTTAGAATTAAATGAAAACTGTTTAACTGGTTTTGAAAGCATAACATTTTAATCAGAGATACTAAGAAATTGAGTCATTTGGCTCAGTTAATCACAGCCAGTCATAACTGTGAAGCAGAACAGCCTGAGAAACAGTCAGGGAGTCATAGAGGACAGATCATCTGCAGATAATCTGCAGGTCATGACTGAGGTCATTTAGCACAGAACAATCACTATTTTTTGTTGGTATTATGAGATCAACTATCATAATATGCTTTCTACTTGGGCATGAGCAAGCACTTGTATGTTTTCATGTGCCAAAAAGAATGGTTTGGACCTTGTGTGGTCAGAAATTTGGTATGCCTATATGAAAAAGTTACAATATGTGCAAAGGTGATAATGAATAAATAATCTATGCATTATAAACAAACAAACAAACAAAGCTTAAGTAGGCAAAACAGAAAGAGTCAGGATCATGTGTAATGTTATGTCATAAGAGTAAGAAAGGGTGGAGTATATTAACTGTATGTAGATGTCTACATACAGTCTATAGAATAGGTGTTTGCATCTGAGTTAATCAACGTGGTCCTCCTTAATGGTCACTGGAGACAAAAAGGTGCTTGTGTGGTGCATCTCTATCATAACAGAAACAGCTAGGCCAGTTCAGATGAAATGTGTCCTGTGTGCTTATTCCTTTCATTGATGATAACTAACATGAGTAGATCAGATGTAGATGTCTATATAGTACAAGTGCAAAATTATGTGAGAAGGCTCCTTCCCCAAACGACTCACTAGATCCCTAGCCAACGCTGTGAAATTTCCTTAGGAACTTGTAATGAAAGAGGAAGCTGAGCATGGCAAACTGTCAGAGGAGCCAGGTCTGTCTGTGACCCTTTTTATTAAAATTCCTAATAGCAGTACTGTTTATCTTTCCCTCAGAGGAAGAAAAAAACCCAGTAGTGTAATGGCTACTGGTCTGATAATTCATGCATTGTTTGGGATAAAATCTAAGGACTCCAGTGTTAATCTGAGCTGTGTCTAAATCCCAGGGTTAAGTGTGGCTATGAGTGGTTGAAAAGGTCATTCTTTTAAAATTTGTTTCTGGGCTAATTCCAGCATTTGCATTAGAATGATTGCTGTCTGTTCATTCTCTATTAGGACGTGCTTTTCTAGTGGTAATGTAGCCAAGTAGCTTAATCCCTCTTTAGTTTTTACCAACCAAAAACCACTGGTGATATTGTACCTCTGATTCTGTGATACAAAGTATGGGATGAGACTAGCGGTAAGCATTCAGCTTTGCTTAACTCCACTACCATTGAAATGGCAATGAAATGCCTATTTCTGGCTGTACGCGTCTTTAATGTGTAGAAAGGTAACCTCTTTGTTTGTTGCTAGGTATAACAATTACTATTTATGTACTCCTACAAAGCACTGGTTAAGGCTGAGCTTCATCTACAGCCTCATCCCCCACCACCTGCCTTCTCCTTTTCTGCACCGCTCACATGTACATCTCACATATTAATGTTTCTTCAACACCTTCCCCGGTATTCTCAGCTGTGACCAAGCTGTAGCCACAGAAAAGGCTACAGGGGTGTTTAGTATGGCTGACAGGGAACAGACGGACGTGGAATATTTGTACCTCAGCAGCAAAAGCTGGTTGCAAACAAGCGGACTTCTATCTGAGATATATGTTACCAGATAATTCTCATGTGGTGGAGGGACTCCTGCTAGGGAAGGATGTACCAGCTTTGGAGCTACAATTGACTAGCCGTTAACAAAGTGGCCAGCTATTAAAGTGTCTCTAACCCCTCATCTGAAGTAAAAGAAAGGTCAAACAGCAAGATGTCTAGTGTGTTTTCTAAGCAAACAAATAATCGCCCAGACAGAAAATCCAATCATCCCTTAGAAATTTAATTAAAAAAGATAATTCAAAGATAGTTTAAAATTACCATGTCAGGTGATAGAGGCAAGCCCACTGTGCTCAATAAATCAAGCATAACTCAGTGGGTTTGGCTCCCTTGCCTCACATGAAGCAATTCTCAATTAAATGTGAGTTTTCTCCTTTAAACAATTTCCATGGTTTGATTTTCTTTTTTGTGGTTATTTGTTCCCTTGGAAGGTGTGCTAGTCATGTTGCTTTTGAACTAAAATTCAGCATACCATATACTTTTTATTGGCATCAACGCAATTGCTTCTCTTTGGCCTCCAGAAGTCCCAGACCTCCAGACTAGAAGTGGTGCAGAGTGCTGCTGGCGCCTTTTCACAAGTACAAAGGAGCGCAGACACATCACCCCCACATCGAAGCAACTGTAATAGTTTCTTTTTGATTTCAAGATCCAGTTCAAAATAACTCCTGTGGTTTTAAGGACTTTTCAGGCACTTGCTCCAACCTATTGTACCTCATATGTCTTGGGCTAGATCCATTCCTGGCTACACAAAGGGGCTGGAAAATTGCCCAAAGCGCGCAGTTGACCACTCTCCCAGCTGGAGGGGTTGTGACCAGAGCAAGCTGTTCTCCAGCAATCTCCGCTGTGCAGTTCCCATTTGAGAGAAGCTACTATCCAGCACACTTTTAAGCAGCCACAGGGCTTCTCCTAAGTATGCAGAAGACGGCACATTAAGAAGCCGAAAACCTTTTTCATGATGCAGAGCTACGATGGGTGCTGCGTGAAGGAATTTTTCATGAGAAGGGATCTCCTTCACAGCAGTTCTCAAAACTGCAATGTGAACACTGTTAAGACCTTCGAATTTTCCTTCTAAATCCTCTGTTTTTTCTAAAGCTGTGTTCTTCTCTGGACCTCCAGGTAATCCATCAACAGCCGACTGATACCTGTTTTGCTCCCTTGGCTCCTACCACCTACAGCTTTCTGTTTCTGTAACTCAGCACTGCTGACTCTTAAGATTTTATCACAAGTCTCATAATATTTTGTATTTTTTATCTAAACCTCCACTGAAGTCAGCTAATTACAAGAAAATCCCATCTCATTTTTTATGACGTTGATACATAACCCTTACAGTTGCAGAGAAAGGTCTGGGCCATTAAAATTTTAAAAGCAAAAAGCTACATGAAAACCTCAAGAAATTTTTTTTAATTTCATGGCTTGTATGGATGTATCCCTAATTTGGGATTCTGGCTTATAATTTTTGAATGCTTATACTGTCTCATCAACACGCTACCCGTTTTCGTGAGATGACTGTGTTACATCAATTTACTTTGTGCTGAGCACTTGAAATGTGCATTACTTTCAGGTCAACAGCAGTGTAGATGATTAATTAAAAATAATAAACTATATATTCATATATGCATTCATGTACAGCCTAAGTAAAACCAAATTTATTCAAGAATAAGGTACATACTATACTTTTATATAGACATAAAGGAGACCTATATTAAGAAGGAAATATATACCCAGGCTTGGGGTGACTGCTGTATTCAGCAGTGGAAAGCTGTGGGTAAATTGTGGAGATTGTTCCATCTAAGTAGTATAAGAATTTGTAGCATAATATGTATTCTGCATGGGCTGTGTATATTAAAGCAGAATCTTTTAAATGTTTTTTACCAGAGGACACTGAAAAAGTCAGCAAAGATCTGAGAGGACATGTGATCATTCTCTATAAATACATTGGGGAGGTAAATACAGGGAGGTTGAAAAGCTATTAAAAATAAAGGATAAGGTTGGCACAAGAACAAATGGTATAAATTCACCATGAATAAATTGAAGCTGGAAATTAGAAGGAGGTTTGTAACTATCAGAGCAGCGAGGGAGTTTTGCCTGGTTTTACTGAGACTGTGCTATGTAGCCTTGAAAAGCCACATACCCTACTTACCACGAATCCAACCTTTCAGGGGTCAAGAAGAACCATAAAAATCTTCAAAAATATCTACTCCAAAGCATAAAAATGTCACAATTGTGAGGACTAATATTTATTGTAGGACCTTTTCAGCTAGAAGCAATAGTATAAAGCTCTTGTTTCTAGCCCTGCAGGGTTGAATATTTTTTAAAAAATAGTTATTGAACATGTGCTTTGCATAAGGTGCCTTTTAAATTCATCCCTCCATATGGCTGAATATCACCTATTTTGAACCTCCTCTTTACTCTGCCATCACTTTCAGGGGAAATTCTAATTTCAAGGGAAAGAAGGAAGTGTTTTACACTTTCTTTAAAATGGATACTGCTGTACTGTTAGATTAATGAAATTTGAAAGTCAGGAAGTTACATTTGCCATTTTAAGAAGGAAAATCTGTCCGCATTTTAATCTTGAGGTCTCTAGGTATATTGTGCTAAAATATAGTTTAAAAAAAAAAAATGGAAACTTCTCAATACAAACAAATTATAGTCATGATAATGGAGGCAAGGCCTGATCCCATTTTTAGTAGGTTACAGGAAAACAACATAGACGTGTGGTTAAAGTAACAAAATAATAACTTTGAGGTGATGCTTACCAACTTTTAATTATTTTCTATTAAACAAATCAAAACCTGCCTCAGTTTGCTAAACTCATCAGTTCAAGTTTTACATCTGTAAGATCTCCCAAATTCACAATATTTTGCAGGTTATCACTTTAAAATAATATTTCTATGTAATTTGTGTCACATAACTCTACAGAATTAGACTGCACTTAGACAATTCTCAGAATGAATAATTCCAAATGTTATTTCTTAGCGTGTAGCTTGTTTGATTTGTTTGTACCTTGTTTCATCCCTCACTTATGTTAACTCTTCTGCCCATTCAGAGGTCACTATTTGCACTGGCTGGATGTATAGTTCTATGTTCAAAAGATGACTTAGTTCCACCTTAAAATTAACTTGTGTTTGTCTTTACTACCTTAATTTTTGCAGCCACATAACAGTGGCGGCTGCTGCACCTGACTGTGCCTAATTACCTCTGGAAAGCAATGCAAGTAACTCCAGCATTACCCTGAAACTCTTTCTTGTTTCCTTGCTGACTCCTTTGTTCATGCCATATTCATTTGCTAGTTCTGAAAATTCATGTTCAGGCTCAGCTATGCATCCAACCCACTTTGTTTTTATTTATCAACCACCTAGCAACATTTTCTTCTAACAGGATCCACAGTGACTACGTGTCATTCAAAGGCATTACGTTGTGTAAGTATTTGTAGCTGTGCAACCACGTCTTTTTTTTTCCTGAAGTCATTCACCTCACAGCACTTGCTATGAAAGAGAGACATGATTTGTAATCTTTTTAAGAGAAGCCACCTTTGTTTTTCTAGAAAACATCTTTCCAATTCTTACATTATAAATCCAATCGTTATTACTAACACTTAGCAAAGGTAGGAGTAATACTGAAACCCCGCTTTCCAGAGTCGTTCGATTACACGACAATTTTAGACTTCAGTTATAGCCTTCATTATAAGGGAGAACTAAAATACGTGACCGAAATGTGCCTTGAAGGCTGAACCTCCCCCCGCAACATAGAAGGTAAATAAAAAAAAAAAAAGTCTCAAATATGTTTCATCTCTAAGTATCTTTGATATTAGGGCCAAGTTCATAATTATTAGCAGGTATGAAAGAAGAGTTTTGAGCATTTATGGCACCAAGACATCCTAGTCCAGAAGTAAATATTTTGTTTACACCTAACTTCAAACATCTATAATATAGACATCTGCATTGCTCTATACTCCCTTTATTACCAGGGTAGAGAAACAAAGACTTGCAGGGAGCCTGTTCATCTAGCCTCTTTCACATATACACCAGGGTGAGATGAATAACACTCTATCCATTACTTATTCTACTGTATTGAGCATAAGGAACCTTCCAGCAACTGAATCGCATCTGACATTGGGTAAAATCATCTTCCCTGCCTTTATGGGGCTGTTATCCTTGCTGAAACAATGGCACTCAGGCTTTAGGATCTGAATATTTTGCTCTTCAGATCAATATTTTTTTTCATTGGCTATTTTATATCTAGTAGAGATGGGGAGCAAATACATATTTTTACACAGTATTTGAATTACAGAACAACATTAGAGTATATAACCAGGGACATTAAAAACACACACCTTTAAGCAGAAAAAATGTAGACACAATAAGAAAACACTTTTGGTTTTGATTTAACCATTTATACATTTTCTCTGTTTAGTCTCAAGATTTGTGACCAAATCTTGGTGTCATGTTCTCAGGGACCTATGCACAGAATACACTCAGCAGCTACAGATTTTCAGCATAAAGAGGGAGATGAAGAGGACACCCTCAAACCCAGATGGGTTTAGAAACAAAATGGAGACCTTTTTTAGGGGAGAAGAAAAAAGTGGAGGGAAAAGCGGGTTGTTTAACTCTTTAGGAACCAGCGTGTCTGAGGTCAGGCTCCTCCAGGGCTCCTCTGCAGTGGAGGGTGGCACGCTGAGCTCTCTGCTTTTTATCCCCATCAGCCTGACAGCTGGCTACTGTCAGGTATCTTTAGGGCTTGCTGGGTGGAGGATGAGGCTGGAGCCAGGCAGGGGATCTTCCCAGACAGGCTCTTTGTGTCTGGCGAGGAGCAGGGCTCAACAGCTGCTATAGCTATGCTACCAAACAGCTCCTGGGCATGGGTCCTGATTCTTCACACTGCAGAGATTCAAGCCCACCCTGGGGCTCTGTTTTGGAGTGCACCTTCTGAAATAAAGCTTGGGCACTGCTCTGGGATTATTTGCTCCAGAAGCAATATAACTAAATGAAATGGCACGAGGCTTGGCTGCCTCCGCTGTCCTCTGTGTCCTTAAACACCACCCACCTCCCATCACCCCACACCGGGGGGACCATGCCATATATACTCTTAGCTTTGTGGTATAGAAACACTACTTTGGCAGGCTACAACATAGCCCTCACAATATACCGTGCAGCTGAAAAAAAACACACAGAAATGAACAGTTGTATGTTAGAGCCATAGAGGCAGCTTGGAAGAGAGCTGGAGCCATGTGCTTCGTAGTATGGGCTCTGGCTGCTCCACCTAGGACAAGTGCTCTGTATTTTCAGGGTCAAGGATTGACAATCTCCAGTTCTGCAGTGTAGATGGAAACGCTATCGTAGTTGCAGTGTCACACTGGTCTGACTTTATTGTGATGTTTTTTAGGGATAATACCAGTCTCAGAACTGGCTTTGGGCTCTCTGGGCTCTCAACCTTTCATTCTGGTTGTAAACATGTCCTTAGTCATGGTCAGCCTCATGCTCTATAAGTATTTCATTGATTCGTACAGGGGTTCCACTGCTACTCCATATAAATAAAGATAACAAAATCCAGCCCAAATTAAACAAGTGTGCACAAAGCTCCTATGCCCCAGCCTTGGCCACATAGCTGTGTTAATACTCAGCCAAACTGAAAACCGTTTACGTTCGCATTGCGACATGTTATGGTGATTTTTCTAAAACCTTTTACAAACTGTCTTTTCCTCATATCTGTATGCATTATGCTAATGCTCTGTCTATGCTTGGGGTCTAGATGCTATTTCAATATAAAACAGTAACAATATAGCAATGATGTATGAAACATAGCTGCCAATAACAGCTAAGGGATCTGAGTTCTGCAAGATGCTGAGAGACTTCAAATTGCATCAAGTTAAATTAAATACATGGTATCATTTTTGAAACCATAATTTTAGAGTATATGATACATGCCTTTCAATAACAATTGCTTTTATTTATAAGTAGTTTTAATGAAGTCAGCGATACCACCTATATCAGTAAGTACTTCTAAACTGGAGATTAGAACTTGAAGACATTGTGTCATTGGCATTTTTTTAATTGAAAAGTGGCTTTTGACCACAATAACAATTTTTAGACAGCCTGTTCTGTCTGACATTTTCTATTCTCTCTTCTTTTTTTTTTTCTTTATAACGGGAAATCTTCAAACTAAAGCTTTTCCCTAGTGACCTTTGGAGACTTTCAGAAGAAAACAAGCTATTTTTTTCTCTGGAAATGCCTTTCTGAAAACACTTTTCAGCTTTAGAGTTCCTTGAAGAAACAAACAAATGAAAAAGGTATTAAAAACATCAAACCAAAATGCTCAGAAATCAGAGTTTTCCAGCTAGATTTGCAGGATTGGGTTCTACACCTTGGAATGAACCCAATTCCTCTATATACACATTTACATTTATTATTCTAGACAACTACTAGACTTCCATCCTCAACAGTTATGTGGTGAGCGTTTCCCGTGTAAATGCTCATATGAAAACATAGGCCTAGATTTATCCTACCTAAATTTAAGCAATTAGGCATGAGGGAATTGAAAAGCCTGGCTGCTTGGCAGTCTCTAGGCAATGGAGAGAGATGCATCTCTAGAGGGCGATTCAGGTGTTAGGTGGCTGCCTCCCTCTCACCCTCTCTCCAGGGGCTGTTGGGGCACCTTGATGCATCTTGTTCCCTAAATGAATAATCTCAGTTAAGTGATTAAATTTAAGAGAGTCATTGTGCATTTATGGCTCTGCAAAGTCATGAACCAGAGCAGAGGGTAAGAACTTCTGTAGTGGTCAGACCAAAGTCCTTCTCCCCATTATCTTGCCTCCACCAGTTGCAAGCGACGACTGGTCCTGCCCACCTCATGCAGACAGGAGGTGTTTCCTGAGCCAGAGGTGGTGGCTTTGTGTTTAATAGCCCTCAGAGTGTTTGTATATCATGCATTCAATCAATCTTGTGTGAATAAATTTCGGATCCCACATCTGCACCATCTTGTGGGAAGGACTTCCACAGCTTAACCATACAGAATAGTTTGATGGGAAGAAAAAGGAGGGAGTCTCTTGACCTGGTAGAACACTAAGGAAGATGGGAACTGTGATAGAAATAGTGGTTGCTCAGAAAGCCATGCACTGATGCAAAGGACTAACCGTTCAGACCACGTACATGTCTATAAATATACAACACAGGAAAGCTTGATACGTGTTCTTTTTTTCCTACTCTGATTCTTGGCAACAAACTGATTCTTAAATCATTACAAAGTACGTGTAATACATAATCTCATGAAGCATGCAGCCCATTTAATTCATCTGCTTGTTTCCGTACCTGTAAACTAGCTTCATGCCAGTGCAATCTGCCAAGTTTGGGCTGGGGAGGGGGAGAAATGGTTCAAGATCCTTACTCAGACCTTTTCATGTCACACTATTCCTGGACACAGGTTGTGGCTACCCCCTGTATTGTTCTCAAATATCCTTTATGGACCGTGCAGCTCAGGAAGACCAGAGTTTGTTCTCGCTGTACAGGACACATTATGCCTCTTAACTACTGGAACTTCATTCTTCCTTTGCAGAGAAATGTATTTTTCTATTGTATCCATGGGAACTACCTTCAGCAAGGGTGGATGTTCAAACAGACGGTTCAGTTCTGCCCCCACTTCCTCCCCCCTCCTCTGAATGAATTCCTATCTAAATAATTCTTGTCTCTACAGGTGTGGAGACAGGCAGTTCTCACAAGAAAAAAAGAAGAGAGAAAAGAAATAAAAGAAAACAAAATTACAACAAATGAGTTTACCTAGTAACCATTTGGAAACAGTACCTCCTATCTCCATCTAACTATAAAAGGAAATACGTGTTTTACTCCTTCTCTAACCACAAGATTTTGATCAACATACTGTAAGAGTATATTCAGAGCTATTCATCATCACTAAGTCCTAAGACTTAGGAGATGTGTGTGTGTCTCAATGTCTTTGCAATGGAAACCTCAGAAACTGCTGTTAAAGAGCAAAAATCCTTTCTTTAGTATGCACAGGCATAACATGCATAATCCTTTATCTCTGGCAAAGCTGCTGGGTTTTTGCCAAGGGCATGTTTGCTGGTGTGTGGAATCTGAGGCTGCTGCATGACATTGCTGTTGAAGGTGCACAGATACCATGGTGATGGGAGAGAGATAGGTGCCTAGATAGATGGATGGGTGGGTGGATGGATGGATGGATGGATGGATGGATGGATGGATGTTTTCTTTACGCACTCACCAGTATTTTGATTCAACCAGTCCAACTTGATTTTCCAGATTATTTAAGTGAGGAGGCTCAAATCCATCTGTTTGAGAAATCCTGGCAAGCAATCAAACCCCCTGTAATTCTCCCCCACTGCCATCTCAAAATTAAAGGTAAACACTGAGCAGTTCTCATTTAAATATGAAGCATCTGATACAGCCTTGGGTTTTCTTTTTTTTTTTCTTTTCTTTTTTTTTTAGTTGCTGGAGAATAAAAACAACAGTTGAAGGAACTGCAGTCAGTAAAAAGGTTTCTCTGGCAAGGAGGCCAAACTAAATAATGACACCCAAAGCAAAAACATGCTTCACTGAAACTAAACTTTAGTCAATTCACTCTCTGAAACAAAGGATTTTTTGTAATTTCAAAAGTGAACATTGTACTTTACTCTGGCAGCCATTTGTATGTTTTTCAATGATCTGATTATGTATAAATCCCAATTTAGCATGCCTTTCAGCACCCAAATCCTATGAGTGATTTGAAAACATTAATGAAGTTTTCTATAGACTACAGCTGCCCTTCTCTTCCTCCTAACTTTTTTTGAAATGCAAGCGTTAGTGACAGTGTTTTGATGTGCCTCATTTGTTGATGTGTATTTTCTTTCCTTTTTTCTAATCACTTTGTAAATATTTATAAAAGATAGGAGATCTGTTTCACATTCACACAGGGAGTCAATGCTTTTCCCTTCATTCCTGTCCTCTGCAAATTGCTGTGCTTTCATGTGCACTCTCAGACCTTTGTGGGAACCTGTACTCCTTAGGAACGCAGTCATCAACGCAACCTGAAATTTAGCATAAGATGAGTTCAAAGGTTGCTCACTCCGGGGATAAAGTCTCAGCTCCTACTCAGAGCCTGAATAATCAAACATTTTGCAAGATTGGCTAGATTTCACTCCTGGCGTTGCTTTGTGTGTTTGTCTCCATGCCTTTATAATTTGTAAAACATCTCCAGTCTCTGTTTGCAGGATTGTACATCTCCTTTACACTGGCCTGGAGGGGTACTGTAAATCTATCCCTCTCCGAATGATTTAAAATTCTGCAGGTGAAACTGCCTCCCCTTTGCCTTCTCCCAGGCTTTCTGCGGGGGTTCGATGTCTGAGCACAGAGAGGTAAAGGCAAGAACCAAATGGGAACATCTCATGCTTACACCCTACATCCCTGGCTTGGAATAGCCGTGTTTTCCCTGTGTCAAGTGCTTCCTACTGTTAGCGGGGCTTTTTGTGCTAAGGGAGCAGCAGGGACCACACCAGCACTCCTGGTATTCCAAAGGGCTCTCTAAAAATACTTGCATGTATCTGAATAACAATTTTAAAAGAAATATATATAGGGTCAACAAGAAGAACATACTCAATTCTTAGCAACTTTCCTATAGAGCACCTGTCTCCTAGAAATTGTTGTGAGTTCATTTTTTAATTTTTTAAAAAGAAATTTATCTTTACTACTGATTCCAATACTATTAGCAACAGAAAAACAAATTTTGAAAATAATTCCTAAAAGCATGTAGGTAGAAAAAAACTGTGAAAACCAAGTCTTTTCCAAGCAAAGGTTTCCCTTGACTGAATCTTTATTTTCAGCTGAAAGTCTGAATTGTTGAAAATTCCTACTCAGCTCTATCCCTACTTACCCTGTACTTTTCCTGTAGGAGGAAAACCAAAACCTGAGTTACTGGGAATCATTTTCCTAAAAGTTATGTTTTCTTTTACTCAACTGAGAAATCATTTGTAATACCGAGTCCTCTTATTTCTTCAAAATAATCCCCTACCTTATGCACAAGAAGTAGTGTAACCACATTCCAACACAGTCATATTTATTAAAAGTTCAATGTCCCATGTATTTTAAGCAGAAGATGTTTTAGTTTAAGAAATAGTGGAAAATGTTAAAATAAATATTGTTCCAACCATTGCCCAACCAGTGCACTTAATTAATTTTACAACCAGGTGGTGAAAATGGACTTCCTTTTAATTTTAGGGCTATTTGGCCCTGCTGAACGAGGGCATGGTGTGATCAATATCAGGGCAAATCCAGCTCCTGGTGAAGCTGGTGACGGAGATTTTGGGCCTCACTCTGTGACTTAGCACCTTGTATAAAATGCCCCTTCGTTTCTGCCTGCTGCACCCAGATAGATGATAAAGAGATATCTGTGTCTTTCAGTACCACAGGTAAGCTGCTCCGCTTTCTTTGCTCTGAGTAGTAAAACCTTAAGCCACTTTTCACTGATGATCTCTTTCTGATGCCTTGGCATCCTAAGCAAATCACTAATGGTTGTTTTAGCCTCTCTTCCAGACATGAGTCTTCATTTCACAATCTCAGATAAAATAGCGTAAACTTGGGGAAACTCCAGACTAAAGGTGTTAATGGATTGCTGGATTCAAAGGCATTAACTTGGTGGAGTTGTTTCAGAATAACACCAGCATAACTGAGATTCAAATTAGACCTCTGTAGTATTAATAAATGATTAGTTAATACTAAAAATATCAAATTCATATGCAGTTCCGCATAAACTTACAAATAAATAAATTGTACTGTCAGGGCCTTATTTCTGTCTGATTTTTCCTCAGGGTTACTCTTTTGATGGTGATAAGTATTTAAGTATTTTTATTATTCTTCATTTGTGGGTTACTGAGTTTTGAAAACACTTTCCAGAGGCACATACAAATGCATGTGATTTTAAAGGATATTGAATTCTCTCAGCTGTATTTGTCCTCGTGCTGGAAAGGGGAGTAAGTGCACATCTCCCATCACCCAAGGAGTGAGAAGCAGGCAGGGCTCGGTGCTCTATGCTTGTCCACATTTAATGTAAGGGACAAGAAGAGAGTGCCGTGCCTCTTTAAGGACATTCTTGCATCACTCCTGCATTGCCTATGCCCATCAGTGACTCAAGGGCAGAGTACTCTGACTGAACAGATTTGATTAAACCATTCTGGGAGTAGATCTATCACAGTCCTGCTTCTTCATGTTGCATGATAACATCCGGCCCCAGGCAGACTTTTGATTAAAAGTTCCCCCAAAGATTTGTGGAGAAATTCTGTTTATTCCCACAACTCTGAGAGCATTGAGGTTATGTGCCCACATTTTGAAGTGCAAATTACATAAATTGCAATTTGGCAAAGATGTCTCTAGAGCTGGGAAACTGACTGGGGAAGCCTATAGATGTTTTCCATTGGACTATGGTCAGGAAAAAATAAAAGCCCATTTTTAAAAAATTTCTTTAATTTTTTAATTTAGCCCACACAATCTTAAAATGGTATGATGAGCAAAGAGCAGGACAGAGACTGGAGTGCAGGATGGGAACTGGAAAAACTTTAGAGAATCCTTTTTCAAAGGAGAACCACACACTGAGGTCACAACCAGACTCCCGCTAAATGATTTATTTTCTATTCAGCACTGGCTATATTCCTGCCTCTGCATTTTTACCTTTGTTTTAGAGACAGAAAATGAGTAAACAGTTTTTTCTTGACTTTGGAAAGTTTGTTGCTTAGTTTAAGAAAAATTAGGAAAAGCATTTCCCAAGTTATTTTTGAACTGCACACCAGCAGAGTGATTATTTATTACACTTCTCCCTGTTGTAAGTCACTGTGGCCTACTCATAACACAAAACCAGCTTGATTGTACAAGTTCAAACTCCTTTTCACTAACTTTTTCCAACTAGACCATAGGTAAGGGATGAGGAGCACTGGCCCATGAAAAATAAAAGAAGTATTTGAACTGTTAGTTCGTAAGCGGTTAAGCACCAGAGGCACAGACTGAAATATTTCATTGATGGTTTGACAGCTAACACTGCAGGGGATGACTCAGGACTTCTTGTTCACTCTTCACTCAGACTGAACCATGATGATTTTTATCAAACTGAAGAGTTAGTAGAAAACGCTGACTGGATCTCTTTGATGCCAGTGTCAGTCTTAATTCCAGATTTCTCTGAATCTGATACGCTGTGGAAAAGACTTGAAATGATATAGAAACATCCAAATTGCTGTGGTGCAATTTTCTGGGTTGTTAATCCTCCTAATCCCTCATGGGCAGCACACTGAAGGGCCACTAAAGATCAGGGTCCTGATGCGAGGCGTTTTATAGAGGTAGTGGGATACTGAGTGTTCCTGCTCTGCCTTCGGCTTCTGTAAGCTTGATGGTCTGTGCCGGTATGGTAAGATGGTTGATGGTATCCCCCTTAATACCGACTTGGTGATGAAGACAATGGTCCCAGAGTGCTGTGTGGGTTTCAGAGTTTCCTGCTCCTGCCATCAAACTATCTGGAAATATCTCTAGGTTAAAAAACTTTCAGTGTGTGTTGAGCAGCACCAAGCAACAGTTCAGGACAGAAAGAGAAAGGACAGAGCTTTCTGTCACTGATTTAGTGAATACAGACAGGCAGCGTGTGATTACACAACTTTTAATTTTTCCTGCTGTTTACAAAATCTTGGCATTCAGAGTATCTCCCTGTGCTGTGCTCCAGGGGGTGAGCAGAACTGACTCTGCTCTCCTTGTAGGTCACTTGATTCACCAGGCTCCACAGATCAGGGATTAATTTTTATCAGTTGCACAAGAAAAAGAGATAAAGACAAAGAGATAAAGGAAGCACATTTCTTCCCCCATGTTCCTGGGTAATTTGCCTAGGCCCACAGGACTCGTTTACCATAAAAGAGATCAATAACAGTATACTAGTACAAGCAAGAATTCTTTCAAGAGTCTTTATCCACGCAATTATAAAACAGTCTCTTCCAGGTGACATATATGCTTCACCTTTGATCTCAAAACACTGTGTTTAGCTATAACAGTCATGTTCACTATCTGTAGTATTTTGAATGTGTGATTCTTATCTATCTGTGGAAATTAAACAGACAAGTACACAGCAGTCCTGCAATTATTCCCTTTTAAATATTTTCCATTCTCAGAAAAACTATGGGAAGAGGTGTCAAAGAGTAATTTCCAGTTAAACAATCGGCTAAAAAATCTGAAACAAATGGACCATTTCTAATGACTTGAGCACTGAACCATAGAACAAAACACAGAACCATTTCAGTGCAAGAAGTCTGTAAGCAAACAGTAAAACCCAATCACTTAATGGGATACAGGCCATGCTCTTGTGTTGAAAATAAAGGAATATGGATAACACATCTGATGTGGAAATAAACCAAAGCTGGCTGAACCTTGCTCTAATGGAGTTACTGAAACCCACAACAAACTTACATATCCAGATGAAGCTGCTTTACTTTTTTTGAAGATTCTGACAAAAATTCTTACCAATTCACAAACAGCACTCAAAGTATGTAAAATCATGAGTTAGATGCATAGGTTTAACCACTAAGACTAGATTTTCTATGAAACTTTTTATTTTTCACTAACCACCTTATCTCTTGAAGTAAATCCAAGAATCATCTTGTGCTGTGTTATTCCAGTAATGTCCATTTACAATCAAATCAATGTTGGACTAAGTTTCAGGAGACATATTCTTTGGTTTATATTCTCACTCACACCGTCTGGTTTCATAGGACCATAGGATTGGAGGACCCCTCTAGCCCAACCTCCTGCTCAAAGCAGAGGCAGCTCTGTGATCAGACCAGGTTGCTCAGGCCCTTGGTCAGCTGAGTCTTGAAAACCAAGGACAGAGACTGCACAGATTCTCTGTACAGCCTGCACCCTGTCTGACTGTCCTCACAGAGGAAAAGGGTTTCATTCAATAGCCTGTGAGAAAATGTGTATATATAAGCTGTTGTTGTCAATAATGTTGTTGTTGGTTTTAATTTCTCAATAAATATTTCATGAACCATCTGCCAGCGACTGCAGAATGAGTAACGCTGGTCTAGAGCATAACACCAGGATTTCTGAAAATGGTCTCTCGGTCACTTTTTTATGCAAAACTTGGATTTTTCAAAAGAATTATAAACATATTCAAAAAAATTACAATAAAGACACAAATGTATACAACCAAAATGCTAATTAAAACAGAGAAAAAACAGTTCAGGGGCAGTTAAGTAGCATCCCACACTAAAGTGGTTAGGATGTCCAGCTGGAGTCAGCATGTAAAAACATGTTGTCCAAATACACAATCGTTTTCCAAATTAGACTAATTACCTGTAGCTAGTAACTGAGGAGTGGATGGGAAGGCTTTATAGGTATTTTACTAAAGAACCTGAAGCATAAATCCTTGTTGGTGTAAATCCATCGTTGACTAATGTTGGCAGAGACTGGGTACGTAATGGATTGCTATTTTTGGTACTTCTCAGAATTCTAAATACTAGTGTACAGGGCAATAATAAGATTGGAAAAGTTAGCCAGGGCCATAGATCAAGCTTGAGCATTGGCAGTTCACACAGTTTAATTGCTACTGGTCTCTGCTTGGGCTACTCCAGTTACTTCTGCACAGAGGAAATCTGCTGTAGAGGCAGCAAGCCCAAAGCAGCAGGGATGCGAGGCAACTAGCATTACTTGCCTTGGGACCAGGTCCCAGACCTCTCCTATTTGTTGGTAAAGACCACGTAGCCAGGTCCCCGTGGGGCTCCATGAGAAAGCTGCTCAAGGGAATGCAGTCTGGCCTGTTCTGTGCTCTTCTGCCAGGGATCATGTAGGCCTGAATTCCTCCCCCAAACACCTTTAGCTGAAGCATGCAAGCCAGAAGCTTCATTGCTCCAGGCCCCTGGGGAGTCAACAGAGAAAGACAGACACATCTGGAAGGTGATTCAGCACCCTGAGAAGTGTCTGGTTCTCCCTATTGACTGATGGCAGCATTTAAGTCACCTACAGATGTCTCAGATACCTTTAAAATTACTCAGGGTTAATATGGGCAACAATTAGTTAAAGAACACCATGAAGAAAATCTCACAATAGTTCCAGCTAAGATTAGGCAGGACTGTTTGACGGGTTCTGGACATCTGGGCACTAAGCATGCACATGGCTATGAAACAACAAATGCAACCTATCAGACCTAGCAGAGTGACTGTGCATGGTGTACATCCAAACATATTGCATGGTGCATGCAGAATCCGGCATTTCTGGTCTGCATTAAACAAATGACTGAATGGAACCGTGCTGAATGATTACGCACAAAGCAGTACATGCTCTCCTTTTACATGATGGAGATGTATGAGGCATTCATTGTCTTCTGCTGCACCCAGATTCAATAGTTTAGCTAATTATGTAGTGTGTGTCTTTCCAGCAATTATTATTTCCTATGACAGCACTATTAAGTTGGGTTTCAAGCTCCCAAATGTGCAGCTAAACAGAAATGCTAGACCGTTTATTCTACTCATGTTTAACCAGTCAAGGAAGCTTATCTTTTCCAGACTGATGATTACAAGTGTATTTCACATTTTTTTTGTCTAGTTTTTTATTGTGTTTATCTCTTAGTCTGCACATATTGAAAAATGTATGAACTGAAATATGAAAACAGTGAATTAAAGTGCATTGGATCATCCAGACCAACTCTTTCTGCATAGCATTATGACCACTAAGCTATCCAGTTAAGCTGCACAGCCTCCAACAGAGAATCTTTTACCATCTCCATATGAGTCTGCCCAAAAACCATCATTCATACAGTCCATCCACTCTTTCTCTGCTCAGTCAAAGCCTGGGAAAGCAGGTGCATCTTCCAGTTAATCCCGAAAGTCATATATCTTAGCTGTAAAAACCAAGAAGTGGCTTGTGAAGTCTGAGACGATAGTCCATTCATCTTTCAAATTGCTGGGGACACTACTGTCATAAACATGGCTAACAATTAGTACCCATTGTCATGTACAAGAAGCCATAAACTGAAGTAGAAGAATAAAGGTCTATTATGCGTGTTGTAAAAACTGGCATGATGATGAAGAAAACCTGCTGTGACCACTTGAACCCCTAGGCCAAATGTGCCTGGAAATTGCAGATATTTCATTGTCATTGGTTTCACATTTTTCAGGGTGGTAGATGTATGGAGGAATTCCTACTGCCTGTGGCTATTCCCCATGCTAAAATCAGGGCAGATAAAGAAATTCCGTTCCTTGGGAGCTATCTTGCTGGTGTTCCTCGTGTATTCACCACTTCTCCCCTGTGCTTTACAGCAATTTTGCCACTATTGCTCAAGGTTTGCTGCAGGTAGGATAAAAAACTCTTCAGGGAATCCCTCAGATAATCTCTCAAAGGGTGTGTCTATGCAGTCCTTTGCAGGCACTAAGTGAGCTCTGCCCAGTCTCTAAGAAAGCCAAAAGCCATGTGCATCCCATTAACACAACGCAAAGCCCAGGCTAACTGGCCCTGTTACTGGGGCTCTCAAACACTGCCTTCAGATGGCTTCCAGATGTCTGAAAATTGGACATCTAAGTGTGAGCTATTCAACCAAGGCTTCTTTTATAGCTAGTGTAGGAGAAAATAAACACCACCAGAGGCAAATTGTATGACCTATCTTAGATGCCTATCTTAGGATGAGATGAATCACCTTCTGGAGGTGTCTCTCTCTCTACGTCTACTGTATACAGAAAGGCCAACCTGTCTCGCTCAGACTTAATTTCTCATTAAAAATAAAAGCTGAGATCTTTAGATAACCATTTGTCTCGGGAACTTGGACTTTAATGAAACATCAAAAAACGTGGGACTTGTCACATGAGATAGCAATGCTGTGATCCTAATATTAGGTCTCAACCCTGGTTTTAAAGTCTTTCAATAAACTTCTTTAAATTTGTTTACAGAAAGGTGTCTATCTCCACACAGTCACCCTGAAAACCAGACTCATCTTCTGTCCATTTTGCAGGCATGCAGTAGTAGCCTGAGGCTTGGACAAACCATGACCTCCCAGATCTGCCAGGGCAAGTATGCCTCCCTATGCCTGGCATGTTGACTTCTCTCTCCTCTCACCCAGGTTCCTCCATATTAGGAATTCAGGCAGGCCCAGTTCAGTCAGTCCTTGAGGGAAAATATAAATGGAAGGATCTCAGATCCTGGCTTTTCAAGACTGCTCTTAATTACTATGTAGGCTTACCCACAGTGTCCTCTTTGAGCTGGTGCTGTTAAAAGTTTTGACTTCCTCATTAAAAGTTTCCTTCCATATTCTTACAGTCTTGAATTTAGACTGCTTACCTCTGTTTCTGTGGTGACTATATGAAGTTCCTGGGTGTCCTTGCTGGCCTAAGATCTCGGGCTAAATGGGCTGTAAACTTAGCTCTGGAAGTCTGGATAACAGAGCAATTAGAAATCAAACAGGTGTTGATGTTCATTAATGTAAACAATTGTGACCATGGGATACACCCTCTTCCTAATCACAGCTTATGTCCCTCTCACAATTGGCATGTCGTGTCAATAAACATAGGCTTTCATAGTCACTAATGAGAACGGCTAGAATTGTCATTTCATTCCCACTATGTATGTTTTTAAAAACTATGTAATTCAGAGCATGAGTTTCATTTTTCTTGACAGTTATGCTTTCTGAAGCCAACAGATTAATCAACAGCACATTTGTATTTTGTACCTGTACACACATGCGTGCATACTGTGTATACACAGCAACACAGAAACATAAACACAGATCACTTGAGCCAAAGGTAACCATTAAGAAGTTTGTCAAAAGCATGTAACAACACAGAAGCCCCAGACTGGAAAGGCTGGTTTCATACTACTTGTTAGGTGCCTATTCACCATAACCTTCCTCCTTGTCAAAGGAGACACCTATCTCTGCAAGGTGATTTGGCTCCTTCCAGAATTAAGCTGTCCTCTGATGGTGTTTGTCTCTTTTCACTGAAGGCAGGCCTAGGTATTCAAAGGCACATTCACGTACAGTCAGAAACGCCTTAGATTTGCTGAATGTAGGGTGGCTTTGTATTTATTTGAGACAAAACAGTACTGGACTTCTCAAAGCATGTGGCCTAAAATAGAGTATGTACAGTGTAGGAATCTACACGAGTGATTCTACAATCTTGCTGAAGTCATCTGAGACCCTGTCAGTCCAGGTCACTCAAGAAGACACCTACATCTAGGCAGCTGAATTGTTTCCAAAACTCCACTAAATTGTTCCCTGTTAGAAATTTAGATATCTTGATTGCATCTAGACACATTAAGCAACAAAAGCTAGGAAGACCTAACTCCTTCCCCACTTATCACACCTGGTGGCTTCAGTTCTCAAGGCCTTTTCACAAAATGAAGCTCCCTGCATAAGGAAAAAAGAAGACTAAGAAGCCTGAGAAGACCAGAACGATTTTGTAATTTCAGTCCATAGCACAGTGGTTAAATTACCTGACCACTTAGAAGGGCTTAGGTTCAGGTCTCACCACTGGTATTTAATTCACTTTGACCTCCCAGAAGAGTATCTTAGTGCCAAGCTAACAGCTATTCTGACAGAACAGGTCTTTCATTATTTCCCATGTAAGCTGTTTCAATTTCTCTGGAATAATTAAAAAATGGGATATAGGAAAACAATAACCCTAGGTATGAGGATTGCACCTCGAAAATAGTCAGACACAAGTCATTGGAGCTTGTGGCTATATCGTGCTGATCAGCCAGAACATGGACAATAAAAAAAATGTGAACTTAGACATCCCAGCTCTGTCTGATTTCTAAACAATGCATTATTCCCAGAACAGACTCCTATTGATTTCAATAATTATATTCCTCTGACTGCTTGATGCTTTAAAAAAACTTCTCCTGATGACTCTACCTAAAGCTTTAGCTGCCTAGCTGGCTTTAAAAATCTGCCTCTTTGAAATACAAGGTTTGGGTTCCTAAGTCACTTAGAAATTTTTATGACAGTTTTTCCTTGCCAAAAATTGCAATTAGTCAGGATCAAGTCTGAATTTCTGTTTTTTCTTCCTTGTTCTCTTCTTTCCCTCCCTACCCTGCTGTAATTGAGATTGTTAATCCACTTGGTTCCAGTGAGAAAAACCAAATACAATATTACAGGAGTTTTGGTCCAATGCATAGTACAGTTACCTCAGATGAGTAAGCCCCTCATTAAGGTCTCTTCTCCAATTAATATTTAGATGCTAACATAAGTTTACTACTAACAATTGCATAAGGAGTGATAGAGAAAGTTTGTCGTAAAATACTGACTAGTAGCTTGGTTGTAAGGGTCCTTACTAGAGATGTGTGAAATGGCAGGACAGGAAAGTACTCCAAAGTGAAGTGATATATCAGTCAACCCCTTTGGAAGCAGGGCTTTCCCATTTTTAATTTATTAACTGTGAAATTCTTCTGTTTCATTCCTGCACAAAGTAAGAACACTTTCTTAAATCTCAGGGAAGTTGTGTAGAGGTACTTCGGGGTTTTCTTGCAGTCCCCAGGGCTTAGGCAGCATAGCACAGACTCCCATGAGAAGCTCTTTCACCAAACCTGGACGCCTCTCCACATGATATGAATGACAAAAATACATGAAATACAGTGTATTCGATTTTTTTTTGCCAGCAAATAAAACAAGGTGCTTTATTAATCGAACTAACCCAGTTTTAATGTTTTAACATAAGTTCCTCTTTTCCATGAACAAGCATAGGAAAAAGCAAACTCCCCCCCACACATGATCCTCTTCCTCTCTGCCCCAAGACACTTCATACAGGTACTCCTGTATTATGGCAGACAAGCATTACTTATTACCTCTTTGGCTTCTTTGTACTACCTGCTGCACAGAGCCCTCAGCCTCTGGCCAAGATTCTAGACTTCATGACATGATGGTTGGGGTTCCCCCTCCACACACTTCTTAATGATAGGCTGAAGTTTTATTTGTATATCCTCAGATCCAGCATATTTCTCTATCTCTTTGCATGTCAGGGTGGTTCTGTTGTACTTTAAAGTTAGTTTTACCATGGTAATTATGGATCAAGAGTTCACATAGTGCAGTACTTGATGTTAATAAGCAGATAAATGTATAATCACTCAGTATTATGAAAAGTTCTAAATGAAGGACCAAAAGACTTTGTCATTTTACTCCACCCTTTGTGAGTCAGTAAAACGGATTGAATTATATAGCAGAACCAGCACTTCACTGTGATGAAACTCATAAAAAACCCACCAGAAAATGTCACTACATGTTGGCAGTTTATAAAAGGAGATTAACTAGCTTATCCATTGGTATTAACATGTCTTTAATAATGGTAACATTCTTTGCAAATTAAATAGCTATTAATTAAAAAGCCTGTCCAGATATGCTTATGTGCCCATGTGAATACAGGCATCTACCTACCTTATTGAATAGACCTATATAGTAAGAACTAAGCCCATTTCTATGTTTTTGGCAGATCATGCATAGAATATAAGACCAGTTGGCTCTCACTTAATCCAAAGGGTGGCATTTTGGGTCCTAAAGTTCCCTTTGTGCTCATCCACTGGTGTACAAAGCTGCATTAAAGTAGTGCCTAGTATCAGTGGCTTTTGCAGTCCAACCTGTGATTTCCCCTGAAACCCAAGTACTGCATCCGCTGCTAGAGGAAAAATGAGCGTGGATGGTGCATCCTGGCTCTAACGTTTTGTGTTTGGGTGAGTCCTGTCAATGCTATAGGACCTTACTACAAAAGAAGCCGAGATGGTTCCCTCTGTGTTGGGGCTAAAAGAGTGTCAACCATGTTCCTCCACAGCTGCAGCAGGTATAGTTTAGAGGCACTGCAGAAGATGGCACAGAGAGGAGAATGTGGCTAGGAGTTCCTCTCCTGTTTTGTAAATACAGATATTACATGTACTTAAAAGTGTATTCATGGAGGAACCTTTGAAACTCTTTCAGTGGTCTAAAACATCATACTTGCTGTAATTAACAATGGAATATCTTCAGATCCTTTTTTCTTTAGGAAGAATCTAACCTTTGGGATTAGATAACCTGAGATGCTTACAATGCTTTTAATGGGATTTTGTTAACAGTCAACATACAGTTCTGTCACAAGTACACTTTCCCTCCACTACTGCATTTTCCAGGTAGCCCCTCTCCAGCTGGTGAGGATTTCATAGCAATGGATGTGTCTGTGTAATTTGTGTCTACATACCTTTGAGGAGCTATAGGAGGAAGGCTGCACTACAAGGGTTCCAGTGCACAGATTCCAGAGAGCTTTTATATCGACTAGATATTATAGTTATGTGTGAAGAAAATCAGAAAGAAAGTTGGATACACTGCTCAGTCTAGCTGTAAAACCAAATTGGAACGCAAACCAGCCAGCACATCTTTAAAGGGCAAAGACCTGTGTGTGTGTATGCATGTATATAGGATAGTCATAACTCCAATTTATTACTGCTAGAGCAACACTGACAGGCTTTAGAGGTCAAATGTATCTGGATGAAGATGGAGTGACTGCTTGGTGCTAGTCTAAGGCGCAGTAAAGTTTAGAGAAGTCTTTTTATTAATTCCACTTTCAGTTTCAGAAAAGACCTAAAGAATGTGTGGGAAAGTCTTCATATCTGTAGGAGGAAACAAAGAGCTGGCTTAAAAAGACTATAGTAAAGGGAGTCAAAGGGTCCAGAGATGCAGTTCCTAGATATTCACTAATTCTACAGCATTTATTTCCTGACCTGTCCCAGCTCCCACTATCTCTAAAATCCAAAGTGACAGCTGATGTCCAGCAGAAGAGTTGTGTATTTCCAGTGTATCTCTATTTTTGACAAAAGAAGATAAGAACCTATTTAAATTGTATCACGTTGTTAACCTTAGATTGATTATGACAAGATTAGAGATAATGGGATAAGAACTTCTAATCTTTTTAAGATACACAGACCAAAACCCATTAACTTAAATCAAAGCTTTGTCTCTGCATCTCCTTATAGATTGAGCAGTGGCATAATACTATATTATGAACTGTTAAACCTAGTAAAAGCAGCAAGCACAGAAGCCTTTTCCTAACTTTGTTTGAGCTCTTGATTTACTGAATTTAAGCTGTCAGATTCTAAACTCCGGAGAACTAAAGAACAGCTGCTCCATACCCATTCAGACTGTGCCTTAAATGACAGTCCCACACAGTAATGAAAGGAAACTATCTGTTTCATATTGTTCGGCCCACACAGAAGGAAGCTCTCAAAATGTGAATTCCCAGCGTCTTTCTTTTTTCTTTGCAAAACATACACCAAAAGGCAGTTCTATGCTAGGATTATGGGTTCTTTTGTAAGTGTGCCTTATTCATTCATTGACTAGCTGAAAACAAAAGAAAAAATATATTATAAAAGCTTCATATGTCTTTGAACTTATGATACAGGCATAAAATCAAATACCAATGCACCCCTCCTTGATACTGATGATATCTGAGCTACAAAAACTCGTGAGTTTGATCCCAAAATAATGACTTTTTTGTTACTTCCATCTGAATCCTGATTTTTAAGTTCTTGTCACTTATCCCTAGTGGCACATATTACTGCTTCTGTCTTCCCAAATTCTTAAAGACAATTCTGGGCAAGCTCTGCTGTCTGTAGGCCTTACACAAGCCCTTACCTCGGCATCACCTGTGTTCATCTACAGTGCCTAGAGCATGCATAGAATAACATGGATCTTCAATTATCTTCATTAACTGTGAAGGACTCTCCAGGAAGATAAATAAGCATCACATCCTAGCTATCTATTCCAGCTCTGGAGCCCTCAGCACAAGAAGGACATGGAACTGTTGGAGCGGGTCCAGAGGAGGGCTACAAAAATGATCCAAGGGCTGGAGCACCTCTCCTATGAGTACAGGCTGAGAGAGTTGGGCTTGCTCAGCCTGGAGAAGAGAAGGCTGAGGGGAGACCTGATTACGGCCTTTCAGTACCTAAAGGGGGCCTATAGGAAAGATGGGGAAAATCTTTTTAGTAGGGCCAGCTGTGACAGGACAAGGGGTAATGGCTTTAAACTAAACCAGGGTAGGTTTAGACTGGATATAAGGAAGAAATTCTTTACAATGAGGGTGGTAAAACACTGGAAGGGGTTGCCCAGAGAGGTGGTGGAGGCCCCATCCCTGGGAACATTCAAGGCCAGGTTGGACGGGGCTCTGAGCAACCTGATCTAGTTAGCAGTGTCCCTGCTCACTGCAGGGGGAGTTGGACTAGATGACCTCTAGGGGTCCCTTCCAACCCAAAACATTCTATGATTCTGTAACTCTGTGATTCTATCTCTTAGATATCTTAGAAAGGTCTGAATTTCCCATTGGAGGTGCCCATTGCTGTTGCTTGTTCTAGAGACATACTAGACAACGAGGTTAGGCTTGGCTAATTATGTCAGGAATTACTCAAGGTTGTAGATGTTTAATGTGCACAAGTCTAAGTGTCTATACCTGAGATAGACATTTAAGTTCTCATTATAGTAAATGGTGATTTAGGGTTTGATTCATACATCTTCACAGGGCTGCTGAGGAGATATTCTAGGTAACTGGAACATTGTCTGGGGCTGGCAGATAGGACATGTGTATGAGAAACACAAACCCTTCTGGACTGCAGCTGGAGGCCAGTCAGAATATCCTAGAACAGCTTATATGAAACGGAATGTCTACATTTACACAGCTGAGCTGACTCTTAGTAGAGTCAATAAAATCTGGAGAGCTATTCAACTCTCTCTACCATAGATGCCTACATTTGGTCAGATGAATACTCCATACTCCATTCACTGTATTGACTAGAGCTCAAATTTCTTTCACAGGTTAGAGACTTTGCTCATGTGTAGACACTTCCATGCTCATATACATAAATCTCACCCCAAAACATAATTTAAGCATCTGGGGGCTTAAGTCAGTTGCCTAAACATAGGCATCCAGCATCACTCATAATACTGTAGATCGCCTAAAAAAACTGTGTTGATCTGATATTAGACAGCATCCAAAGATCTTGTGATCTTCTGGCATGGTGGCTGAAGGCATGGTGAACTAACCTAAGGAACCTAAGATGTCACTAGACTTATATAGTGAGCTGAGGCCCTGAAGACAGGTGGGTTACATTGATCCTGCTTGTACATGGATTCAAAAAGAAAAAAAATGAAGGTATCTTTACTAATTATTGAGGGATTCATTCTATTTTCAACATTCCTAGGCATTTATTTTAACCCAGTTAAATGCAATATCTACAGATCCATACCAACATTACTTGGAAATTCATAAATACAAAACGGATCTTTGCAATGAGAAAAAAACATCATCTTTTTAATGTGATAATTTTTAATAAGCATAATGATAAAGGCATGTTATATTAATTTGCCAGTAATTTAAGATCTTAAATTTTGTATTTGCTTGTGCGTGAATGTTTAGCTCACTGAAACAAAATTATTTCACCAGAACATCCAATCTAACTGCCCCCATCACCTGCTGAATGATACATTTCTGGCAACTATAGCAAATTTGCCGATGGGGAAGTTTGAATGGAATGTTGCTATGTAACCAAACTCCAAAAAGTGTCTTTAAAACAGTGATGAATGACTGAAATCCACAAATAGGTATTTTTCTGTCATAAATGTAATACTTACATAGAGCCTTTTAATTGCATCAGTAACTGAACTGCCAACCAAATAAATCTGACAAAGAATGTGAAAAACTTGATATATCCTACACTGATGGGTGGAGGAGATTTCAGGGAGGCTTTAACCAGTTATTTGCTTAATAACAAGGTTACATTTGCTCTTATGATTGCAGTTATGACTTCATGGAGTTTCAAAATTGGGATGACAACATCCTTCACATTTTGTGCAAAAAGCTAGGTATATTCTCTTAGCCTATAGAAATGGGTCTGAGAAAGACTGAAAGTTAAAGATATAAGAGGAGCTGAAAGATTTACTGTTGTAATAGATTAATGAATGAACCTTTTGAGAACACCTTGTTTGTATGAAACTAAACTTTTCTAATAACAGAATGGCTATTTATTACTGATTTTATGTCAATTTTGGTCTGTTTTGCTTTTGTATGCTTTCTTTCTTAATGCGCTCTGATGCTTTTGCATCATGAAATTTATGCAGGTGATAATTCTCCCTACTTTTACTTTTTAAATAAAGACATTGTAAATCCTTTTTCCTAACCAACTAAATGTTGGTTACAATACAATACCATTAAAATAATGGCACGTTAGTAGTATTAACTTAGTTAATTTTTGCAGGGGTTTTTTTGTTGGTTTTAAAGTTGTAGATTTTAGGCCACACCAATACCCCAGCATATCCCAAAATAATCCACAACCACTGTGAACAGTTTCAGGGATAGCTGTACCAGTCACATCAATTCGTATTTGCTATTTCGTCTGAACTTCTGCTAAATGCATAAATGCTTCAGTATACCCTGTCTGGATCCCGTATTAAACTAGGAGCTCAGATCTCCTGAGACAACAGGTTAGCTTGTTATTCTTAGGATGTATCAGACCAGGTATTTCAAGAAGAAAGAAACCAGAAGTATGAATATCATGGTAGAGGCCACGGTGAGAATCTCAGACACATTCCTCTCTCTGGCATTTCCTATGGGGTTAATTTAGGTGTCGGCATGTTGGCTCTTGTGAGTGAGTTCCATTCATAAGCACCAGGCTGTACCAAATCCTCCAACAAAGTATTTAAATGTATTACTCAGGATTGTGATTTCCACTCTTGTGTCCAAAGATCAAAAATTTGTGTGGCCTCACTGTGCTAAGTTCCCCAGTGTGGAACTGGTTTTTGGTTCCTTAACTAGGCAAACTGAAGGCTGAGAGGAGAAATGGCTGGTCTCTCTGTAAACTCAGAACATAAACATAAGAAGGCAAAAGAACTATTTTAAGCTAAAATACCATGTTGGAATAGAGCAGATGATAGTTAAAAATTAGCAACAAACGCAGTTCAGAGTAGAAAATAAAAGGATTCTAAGAAATAAATGCCCCCTCCTTGGAAGTGTTCAAGGCCAGGTCGGATGGGGTTTTGAGCAATGTGATCTAGTGGAAGGTATCCCTACCCATGCAGAGGGTTGAAACCGGATGATCTTTAAGGTCACTTCCAACCCAAATCATTCCATGATTCTGTGATCCTATGAAATAAAGTTGTGAGTCTTACAAGAAAAGTAATGGGAGGAAGAAACCAAGCCATTTTAAAATGGCTGTGATCAGTTTAAGAAAGACATTCTATAGTCCTTTTGCCCATGATAACAAGGAACTGTTTGTGATGTTGTAATCTGCTCCTCACATAGTCTTCATACTTGTTAATTCGTAATACAGAATCTGAAGTCACATGAAGTTGAGGATCTCCTATCTTATTTTAAAGTATTTGTTGAGATTTATGACAAAGACACAAAGTACCTCTTGTTCTCTATGTAGACATTACCTGGTAAGATCCTGAATCCGCTTGGAGTACTTGTATCTTCTAGTAAAACTGAAGAAGCTAGGATATTCAACAGTTCTTCAGATGTGTTCCTTACTTTACAAAAGCAGATCCTTTCAGGTAACAGTAAGATAAAGTTGCAGTGAATAATAAAAATGAGAAAATCTAACAAGACTGTAACTAAAAGGATATGAATGCAGGTGGAAATCATGATGGGTCCTGTGGCAGTTTTTGACTCAAACTATTTTCTGGACCTTGCGTGCGTATTTCAAATATTTTAGTACCTCTTAAGCTGTATTTTTTTTCTCAACCAGGGATGTTTCCTAATTTAATGGACATTCCATCTTTTTCTGAAGCCTTTCCCATAGAGACAACAGTTACAAACAGTAGAATTAATCTTTCCAAGTTTTGATGCCTGCACTGTGTTGGTACCTGCTTTTGAGATAATCATCCTTTGTTACAATCAGTGAAAAGAAATAGACACTCCTATCATGCAATTCCCAGCTTCTTGAGGAAGATTTCTGAAAAAGATCAGATGTTTAAGCATATAACTAGTTCAAATGCAGACATTTGGATTGCAGATATTTAAGCAGAGGTCACATGAATTCTGCTAATAGGAATAGCCTCTACCTAGCTTAGACACTGAACTTTCAGGGACCTAGGGAAGCATTACAGTAAGCACCAAAGTTCTCTGTATAGTAAATGATAAAAAGTAGGTGCATAAATTAGGTACCTAAAACTTAATGGGCAGTAATTCTTGGATGACTTCAAAAGCACTTACATTATTCCTTTGACTTTATAAGAACGTACTTTTATAGAATAAATTCACTAAGAATGCACAATTAGAAGCAAGTTAGATGTCTAAGCTAGACAAGCAGGACTACCTTTTGCACTGACATCTCTGTCTGATGATGACACAAGAAGATTGACATAGTAGAAGAAAAGACTGACTGAAGAGAACTCATCTTGGACAAGACTAATCATATATTGATTTCTGTCTACATACTACAGTGAGGTCTGTCCTAGAAACAGGTACATAAATCTGTAGATATGCAAAGAAAAGAGAGAGAAAGATAGATGTGATACCAAGCTCCAAACCCTCAAAAAATACATAGGTAAAGAACAAGGTGAAAAGTTTAAAATAAAACCATTTTTTATCAATGTAATTTTTCATTGTGGGAGTTTTTGTTGATTGGGACTGTCTTGCTGTATTACCTGTGTAACAAACATAAGTAAAATATCAACAACAGTCTTCCAGTTCCAGAAAGCAAATAAGACCTCAGAATGGCTTCTCTAGCTGAATAAAACAATTCTAAGCCAGCTCGTGCGTCATAACAGCATAGATACCAGTGGTCCTAGGTTTGATAACAGTCTGCAAAGCGATGCGGTGGGAGCTGGGTGTTAGTCTGGACTACCAGAGTTATGGCAGAGAGGTTCTGCATTTGGGCTGCTTACTCCAGGCCTCCGTACCAATGTTTCCACCTCTACTTTCTTTTTCTCAAGTCACATGGACTGTGGTGATTATGCCTTATTACCTGTATGCTTAAAATAGGGTTTCTGCCCCAGCTGAGTGTCATTGTAAAACAAGCAGTAACAGCTACGCACTGGGCCATTTCTCCTGGAGGAGCTTCACTCCTTCTCACAGCCCCCATTGGAGGTACCACACGGCACCGTAGCTCTTGACTGACGCCTTTATGTCTACAAGGCATTGCTTTCAGAGTGCACATTTGGAGTAAAAATATAAAGCCGTATTTATCAACAGACACTTTAGAGTCAACTTTTATATTCCTAAATAGTTTTACAACAGATGATTGAACAGATATTTCATGCATCTGAGACCTCACTAGTGTTATCCATCCAATTAAGTGACAACATTGAAAGAAGCAGGTGGGAAATTTGTAAGGAGGTATAGCGTTATCAAGATTTACTTAACCTAGTGAATTATTTTCTCTGTTAGGACACCCAAAAGTCTAATCATGGACAAACTAATGATGAGAGATCTGCCTCCAGAACTGATTCATCTTCACCTAATCTCCAATGAAAAAAAGGAAAAGCTTTATATTCAGAAGCAAAACATAACATTTTTTAAATGCACACATGCCAGCTTTAAAACCATATGTTTAAGCACAAACAAAAATATTTTCTGTATTTTTCTTTGCAAATTTCACTACTAGACACTTTCAATATGCTTAATTTGTTAAAGTGCATCAAGTATGCCATTTAAAAAGTAGCACTCATATGTTACTGTGCTTACTTTCACCATAAAAATAGAACTCCCAGCACTCAGAGAAGATGAAGAGAGTTTCAAAACCAAGTATTTTAACTCATGTCCTAGACACCTCTGAATCTGTTCTACACTCAGAGCCAGAGTGGTCTGTCCATGGGAAGGAGAGCACTTGCTACTGTGCAGAAGCTGATTTTATGGAACTTGGTTCTTTCAGAGCAATTAGAGCCTAATGGCCTTTAAAAAGAAATCCTAGTCTCACATATTTATTAATTATACCTCCTGGGACACAGCTCCCCTCTTCTCTATTTCTTCTTTTCACGCTCAGGGTCAGAAAGAGGGCATTTTTTTACATTATTCAGTTATCTTTTCCTATTGATTTTTTTTTCTCCATCCCCCAGGAATGACCTCAGCAGATCTGCACGGGTGCAGCTGAAAGCAGCAACTGGCCACTTACTTACACCTCTTCTTCCAAGGGCACCATTTACCCAGGCAGGTGCAGGCAGACCTGAGCTCATTTTGCCTTTCCTCAGAGCCAGCTGACAGAGCAGGAGCGAGGACAGATGAACTCAGGGCTGTCTGTACCCACCTGTGCGGGCATGCTCCATAAATCATTAGTCACAGCCACGGGATTAACTCCCCGAACACTATCTACGTGAAAGCTGGCTGCGGAAACCTGCTAGGTGCAGAGGCTCTCTCTGTCAGCGATGGAGAGGTGGGCAGCTCAAGTGGAAATTCATTTTACCAGAAGATAGGGTGATGAATGTCCCTTTGAAAATGTCCTCCTTTCTTATTCTCTAAGGGAACTGCAGCAATTACCTTAGGCTCCTATCTAACTTTGAGGTGTTGGAGTTAGGTGAGAGGAATCTGATCCCCCCCCAGGCCGAAATTGCAAGCACTTTCAACAGAGTGGGCATAGCTCTTGGAAATCAGCAGCCAGCTGCCGGCCAACGTGACTGCAGATGCCTCGGTCTGATGTTCCAGACAGGATCAACCAAAAGGGTTAATGACGTTGTTTTCAGAGTTTTGAGACTTGGGGTATACAAAAACTAAAGCTTGGAAAATATGATGTCCTGGTACAGTTTTAAATTGTTAGCAGGTCTAAACAGATTTATGTTAGCAGTCATGGGCATTTACAGTTAGGAACCATGGTCTATTTAAATCCTAATAAACGTCTTCTGCTGAACTGTGTCAAAACAAAGTGCAAGATACCTTGAGTGGATTCCTTAAACAAATAATATTAAACTTACTTAAATAATGCCCTCCAGGTATTATACTGAAACACCTGTTTTCTTGAGCAACATCTACTCCCATGGGAAATAAGTTCAAAGCCAATATAGTAGCATACAAAATGTTTTTGCCAGATACAAATGCTGCCTACATTCAGTATTGCAAATGGAAATATTTTTTTTCCATTTGCAGTCATCTTTCCTTAATAACCCAGGGTCATTTATACAACACAACTATTTCTATTTGTATGAAAGAGATTATAATTGGAAATATTAAACTGCAACTCTATTTTTAAAAGACTTTATTGAGTTTAAAGGAAAAAAAGCAAACCTTTACCCAGATAGGGTTTTAATGTTAATTCAGAAAGCGGGAAAAAAGTTCCTGTACTTCAGCAACAGTTTCCCTTTGTTCATCAAAGAGAATCTGAAATGAAACGCATACAAACGAATGAAAAGACCCCAGTTTCTTTCAATAGGCTTTGGATTAGGGCCAACTCCTGCTCCCAGTGATTTCAACACTACAATATCTAACTGGGTTGAAATGATCCAATTCTTATCTCTCTATATATCAAGATTAAAAAAAATCAATAGTAAATACAAAGTGAGATTATAATTAGGCCTTGCTAATAGTGAGTTATTATTCAGAGTTAAAATCTAATTTGCAATGCACAGTAGTTTTGGGAAGGATGACAGAAGTAGAGAAGAATAAAGGGAAGCAAGTGAAGGCTACGTTGTCAGTGTCATTTCTGCCTTTTAGCTGATAGCCTGATTTTGTAGGGGTAATGGTTTTACACTGAAACAGGGTAGGTTTAGACTAGATATAAGGAAGAAATTCTTTACAATGAGGGTAGTGAAACACTGGAAGGGGTTGCCCAGAGAGGTAGTGGAGGCCCCATCCCTGGAAACATTCAAGGCCAGGTTGGATGGGGCTCTGAGCAACCTGATCTAGTTAGCAGTGTCCCTGCTCACTGCAGGGGGGTTGGACTAGATGACCTCTAGGGGTCCCTTCCAACCCAAAACATTCTATGATTCTATGATTTGTCAGCCTGATAGTCAAAGGCAAAGCTGTCATTGGTTTCAGATAGGATAGGGTTTTATCTGTTGAACTTCTTGTCTATGGCTAATTTAAGAATCATGGCAGTTAAGTCCTCTGAACAAGCAGAGAAGGATACACTTGATTGTATTCAGGGACTTTTCCACTACTCAGATTTTTCCATTAATTTCAGTAGGAGTTTGATTGAGCCCTTTGCAAACACTAAAACCCACTAAGGGTTGGGCGTGAGCGCTTCCAGAATTAATGGCAAAAGAACATTTTCAAAAATAATGTTCTAGCTAAAAAATTTCCTCATAAAGTATTCACAAACAGCAGTCTTCCTCCAGTTCTCAGCTATGCAAAACAATTTAATCATACCTTAAAGCCAACTGGAAAAAAGCTGTCTAAGTTTCAGTCTCTCCTAGAAACGTAACTGCTAACATTTCCAATGATCTTTCCTAATTCCTGTTGGAAAGAGCTTTTATTCTGTTTCCAGTCTCTGGAAATCATCTCCAATGAGATGAGCAATTAAACAGAAATTTAGAAATAAACACAACCAAATAAACAGAAAGATGTGAAATGTCTTTCCTGGTTGACTTTGCCAAAGTCAAAGCAAATCAATTTCTTAGGAAAGGACTGACATTTTTCCAGCCAATGAGCAAGATTCTTATTGTAAATGCACCAGAGAAATAACTGTTTCAGATTTAGCTTGAGTCTCCATACATGTCAGCTGGTGTTCCAGTAGCATCTCTGCTTTTGAAAAACTGGCTGTGGTGTATGGGCACTGTCTACCTGCACACCCTTACATACAGCTTCTCACCTTTTACATTAGCTTTATTGCTTGTGGCTTGGGCTTAGTAAAACCCAGTAGTTTCTGCCAGGTTACACAGAAATGGGCTGAAGGTCTTGAAGTAAGGGACAGCTGAAATCAGTAAAATTCAACTGGGCTTGTAGAAAAAAAAACCCAACCCAACCCAACCCACCAAACAAACCAACCATTAAGCAGTCAGTTTCTTTTGAGGACACTTCAGAGACTTTATTGTCATATCCTGTCTTCAGCTGGGTGGTGGAGTGAGGCTGGCCTGACTCCTCCACTCTGGTCCTCTTCTGCTCTGATTGTTGTGGGGAGAAGAGCAAGGGCAACTTGCCCTTGCACAACGCATCTTATCACAAGTAAATGGTAGTAGCTTACAGAAAGAAGATGGGAAGCTCAGAGATGTGGCTTCGCCCCTCCTTGTGTTCTGGGAACATACATATACTGAGGCCAAACCTCACTTTGCAAAGCATAGCATATTTCCTCCTGGATGAGGGAGAAATGGAGATAGAGTTGTAATTCTCAAGGGAGGGAGCATTACAGGATCTGCTGGTGGGACATCAGGGCAAGCCACTTTACCTGATTCATAAGATAGTATAGATCTGGCTATTGGACTCATTTTCACAAGGGACTTATTTTTGCAAGTTTTCTCAACTAGATTCAACTGTTCAAGTTCAACTATATTATTGCTCAACTATATTCTTACTCTTATTCTTCTTGTTCATAGCTTAACATGATGAGTGCATTTTTCATGAGTCCAAGGAAAGGTTGAAAACTTGATATCATCCAGATTCAAAGGGAAAGGGATGGAAAAAGTAAATCTCATTGGTGAAAAGGAGGGCTCAGCCAGCCCTACAGCAGTTTGACCTGAAGATAGCCTCTCACAGCCACCAATGCAGCTGTCAGTGGAGTTTTCAATAGCCAGATGTTGTTACTGGAAAATACATTCCACAGTTCATTGGAGCTACTTATAGTCCTGACCTTGTGTGACCAAGGCAGCTGATTCTGTAGCTAAAAAAAGGTATTGTGGATTAAGCTGAATGTGAAGCTTCAGCTATAGAATGATACAGTATTTTGCTAGCAAAAGTGTAATGACTAGAACAGGCATGTGCCTCTTTACCGTGCCAATGCAACTACTTTCGGAAAAAATTTTAACCTTTTCTGTATATCTCATGAGGTGAGCTTATCATTCAAGCAATAGGTGGAGGTGGTATATTTTCTTGCCTTCTGAGCATTTGGCTGATTTACTGTCTGGTCCCTTTAAAATTCTTCTTGTCTTTCAGGTGAATACTATAAGATAACTGGAAAAAAAATTTGTAAAAAAAAAAAAAAAAAAAAGAATACCCTCCCTTTCTGCAGAACGAGAAGGATTTTCAAGGTCCTGGAATGTGTTTGTTCCACAGCCACCCACAGAATGCGTGGCAAAATTAAATACATCTGACATGTACAGTACATCATGTCATATCTGCTGATGTGATCCAATAGAGTGCTAAGCATTACTCAATGCAAGGCTTATAGAAACAAAAAGGAGATGCTGATTGCTTAATATTTACTAACAGTTTGAGAAACAGGGTGAACAATCACACCTGAATTTCAGGGGAATTTTTCCTAATTCCTGTGCAGAAAATAAAATTCAGTTAGAAAGACATTTTTCCTGACTTCATATAATGTTTACTAAAGTATGTGGTTGGGGGCTTAAAATTATAATGCATTTGTAGTGTGAGATGTCCCTTTTCAGCAGTGAGACAGTAGAGGGAGTGGAGGACTGGTTATTCAGAACCAGACCATATAAGCATGGACTATTTATATTCCTTTACATCGTTCTGAATCTGTACCTGAAATGCTATTAAAGGTACTGTGCTACTGTTTTCTGTATGAGCTATAAGTGTGAGAAATCCATATGAACCTGTAGTATATTTTACAATTTACCAGGTTACCTCAAATTTTGACACTATATTACACTTAGAAAAATACCTGCTCGGTTTTGATGGGATGAGGAATAGTATTTATAGTTCCCAGATTTCACCTAGTGTATAGGTGTCCTGTGATATTAAAGTTTCATTACACTCTGCGTTAGGCGTGCTCTGTGGGTTCAGGTAAAAGTACAGGTAAACCTTAACCTCGTCCTTCCTTTCTCACCATATCCATTAAGCAGAAGGCAAATGACAGCAGTCATTCTCACCAGTCTCCTTTTTCCAGGTCTCTTATTTTTCTGTAGAAATAGTGCCACTTCAGCTGCTTTTGTAGTACAGGGTACACTTTTGGCTTGCTCCATCTCTTGCCATTGCTAGAAATGCCTCTTTAGATAGCATCTATTTAGTCTGCTTAGGGGTCTGTGAGAGGTGATCAGATCTCATCAGTATTGCGCTTTTTGCATTACTGCAGATAGCCTTGTATGTGTCATAGCCTCTCCGTTACTTCTTCCTTCAGCTTAACATACTCTAAATATTTCAGAATTTCTGACACCTGTCTTATAAGCCCTGGATTTTTCTCTAGAATTTGCAGTTAATTTTCTGTAGTCTCTGCTGTATGGCGAGACATTTCAAATACTGTACCTAGGGGCTTGATTTTTCTGGTCTTCCTAAATACATGAGGTGTCTGTACTATACGGTTCTCTAATACATTCAGGTTTTTAAATACAGTCTCCACCTTGACAATTTTTAGATTTCCAAGCAAGCGTGTAAATCATTCAGTACCATTTTAGAGTTTGTTGATATTTGTATACATCCGAGTGTTATTATATTTAAATGTACTTTTAAGAAGAAATACAACAGAAAATCAGCTTTTATAATTATGAATAGGAAATGTATGTCTTAGGGTGTCTAGTAAGAGCAAATTTTGAGAAAAATAAGAAAAATCATAAGTAAGGAGAATTGCTTTATATATTGGAAAATTATCTTCTTTCATTGCACAAAGACTTTCTGTCCAAGAAACATCTCTTTTTGGCTGACTGTACCTAGTTATTATTAGCAGTAAACATTTCATCAGTTGTTCATAGAGTAAAGAACCAAACAAATTCATGAATCATCCAACCTAAGGTAAGCTTTGAACCAACTCTGCGGTTAAGTCCAAGATTAAATTCCATTTGAATATCTATGAACTTTTTTGCTCTTTTATACTTATTGATGATAAAGGACCTTCTTTGGCCATTTTGAAAAACATCTAAGTCTATCTAAAATTACTGTGAAAGGAGGATTTTATGATGGTGGTATCATAGCTACAAAGGTACAGAACAATTTTTAAAAGAACAGTAGAGGCTCACGTTCTTTCTTTTTTTTTTAATAGACACTGCTTACCTCACAGATTCCTTTGTGAAAATTAGAGGTTGAGTTTATAAAATTACCAGCCCTACCCATGTCAGATCTCCACATATTTCAGCTCAAAAATTAGAGAGGGGACATTAAGCTTTATAGAAACCCACAATTACAAAGAAACAAATATGTGCAGAACCATTAGAGGTGCATTTGAAGAGAAATCTGTGAAAAAAAGTGTTGATAACCAGACTGAAAACGTTTGCAGAATTGTAAAGAAGTGAGGGATTTGATTCTGCAGAGTCCCCATTGCTGGGGAGATGGTTTTAGGACCATGGCATATTGGGCTGTCTGGAATATACTGCTTGTGATCCCCTCTGGGCTAAATGGCTCTTACAAAAATGGCTCTGCGCAGGACTGAGTTTTTATGGCACATAGACACTGCTAAAAACAAGGAGGCCAGGGGCTGACCTCCAGCATGGATCTCCTGATGATCCAAAGCCCTCACAAGAGTAACTTATTCCCTGGGTTTGGTCCAGAGCACTCCAGCTATCTCCTCCCAAGCCAATTCGCCCTTGGGAGCCAGCACTAAGCAGCACACAGAGGAACCAAGATGTGGCCCATGGCCAGAGTTCGGTCTGGAAACTTTAGTAATCTAGACACAGCCCCACCGATATGAATCCTTATACCCCATTCCCAAGACGTGCTCAGCCTCACTGAAGGAGCAGCAAGGAGACAACAATTTGCAGGCATATATACTTACAGATTAGTGGCTGCTCTTGGGAAAAGTATGGTGGGATTGTAGCAGCAATGGGACACTACACACTTAAAATGGATGTTACTGTCATAACTCCCTATCATACCAGAGTCATGTACATAAATCAGACTTTGTCTCATGGTGAAAATGTTTTTAGAGTCAGATTGTTGGGGGTTTTTTTGAAGCATGAACTGCTAATTCCAAAGCAGCCCTCCAAACACCCTTTACTGTTAGGGAGATGGGAATTCGTGGACAGATTTGGGAATCTTGCTACTTTCCACCCCACCCTCCTTTTCCTCTTTAGGGGACCAAGTAAAACCCTTGGACGCCCCTTCTCTGTTGTGGGTGCCATCTAAGACAAGGCTGCGGGCAAAGGAAGCACATCCCTTTCTGGCTTGCTGATGGGTTTTTAAAAGTTAACAACCCCCACCTATTTTCTTCCTCTGATAGCAAAGGAAAGGGACGGTGAGTAGGTGAGAGAGAGCAGTTTGAGACCATAGCTCACAAGTTGTGGCTTTACTCCCTCCTATCCTGGGGGATGGTGAGGAAGAGAGGCAGGTAGAGAAAGCTAGTTCACTGGGTGAGAAGAAGGCAGCTAAAGGACTGATTATATATCGGCAGTCAGGAGGTTCTTCCCAGGGTTGTTTCATGGTCCTTCCTGCCTTCCCTTACCTTTGAGCAGAGCACAACTCCTGTCTAGGTGGAGGGGGCAAAGCAGGGTCCTACATTTTTGTTCAGATCAAAGAGTAGCTCCTCTTCTCTCATAGGGGAAGCCTCATCTTCCATTCTTGCAGAAAAGTGGGAAAAGTGCTGGTTCTGGGGAAGAGGAAGGAGTTCAGTGAGCATAATACAGAAATGAGGTAGGGTTATGGGAAGAGACAAGAGAAAATTAGAAGCAGAGAGAAAGTCCAGGGAAAAGTTTAGGACCACATAGACAGGACAACAGAGAGGGAACCCATGCAGCCAGGAATGCTGAGGAAGAAGGAAAAGTTAGATATGAAAGTCATGTGTCACCTAGCCTTTGGTAGCAAATTGATGCCACAACCCTTCTCTCCCTTTTCTCTTTCTCTGTGTCACGTTGACACACAGAGAAGTGAGTTTTCAAGATTTTTCTAGACTACACAGGTGGACAGAAACAACATAAATACATTGGCATCTCCAGAGGACAGTTCATCCAGCTATCTTCAATACCTATTTTATGATGGAAATAAAAATGAAGTGGAAATGGAAATAAAAAAGTTTTGCATGTAAAGCATGAAAAAAAAATTAACAGGGGACCATTATTCTTTCTCAGAGTGCATTTACATTTCCAGAAGGGCAGTAGTTTGTATGTGGTCCTAAGATGGGACCTCATGCCTGGCCATCTGTTAGTCTCATCTTGGCTTTCCCTCGTTTTCAGGGCCTAGTTTTGCATCCCTCCAGCCCATGTTCATTTCTTCATTTTTAATCAAGTATTAAAATATGTAAGGAAATGGCTGAGACCCTGGGGAACAACAAGTTCTTAGTGTGGTCTGAATGAATTTCAAAAAATGATCAGAAAATTCCTTCTCTTTCTCACACAGTGTTGTGACTTGACCTGTCTCTCTTCTCCTTTCAATATGTGATAACAGCACTAGAAGTTATACCTTTTAAAAGTTATAGTATTTTTAAAATTTCCTCCGAAAAGTGAAGCTTCATTTTATTCCAATATCATCTATCTTTTTTTTTTCTCCCCAGATGGAAAAAACCTCAGACATAATGTGCCATTTGTACTAAGACACCCAATTCTCCCTGACTAGAGTGGTGCAAAGAGCTTGGTATCTCAAATGACATAGTAAATGAAGTCTTTCAATATGAGCAAAAAACTGTGTCTGTAGGGAGGTTGGTCTAAAAATCCATGCAAGATTTAGATGTTATGTTAATGCACCATCAATCTCCTGTAAGGAGATGAAACGGAGAACTTATTTTGACTATCAAGAGACATCAGAAAATAAATTCCTGATTTAAATTTTCAAATACATATAGGGATTTTTAACTGTTTCGAGTTGCCCAAGTTGCTATTATAAAAGATTTTGGTGCTAAAAGCACTTCCTGAAAATCAAGGTCCTTTCAAACTGTCTCTGACCAAGTGCCGAGACACCATGGAGGGCAGAAGTGGTGCTTGTCACACGTCTCTGAAGAAACACTTTATTTGGAATTCTGAAGCATGTCAGCAGCTCCTACTAAACACTTGCACCTCTTGGTTTTTTCTCGAGACAGCTTGTGCAATGTGACATATAAGTCAGAAAAATGCAAAGACATTTACATATGCATTTAATACACGCAGAATAGACCCCAGGGTATGTATTAGACCAAATTAGGAGCCCAGTTGAGCTGGTTGAAACATCTTCCCTCTGTCAAACCCTGTTTTCAGCACCATTACTCAGACTCCAGGTAGACATAGGAGGGACCCTCCCTGACCTGGTGATGTGGAAATGTGACAAAACCCAAATTAAAGGCTTTCTATGCCTTTCTGGGGGAGAGGAAAGCTTAAATCCCAATCAATCACATCCCTATTAGAGGCCTTATCTAAAGTAGGATCTCATGGCCATTGCCTCCTGCTGTATCTGTATAGCTTGTAGGGAGAGGTGAATATTCAGGAGCTTAAGGAGCAAGACAGACTCTGCAAAAGCTTGTGGCACTTGGCTGAGTTGTAGGCATACAGGCTTGAACTCTTCGCTCTGCTCTGAGTGGAGCAGAGCCTCACAGCTTAACTCCATCATAAGATGCCCTCACTCACGCTGCAGGCGCTTTCTGATGGTTTTGTTTATTGTTTGTTTCCTCCCCCCCAAAAAAAAACACCAGAGCTCTCATTTTTATTCTCCACCAGAAGCAAACCGCAGACTGTCAAAACCTCTGCGAACTGCAGGCATCATCTCCTGGCCACCGTTCAGGTGCAGGGCTGCCCTTGGCACTTGGCTTGCTCTCCACAACGCATCCGTTGTTTTGGTGTAACACCACCCTCCCTCCTTTCCCTTTACTACCACTTGCACACCCTCTACACTGAGCCTTCCTGGCAAGATGTCTGAAGAGTGAGTAAACAGAGGAATACATAAGAGTTTTCAGCGAGCTGCCACTTCTTCTCTCTTTCTGATTTGATCCTGATTTGGTCTTAACTGTCTTTTCTTTTTTTTGAATTTAGGTTTTGATTTTTTATAATTTTTTTCAGAAACAAAGAGAATGATGGCAAAAGCATAATATTTAAATTGTAAAAAGAAACAATGTAGGTATGACTGCAATAGGAAAGAAGAAAATAATTCAGAATAATTGAAAGGCAATGATGAGAGTGCTATATAACAATTGGGGAAAAAACAGCTGACATAATAAAGAGACACAACAATTTTTAAAAGATCCTGGAGAGATTCATTTCTCCATAATCGAAAAAAGCAATCCAGGCAATCTGGAAATCAGTAGGACTTTTAAAAGAAGGTCTTAACAGCCTTTCAAAAATGATTGTATTTTATTTGTGACAGTGAGCAAGAAATTCATAACAATATGATGCTCTCATGCTATTCCCTGTGTTAAGCAATTGCAGGGGCAGCTGAAAGCAATGTGGGAGAAGGGGAACCTCTTCTGCACATCAGAAAATGGCAGAATGTAGGTTGTTTATCCTAGATTTTTTAACCAGACAGCCCCTAGATCTTTTGCTAAGTCTTTAATGCTTTGTTATGAAAGGCAACTATCAGCTGAAAAACTCCAGGCCCATTGCTCACCTTCCTGTAACCAGGATCTGCCATCCAGTATTTAAAAAATGATGCCTAACATTTAGAACTTAAATTCCCTGGACCTCTCAGAAGACCTTTCTCCTCACTGTTTTATTGTGCCACTTTAAGCTGCTTTTGCTACACAAGCTAGAAGACATTTCTTCCTTCACACTGTGTTAGGTATCTGCATAGTCTTCAAAACCACCCACCTCTAGTGAAGACTATGCAGTCAGTAGGCTTCACCGGAAGGCACGTAGAAGCAGAACGGTGCTGGGTGATGAGCACCCTGCCCTGAGAGCACCTACTGCCCATCTGGGGGTCATAGGGGAAGCCTGTAGAGAGCAGATTCACCCAGTGGACCTTGTGGCCTTGTACACACCACCCAGAGTGTCCTGGGCTACCGTCAGATGAGTCTGAGGTGGCAGCTCGGGGCCGCCGTTCCAAATGTGGCTCGGCTTGGTTCATATTTGACTTAATAAAATCTCCATGAGAGACCTCTCAGGCACGAACAAACATGGATAAGTGTGTTTTTCTATTATGGTTGTTTATTTGAAATGTTGTGCATGTCAAAACACCCTCTAAAAGTGTGGATATTACAACTTTTTGAAGGTAAAAACCTTCTTAGCTTAGAAGTTCTCTTGGAATACTATCACGGCGAGAAAGTTTAATAAAACAGAACTATTCACCGAACCCCTCACTACAACGATAAGCTGTTTGTGTCATTCGTAGTACCACAACTCAGCTCTACATGACAGCACACAAGTCAGCTTGCCAAAAAGTTTAATCTCTGGTGGCAAAGAGGAGCCGCTGTTTCACCTTTCTCAGGCTGGAAAAGCACCTCTCACCTTTCTCCTCTCTCCCTTCTGAGTACTCTCTGTACTCTTAAAAAAATGATGAGCAACCCCATGCACTGAAAATTCCTGTATAATGCCGAAATGCTAAACAAGAGAACTTTTTTTTTTTCCTCAGCAAATATAAACACATTCCACTTGAAGGTACAGTTATAAAATAGCAAAGATATGATTAAAGAATTCCATGTGGATTCATTACAAGCTTTCATTTCTGGTAAACTAATAAAGCTTTCCAGCTCATTTAAAAAAAATAATCTCCCAACATTACACAGGAAGAAAAAATTATTACTCTTTGGGTCTCTGATAGGATATTAGCAGAAAGGCAAAATATTATCTATGCCAGATATACAAGCCAGTATTGCAGAAAAACTGATAAAGTATATCAAGTCCAGGCAAAAACATAACAAGCAAAAAGCAGAAAATCACTTGAACTGTAGCAAACTGATGGTAGACCCATAAATATAACTACTGAGTTCCCAGCCAAAGCAAAAACCTCAGAAACACATTTTCAGAGATATACAATTAAGACTGGGGGTGGGGGGAGGCAGGAAGAAGAGAGAGACAAAATTAACAATAAGGCCAAAAGCTTTTTACAGAACTGTAAAAAGAACACAAGGTACAATAATAAGCCAGATGAGGTAATAATATACCCTGAAAGAGTTGAGAAGAAGGAAAGCGGACAAGTCATTCCCAGTTCAACTCGGTTAGCAATTTAAAGAAGCAAGAAACAAATATATGTATGTGTATATATATGTTTAAAAACCCTTCCAGAGCACTGCCAAGATTCCTTGTGGTGCTATTTCTGTGCATACAAATATTCTTCCACAAATGCATACAAGTGGCTACATGATGCAGGACATTAAGTACAGCAAACAAGTCTCCCTTCATGGCCTTTGAATTTCTCTAATATTTGGTTTCAGAATGTGGTGGTCTGAGGAAGGATTTGCTTGCTCCCAAAGATTTTCCATAACGACGTAGAGAAAGGAAACAATACCAGTCATACTGCATGAACATTACATGGATGTTTCCATCCTAAGCACTGTCTGTGAAGGTTTTGTGTATTGGCAGCCCAATATGTAAGTTAGTGTTTTATACACTTAGAGTTATCAAAAAAACCCCCATTGAGCCTTTCAGTGCATACATTTGAAGCTCCCAGGATGTATTTTGCAAGAGTCCAGTGAGCTGAGTTTGAAATATATGTCTGGCAGGCTGTTTTCAAATCAGATTTTAAATTTCATGTAGATCTTATTTTTCCGCCCCTAGTTGTGCTTGTGGCGCAGATCTGTCCTGAAGGAACATCTTTTGACTGTGCTTTGAAGAAAACAAAATCAAAAGGTGGAACTGTAGCTCAAGAAGGGAAGCAAGTCGTTCCCACACATTTATTGCCAAATAAGAGAAACATGAAGAGCTCTCTGGAGAGTTCTAGATACGTCTTGACCTGCTACGCTGCTTTTTGTTTTATAGTCCTCAGAGGCAAATTACATAGGGTTCACCTGGGCAAACACATAATCATCCAGCTGCAGATTCATCCCACCTTGCTCTAGGTCCCTAAACAAAAGACTCTGTTGGGAGCAGACCTATCTTACTCTCTCTGTACAGCCAGTGGAGAGGGGGGAATTTCCAGATGATTTAAACCAAGGTCTGAATCTCGTTCAGCAGGGGCATATGTGTCCCACTTAAAATGTCCCTAGGCATCCCACACTGAGGATTGGCTAGTTTCAATTTTTTTCTTTCTACTGTCAGTTCGTTTGACTTATAACAAGGTTTTGGATGGGCACTCTGCTAAATGTTCTAAATTCATATTGGGAAAAGTGCTTGTTTTTAAGCTGTCCTTTGTCTTATTTTCCTTGCTCCCCTCCTTTTCAGTCTGTTGCTTCCCACAGCGAGTCGGGGCATAAAGGAAATAGCACCATTTAGTGAGATACTGAATAATAAAATGTTAAGCAGTACACTGATTTTGTTGGGGAGCCACTGGGGATAAGGCACTTAGTGGTAGCAATACTGAAAGGCTCAACCTTGTAAAAACAGGGTTTGCAGGCTTTGTAATCCTCAGGCGCCATGTCCTCAACCCTCTGAATCTTCCCGCTGTCCTGCACCTTCGTGGCAGATTTTTGCTCTGCTTATTTTTCCTGCAGAGATGGGGAGGCAGTACCTTCTGGTATGCTCTGCTGCTACTGCGACTAATGCTTGTGTTGTTTTAAAAATCCCACTTAATCCACTGCCTCCATCCGAGTCACAGCGAATTTCATCCCGTTCCCCTGAGTGCCTCCTTCCCACTCCGGAGCACGTGCTAAAGCAAAGCTCATTCGCCGTGTTACACAACCCTGAATTACTCCAGGAATTAGGGCATTTCTGATCCTGCTGCTAATACTGGTGTTATACAACTGAGGCTCCCTCCAGATCTGCTTCTTCCCAAGGGTGGGTAATTGAAGTTGCTCGGAGGGATGTGCATTTCTCAGGGTTGCTGCCTGCCTGCTCCGGGTGCCGGGGCCTGATCCTGGGGAACGCAACTGAGATCAACCCTCTGGAGCAACCTGCTGCGCGGGGACCAGGAAGGCAGATGGGGCTACCAGAGATGCTCTGTGGCCAGCCCAGCATCACCAAAGATTCCGAGACCCAAGGACTATGTGGAAGCTCTCTGCCCCAGTGGAAAGTGCCACCAGGCACCCAGCTGGTCTCTAGATGAGCTTGCTCCTAGTGGTTGTGCAGGATCTCGAAGGACTCTCTAGGCTGACCGAGTGGGAATTACAGATCAGAGAAATCCACCCGTGGCACAGACAGGATTTACCAAAAGTGGGGTTAGTGGTAGAGCGAGGGCCAGCAGAGATCCCTGGAGTCCAAAGCCTCTACCAGTGCTCTGATAATCGCTGGTTTTCTTATTTAACATCCAGCATATAGATGCAAAATTTTGGAGCAATGCTGATTAACTTTAGACCTGAGAGCCTAGTGGTTTTTCTGCTTATGAATAAGTAATGAAGGTGCTGGCAGCACGGTATTCATAGGCACCCATCCATGTCCCTGTGAGAGAAACAGAGAAAAGCAGGCTATCACTGTCTCTCAGCGATATCTTATTTATGTATCGGAAAGAAAACTAGAGTTTTGTGTTTGTGGTATTCTTTAAACTGATTTCAGGGTTATGTCTTAATTTACTCTTACCTCAGGAGTTAGGAAACAAACACTCCTTAAAATACAGATTATAAAACACATACTTATGGCCATCTGGAAAACCATACTGATTGATTAAATTTCAATCTATCTGCTTTAAGACCAGCTCACAGTAACTGCAATGATTGCAATTCCAGCTATGAGCTTTCTCTTCTTAAAACATTCCTCGCTGTTATCGGACCAATCACTCAGCAACTTTCACTTATTTCACGTATTTCAATGCCTGGGACGTATCTGATAGTCTGGAGCACAGTTCTGCAGAGAGAAGAAGAGGGGTTTGTGCCTGGTGACTCAGAACTATTAAAGAATACAAAGGTCCAGGCTCGGTGATGTAAACAGAGATATGCTTGCTGCAACACACGTGCCTTAGAGCAGCTGAGAATGAGATCCAAAATATTGACCACAGTTCAATTATGTACTGATATGTTCTGTCTGACTTTATATAAATGCGCTTCTAATAATTTAATAAATAAGTAATTAGCCCTGAGGATATTTTGCAAGAACAGGCTGCTGGCATGCAAAACAAAATGTCAATTTTGTAAGTGTTCCAGCTGCCTGTGACAAAATACCAGTAAATTGTTTTAGTGCAGGAAGGTCGCTGAAATTGTACATTTTTAGAATGTTAATAAAAAATGCATTTTGAAATCCAAAATTAATTGTGGAAATCTTTTATGGCTACCTAATCAATAACAAGAACTCTATTCTGTCTTTATCACTAAGGGAAACCAGGCAATGTTTTTTTACACATATACTATGTGATGAAGTACATATGCCTTGTTTAGAAAACTTTCAAAGATCTCGCAAGCCTTGCCTGGAGCTAGTGTGGGTCAGTGCTTCCCCACATCTCACCATTATCTTTTCAACCATGCGTTAAATACTTCTGATTAAATCATGTATCTTTGAATTTTCTACTAGCTCAAGGGATAGTTTGAAAAACAAAGTATGAGCGAAAAGCTCACTGAATATTATTCAATGTGCATTTCCCAATTATTCTACCAGTATAGTAGGTTCCAAACCACCAGCACATTTGCCATAATAAAATTTTCTATCGACTTTCCTTTATATATTGGTCTTACCTCTACCATACCATTCTGAGCTCCTCCCAGCTGGATTCTTTTGCTGCTGGCAGGAGGCAAATATTTATCTGCTCCCTTCGCAGTATTTGATTCGTGTAGTGCTTACCCTTTTTATTCAGTCTGTTAACTACTGGCATACCAAGTCAAAGTAACTGCAGGGCTCTATTCCTGTAATATAGACATTGACTAAAAAGAAACTCGCTTATCACATGGACCAGGTGTGCATAAGAAAACCTGCTAACAGATGGTAACTACAACTATCACTCCTTAAAATCCTGATACTGAATTGAACCATGTCATGTCCAAAAGGAAATTCACAGGTCAGGCAGATGAATCACCCGCAAAAGTTCTCACCTTTTTATTTTAAATGAGGTGAACTATTTCTTCTGGTCTTCTTTCTTGCTACAGTTCTAAAAAAAAAAAAAATTCTCTCAAAAATCATGAGGCAGAGGGATTAAAGCTATGAGAGTACAATGCATAGGAAGCGAAAATATATTTTGAATTTCTGCATAGAAAAACTATCATAGTGGCAGATTATCAATATCTGGGTTTAATAAACAACTGGGGAAATCGCTTTTTAAATATAAATGAGTACATAGGAAATGAGTAGTGAAAAATAAATCAAAAGTGAGACAAGATTTTTGCCTGTCCTTACCTTGTCTGCTTAACTTGTTTATTTCTTGTCCTGTGACTTGCTTGTAAGTTCTCTTTTAGATCACAGTCTTGCATAAGGTCCCAGTTTGGTATAAAATTCCTATCAATGTGTTTATAAGGGTTTGTAAATGGGCCAGGGATCTGCCCATGGAAACTTTTCAGTCCCTGATGAGTCTCATTGATTTCACTGAGATGTAATGACCAACAGCAGCCCCTGTTAGCAGACATTAATAAAAAACTGAGGTTGTACTTGAGCATCTTGGATTAGAGTGGTCAGCCAGTTCCCCAAGTGTCCCATGTGTTGGTTCAACTGCAAGGCAGTTTTAGGGGAAGATAAACTAGATTCCTTCCAAAGGCAACTAAACCAGAAGCTCTGCTCCAGCTGCACACCAGTGTATGCTGATCCTAAGTGGGGACATAAACGTTAAAACCAACAACTGGCCCTCCACACAGCTTTGAACTGCAGGATTTGTGGGGACCTTCGGTCCAGAGGACCAGCCTTAAGCTAGTCTCAAGCACGCATGGTTGTAAGGCCTTTGCTGTGAAGCACTGATTTGCTCCTGTTGCAATGAATTACTTGCTAGTGTAAACCTGGTCTTGATTAGGCATCTTCTGTGCTTTTTGGACAGGATTTAATGTAATTCATTTTAGCCATCTAAAAGTCATGCACCTCCTCCAGGAATTCTCACTGCCAGGTCAGGGCTTTCAGTCCTTTCCATCTGAAGACTGATAGGGGATATGGAATATCACATATTTAAGGTATAGGATGATGACCCTTGAGAGCTGCTTCTCTTCCTCCATGGGCTATCAAGGTAGGTAGTTTAATTAATGATCTATCACAGTTTGAGATGTGAGATGGAGTTTCATGAGTAAACTGTAATAAAAGAACAGATAAGAGCATGAATAGTCAGATGCAAATTCATGTTGGGGACATTAAACTCAAGCTCATACTTAAAGAAATACACTTTAAAAAGCAAAACCACCTATCCTGCCACCCATATAGCTGCCTGTGTTTAAAACTCAAAGAATGTTGTTAATTTGTTTTGTGCCTTTGATTTCTCTGTGGAAATAACCACCTTTATGTATGCTTATCTACTAGCCGATTTCATGTTCTGACAGCGAATAGCTTCTGAGCATATTTGGATAGAAATTTATAGTTACATTGGAAGAAAACACACAGGGACAATAACACTTCCCAAAATATGCAATAACACTTTCATGCAAAACACTTCAAAGAAATGTACATGAAAAAAAAAAAAGGAAGAAAGAAAGAAAATTACCCTGAAGAAGTCAGCTGAGGGCTTTCCAACTGTGAGACTGTGCAAATTAAGATTCTTTTTTTTTTTTCCAGCCTGCTTTTAAATGGCTCTGAGGACCCAGTAATTCTCCTTGCTGTCAGAAATCCAGAGCTGGGGCATGTTCCAGACAAAGACCCTCCACAAATGGCTCCCTCTGGTGTGAAGCTGCATGTCTCAGCCTGTCCTGGGAACAGTTGCTCTTTAAGTTACGGTTTATATTTTTAACATGATGTATAACAGCCGTAGGAACATCAATCTGAAGATTATCTCGAACGTGACTTTGTAAGATTTGCACCAGCAACCCCTCATTATATGGGATGCTGAGGATGAAAGAAGAACTTGGATAATCCAGTGCCTGAGTTATTGAATACATGGTACTAATGTCCAGCCAAACTCAACTGGCTTGGGTTCATCAGGATAGATGAGCACTAGCCAAAGAGCTAGCATGACCCAAGACAGCTGCTGGAGAACCTCTCTAGTGCCTCTGTATCCATGTTTTCTAGCACCCTGAGGACCAGGAGAGGTTCTTAAACTGGCTATGGAATATCATGAGTACACAGAGGCAACTCAGGTCATGCAAGGCTAATAAACACCTGCTAGGTCCGAGCTGGTTGTGTAGCGTGTGTCATATTCTGTACTTCTTTGGATCCCAAGGATACGAAGCAGAGCCGGCTGAGCTGGTTCTACCCCAAATTCATACATGTCCAGCAGGTTGTGTTAGTTTGGACTGTAGGACATACTGACGAGGCTACAATGCTTCTGAATATGAGCTGTCCCTAAGAAGCAGCATGTTCGTGTTCAGGGATTGCTGACACTGAGCTACTAAAGCAGACTCGACCTTGAATCAGCTTATATGACCCTGTGGTCCTGACCCACATAATCCTCAATCTGGATAAAATGTGCAGATAACTGAGAGTTGCCTGAAATTTATTACTCTTGTACTTGTATCCTTCAGAGCTTCTCTGCCTTCTTTATTGATTGTGACAGTTTCTTCCTGAAGTGATTTTTTCCTAAAACTCCAGGAGGAAAGGGGATGATACAGCAGCAGCAGCAGCATGGTGATGGCATCACCTGTGGTGAACCCGGATACTTCTCCTCAGAGTGCTTGCACAGACACTTTTGGTAAGAATGGCGCTCTCTATGTCTGCAAGCAACATATGTGCTGCAGAGCCAGAGCTCCACTCCAAGTTCCTTGGATGTGTGTGCTTGTCACATAAGGTACTGGATGAAGAACAAAGCCTTGCTTGGAAAGGAGCAATAACTCCTAAAAATTCAAGAAAAAATTTCTAGCAGCTTCAGCTGAGTCTCTAGACTAGAAGTAGGCTCTGACATCACTGGTTTCACAGCTCCAAGACTCTTGGATGCCTGGCTTTGCAGTGACCTGGCTTCAGCGCAGAAGTGGAAAAACAGATACGGGCTCAGCAAGTATGCTGTCTGCAAGCTTAGGGAACTTACTTGATAAGCCTAAATCCTCTTTAATGTTTAAAACTGAAATCTCCCCTTCCTTGTAAAGAGGAGGAAGAAGTCTTGGAAAGAGGAGAACCTACCTGATTTTCATGCAAAACAGCAAGAATGACCCTTACTAATGACACTGACGGCAGTTTTTACCATAAGCGAGCCTGGAGATTTTTCCAGGGAATACCAACAGCGTTCAGGTGTCTGTTTACCTACAGGTAGAAGTAATTCACCAGGACCAGATGCTCTTGACCACATGTGGGTGGCTAAACCTAAATGCCTGGGGAACTTTCAGGTTAATTAGGGAGGAATCTAGCAAACTTAAGCACATACAGTATTAGGTAGTTGTGGAAAGCAGGTGAGCTGAACTTTCATCTCGGATCAGACCAGGGTTTGGGAACTAATGACCTAACCTAAGTAGAGTTTAGGACACTTTTATCCTACCCCTAACTGTAACTGGATTCTGACTGTTGGGCTGCAGATTATAGAAAATAACCACTCTTCAGCAGGCAGTTTGGATTTGTTTTGGGCAACAATCAATCACACTCAGTTCATCGCAGGGAGGAAAGACATGGCTGTGGCATAGAGAGGCACAAGGGTGGGAGGGGAAAGTGCCCCAGGGCTGGCTGTCCAAGGACTTCCTTACGCTCGTCACCACACTACATGAATTGTTGGCAGAAGACTAGGTCTCAGAGATGAGAACAAACACAAAGTGCAATTAACCTCAATGGAAAGCCAAAGAAACCAAGGCACAGAATGAGGCACAGCTTGCCCGGGACCATTGGGAGGGCAGCGGCAAAGCCTACATGTCCTGACACCTAGTCCATGTGTCAAACTCTAGCTTACAACTCTTTCGATGCAGGCATTCGTACATTAGCATTGAATTTGAAAATGATGGCAAAGGAGAGACAATTTTGGGAGAAATGAGTACAAGCTCCCTTTTGGCTATGGAAGACCTGGAAGGGCTTCTCTCCAGGTGGGTGCAGAAAGAATGGCTGTGCTCTGCTCTAAGCTGATGAGAAAGACGTTATAGGAGCCATATTAGCACAACACTGGGTTGTAGTTAGTAGAGGCTGCATTAGATGATGCCAAGAGGTATGCTGAGAGGCCCACAGAGTTTCTGGACTGGCTCACAGTCGTATCTGGCCACAAGCTGAATGATGGTGTTTAACAACCCCTCAAGTAGAAATACTCCAGGATGCCAGTTTTCTGCTGTCCTGTTCAGTGCTCTCTCTCTAGGCTGGTGAACATTTCTGGAGAACAGCCAAAGATTTGATTACCAGTATAAGCAAGAGAAAATAAATATAGTGGTTCTGGCTAACCCAAAAGGCAAAGGAATTCTGTGATTCATCCTAATAATTATAATGATTTTGAAAATATTTTGAAAAGGAATATATTCAACACTTTGGAAATAAATATATTGTATGCATTTTCATTTTTAAGCTGCCATGGAATGTTAATGGTGACAAAATATTTGTGTTATACAGCCAGTATGTGAAAATAAATATTTTCTTAGTGAATTTTCTAGTTTTATAGTGTTTGGGAACTTTTAAGTGAAATTAAATATATGTTTAGGTCTGGTCTTCAGAAATCATAATAAAAACTGTTTTCTGCAATGGAAAATATCAGAACAGACTACTTCTAAGAGGCATTAAAGTATTGCTGAAGAAGCATGATTTTTACACTACTTACGTTAAAAGACAGAAGCATGAAAAATGAATCCCAAGTACCTTTAGAAACATCAAGCTCAGGCATAACTTCATTCATGTGACTAATTCCATTTAATTAACAGGAGAAAGTGTGTAGATAGAATTGCTTCCACACGTAACTATCATCAGGGCCAGGTCCTAAGCATATATGCCCAAGAATCTGCTGAGCAGGATATGACTTGGGGCCAGGGCCTCAACCTGCTGAATACAGCAATCACTGTGGCCGGAGTCAGTCCTCGGGGGACCTGTTCTGCCTGCTCACCTGCAAAACACCCTGGTCCAGTTGTCACCAACATCTGAAACATCCCAGAGTGTATTCCCCTGCAAAATGATCAGCAAAATACAGCAAGGGGTAACACCTCAAAGCAGCACTACTTACCCAAATGGAGCAAGAACCAAAAAACTATACTCTGTCCAAGTAAAATTGCAGGTGATAATTTATTTCAGTAAAACATAATTAGTGGGATTGGAACTTGGCCAGGAGCCTCAGGTAAACATTCCTTTTAAAAATAGGAATTGGGTATTATTCTAATGAGTTTTTAAAATTAGTCTCAAATGTACGTACTCTCTCTCGTTGCCTAGAATATTTCACATATAGTTAAGTGCAGTTATAGGTGCTGTGCACACCAGTAATATTTGGTGCAAAGGAGAGCTTGGAGTGACCTCAAGGCTTTTCAAAAAAGGTGACATTTCTGTGCTGTTAGTCGTGCCCATTGTTACTGGGACATGGCCAAAGGAAAGGTACAAAACTGGCACCTCTGCAAGCACGGGTATAATAACCATAAGTGGCAGGACTTGATTGTTTCTTCTCACTGGGTGTGAAAAACAATGCAGACAAGCAATGACTTTTATTTTTAGATATTTTTCATTTCAATCTTGTGCTCTTACATGGCTTACAACTTTTCTGATGGTTAGTGCTCCCTAAGGCCATTTTTTAAAATCAAAGCGTGGAATTTACAGCCCAATATGGGTAACAGTTGTAGAGATTCATGTTACTTTTCAAACAAAAAATCAGCACCCCTTTTGCAGGTGTTCTTGAAAGATTTGCATGTCTCAAGCAATTTCACATGTCACTAACATCCCCGCATAATAATATAGCAACCGTGGAAAATGTCTACTTCCTGGGATTTTGGGGGTTTGCAGTCCCATCTGTTACATTTCACAGTTCATCGCTAAGAATATGAGTTATATGATAACTTGTGGAAAGTGATTATGAAAATACATAGTAAAGTCCTCTGACAGAAGCAAATGTAGTAACGGTGAGGGTCAGGTGGGGAATATGACAGCTTCAGTAAGAGTCTGTCAGAAAGGTCTTCTGGAAAAAGTCTTGTCCATCTGCCAAACATACAAGATAATTGACATTTTGGATGTTCCTGCCAGCTGTCTCAACAGTTCAGGATCGAATGGGGGCAATTCACAGTCATCGAGAAGCAGAAATACATGTTGTAATGCGGGAACTGGAAAACATGACAGGTGACATTTGTTAATGACTGGTAATGATACTTAAGAGATTTTAAGTATTGTAGCTATAATCCAGCCATTTTGGAACACTCAAGTTGAAATCCAAATTAATTTTAACACTTTTGTTGTGGTTTAACCCCAGCTAGCAATTAAGCACCACAGAGCCACTTGCTCACACCCCACTGGTGGGATGGGAGAGAGAATTGGAAGGGTAAAAGACAGAAAAATCATGGGTTGAGATAAAGAGAGTTGAATAAGTAAAGCAAAAGCCACACATGCAAGGAAAGCAAAACAAGGAATTCATGCACTGCTTCCCATCAGCAGGCAGGTGTTCAGCCATCTCCAGGAAAGCAGGGCTCCATCACACGTAACGGTTACTTGGGAAGACAGACACCATCAGTCCTAACATCCCCCCTCCTTTCTTCTTCCCCCAGCTTTATATGCTGAGCGTGACATCATATGGTCTGGAATACCCCTTTGGTCAGCTGGGGTCAGATGTCCCAGCTGCATCCCCTCCCAACTTCATGTGCACCCCCAGCCTCCTTGCTGGTGGGGTGGTGTGAGAAGCAGAAAAGGCCTTGACTCTGTGTAAGCACTGCTCAGCAGTAACTAAAACATCTCTGTATTACCAACACTGTTTTCAGCAGAAATCCAAACCATAGCCCCGTACTAGCTACTATAAAGAAAATTAACTCTACCCCAGCCAAAACCAACACAACTTTCTAAAAATGCCCTGAAATGATCTATCATCACTCCAGAGTACATCCTCACTCAACATCTAATGTTGACATGTTATGTTTTGGTCTGCTGATATCCCCACACCTTGGATTACTACTGACAATAAAGAACAAAAAATAAAGAGGAAGTAAATTTTTCAGATCTCTGGCTTTCCAGTAGATATGGAAAAACTATACCTTATAGAAATGTCTGAACATCTTACATTAACTTACTTATAATGCACAAAACCCCAGAATAAGTCATTAAATCCTCTTCTTCCATTATATCATCATACCACCCTCTGAGGATAAAATGCTTTCTACCATATCAGCAATTAAGAAACCTAACAAATGGCACTTCTTAATTTACAGAGACAGATCTCTTGAACAATAGAGTTGTAAAACGAAAAGTTGAGGAACAATCTGAAACATTTGCCACATTTTAACAGCAACAGAATTAATAACACTCTCCCTCACCCACCCAAGCATTCTGCCAACACTTCAAAAGGGTAAATGGAGTGGCTTGGATAATTATAGATGTGTCATCCTGATGTCAATACCAGGCAAAATAGTCCAGTAGGTGGCCATGACTCAATAAATAATTAAAGAAAAACCATGCACCTGAGGTGAGTTGATATAGTTTATGAAAAATAAAATTTAACAAGCTACCATTACAGAATGATGTTCCACACTTGTATGGAATGCGCCAGCTTCAACACAAAGTCTGTCCCTGCTTCACTGTTATGTATAGAGCACCTTGCAGCAGAGGGACGTGTTCCCTGAGCAGCAGCTTGTTGCTCTCAGAAGGAGCTCTCTGTTGTCCTTTGACCATCTCCTCTCCTGACGCAGCCTGCAGGAGCTCAGCTGGCTTCAGCATAGCTGTGCTCTTTCACATCCCAAGTCCAGATTTTAAATAAATAAATAAATAAATAAATCCATTACTTCAGCAATTCAGTCAAGTGGAGCTGGCCTTGCTGGCCTTTTCATTGCTGCCAGTTTCTTGCACAGTGTTACCTAAATTGAAGTAAATATTTTGTGATAGCCAGGAGAGACCTGTATTAAACCTCTTGATCTTCCCCTTGCACAAATGCTCTTCTCAATTTAAGATCTGTTCCACTCGCTATTACCGGTTAAAGTGTGTCAGGTTTAGACAATGCAATGGATGCCCAGGAGGAGAGAATTCAGAGCACTGTATGAGTTCAGAGAGTAGATCTTTTGGGGCTTCCAAAATACTCACTCAAGCTCATTCCAATAGTAATACAGAGTCCCAGGTGCATCAGACTGGACGAGATGAGCTAATGTTCAGCCACAGATTGTGGGCAATGTAAGATGACGCATTAGATGTTTTCCTTTATCACGATTGCTCATGTGTAACCATTACGCAGACCATTACTTCACAAAACACTGGCGAGCCAAAAATCACTCATAATGACAGGATACGTTTAGTAAAGTGACATTCAGAGGACTACAGCACTAGTATACTGAAAATTTTCCCATCTAAATTACAACATGAATTAATTCAGTTATTTCCACCACCTGTGGATCTCTGACCCTCATTCAGTTTTGCATGGCTGAAGCAGCACAGCAGAACAGGCCTATATTAGAGTCAGAGTGCAGCTGTGCACCATAGTTCAATATAATTTGTTGACTATGAAATGTTCTTAATTGGAAGTAGCTGGCAGACAACATGGCAGATGTTTACAGAATGAGGATATTCATTTGTTGGCAATTTTGTTCAAGTTGTTTTTATTAAAGACCCTAGTCCTCATGTCCTGTCCCAAATGAAGGGAAAATAAAATGTGCTAGGGAGGAATCAAGCAAGCTTATAAATGCCACAGGTACAGAGTAGGAAAACTCTACTGGCCTGCACCGAATCAAATCGGGTGATCAGTTGACTCCTGAGCAGGCAAACAGGAGAGACCAAGCTTGCCTCTGCTCCCTCCAAGAACATTGATGTGCAGCCCTTCCTCCAGCTGGGACAAACCTGCAGTGATTCAGAGGCAGAAAAAAAAAGTACAGAAGCATACAAATATATCTGGACATTAAACATAAAAAAAGAGTGGGAAATCCTCCCCAGCAACCTGCTGAAGATATGACATATGGGATACACTACAAGTCTCTGTCAAAATGTGGAAGTTCCAAGCATGTTGAGCTAAATGCCTGGCTTCATGTTTTCACCATAGATCATAAAGGACAGAGAGAAAAAAACACAGTCCACAGATCTGTTGGTTCCAGCACCCCAGGAAGTCACCAGAGTAACCTTCACTCTTTAATCCAGCTTCTGGATTAGAGCACATCCTTAGCAATATTTCTGACTGTGTTTAAGAGAGTCTAAATCTACTACCATCCCAGTTAAGCTTTTTGAGTGCTTAACTAGCTTTATGGGTAGGAAAATGCAACTAATGTCAAGGCCAAGTTTGTCTAAATTGAACTTCAAGCCATTACCTCTCGTTAAACCTTTGACAAGAAGATTGGAAAGTATCCCACTATCAGGTCTCATCATACACACTAGCAAATGGGATGCATGACCTCTACTCTTCAGTGAATTTAGAAAGTTGTGCACCTTAACCCTTAGGAAATGTTTGTCTTCCAACCCTTAGGTCCCATTTTTAGCCACACTGGTATTTCCACATTCTTCTTGAAACTGTGGATATTAGAAAATGCTTGGTATCACAGGAACAGCCTTGTCAAAGCTGTGTGGACAGCCATGGCATTTCCCAGTCTTTATGGAATATTCTCCTTTCTGCCTTCCAGGATCACAGGTGCTATTTTGCCACTGCACTGTTCTGAGATTCATTTTTTCAAAGATAATGATAATAGGTCTTTCTTCTAACCACTTTTTCCATGGAGAAGAATGGTCAAGATAAATCTCACCTAACTTTATACCCCTCAACTACGGCCCCTGATTGCATCTAAGTTGGCAGTATAAGACTAAAAGGCTAAATAATTAAAGACTTATAATCAAAGAATTAACAAACACTGGTCAGAACACATGGCTCTGTTGAGAGCCTAACATAAGGCTGAGTGTATCCAGGGTGAAGTCCACCTTCCTGTGGAAGGAATTGTTTCTTTGCCTCTTTGTTTCTAGAGGAATTGCCTCATTCATGTCTGTACTGAAACACATTTTATGGGATTGTGACTGTTTAAGTAGGCAATTATATCGGTGCTGCCTGTATTATGTTTCCTTCTATATTATTTAACTCAACAAACTTTGTGTTGCCTAAGAACCCAACCTGAAAACACTTTGTATGGTTCGTGATGTAAATGCAAATGCTGAACAGTGCCAGCTTAAAGAGTCAGGGCTGGAAACAGATCTGTTCTTCCTTTGTAGCAACTGCTTGAGATCTCTCCAGGAGCCACTTTACAACATGCTTGTTATGTGTTATGCTGCGTTAATTTTATATAATTCATTTTTCTTAATCAAAATGTCATGGATAGAAAGTCAAATGCCTTGGAGAAATCCAAGTATGTGACATCAGTATACTTACCATTGTCTGCCAGCTTCAGAACAAAAGACAACAAACAAAACCTACCGTCCAACCAAAATACTTACAGCTTCTAACTCTTTGTTCTGCCATCCAAAACCCATGGCCCTGTATTTTCTAATCAACGCTGTCAGGATAATTACCTGATAGCTGCCTGTGTCATTCCTTTCATCATTTTCAAACCCCAGACCAGTACCAAGAGTTTTTAAATCCCCAGGAATTCCTCCAGTTTTCCACGTTTTGCTAAAAATTTACCTTCAAAGATCTTGGCTAATTTCGTTATGACTTTTAGATGCAAGTTCTCCAGCAGATGTTGCCTTCCCTCCTCTACAGTTACAGATGGTAACTTCTCCATTCCATCCACGACACTGCATGTAATGGACACAACTTCCAGCCTCTCTTCAAATACGGAAGAAAAACAGCTGTTGAGCACATCCAACCTCTTTCATTCATTCATCACACCTTCGCTACCTGCATATAACGTTCATATCTGACAGGGATTCTTCCTTTCACAAATATTTATTTTCTTGTCTTTGAACCTATTGTCTCAGATTGGAATACTTTTCCCTTCGAATGGCGTATTTTCTGTGGGTTTTCTGAGTTGCGTTACAAATCTCTCCATAATGGGCATATAAGGTGCAAGTTTCATTAAATCCTGTATTACAATTCAGCAGTGAAACAGAATAATTATTGCTCTGTTAACTTTTGGTTTTTATGATTACTCATAAGGATAATGCAGAATCATGGCACAGTCTCTGCTTCCTTCTGTTTCACATGATAAAACAGAAGAAGGGAGTTATTAAATTTGTACTTCCTCTTTAATAGTATTAACTTAATTTTCTTCCTTCAAATCTTGTTGGGCAAATATCTATCCACAATCAAAATCTCTAAACTATACTACCAGAGCTGTACAAAACAAGTTGCACTGCCACTAGATTTTGGATGCCTGCATGGGGCATCCCCTACCTACCACACTATCTACAACAGTCCTTCCTGCTCTCTCACCTAACTGTCGTTGCAGATACTTAAGACCATTTGGCTGTTTTCAGGCTGATACTCTTTCATCCTTTAACTCAGTATAAGAAGACTCAGCCACTAAAGCTCCACCTGACCTATTTGAGGAGGTTATTAACAACACTTCTGCATTTGTCCATACTTGATCCCATGAGGAAGAAAAAATACAGTAAGCAAAACCCCAAACTTCTTGCCAGCTTTTGTATTTAGTTAATTAGTTATTATGTATTTATTTAATTATTCTCCTAGAATTTCCAGTTTGTGAGAAATTTCCAAAAATCTGAAATGGAAGTTAGATCTGATTCAGAACTCTATTTTGAGAATAAATAAAAAATGAACTTCCCGAGTAGAAGACACCCTGCATTTTGAGAAGATGTCAAGTTTTGAAACAAAATTTGACTTCCATTTTTTGTGTTACTGCTCGTTCAGGTCTTCACAGAATATTGGGAAGACAGTCTTGAGCAATTTCTTACCAAGTTTAAAATAGGAACTGCAGGAAATTTCATGGAGGAACAGCAAAATATACCATAGCAAAGAACCCCATTTATTGAACTATGCAATTATTATAATTAATAATACTGCTATTAACAAAAGGCACTTCTCTGCCAAAGCTTCAGGCACTCTTCAAGTCGTTAAAAGAAATCACAATAATTATCAAAGGAAATATACAGCCTAGTAGAACTTTGAGAAGGAAAATAGTTATTATATCAGCCAGTTCATTCTCTCTTTGCCAAGGGAGGGCTGTAGTATTAAATACAAATTCATCTTCAATATTTGGATGCAGGTTTCCAACTTTTTTTTGGCACAGCTACAACTATTTCTGCATAAGAGTAAAGAAATCTTGGCCCTCTGGCCCTCAGCTTGGGAATCTCTCCGAGCGCCAGACTTTTCTCTGTGTGTGCCCAGATAAATGTACTTAAATGGAATTGTTTGCATTGGTTTTTTTTCTGTTGCACTTGTTCTCCAGAGAAGTCCTATATAAGAAAGGGTATTTTGCATACAGTGTTGCAAAACGGGACATCTCCATACAGTACAGCTAGGTTATTTCAGTAGAGCAGGAAGTAAATCATGACTTTTTTTTTCATTTCTTGCAGCTGTCTGAATAAATTGCCAGTATGCCCCAGCTGCTTCAAAGTTGCATTCTCTATATGCATATTCCTATTGTCAATAAAATAATGAATTTATAGTGGCACAAAGGGACTAATCCAGCTGAGGTCTTAAATGATGCTTCCAAGTGTAACTCTTGAATGCTTCACTTGTAGGCACCAGGGTCCAGGATTCGTTCCACCTGACTTGGAAATGCTCATCTAGGCAGTGTGAAAATGAGTCCCTCCTGTCTCCAACACGTCTTAGATTTGTATGTGGCAGTGCCCTTTGAATCCTCTGGATCAGGCTATTCTGCTCTGTCAAACTCTGAAGCTCAATGTGTTGTAGGCTGGATCTAAGCCCCAAAACTACTCAGACCAGTGTTTTGGGGCAGGCTCAGGCATGCAGGCACCAAGGCAACTCTCAGGTCAAACAGCAAAATGGTTCAGCAAGTTTAGTGAGCTCAGTAAGGTTAGGCCGAGCAAGCCTGAGGTTTTTGTTTGTTTGGCTTTTGGATCAGATGCACCTGAAGTTCAACAGTCTCCTGTCTTAGACTTCTCTGCCCTTTTGTTTTTAATTTGTGGAGCTGAATCAAAGTTACTTACATGTATGGGATACTTAGCATGTCCCTGAGAGGAGAACCTGGTCTTCCAGTTCAATGCTCTCAATACTTAGGAAAAGGAGGCATACAGCAGAATTTTCTGGTCTATTGCATGCTGCCACCAGATTGCAAGGTAGACTTAGTTAATGGGGACAAAGATGAGGCCTACGCTAGAATATCTTTTAGGTGGTTCTCTTTTTCCTGTTTTCACATTCTTGACATTGGCTTATAAAACCTATTTTAAGAATGAAGGCCTGGGTTGTCAAGTCCAGATCTCTGATGATTAGATAGGCAATTCTTATAAGAACCTTGTTATTCCTTGGTTGTGATTATGAGTCACTTTCAGTTTGCTCAGTCTAGGGAGGCCCCCTTTGCAGGTGGAAACAAGTCACAGATTCATTTATTCAGGTCTTATTTTTTGCTGTCCTGTCAAAAATATGTACACTGCAAATCTCCTTTTTATTTCAGAAACACTTGGGGGGGGAGGCGCATATGTGTCACTTCCAACAGGCTTCACCTGCCAAACCCTTGAGATCTCTTCTCCATTCCAGTACCTGCACAGTCACGCAAAGTCCTCCCTCAAAAAAAAAAAAGAAGAAAAAAGAATAAGTTTCAAATAAAACAAACAAAGGAGTTGATATTGATCTAAGCTGACTACAGAGGAAAGTAATTAAAAGGCTGATTATTGCTCCTGTGATGCAATTTTGAGAATCAGCACAATAGATTCTCCACCTTGTTTATCCTGCTATGCCCAAATAAATAAAATCCAGCTTTTAAAATTATTTAGCTCTCTGTTTCATTTAGCGGTATCCTCTGGGATTGCCTTGTGTACGTGAATAGGACCTATTTGCTTTTATAGCTTCTTCTCTTATTTATAAGCTCACCCAGGTAGTAGAGTGAATACAAAACCGATGACATGGTGCTCAACTAATTATCAGTCACTTTCTATTCCAGCTGTTTACAGGAAAAAAAAACAACACCGTGACCTATTTGAAGATCTTCTGTGTTTGCTAGGTAATACTACACAGTTACTTTAATTAGGTTTAGAGAACGCTGGACTGCCACTGATCTTACAGATGTTGGTGGTGAAACTCCAGCTGGCTCTAATGAAAGCAGTTTGAGCTCTGGTGAGGACTTCTGGAAATTCCACCTTTAATTGCCAAAGTGGCAGTTTTTATGAGAGGAAAGGTTTCCTCTCCTGCAGCATTCACCACCTCCACAGCAGCTCGCAGAAGGCTGTCTCAGGGACCACAGTAATTTCCCCATGACATTTCAGTGACTCTGGATGCTCAGGCACGCTGCCCCAGGAAATCCTTGCCTTAAGCACCACTGTGGTCCCTTGCCACCAACCCACCACTGCACTGAAGTGTCTGTGTGCTTGAAGTTAAATATGGACTTTCCTAGAGTCCCCTAAATTAATTTTAGACACTAGTGTAGGGTAAACGGTGAGAAGCCTCAGCCCAGGCTTTTAAACTCCCAGTCTACCTGATCTACCCTCCTACACCTCCGTTGGGAAGGAGGAGAGCAGATGGCCACGAGGGCTGTTTAGTCTGGCCATTTTTGTGTTCTTCACTGAGTCATTTATAAGTCTGTCTGTTTTTCAGCTTCTTTGCAAGACAGTGTGATTGCTCTTCCCTGTAAAGGCCTTCCAAAAGTACAATTGCACCATTAGCAAATAACATTAAGGCACTTCTAAAACCAGTGCTAAATCATACTGGCTGGTTTCCATAGAAGTTTATTGCCTTCACTGAATGAGAGTACATTACTGCTTTGGTTATGCTGGACTCCTTCACTGCAATTTGTCTGCCCTAAGCTATGGATCCAAAGTACATGTAGACATCTATCCCAGTTAGATGCTTGCACTTAGCTGCAATACAGTTGCCTGCAGGAGACACTTAATTCTTCCATACACCCACTATCAACACTCTAGATGTCAAGGTCTTCATCTCAGTGGTTTTCTCAGTTAGGACAGCAGACTTTCCAGCTACTCCAGATAGACTTCTGCAGGATTTAAGTCAGTACTTTAAACATAGGCAAGTAGATGGTCCACGTGGAATTGGCAGCTATGAAGCCTGGCCTGTGAGTGACCCTTGTCCTTATGGAGAGGCAGCTGAGGCCAGGTATGATATTCTAGGACATCTCTGATTATACTAGATACATGTGTTTAGATAAATGAATTGAGACTTAAACATCTTATCAATTCTTCTGCCCACAACCACTTGTTGACAAGTTGTACCTCAGCCAGCCTGTGGATAGCTGTGAACAGCTCTCTGCACACCACAAGCAGCTAATGAGTTTAATTCCAAATTGCACAGGAAAAGAAAACAAAACCCCTCAGCTCTGTGGTCTCCCTTCCTAGCTGTGTAAGACCTTTCATGCATGTTTTAATATGCTCTAAATCACTGACTCCAACCCCTTAGCAGGCCCCTAGCTTTTGGTAAAGTGGGATAAAATAGAAACTGCTTCAAGTTTTGAAAAGACATGTCGATGAACCTGATGCTGAAGGCCTGGGCCACCAAAGTGCAAGAATGGAGGAGTTGCTCTACCACCTAATGGCTAGTACATTTAATAAAAACCTTTGAGGCCTTTTTCTAGTACTGATGCCAGCTGAAATGGGACAATTCATGTCTACACAGTTCAACTCTCTTGGTCCCCAAAATAGGATAGCAGCATCCAGCTGCCTGTTGGGAAAGATCTCTGGGCCATGCTAACTCCTTAAGGATGCTTGGGTGTTGTTTGGAGGAATTCCGGCTTAGGCCCATTTGACCTCATTTGTCCATCAATAGTATAATGGCTTCTGGGTCCTAATAGGTTTTGCCAAGGCTTAGGGACATATTTTGTTATGGATGTGTGTGCTTCAAATGCTGCCATGGATATGTGAAGATTTCCAAGCACCTGAATTTGGTCACTTACTGGACATAAAGCCAGGGGAGTGGTGGTAGCACGGGGATGAGATGACCCAATGACAAATATTGGGGTGCCTGAAGCAGCCCGGCTACCTGAGACAGGGCAGCCAAATCCCACTCTAATGCAGCACCTCCTCATAAGAGATGAACAAGCTGTGTTGCATAGCACTGGGACAGTTTGATTGCATGTAGATAGGGCACTGGCAGAAGAATTAATGGGGCAATGCTGCTCTTTGGAAAAAGAAATAGGTCATCAGTGGCATCATCTCACACTGTTTCTATTTATCTCTCTCTTAGTTTTCTAGTGGCATAGAGGTAGTTATCCCTTCTCCTTTACTGTGGTTATCTTTTATCCTCCCCTTGACTTAAAGTCTACCTCTCCATATCAATAAACCCACAACCTGAATTAAATTTGTGAAGAAACAATATGACAATGAGCAGTGGCAGCATCTTTTTTACTAATATTTCTTATAATTACTTCCTCTTGAGTACATGTTCCAGTTTCCTATGTCGCTATTATTTGAGACTATATAAAAATCAAGATGTAAAAAATAAGTTTCTTGTTGACTGTCAGCTGCTTCTGACATTTTATCTTGGGCAATCTTTTTGAAAACTGCTTGTGAAAAACTTGCTTTCTGGATTTCTTCCCAGAAAATTTCTAATTTCTCTTTCACTGCATTCTTAAGAGCATCCTTGTTCTCACACATAGTCACTGTAGACAACAATGTCTCTAATTTTGCAGTCCCTGTGTAGATGAACTGTATGGCTTTAACAGATGCTTCCATTTGGGGAAGAAAGGAGCCAGTTGCAAGCAGCTATCTCTAAATGATTTTACACTTATCTTCTTCTAAAATCAGCATAATTTTCTAAAGGTTAATTAGCATAAATTCATTTTGTGGTTGATAAGAGGCAGCTGTTGTTAAGAACAGTGAATGAAGACATTTTTAGGATGGTGGACTTTAAAGCACTTGATCCTAGATTAAGGCAGTCTAAATTCTATTTCCCTATACCTTGTGTCTCCTTTTGGTGGTCCCTGTGTCTCCAGGGACACAGGACACACTAAGTACACTATGACTATAGGTCAAGTTTTCACTGTCTGACCCTGTACTTTGGTGTCCAGATGTTACAGTGACCAGTGCCTCTCAAGTTCTTCAGCTACTTGTCAGCAAGTGATTTACAAATTTGCTTACTGGTGCCTTATAAGTTACTTAATGTTTTTGTTTAGGTTTTTTTGCTGCTGCTTATTTCTATGTATTAGAATTCAGAGGTTACCTGAAGTGCCATGGGACGCAGCACCATGTGCACTTTTTCTGAGTATCTAAGTGAGACTGTGGGTAATGGTGGCAGAACTAGGGCTTCACTAATAAGATTTCAAGCCTTGCTCTGGATTTACTTCAATCTTTCTCCTGCTGAAAGCTGCTTCCACTCTGTGCAACTTAAATGCATATGTGGTTATGTGAGCTGAGATCTGACCTAGATCTGATGCTAAACACATTGTTCCCTTTTGTGCTGCTGGCTACAGAAGCATTGTATCTTAACCAATCTTGCTGCAGCAGCCAACTCCTTATCTTCGTCTTTGAACAGATTCTTAGTCTTGGATAACGATGTGTTACTGTCGGTCAGATAACACTGGCTTTTGAGGAGCTTTTGCAAGCAGCTACAGCCTTTGCCCTCTGCCTAATTTTCAGTCAAATGTTGGGTAAGAGATTTCCAAAGGAAGACATTTTCATTATGTTGTTCCTGACCAGATCTTTCACAAGACTGCTGTATAGCTTTGGGGAAAAAAAAAAAAATGTTACTCTAGGAAAAAAAATACCCAGCAGAATCTCTATCACCAATTTCACATAAAAAGGAAGATAACTTCCATGGTCAACTTCATACTGCTGAGCAGGGAAGAGATAACACCTAACAGGAGAAAGTTCAGCACAGAAGGTACACTGATAGGTAAGAATACCTCTCAGATACTTTAGCATAAAAAACTCCGCTTTGGTGTAATATAAACCAATGCAGAAAGCTTTACAGTTAAAACTTTGAAACCATGAGTATTAAGGCCTGAATGTTCTCATAAAAGTCCCCATAATCATTTTATCACAAACACATCTACTCTTTCATAACTTTACATTAAGTCATGTACAAAGACTCATCAAATAGAAGTAAAGAGTCTTCTGGCAAAAAAAAAATCCTTAAAATGTTTACCTAGCCATAACTAATAGCTTTTGATTGTTCCTTAGTAAGCTTGGAAGCCATTATAGAAAGCGCAATTAAGAGTCTTGACATTTACTGTGTGTTCCAGTTCAAATTTACTAATGGATACAATTCAGTTCCTTTTTGCACCACACAATGCCACAAATTCAGCTCAGAGTAATGCAGACTTCCAAGGGTGAGCTGGGAATAATTACACAGAAGGTCAAAAGCCTCTTGCCCTGCAATAAGTACCATTTCTGACAGACTTGCTAGTTTGTTTAAATAGAACATTATAATCAAGAAGATATTGGAAAAGATCTCAAGGAGATTACTTTCATACAATATAGAGTCACCCTTATAAAGAAAAGTATACCTCGTTTTCAATTATGTGGAAGGTCACCAAGAAAGAAGGGCCTTTTAATACTGAGGCGCAACTGCACTTCTGGGCATTGCGAGCTGCAACTCCTTGTCCAAAGTAGGATTTTATTGTCAAACTTAAAGCTAACAGTGTGCTGAACATCTGGTCCAGTGCAAACATGCCGCATAAGTATCTTCAAACCAGCCTCCCTGCATGAAAGAAGCAATAGTTTTGTGAATGAAACCGGATACTGAAGAATTAGAAATGCAGATACTTCTCCGGTCACATTGCAGAGAAAGGATGGGGGAGGAGGAGTAGAAGAGACGCTGATTACAACATGCTGTCTACATAAACCAAACATGTGTGGAGGTGTGGGAACATGCATATAAACCTTTCTACAGAGTTTGTTGTTTCATTAAAATGAAGAAAACTGAAAAATATGTTCCTTCCTCTCCCTTTCTCTACCTAACAATTCTTGCTGAGCAAAGTCCTGGGCAGACATGGATGTCACCGTTTTGACTGATAATCAAGTTCTTGTAAGAAAATAGCACAACTAATTTATCGGTATTTAAGAACAAAGACCTGTACCAGGCTGATATGGGAAAGCCCTCAGAGAGTCATAGACTTGCTGCAGGATCGGTGGTATAGCTATATTGAAAGGAGTACAGCAACAGGCAACAGGTAGACAGCCATCACCGTGGTGAAAGCAGTTTAGGGCACTAATGACATTCCTCTACACAGAGTGGCATTACTCTTTCTTCTTTTATCTGGACTTTTTTTTTTATTTATTCCAAGTATCTGAGGTACTCACATTCAATCAAAAAGAAGTGCCATTCGGTGATTTGAGTAACAAACATCTCGTGAACTCCTGAAGCACTTCAGCTTTGAAAGAAAAACCAGTAGAAACTTTTGCCAGTTTGCTGCAAAACTGCCAAGAACTCTCCATTCACTATTAATTGTTTTTATCAGAGAGGGAAGTTGGCTAAAAGCCTGAACAAAGAGGTGGGTCTTCAGTCCCTTGCTGAACATGGGGAAGCTCAGGTTTAGATGTGTTTCTAGAAGCAGGAAGAACTCTTAAGGTAGGAATTATCTGTCCGCCGCAACACCACACCCAGACTTCCTTCTACCCCTGTTGCTGCAGCTCGCTGAAAGAGCATGGGTGGCACGGAAGAGAAAGTCCTCATCATCTGGTCTCTGGCTCAGGTCGTGATCACCACATGACACTTCATCTAGTGATATTCTCTCATCATCCTGTTTTACACAAAAGCTTTTAGTCCCCTTGACTCATAGCCCCATACAGACCGTGCAGCCAGTTTGGTCCATATGAGGATGATAGCAATGAGGTCTGCGTGTAGCCAGAGACCATGAGATCATAGCTGTTCTGCTGCAATAATCTCCCGCTTGCAGCATGTGTCACAGGTATGAACCGTTTGGCCTGTAAATCAACAGGTTTGATCTTGCCTCTGGATGATTCCTGAATAGGTTGCTGAAAGGCTCTCAAAAGCACCTCCACCTTTTAAACGGGCTCCACCCTCTTTACTCACAGTGGGTTATGAGGAAGTTGCTGCCTTTTTTTATTTGTTGCTTAAGCTGACCTTTTGAAGACCATAAATGTATTTAATGCCATACATAAATTGTGGGGCTTCCTGCAAGTCTCACAACAAAAGAGTGCTTTAGTGTTACCTTTGAGACATGGGAGAGGGTGTAGGCTCTGTTTGTTTCGGGATTCAAAATGTGCACACATATAGGGGGAGCCCACTGTTGACTCATGGACCTTTAGAAATTTTACTTCCAAATATAGAAATCATTCACTTGTATTTCTGACCATGCCTGAATCAACTCAAAAAAACCAGGATCATGACAGTTTTGTAACTGATGCCATCTTAAGGACAGACTGATTGACACAAGCCACATTTTTGGGGAGGGTTATTCGTAAACACATACATTTTGACACAGCAGGTCAAGTGAGTGATATGTCATACCTCAGCACTGCAAAGCTCTGGCCTGTGATGGAGATGATTCCTTGGTATGGTATTTTCTTCAGCTGCTTGAGTGAATCTGTTATGTATCTGTAGGTTCATGCCTGTGGAGCAAGATGTTACTTAGTTCCAATTCCACAGGTCATTTTTATTTAAATAAAAGTGCCACGGATTTTGCTTCCCCCCCTCCCAGTTAGCCATATGTACATGTGCTCAGCATTCTTTGACCAAGGCACGCTGCAGCTGCACCTGTAGCTGTGAATACACAATCCCACCTCCTGTCCACCTGAGGTCCTCATATGCAACCTGCATAAAGTCTGGCTGGGTCTGCTTGGCCTGACCTCCTCATGTGCACCCTGACCTTCTCATGGCATGGTGACAGTTTCCAAAAGTGCTGGACATGCCTGAACACATAAAGCTGTTCTAAATGCTCTGAAAGAAAGTCTCCCATTGTGCCGACCTTGTGGCCTACCAGATGGTCAAGAGCAGATTTGGCTTTTGGATGGCCTCAGGTAACCCTTGTGATGCAGTGCACCTGCATCAATATACCTACATGTTCTTACCAAGCAGAATTTTCTCTTGGCTTATACAATGGAAACTAGAAGTAGGTGTGCCAACATGTATCAGTAGAGAAATGCACCTCTAATCCACAAATGTTTGTTTTATAAAGATTGAAGTATTGTAAAAGCCATTCCTTTATGCAATGCAGCCTACATATTATAAGGCTCAAGAGACAAGTCATGGATTAAGTGCATTACCACACAATGGACATATGTCACTTTGGTTTTTATCACTGTTAAACAAGCACTGGGAAAGAGTCATAAGAAAAATATTTATAGCAATAAATCCCATCTTAACATTAAGTGAACACTAAAAGAACTAGAGGTATGTAGAATATAAAGTGACTCAGGTATTCCAGGTAACCCATGACATATTGTAGAGTGATTATACTAATATTTCTGGCTGGCTAATAGAAGTTGCAGGAGAAACTGCTCTTCACAAATTTTGGATAAGAAACTGGAAACGTCTGGGCTGGCTGCACGTTAACCTTAGTGCAGTAAGTATAGACAACTTCTTTTACTATTAATGACATGATCTATGCCAGTAAACATCTTCCAAAATGCAAGAAGCACAAATTATAACGGCTTTCATAAGTCATATAACAAGGTATGCACTGTTCTCCAGTCTCACATAATCACGGAAATATCATCACTGCAGTAGTTTACCTCCCTCTGGATTTTTCCCCTTTACATGCTCATGGCTGACAGTTTGCTTTGCTTTACTTTATTCACTAATGTGGTTAAAATTTGTAACCCTCTTGATGACTGCCATGGTTACAGAGCACATCTCTTTCAACAGGTTCCTTTTTCCTGGCGGTAATACAATGTCTCTGATTCATAGGCTGCAGGACAGTGGTGGTGAAATCACTGGAGTTTACCGTCCCTTGGCACCGGGGACCAAACTGAGAGCTGGTGTAAACTGGGGATTACCAGGGTGTGGAGAATACCATCCCTGAGTTTGGCTTTTGAGATTCAGTTTCTTTGTCAGTATTTTTCTCTTCCATTGCCTTTCAGAAACTAGGAGAGGAATGCAAGTGTTTCCATATCACAGTGTATAATTTAACAGAAGACTAATATTTTGTCTGGCAGCCTTTGTAGCTTGTAAGGATGATTTCTTACACCAAGCTTCCCCTTCCTTTCTCCCTCTCTCCCCCATCCCTCTGAGTTTAAGTGTGATGTTTTGAAAAGCAAAGCTATTTGACCACAGAGTCCTTTCTAGCATTTAATAAATTAGGCATGGGTTAATGTGGCAAATGTCTTTTGGTATACGCTCCTCCTTTTCACTTTGCTTTACCAAAGTCTGTTTTACTAAAAACATGTTCATTTAAATTGACTGAAAGTGTTCCATTGAGGCTGACTTTTAATGAAAAGGTTTTTTTTCAAGGGAGTTTTCAGGGTGGAGAATAGAGAAAGAGGGGAAAAGGCTTTCTCTGATGCTAAAAATCAAAGGTATTTTTATTTAATAATGGATACTTTCTAAACTGAAGACCTTCAGTGTGTAGATCCCAAGGCAACTGCTTCAGTATCCCACAGAGATCTGTTTGTGCCTTAATTGTCCTCTCCAGGTGTGTTGCTTGGACTACATTTCCCATCATTCACAATAGCCAGGAGGCCCATGAGGTGGTATAGCAAGAAACAGCACTGCATGAGTGATGTTCTCTGCGGTGCTGAGCTCGTAGAAACACTCCAGTTACAGGTCCTGTAAGGAACCTTGATACCTTTATCATATAGAAAAAGATACTTTCCAGACAACATTTCGCAGTTTGGAAAAAACCCTCTGCTTTTGCAATGGTCCTTATAAAAACAATGACAATGATAATAATAATAATAATGGTGAAAATAATACCTTCATGGGAAAAGAAATCCCATTTTCTGATTAGTTCTACTATTCCCACCTTTGTCAATGTTTTCTCATTGAGAAAACGCTCAAAGAAAAGGCGAGCCTGATATGAGCAGTGAAGAATCCAGAAATCTACACTGGGGGCCTGTTTTTAGCAATTCCTTTCATCAGTGATCTCAGCTTCCTTTCCAGATGAAATTAAGCTTCTGGAATACCAACTTAATATCCTTTCTCAGGCATAGTAAATCAACTTTGCATTAAAAATACGGAATGACTGCAACTTGCTGCCTGTACAATTTTTTCCTGCCATACAGTACCACCACCCTTTTGGTTATAAAATTAAATTTAAATAATGCTGCCATGTTTCTCTTGACTGAATGAAGTATAAATATTGATCAAAGCTTCCATCAGCTTAAAATATCAGAAATTGAAAATGGTGCTGCCAAAAAGATGGGTATTTAATATACTGCTCAGTACTTCCCTGTTTTCCCCCTTTGTGTTTATCGGTGCATTATTTTTTCCTTGTTGCACCAGCGTATTTTTATTATTTAAGCAAATTATCATGGCTGAGGTAAATAACACAATTATTCTTTGTTAGCTGGCACATCGCCATTCCTTTCATGTGCTCAAGAGTCAGCTATGAATTATAAGGATGTAACATCCCTGATGGATTTAGTGGTGACATCATAAATCCTCACTCAGATGAAGACACTAATATGTGCTGTTGCCGGTGATTTGCTGACACCACTGATAGTTAAGGGCACAAATAAAGATGTCTTTCTTGGCATAGTACCATGGAAGCCAAAGCAACTGTGAAAGAGAACACCTGCCAGGTGAATATCAACTCCTTTGGAAATGCATCTGTTAAACAGGGAACAATAGACATATCTAATGAATGATGCTTTTCTGTGCTCATCATGTGCTTTGAAAACCACAGTCAGTTGCATATAAAAAGAAAAAAAAATATGTGTTTGAGGGTTCTGGCAATAGTTTGTTAATTAGTTCAGCTCAGCTAAAGCAGTTCTGGAGTAGGTTGGGGGTCACCATCGCATAAGCATGTGGCTGGATTGGACCCAGTACAAAGTAGGACCCTGTTGGACTAGTTGCCTGTGTGAGCTTCCTTCCTACCCTTCTCCAGTGGAGGGTCATACCTGGCCTCCTCTGGCCCCAGGTAATCTATTTGTGCAATTCACCAAAATACCAGACTGGCACAATCTGCAGGCCACAGAGGAGGTTTGGCCACATGATGTATGGCAGTACTGATCCACCCCTTCACTCTACCCATCACCCCTGCATCCTGCTTAAGCTTTCCAAAAAGAAATTTAAGTTGCAGCACAGATTCATAAAACACTGGTTGGCCTTTAAACTGATTCCTTTAAACATACCCTAAAAACCAGTGTCCCCTATGCTGCTTCCCTGTATCACCATTGCTCAGGACACCTTTGATCCAGGACCTTGCAACCTCTATTAATCTCTTTTTAGGTAGATTTAACAGGTCTCACATTTCTCCCCGCCCATCTCTGGCACCCACGTCTTCTTTTCCTTTAATAAAATCCCACCCAGGTGCCTGCTGAATCCCACACTACCACTGGGAAGTTGAAGATCCCAGATTTTGATTCAGGAACTGCATGTGGCTCTTGGGCAGCAGTATGGAAATCTTTTCTGTATTAAAGTACATTAGGATTTTAATTACTCAGGCTAGTCCAATCTGTCAGGTAGCATTATCAATATCATCATCAAAACCTTCATGTTAGGGTTCAAACTTCAAACTTGGCTTAAAAACAATTAACGTTGTAGAAATCTGTTCCTTCTATTTGCCTTCTCTGTTCTTGAACAATTTCAATTTTAAAATTTTCTCTGCAGCCCCGAGAATGACCATTTCCTGCCCCCAGCTCAAATGGGAGCTGCGTCTCACAATGCCACATGACTCCAAAAGCTGTGGCTTTGAAACCAAGCCAAAATATCTGCCTTCTCCCATGCAAAATATAGATGCTATTTAAATGCTGCATATAAAATACACTTTATATTATCTTGACAATGAATATGTTTGTGCAGTGTATCAAGCAGTGCTTGGCTTCCTTATGCCATATGGTGCAGTTTTATTAATAGTACAGATTTTCATCTAATTTACCCAAAAGCTTTCCAACCTCCTGCTTGTGTAAAATACCTGAGACGCCGACCTACAGCTCAATCCAGACCGTACCTGTTTTAAGCACTCCACATGAATTTCTATCCAATTTCTATCTATTCCGAGCTTGCTGGGACCTGTCAGTGTTTCTACTTTGTTCTTCGCTGGCAAAGCATTGATATGACATTTGTAAACGTTGCCAGATGAATCGGTGGCCTGGGTTTGGTACATAATTCAGAACTTCAGTTTTTCAAGCCCTCTGAAGCAGCAGCCAGCATTGAAGCCAAGGTTTAATATCATTAGTGTATTAATTTATGTCAGTGGTTGAGTCCATTTTTTTTTTTTTTACCACATTTCACAGAAAATCTCCTACCACCAGCAATTGATCAAACATGACAAGCTCCCTCTTGGCTATCGCCCGTGATACAGGCTACTTAACTCCTGTATTCCTTCCCAGAATGGAAACTGCGGCTTTTGGTGAAATAAAGGAGCTTCTGTTTCTCTGCCACTGTCAGAAATAGAAATTCCGAGCAATCTTTTCATCAGCTTGAAATGCCAGATCAGATTAAAAGCCCCGATGCCAAGAAGAGGGCATCTGATGCACTGCTTTGAACTGCAGTTCTTCATGCTCTTCGGTCCACCACTTTGTAGCAGCACCTCAGCCTTCCTGTCACTCCCCTCATTAGAGCCGTGCTAAAGCGTCAAATCATTAACAGGGGCTGAGGTCTTCTGGAAACAGCCCTGCTAGGGCAAATTCAACGCTGCTGTAGGACTGCCAGGCTAAGAGGGTTACCTCAGGGAGGAAAGGACACTGTGGGGGACGTGCACCGAAACTCACAGGGCGCACGCAGGCTACTTGGTGGTCGCATAAATTGGACATTGGCATCTCTCACTTGGGGAGAGTGAGTGGCTTTCAGGTCAGCTCAGTTCCTGCTACCCACCATACACGGACTTTTCAACGGGGTGTAGGAGCTACACCATATGCACTCGTTGGACTAGCTGGGCTAATTAATGTTGGCATTATTCTCCATGGGCTGTAGAGCAGTGCCTCCAAATCACTCACTGATCTCTTGATCCTGGACATCATAAAGGTTGTGATAACTAAACTGGGCATGAGTAACAGGGCACATCACAGCCAGTAGCCTGAGGAATCAACCACCATCCTTCTTGGATGCAGTGTCATTACTAAACCTTCCCTGCTTTTCACACGCACATGGAGTGCCTGGTATGAAGTGTGTTGTTGTCATAATGAAATCATGAGGAATCAGATGGAAAAATGTGTGTTTGAGCACTTAAAGCTAGACTTGTAGACCACAAAACAGACTTCACAAGTAGAGGTCAAGGTGGCACCAATTAAGACAAGATTATATTTAATGGAGAGTCACCTGGATTGAATTAAGCGTATTTTCTTGGACCTAGCAGGCTGGAATCAGGATAAACAAACTGCTCCAGAATTCCTAGGTGACCTTCTAATAATTATGACCAAATTTGAGTTTCAAGTCTTCAGAGCCCCCAAATTATCTTTTATATAAGAACACACATTGCTACTCGGGAGGTCTGTTTGTTGTGATGAACAGAGCATAAAATAAATCCCTCGCACACAATACTGCAGGTGGAGGCTGCGAAGCAGTTTCTCTGACCAATAGAGCTAATGGGTCTCCAGTGTAAAACACATTTTTGTAACTCCCTTTCTTCAGACCTTCTTTTGTTGTGAGAAACACAATGCCAAAAGCACTTAATGGCTTTGTTTTCCAGTCCATAAACTGCTGACATGTCACTGGTGTTGTGGTTAAGCATACATGGTAAGTCCACCAGAGTTCAAGCTCCTGCTACAGTTAAGCACCGGGGCCACTGCTTCTCTTTTTGTTGCAAGCTTTGTTGTTGTTGTTGTACGTTTAAAATATGAAACCATACCTCTACATGGAAACACAGAATAAAACCATGACACATGTGCTTCTCAATCTTGCAGGTTCCACCTGTGGCATCTTTGCCCCTTATTGCAGAGAGGATGCCCGGGAGAGGAACAGAAAGTTGTACAAATAGGCTGAATCGAATTCCTGTTTGTTTGCCAGTCTTGGACTGCATAATCTACTCATTCACATTAAGGTGAGCATCAGTCAATCATTGTGCACCAGGAGAGAGTTTCTTTTGAAAATGTATTGGTTCATTGAGCTCCACTTATCCAGCTAAGGCATTTCAATACCTACTTAATGAGCCCATGAAGGTTTTCACACCCCTAATGGGTGTCAGTTATTTGGACCTTACGAATCCCTGGCAGCTTCTTAGTGAATACACAATCTTGTCAGCTATCACCATTTTCTGTTAGCAGCGAAAACAAGAAAAGCTCAATATCCCCAGGCAGATGCTGTAGGGGCCTTCCTTAAAGTTCACTAGAAGTGTCTAAAATTCATGGTTTCAATTAAGACTGGACTAGAACACAATTTCAAGTAAGAAAACATACCTTGTGGACCTAAAATGGTTTCATACAGGCTTTTCAAGACTTAGCCCAACTTCCAATCTCTTAAGAAACTTAAACTACCTGTCATAAGAAAAAATAAATGTCACTTGCAGTATTTACTTCACTTGTTGTTGATTTGAACCTTTAAGCCTGTGGCTCATGGTCTTGCCCACTAGGATTAGAAATACTGGTTTTGTACTACAACAGAATGGGAAGACCTAGGTTTTCACATGGGATGCAAAATGCTTGGTCTTTCTCTAATAAAACTGGAGATAAATCTGATACAATTAACACTTCAGATAAGATCGTACAAGTCTTTGAAATATGTCTTTCTGTATTTGTTTAGTTTGAATCTTGGAAGTAGGGAACCATATTTTAATAGAAGAGAAAACCCACCATCATCAATAATTGTTACAAAGCTTGCAAAGACATTTCTAAAAACCTTTATGTGGGGCATACAGATAAAGGTGTAATGAAGGTATAAATGGTTATGTTTGACACCATCTGATTCAGTCTTTCACAGTCTAATTACTTCCAAACCTTACTGCTACCACCGTCCTCTTTCCCCCAACCCTGAACCTGAGGATCATTGTATAATCATACTTCACCCTCACCTCAGCCCCAGGGTTATTAATACTGCCCTGTGTCCTTTCATCGCTTTTCCTGACTTCACATTCCACTTCTGTCTTAGTCCTTGGCTCATGCTACAGGTGCCTTACCATCTCTTCTTACTGCCATTACTTCTTTCTTCTCCCCCCAGCCCCACCACCCTCTGCTAGGTAGGAATTAAAGGCAACAACCTCAGGTAGACCCAGATGAATCTCTGTAACACCAGGCCTACGCAAAGGCCAGAAAACCTGTTGACTTGGGCTAATAAGTGTGGTGTGAGGCTTGCCTCCCCGGGCAGGAACAGGTGACTTTTATTATACGGTAGTGCTTTTTGTGGTTGTGAGTAATGGAGCTGTTTGCAAAAGGATGCTGAGAAACCCTGAGTTCTGCAACCTGTGCTCCTTCCACTTATAAAAGCACAATCTCAGACTCTAGCTACTACATTATCATCATAACTCAATATTTTACATGAGAGTTATTAAATACTTCCCGTCCGTGTCCCTTGTGAACTTTAAGCTTACGGTGTCCCGTGCAGATGCTGCTTGCAGTCAGCATAGTACATCTACTCCAACGATAAGACACATGTTGGACATTATGCACAGGGAACAAGATGCATTTGATGGCCTTTGGCTTTGGCATGAAGTGCCAAAACGGCCCCAAATCCGCTACTTTATATAAATGGACTCTGGAAGAAAAACGTCAGCTTCTGAGGCAGATTTGGGACAAGGATAAGTCTTCCACTACAAGTGACAGGGAACTCCCTGGAGACATCTAGGAACAGGAATCAGCGATTCACATCTTAGGGGAGATTCACCTTGAGTGTGCCGCCTCCTGCAACTCATGATCCCTATTTCTACTAAAGAGGTTAAATGATCAGTCCTTCAGCACCACACCGGGTGGTAATCCCGCTGCCCTCTCCAGTGGCAGTGCAGGAGGGACTCCAAAGCCTCCGCTCCTCCGGAACAAGGGTCATCCTGGGCTCCGAGGAGCCTTCCTGCCCGGCACCAGAGGAGCAGGCACCGCAGAGCACGGAGCCCAGCTGCCTCCGCTGCCCTCCCACGCCATCCCCGCAGGCTCTGTGCCCCTGCTGCCACACCTCGGAGTGTGTACAGCCTTCCTCCTCCTGCAGCTATAAACCCAGGACTGCGGTGGCCCGCAGCAGGCCCTGGCTTCTTCCCCAGACCCTCTCAACACAGGAAAACATAGAGAAAATAATCTGTGGCACAGGGGTACACACACACAGGGCCCGAAAGAGCTCCATGTGTTATGCAGCACGGACACGGCCAGCCTTTAATAGGGGCTGGCACCAAGCAGTGTGGATGTGGGCCAGCCTTCACCCCATGCCTTTGGGAGCGGGGGCTGCACCCCAGCTCTGCTGTGCTGAGCTGCAGAGACAGTCTTTCAACCTACCAGAAATAGGAAGCTGAAATCAGAAGCCCAAATGAGAAATACAAAGGAATTACAAAGAAAAAAAAATAATTTGGTTTTGTATATTTATTAAGCCTTTCCCGCTTCCTACAGCAAGCTGTCACCTTCCACTGTGTCTTTGATAAGTGGCTAACTACTGGGTATCACCACCGAGTTATGGTCAGTAAACTCACTTTAGGTGACTACTGCTCTGAGCCGAATTCAAGCTCAAAATTGCTGGCAGTGCTGCCCCTACTTCCTACCCATACCCTCCCTGCTAGGATAGTCCAGGAAAATATTTCGAGCCCTGAAAACTCCTTAAAGTTTATGGGTACACAGCCATCAATGTGAATCAAACTAAAGCTGTCAGTCCCAAAGGGCCACATTAGTTTTCCCACAAAAAAACATGACCGTAGCACTTCTGTCCCACACTTGGCAGGTTATTAATTTATTTTAATTTGCAGTAACCGTGACTGAGTTACATTCATCTTCCCAGATGTTGTTAGGGATGAAAGCTCAAGGAATAAGCCCTTTCTGCTTATTCTGTTGGTGTACTGTGTGCCAAACCTCATCTTGAGCCGCTGGCTCCCGCTGTACTTTTCTTGTGTCTGTACTGCTGCTTTGTGATAAATGAAACTTGCAGAATCACACGTACCATGGTAGAGGAACAAGCATCTTGTCTGGGGAGCGGTCAGTGCCGGAGGCTAGAAACTTGGGTTGTGTGTACATCTGTGGAGGCTCATGTAATAACTACAGCAAAGTTATTATAACTAAAGCAAAGGTGCTGAGGCTTTGATTACAAATGTCAAACAAAACGGGAAACAAAGCAAGGCTGAGGAAGGAAAAGGGCCCCATCCCCGTGTTCTCCTCCCCCCGCCTCGTCACAACGGGCTGCTTTTCTTCCTTTCTTTTATTTGCTCTAAAAGCCTTTGCAGTCTTCCCTTCTTGGCATGTTTGTAACGTCCTGGGAAGCACAGAGTTTACTCTCAGTTACACTGAAAAGCCCCAGATGGTATAAATGATCGTTTGTAAATAAATGAATAATCAGAACCAAAAAGCTCTGCAGAAACCCTCTACCAGCCTTTTCTAATTTTTTATAAAACGCCTCAGAAGCATATTGCATACTTCACCAGCCGACTGAAACAGCCGTGTTACCAATTTGCGCATACAGAGGTCCGTTTCATTTCGGCTAATCCCAGGTTTTCGAGCACCAGGAAGCTCCTTCCTCCAGGCTGCCACTTCCCCTGGAAGCGGGGACGTACCAGACCTCCGCTTGCCGGAGGAGAGAGGAGGCACGTGGGGAGCAGCCCCCGGCTTCCCGTCCGCATCACTTACCTGCGAGCCCATCCGCCAGCCTGATGGCCAGGCCCCTAGCATGGCCGAGGCCAAAACCTCGGCTTCGTGTCCCTGCTCCCCCCAGGCCTGGGTGCTGCGGTGGGGTGACCCCTGGTGCCTGTCTGGTGTGCTGGTGGCGTGCTGTCCCCTACCAGGTGCACTTTGCAGTCTGGGCTTGGGCTGAGCTCATGCTGCCTGTGGGGGAGATGAGAACAGGTCAGGTCTGGGGGGCACCTGGGGCTTTGAGGCACCCCTTGAAGCACCAGCTCAGGTGTGGGGGACAGGCATAGATGTCCGAGCATTCGTTTCCTCCCTTTGGGCTCTTGGTTCTATCATCTTAAAATAAAGGGCCTCGAAACTGCTGTGCAGCTTTTGCATAGTTACGTGGACTCCTGGCTCCTGAGGTATTCCCAGCAATGTTCCTGGCACCCACAGGCATGAATTTGTACAGGTACCCCAACTACCTTTAGAAGGAACTAGTCAGTACGTACATGCATGCATACATACATACAGCACATGCATGTGTGTGTATATGTATGTACTAAGCAGAGAGACAGAGAGATATATGTACTTGCATGCCTGTACGTGCTACCAGCCAGACCTCTGACGTCAGTGTAGGCATAGCTGATATTTAAGAGCAAATGAGGAATTAAAGCAGCTTTATCTGCTGGATAAAGCCATAGCCGGGGAACAGTTGCATCCTGCTTCCCGCAACAGCCGGCCCTCTCTTTTGGAGGCTCTGACACTTTTCCACCAGGCTGTGGAGGCTGGAGAGGAAGCTGTTCCCCAGGAAATCCTCTGCCCTCCTGGCCTCGGCCACACGCAGGCGGGCTCCATGCCATCCCAGCGATGAAGCGATTTTGGCCCGCTACCCTCTCAAGTCTGCTTGTTGCTCAGACATGGTGACGCGTTGTTGCATCGGCCAGCGACGGATCCACCTCTGTTGAAATGAAACGGCTCAGCAGTATGGCCACGCTTGCGCTGGTGGAAAGGGTTGAGATTTTCCCACCTCAAAATCAGACCTGGTGTGCTAGCGAAGGTGCTACAATGGTTATTTTATTTATGCTACTTGCAGTAGTTTCTTCTTCTACATACAGGACTTATTTAATGAATTGAAATGAAGGAATTTAATTTTATGAATGCATTTAACTATCCTTCTTTTCCAGCCAGGGACTGCTGGACAGAGACAGAAAACTCCTTTCCAGAGCTGCAGGCTTCCTTGTTTTCATTCAGTACCCAGTGACAGCGTTCAGCCATCAGCGGTGCCACATACGCTATGTCACATGTGTCACATTTACAATCTCGTTGATCTCAGGAGAGGGAAATTTAATAACTCCTTACAGATGGCATACCAGAGCCTCTTCACGGCATTGGATTAGTAAGAAACACAGAGGGGAGCCCATAATAAATGTTACAAGGGGAAATACCTTCAACTGATAAGGAGCTGAGCAGATGACAAATCACAAAAGCCTCCAGTGAACCCCTCAGGAGCAGATAACCTTGAAACGTACCTGTATATAAAGATAAAACAGCAACCTGAGCTCAGCAGAGATTTATAGAGCTTTGCAAGTGTCTTGGTTTCGCTGTTTGCTTTTGTAGTCCTTTCTGGACTTTATTGTTAGTTTCTGTCTGTTAATATTCTGTACAGGCCCAAAAATACAGGTGTAGAGAAGTCACCCCTGAAAAAAAAAAAAAGAATTTCTTTGAAATATTTTACAAGAAGATTTTATAGATCAGTATCCCCAGCGAATGAGAAAGATAACCAGGAAAGGGCACAGTTACACCTGTGAGCAAGGTTGTGCAAAGGTATATAAAAAAAATGAAGGATAAAATATATTGACATATTTGAGCTTACTGGCTAAATCTGGTTGTTCATTCCTCTGTAAGTGGCAGCCCTAGTTATTATGGGCTATATATTTTTGCTAAGACAAATATGCGAGGCAGTAAATGCCTTCGTTAGTATGCTTCAACAGGAAGGGTAGTGGCTACTGCTGCTATTTGGGGCCTCTCAGGGGGAAAAAAAAAAGTAAAAAAAATCATAGAATCGTAGAATGCTTTGGGTTGGAAGGGACCCCTAGAGGTCATCTAGTCCAACCCCCCTGCAGTCAGCAGGGACACTGCTAACCAGATCAGGTTGCTCAGAGCCCCGTCCAACCTGGCTTTGAATGTTTCCAGGGATGGGGCCTAAACCACCTCTCTGGGCAACCCCTTCCAGTGTTTCACCACCCTCACTGTAAAGAATTTCTTCCTTATATCCAGTCTAAACCTACCCTGGTTTAGTTTAAAACCATTACCCCTTGTCCTCTCACAGCTGGCCCTACTAAAAAGATTTTCCCCATCTTTCCTATAGGCCCCCTTTAGGTACTGAAAGGCCGCAATCAGGTCTCCCTGCAGCCTTCTCTTCTCCAGGCTGAACAACCCCAACTCCCTCAGCCTGTCCTCATAAGAGAGGTGCTCCAGCCCTCGAGTCATTTTTGTAGCCCTCCTCTGGACCCGCTCCAACAGTTCCATGTCCTTCTTGTGCTGAGGGCTCCAGAGCTGGACGCAGTACTCCAGGTGAGGTCTCACCAGAGCAGAGTAGAGGGGCAGAATCACCTCCCTCGACCTGCTGGCCACGCTTCTCCTGATGCAGCCCAGGGTACGGTTGGCCTTCTGGGCTGCCAGCGCACATTGCCGGCTCATGCCCAGCTTTTCATCCGCCAGCACCCCCAAGTCCCTCTCGGCAGGGCTGCTCTCGATCCTTTCTTCCCCCAGCCTGTATTGATACTGGGGGTTACCCCGACCCAGGTGCATGACCTTGCACTTGGCCTTGTTGAACCTCACGAGGTTCACACAGGCCCACCTCTCCAGCTTGTCCACATCTCTTTGGATGACATCCCGTCCTTCTGGCAATGGCAAAATGGGTAAAAAAAAGGATGAAAAGAAGTGGCCAGTTACAGACTGGGTCGAAACCTTTAATGAGGGAGACCATTCTGCCTAAGAGCTGAAGTGAAAGAGTAGGGATCCAAAATAGGCACTATTCTGAATGTCAGGAAACACTTTTTACTGTGCGAGTCCCGGCACAGGTTGCCTGGGGAGGCTGTGCAGTCTCCATCCTTGGAGATATTCAGGAACCATCGGACACAGTCCTGGAAACTTGCCCTAGGTATCCCTGCTTGAGCAGGGGGTCAGACCAGATGGTGTCCAGAGGTCCCTTCCAACCTCAGCTGTTCTGTGATTCTGTCATTTCTTGCTCAACTACTGAGTCACTCCAGCTTCAGCCGATTGCCTTTGGTTCTTTGCCTACTACAAGGGTGTAACTTTGCCTGATTTGCAAGGGTGGGAGGGTCGGTAAGGGACATGTTTCCACAGTGTGCACCACAGGCATTGCTGAAGAGACCACTTATGTCCAGGAGCAGTCTGCCCAACAGCGCTGGCTCCTCTTTGGAAGGACAAATACTCAGCGACCACCAAAATTTGGCTCCCGGTGCCTCACCCTTTCAACTCCCAACCAAAACCTCACATCACTGCTTTACAGCGCAGTGTGCCAGAGTACGGCGAGTAGGTCTTTCAGCCAAACCTCCCGTATGGGTATGCTTCCCTATTGCAGGCTGGCGAGGAGGAATAGCATCGTAAACCCACGGGTGAAAGTCTGCACCACCAGAGCTCCATCCCAGAGGTGGGCAGTCTCCCCAGGTTCAAGGACAATGCTGATGTGATTGTTTCTGCACGTAGAGAGGGGACCGTGCTTATCTGATTCAGTAACTCAACGTGCAAAGTTGAAGGTGGTTACCAGCGGCTCCTCCTCGTCACGCTTGCAGAGAGCCAGACGTGCGGGTACAGCGTACCGAATGCCACACACCGACTTTTTGCTCCAAACAGATCGATCAGTAACAAAGGAAAAAAAAAAGGGGGGGGGGGGAAGGGATTAGATGACAATTGAGCTGTTGTTTGTGCAAGTGGAAGAAATAACTTTTCAGGAACAGGCCATGGGTCAGGGCAGTGGATGATGTGGGCGTTTGCTGGAGAAGTCAGACTAAACAGGCAGTGATGCGTTTTATACTTATGGCACTGTTGGGAGAAAAAAAAAACATTAAACACCCGCAGGATGCTGAGGAAGAACAAACAACTTATTGTGTGGAAAGCAAAAAGTGCTTTGGAAGGGCCAGTAGGTCTATCTGATTTTAGAATTCATCAGCGGTTTGAGAGATTCAAGATCTGTTCCAGTACGGCTTTGGTTTAGACACATCTCTTGATAAGGCTCGGAGGTCTCCAAATCAAATCACTTTGTTTACTTGTTTCTCTGCCTGTAACCATGTAACACTATGGGTTTTATTAGAGAAATGATTGTATCGGTGAAAAGCAAGCGGATGGAAATGCAAGGGAAAATTCACATTTAAGGAGAAATTTCACCGTTAAGGGGCAAAGTGCAGCTCCAAGCCTCTGGGCTGACATCCACTGCAGTCCTACAGACCTGCTCGAACATAAAGGAAGCTTCTCTGTGGAACAGTCAGAGAGGAGGGAGAAGCCCGCGGGCCTCGAAACGTCCCTAGGAGCAATCACAAATACCAACCCTCTTCAACTTAAGCATGGGGGTGATGTTTCCAGCGCACCATTGCCCTCCTCCAGCAGCCATTCCTTTGCTTTACCGGCAGACTGGACGAATCCCCTCCTGGTGGCAAGGGTACCTTGGGCATGCTGCACATGACCCGTGCCAGCTTCCCTACACGCAGGGAAAGGAAGGAGAAAGCAGCAGCGAGAGACAGACACATAACTCCATTTCAAAGTACTTCAGGAACTCAGATTATATAGTAATGCAAAATATTTTTATATCATCCCAGGACATTTTTGTTTATACTGCCGAGTGCTATTTTATTTGTTCCAGCTTTGCCACAGATGCACAAACACTGTGAAAGGAGAAAGAATGTCTACTCTATATGCCGGCTTTTAAAAAATCAGAAAAGCAAGTAAAATCCATTTCTTAAGCAAACATTCCATTAAAAAAATCACTATGTGTTTATAGAAAAGATTTTTTTAACAAAGGTTTAATTCAAAAAAGTTAATAACTGGGTCTTCCAGAAGGTTTGAGTCATCCACAGTAATAATTAGGGGGTTTGTTCCATACAAAATGCTTTATTTAACCTTCATGCCTCCATTCAGATAATTATACAAATGCATACATTTAAAGGTTTAAACTCTATTTCAATTCACAGCTCAATTCATAGGAAAGTTGAATACAGAAAAGCAATGCACCAACAAAATATGTCTGAGACACCATTAAAAACGGTAACACTTGTTCATTTAAATCTTTGAGAATAGACTGGAATAATCATCCTCTGACAGAATTTCATTAGGGGACTCCCTTTACATAATCATAGGGCAAAAATCACCATTTTACAGTAAGAGGAAAAAAAGCTCTGAGTATATTTACAATACATACACTATACATAAATACAAGAACAACACTTACATAATATTAATAAACTTATAACATAGGTGTTGCCTAAACACTACATAGTATATAAATGCAGAGGAAACTATTGGGAAATTAGGTCTTCAGATGATTACTTTTATTTTTGAAGAAAAGTAATTTTTGCATTTAAAAGCTTTTGAAAAGAAGGCAAAAGAAAAGACTTAAGAAACTAACATGTTTGCTTGCTAGCACTGGTATTTTTATTCCTTTTACGTGTAGGACCGACCTCTATTGATACTATTATCTCTATGGGGTTACCGATAATGACCCTCCCTTTTTGCATCTTATCTAGGAAAAAGATTGAGGTGCCGTACATACTAATTCCATTGCCGTGAAGCTTCAGTCCCAAATTAATCGCTTTGTAAACTAAGGGATGTTTTTTTGTATTTTTACACAGGAGGATCCAATGAACATTCGTTGGTACACGCGACGAGAACGACCCCATCAGAAGGAACGATTTGGGGCCAAAAGCAACCCTGTCCTTAGGATTTCATTCAACTCATGCCATAGGGGAATTTGCTTCATCCATAAGTGACTTGGCCAAGGATGCTATTTTTCATTATTGTTGTTTCTTCCTAAACACAGCTGAAAGAACTTTCCAATTTAATGGTATTTTTGACCCCACATGTTGATAGCAGTGTCCAAATCTCTCTCACTTGAAGTCTATGAATGCGTGTGTCTCTGTGTGTGGGTTGAAGGTCTTAAGGCTGATGGTGCATGAAACTTAAGGAATTCATTACTATCTCTGTGTATATTCTATTGCAAGTGCAAATGGGAAATGTAACTTTTTAGGGACAGACAGCAGGTCAAGAGAGCATACTGTGTAGGTGTTCAGCGGACAGCTTATGTTACCAAGGAAGCAATGTATAGGACGATAAGGAAAGAAATAAACCATGGGGGTTTTTTAATGAAAAATAAGATGCAAATGTAGCAGTGAAAAATAGTTTGAAACCGGAAATGACAACATGAACTCTGAACTGTGAAAAAGATTGGTTCGCCCGTGAAGACTATGGCTCAAACTGTCTTTCCAAAGAGGCTCTTTACATCTAGAAAGGCAGGAACTGGGAGAAAAGCAGTATCTGAACCTACTTCTGCATCCCATGGTCCACGCTTAGGACAGTACATCAAAGCCAGTCCCCTAGCAGATACTGAACAGACTGTTTTGGAAATGCAGAGGTCAGGTCATAGCATGGAGCGAGGTTTAGCCAGTCAACGTGTGAACCACCATTTACCTCTTCTTCTATAACCAGCGAGCATCTTGGCTCACTGAAACTTCACAGACTGAGCTGGGGAAGATGTTGCAGGTCACACATACGGACGATAGGGCCTCAAATAATTTTTTCAATTCTCATTTTCAAAATATCTGAAACTCACATTCACCGTTTTGCTTATCTGGAGGCCTGATAAACTGTGTACTGAATAACCTAAAAATTACTGAAAGGGTAACTCAGTTCATTTCATATTTTAAAGTCAGTAAGCACAAGCTGCTATCAAGGTATGCTGGCAAATCAGTAACACTGAGAAAACAACAACTATTTGTTTTTCAGAAGGGAAAAAAAGCCTGGCTCATTTTGGGATGGGGAAGACAAGGTGCCCTTTCCTATGCAAGAACTAATATATCTAGGGCTGGAGTCAGCCAAACCTCCCAACACTGCAAGTTTCTAAGGGTGCCTCCTTGAAGAGTTGCTGCTCCAGAGCAGAGAACCAAGCTCTCCTCTCCAGCAACAGCTCAGGTGCCAGGTAAGAAATTCATGTTTCCTTTGTCCTTCGGATGACACATTCCCTGGTGCCCTCCCAAAATCTCCAGCATGAATGGAGTTCTTTTAGGTGCTTAATATCCGGAGATTAACATCAGGATGAGAAGAGTCAGTATACACATGTTCTAATGGGCTTATTTCCACTGGTGGCTAACATTTAAAAATAAATTGTTACTACACTGGCAGTCTTGTCACATGATTAACATGTGATGCATAAATGTCTACTTTTTTAATATAAGTCCATGAGCTTTTTTTTTTTTTTTGCACCAGCACTTTCTTCTGCATAGGAGCATCTTTGCACACACCCAATCCTGCCTCAGTGAATAAAAGCTGAATGCCTATCCTCCCACCCCAGCAGCAACCCACCGATGGCAGCAAAAGCCTAGGCAAAACCTGGAATTTTTCAAATACAAAATTCTGCCTGGATAAATGACAGGTACAAATTTAGAGGATGGAAAGCAATCTTCCTTGGTAAAGGTATTAGGACAACCAGTTACATAGTCATCTCCAATAAATTTGTTTTTAGAAACAGAAGAAGCAAGATGGATGGCATTACACTGCTATTTTAAGAATCCATTAGCAGCAGGTAATTTCTTTTTTTTTACAGACACCTCCCAGATTAAAAAAAAAAAAAAAAACAAAGAGAAAAAAAAGAGTGGAAAAGTCACAGCTGGCTATTTTCTTGCAAGATCAGTTAGTTTATTGATGCAAATGTTTAGGCCACTCAGTATAAAAATCTTACTCCATTTTAGGAATATCAGCTTCTTGTTTGCTATTCAAATAGTCGGTCAACTGACAGCCCCCAATTTTTCACTCATTTGTCCCCAAAGGAAAGAAAAGGTGATATAAATTGTCTACTCCTGAAGTCAGCCAGTTCTAAGATGATATCAAGTACTATGAGCATTACATGGTGAATAGAAGGGAGACAGAAGGTGAACTCTGTGTTTCCAGAGTTCGGTGCAGAGGATTTTTCAAGAGAATCCCCATCCTACCATATACCCTAAAAATGCTCCATTGGGCTTATTGCTGGTTTTTGGATTATTTCACTAGAGAATACCCTGGATACATGGGCACATCAGACATGAAGTAGGAATAAATTCCCTAAAACACTGCTTGACAATGACCTCCATTCACACCTACTGAGAATCGATACGGATACGAGTCATTTGTAAGCTGAGAGTCCTTTTCTTCTTACAAGCATACGACAGACGATATCTGAGAAAATAACTAAAGCCTCTAACACAAATACTTCAACAGGTGACTATACAAATGGCACTTTGTGTTTGTTTCTGTGCTGCATTATTTTTCTCCAAGCAAAATTTCATTTTCACCTCACTGTTAACAGAATCCCGTAAGTTATTGCTGTGGAAAAGTATAGGAACATCCCATCAGTTCTAATTACAGGCACTTTCTGTTTTGTCTTTTAAAATAGATTTTAGGCTATCATGCTGAAGTATATGTGCATTTTAAATGTCACAGCTGTCCTGCTACGACTGATTTTTGTTGATGTGCTCCTGCACCTAGAAGACTAAACTCCCCTGGAATCAGCAAAGAGCAGCTGCCTGTTCCAGCTCCGCAACCTTTATTCATGATGCACTGTAGACAGGGAAATAGAAGAAGAAAGAAAATCAAGCGAGAGTTTGTCATTACTGTAATCTGCAGATCACTGTGAAATGCCAGAAGGAAAAAAAAAACCCAAAACCCCAAACCCTTTCATATTATTTTAATTTTGATTAAGTGGTTTTGTTTTTTTCCTTTATTCAGTCAAAGACATTCTGAGCATTGACTTACTTGACACTGAAGCACTCAGTACGACTGCGCTGTATCGGGCGCGATCTGTGAAACAGCAAAGAAGTGGCCACTCCGTTTTACAGAGAAAACATGCTCTGACAAAACAGAATAATTTACCTCTTCCGTTTTGTGTTTAAGCTTTGCAAGGCATTCTCTTACCATTTTTCCTGATGAAAACTACCTAATTTTAAAAAAATGTACTTCATTTAACCTATTTACACCCCATATAAAATGGTGAGTTTGAAAATACTTTTTCACGATCACCTATGTTACAGAATATTTAAACCGTTACAAGTATAGTAAAATACTTTTGATGTATTTTGATTGCTAAAGATGCAGTATCCTTATAGTTACATTTTTGTACTAAAACCTGATTTGCTGTGGAAATCGATCAGAATTTTAAGCATTTTTAAGGTACCAATGGGCTTGACTCCATAAGCACAGATTACACAGCAACTGTCACACTATAGAGGAACCGTGAAAATATAACAAATCTTTAAATTTCTTTGTGCACTTCTCCAGCTATAAATCACAGGCAGAGGCATAAATAGAGTAACACGAGCTGGTTTCTTAGGAAGGTAGTATTTTCTTTTATGGTATTTATTCCTAATTCTTCCTTTTCTGATTTTTTTTTTTTCATAAAACCAAACTTGTTTATTACCTGCACATGGGTGGAAGTATGTGGAAGTGCTGGGGTTTATATGCATGGGTGGATGGATGAGCATGCGGGAGTCGGGTGGCTTTACTGAACGATCTTTAGACTTGTCTGCTGTGGAAGATGCAGTTTCACACACTGACCTTTCCAAACCAAAGCTCAAACTGAAAAATAAGTGGGGTATTAATGGTGAAACTTACTCCGATTTTGAGGTACCCACCTTCAATAAAGAGGAAAGAGATTTTTTCCATTAAACAGCATTTATTATCAGAAGATAAATTTATAAATGGCAACTAGAATACATTTTCAATGTGGCTAATGGAAAACGAGACTTATGATCACTGTTATTCCCATTATTAAAGGGGAGATGTGAGTTTACCCCAAACATCAACATCACTGATGTCATTTTTAACACTGTTAATTTTGTTATACATTACTCCAGCAAATAATCATATATACAAGTCACTCTAAACCTATTTAATTAATTGTGTAAGCATGATAGAGAATAAGGAATACTGCATCTTCATCCCCAAGTATAAACTGCTGTTGCAATGAGCCAATTTTACAGTGCTGAATAAAACAGGTGCTCAAAAAATAATGACAATTTAAAATTTAAAAAGTTCTGTATCAAAGCTGCTTGCTCTTTATGTTTTCCTATAATGCTGGCTACTGAGATCTCCTGACAAATCCATTGGATCCTTTTGGAAACATTTGAAATCTGACACTTTGTGGCATAGTTTCCCTTGTAAGCTGTAATGGGCACAATGGGTATTACCCACCCCTTACTAACACTTAAAAGCATAAACTTCTGTCTTTCCGAAAGAAAGGGACACTGTGTATTTGTCTCTCCCAACTGCTCAATTAAGAAGGACCTACTGTGTTGTGTCAAGACGAGATCTGGTATTTCTGCACACTACATATGACGTTAAGCCTTCGCCACGGTTATGAAATGTCACAGACCTGTGGTGGGATAACCAGGATTTTTGAGGAAATTACCCTGGAGTAATCCCCCTCAGTCTTTGCACAAGCACAGAAGTTTGGTGGGTCTGAACCACAGCCAAGGTGGTGATGGACCATGATGGAAGGACACCCTGAGAATCTGGGGGACATCAGCTCCACATCCAAACACCCTCCTCCCACAGAGTAACTTCTCTTGAAATACTTCTGAAGGGGAAAACAAGCCAGAAAACAACCTCACAGAGTATTTGGGCCAACGCCTGTGGGCGCTGGTACAGATGAGAAACTTGCCAAGAACCAGACTGGGTACTTGAAACCCAGTGGTGGACTACCGCTGGCTGCCTAAGTTGTCTAGAGGCAACAGCGGCGCGAAAAGCCCTTACTTGTGTGCCGAAAAGGTTGATGATGTACTTCCTGATGGTGAAATAAGAAAATCTAGCGTAGGCTCCTTTACCTTTTGGCTTCATTCTGTTACCATTGACACACTCTGTGCCTGTACCCCTTGATGTGAGTGCTGCTTTATCCTTGTATCACTCTGGGGTTCCGTGAATAAAACCAGACCCCTCTTTCTGTTGCAGTGTTTCCTATGCATAAAGTAATGGGCAACCACCTGAAAGACAAGGGATGCACACAGACCAACCTTGGCCTTGGGAGATCAGCCTCCCCAGGGCCTGGGATACGTACGCTCCTCCTTAGGGCAGTTCAGAGCTGAATGCTGACATTTAAGGCCTCTCAGTTTCTCACAGAGGAGTTTTTCCTCTCTTCACTGACTACAGAGGAAGTCCAAAGAGGACACTGGTCTCTCCCAGTTATGCCCTGCCTTTGTGAAAAACATCAGAGATGATCTCTCTCACTGCTCCTCTTGTACGCTAACAGAATGGCCATAAGAGCTTCTGGTCAAATAAACTTAATTTTCCATGGGAGAAAAAAATCACAGCTCCTGAAGGGAATTTTGTATGCCATCGGTTCTTCAACAGAATTACTGCTATTCAAGTAATTAGTCAGTGAAATGTTCTTGGGCAGGAAAATGATTTTATCAGTTGAATTCTATCTGACCTGACTTCTTTCCCTAGATGCTGAGAATGACAGATCCATTTAAGGGGATGACACTGAAGTACATAAAAGACAGACCTCAGACGTAATCCATGAACCACCTCACACACAACACTGACAAACCAGTTTTTTAAACCAACAGCAGTAATGCTGCTGGTAAAGACCCAGTTCTGCTGCCCCACAGTGCCCCATGGACTATCCGGAAGCCCTGATCAGTCCCAGCCTTTTCACTTTGCATGGACACTTAGTGCCTCTGCTTCATTCCTGATTTGGAGCTGGATACTGAAACGTTGCTGAACTTTGTGGAAGCTGATTACCGACACAGTCAGTGGGAATGGACAGAGGCATTTTTCCCACAATGGCTGTGAATAACTTGTCTTGGGTTTCCCTGCTGACCACTTGGCAGAGGAGAGCCTGAGCTTTAACAGTATTGAAGTTCTTCTTTCAGAGAGCTGATGAACGATCCGGTACCGGGGAATATTAAGAATGTATTTAAAGACAATCAAACTCTGGGGCCTGTGAATACTGTTATAAAGTATTATCCCAGTCATACTAATCCTCGATTAACCGCAACTGCTTTCAGTATTTGTATGGGTACTCTGTGCTGGTTTTTCTTTAAGATTACCTTGATTTCAGAATCTCCCCCACATTACGATGTTACTTCAGGAATCAGAAACTAATTCAGATTGGTCAAACATTTAAAAATGAACAAGTGGCATCGCAAGTTTAATCTGTGCAATTCCTGGAACCAAATATTCATAATTAAATGTGTTGCAAAAGACCTTTATGTACACATCTTTTCTCTTTAAGCTATAAAAATCTCAACACTTAAAAAAATCTTGCCAAGCCTCCTCTTTGTCAACTTTAGCTGAATAGGCAGATCCTTGTGAGGAAAGAAAACAGAAAAACGCTATTCTGTTTGCATGAACAACTGATGGCTAAGAGTTTCTCTCTTTCCTTTCTCTCTTTCCTACATAATTCAATTAATACAAATTGATTCACAATTATAGGGCTGTATGGGAATGATCAAGAATTTCCTTTTATTTAATCTGAAAAGGCTTGGATTGAAAATCCCAGCAGGGGCAGCCACTGGTACCCATATAAAGGGCCATGTATATCGTACTAGACAGCTGGCAAAATCTTGTTATTCCCTAACTCCCAGGGAGAAACCTAATGTCTTGCAGAGCACCACTGCAGAACCATTTTGCCTTCCTCCTTATGGTTCATCCACTGACTCCTCAATGATCAGCTCTTTCCTTTATCTATCTTGCTTTCCAGACAGAAGTATTATGTTGAAGGAAATGGAAGTACTTTATTGTGGTACCTAGCAGGTCAGTGAAAGCATCAGAAAGATTAACTTAAATGATCTTATGTCCTATTTCTGCATACCCTCCCCGCCCCCCCCCCCCGCTCCTGCTGGTGTGGAGTAAATTATTGTCTCAAAAGCCATTTTACTCATTATTGCTTCTTCTCTGCAAGAGATGCAGCCGTTTCTTCTCTGTTTTGTTTGCTGGTACATTCAATTCCATTCCATTTCATGAATGGCTACAGCACTAACCTGGGTACCAGCGAGTATAAGATCTGACTATTTCCATATGTTCAAACACTGGTTGTGGGGAAGAGGATACCTGCATGAAAGAAAACTGCACTTTGAGAGTGGGGTAGTAGTTTTTAGACGGCCTCTTTCTATACAAATCAGAAAACGGTTCTAAATAAGTCCATGGTAAAATACAGATACTTAATATTGTACTTTCAGCAGAGATGCTGCTGCCCCTTGTTTATTTTACAGACTTCAACAACAACAACAACAAAAGAAAAGAAAGGAAAAAAAAAAGATAAAAGAAAAAGGTTAAATGGCTGGTGTCCTCTAGGGCATAATGAAAAACTGTGGTACAGTATTAAAATGCCACCATCATTATTGCAGAAGTCTGCTTAAGTGACCCTTCAGCTCCGACAGTGGGACCTCTCCAGCAGAATCTTCTTGCCTACTCACACGCAGCTTGTGTGTAGCACAACTTGGGTACAACGCTGACACCGGCCAGATGGTATTCAAAACAAGGGGAAAAGATGGGATAATAATGGTCTAGCGGTCTTGCTCTCATCATTATCGTCATCATCATCATAATCTGTTTGTCGTATCTAATCCTCCAATCAGCAGTGATTTTTCAGGAACAAAATGTCCGACAGCTGAGAAAACATAGAAGCTATAAACATTTTTTGTCAAAGGATGCAGCATGTAAAATAATGCCCATTCCTGTAGCATTTTGGCTGCTGTTTCCCAGGTGATTGTGATGACACTTTCAGGGGGTAGCCATGCTGAGGGGCAGACAGGGTTAACTTCAGATGGCGAGGAGAAGAGTGGCACTTCTTTTCCTGCTTTTTTTTTTGTTTGTTTTTAAATTTCTGTTATTATTTTTTTGTTACGGACATCAGGGAAAGCCCTGCCTGTTAACACTGTAGAAGGGGATTCAGCCCTGCTGAATTCACTCCGGGTAGTTAAGAGACCCAGCTCTTAAACTCGGCTGGAACACGTAGCGTTTCTCAAACCAGCATGTGCCTGCGGCGGTGGAGCGCCAAGTGATCTGAGCGGGAAAAGCTGCGGTCACAGTCTGCACACTTGAATGGCTTCACTCCCGTGTGCTTGCGGTAATGCCTCGTCAGTTCGTCGGAGCGAGCAAACTTCCAGGTGCAGCCTTCCCAGGTACATTTGTAGGGTTTTTCTCCTGGGAGAGACAAAAGAAAGAGGGGAGGGGGAGAAAAACAGGTGGTGACTTTCCCCTTGTTGCTCTTAATCCCCGCAACCCCCTCTGCACACTTCCCATGAACACCCACTGCCTAGGGGTTGCTTTAGGCCAAATTACACAATTACGAGGTACCAAATCTGCTGAATATAAGGAAAGGGCCTTGAGATTTATCATTCCTGTGGCATTCACATGACTAAGAAAATCAACAGGATTAAGGCAACAATATAGATCCTACCTTGCAGGGGTGATGCGGGGATTAACAGCAGGACAAAGGGCTGTGTAATTATTCTCATGATTACCGTACAAGTTTGCTACCCTCATCTCGTCAGGCTACACTTTCTCCCAAAATAGCCAGATTGCCTGATATTTCAGCAGTTTATCACATGCTGCCACAGTCTTCCAATTATTTTTATGAAGATCATGAAGGTTTCTAATTATTTGTGTAAACAACACTGCAGGACATTTCTTAGCAAGCTGGTAAAAATGAACTACGATTTCCCAGTTAAACAGAAAAATTCAATCTGCAAAACGTCCTCTTTATTTATTGTACTTACTTTCAGTAAAATTAATTTTGTGTCTAAGATGTTACCAGGAACGGTGTACAATTTTTAGATGTACTCAGCCGCGGGACTTGCACAACGCTGTTGATAAATACCCATTTACTTCAGTGAGATCAGACTTGGGCCAAGTGTAGATTTTCGGAAAATCCCACCCTCTGCTTTTTATTTAAGCACGATGCATGCCCCACGTTCTGTGTCGTATCACGTCAGAGGAGAAGATAAATCTGGATTTTGTGCCTTCGTAAAGCAAACGGTTATAAAACTCCATTTTTGCCATGTTTGCGGGCTGTACTTATTTGTGATTTCTATCACCAGCCCTCAATGACTACATGTTAAATGCGCTTGGCAGTCACCTTGATCCCACAGTCAAGCATGCACCAAAACTGAGGAAGGGAAACTGTGTGAGGTCTGTACGTATCTTCCTTCGTTGTGTCAAAAATAGTTTTTTATCTCCTCTTCTGAAACCAGCTAATCACAACCAGGACAACAAAAGGCATCTCTGCAACAACTGTTTCCTTCGTCAGGCACAATCATTCCTGAGTTATTTATTATCTCTTGTCAATCACGAGCAGCTTGCAAGAAACTATTTCAATTACATGAACCAGTGACACAACACTTGCTTTGTCGTAAGCGGCACCTCCCTCCATGTGTCCCTTCAAACGTCAATAAATGCTTTGCTGAGAGCCCTCGGTTTCAAAAGAAAATTCCTGAGTAAGAATATCACCACAAAGTTCAAACAGCCCTGAAAAGTCCAGCTGAAATGGCCATGGGTGCCTCTGTAAGGAAATCGGATGCTGTACAGGCACGTCAGCAGGGTTGTCAGCAACATTTGAGCTCCTTGGGCTGGTACCTTCTGTGCACCATCTGGGCTGTGCTGCAGTTTTGATGTCAGACGGGGGTGGGAAACAGTTGCTGCAAGGGGAACCCAGCAATCCAGGCTCTGAGGTGACCACAGCCCATAGCTGCACCAGCAGCAACTTAGCCTAGATAATTTTACAGTCCTCGGCCAAGGACAAAGCACCGAATAGCATTCATTGCCCCTGGGCAGCCGCAGCACTGGGCGCCTGGAATCCGGCAGCTGTCATGAGCTGGTTGGGCACAAGCTACACGTCAGATGGTGGGTTGCACGCTCTTGCCAATGACAAAGTGCTACAAAACGTGTTCAGATGCACCACCAAACTGTCTTACATACATACCCTTGCCACAAACAGTTGCTGCGGAGCACCGGACAAATATAGCATTCTCCCCGCTTGACTTGGCAGGTCTATGTCCCAACAGCCTCCTCACACCACATCAGCAGCTTCCAAGTGAAGCGCTTTCCCTGTCCATCCTCAATGTACTTTTAAACTCTCTTTTTATTTAGACTCTGGATACTGCCCTGGTTGGTTTCTTTGACCACAGAGACTTCCAGAGCAGAAGGAGGAGGTATTTCCTAAGCTTTGGATCATTATTTAAAAGCAGCTGAAATGCTAAGTCTCTCCCTGCCCCAAGATCCTTCCCCTGCAACGGCCTCTTTGGTACACAGGCTCCCAGCTCTTCTTTCCCTTGACAGAAGACAAATGGAGAACCTGATCAGGGAGGGATGGTTGGTGAAAGGGAAATACTAGGAATAGTTTCTTCGTCCATTAAAACAGTATCACTTTGGGTAAGAAACAAAAGTCAGCTGATGAAAGGACGTGAGCGCAGGTCACTCGGCTGGAGTTCCCAGGTGTTGCTTCCAGCCTCCCTCCTCAATGAGTCCTTGCTTACCCAGCCCCTATAGAGCTATGTGAGAGAGACAGGACTGACCACATTCCTCTCAAGCTATTTACACCACTGAAGGAAAATTGCTCTTACAAGCTCAACCTAGGAAGACCTTTCATTATTTTCAACTAAATATATGCGTATAGCGTAAGAAGGAAAAAAACAGGCAAAGTAGCATTACTCTGAAAACATTCATTCACATGCACCTTAACAAAGCCACTGTAAAGAAAACTGTGAAAGATAAGCTTTTTCATTAAGATTAATCAACAACATTGTAGCCAAAACTAATTTTTAGGGGAAGAATAACAACACGACTTTTCTGTTAAACACCCACATTATCTGTGGATGGACAGGTGTTAAAAAAAAAAATAGTTCTTCTTCCTAGGCGATAATACACTAACTGTCAGCCTTTTGTTTGGTAACATCCCAGACATGAAGAGTGACCACTGCGTCTGTAAGAACTACAGTAAAAGCCAGAAGATCCAGGGGTTCAAAGGATGGAGAAAGGACCAGCAGGAGCAGAACTGCTAGAGGATGGGAAGCAGGTGTCAGGTACCACACCCCAGCTCTGGCTGATGAGCCTGGGCGCTCACAGCTGAAACTCTCAGTACAATCAACAGGGAGAAGCAGGACCTCAGCAGGGCAACCCAGAAAGCGGCGAGTGAGGAGGCAGGACAAAACTAGTTCTTAATTGGAAGAAACTAGCCCCAGTGCTTATATATATATTGCCATGTCAAGACTGGATTGCAGTTGAGTTGAAGTCAAATACTCAACTGTTTTGACTCAGACACTTCTGCCTCTCTGCGAGTACTTGAGCTTAAGTGTCTAAGAAACTCTCGGGTTCAAAGTGTGGGCACGTTTCAGCTCCTTCGATGGCTCGACAGCTGCTGGAGCATGGACTGCAGAGTTACTGTCATGCACCCAGACACTCTAAGTCTCATTCAGCTCTAAGGAGCAAAAGCAGGCTGTGTGAGCCTTGCCCGGGTAGTGGAAGCATGGGAGTGAAGGAGAAAACAAAATAGTGGACAGTTTTTGGAAAATGGTGGTAAAGCGTGCTGCAGAAAGAGACCAAGAACCTGTGGTAATTGACGTGAGGAGAAAAAGAAAACTGGAAGAAGATAAAGCCCTGTTAGCTAGTTCTATCTTCTGATTCTGTAAGGTTTTAGACTTAGAAGCTACCCATTTAAAAAAAAAATGCCCGAAGCTGTGAACATTTTCACAGGAGCTGACCCTCTACTCTTGCATGTGCCTTTGAGACCTCTATTATTTTGTCCCCAAACCAGACAAAAAGATCCCAAAATGAGAGAAATTGTACTCTGATGCTGTTCTGCAGCTCTGTCTTGCAATACATGGACGGTGAACAATATGCTATGACAGGCATTTACACGGATCAAGAGGGTCCCTGGAGCATGAAAAGGTTCTTCTAGACAGTTCCCTGTAGAAAATCTGTATTTTCTATTGTTTGGCAAAGTTAATTATGAAGTTTTAAAGGTATGACTCAATGCCCCAAATGGAACTAGTCATTTTTTTAATCTTCTATTAACAAAACATCTATTTCTAAGAGCCCTCCAAAACTTTGCCTTTTGTAGTCCAAATGCCACAATCCAAATTAGTTTAATTACTTTTACCATATTATTTTTCCTACCCTACCATGACTCCTCTCACTTAAGCACTTAAGAACATACTTACAGCAGTTACTCATTAAATCTCCCTAAACTCCAGCAGATAATGGATTAATAATGCCGAATAATGACCACTGTTCAGCCAATCCTTCCAAAATTTTCCACCCTCCCCACAGCCCAACATCTGCCTTCCCATATCCTTATTCATGTATTCTAACATCCAGAAGATCATTCACCCACGGAAATAAATCTCTCTCAAACTTTTACTGTACAACCCGATGCCATTCACATATTTTTTTAAAAAAACCACGCTATGCAGGTACCAGCAGGAGACCATGCCATGTAACAGATGAAGGCACCGGGGTGTGTTCCACCCCAGGGAGAATTTCCCACGTGGTATGTTCCTCAGCAGTTATCTTCTGCCCATCAGCTAGCTGGCATCATGGTATTTGATGCCAGATGCTTCAAAGGCAGGCACCACAAAACTGCCATGTAAATAGCTATGGGTCATCCTGCCAGTGAGGAAACTGCTTGGGAGCTCCAGGGAACAGAGCCGGGCTTACGTTCCCTAGGCAAGGAAGTTTATTTACTGCAATTGCAGATGCCCTACGTACTCCCTGCGCACTTGCAGTTCCTTTCATTTGTGTATTATTTAAGCTTCATTTATTCATCAGTTTAGCAGGCTCATGGCAACCATGTCATTAAGTAATGACGATGTAACACCATCTACAATCAGGACAGAAAAGATACCAGTGATTGAGTTCTGAACCAATTTCCTTCTCTGGCATAAACTCACCTCTCTCCCTAGTATTACAGGTGAGTGCCACCTCCCTTCTTATTTTGTCCTCTTCAGACATTCCCATCCATCCAATTTTCCTGCACATGGAATTCTCACCATGACTTCCCAATTATTACACCACTTCTCTGTAGCCCCTTCCTGCAACAGTACTCAGCATTTTGAAATACCTGTAACATTTTTATTCTAAGTGACAGTCGACTAGAAAATACACATAAGGGACTGTTCAAGGGTACAGGCTTAGCCACCTAATCAGATTTTTCTGTGCCTAAGCTTTCATCACCCTATGAGGGAGTCACAAGCTGAAATTCCACTTTTTAGAAGGGCAAAGTTAGAAAAGCACTTGGAAACGAAACTTGGGTTATCATTTCCAAACTGTGAGGGTGGGAGCATAGGGGAGATGCCATTCCTCACTCCAGTCACAAAATACAATGTTTTTGAGTCAAACTTGCATGGTTTACTAGGTGGCACCTGCCCAGCCCTGCTATCTACAGACATCTTTATACACTCAGTTTCTACTGCCATTACTCTTGGAGGAGCATTCCCCACATAAAACCAGAGTGAGGTCCTAAGGAGAAAACAAATAATCCAGCACAGATGCCTCTGCCTATGTTTGATAATGTTAAATCTTCTAGTCAAAGTCAACAGCTCTGCAGCTTGGCAGGATTGAGGACATCTCCTGGTGGTTCCTGGTTTGGTTTCTGCTACAGGATATTATGCAATATATACAAGGTGTTGTATTTATGTTAACTGGTTTCAGCTCCCACGTAAACACCAGAATCGTTCTGAAACATATGGGACAGTCACACTGCACCCATACTGATAGGACTCTGGAAGGGGAAATCATAAATTGAAAACCAGAAATGATGGCTAATTGGATTTTGCATTTCTACTAAAAATAAGCAATTTTGGGCAGAAAATAATATTTTTAACGCAAAACCACTGATAATGAGCAGCCTCAGGCACTCCTAGAGGAAGAGGGCAGCTCAGCTTTTAGACAGAGGGGAAAGGGAAAAATGACAACTCTTAATGTTTTAGTATGATATTTTTATTAGTGCAATTTTTTTAATGAAAAAACATCAGAGCACTTATAAAGCACTTTCTGACTTCAAAGTGCCTTACAAAGCTTTTTTAAAAAAGTAATCCTTCATAAAAGTCTGTCCTTGTAATAGCACTGTGTAACAAATATCGTGTCCATTCTGCAGGTAGGAAAACCAACACAGTGAGCATCAGCGACCTTCCCAAAACTGCAGAGGAAGTGAACAGCAATGCTATGACTCAGATATTAGGAACATCTTACTGTCTGTAATGAAACTGCTAGATCTCAGTTTCATCCCTTTAAAAGTTTGAAATATTTTTGATCATTTTGATGCAAAAATCCAATTCAGTTATTTAGATGTCTTTCTAAAGGTCATTTGGGATCTCTGATTTCAAGTCACTGATTCACTGTATCTCTTTGGTGAACATCGTGAATTTGACTTTTGCGTTTCAGTATTGTCAAAATATGCAAATAAAATGTCTTTCTGGGAAGAGATTAAAGTTTCATATCAGTTGAGCAAGTCTGGGAAAACAATTTCTACAAGCAGAACAGGACATACTGTGCTGTGTGTGACATGTCTTGAAATTCAGGTTTTTTATTCCATGTTCTCAGCCTGACTTAGGCAAAGCACAGGGACATGGTTTCTTCATGTGAAAAATGGAAACAAAACAATTTATTTGACTCAAAACCACAGTGACAACCTCCACTCTAAAGCAAGAGACAGAACTTCATCACGCTTCTGGCAGCTCTTGAACCAATTATTTACAAGCTCTACTTCTGATAATTCAGGTGCGAGTCCTTTTCCCACATCACAACACACAACTATCTTTTCATTTCACTGCACTGCTGAGCTTGTGTCCTGTTTGCCAGCCTGGCCCTTCTTCTCACTCCCTGTGCAAGCCCAGCACTAGTTCAGCAACCTTATCTTTCCTGCTATTGCCCCACATGCCCCTCTAGATATACAGGGGCCTCCATCTGCTGATATTTTAATACAAATCCCAGCAAAAAAGCCTTTGCGACGAGACTCACAAAATTCAGTTCTCCGTAATTTAAGCAGGCAAATCCATTACATTGGTCTCAGTCCTATTCTGTCACTGCACGCACAGGAGAGAAACAAAGAGGGGGAAGCCAAGAAACTTCTCTTCTACACTTTCTCTTTTTGGGCTTCCACACACAGACTTTGCCCCACGACAGGACCTATCTACTACTATGTGAGATGCAAATGAATTAACGCTCTGGGACAAGGATTAGTTACGTACATTGCCAAGGGCATTGCTGTGTAAAATGATAAATTTTAATTCCCGTGAAAACAGAAAAAATAAAATTTTTGGAAATGTAAAAAGCCTCTTCCTGTGCACCTGAATCCAGGAACCAGACCAAATCCCAACAGTAGATGACAAATAGCATTTTATTAACCTTCCTGATAATGTTTTCCTGCATGATGTGGTACATATGTAAAGATTTAGGTATATGTTAAGTGCATATATATACGCTTAAACCTGAAGTTTCCTCCCTCCCTCCAGCCACAGCAAAATCAAATTTCCAGTGCCATGGGGAAGGCTGAGATTCTTCCTTTTACAGCAGCCTTCACTCACAAAGGGGTGTGGGAAAGGTGATGCAACAGATCCATACTTCATCAGCCAACTGCATGGAGGGTGCCAGCAGATCTGCATCCTATGTTTAACTGGCGTGCTGCAGGCCTGGGTTTTAGCCTGGCCTCCTCAAATAAAACACCTTTCCTTCCTTGTGGCCCATAACTGCAAGGGAGATGCCAGACAAGTGACACTTCCCTTCCATCTGCCTCCGATTCCGCTACCGTAACCCCTCCTGGATGCTCCAGGGATTGCTCCACCATGTTCATCAAGAGCAATACTGATGTTTCTCAGTACAGAAGTTAAAACCTTCCACTACCTGTAAAAAAATGAAACAACAAACCCACCCTCAAAGAAATAAACAAACAAATAAAAACCAACAAAAAGGCTCCAAGGGATGAGCTTTGTCTCACTCAGTTTTGCACAACTGATAATTTGTTGTTTGCACTGTGCTAGAAGTCAGGCTCAAGCAGAGGCTGGGACCCTGGTGTGCTGGGCTGCCTGCAGAAACAGAGCATTAAAAAACCCACCTCCCATTTAAGTAAATGAGCTGTGCATGGAATTAAACTGCCCAAATGAAGAGACACCAATTTTTATCACCATCAAAAGCAGAATAAATATATACGATACTAAAGAAAAATATTAACTGACAAAAGTACACATCACAAGGGAAAAGAACATTAGAGTTAATGTGACCAAGATACCACTACGTTTCATATCCTACATGGAGAAAACACTGAAGTGCAGAAAATAACCCCTTGTCCTACACAGCTGTCATCTGATCTTTTTCCTTTCCCACAAAGCAAGAAGGTTTTGTAAAATTTCCCTCGTTTCCTACCTACTTATTTGCAAAAAGTGATGATTGAAAACACTAGCCTTCAGGCTCTACCTCTTGTTTCCTTTTAGCGCCGGAAAAAAGAAAGCAGAAAAAAAGAACACCTGAATAAAATATTAAAACAAAGGCTTTTGTAAAGCTTACTTGCAGTTTTGAGCATGTTCCCATCAAAGGCTGCCCTGAAAAGGACAGGGCAGGCACGAGCAACTCCAGACACACTTCCTGAAAGACACGGGGTATCACCAGTAATGGGCATTTCAATAGCGAGTTGCTATCCTGTTCCCTCTGTCGGGGACTGAGTGGGCTGCAAGAGTTAACATCCTTGGAAACCCTGTAGTGTGTTATCTACTCCTCCAGGTAACATCTGGGAAAGCATTTTGGAGGGAATGGGAGTAGAGAGGGCTTCCTCGCCTTCATGCCACTGCAGGGCTACACATGGTAGACCACAATCATGCCTGAGACCTTAGATGAACTGCAGTTCTTTGGAGGTAAGAATATTAAGTACTAAATGGTTTGCTCAGAGAAAATTTTATTCTGCATAATGAAATCATCATTATTCCCTCGTGCCACACACAGACAAAACACATATGCACCCCATATTTACAAAGTCAAGGGGCACTGTTGCAAATATTTTTCATAACCTAGAGACTGAAAGCAATCACAGACGCAATTAGACTTGCTTTCCCATCAAAGTGCCTTGGAATAACCACGTGGGCACTCTTCCATATCGGCACAGCATCAGACCTACAATGCAGAGGAATGACTCCCCGTGTGTAAGGTGAATTCAGAGCTTGCAAAATGAGCCAGAAATGAAATCATTTAACTTTCCACAGAGCAGCTATTGGAAGAGAACTGGATGTACAAGCTCCTTGCGGTATGGACACCTGCCCGTAAGTAGCTGGACTCAGACAACTATCTTGCTACATCCAGAGGTTCCCATTTCTGAACATCACCTGACTAGGCTGTGGTGGCATTGGTGAGTCTGCCTTTATACCCTGGTAAGTATTGCCCCAGCAGACATCTGCTTTTAAATATATTTCTGTCCTGAAATCTGAACCCAGTCACATCAATGGGAATAGGCTGAGGGTTCTGCAGCCCCGTTTATTAAATAATCTGTTCATCTTCTAAATAGAAACTCCATGAAGAAAGAGCAGAAAAGCTAGAAGTGAAGAATTCCATGAAATACACTGGTTTCCACATTGGAAAGCTCTACTGTTTATTGAAACTGGCAGTAAATTTTAAACACTAAAAGAAAGTATTTCTTAAAAAATAAAAGCATCACCCAATACAAATAGAAACTCCTATTTTACTTAAACAAAATTAATTTTTAAATTGGCTTTGTTTATTTAAATTCCCAGTTCTGGAACAGCATGTAAACCTGCTGTTGCAGCTCTTTTCACCCGACAAATTTACGTGGAGGAGGGAGAGCTCTGGGATAAGGGCCTGGGGAGCACGTAGGACATGAGAAAGAAAAGCCGGGCTTTTGAAGAGCAAGTCTGGAGGGTAGGTGACAAAGAGGTGTTAATTTTTAAGTAGGCCAAAAATCTACACAGTTCAAGTCAAATCCAGAAGGATTTTTTAAAAAATGTTGCTTCCTCCCAATATTTGCCTAGAGAAGGGATTACAAACCTGTAAATATCTCTCTGGAACTTATAGCTAGCAAAAGGCATTAAACAGAACTTAAGAAAACAACAGGTAATGAATGGAGTTTTAAAACCTACAGAGCAAAAATAACTTTTTTGGTGCTCCGACTTCTTGAGTCCACTCTGAAATTGCTCAAAGGAAAATGTGAACAAAGACTAATGACAGGGGCCCTTTCATATTAAAATAATATATGGAGCAACAGTGAGTGAGAGGAATGCAATGTTTGAAAAAGCACAGACTAAATAAAACACCCATGTACTCACTAGCTCTCTCTCTTCTAGGGTGATGTCTCAACCCAGCTATAAAGGAACATCTCAGGGAGGAAATGCTGTCATTTTCTCAGGTACAAAACCGCATTTCTGAGATGTTTACTGTCTCCATGTAACGCTGCTGAAGACCCCCTGACACTGACAAATAGGCTTCATTACGTCTGTGGCAAAGGTATTTGCTCTCATCTCTCAGGAATGATATAGGCGTTGATCAAGGACAAAGCACCAAACACTAAAAAATTCATTTGGCCTGGGGGCTATATTCAGCCTGCCTCTGTAAGTGCCTAACGAAGCCACCACATCTTCTGCAGCAGTGGCACTGAGGAGAGTGATCTGGACCCAGTGCTGGTTGGGGCTGAGGGATGAAAAGCAGCAGTTGCAGCCCAGAATCTGAGCCTCACAGAAGGTGCTCTGGTTACAGCCCTTGCCTTCCTCCACTCCTTGGAGCCAGGAGCAAAGCCATGGCTGTGGCTATACGATGCCCTATGCTCAAGGACTAAATCCATTCCCTCTTCACGCCCACTGGAAAGTCCCAGGTTTTTGCTGCCATTGACCCCTCTGCCATGTTCCTCCAGAAATTAGTAACTACTGACTGAAATAAGGCTGCACAGAAATAAGGAATGCTGATTACTCCTACAATAAAAGAAAATCCTATGGACGTGAGAGACAGGGAGCAATCTCTTCTGTGTCAGACGCTGTAAAATTACGTTTCACATAACCTTAAGACAGGCATCTTATTTATTGACTTCTTCACAGGATGATTCACACGTTTTAAACTCCTTGGGCTTCTCCATATGTAGGAGGGTAGCCACAATGAGCTACAACTGGCTTTAGCTGTGAGCAACTTCAGATGTGAAATCCAAGACAAATCAAATTTCCTTTTAAATGACTATGTAGTTGGTTAGACTTCTCAGGTCACAGTCCCCATGCCAGGCACTGCTTTGGGACACATTCACACCACCCAGTGTATTCTTCATACTTAGAAAAAAAGAGAAGAGCTTTAAATCTCCTCCACATGTACTATCCATTATATATGTTTCAAGTCTCTGTGTTCTTTACCAGGCCCCCTAAGAGACAGCATAATTTGCCTGTTCCATTTACATAATATGCCTCAAATTTACATGCTCTTCCTATTTAAGAGGAGACAGATGATGTCTATGAAAACTGGATCATATTATGCAAAGGTTGGGTTTGGTGCCAATAGGCCTGCGATTCAGGTTAAAACAGAATATTGCACGCTAGGATTTGCAGACCAAGTAGCCTGTGGATGAAGTGAAAGTAGCTTTTAGCTACGTGGTTGGCCAGTGGGACAGTTTGTCCATGACTGGGTGCACAACCACATGTGTGCCCTGGGACATCGCCCACACCCAGCAGCCACTGCCCGGCATTAACAAGGCAACTGAGATCGCTATGAACAAAAAAGGGTTTGGTTTTTGTTTTCACTTTCTAATGTCTCCTTTGCACCCTTAAGGCAGCCAGCCCAAAAGGTCCTGGATGTTTGTTCTTGTTTTCCCTCTTCTCTCTCTCTAGAACAGACTCCCCTGAACTCTCATCTTTCCAGTCACTCCCTTTACCCACAACTAATAAGCTGATTGAAGCTATAATAATATATATATTAAATGTATTATTTTACCTGAGACTTCACTGCATTGCATTTGATCTGATAAATGGCCTGACTGCATGGCTTTATCCTGCCACCTTCACTGTTATCTAGCTCACAAACTTAGTTTCATTACAGTTACAGATGACTGAAAAATAATGACAAGTCAAGAGAAATTTTGCAGGGAAATTGCAAACAATTCTGACTGCTTTGCAGCTTTCCACTGACATTTCAGAAACATCCAGTCAACTAGAGAGGAGGTCAAGATGTGTGTCCTCAGTTTTATGGCATGAAAATATCTGCCTGCTTTTTGCCAAAATAATGAAATTATTTATTGCATTTTACGGTTTTCACAGACCCATCATTTCCATTTTCACCAACTTCACAGACCAGTTATTAAAGTCTAGTTTTTATAGCCCATATCAGCCTCTCAACAGAAGCCATGATTTGCCTCTTTGATTTACATAAAACCTATCAATATTTTCATCATCTCTCTTCAGAGGGAACAGAGCCTGTAGATCTTTCACAAACCAGGGCTAGTAGAAAAGGAAACAACAATTCATTAAGATAAACTTAAATATTTTTAGAAAGAAATTTGGATGGGGGGAAAAAACCCACAGTGGAAGCAACCAGTATTACTTAGTCTGCAATGTTCAGCTGTCCTGGGAGTGTCAACGGCAACTTCAGTACCGCCTAAAAGGCCTGAAATAGCCATTACAGATCATAAAATAACGCTACGGTTGTTTCCCTCTCCATCTTCAAAGTAAAAGCAGCAAACTGAAGGAGGTGAGTCCCACCCGGGCTGCATGGGTGCAGACCTCACAGGGAACAGGAGTTACAGCTCTCCCTATTCCCAGGGCTGGCAGCAGCACCTACACCGAGCACAACGCAGACGCAAGCAGACCAGGAATGCAACCCAAGGCTCCTGGTTTTCCCATTTTTAAAGATTATTCATTTGTAAAGTCACACATTAGTAATTTTCTTCAAGTTCGCTGAAGCAGAAACTAACTCAACGCAACTCCAGTGAGCCAACTTCTCACAGTTTCTCCTTGCAGAAAGAGTTGATAAACCTGAGCTGCGAGATTGCCTGCGAGCCCCGACGGCTCTCCATCACACCCGATACCGCCTGATAGCTTTATTTGACGAATATGGCACAACAACAACAAGAAGCTGATACTAGAAAGAGAAATTTAATACCAGTGCTTGTGATTTATGAAATGCTCTAACTAGTACAGGTTTCACTTGCAGTTTTTCTAGTTGGAGAGGCGATGTGTTATTCAAGCTCGCCCCCCAGTGGACTTCATGCCCACACCAGTACACCGAGTTTGGAGGACACTGGTGAGAAATACTGGGGAGCTAGACAACAGCATACTTAAAAAAACCTTACGGCTCACTCTAAGCGAATTAAATGCAACTCTTACCATCTATCATATTTTGTTTCCGTTTTTAAATAAGTTTAAAATAAGTACACTTTCCAACCAACAAAATTGTTCAAAATACCACATTGTTTTTCCTCCTGTATCCAAATGACTGCAAATGTTTTAGTGGCTATGCATATACAGCAAATGAAGAACAACCATAGTCCTCAAACACATCCTGCTTAGGTAAACAACTGTTAGCAAGATCAGCCTGCCTAAAAAAAAAAAAAGTCCAGATTATGCAATGCTGAGTTTCTGTGATCTTTTCTCAGAAAGCTTCCTACTGAAACTTGCTCACCCTTGCGTGCATAGCTGTCATACTTCATTTATACTTATCCAAAACTGCACTAATTACTGTGGGTCATATGTGAATAATTAACTTCTTTTGCCTGAAGCAAAAGTAAAGGCCCAGATAAAAAATGTAAGATGAGATTAATACACAGAGTGTGCTCATGGCCAATGCGACATGTAAGTCTGAATATACCAACTTCTTACCAAGACCTGAGAAGTGTTCTGTAGAACACATTGAATTTTAGGAGCAGCAATACATATTTTCTCACTGGATCCACTGGCTAAATCCAGCGCTCACCTTCTCTTTAGACTACACTTCTTGCATTGCAGCAGGCATGAGGACATGACACAATATGAAGCGGTTAACAGCTGACCATTTAATGAAGGTTTTTGGTTTGATGTTGTGTTTCTTTTCTCCCTGAAGGAATATAACAACATCCAACATGACTGCAAAATATTTCAGGCAGCTGCTTTTTGGGGTGGGGATTCATTTCAGCCAGCTAACAGGTAGGTATCCAGGCTTTCTCTGTATTCAGCAGTGAAAGAGAAGCACCTTCCCAAGCCAGTCCCTGGGTCCACCTGAAGAGGGAATAACGTGCCCCAGAGGTGCCAATCCCTCTTCTCTGACTACCCAGAGATCCCAGACAGATAGCATAGCCTAGACACCCAGCTGCCAGGGAACCAAGGCTGAGGAGATGGATCCTATGATTACGGCAGGTACAAAAACTCCCTTCATGCTGCTGGAGAGTTACAGCTGCAAAAGCTGTAATTACTAACACCACCTTTTCAAGCCTTCAGTGCCTAGTTTTGAGCACCCTAACTGCACAGCCTGAGATTCAGTGGTGCAGACTATCTAACACGGATTTGTGTGCATTACCCACAAGGGCTGGTCTGCCATGAGACCGCTAATGAATTACAGACTCGTGACAAATGTCATTCTCAGTGATTTAAAATGTCAGGGCAGAGAAGAGCCTTCTGTATTTCTGGGCTAACTTGGGTGTGACATTTCTGAGATTGCTTACATCTAGTTTTGTAACTCAGCTCCTTACATGGTGCTCGCTTATACTCCTGCACTGGTCACTAGTCTTGCAGGCTAGAAAAGAGTGACCTCCCTGTTGTATAAGCACGTAAGTGGCATTTTTGGTTCAAACAAAAAAGTCTACCGGTTTCACACCTCTGCTGGGCTGTCTGGCTTCTTATCTGCTACAGACATATAGGGTGACACAGGCAAGAATAGGGAAATGACTTAGAAATCAGGGCAGGGAGAAGGAAAGGGATAGAGTAGGGTTAGATTGGGAAAAAGAATAAAAAAAAAAAAACAGAAGGGCAGGGACGAAAGACCACACTGAAGATGGGAAGAACAGAGAAGAGGAAAAAAGAATTAAGACAAGACATGGTAACTTAAGAGAGAGCAGAAGGTACAAGCATTAATGAGAGGATATGAAGAAACTAGAATAATTGGCCTAGAGGGAAACGTAGTGAAATTCCAAGATCACCAGAACATTTCTGCTGTTCAAGGAAGGGGCTCTTACCTTAGCAGAAATTGGTTTAGTAGGGGGTATTAGGATGGAGCCTTGTTCAGTATTCCTCTCAACAAAAGTCCTACCAACCAAAAGACATATTGGAAAGAGTGATGGAGACATGGCCTCATTTGAAATGCAGAAGCCGTCACTTATTTTTTTAAAATGATATCTCATACTCTTTAGCGTACATCACACCACAGAAAGCACCAGCAGATTCTCAGCAAAGAACAACATTGTGCTACATGCTAGATAAACACCATCTTTTCTCCAAGGAGTTACAAGAATGCTGAAGTACATTAGGAGCAGAGAGATCAATAACTTTAATTTAAGCAAATCAAGCAGCGAGTAAGGAACAGCACTGAAACACAAGAGTGTTCTGCCCACTGCCTTTCTAGCCATCCAAGCAATCCCCTTTTAAATTGTTCTTGATGACTTCAAATTGCTGCTCCTGAGTTTATCCACAGTAAAATTATGACAATTACACATCACTGCTTCAGCTTCCCTTACATGCCTGTCACGTAGACTAGTAACAGCCCATAGTTAATAAGGACACCAGGTATTGATTAAGTGTTAAGTATTATGATCAATGAATAGGACCCAGTTCATCTAGGCACCTCTCTTGCACCTCTGTTGTAGGGACCTAGTGCAAGCTGTTCTCATAAAGTGAGTGACTTCCCTCTGCAGTATGTGGTAGGTGCCTCTGAAAGCCTCCAGAAAGAAATACTGAGGTCGTGAGTTTACACTTGAACTGAAGGCATTTAGTGCCACCTATCATTCAAAGGCTACATCTGTAAAAGCATGTAGTAGCTCAATAGGAGCAGGTCTGTAGAGTGAATGGTGCTGAAGATCCATGTCCACACTATATGCTTTTCTTGAGGATTTTCTTTGGACTAGCTCTGGTTGGTCCCAAGCAATGACTACCTGCTGTTCGCTGAAGCACATTAGGCATGTCCCTGGAGGCTGCTTTGCTGTTTAGTTTCATCTGAAAGGTTTGTGCTGAGACCGCTCTTGTGCTGCAAAGTGGGGATCACAGGGAAGTTCAATTCACAAGCACACTCGATCTGCAACCAGAATGCCAACGGTGATGCACCTGCAGACATCTCCATTGTTGAGGTACAGGCCTTCAGCTCTTAGTGTAACATGACGAGTTCAATATGTCCTAAATCAGGCAGAAAGGAACCCGCTTGTCTTAACTGTGGTACGCAGTGCCAGAAAAGTCTTACCCGTGTGCGTCCTCCGGTGAGCCTTCAGGTGGGAACTTTTTGTGTATACTTTGTTGCATCCCTCAAAGTCACACCGATGGATGCGCCGCTTCCTGGAGTCTGGAGACTCGGACCTTCTCTGACGCCTTGTGCTCTCAATACTGAATGGTGAAATGGAACTAAAAAACAGAACAGAAGTGAAAAATGAAGCAAAAACAATATCCTGGGCCCCAAAAGACCAGCTGCAATATCTCACTGTGCCAGAAGTGACCTTAGCAATTAATTAAATATTTCCTTTTCTACAATGTATTCCACAGCACGTATTTGAAACAATTTGTGCTTGAATTAGAGTGTATTTTGCAGTATGAAATAATGCAAGTCTTGATTTACAAGTCCTTATTGCCAGAGAAAACACCACGATCCCTGAAATACTGCTCCAATAACGAAGTAGCCTGATTTTATCTGAGCTTTATTTTTATTTTATACGTGCCCAGCTCCAAGCTCACTGAACCCTGCTTTCTAAACAACTTTATATATAGCCTCTACAATTTCTCTTTGACAAGTTTAAATAGATAAAAATCCTGAAACCTTTTACAAAAAGGTGTTTGCAGTACCCAGATCTGGACTATGGATCCCTGCATTTGGCCAAACACCTATTCTTTGCTTGCATACATATTGCTAAGAGATCCGTATCACCCTGCAGCAGCAATTTTCCATTTACTTGTTTAGCAATTCTCAGTCTATCACCTGCAAGTCAATGAATTTTACTGCCTTTCAGACCACTGATAAATAAAAAAGTTTATTAGCACAGGGCCAGTAAACGATCCCCACAGAAACGCCTATGCTCAGCAAAGATACTCCATTTACAGCAACATCCTAAGGCCTATCAGTTATCCCAATTTTAAGCAAATAAAGAAGTAACATTGAAGTCACATTGCTTTATTTTATAAATACAGTATGTACCAAGTTTAATACTTGAAGAAAGCCTGCTACAGTAATGCACTTGCCTTGACTAGATAAACTTGTGCCATTAACTATTACCAAGCTGGTATGCCAAGATCCAAACCCTCATCAACTTCCATTAATTATGCTACCCAGATATAAATCATTATATAATCATTATTAATTGATCATTTTATCAACCCTGTTATGGTTATACTGCACAGCAGTCATGTTCACCTACAGTTACACTAGCCCATTTAGCTACTTTAAGTTTTGGAACAACATTGGCCTTCATTAAGTTTCTGGGGCTTCCCCTACATTCTTGGGTTTATTGACATTGAAGGTAAACAATCTAGAGAGTCGGTTAGCCAGCTCTTTTAAACTCTTCAGATGCAAGTTCCCCGTTCTCCTGAAAGAATTTGTGGCTGTCAAATGAAAATAAGTTGGAGGAAATGAAACTGAATCTGGTCACGAAAAGAGGTTAAGCATGAACCCCTGGGGAAGCCAAGACACTAAGCAAGGCATTTGAACCAAGCACTGATGCTGATGCATCTGCTGAGAAGCTCCTGTGTCAACACCAATCTTCAACCTTCTGTTACAACAGCCAGTGCTGGTACAGCTACAGCTGTTCTGCCATAAACTTCACTTTTAGAGATTTCCAGAATTTGCTAAGGACTATTTATATTGGGTTAAAACTTCGCATAGAGCATCTCGTACCATTAGCATGTGATTTCACTGATGTTCCATTTCGCTGCATTACAGATTTTCCAGCCTGGAATTCATGCTACTTCAAATTATGCATTTTTCTTTTTCTTTAATTGTTTTTTACAATACAACCCTAATTTAAAGCACTGTTTTAAAAAATGGAGTGTTCTCTTGCTGACAGCCCTCTTCTTCTCCCAACACTTGATATATATTCATATTTCACCTTCAGGCAAAGAGATTTTCCAGATTAATTATTTTTGCCTATAATATAATGTGTGTAAACAGGCATGCGGGGAATTTCTGAAATAGAGGAAGAAATGGACAGAGGGCTGTAATATCAGTATTAACTAGCAAAAAGTAGTCCCCAAGAAAGTAAGACACATCAGCACTTTAACTATGTGACAGGAATACAGATATATTTAGCTGTCACAGAAATGGCTTAGGAATTGCATTTAAGCATCTGCATCTCAGGGCAAATAAAAGTCTTGGGTTAGATGATTCACTAAGTACAGTCTCGCGACTCCAGGGTTTTTTTTTAAGATCCCACCAGCTAAAATAAAAAGGAAACATGTAAATAAAATCTTAAAGCTCAATACTGAAGGTACAACATTCAGTGCTCAAGACCAGAAAATCTCTATCTTTAAAAATAAATATTTGTGCATCATTTTTGCTGCATGTGATTTATGAGCCGTCTTAAAAGCCTGTTTTGTAACAGGGCGTTCAGAACCTGGATAGTACAGATCGTTTAAATGGGAGGAGGATCAAGCTCATAATGCTGCTGCAATTTCCAGCCCCGAGACAAAATGAACCTTGAGCAGAGTCAGCACCTTGTAAAAAGCTACTTGTCACGTACAAGAAAGTGCTTGTTCACTGCTGTGAACCGCTCTGTGCTTTCCTGGGTATTTATACAGGCGACAGTGGCATAAAGCGGTGCCGCAAAGATGGCACACGATCAATGCTGCTGCTTCTTAACTGGATTGCTCCCTCTTTCTAAAAGGCAAAGCATCCTACCTATTCCACGCCAGGAAAAAATAACTGGACAAGCCACAGAAGGTGCTGTGCACTGCCCACCGTCCCCCACGAGCTTCACAAGCCACCGCTTGCTCAGCACGCCGAGGAGAAAGGTTTTACCATCAGCTGGGACCAGCAAATGTAACCTCATGACTTCCCTTCGCAGCAGTGCAGGCTTAAAGGACAAACTAGCCAGCAGAAGGGACTCAGGTGGCAATTGAGAGCCCACCTCTAAGGTGATCTTCCTCTGCTACTCTAACCCCCATGGCGCGGGGGGACCCCACAGCGCAGACATGCTTGCCGGTGGAGAAGGAGCCAGATCCTACCTGATACTGCCAGCCTTGTTTTAGCCTTACAAAAACTGTGTGATTTTTTAAACGGAGATACCGCAGGAAGCCCAAAAAAGAGCACCAAGGTGCTTTTTGAGCTTCCTGAGGTTACTCCCTCTCACAGTAGCTGTCAGTTGATTTGCTGATGTTCTTTCCCTTGGCCATGCAGCGGTAAAGGGACACCCTTCTCTTTTGCAAGCAATTTCTACAAAACACCCTCACCAACCATGCAGAGACACATGAAAAAAGTCCTCAAACCCATGTTTTGTGCCTTTTAAAGGCCACGGGGCGGGGGGGAGGGAGGGGAGTTCTGCCAGGTGGCTCTGGTCAGCACAGGGCTCCAGAAACCACTCTTTGATGGCACCATGGTGGGCAAAGACTTGTGAGAATGGACATGACAGGGAACCCACAGGTATTTATTATTTTACTGAGGTTCTTTTCTTTTTGTTTACAACGTGGTTGAAAAGCACACAAACTAAATTAAAAAAACCCCAAAATTAAAAAAAAACCCACCACCATATCTTAGCAGCCTCTCTTGACTGTAAGTGTCACAGGCTGCCCAGAGTGAAGACCTGGAAGCATCTAAGCAGCCGGGAGCTGCTGGGGCGCCCAGATGAGAAGCTGCCAGTTCTCCTGCTACGGGCCAAGATCTCAGGCAGCCTTTAAGGCTCCAGGTGAAGTTGAGCAAGAGGACTGATACTGCAGGTAACATCCCAGGCAAACTGCAGGATGTATCAAATTACTGCTGATACCTCAAGTTTGAAAGAAAAATGAACCAAGAAGAAAACTGGGTTCTGACCTGTCAGCTTGACATTTATTTATTTGCAGTTTGTGATTTCTAAAAATAGTGCAATTCCTACGTTAGCATAGAAACTGTTACCCTAGCAAAAATCCTGGGGCACCGCTGGTTGCCTCTACAAGCAGCTGCAACACCTGTAGTCAGTACTGCTCACAGGGTGAAGTGAAGGAAATCAATGGGAGCATTTAGGGTGATTTACAGCTGTGCCATTTCCAGCTTGGAGTGAAAACACGCGTCGCTGCAGCTCACACATGGCCAAGTGCTTATCTCTCCGATGCAAAGAAGTCTGCAAAGTAAAACAAAGACTGCGGCTTCACCAGCAGATGGCCATCAAGTTCTGTTGAATGCGATCTGTGCTGCATGCAACAGGGATTGTAACAACCCTGGTAATGCAGGATTATTTTTCCTTTCTACTAATGCTGCCCGTGACCTCCTCGGTGTTTCGCCTCCATTCTACACACAGACTGGGAAAGGCCCTTGGCACATGCAGTAACACTGTTAAAAACACATGTAGCGGGTCTGTTTCATACCCATCCCATGTTTTCTGAGCGGTATGCAGAGCAGAGCTGCCTGGGGAGCACGGTATGTTTACTAAAGCCTTGAATTTGTGTTCAGCACAGCGACACACCAACAACACGCCATGCGGTGACAAGTTGCTGCACGCTGGCTGCTCCCCACAAGCAGCCTGCTCACTGCTCTCACCCCACGGCAAACACACAGTGTTTCCTTCGGCCACCAAAGTAGGAGCTTCCAGGAGCCGCTGGTGTCCCAGCAAGTCGGGCAAGAGCTGGCTGACAGGGCCAGCCTGGAGCCGGTGACGTGCAGCCAGCTGCCGCTTTGCTCTTTGCTGTACCAACCCAGTGTCCCAGTGTTGCGTTTTCGTCCTCGTGACTGCCACCTTTACTCTTCCTCGGCGCCTCCGCTATGAGCTCAGGCTCTTCGGCTATGTCTCCCGCCTGCCTCGCAAAAGACCTCACGGAAAACACATTGACCTAGGGCCAATGGGTATAGACCAGCTTGTGTCCAAAGTCGTCCCCCCCTTACTGCAGGTCTCTCCCACAAGGTGGGCATAACACAAGCTGTGGTCCTCTTGTGTTTCTCAGGCTCTGGGCTGTCGAAGGATGTGATTTGGCTAAGTTGGCACACCAGGACAGTCTTGCTCCAGTTACTTTCCCTTGTGTCAGCACTAGCATGTGTCTGATTCTGCAGCGAGCCACTTCAAGGACCCAAAAGGACAAAGAGTCAATTCTGCAAAAAAAATCACTGAAGCAGCTTGCTTGCTTTTGCTGGTTTACCTCCCTGAATAGTGGAGTCTGGCAAGTAGCTGCACTGACACATGGGAGAGGATGGGAACCTGTGGCCAAGGGTTAGGGGAGTGTCATCAGCTCTTTCAGCGGCAACTACTCGTGATTACCACCAATGCCACAACTGCCATGGACATTCAGAATTTGTATGAAGAAATCGAGAACATGGACATTAAGCAATCAACACAAGGAACAACTGGAAAAATCCACCTTTTTCTCCACAATGAAGCATGTCTTGTGATATTCGTGTATATAACACACACAAAAGATAAAACACCCAAACAGATAGGCTGAAAACAAAAATTGGGAGATATTACCATGCTAAATACTTAGGAGATGACAATGTACCTTAGCAGTACAGGATAGAAACAACAGGCAAACATTCGTATCTTACCCTCAGGTCAATTTTGGACATCCAGATATTTACAGTTTTTCTTTGTTTTTAAAGGGAAAAAAGATATAAAGATACAATATTCAAATACACAAATAGTGTACAAATTCAGCAATGTGAATCATTACTTTATGAGACATGCAAAGCTTCTGGGCCAGCCTTTCAGTCATAGTCACTAAAAGCGCAGGCAAATGGAAAAAAAAAAAGCAGAAAACCAGAATATAGCATGTCTGGATTCAGATGGTAATGAGGACTTGAAGAAAATCCTTGGATGTCTTGCATTTGCTCGGCATTCAAAGGGAACCTGAGCTGCAGAAACGTCATGGGCGTCGGCCACTTAACATTTTTAAAAACTTAGAGCTCTTAAGTGAATAAATATGGGCATCAGAGTCGAGCTTTCTGTGTTGTTTTTTAAAATCTTGGCCTTTGGACCCAGTGGTGGGACGGCACCCCAGCCCGAGCATGTCAGTCGATCTCAGGCAAACCCATGGCAGCTGTCAGTCGTGCTTTGGGTGAGGCGGGTCAGCAGCTCCCCGCCGAGGACAGTCGGAAGCAGAGGCGACTGCGGTCCCAACGCCTTTGCTTGGCTCCTCTGGCACATTTCTGAATCACGTGAGCACGTGCACAGCAGCACACCACTCATTCAGGGAGCTAATCTCGCTAAAGATAAGGTATCCCCTTTCTGTGAAGACCTTCAAGTTTCAGATGCTAAAAGGCACGATATGGGTATTCCGCGTGTTTTTGAAAAGGGAAATTGAACCGCATTTGCCAGTTTCCAGCTCTCAATTACTTTCCTTTGTAATAGCTTTTCACGCAACGTAATTTCATTTTCTGATAGCTCGTCTAACGTTACCTTCCCACTCAGGATATTGGTAAAAGTATCCTTATAAACACTACATATTAAACTGTGAAGAAACATGATATGGATTATTTTTCATTACAGTTTATAACACTTCACCTAGTAGTCAGATGCCAAAATCATAGTATATAGAAACATAGTAGTTTTTCTGCTTTAATATGCTTAAGTATCAGTGTAATCTCCTGATAAAGCCTTCCCCTCAAATATTTACTTACTGCTTTTTTTAATACAAAGTTTCTACTGCCTCCTGATCACAGACAAGCAGATGCACATGCATATATACATATGTATTTTTTTCTCCTCTTTGATTCTTAGATTCTAATTAATGTTTCATGAAAGGCAAACATCTGCTTTAGGAATGTTAGACATTAAAACATATCAAGCAGTACTTAAGGCAGTCATAAATGGAAAATATGTACTACTCTTATTAGTGGTAGTTACTTCAATCAGTGTACTTTAAGGTGATGTTATACTGGAAATTATACTTTTTGTCAAGAAAGAAAGGAGGAATTTGGCAGCATACACAAACAGGACACATATTAAATGGGAAAATCACATGGATAAACAAAATGCAGATAAGAGATTATTTGAATACATTTGGTTCAGGAAGTGCCCGAGCTGGAGATGGTGGGAAGTCGCACTGGGAGCAGCCAGGAGCAGGAGCACAGTCAGTTTGCCTTGTTACGCTCTGTCCTAGCTGCCCGCTTCTGGCTGCTACCAGAGGCAGAGCCCCGGGCAAGAGGATCTTCTGCTCCAGCTCCATATGGCCATTCCCATGCTCTTACATCCCTGTCCTGGGCGGTCAGCAAACAAAATACCCTGAACATCTCTGACCACGACTTTATATGCAGCATTTATTCCCACCAAGACCAGCTAAAGCTGCTTGAACTGGTGAGCTGCCTTGCAACACCTGAGTGCCTTACAACGTTTCTGGCTGCGGTGGAACGGAAAGCACGACTATACACGAAACAAACTTCCGGCAAAGGGAAAGACCTTTGGGGCCTACTAGGAAAAGCACTAATGATGTCAACCATGGCATGCCTTACCAAAATTATCCATCCCCTCCATTATCAGCTGTGTTAAGCTGAGAATGAGATAGTTGCCTGATCCTCCTGAGCTGTGTTCATGCTGTGGGATCCAGGGGCACTTCACAGCTCCTAGGGCAGTGCTGTCACAGAATCACAGAATCGCAAGGGTCGGAAGGGACCTTGGGAGATCATCTAGTCCAACCCCCCTGCTAAAGCAGGTTCTCCTAGAGCATGTTACAGGGTCCTGGGATGTATCCCAGCTCCACAGTGGGCTGAGACCCGAGCACATACCACATTCTCCTCTTTCACGCTTTTCATCTGTGCTGGGTCTCTAAGGAAAGGAAACTGGGCCAGAAAGTATCTAGGACATGCTCCAGCATGTCTTCCAGATCTGATGACTGGAGGACTGGGACTGCAAAGCACACTTCTGACAGAGAAAACCTATAAATCAAGCCTATGATGAACTCTGAAATGCCACTAAAAATACCCAACAAAAAACCACCAAAACTTTCCATCTATTTTACCCTTATCATTATCTACGAAAATTTTACCCTAGAGAGTTATTGCATAAAAGAGCAAAGGAATCACACGGTAACTATCCTGCACACAAGCATTGCCTACATAATTTAAATGTTTATTCCTGGTTTTGGGAAAGTTCATGACTGCATGACAACTTGCACCATCTGCAGGTCCTTCTGTAAGAACCAGAACCTGGGCCAGCCTCTAAGCAGAGGCAAACTTATTCCTGCACAACTACATCCAGCTGTAGCCAAGCATGGGCAACAGCAGCTCCTGGACCAGTGACACCCCTACCGAATTACTGGGCTGCTGCTTAACAAAGACGAATTTCACATTTCTCCTAACATGGCAGGGTATTCAGAGCTTGTTTCCACCTGTAAAAGTTTTAGAAACATTTCACATTAAGGCTATGATGTTTTACACATAGACAAAATACTTTCAGTAATTTCAAACATAATTATGCTTCATTGCTCTCTGTCTTTCCCTTGGTTTGCATGGATGGACTCACGTTAGGTGAGACACTTGGCCTTAGGTTTTGCCATAGATTTTGAGGTTTCAAACAGGCAGTTGTTTAAATGTGTTTAAGAGATATTTTTTTCTAACATGCAACATAGAGAAGATGCATGGCTGCATTATTGGTATTTCCAGCTCCTCAGGATGGCTGAACATGGTGCAAAGGCTGCTCTGGATGCTGAAGGTTAACACCTCCTTTGGTAACATGCTGTATTACTGTGGAATGAAGAGTAGTAGAAAAACTCCGCTGGGGAGGGAGCTGGGGGGGGCCACCTGGTCCAACCTGCTGCTCAATGGGGTTAACTTCAGAGTTAGATCAGATTGCTTATGGCCTTTGTCCTGTTGAAGGCTGAAAATGTTTGAAGATGGAAAAAACGCATCTCTCTGGGCAACATGTTCCAGTGCTCAGCCGTGCTCATGTTCTAAATGCAGTTTCTAATGAACACTTGTTTTTTCTAAACAGTTCCTACATGAATATTTATATTTATAAATACACATACCTACACATTACAATGCAAGATAACAGTGACATGAGCTAACGCAAGCTTGATTTTTTTTTTTTTTAATTAGCTTACTTTGATTGAGGCCAGTGTTCTTCTGAGCTAAAGTGGAAATCCATGAAAATAAGGAAACCTCAAGCAGTGAGGAAAATGTATCTTCATTACAAACTTGCAGGTGCAATAAAACGCATGAGCAAAGGTCTGTTCTTTGGTTCTGACGACCAAGCACTGTACGTCTTCCTGAAAGCAGGACTAGTTCCTGAAATCCTGTATGCCAAACGTGTTTGATGCATGCTAGTTCAGGCCTGGGAGCTGAACCTGGTCTAGCAGAGAAAGAGCATCTTATTTCGTCCCCTTCTTTCACAGCTGGCAGAACAGCAGTGATCATTCACAGGATCTCTTAACGCACCAGCTGTCCCAACACTCCTTCTAGACGGAAGCTGCATCAATGCTGAGTCTGTTCTTTCTTTTTTGTCCCCTTCAAAACAGAGCAGAAACTGGGTAACCAAGCACCTCCAACTCAGCTCTGAGAGCACAGGGCTCTGCTTTTTACCCTTCCTGTTCCTTTCTGATTCATACATTTCCTTCATGTTTTTCTGGCAACACGTATGTAAACAAGCTACAGCAATACTGGTATTCTCAGCAGAGGAAATTAAAAAAAGTGGAATAAAGACTACCCTGTTGGAGACACGGGCTGAGCTGAAATTTCCAGCATGGAAACTAGATGAGTATGTACATATTCACGTCTTTCACCTTTGTTCTGGTTACTTGTAGAAACGGTGTAGACGCTCCACTTTCTAGTGCAGGAGTCCCTCCATGTTGTACCCTGCTCTCCAGATTTCGTTTTCTTCCTGTATCTCCAATTCTGATTTCTCACACCTGTGCAGCACAGTAGTCAGTTCCAATGTCTGTACAGTGATGACTCTCGCCCGGGCATCCACCTCCTCTTGTTGGCCAGACTAACGAATGTGGAACTGATCACTGCAGTGGTGATTAAAAATTCTCTCTTCTGTATCCTCAGCTGACAAAATTGTCATGTAACGTCTTGCTAGGTCAGTGACATTAAATGAGAACATCGCGTCCACTGGGACTGAAGCTCACGTGAATGACCTTTCCTTCCTTCCAGTTCAGAAGGCTTATTATCAATACGTTAAATATTTGATTACCCTGGATGCCTATGTATAATGCAATTATGGGTGGTCATCTGTCATACTCTGTGTCATCAAGTAGATTTTGGTAAATACTAAATAGTTGACTCCATTGAAGTGTACACTTCGGTGCTTATGCATGCAAAGATAACTTGCCACCCCCAACAGAACGTCATCTCAAAAAACCAATTCTGCATGCCCCACAGCCATCTACAAGCTCCTGTTACTGAGAATACATATTGCAAAGAATTCATCTATGCAGAGGTAAAATAAGTATCATACCTATTTCATCTGGCTAGGAGAAAAGGGAATACATTTAATTCATTTGGGGACAAAAATGTTACTGAGCACAAGATCATACTTCAGGGATCTGTGTTTCTTTTTCTAAAACTACTTTCTAATCAATTAAGTTTGAGATTTATGGGTGTTTTTTTCCTTTCAGAGCACCCTCTCCTATTGAAAGGAATTTTTTTTATAAAAGAACATGAGAAAATATTCTATAAATCAAAATTGTTACTACACCCCAGAGGCCGTATAGCTTGTGTTACCATGCATTTTTGCTAACAACAATGAGGAATCCTGACGTATTTATGTTATACAAGAAGCTAGCTTTTCTATTCAATATGCTAACGTGTACCTGGCTTTACAGCCATGCATGTCGATGAAGTATCTCTTCATTTAGATTACAAGATCCTTGCTACACCTTTTTTGCTGGTTTTTGTTTGCAAAGCAAAATAAATACAGTGAAGTCCAAATCCATGAACAGAGTACTAATACACCACTGCAATACGAAGAAACCCTCTTAACTCTCCTTGCATCTGTGGTTTTCCACACCTATTTATAATACAGTCTCACCCTTTCCTGGGGACTGCCATTTCTTTTCTCTTCCTGCCCTTTATTTGCCTTCCCTATTCCCTCAGACTTGCTGCCCTCTTCCCAGCTGGGAACTGCGTCTCTAGAGAATCACAGGGCCAGGTTTTGTCACTGAGTAAGATATTTTCATAGCTAGAAATTTATACTGTTGCAGTTTCACCATGTTTGCTAGTATCTGAAAGACTTCTAGTGGCCTCATTTGCAGACTGGGATAGAAGGTGTCCCTGAAAGTTGTAGAAATCACTCAGCCATTTAATTTCTCAGAAAGAGAACCCATGACTACTATCTATAAGCTGGAAGAGTTACCGTATCTTTTTACTGCCCTTGCACAGATCAGATGGACCATGTGGGCAACCATTCCTTTTCTTCTCTCCATCACTGAAATCTATCTGGTTTCCACCCAGTGAATACTCAGTCTGCACTCTGAGTAACCGCGGGTAGCTAGAGTCTTTCCACTTGTAATTAAATAGGCAACAAAGCGCTTACCTACTTCTCACACATACCAAAAAGGCAAATTTCAACAACTCCTTGTTTATCATTACACCAGTTCAGCAGTCAGAAGGATATCCAGCTTGGACGCGGGCCTCAGAAAGGTCCGGCAAAGCTGCCATTGTCTTCAGTGGAGTCAGACATACACTCTCCCAACAGAAGGAGGAAACCAGAGTATTGTGGTTTTCATGAATTGGTCCCCTTAACACTTCCTCACCAAGGCAGCACCGCATTTACAATCTCAAGTGCTCATGGGCAGGGTAAGATTTGATTATGAGCAAAATTTCTTCGGAAGGCAGAATGCATATAGCCATAAGGTACATTTTGTACTAAGAAATCTGAGGAAATACATCATTAACAGATCTGTTTGTCACATTAGAAATTGTTCCATTTGCACAAAGAGTACTGAGTCTCTACTCTTCACAATAAATTCTCCATAACACTTTTTCAAGAGCATCGATTAGGCTGGTGGCCTAGCAGCTCCACTCCTCTGGGCTTCACTGGGTCGAGGTGGCTGCGTGGGCTTGCTCTTATGCTCCTCCACTTAAACAATTAGGTGGCCCTCAGTGTGGCTACTTCCCAGTCAGGTAAAACTACAGATACCTTTAGGATGGCAATTTTCTTCTTCAGAAAGGCAAGCACAAAATCCTAAGGACTATTTGCCGTCAAAATAAAGCATCAAGATTTCACCCTGTGCCTGCTCCAGCCCCGCTAAGGCAAAATCAGGCTGAATCATAGAATCGGTTAGGTTGGAAAAGACCTTTAAGATCATCAAGTCCAAACGTTAACCTAACCCTGCCATCCCACCACCATGTCCCTAAGCACCTTGTCTACCTGTCTTTTAAATGCCTCCAGGGATGGGGACTCAACCACTTCCCTGGGCAGCCCGTTCCAATGCTTGACAACACTTTTGGTGAAAAAATTTTTCCTAATGTCCAACCTAAACCTGCCCTGGCGCAACTTGAGGCCATTTCCCCTCGTTCTATCACCCATTACCTGGGAGAAGAGACCAGCACGCACCTCACTACCCCTTAATGCATGGGGGTGGCCGACTCACCCTAGGCAACACCCTGGAAGGACCTTCACTTGGCCAGTTATATTATCACTTTGTTTGTGAATTTATAGGAAAGTTGTCATGCAAGGATTTGAATTGGATAAGATCTAAATGAAGTTGCCTCTTCAGGTTTTTTGAAATGTAACACAATGCGTTCTCCTGATAAGAAATGTTTTCCCACTGGCTAAAGGGCATATGTCTCCCTTTGGGACATCAAGCATTCAATTATTTGAGGGAAATTATTCTGCTATTTCCAACAGACACTGAATGTTTTGTGCAGAAAAGGATAAAAATAAACAAAGTTGAACAAGCTTGGCAACTGTCAGATTTTTGACCCAGCCCTTCCCTAAAGGCCAGCAACAGGCAAAACTGCATGTTTGCAGGCTTTATGAAATAAATTTTATTTAGCTTCATTCCACAAGAATTATTTAGAAACAATGCTGCCCAATGAAAGAAAGAGAGAGAATTCATAGCCATATAGTACTGTAGTTGAACAAACACTTTTTCACAGAGGGTTAAATAGCCACCATTTTTAGATCAGCACACTTTTTCCTTTGATTTGAAAGCGTCTCAGGGAGGAGGGAAGGAACTCAGTTTCCATCCACCCAGAAACATCACCCAGTCACCTGCAGGATTTCTTGCAGATGCCTTAGAAATGCGTATCGGGCCTTCTTCATCCACATGATACTCCTTGTCCTATTTAGTGCTAAAGAATATTTCTACGGCCTTGTTACTACTGGGTGTATTTATTTTTTACACTACCATCACTGTAATTCATTTTCACACTTGGACATGTACTCACATTACAAAAGGAAATCCGCCTAGCCGCTCTCTCTGAAGTGGGCGCATCGCTCCTGACTGTCTCCTACAATGCTGAGAATCAACGGATGGCAATAATGGGCCACCTTGCTAATTTATGCATGTTGCTCATTAGCGCTCTGCCAAGCGTAGTTTTTAAGTCCCAAAGGCAGGTCAAATTCAGACAGTGCTTTGAATTTCAAGCATCTTAAATGTGCGGTCAGGAGCACCGGTCTAGGACCCTGCAGTCCCTCGCTTTGCCGCAGGTTTCCTGCATATATTAGCCCAAAGCCAGTTGTGCTGACCCAGGATCCAGTTCAGTCATCTCTCAAGAATTTCTATTGCTTCCCTGAAAGCACCAGTCTCCCAAATCCTCACCAGCAGGACGTTTGGCTTAATAACTTAAATCCACATCAGGACTTCTTTAGTTGTACTTTTAAAATTTCCTTTCTTTTTTTTTGGAGGGGGGGGGAGGGATTGAAAAATCCCCCCCACCTACTTCTGCATATTTTCGTCTCCCTAATCTATTAAAATCTCTGCTTGTTTACTATCTGAGATCTTACAAACAGTATCAGTCACCAAATAAAGCACCAACTAGTACTGCCAATATAGTAATTAAGAACAACCGGCATGCTTACATTCAAGCGTCTATTGGAGAAATCAGAGTCTGTTAAAATCTAGCAAAACTCAACCCTGCACATATGTTGTTTTGTTTTGTTTTGTTGAATGGGATGGAACATACCAGAACTTTAAAGATCAAAAAACCCCCATAATTTCCTAAAACATTTGGAGCCTTCGCATGCAGTAAAAAGGGATAATTATCAAAGCATTTTGCTGTCACAATTGTTCATTTGGAAGAGGCACAGAAAAAAAAAACCCCAACCAAATCCAAATCCCAAACTCTCAGCAGGACAGAATGGTATCGCTGCAACTGCAGTAAATAAGAAAAAGCATTAGGCAGGTGGAGGGAGACATCAGAGCGGCGTTCGGCGCAAGGTCATACGAATCAGTTGTGACCATCGCCAGCGACTGCCTGAATAAGACAAGCTAGACATCTCACCCTGGAAATGGGGTCCTGCACCCCACAGAGCCACCCACTGCTTCGGGCAGGCGTCCCTGCCGACACTGCCTGGGAGGTGCGGGAGGTTGCTCAAGGCACCTCACGACACCCACCCAGAGGTGAGGAAACACACTTTGGGGGGGGAAGAGAGAGCAGGGCTCTTCCCTCCCGCTGCAGTTCTCATTTCTTTGCCCCTCTTACATACTTTTATCCCACATGGGAGACTGTCATTGGAGACTGAAATCGAGTTTGACACAAGATCACAACCTGGATGCACAAAACCCAACTCGATGTGCCCAAATCCATTTTTTTCACAAATACTGCTGCAGGGAAGCCATTTGCTTCAATTGCATTCCTGAATCCTCTTTGGAAACTCCCATTTCCAAGTTTACCTCTTCCCCCTCTGCCTGGATAAGCGGAGGAGAATTCTGAGTTTTGTAGTAGCTATAACAGCAGCTACAAAATCCACTTCTCATTTAAGTCTCACATTTGGCCACTCAGATGCAACCCGGCTTGTTACGCAAATGGAAGTAGGTAAGTCTTGAATACTGATATAATGGATTTTTTAATAGTAAAAATGTTAATTAAATCTGATGTAGAAGCATCTTGTGGCGCGACAAAGTCCCCCTCCTGCCACGCAGGAGGTAGGCGGAGGATATGGACAGGAATACCCACCGCACCACTCTCCCCACAGCAGGCACAGAACAAAGCTGTAGTGCTTCTGCCAACGCATTTGTCCGAGGTAGCTCTAAAAGGCTGCGTTCACTGGCCAGTTATTTTTTGCTCTTGTTATGGTCTTTCCTACAAGAATGAGATGTCGGAATTTCAATGTGTTTTGTGTTCAGTAAATTACAGTTGTTTGCAAAACATCTTTAACCTTTTCAGTGGCTGGTGGCCTGGTAGGCAGACCTCTTGCATCTTTTCACACTAAAAGTATGACAAACTTCTTCTGGAAAAGGCAAGGCAGGCAGGGAGATGGTATGTAAAATTACAGAGTATCAGCCAAACTGGTAGGGCATACTACACTCTATTTTCACACTAGGATGGTAAATCCTACTATCTCATTTCTGTGACAAAAAATTGAGCAACGACAAAAAATGGCCCCATATTCATCTGTTTTTGTGACAGCCTGCTTTCATTTCAGTTTCTGGAGTTCAAAGAGCAGAGGAATGGTCTACGCAGATGTGCCATGGGTGAGCTTTCTCTTCTGAAGGGCTGAAGCCTAACTCTACCCATCTGAAAGTGCTGGATTTAAAAGCCATTTTGAAGGACAACACTATTTTGAAGTCTCACATTATTTCAGAGCCCATTTTACTCAACAATACCATTTGAAAGTATACTTAAATTAAATGTACAGCTTCTCATTACAGATATGTGCCACATTCAAACAGAAGCAAAGATCGGGGAAGGAGGATAACATGGCCTGAGGCTCTGGAGTACTGCAACTGATTTCCACGGTATCCTTAGTCCTGTCCCTTATTCTTTTTGTGTTATAGTTCCCTATTTGAAAAGTATGGGGATACTACCCTTCCTCCTTCTCTCCCTCTTCCTCCCACCACCTTAGGTGTATCATCTCTTTGGGAAGTGGCTGAATCATATGCCTGTATGAACACAGAGGCAAGGGGTCTCCAACTCCACCCATGCTTTTCAGGCAGAAGAGTAAATTTTAGTACTACACAGGACTAACAAATTCTGAAAGTATATAGTATAAAAAATCTAAATGTAATCTCTCCTCATTTCTCACTCTGCTAGCAGACAGTAAATGCCACTTACTGTTTGCAACGATGTCCAGAGAGAGTGTTTCATCCTTATTCCAGGTGCATATTTTAGGCGAACATGGTTAGGAAGAAATCCTTACTAATGCTATATAGTGATCACGCCTATGGTCCTACTGCGTACCACTCATCGCCAGACACAATGTGAGCCAAATACTGGTATGAGATTTACAAAAGATCTCTTAAGAAAATGTTAGGTTTTCTTTTTCTGAATGATTAAAAAATCCTTGAGTAAAACAGGTTTGTGATCAGACTGCTTCTGCCCTGCTGGCAAACCTGCCAGAAACTACAGGCTCCCAGCTCTGGGACAAGAGAGTGGTTATTGGCCAAAGGCTTGCAGGAACGCGAAGCTGCTACTTCATGTTCTGGCAAACGTCCCTGCAAAAGGTGGTGCTGTGATTTATGTGCCATTCAGTGTTGTTTTCAAGACATTCACTGAACTGAAGAAGCACCATTAGAATACGTCAAGCACACGTCAAACCCCATCTAAATCAACAGAGGCTGAAAATACATCATGTGCTTGACATACAATAATTGACATGTCATATTATATTTGACATTTCAAGGACAGTAGTGCCTATTTAAATGGAAACATGGTAACATAAATATTTTTTTACTTGAGCTAACCAAAATCTAACAGGGCATCTTGGTGAAGAGCTGTTCAGTAAATACGTGGGGGAAGAAAATAATTCTTTCCAAAGAATAAAATCTCCAATGGCTCAAATTATGAAATGCAGAAGAGCCAACGTACAAGAAGATAACTCTACTAACCCGTCACTATCTTGGGGGAAAATTCTGGTCACACTGGCTAGCAATGTCCTACTGATTTCCATGGAGCCATTAATTTCACCCATCCCTCCCCACTCCCTCTGCAGCTCTGCCTGGGTTTAGGCCTACAACTAACACTGCCCAGGCTATCAGCATGACGACTGATACAGAAATATGGATTAACAGGATGGGAGTACAGGGAGGCATGCACACAGCATGGGTCACGCTCCCTTTCCCTGCACAGACAAGACAAATAGCAACGTAGCAGAATTTTGAATTACGTATGCTTCACCTGACACCTCATCCTCTCTCCTGGAGGCAACTGCATGGGACATCACCAGTAATAACACAGGTCCTACAGGACGTGTTGACAGGAGAAAGGGGGAGGTAGTATAAACCACCCGACGAAACAAGGCAAACTACTCCTCACAGCAGGACTGGGAGATTCCCCCAAATCTAACACCCAATAAATTGAGAGCCCACTGTCATACTTTCTTCTGGTTTCCACCCATAAAGGATCCTTGGGATTTTTTGCTTCATTTAAATATTCTAAAGGTTTTTTTCTGCCGTATGTTGTGATGCAAAGGAAGGATGCCAGCAGAAACTTTTAAAACTGAGGGTTAAATAGATTAAATTAATCTGCTGCTGCTGCTTTTACCTAATACTTTCATGGACAGTCTTAGTTTTTTTTTTTCCAACCAATTTCATACATGCTTAACTCTTTTACTCTGTCCTCTTAGCAGCAATCTAAGCAGTTCTCAGGTCTTGTTCAGATTTCTAAATGTCCTGAATGAAGCACAGTTCCCTGAAATAATGCTATGTTCTCAGTGAAGAAGCACGACAACAGCATTTGCAAGATGAGACCCATATGCTGTATGGGTGGGTGGAACTGCCAGTATAAAGCACGAAGCAAGCACGCAGAAATCTAAAAACCAGGTAAATACCCCTTGTGCAGAATATTCTTCCCCTTCACATTTTCTTCTATGTAAAACTCTATTTCAAAGAATGCAATGAATTTATTAATGACTAAATGCACAATCTGTCAGAGAATACAAGCAAACTAATCTACCTTTTTTTTAAACCTAGATCCTGCTCTTAAATTTTGAGATGCTTATACCCAAATAAGAAAGTAAACAGAAATATTGTGTTAGTTTAAAACTCTATTAAACCTGGATGGAAAAGGAAACTGGAGGAGGTAATCACGTTAGACCAGTAAGCAGAGAATTTTAATCCCCCCCAAAACCCTCAAAAAGTTTTTGGTGAATCTTCTTAATTGCAACAACTACAAAGAAAAATAGTATGAGTAATCTGCCATAAGTCTCATTCTCCTTTCAGAGCTGTGGAGAATTGAGCAAGGTAGAGAAAAAGATACGGTGGCAGGGTTTCATTTTAGACCTCAGAATTAAACACAGAGATCAAGTAGTTCAAAGGAGATGAAGGAAAAAAGGGTTCACACACTTTGTGAATTTAACTTCTTCTTAATAGTTGCATCTAGGCTGCAGTAACAAGACAAGAGCATACTGGGGGAAAATGGAAAAAGACAAAAGTACTAACGAATGTGAAGTTATTTTCAAGACTCGGAATAGGATAATTCAAAGAACTGAGAACAAAAAGGAAGAGTAAAACTACAAAGCGCTTTTTGACAGCCTTCTTTTTAAAAAGTGGCTGAGCAGATTTATCAAAGTGTGTGAAATGTTTGATCCTAAGCTGAACTTCCATGAAAACAGAATCATATTCCTTTCTGTTCAGAGGTCAGAGAAATGCTGCCAGAGCCAAAGAAAAGGACAAAGAACACTTTCTGATTTTAAATTAGGGAGTGCTGCATGTATAGACACAGATATCTCTCTATCTGTAGCTAAAAGGCGGTTCCCAAACACAAAGTGTGTTTACACATTTAATTGACTAAACCAGATCAAAATCTGAATAGCTGAAAATGACACAAGTGAAAAGGAGGCTAACTGAAACATAGTCTTTTATATAGAGAATGGAAATATGTAAACTTACTCAAAATGGTTTTGCTAATTAACAGTTATATCAAGGCTCTGGAAGTAGGATGCACCAGTGATGAAAAGATGCTGTAATGGCAATAGGTATCTATTCTGAAATCACACCCACCACCAAATATTAGGGCACAACGTTTTGAGCTGGTGTATGCCATGCTGAGCCCAGCCCTGCTCTGCTCCACCTGATGTTTGTCCTCTTTCCCCTGCCCCCATCTGCAACTCACTGAGGTGAATGAGGCCATTCCAACACCCATATATTAGCCATATATTAGGGATGGGACACTCACATAGATTTAAGCTGGGAGAGTCTGTTACCCTTTCTGCATCAAACGCTGTACCTCTACTCCTTCAAGCATGCAACTGGATTTCTAATGCCTCCAGGAACTGGACGGGACACGCTGCTCTATGCAGCGGCTGTGCTGTGAGGCAGCCTGCTTCACCGTCTTAATGAAAATGGGAGCTTCTGCTGGCACCAGGGCAGATCAGAGGTACCTGGTCTCATCAACAGCGTTTGCTCGTTCCTGCAAACTCAGACTTTGGTGGGGCGCTGCCTTGCTGGGAGAGCAGAGACTGGCCTTGAGCAAGAGAGGTTCTCCTCCCAGAAGGACCCATCGCTGGGTTTTCCCTTGGGACTGTGAAACTGGACAAAGCAGAAGCAGAGGGAGCAGCAAAGGAGGACCAGACAAGTGAGGGCACCAAATGTGACACAGAACAAAAGGTGTCTGCCACTTGTCCCAGTTCAAGGTGCTACAAGCCTTCAAGTCATCCAGACTAAGGTCACTAATTCCGATTTCTAGGTGTAATCAGAAGGGGAAAAAAAGCTTTAAAACAAGGAAACAAACAAGCAGTTCTTGTTCGTGATTTGTAAGTCAAAGTCACAGCCAGTCAACTCTGCACTGGATCTTCTTCACCCACCTGTCCTGCTCCCAGTCCTCCCCAGTATGCTACCCCCTGCTCTGAGTGCTAATTTCCCAGTATGGTGGTACGCACAGGACTGAGAGGCTGGAGATGGAGAAACATCTGAGGGAGAGGAGACAAGGGAGATGAGAAGCCCTGCGATACAGCCCCTCTGTATATGCCCTTCTACACACAGGTTGCTTTTCCGTCTGTGCTCCCAGGATACTCTGCAAGCCCTTGCAAAGAAGAGTGCAATCAACTTGGAAAATACTGGGCAGACTTTTTAAATCAGGCAAAACCAAACAAATAGATGCTTGTCATTTAACAAGTCCTAATACAGACCACACTTCTGATAGCATCTTTACATGTGCCCTTCTAAATCCAATTTGCTTTCAGCGCAACTACTTGCAGGAATACAACCAGGAAATGGCATAGAAGGGTTTAAAATTCAGGTCAAATTTTAAGTTGGTCAGAAAGTTAAGGAGAGGCTATGTCACTCCAAAAATGTAATTAATTTTTAAAGACTAAACCCAAAGTAGGATGCCACAGTGACTTGTTCATGTTTGGAAGCTATCTTTAAAAGGTATCTGCTTATGCTATAAAAATGGAGAATTTTAAAAATGAAACATATTTTTATTCAATTGGTGGTTTGTTGTCCTTCTAATCTCTCCAGGGTTGGAACTCATGAAAACCAAGCAATCCATTGTCTCTCTGGAGAGAAGGCTTAGCTTCTAACCAGCCTGGTTAGCTTCTACACACATACTTTTTCAGGCTGATCTTCATGTTACAGAGTTTATGCTCCAAATTAATATTTTAAAGAAAGCTCAAAACTCCTCTACAACTTGACCGTCAGGTTAAGTTTGGGATTTAACAACATTATGATTTTTTTTAAAAGATGAAAAAAGTAGAACTTATGTCTTGCTGCTTAATATTACAGCATATCCTAGTGATATCATAGATAGGAATGAAAACTGCATCATACTGAGTACAACATTGAAAGGAATGTTTTCAGTCTGAGTTATTTGTATCCAGATTGGCTGTTGCCTCCTCTAAATGTGTATTTACTTGTAAATTGTTGTCCTCCCGTTAGCACTGTTATTTCTCAATTTTTATATGTGATTAGAAAATTTTAATCAGAATTCATATACCTAATTACCTGTACACAAAAAGCACTTATTAAAACTCCAAAATATTATTCCCACTGAAATGAAAAACAAAGAAAGCAATTCTATTGCTCTGAAGGGTTTTCCTCTACTATTGTTTTCACATATACATTAACTGAATACCACTCTTGAAAACACAACAAATGTTACGTCTCAACTCTAGATGGCAGCAGCCTCCTTTCCTTTTTAGTTTTCTCCTTCCTTAGTTTCTTGGTCTTTGTTCCTTAACCCTCCAAATAATTCTATACTTCCTTCTCTTCCCCCAAAATAAAGACTTCAGTACTCCAAGCTGCACAGTTTGGGGAAGATGACTGGAAGGCATTTTCACTAGAAGAAATCAGGCCATTCCTGCCGGTAAGCTACACGGTTCTTCAAAGCATACAGAATAATTGAGGCCCGAAGTGGGAAAAAAGAAAGAAAGATTTTTCCCCTCCCCCTTCCCCTATCAGTCACCTGGAGAAACGTTAGAAAAATAGTGCTTCTTTCTGTCTAACAACAACCCCTCAGATAGAAAGGCAAAGGACAGAGAAAATAAAGAGGCACAGAAGGAACGGAACAAAAAGGTGCCATTTCATAATGACTTTGAACCAGGAAAAAAGTCTGCCTAAAGAATATGGCTTTAAAGCACCGAACAATTTTACAAATCTCTCTCTTTGGGCACAGTCTACTGACACTAGGCTGGTGGAGTTTATTAGATGAACCGAGGCTACTTTATGTGTTGTAAAACTTAAAAGTAAGGAAAGCTATTGCTCAAGCTAAAACACCTTGTCTGAACTCTTTCTTTTTCCCTTCTCATAATATTTGCATTTAGTTTGGCCACTCAGCCACCAGTCTTGGCAAGCCTCTGTATTTTTCTACATGATGTCCTTCCCCCATCCTGTTCTTAGTGTCTTCCCCTGTAATGGGTATTAGGTAGGGTACTGCACCTCCTCCAACTCCAGCGTTTCTCACAAGCTCTTTGATGTGATCACATCTCTGGCAATCACGTGAATCAAATCGAAATACAGAAATATCTTAAACAGAGACTTCTACAAATCCATGCATGCATAATTCCTTAACATCTGTAAACTGTTGCAATTAGAGGCTGATTCTGTGAGCCTTCAAGCACCCAAGCAATTTTGTCTGGGCAAACAATTCCAGTTCAGCTGCATCAGTCCCCTCTGTGCAGTTTCCTATAACTGTGTTTTCAAAACCAAGCTATGAGACTTTATGTTCACATTTACTGTCAGCATTTTGAGGATTCCCATGCACACATGTTGTCCTGGTCTTATTTGTACTGGTAAGGACACATAGATATATCAGAGACCACTCAGGAAACTGCTTTTTGGAAAAGTTACTGCTGAGAGGTACTTAATGCAGTGCTCTAGCACATCAACATGTTAGTGTTGCATGCTAGGGTTCTAATTTGTGCTATTTTCACAACTAATGGGCTTTTTTTTTCTGCATAAAACCACACAGTTGAGTCCCCTACATGCCATTTTGAGGTCCCAAATATCCTAAGGCTGGTAAAGCTGAAGTTAAGAAGTATGGACCTAGCTGCCTTGCCGTGAGGCATATACATGGTCTTGTGAAAGGATAAAGGCTATAAAAATACAGAAAATTCCAACAGGTATCTCCATCCTCACTTTTCTCTGGTTGCAGTCAGGAAATGCACTTTTCTATGAGATGCACAGAAACAAGAGAAACAAGGATTCTGAGAAACAAGGGTTTAAGACTAGCAGACTGACACAAAGTACCGTACCGTAAGAAACATATAAGCACGTGAGAAACAAAAAATACCAAGTTTAACTTCTGAATTCACCTCTGACTCACTCTACTGCAAGACGAGACAACTTTAAGAAGGCTGAATACAGAGCAGGCCTGTTACTAGACTCTACTTGACCACCACTACTAATTACATGATCATTACGTGATGTTTCTCATGGTGAGGTTTTGCCATGCACCTGAAATGATGTAACCACAGGTGTCTAACAAAGGCAGCAGTTTTGCATTCTTCCCCCTCCATCCCAAGCCATAGGTGCCTCTAACCCTATGGAGAAGCAGGTTAGGGAGCTAACATGTGCCACTGCCCTCCCTGGCATGATTCACCAGCACTTGGCTGAACATCGGTACCCACATGAGAAAAGTGGCCAAAACCCACGGCTAGGAATGGGGACTGGACTCTGCCCATTAGATCTGCCCATTCATCTATGCACTCAAGATATCCCTACTACTTTTGGAAAAGCAACTAATATCACCAAGTCACATCATTGCTGAAGGACTTAAACACTATGTCAAGAAATGAAGACTTCCACTCTGAAACTTGACCTCCTTGTCACATCACAACTGAAGCATCCTAGACATAAAGTGTCTTCTAGAACACCACACTAACACTATCCCAATGTTTTTTTAAGGAGAAAGCCCTGACTACCCAACACTGACATACATAGTTCTGTGTTTTGTGGCGTGCCTTAGGGTAAAAACCTAAAATTGGTGGATCTAAATGTTAAACCCCGCAATTGGATCCAGATGGCTGAACCTGTGTCCATATGGAACCCTATGGAAGTTAAAGATGTTCCCTGAAGGTGCAAAGGGTTGCTTGCACAAGTGCACTTGCACCACTGGGATCAAAATATTTTCTTTTGGGTCTAACACAATTATGATTCAGGAATGACATGTGAACTATGGCCACTTTAAAAACTGTATCTCAAGGGCCCAACACAATTTACAAGAGCATCAGAAGTCACCGGTGGTCTCACCCTTAGGACTACAGTAATGAACAATTCATTTTCGTGCTACTAGAGGGAGCAAAAAGAGAGCAGACAAAGCAGTAAACCTTCTTTTTCTCTTCCTTCTTAATTATTATCAGGTTTATCTATAATTCATAGGTTTTACTATAAGAATCAACATAATATCTGAACAGAGTTCAGATTTATGAATTTATTCTTCTCTCAATACCCAAATGAGGCTGATGGACAATGTTACTACCACTTTTCAGACAAAGGAATGACATACAGAGTAATTAATTGCCTTTTTTTTTTCTTTTTTTACAATAGGGATTATCTAGAATGGAAAATACAGGTGATTGAGGCATCCTTAAATGTCAGGGCATAAGAAATCTAAGATAAAAGGGGAGTTATATGGCAGACAAGAAATCCTGAGTCACGGTCCCATATACCTACTGAACACAAAGGTGTACATGATTCCAGATAATTCATAACTCATCCTTCAAATTCCACTTTCCTGGCTTTCAGTGGGTGCTTGTTTTACAGTGTTTAGGATTAGAACTCACATACTAATTTTCAAAGGATTTTTTTTTCTCCAGGATGGTGTTTTTACCTTACATCTGCTTTACATTTGCTATGTCTTCTTCAAAACTTCTTCTCTTTCTCCATTCTAACTTAGTTAACTGGTTTGTTTAGACTCCTTTGAAGGCCAAAGGAATGACAGACATGGGAAGAAACTGGCAATTCTTGCGATAATTTGCCTCATGTATCTTAAGACATGCATGTTCTAAAATCATAGAATCGTAGAATGTTTTGGGTTGGAAGGGACCCCTAGAGGTCATCTAGTCCAACCCCCCTGCAGTCAGCAGGGACACTGCTAACTAGATCAGGTTGCTCACAGCCCCTTCCAACTTCTGGCCTTGAATGTTTCCAGGGATGGGGCCTCCACTACCTCTCTGGGCAACCCCTTCCAGTGTTTCACCACCCTCGTTGTAAAGAATTTCTTCCTTATATCCAATCTAAATCTACCCTGTTTTAGTTTAAAACCATTACCCCTTGTCCTGTCACAGCTGGCCCTACTAAAAAGATTGTCCCCATCTTTCCTATAGGCCCCCTTTAGGTACTGAAAGGCCGTAATCAGGTCTCCCCGCAGCCTTCTCTTCTCCAGGCTGAACAACCCCAACTCTCTCAGCCTGGCCTCATAGGAGAGGTGCTCCAGCCCTCGGATCATTTGAGTAGCCCTCCTCTGGACCCGCTCCAACAGTTCCATGTCCTTCCTGTGCTGAAGGCTCCAGCACAAATGGGATGGAGATGTCCACCTCTGCCCATTAAATGCAGAACGAACTCTACCTATCTAGTTTACTCGTGAAAGAAGTCATACTAAGAGAAACACTGAATATTTATTTATCTGTGGCAGTATCTTCAGCTGTTACACTAAAAGCAACAGGTGACACTGAGAAATCGAGGCAACTATTTCCACACAGCTGATAAAAAAGGTGGTGGTTTGCGAAATGTATTTAAGAGCAGAGAAACAGGAAAGAAAAAAAAAAAAAGACTCATTTGTTTTACAAGTTGTTTGATTGCGCAACAAATTGCTTAATCATTTGTCTACTCATATTTGCCATATGTGTACATTTATGAAAATGTAGTCTGAGTGAGGGACCATGGAGGGTGTCTGGAGGCAACACAGGGCACGCTGATACACCCTTGACTTTAATGTATCAGACTTGTAATGACAGACTAATTTGGTTCTAAGCACTAGCTTGGCAGAAACAAAATACTTATAGACTATTAATAGAGAAACTTTTCACAGAAGCTGTGACCTTTATGGCTTAGTATGGTTTACAGCCATACCTCTGTTACAATTAAGGAGATCCCTGCTGCAAAGCAACGTGTTTGTGTCCTTTCCTCCTAATTATAAAGAAGGGACTGCTAATGTAGAGCAACTCTTTAGTACACATACTGATGCAAATCCCTTCTGCAGTACAGAGGTGTATGGAAACATGGTAGGGGAAAACACAGGGTTTATGGTGCTCTGAACAGTAATGTCCCCTGACATCCCGCAAAAATCTGTCCTCAGTATCGACAGCCACTCTAGTTGAAAGCCTATGGAGATTTGAAGACAGTGATCTCTACGCTGTGATAATAAAACTAATTAATAGGAGAAAATATTATCAGTCACAATGCTGTAGTAAAATTGGGGGCGGGGGAGGAGTGTATTGAAGTGGTTACTTCTCTCCCTTCAAAGTCAGACCTACGTAATAGATTTCTAATGACTTTGGGTATCATTAAACATTTAAAAACAGTATTGCAAATGCCTGATGGAAAACAGTCATGAAACACATCAAAGAGGATAGTCCATTTACTATTTCAGCCTTCATTTGCCAAGCCATGTGTCAACAAAAATACTGGTTGTTAAGGTCACTGAGACTAGAAGAACCAGGGAAAAAACTGTATCAGGATCATTTTCAATACAAGTGGTTAAAGTCTGAAACTCAGGAACATACATAAATGCAATTCACATTTTTAGACACATTAAATCAACTTTTTTTTTAATCGTAAAAGATACTTGTTTGTCTGACTCCATCTGCTCATTGCTGTAACTCACAGCAGCACACAGAACATTAGCAAAAGGACATATAGTCTAGAAGTGCAGGTGCACGGGATTAAACAAAAGACAGACATAAAACAATGTACAAAGACAACAAATTAGCTCCAGAAATACAAGCTAGAGAGAGAAATTTGGAAATAATTAGAACAATTGGTACAGTAATCCTAGTTCTTCCTGGCAGCGCAGAAATGAGGAGCTCTACAGGGATATGTCAATAGCTCAAGCAGCAGAACAGCAACAAGCATCGTTTTGTCACACTTAAAAAACAGAGGGCTGAACAAGCTACCAACTCATTAGAAGCAAATGGTGAGAGCAGCTCAACGACTGGCATTTCAGCAGTTTTATGCTTTGCAACTATTTGTGCCATAAGAAATGATTTGTAGTGATGTTCTGAACGTAAAGAATGATAGAATAGTTCACAGGAAGCATGTTTCTGTAATTCATCCTATTCTTAGCAACAGATTCAAATGACGGCAGATCTAGGATTAATTTGGTCTCAAGAAGAGAGCACAGAGTGAAAACCCTCCCTGTGAAAATTATTTCAACCACATCTTGGACAGCTGGCCCACAACCATGTTACCCTGGGAATGCCAAACTTGTGAGATAACCCAGGGGAGATAGCAGAGCTCTGCACAGCCAAGAATGTAACGATAGGAAGTGATTATTCACTACTTTTTCTAAGAACTGGAGGCTTAAACTGAACAGAGGGAAGAACTTTTTTTTTTTTTATGTAACACATACTTGGAGCTCACTGCCACTGCATACTGCAGAGGCCAAGAGAATAAATGGGCTCAAAGGAAGATTAGACAAGTTCACAAAGGGCAGGGTCGTATATGGATATTAAACATTAAGGTCAAGAAATAGCCTCAGAGGCTGAAGGTGCATAAACTACTGATTTTTTGAAGCTATAAAGTAGAAGATGGATAGAGGGAGGGGACATCGGTGTTCCAGAGGAAGAATCACTCTGTAGCAAACCCGTTTTTCTGCTCTCTTGGTAAACACTAGCCAGGTTACTGGGTCCACTTGGACTGACGCACTAGGAAGGATTTTAGACTTTGGCCAGTTGTTTTCTACGCACACATTAGTGAAACATGCCCTTTTGAAAACAAATGCCAGCTTTAGCGAAGGACTCCCATATGGGACTAGGATGACCTCCAAACTCCACATTGCTTGGGGCGTTTACAAATACATGGCACGTGCATCAAATGACAGCTTTAAACAATGGCAGACCCAAGGGATCACGCTCATCAGAAAGGAAAGGTTCAATTTGCAACACCCAGGCTATCCACCACTCCAACAAGGCAGGGCTCTTCACCATACATTGTCCCTTGTTTTTGTTCAGGCCGACTCCAGACGACAAGCTGATGAGCATAGTAGTAGCATTTCCCATTCAAGAGTATTTTATAGTCCCACAAGGACCTGCCATCTTCTCAGTATCATCTGGCCCAGGAAGCAGGTGTAGGGAGCATGAAGTAGTATCTAAGGGCATGGGAAGGTGGTGGGTGGGCTTCTCGGTATCGGTGGAGGAAGGGTGAGGAGCCACTGCCAAGGCAAATGGGAAAGGGACAACAGCAAAAAAGAAGAGGACATGTAGGCTGCCGAGGTGACTGAAGCATACGGGAAGCGGCAATGGAGAGTCCGAAAGGCTGAGAAGTGGCGGAGGTTTCAACAGCTAGTTCAACCGAACAAGTCTCCTTGATCTCATTCAGACAATTTTCTCTAAAAAAACATCCCTAATCCTAAGAGCAGGATATCTTAGCAACTTTTGCTCATCAGGTCTGGTGGTAGAAGTAACAATACCATGGAAAACACTTTAATTTTCTCCATTGAAATCACTGTGCTTGCACAAAGATCATACACAACCATATTTAACAATATTACCATGCCACAGTGATGGAGCGTGTGGCTGGGAAAGGAGAACCTAAAAAAACCAACCCAACAAAGAACCCTCCACAAAACTGCCTGATGAGTCATTTTTGTGAAATGAAAAGTAATTTACACAGCAGTTTTACAGAAAAGAGAATTATGCAGTTAATCGGCGCTGCTGGATAATTACACTATACATGAGGCCTTGCTTTTAGGGAAAAATATAAGCTAATAAAGAGAGTCAGACGATCGGTAATGGCAGGGCTTTTGGGAGATACCAGAGACAGAAAGCTAAATAATTTAAAGCTAAGGAGTATAATGACTGTAAAACTGAATTATTTTAAGTTTACATTAATTCTCCACCCAATTACATATCTAACATTAAGTGCAAAAGCTAGAGAATTCCCCTCGGCTGCAAACAACCACAGTGACAACGAGAAAGCCGAGGGGATGTGATCCTGAACATGACCGGACTCTTGAACGTGTCCTCCCAACTGCTGTGTACATCCTTAACACTCAGAGGTCTGCTACAGAATTAAAGCCAGTTTACACTTCCCTCCAGTTCCTGCTGGTTCAAGTACGGTCTCTCCCTGAAACGGTCAACTGCAGTCAACAGATTTTCTTTGTGGTGCCTTTTTGCACCTTTCAAGCACCAGCAGCAGATGGCTCAGCCTGGCTGTCTCACTGCCACAGTCGTAATGGAAAAACCAGTGAAAAGTTAAACAACGCTGAATTAACAATGAAAATGATGGCCTGTTTAATGAGAGCGTTTCATTACCTTTGTGTGGTGAGCAATTTAGCCCTGATTATTATTGACCTTTGGTGATGCTGCCTCCAAGTAAAATGCGTTACCCTAAAAAAAGCGTGGGTATACTGGAAGGCAGACATTGCTTCTGAGTGTATTCATAAATAAACCAGGCCGTTTCCCTTCCTGTGTTAGAGGTTTACCTTACAGCTGAGTTATCAGCATTCAGCAGTCACCCTTACGTTGTGCCTGCGCAACAAACAATACAAGAACACCTTGACACAGCACACCTGGCAAATTATTATTATTGCTTCTATGGCACCCAAAAGAGCACTAGATACTTCGCAAAGTAGTTAAAAAGACAAACTACGTGCTGCAGTGAGCTAATACCCGGTGAAACAGTAGAACTGCACAGGGTGGAAAAACAGGAGGAGGTGGTGTAACAAAAGGAAGTATACGGGTTACAGGAATAACATTAAACAGTTACTAATCTAGGGGACTTGAGGCTCCATGCATGCTGCCTATTCTTATTCCACACTGAGTTCAGAGGAATTCCCATGACTGGACATTTTGTTAGCATGCTTTTCCAAATCGACTGTTTCTTCCAAAAGTGCCCTTTGCTCGCATGCTAATCCATGTCTTTTTTTGCTCAGGTTTCGCAGCCTGAAAACAGATATATTTGAAAGTTCTGTCAATTCCAAAGTAAAGATGACTATTAAGGATTTACAGTTCAACAAACAGCAGCCACAGATTTTGAAGCTTTCACTGATTTTGCAGTGATGGCATGAAAGAGTCCGTGACTTCGGGCCAAGACGCACCAGGCCAAATGCACGGGAGCAGCTCACTTCCCTACACACTACACACTGCACCAACAAACCACACCGCAGGACTCTGCACACTCACACTGCAACTCAGAAGAACTTGCGACCGACTTGTTTCTCTTGCTCACTCTTAATTTGATTTTTAGGGCTCACTGTTCAGGGAACCGCACAGCCCCCTTGGTGTAGCTGATCTACTCCCACTGAAGTGCTACGATGCCGTGTGAGCCTGCCGCTCCCATGCACCTCCGTGTCCTGACAGCACTTCCCTCGCCTCTTCCAGAGGGATTACAGCATCCTTCACCTGCTGAGGGCATTGGGGACAGCCCAGGAGGGGAGGCAGAAGAGAGGAAGGTGCATTAAAAAAAAAAAAAAAGACCAGGAAAAACTGCAGCGTTCATTACCAAATCCATCTACCAGTACAAAAACAATTGCCACACAGTTCCCTGCTCTTCTTTGGGCAACCGCATACTGTCCGGAACAAAGCACGCTGTTGGCGCCTCCGGACTATTAATAATAGTAAGGTATGTGCTGCAGCAGGAGGGAGAACCGCGAGGGGTGGTGCTCTGCAGGGCTGGGATAAGGAATGGATCTGCTCCAGGCTGCCTGCCAAATACACTGGAAAACTTGACTTTCCGGGGGCCACCAAAGGATGCTTTTCTCCCGCCTGCAGTACTCTTTGGAGGGCTGTTGCCCAGACTGGGCTGCACTGAGCCGAATGCAGGCAGCAAGTATTCCTGCGTGCTCTCCGGCCTCCCCGATGTGTACGGCTGCCTCCTGATGAAACGGAGCCACTGGGCTCCCTGACCACCCTACGGATAAAAGCTTCCGCTTCATCCTTGCGTCATCCCTAGAAACATTCAAGGTCAGGCTGGACAGGGCTCTGAGCAACCTGATCTAGTTGAAGATGTCCCTGCTCACTGCAGGGGGGTTGGGCTAGATGACCTCTAGGGGTCCCTTCCAACCCAAAGCATTCTACAATTCTGTGATCCTGTCATGCCTGTGGGGGTTTATAGAGGTGACCCGAGCCAGCGGTGAGCATCTGAGAATTAAGCCATTCTCACTAGACCCTTAACCCAAGGAGAAGCAAGAGGGACAGCAGAGCCTGCCAGAGGGACTACTTAGGTTTGTCCAGGACCCACTGCAAATGTAGGGATTAAGATGGTCTCACAAGATACAGAGGAGAGAAGAGAAAAACTCAGAATGTTGTGTCGGAAACACCTCACTCCCTGCTAGTAGCCTCATATATCAGAGGTTTTAGAAGGGAGCAAAGGCAGTAAACCAGCACTGAGAAAGGAAGGGGCACGAGGGGAAAGAAAACTAAGATGCTAGTGTCTGTCGGTGCACCATTTAGCATGGGGAGACGCGTCCAAGGGAAGTAAAGTGTGTATTCATGAGCAATCTGCTGCCAGTTCAGGTCCTGGATCACCTTTAGGTTTCCACATGCATGACGTACCCCTGAGATGCAATGTGTCCCTGCTAGGGTGCTTCCTCCCGCTTTGGGCGGCTGACAAACCGCGGAACAATGCACAGAGAAACGATCGCTGGCTTAGTCAAACGGATTGCAGTCGGCTAGCTGCTAGAAGCATTACTAAATATGTTGATGTTTCATAACCGAGTTTACTCTCATGGCTGTTTGTATTTCTGGTTTGCGTATAGCAGGAACGGTCAGGCGGGGCGAATGCTTGCTGTTGTGCAGATCTGTTGCAATGCCTCATTTTCACCAGCGGAGCTGATCGAGGCTTCCCAGTTCATTTCTCCTGGCAGCCTACCCTTGCTGCGGAGATGTGCTCTGGCATATTGAGAGAGAGCCCAGCTCCCTGCAGAAGTGTATACAGAAAACGTATACCTTGCCTATATTACAGCCTTCGGCTTTCAAACCACTAGCACTGCCTCCACAGGTAGGAGAAGCAATTTGGCTTCCATGTGTACCGAATGGAAAGAATTTGAGATATCATCTGTTTTACAGAGGATTAAGGCTACCGAGTGTCTATCTTAAAACATCAGCCTGCCTCACAAATACAAACATGCAGTTTGGGTTTCCAGGGACACATTATCTCACATTATGGTATATGCCAAGGGGTTAACCTAAGAATTGGAGATATGTTTTGAAACTGGTTTTGTTAAGCCACTGTCATCTCCTAAATATAACTTTGTTTTCATTATAAAAAAAAAAAAAAAATGCTTTAGGAGTTGCCTCTGAAAAAAATAGTTCTTTGAGGCTGCCTTGAGGATCCCTGGAAGTTTTTTGTGTGTTCTAAAAATTCCCCCTGCGAAGCCCCGCACAATCATGCCTCCCTGGTGCAGATGCCCAGAGAATGCAGAGCCTGCACGGCTCCCAGCTCTACAGCTCAAGATGGTCCTTCCTGACCAGAGCTAACTCTCTGCCCAAATAATTTCCACGTGACTTCGCAAGCTACTTCTTGTAGAGAAAAGCTCAACTGAATTATCACCTCATTCCAAACTAGCTCCTGTACAAATAAGAAAGCCCGTGAGCACAGCACCGAAATTTATTGAAATGCTTATTTTCCTGCAACGGTTGACGGAGTGCGTATTACTTTTCAGCAGCTAATACAATTTTGCCCCTGATCCCATAAAGGACCAACCACGGTTTCTCTCTAAGACAGAGCGCACCTCTGCGCTCGCACAGCCGATATTCTTCCAGGGCTCTTTATTAACATTTTCCCTACGTCGGCTGCTGCAGCTGAGCTGTTCTGCACAGATTTTCTGCTCAGTATGGGGGGGGGGTGGGGGGGGTTGGTGTTGGGGAGGGGGGCGTTAATTATACAGAAAGATGGAGCGGGGCCAGGCAGCCCCTCTGGTGCACTGTCTCCTACACGCACAGCCTCCTTCCTGCTGTTTTGCAGCTACAAGGATCACCTGTTGGTCTTGGCGCCCACCCAAGCTGGGGCCTAGCGGAAATGACAGAATCAGCTAGAAACGAGAGCCAGCTCCTATTCCAGCCACCCAAATGAGGGAAATACAAAAACAGATGATGGCAACGTGACCTAGCTGCTGCACGCAGGAGCCAAGAGGGGGTGGGGCAGAAGGGAAGGGAGAAAGAAGGGGTATATGTCAGAAAAAAAAACCCCAAACCCTAAAAAGAAGCTTTTTTCCTGCTGTTCTTCTCTTTTCACATTCAGCACAGCAAAAACGTTGGGAGAGTTTTTCTCCATACAAACCCCTGCCGATAGGGAGAACTAAATACCTTGTTCCTGCTCCTGCTGGGGATGTCGGATGTTTCCATCTCCCATGTGAGAGATGTCAAAGGGATGTTCAGGTACGTGGCGGAAACAATCTGCCTTTTTCAGACTGGCTCCTCTCTGTGCTGCACGACAACACATGAGCTGTTTAAAGATCTGTGTCGGGAATTCCCTTCTCCCGTAACAACAGCGCTCAGCAAAACCTTTTACTTGATATTTGGGTGAGCTGCGGTGCTGTGCAGCAGAAGGATTAAGCACCACTCACCCCTCGTTTCGTTCTTCTGGGCAGCAAAGCAGCTAATAACCCAACAGAAAAGGTAACCACCACTACCAGTATATAAAACAGACGAATGCTCCCTTTAAAATGATAAAAATATAAGCTAATTACACATTGCATTTCCAGACATAACTGGTTTCATACAAGCTCTTGGAATTCATGTTTACTGAAAGCAGTAACCATGCTAATATCCAAAATTTCTCAACAAATTTCCCTGGACCCTTGAATTAGGCAACACCATAAATGCATACTCTCTCAAATAGGCTTTAAATGAGCTTTTAAGAGTTGGGGGTTTTTTTTTTAAGCATTATTTTTTTAGAAACGATAACAATAAAAGCGGGAAAAACCTAATTCTTAAAAGGAAGTTTTTTCCCTCTCCGAGAGCAATGGAATGGGTCCCCAGAGCTTACTTCTTCCTGAGAAAACACTTCATGAATGATCAATGCACAGTCCAATTCCTCAATAAGCACTGAGACTTCAAACACACCCAGTATTCAGCAGCCTCTGTGACTTTGGCCTTTAAACTGTAACACTTTTTGCCTTGCCCTCCCCAGTTTCCCCAGCTTCCTTTTTTTCTGTTCTTTCTAGCAACTAGGTAGGCAAGCAGAAGCGAAATCCAAGCAGTGGGAGCAAGCTAGGGCTAATTTGCACCTTATGAATTATTCAGGCCCTCCTGATTCCTGCACCTGCACCGAGGCAGGAAGCTTGCGAGGAACAGTCATTACTCTTCTCTCGGGTTTGCGCAAGTGCGGTTACTGCTCAGACACTTTGTTCTGTAACTAAGGGCTGCAGGTCTTGTATTAAGCCGTGGAAGTGTGTGTGTGTGTGTGTGTGTGTGCGCGCGCGTGTGTGTGTGTGTGCGTGTGCGTGTGCGTGTGTGTAATAACTACACATTGTCACCCCCCCCCTCCGCTGCCCCAAACCCAAGATAATCATTCAACCCCTTCTGAGGCCAAGGAATCGTACTTTGTACCAGGCTGCTGAATTCATCTCACATAGGCTAATCTGGATCAGAGCATCAGCGGAGAAAAAAACGGATGTGTGCATGAGCTGGTCTCATCAGATATTTACACAGCTGTATTAGACTGCACGTTTAAACTTCTTCCTAGCTCAGCAGGGAGTATTTCACGTGCATCAAGTATTTCACACGCTAACTTGATCGTTAAGGTGTCCTTCTCCACAGATACACCACAAATAAATTCTCCCTCTAGTATTCTGGCTAACATCAGGGGTACTAACAGTTTAATACTATGGGAAGAGCCTGTATCGAGCTGTCGACAGGATGGATTTAACAAGCAAATGGGTCTCCTCCATCTTCATCTACTATTATCTGGCTAAACAGAACGTGACACCTAACTGCAAATCCAGATATGACCCACGAATCTAGACAGCCATTAGGAACGATTGCAGGGAGCAGATACAAACCAATTAGCACGACGAACATTTTAAGATAATGACATTTTTTTGAGTTAATATGCTAAGGCAAACAGATCTGAAAGTATTATGCAAATTCAAAGCAGCAAACACCATCTTTGCTGTATCTCATGTCCACAGTTGTACTGAATATCTTTCGGTCTTGTCCTTTATTAACATGCCATTACCAACAAGTTCTCCAGTTAAAAGATCGTCTCATTAATCCCAAGCAGCTAAGCATCATGCTTTGATTGATTCAGTAAAACAGATCTGCAGCAACTGATAATGAAACCTCTTTAATCCCCTCTTCCAAAATAACGAGTCAAACACAACCGTTAAGCATTCAGAAAGGTACAGTCAATCCTTATCAAATCTTTGCTCTTCTTCTTTCTATGCCTAAGAAATTAATTCATTTTCCTTTCAATGCAGAATGCATGACTGGTCCTCCGCTGCTCTTATCTCTTCCCTATCCAATAATAGGTACTCTGGCTCTTTTTTTAAGGTATTTTAATCGGGCATGTAAACACGTTTTATTCTTTGATGCTCTTTCATTCAGCATCATTAATCCCCAGCATGAAATCAATAGACTTAAAACATTTAATCACGTCAAAATGCAACATACAAATCCACAAATGACTTTAGCTCATCACACACACTGTATAGCTTGCATTTGGAAACCATGCCTTCCTTTTGCCATGGGAATCAGCAAACCCTAAGCTAGTCTTTCATTGAAGTAAACAGATTCTCTCTCCAAGTATCTGCCATTAGGCAAAAAAAAGGTGTTGATAAACAAAACGTGGGATTTTCTGTTTGCTCTGTCATCTTTTTTCACCCTTTGCGGTCACATTGGCAGCCTCTTGACAGTATGCATGTTTAAAAAAGTTTAAAAACAATTACAGTAACTGGCTTACAGAATGTACTGGAGGTGCAAGGGAAGGGAAAAACATATTTGCAGTTGTTTATTTTCATTTTTTAACATTGTTTCTCTGCTTGAAAAGAATGCATAAGGGACAACAATCATACCTGCTTTTTTAAAAAAAAAAAAAAGATAATTTGCTCTACCTTATATATGATTTCCAAAGCCACTAGGATACAGAAAGTGACAAGAATCTCCTTATTGAGGCAGAAATTGTGGCCGAGATGTAAAAATTAAGGACAGCCAGATCCATCCTTTGATAGGCATAAGGGCAGAAACAGGTAAACAGGGAAAAAGGAATCCTCTAGATAACGAAATAACATCTTTAATTCTACTACAATAAAAAACACTGAAAGCTTGTTCATCTGAAAGGATAACAAATAGTTTAGAAAGTGAAACATGTGGAGGAGTGTGGCAACTGGCATACTGAAACCCTAATTTGGGAGGCAGGCACCCAAAAGCCTTCCAAGGTCCATAACTGCATTCCCACCCACTGTCCCATGAACAGTCCTACCCAGCATGTCCCTAAACTCATGAGGTCCTTCACTGTCAAGCTGGAGCTTCTTCAGGCACCTACCAGAAGGCATACGTTCACACATGCTCTTTCTGGCAGGTGCCCATTTTCCACCTACAGGCAGGGCAATGTCCTGAACTTTGCCTATGTCTCGTGAAGAATCTCACAGAAGGCAGGCAGAGTTTTGATGGCGGTGGCACTGGCAACTTCTGTAGGGTTAATTTGCCCAGGGAAGGAGGGATTTTGGTTGTAGATCCTTCTTGGACAGAAGGGTTGATTCAGCATGTCCCCCATCCCAGGAATAACCTGGTTATGAGGACATGGGGTCTCCTGCATGAACATTCATGGAAGCAAGGGTACTCTGACACCAGGAATGCAAGAACCATGAGGCTGGAAGGTCGGGTAGAAAAGGGATCCTGGCTCCATACTAGAAAACTGGACACTTTGCTCGGAGAGGGGAATGGTGAAAGCTCTGTTTCAGTATCTACAGCTGTTTCTGGCCTCATGTTGCTCCAGAGAACAGAGCCTACATGCAACTCTCACAGAATCACACAGGATCACAGAATGGCAAGGGTTGGAAGGGACCTCAGGAGATCATCTAGTCCAACCCCCCTGCTAAAGCAGGGTCACCTAGAGCATGTGGCATAGGACATCATCCAGGCGGGCTTTGAATATCTCCAGAGAAGGAGACTCCACAACCCCCCTGGGCAGCCTGTTCCAGGGCTCTGTCACCCTCAGAGTGAAGAAGTTCTTCCGCATATGCAACTGAAACCTCTTATGTTTCACCATTGCCCCTTGTCCTGTCTCCAGTGATTATAATGGAGAATTCAGATGGTTGTCCTCAGAGGTCAGATCACCCTGCAAAGCTTAACCTTAACATACAGGTGGAAGTTTGTGTCCAAGTGATGGACAACTGCTGTTTGCTCAGGTGTTAAAAAAGTTTTATGAGTGTGTAACAGAGATACCACTGCCTCCAGTGTAACACAACATACTCTCACTACAGCTGAGTGAGTGAATGAAAATTTCACAGCAGGTATGACTTTACTCAAGTATCCGGAGTCTTAGTGACCTCCTGATTTTGCAGTTTTTTCTGCTGAAAGTAATGTTTATGCACTGAGCTGCATGGAAGAAAAGGTGTAGATTAGAGAATAACTTCAAATGCTTTGGTTATCCTAGATGCATTAATTTTTCATTACCTCATTTATGAAAAATAAAATTAAAAAAAAAACCCAAAACCTGAGGTAAAACTGAATTATGTAATGAAGACATTCCAAATCAGGCAAAGAGAAGATCAAGCATTTTCTTCTGGCAGCGCTCTTAATTATTACCAGTAATGTCCTATTTATTATCATCATCATTATTCTTTATCCTTTTTCTTTAAAAATGATCCAGATTTTGTCCCCAAATGTGTATTTTTTTTTTCTGTTCAATAGAGGCTAGATTCACGTACAGTTGAAAGCAATCGAAGTTTAGACATAAGAAATACATTTTTTTAAAAGCCTGTGCTCTGTAGTTACAATTTGGTTCCAGAGATGAATTGCAAGTGCAGACTTGGGCCTTACATTCCTACTGACTGAATGGGAATCCTAACATGTGAAACAGTGCACTCTGCGATGCTTATTTTCTTTTTGAACTGGTGACAAATGAGAACTACTGCTTCGAGTTAGTCTTACAAATGGCAGGAATAAAACAGAACGGTGCAAGCGTTTGTCTTTGAATAGTGGAGAGTGAAAGCAAACTAAGGTGAAAATGGTGTGTGGCAGGGTAATTCAGATCAGGAAAGTCATCCAACTCCACAGCAGCTTGACCCTAACATAGCCCTAGAGGCAGTGCTACAACTGCCAGCTAGACAGCTAGCCAAGAAGCTAGCTGAGGTGCAAGCCAAGAAGCCAGCCATGAATCCACATGCCAATGCAGGAAAGCTATATTCCAGAATTCGGCATCTGGGTCCTCCAGCTGCCAAACATCTCCCATCTGGCCAAGCCTGTGGAACGAGGTGTTAAAAAGAAGAACAGGGCTAAATTATACAAGAGCAAAAGCAGTCCCGTTTGCGAGACACCAAGGACAAAGAGGCACGTTGTGCCTGCCAACATCTGAAGCACACCTAATGTCACTTTGTCACCAGTGAAATGGTGGATCAGGGCACTTCTGGATCAGGGCCGGAAGTACGGACAAAATGCTCAACATTTTACAGGAAAAGAACAGTTTGAACTGTTCATGTATGAACTGGAGCAACAGGCCCAGCCTGTGGCCATCCATGGAGGTCAGCAGATGCAGAACATTTGTGCGGGATCAGTTTTGAGCAAAACTTACAGCTTTTAGTAGATTTCATGCGCCAAATAAAAAAAAAGGAAAGGAGCCTACAAAAAAACATTTCTTCAACATTTTGTGATCCATTCTGTTCCCCTGTCACCACAAAGAAAATCAAGTATCTAAGAATGTTTCTGTACTTTCATAAATAGAATTCCATAATTTTGAGTGTAATTTTATGGAAGAATAGCTTTCATGAAATTTAGTGGAAAAAGGTAACTTCAGTAATACAAAATTAAAAAAAAAACAACGAACTGGGCAGGCAGGAAACATCATTCACACAAAATATACACACATAGCTGTATTGAATTGTAGCAGAATCCACTTCTGACAAGCCGTTACCATTCCTGAACTGCAATAGCACCGTACTCCAAGAAGCAAGACCACCTGTGAGGAATACTCCTAGCAGTGTGAGCAGTTTTAAGTGCACCATAAGAATTCATACTTTCAAATGGTACACTGACTTAAATATTTGTCCCATTGGCCTCACTTCCACCTTTCACTCTACAGACAGGTCCACATGGCCTGAACGAGGTTTGACAGATGTGACCTTCTTGAACAAGTTGGTCCTTTATTTTAAAAAGACATAGAAGACCCTATATCTCTCTCCCAAGTTTCTGTTTTTATTAGCAGCTCTTCGCCTCACCAAAATGCTACCTTTTGGTCTTATCTCACTCCAGTCAGAGCCAACAAACTTTCAATGGTTTAGAACTGTGAATGAGATGACTTATGCCATCTTCACCTACATCTAACCATGCGTGTTGTTCAGGGGGCCTCATTAGTATGAACTCAAATTCATTGTTACAGTATGCGTAAACACTAATTAATAAGAGCAATTTTGAAAATGCTAAATATTATTGCAATTTATCTGAAATATAAATTTATTTTAGAAATACAACATTTTGGGAGACTAGTAGGCTCTTCAGAATAATTTCTGAAGTTGCACTGATAATTTCGAATCAGATCAAAGAAAATTCTAAGGATTTTTAAAAAATAAATGTATCATCTCAATTTCATACCCAAGGAAACCTTAAAAGCTTTGTATTGGCTTTAACAGAGAAATTGCTGCTGCTGCTACTTTGAAAATGTTTTGAGTAATAAGATCCTGCAAATTTTTAATATAAATATACCAGTTGTAATGCAATTAACTGCAAATTGGAGATAGGAGTAGATTTGAGGAACGATTTCTGTATTTGACTACTCATTAGCAATTTGAAAGTGTAATTGCTCTTAAACATGCCGTCTTCTTAATTTTATTACGAAGCTGAGCTCTACTTATAAATGTGAAGAACTAGAGTTATCCTGCAATGTATTTGCTTATACTGAACGTGTGAAGTTGTTTTTCCTCCTGCACTCTGCAGACAGAGGGTTCACGGATTACTAAGAGTAGATAAAGCAGAGAGTTGATGGGTTTATACTTGTCACACGATGAACACAACTCCACAAGAATGTTTTCAGGGGCCCACAAAACAAACAAAAGAACGGGGCGGGGGGGGGGGGGCAAACAAGCAAGCAAGCACACTGAGAGTGGACATTTCATTGCATGCTATTTTAAAACCCAATAAAACAACAGCAACAAATCCAACAAAAACAGGAACCCTATCAGTGTTGGTACATCCCTTCAGTGATATGACATCATTTCTACGCGGGAAAGTGAGGTGAACCTGAGGCACCTAATGGCATCACAACAGACACTGAAACCTCGCAGTCATACACCCCACCCCAGATTTGTATATAAACTCTGCACTCTAAAGCAGGGCATCTACTAGGCACATTACAGAGCAAGGTTTTAAAATTTTGTCCTCCTTGAAAAAAAGGCAAGGAGACGTTTGCAAAGACCTCTTCCTACAGTTTACAGCTTTGCTTGTCAACTGTTTCATGGTAACTGGCAATGACCCATTATAACACAAGTTACGTTGAGTCACGTTAACTTTGTTACTCAATTTCAGTAGACTATTTTGAACATTTTAAACTGCATTATGAAACATCAGACAGGATTTTTTTTTCTTTCTACTCTCCTATTTTAGTCATTGGGATTTGGAAAAAAAAAATTCAGCTTTCCCATGATGCACACCACCACCCTTCCCAGCCCCAAAATATAAAAAGCAATAGCAAAAATCCGTGCCCAGCCCCGCATATCCCCCAGCCATGACATAAAAAGTAAGCTGAAAAGCACTGCTACTAGACTTTGTCAATAAAACAGAACATTATATAATACACAATAAAATGCTTCATACCTGGAGTTGAAAAAACGAAAAGGGTTAACAGCTGACCTGGCACAGCCCCACATGCTCTCTCTGGAAATTGAACACAGACAATTAGGAATTTTAAGTTACCCCAAACAATTGCAGGGGATTTAGACAAGCTTGAGGAACACTTACTGCAAAGTAAGCACATAGCCTCAGTGTGGAAGGGACTTTAGGATTTTCCCATTCACTTAAAACTCCTTCTTAAACTGAAATTGCTCTGTAAAGGTTGCAGCTAATGCTAAGCAAGTCATTAGGAGCTCTGCCATTAATTTGCATGGGAGCAGAGTCAAAGCTTAAGGGCCCAGGTGTCACTTAGTGGTAATTCTGGATCATGGTGGATCATATTTTCTCATTAAAAAATAATCAGTGACCAAGAGGAAAACATTAATGAGAATCTAGAGCAGGCAGACATTGCACAAGGAGGAAATAGAGGCTGGAGTGAACGTTCGCTCCCAGAATTCTGCTGCTTAAGTAATATTATTCCCAACATGTCACTGAAAAACCTAGCCTTTAACACTTTTTACTCAAAACTGAGACTCCAGGGGAAATAAATAAACTTCTAGAATATTATTTGGAATACTGAACAACACAAATATACAATGTCAGAGCTGTATAAACTCCTGTGTTGGGATATGGACTATGCAGAATGTTCCTTTTCACTGACAAAATTCTGACCTACTACTGCATGTGCTCAAACAAGAAGCATCATACAGCTGGCTTTTGGAAACAGTTCCACCACGTTAGGGAAAAAAAAAAAAGAAAAACCTGTAGAAAGCCAAGTCCATGAATAACCCCCTTCAGTCTTTCTCTCTGTGGTTTAGACCTCAAATGTACCATGAAATTAGTCTGAGGCCAACGCCCAAGAAACTAGCAAAAATATTAGAATAACAACGTGAATCATAAAAATGTTCTAGCACACTAGCAGTTGAATGCATTTGCACTGGAAACATTTGGGATCCTTTATAATGCACAGTTAAAATAGCCAGGTTGGCACACTAATTGTTGAAAGTGAAAAGGAAATTTTCAAAGCAACTTCTCTTGACTTACATAATTGCACTTTCCATTGGCCCATGGAAACCTACAAATAATCTATTTTCTCCAGAGATTTTTCATTGCATCTTTTGAACCTCTCACATTTGCTTGCTTTAAGTATAGAGTAAATATTGGTCTTTACTGTTTGCTTGGTTTTGCCATTTATTAAATGTTAAATTTCTGATAATGACAGAAATCTGCTATGAAGATGACAAAATGACGTAAAGAATTTTCAAAGTGTAAGTTATTACCTCTGTCACAGCCTGACACTATTTTTTTCCACCCTCTTTTTCCACTGTGCGAGTTGAGTATCTTCCTTCTTCAGAAACATATCTCAGGTACCTGTCCCATGGTACCACTGGGTACAGATTTTATTTCACAGTTGCATCAGTACCTAATCTAAGGGCACTGGGACAAAATCTTCCCTACCCCATCAGCCCTCGACTGAAATCAATGTGCACTGGGAAAACTGCAACTGGAAACCATAGTATTGACCGTTCTCTCCCTTGTCAATTAATTTATAATGATCTCTGTCTTATTGGAAAAATATTTATTCCTACAGCTGATAAAAACAGCGATACATTACCCAGAAGTCATGACTCTGCATTTTGTGCACTTCTTTTCATAAAGGTCCCTTTTTAACATCTAAGCAATGGGGCAGGCAAAAATACAGTTGGTGAGTGATGATAAGTATTTGCATGCTGAGTTTTTATCAGTGGGAAATTTAGCAGACAACCAAACCTCTGGTTAGAACCTACAGTATCCAGGCACTGAAGCAAAAGACACCCAGACATCCTCCACCCAACCTCACAGACACCTAGAACTTACTATGTTCCTCTCCGTTTTGCCTGAAAGCCAAATGGCTGTGGGCCTCCCACCCAGCCTCTGTTCTGATCCAGAAACCATGGGGAGAAATGCCCAGTCCTTGCCTCTGGGGCTTGAACCTTATTCTGTGCTATGAAAATGGCTAAAACACACCTGACAACACGGATTCAGCATAAAAGGGATCTGTAATAGTCATTTCCCAATCCAAAATACAAGTGTAGGAGGAAAATGAAGAGGAAAAGGATGTTGTAGGACCACTCCTGGCTATCTTTTGCATCCTAGCCTTGCGTTCCGGAATTGGCAAACATAGGTATCTGGCTTGCTGAGTCAGTGCCCTAACCACTAGGTTTTTATGCCAGATGTGGGTGGCTGCACCACTGCTGCTGCTGGCCACCACATTTATAAACAGAGTGAAGGCTGGTAAGAATAAGGCAGCACGCTCTGGGTTTTAAGACAGGCAGGAGTAGGTAAGCTCAGAACAAAGAACTTGTTCTCTTTTTTTCCACAAAGAGAAGTTGGGAACCGGTTATTTTTTTTTTCCCCAAACTCTATTTTAATCAACAACTACAGGTCAGAAGCCCAACCTCCAAAGAGAGCAGAGATGACTCATAGCCAAGTACCTAGCAGGTACAGGGAGCCACCTCTAGCAAGCTGGTTGCTCAGCCCACAGAGCTTCAGAGCATTTAAGTCTGCATGGACTGTACTGTGGGAGTGCTGATGCCTTGTGTAGGTGCTCTGAAACACTGCGGGAGCCAATCCCCTATTTTATAACCTCACAACGCCTCCACCAGACCTCTCCCAAACAAGGCAAACTGCACCTCGTCTCAGGTGCCCATGCTGTTATGGTTCATCTTGGTTCTGGGTACCTGCAGTATTTCACGCATGTTGCGAGCGTACGGGGATAGCGGTACCTCTATGCCATGCAGCGTACTGACACGGATGTACCTGTTACAGAACTGCATGTACTAGGTAGTTCCTCTCAAGCAAGAGGAAAAACACATTTTCTTTTGGCTATGCCTTAGTAGTGGCTAAGAATCTCAGAAATGACGTGGTGCTACAGACAGCAAGTAGTTTGGAAGTGGAAATATTGAGTGCAAAGGGAATCAACCTGTTCAGCTGAGTAAATAATTTTCAGCAAATAATTAATTTATTATACAACATAATCTCGTTACTCTGCTTTTGAAACTTTTATGACTGAGATTTCAGTCACTACTCCAGTTCCTCCTGTGAACTTATTTATAAATGGTTTGACTCTTTGGCCCTGATAAGCCACTGATCACATAAACAGCAATGGCCATCAGAGAAACACCATGGTGACTTCTATGTGAAGCGATCTGTCTATCTGACAGCACTGTGTGTCCCTGATTTATCACGCAGTATCCCAGCCCTATGCTAAATATTGTATTTTTAATGCAAATAATTGAGGGAGATATTTTGACAAGACTGAAACTCCTGCTGACTTTTAACAAGTACATAAATGCAAGTGTTTCTTTTCGTGCCTGCCGGCAGCTTCTGATCAATTCCAGGTTATTTCATTTTTCAGGCTCTGTTTGCAATGCTGGAGATTTCTGCCAGCCGCAGATACTGTAGGCAGGCCTTAGGATGAGCACTTTTTAGGGCAGCCTCTGACCTCAGTACCTGTTCCACGCTGCCTGAGCTTAGCGATAGATGCTAGGCAAGAGTGGCCTGCCATCGCTGCCTCCTCTGACCCACCCTGGTCTCTGCCTTCCTCAGTTTTTGTATTTCCTTGCACCATTGCACCCTGTGGCAACTCAGTATATCCCAGAAGGGTAAATAAATAAAAACATGACCCAAAACTTCGTTCCTGACACATCTTTTGTTTGTCACAGCTATAACAATGAAGGTGCTCAGAAACCTGTGACTATCATGTCTTCTGACACACCTCAGTATTAGATGCTATTATTTCAGCCACTGCGTTGCTTTACTCCTTGTTTCAGCCTTCAGTTCCTTTCATTTCGGCTAGAGTAACTTCATACATGTGGCGGCTATAGGCTCCAATTATCTTTTTCTTGATGTGTCCAAAATAGCAACACTCATGTCCTCAGTCACATAGACAAGGAGAACGACGCCTCCTTGGCACATGGGCTTAGCACAAAAAAACTCTTCCACATCCATCATCCAGGAACTTCCTTTTACTCCTCTTTATCTCCAGCCTAAAAAGAACTTGCTGCGAGAAATGAGGTTGCCGTGGAGTCGCTACTAGTGAAGGAAAATTGAACAAACAGAGGGGAAAACCTAGCACAATTTTTCCCATTGTACAGGAAAAAGGAAGAAAAAATGTAGTGTGTTTTTTATTTAGATCCCTGTATTCACATGCTAACTCAATTATGCCTTGCTAAACAGTGTTCCACTCTTAATAGTGCCCTTCTTTGCATGCAGTTTACATACTTGTGACCTACACAACTTATTTCGTGGTTTTGCATGCATTGATCTAAACACTCAGGAAACGTTTCTCCATAAATCAGTATAAGCACTGCTATTAAAATTTAATTGTACTGCATGTTTGTCTGTCACAAAATCACAGGAACAGCCTTATGGAATAGGAAAGATAAAAACTTATCTGATCTAGATAATGAAAAAAGAAGTAATTTTGGCTCAAGTGACAGCAGAGGACAATGCTCTTTCTTTTTCTTATCAGTAAGTCAAGGTAGCAGTTCACTGAGGTAGTTTTATTGTGGCTTTTTCTGGCAGTGTTCTGCTGTCTAATCTGCACTGATGAATATTTGCTACAGCTCTGAATTTCTTCATGCACACAGATCTGCGTCTGCTTAATGCACACAGCTCTGCCTCTGCTGTCTGTGCTGATTTAGAAAGAAAAAACAGAAAAAGCTGAATAACGAATCACTGGGGAAACAGATGCCAAATAGGTGTACAAACTGCTAACTGGGTAGCAGTAATGCATAATGTTATTTATAATTCATTCTTCGGTGTCATGCTCTTCAAGCAATTACACAATGCCTGCCTCCCTATCAATAAAATGCATTTCACATACCTTACCACTAATGACTCAAGCTTCACCCTGGAGCAACACATTGTAGTGGATTAAGCATGGGACTAGGAGGCAGACATTCCTGATCCCAGCTCATCCTCTGCTTCGCTGCATGGCCTTCAGCAAGGCACTAACCTGAGGATAATTATAATATTTGAACACACAGGGGACCTGCACAATTTAAGGAGTTAATGTTTGCGAAGCACTCCAAAGATAAAAAGTGCTATATGAACTATAATCATACACTATTGTTTTAGGGCATTGTATTCCAAAGCACATTTGTGTAAATATGCTTAGTAATGTAAAATCCCAATAATGGCAAAGTTTGATAACTACCTTGAAATGACTGGCACTTCCTAGACAAAAATTTAAATGAATTAACAAATTGAATCTGTTTTTGAGAAGATAGTTATATGAGACAATTCAATGTAGACACTGAACTGAAGCTGGGAAACAAGACCTTTGAAAGTTTGCTTGTGATGGGTAAAGGTAATGAGAGAGACATACAGAAAGGTATCTATGAACCCTACATATTTACAGATACCTCTCTTGCTGTACCATGCTGGTCCCCAAAATAGCCTAAGTGTTGAGTTACTTTTTTTCTTTTTAGCATCCAGACTTCTGTTACAGTTTTAAGATTAATCGTTAGATCCAATGAAGTTAATGGTAAAACTCCTCTGGATTTTAGCAGAGCCAGGACTCCTTGGTTCTTCCAGCTTATTGTGCACTTAATTTAAATATTTCTCTTAACAGGAAAATATTACTCCTAGCAATGGTGTGATAACATATGTATTGAAGAGCAATGTCTAGCACTTCAAAGTGATTCAAAAGAATATGCCAGGTATCTGAATGGCAATGTGTCCTTGCGCTAGGTTCATCTACTCAACAGTCACGGTAACTTACTGTTATAGGGGAGACGGGAAAACATAATCTGGTGTAGACCAAGTTAAAAGCACTTTTATTTTCAAATTAGCTTTCTTCAGGGAACAATTTGACAATATCCCTATCTCCTAACACACTGTAATTTAAGCACTACCATCCTTTCAAAGCAGGCAGCGATGTCAATTTCTTTGTAGAAGCTGCTTTTGATTTACAGTTGCCGTCCACCTGGCACTTGTTCCTAATGATCGCTGGCTGATGGGAAATCTGTTATCCTGGCAAAAGTCTCTGGGACATATACCAGCAAATTTCCACACCAAAAATCCTAGAATCTCTGTGCATGCACAAAATAGCATCCTTTGATTTTACTGCCCAACTGTCAATTTATTAAACTTTTTTTTTTGTTAAATATCACATATGCAAAAAAAAAAAAAAGAACCTTTTAAGAATAGTGTATGTCCATTTTGATTACTGAAACCGAAGGCTCACAGTTAGTGCCTAAAGGGCAATTCCCAAAGGTATACAGGGCTTTCAAGCTCTTGCAGTAGAAGTCCTCAGCAGAGCTTTAGGCACATTCATTTTTACATACAAACAGAGGATTCTAAGAATTTAAATTCTACTAGAAGAAAGTTTGTAAAGTGCCATAAAAATACACTGTAGAAGAAGTCAGTACTTCTTTAGCAAGTTATCTGAACCACAGGTAGGTAGGAGAAATCACCCCTATAGTAGTTGCGTAGGCCCAAAGTATAGAGGTACTGGTTTAGTTTCTTGCTGAGTCACAGACTTCCAGCATGGCCTTAGGAAATCATGTAAAGGGGGATTCCTCATATATTACTTCAGCAATGTTAAGGTTTACCACTCTCCCTAAGCCATTTGTCCAGGCTCCTTTATGAACATTGTGGAAGTCAGGCACCTCCAAAAGGCAGATGATCACAGCTGATGAGATGATTGGACCTAGAAGCATGCACGTCTCTCTACCGAGGAAATCCAAAACACTTGAGCCTAACTTTTAGATAGATTACATTGTGAGAAATGAACCTTGATGCAAGGATATGTCCAAACTGGACAGGCCAGTACTGCCCAGAGGTTCCCTAAGCTAGCTGAGACACAGCACACCTCTGCCAGCTCAATGGTGCCCGTGGGTCATTAGCTAACTTCCGACTCAGCAATACTCTTCACTGCAGAAACCTTTTGTTTTCTGCCACAGGATATATATCTGACAAAAAAACCCAACAAACCAAACCAAAACTAGAACAGAAACATCCCTGAAATAACGACACAGTGGGGACATCAACCACAATACAGATGATCGCCTGCCTTACAGGGCTCTATGCCACCAGTGTCTTTCCCTTACCTATCAGCACACACACACCTCTCTTTTAATGTTTAATAAGTCAGTTCAGCTTGTAGAGTGACTCTCAAGGAGACTGAGGAGAAGCCCCACGTCATAACACTTTGTGGGGACGTGGGAGGCCCATAGGCAGTTCTGCTTTCTGAGTCTGGGGTCCAATTTCCCCCCTCAGGAGTGTTACAGCAACCGTGCGATCTTCTGCTCTAAAGCCTTACTGCAATGGAAAAATGCATCCCAAACTTGGGAAACCTTCATGAGAAAAGTAAAATTGAAACTCATGTATTCCCGCAATTTTGTTTCAGACAAATTAGCATTCTCCAGTGAAAAAAAAAATGCTTTATTGAGAAATTCTGGACCAGCACTAGTCAGTTCTCCATCTGTAAAATCACCATCCACTTGTGTGCCAGTTTTAAAATGAGCATTTGTTCACGGAGGGCGGATGTACCGGAGGAGAGGGAAGCAAAGTTCACACAAGTACTGCCAAAACACCCTCGCTTATGTTTCTTGGAGACTCAGGACAAAGTATTTTGTCTGTAACTAGAAGAAAAGACTGAGGTGAAAGTTCCCTGTAATGAATAGCACAATGAGAGTAATGACTGCAGCTGAAGCAGGAAAACAGACAATATCGGTGCAGAAAATGAATGTTTGATGGGAACATAGTTATAAACCTCAAAAGAGATAAAAATCAGCCACAGAAGTTGATTTACATTGAAGAAGAGGAGGGAGAAAAAAAGAGATCTAAGGATAAAAATTCAGACTTGAAAGATACCTATCAATTTAAGAGAGTACCTTGGTACCGTGGCTATGCTATCTGTCTGCTGTGGAATTTCTTTTTTTGCTAGTGCAGTACCCAAAACTATCTTCCACTGTATTGCAATAATAAAAGCCAGCAGAATTTAAAAATTAAGTAAGACGATCACATTAGTATCAATGTATCAATCACATAACGTTAGCCAGAGAGAATGGGGGTAGGGTCAAAGCCCCTGATCTCATTTTCATACAAGCACTCAGCAGCACCCAGCTCAGTGCAAAGAAGGGTTCACGCTAAAGGTCACCACAGTCACATCCAAATGACAAATCACATTTCTATGAATTAACTGCATCTCTAACTACAAGTATTCAGGATTTCCTCCCAGAATTTTCTGTCTCTCCATCATCCCCAAAAAACAAGAAGCTATGTTAAGCATAATCAGTTTATATGCACAGCCCATCTTCTTGACATTATTTGAAAGAAAAAATGGTTTTGTCCTACACCTGCCTACACCCCCTAAGGAGAAAAAAAATCTAGAGAGAGAAGGAGGAATTTCTGTGTTTTTACCGATACACTGATTGAAAGTTCATGCTAAAAATCACGCTTCGCCTCTCCCGCTTCTGCCCTCAGCCTCTGCAAGAAGGAGATCTTATGTCATGTGTGTTCAGAGAGAGAGAGCTGCATGCTGTAAAGCAATGTATTTTACTGCGCAGGTATGCAGGGAAAGGAGGAGATGAATGCCCCGTTCTGGGTTGGCATTACTATGTACCACGGAGATGGCTCCTGAGCCCCGCTGCATCAGGGCTACCCGAGGGATGGAAGGGCTGCCAGGCTGAGGGAACAGCACGCTGCGTCCAAGGGGGACCCTTAAAAAGTTTTACTGGTCTACTAGGGCTTGACTTAATGCCTTCTCTTCCCTTGGCTTCGTAAAGATTTCTAGAGCGTATCTGAGATCTGACCCTGAATATACGATGCTATTCTTGCTGTGTAATAAGCATCAGTGGTGTCAGGCATATAGAGGCAAAATATGCTCTTTGTTAGAGCACTACACGTCAAAATGAGTTTGTAAAACACGCTACAAAAAGGATGAAATGCTGCTTACAATGCAAGCCCACTGAAATCTACATATTGCTGCAATATTTATTATCAGCCAGAGCATATTATCTGAGATTCATAAATTATGCTTAGTCTGTATTATGGTAAGGCATAGCAACAGCCATAAAGCAGCACTGTCACATAAAGAAATTTCACCAAAGGACCCTGCTTGAAATAATGACTTTGTTTATCTATAACTTTACATTATTGATTGGGTTTGCTGAACTGAAGAGGGACTATGAAATCACTCCAAAAGAACTACTGAGGAGTCTGGAAGCTCAGCCAATATAAAGCTAGCGGCAAGAAGGCAATTTCCCTAAGAAGAAAATAGTTGTACTTAGTTATTTTACAAATATGCAAGCAAATTACATTTTGTTTAACTAATTCTGAACATGTGGCTCTTAGTGTCTGATGGTCACAATTTTTACTGGCAAGAATTGTTTTGTTGTAAGACTATAGCGGACCTTAAACAAACCAGCCACACAGGAGGATGCCTTCCAGTTTCAGAGGATGTGAAAAGCAAAGCTTTCACATAGGCATTCCAGACTGTCCTACGACCCAGCCACGTAAGGGTAATTTCCAAGACAACAAGCTTAAAAATGGACGTATTAAAAAACCAGTTCCTCCCCAAACACTGACTACTTGATTTCCTTCAGCTCGCGGTTAAAACCTTGGCACTGCTAACCCCACCTGGCAGATTTAGATCCAAGGGAAGATGTCGGAGCATTCAGTACCGTCACGTCACTCCCAGCTTCTGGCACGCTGACTGCCCCAGTCAGGCGCCGTGGATTGCCTTACCCTCACCTCACACTAGAGATCTGCAGTGCTGACACGTGTGTCCCAGGCAGCTGTCTGCACCGCCTGCAGTCAATGGAGAGGAACAGGCGCTCATGGGCTTGTCTCTCTCTCTCCCTAAATTAGATAGCTAGAATAGGTCAAAAGAATTACCGCCTGGACACACCAACTGCTACCCGGCCTGTATGCAGGGAGGCGAGATAACTAGCTCGGATGCAGAAACCTATGTTGCAGATGTCTAACTATGCAAGACGAATCCTGAGCCCCACGGACAGCACAGAGGGAAAGTCAGGAGCCTCGCCAAGGCATGCCCCACAGACCTACGCACTGCGTGAGGGGCTGCACAGCACCAACCCAAAGCAAATACCTACCACAGGGTATTTGAAATCCCTTTCTGCTCCTGGAGAACAGGTGGCAATAGGCAAATATATATACACATATATATATATTTATAATCCTTATGCAGGATAATTTAAAATGTGTCTGAAAACCAACCAGAAAAAGGTCAACTGTTGCCTCGCACTTGCCACCAGCATATACAAACTAGGCTTGCTATTTTGTTTAACGAAGACTGCACAACAGCAATCTGGTATTGAAGGAAAGGATGCTGCCATCCCTTTGGGGATGCCATGCTGTACTTCCCAGCCAGTATCTCACAAGAAGAGAAGACTCTCTCTCTCAGCAAGAAGTTATTTGTTGTTGTTATTACCTGTATAACTATTCACAAGAACGATCTTACAAGCTCACTTAAGAAGGAACACACTCTATGGGACAGTCCTCTAGACTCTGAGGTCCAGCCCACCTCACTCAGGCGCTTGGCTTAGACCTACGCTTTACTGCCTACTGAAGCAGTCTTTCTATGCATGCCCCTACGCTGCCCGGTTATTCAGCAGAACAGTAGGTGCCTTTCCACGTCCTCAGAGGAAACTCCTGTCTGCTAAGTTTAGACGCTGAAATTGAGCACACAGGATCTCCCTTTGGAAGGCTTCAAAGGCACTTTCCTCTCTGCAACAAGGGTACGTAGAATGCGGGCTTTTATTATCAGTGGACTGCTTTGCTAAACATCTAATATTAAGGTACATGTTAGATGCCTAAATTAAGAGTAAGGCTAGCCTGTAAGGCACTGTATTATAGACCAAGAAATAAATGGATTGAGTGGAGTCAGTATAACATCCTAACATCTCTTTTCAGCTCAGCAGCTGTATGTGTAGTGTCTGTGACAGAATGAAGTAAAAAAGAAGACAAATTGCAGATCACAGTCAAATTAGATTTTCCTAATGGGGCTTTTGAAATAAACTAACAGATTACTGTTTAAATAAAACCTGTAACGAGGATGAGTTGATGTTATATTATTAAATTTCTTAATTTAATTCTTAAGCTCCAGAGCCAGCCAAGTAAAATTCAACACATTTACCTTCACAAACTGTGGAATGCATTACGGAAAAGCTAAAAAAGCTTTTCATGGTTTGACCAATTCTCTTAAGTGTTCAAGCAATATCAATCACAGAGAATAGTATCTGCCTGCCAGTCAGTCATATGTTAGAAGTATTTGCTAACACCCCATGCTTCCTCTTTTCATTAATTAGACAGAACCATTTAGTGCAAAGTCATGATGGGTTGTTTTATTTTTCTGGCTTCTTATGTGTGCTATAAACTGAGAAAAAAATACTTAGCACTTCAGGGCCTGGTGTTGGAACTAGCAAATTCAAAATATGTGTGAGGCCTGTCTATCAAGCAATAGTGTCACTGGTGAAGAAACCTTCCCTTCCTTTATCACCATCGGAAGGGGAACATGTTAACTACAGTCAGAGCCAATGCCTTGCCTTGCCCATAGAGAACTCCATCTCTGCTTGAGGGGAATACAGGGTTGAGGTTACTCCGCTTGACTAGAAAATGAATTAGTGGGTGTCTGGTGAAACCCCCCCAAAAGTAGTTCCCCCTCAAACATGGCTTAGTTTCCTCTAAGCAAATAGGACACTGCTTTGTAAATGTCAGCACTTTTGGCTACTGATGGCCAGGAAAACAAAGCAAAACTAAGTACTTTTAGATGAGACCTTTAAAATGCATCAATAATAAATTATATAATAACAAAGTCTAATGGCCTTTATTATACACCTTCCCATTTAATAACACCCAGAATGCCCATATTTTGAATCTCTCAGATAAAGTAATGTGTTTTGTGGGTCTAGCACAGGCTTCAGTGCCTGGAGGCTCTAGTTCTATTTCCAGATCTGCTTCAGACCTACAGGGTGACCTTTACGCATAACCTCATTTTCCTCACCTATAAAATGGGGATATTAATACTTATTTACTTCACAGTTGGTTCCCTTCCAGCTGCTACAGTGACTGAGCAAGCTCATGTATCTACAGAAATGCTAATGTTCATGATAAACTTTTTTTTTTAAACAAGCGATACAGACACTACATTAAGAAATTATTTGTCCATCCAGTGAGTAAAAGTACACAGAAAAATAACTGCAATAGAAAAACTGTTCAAAGCCACTTGCTAATTTCTTTTCAATGACACTGTCCTTCAGGGGAAATGTAGGTAGTTCCTATTTGACAGCAGCTATAAGAAACTTCTTGATGCTGCTTTCAATCAAGAAAAATTTTCATGGTTTTGGAGTGAAAGTCTAACCTTTGGAGAGGATATAAAAACACTGCAAGCTTTGCAAGCAAGTACAGGGGGAGAAACGATTTCATTTTGAAACTTTACCTAGTAATGAGGACGGAGAGAAAGAAAGGAAGAGAAAATCAGAGAGAGACGAGAGATTCATCCATCGCTTCCTAAAGGGAACGAAGCTACACGGAAGAGATGCTGGCAGGTATGCCAGCCTGCAGCTGGGGGGATACCCCTGCGGCCACCGAGGGCCAGTGCCTCCATCGGTCAGGGAGCACCTCGGCAATGCTCATCTCGCTCTGGGAATGTGATACTTACTCTTGTACTGCTCTGGCTATGGAGAGCGCTGTAGATCCAGTTTCATTAACGCTATCTAAGGTCACATTTGGCAGGTCGTCATCATCACTGTCACTTTTAATTTGTCTGGGAGATAGGCCTCGGGGGTCCATTTGTGCTGGAAAGAGACATATAATGGATTAATATGAGCGTGCTGAAATTAATCTCGTCCCAGAACAACATCAGGGTGCACAACACATCCGCTTGCTCGGGCCGGATGGCACCGCTTGTCCTGAGCTTCCCAAACGGGGTGATGGATTCGCGAAAGGCACCTAGCGCAAGCATTTCCAGCAGCATGCAGGCGTGCGAGCACACACAGGCTACACCAATGCATTTGGCAGACCTGAAATAAAACTGCATATATAATATTAATCAAAAACTCAGTTTACCCTCAAGTTATTTATTCTGGATGTCTTCAGAAAGCGAAGAGAAAGGGCTATGTCCGCTTCGCACAATGCAGCACACTCGAGAGTAAATTCTACAGCAAAACTTCTTTGATTTCGACTGTCCGTCATGAGATACCAGGCTGGGACCCACGTCACTCCAGTTAACTAAAAGTTAGGTGTCAAAAACCCCTCAGTTGTACTGATTTCTGACTCAATTCAACACCAGTGTCAACCTCTGAAGGAGCCTTCCCTCCACATTACACGTGGCAAACCTGCTGCACGTAGCTTCACACAGGCAACTAACGTCCTGGCGACTGGCGCCGGGCAGGCTTAGGCGGATTTTTTGGAAAAGCCACAGAGCCTCAGGTCTTAGGAACAGCCAAAGATCAGGAACCGCAGGGCTGTTTTGTCCACCCACAGCTTTTAGTATCCATACTGCACGGTGATGCGCTGGGCGCAGGTGCCCGGGCACCGGCAGCGGGGGCCTCTGCGGGGAGAGGCCAGGGCTGCCCCGTGCCGGACACAGCCGGTTCCAGCCGGCTCCAGCCGACCCAATGCAGGGCATGGCTGAGCCCCTCAGCCAAGGTGGTGGCACCTCGGGCAAAACGTATTTAAGAAAGGGGAAAAAAGAAAAGCCATGCAGGCAGAGCGAGGAAGAAAGTGTGAAACACAGCCCCGCAGACACCATGGTGAGAGGGGAAGGAGGGGAGGACGTGCTGCTCCATGGTGGAGCAGAGACTCCCCATCACCTGAAGAGACCATGGTGGAGCAAGGGAAAGGCATGAGGAGGAAGGAACAGCAGAGAGGAGCCCTTATAGACTGACCACAGCTCACGCACCCCATCCCCCTGAATGAAGGAGTGAAGCGAAGCCCGGGAAGAAGGGGGCGGGGGTGGCTAATCTACTTTTAACTGGCAATAAATTAAATTCAGTTTCCCCAAGTGTGATGGTTTGACCTTGGCTGGATGCCAGGTGCCACCAAGCCGCTCTATCACCCCCCTCTTCAGCAGGACAGGCGGGGAGAAAACGAGATGGAAAAGAAGAAAACTCGTAGGTCAAGCTAAAGGCTGTTTAATAAAAGCAAAAGCAAAGGCTGTGCACGGTAGCAAAAAGAAAACAAAGATTTTATTTTCTACTTCCCATTAGCAGGCCATGTCCAGCCACTTCCCAGGAAGCAGGGCTTCAGTACGCATAGCATTTGCTCCAGAAGACAAAAGTTGTAAAAAACTAATGGCCCCCCTTCCTCCTCCTTTCCCTTAGCTTTTATCTGAGCAGACATGATATGGTATGGAATGTCTCTTTGGTCAGTTTGGGTCAGGTGTCTTGGCTATGTCCCCTCCCAACATCTTGCCCCCTCCCAGCCCACTGGTGATGGTGGGGAATGTTGGAGACAGCCTTGATGCTGTTGGAGCACTGCTCAGCAGTAGCCAAACCCCTGGTGTGTTATCAACACCTTTCTACATACCACCAGAAAGCACAGCTCTGTGAGGGTTGCTATGAGGAAAATTAACTCCATCTCAGCCAGACCCAATGCTCCAAGTCAAGTCTGTTTTGCCCGTGACAGTAATTGGTGAGTGATGACCCTGTCTTAATCTCAACCCATCTTATTTCCTCTCCCTGTCCCATTGAGGAGAGAGAGTGTGAGAGCAGCTGGGTGGGCGTCTGGCAGCCGGCCAAGGTCAACCCACCAGAGTTGCATTTTGTGCCAAAAAGAGATGGGAAAGGAGTGGAGAGCAGAAAGGTAGACTACCTGCCTTCCCTCTTATCCTGGCTGCTGCCCTCCCAAGGGAAGTAAGCACAACCCACATATGGGCAGGAGGAGGAAATCGTGAGATGGGTGTGAGGGGGACTATGAGGCATGAGTGTGATCTGGGACAGTCCTGAGAGGAACTGGGGGTTGCATGTATCAGGGGACAGCCCCAAAGACAAACTTCGGAGGTGATGTAAAGAACGAGACATTCCTTCTCACCCATGAAATACCACGTAGGATTAGTAAGTGCTGAGAGACACCGAAAGCAGCTGGATTAGAGAGCAAAACTGGAGAGATGTCTGACCCTGCAAGGGAGGAGTGGGAAGACAGGCAAAGAAATATATTTAAATACATGTTTGCTTTGTTTGGCCAGGTGAAATAGGAGAATCCAAGTTTATTTATTTAAAAAGCTAACTGTTGAGTTTGTTAGCTTGTGCTCTCCTGTATTGCGGTGTCAGAGATAGGACAATTTATGGGTCTTGCGACGTGCTTTTCAAGAAAGGTAGCTATCATTCCTACTCAGCTCAGGCTAACCACAGCCCTGGACAACAGGCATCAAAGGCTCCCTTTAGAGATCATGAACAGTTCAGCAGGCCTGCGGCTAGACAGCAGCTCCAAAAGTCGCAATTAAATTTCCCATTTTGCCATGTTTCTTATGTTACTGTGTTCACTTACTCTAGAAAATGGACTGAGTTACAGTAAAGAATGGGAGGGCTGTAGATACTCCAGGAGCTGTGCAGCCATAAAAGTAGCACTGATGGATAGCTGGGCTCTCAACAAGAAAGCCCCCCCCCAAAAAATGAGTGATGACTCGAGAGAAAGTTGGTCTTAAATTTTAATTTATGTCTTAGCTGTGAACCACCTCTGAGTAAAAGAACATTGAGCGATTATAACTACCCTTCAGCTGCATTTTTTTTTTTATGTTAAAGAACTTAATAAAGAAAATACTATTAAAATATATTCAGTAAGCTGATGCAACAGCCCCTTCGGAAGCACAATGCATTTACAGACGCACAGTGTGACTTCTACTAGCTTTCTACTAGCACAATTTAGATGCCTCAGTAATACTGGCTACATCTGGCCTGATTATTATATCTTCATGTGTGCTAAAGAAAACACCTTTTGCTCATCAAAGCAAAGACTGTTGACAATGACCTACATGAAGCAAACATACAGCAACTTAGAAATTGTTCAAAATACTGAATTGTTTTCGGCAGAATGAGCACCATTCTGATTGTGCTTCTTAAAATCACGACTTACACATGATGGTATTCAATGCGTACCTGAGCATTAGGGATAATCTAGTATTTGATTTAAGAGCAACAGAACCATCAAGTCAGCTGATTTAGCCCCAGGAAAATATTTGGAAAGAAGTGCTATTTCTGAGGATGTCTTGTTCCCTAATGTTCCTTCTTAAAAGCAACTTTAAGTGTGAGTTTATTATTACTTATTCCATTACTTCTTCAGTTTTTCTTAAAGTGAATCTCAGTACAAGAAGCTGTATGTTTTTATCTGCCCAAGACTTAAATGCTGCTATATGTGACGCTTTTGTGAAAGCTAGTATTTGTAAATAAAATTAAAATGGTAACAAAAACCTATGTATGAGATACTTTGTATTAATGGTGGTTTCATCTGATTTATACTACAGCAAAAGTTTTAAGTGGCTAGCTCAGAAACTTCCTTAATGTTTAAACCTAAGCCAAACTTGAAATCATGAAAGTTGTTACATAATTTAGTCTGTAATGCAGTTATTATACACAAATTTCGATTACTTAAGCATGAATATACCTACATAAAAAGAGACAGTATAAATGTGTATGAAAAATCTTACGTACTTTTGTTCCTTATAAGCCATGCTATCTTGTTATTATTGCAGATTGCCAGCTTGTAAGGTATTATTGAGACTCCTATGGTATTTGGCGTCAGTTTTAGATTACCAGAGGACTGTGTTAGGATGGAAACTCTCAATTACATTAAACCGCTACCTTCTTTTTTTCTTCTCAGCGAGGTAAATCCTACCCTGTATACTCCTAACATAGCCACGGAGCTGCCAGTGGGGTTGTGCTTTTGCACCGAGGGATAACATGGCCCACTGGGCACGGCTTGCCCCACCGGACGCCAATGTTTGAGCACGTCACGAGGTGCTGTGACACCTGAGCATGCTGAGAACAAAAGGCGAGGGACGGAAATGTATCGAGTGGGTAAATTCAAAAGCGGGCAATTCAAGGGCATTTTTTGTTTTATTTTTTGCAGTGAACCTAACTGAAGACAACAGTTAAATTAGAGGATGATCTAGGGATTATTCCCTTATTTTTTGATGTTGTCCCACATACACACCTTTTTTGGTCCCCACCCCCATTTGTGACGACTTCTCAGCTCGCAGACTTGGGTGGCCAAGGCGCTGGGGAGCTGAGGTGACTAACCAGGAGGCTGAACTTTGGCACTGCCAGCTGGTGTAAGCTGCCCCGTTTTCTCATCAGCATTGCTGCAGCCACTGCGGGGGAAAAACAGCCTTTAAAGCTATTCTCCTCCTCCAAATGAGCCATGTGAATAACCAACTGGCCGAAAGCCTAACAGATATCTCCTCCTCTCCACTCACTACAGTGTGCAGATTGCTGTACAGGATTTTTATACATTCAGAGTTCATGACTCCTATTTATGTCAACAGCTTTGACTTTCTCTTGGACATCTAAGAACAACTGTCAAACTGCTGGCACCGAGGCTTATAAATACCAGCGGCAGTCCATAAACACTGAATTAAGAGTAATTATTGGCCTAACAAACATCAGACTGGAAAGAATGAAGAGATGCAGGCAAGAGATAATTTAGCAAATGAGATGAAAAAGGTGGAGGACAAGTGAGTAATGGAATGCAATTGGCAAGCAAGGTGGAGGAGAGCCCACAAAACATGCCAGTGCAGTTTAACCTCCCTTCGTGCTGTACCTTGCTCTGATGACCAAGCTTTCCCTCGAACTTAGGACCATGGGTCCAGAATGGACCTGGCTGGGTCACTGAATCGAGTCCTCCCTATAGCAGACAGACACATTTCATAAATAAAGCTCTGCCTTAAGAATGAGCTGGTTTTCTTGCCCTTGCAACTCCTCTTGAAAGGCAAGATTTGTCTGACAGAGCTATCCCATGGTTTTCTGAAGTGTGAATGAGACTAAGGTGAGGCAAGCAAAAAGAAACAAGTCAGAGACTGCTTTCGTGGGACAAAGGTGTCATTGAAAGAGTGCACAGGAGCTACAGAAGCAGGCTGTTAGCACTCCATGCTGAAAAAAATGGCGAGCCAGGGGAGTTATTTAAGAACATCTGCAAGTGCTGAAGGCTGCAAGCGGCCACGTCGCTTTCCATCCTTGTTAGCCTCAAGAAACAATGATCCTTTTTGCTAAAGAAAGTACAGAGAATTGCTCTTGATGCATGTACATGTATGCAACCACTTCTCAATGGCCCCTTTGCCAAACTGTACCAAAAAGGAGTTTCCCTTTGGGCAGCACGAGCGATTCTACTCTCTACGCTTGTTTTAAGGTAAGATGTGCAAATGCGTCTCACGTAAGGCACATACCAGCCTGTAAATACTCCAGAACTTGGTCTACAGTCATTTATATTGTATCTGCCAACTGTCAGTTGCCAGTAGAAAAAAAAAAAAAATTGATCTGGATTCAGATGTAAGCTTGTTTCTATTTCTATCGAACTAAACAGTTTCTGGCTTAAGAATTTCTGCTGGCTGTGGTGGCCAGACAATACTTGATCCTGTTGCTCAGGACAAAATTGCCCCTTCTACAATGCTGGAACAGATTTAAACTTACACAGCAACTTTTTAATGAGCACTGATTGAATTTGTACTTTCTGGCACATGGCTGCGTCGGGTATGCAGCATTAGCTATGTCATGGAAGCAAAATCTCTGGGAAGGATCCAGCCTGCCGGCTGCTAAGGGCAGACAAACACCTTGAACAGGACGCAGCCTCCACCTTCCCAGGGGAATAACCTGAGCATGGGGCCACGTCATCAAGGTATTTTTCTCCTTCTCCACTGTCTAAACTGGTGCTCCTCCCACACCGGGGCAACTCTCAGGAAAGGGGGAACTGCGGATTTAAACCTCTCCCAGCTGACGAGAGCCCAGCACGCCTCCTCTCACTTCTCACACCCGTGCTGGTGTTACTAGGCTGTTGGGTAAATGCTACCCTGTCTGTCATACTCAGGCTCCAAATATGTCCTAATCGTGTCGCTTCTTTCCAGTGATTATTCAGGGATACGCAGCTCAAGTGCTCTGACCTGGTCAGGCAAAGCCGAGCGCCAGCAGAAGTCCCGCAGCTGGATGCCTGTAGGTGACCTGAATCTGGGCCCTTCCTGGCGTAAAAAGGGCCATACATGGACATACTGCTAACACCGCTGGCAGTTTTCGGTTACCGCAACCTGGTTTTATTTTCTCCAGTCGAATTTCCTGTGAGTGAAAGGGATGAAAACTCATCCCATCAGTAGGCTCATGAAGACCCACTAGAAGTAATTTCATGTCTACAATCTTTGATTCAAAGGCAAATATGAGCCCCTTGGGTTAAAGATGAATGAAATATTTAAGAGTAGGAGAAAACTAAGTAACCATCAGGAGTTTCGCCTCTCTTTACAGCTAAGCCACGTAGTATTAACTAATGCTGAAATGACTCATTATGAGATGATGCTTGCTGGTGTGAAAGCAGAGAGAGAAAATTTCAGCATCCTGAAATATTGAAGCCTCTGGCTCTCTTTATCTTAAAACCTCAGTTTTCTGCATTAAATTAATTTCTCTGCTAATAATTTTGTAAACATAGATGCATGTAGGCCTGCTGGTATACTGCATCATAAAAAAAATTGGATGGCACTTAGTTGCTCTCTTAAAATAATTAAAAATCTATTTCTGCTTTTTGAGAGGATTTCCCAATTCACAGTCCGTTTGCTTTTGTTTCACATATTAAACTCCCCACTCTGCTCTCTCTGAAGGATGCCTAATATTCAACCTGCTAATCAAAATGATTGCTCATGACAGGATTTCCAAGTGGCCCTGACATCCACCCGCTAGACTTGCCGGCCACAGGCAGGGTCACACAGGTCTGCAGCAGGGAGAGTAACGCCAAGGCCCGTGCTAGGTGAGACGTCAGCCTGGACTGTGGGGAGGTCCCTCTGGGCTTGCTAGCTCTGATCCATGCCCGGGTGACGTGTTTGCTCTTGCAAACATAGCCATGGGTTTTTATTGCAATAGAAGTTTAAATTATGCACAAACATGACGTACCTCAAATAAGCCAGAAGGAGTCATGCTTGCTGTTGCCAAATGTCTTTCTTAGAAACGCCCCTCCAGTTGCTTCCACTGCACGCTGGCATACAGCAGCTAAAAGAAGATTATCTCTAGCTGTAAGCAACGGTTGCTTTGCACTAACCTCCATTAGGAATGGAAAACCAAATACTACCCAACACTCCAAAATTTACACTTAGAAGAATCTCATTAGTACAGCTGTTACACATGTGCATGTCCATGTGTCTGCAGAGCTGCAAGGAGTGAAGTAACGAAGCGACATTTGCTGCCAAACTCCCAGAAGGACGGTACTGGAAAATATGGTTATGAAAATTATATGGCACTTGTGCTTTAGCACAATATGCTACAATCTGCCAGCGTCAGGAACACTGTGAAAGATGTAGTTTGAACCTAATAATAATAATAATCTGCCACTCACAGTGACACCACGACCCAGTGGCACCTAACTGTACATTTCCATCAGCGCCCATCCTCTCTCAGACCCTTGGACACCAGGAGCTGGGAGACACTGGGAGAGGAGGGAAGAACCTCTCAACCTCCTGTCTTCAGGTACCTGCATTGCAAACAGAGCTGCCCCAACCCTCCCATACAGCCAGGGGAGGCAGATGGGTGCCTTCAGGGGTGCTGAGACCACCCGCCTCTGTGGACTGCATGGGGAATTGGGTGGTGTGAACTCCCCCTTCCCTTTTCTTGCCAGGTGCTGGAGTATGGGCCCTGGCAAAGTGGCTTGATGCCCAGTTGAGCCATTGCGGACCCGCTCCTCGCTGGGAAAGGGAGGAGGGGAGCCTTTGCCATGCAACTCTGGTTTTCTGGGAAAGGAGCAAAAGTGTCTGGGGGATCCCAGTAAGCACAAGCACCTGAACACGGGACAACAGCAACAGCACTGCATGGCCTTGCTTCCTACCGTTCTCTCCCCGCCTGCCACCGTTCGCTTAATGCCACAGAGGCGTCTCGGTCCCCAGCAGCAACACTGAAGAAAATTATCTTTGGCTTCAGGGGCCCTAGTGGGCAAATTTGGAAGAGGAGGAATTCACAGGGGGACACGGTAATCGTCATCAAAACTAATAATCTGCCAACAGTTATGAATACTGTAGTGTCTAAACCGTAACTTTGTTCTCTACATTTGGCATACGACAGAGTTTGGTACCTGAAATACTGCAAGAAGCAAACCGCTGGCCAGCAGTGACTTCTTTTGCTCTTTCTTAAACTGCCACTGTTTCAAATAACTCTGATAAGAAATCACATCTGGGTGGACCAAACACCAAGCAGATGGACTGACTCATCCCCATCCTTCTCGGTGACTCTTGGAAAATAGGTTTTACAACTGTGCAACCCCAGCCTCATGCTGTAGCTTGACGCCTGTCTCCAGACTACGAGCAGACACGAGTGAACATCCCTCTCCTTGGCAGGATTACAGAGAACAGGAGCCCAACGCTGAGTCCCCCAGCAGGAGGACGCCAAAGGAAAACATCACAGATGCCACTACGAATTTTGAACGGTGCAGATGTACACGAGCTATTTGAAACTAAGCTCTTGGAGATTAAGTGTTATACTTGGGTTTACTTAACGTGTTTAAGGAAACTGAATCCTGGCTTTGTGGACCTAAAAAATGAACTCATTGTGGGAACGATGGCATTCATGATTTTCTCCTCCTAAGCTGGTCCATACTACATATATGGCATTTTTCTTCCTATTTAAAGTTCATTATAAGCACTTTATGCGTTGGAAAAAGCTCTGAGCACACCTATCAGATTTTCAATCAAAACAGCTTGGTGTCTGGTAGGGGCAGGAGAATTGGTCGATTTATTTCATAAAACTTTATGTACAAAGCAGCAGTATCCATGAACTTAATGGTCAGAATATAGAGTCTACAGGGGTAATTTTTATTACAATTTATAGCAAGATTACCCATACTCCACAGTTTTTGGATTTTATTGAGATTTTATGGGACTATACAGCTAGAGCAGTTAACTGCACCCAGCATAGCTATGGTTCACAGAGAATGGGAATTGGCACGGAACACACAGTGTAACTAATCTACCAGAGAATATTAATTGCTATGATCCAATCAAAGGCAGTATTTAAAATCATTTCACCACTCAAATAATTTGCCATAAACCTGTAAAAGAATAGCTGTGTGGAGAAATAGAGAGGTGAGAGTGATTTCATGGATGTAATATATGCACATATTTAAGCATCCCTGTCATTGGATTGTATACATAAACCTACAACACTATTTTTTTAAGCAAAGGACTTTTCTCCTTCTAAGCTACTTGAATGCCAGGAGACCTCATCTACACAAAAAACAAAGTACTGAATTCACTGAGATTTATATCTCACTGAGCATCCCATATACAAATACTCTATCACCAAACATAAACAGGGAAAACAATAAGGACAGAGTATATTTAATATTAAGTAAAATATTGCAAAACCACTACAAGTGCAGATTGCAATTTACACACTGCAACAGTCTAGAGATACTTTAGACGCCAGAAATTTTCCAGCGAGCTGGTCCAAGGCACAATAAAACCCAAGGCAGGGATAAAATAAATGGGAAGTTTTATGCATGTGTTTCTGCTGGATCCAAATTTATGGGATAAAAGCAACTAGATCAAAGCTTGGTGAGAGTATAGGGCTGAAGGACCAGAGGCATTCTTTGTGTGGAAGAGAAGGAATTAACAGCTTCCAAAAGGTGCAGGCACTCAGGATGTGTCGAAATGGACTGCCTCCTCCTCCTGACGCTGGGCTTCACAAACAACACTGGAATATAGATCTACCTCATTCCCTTCCCCAAACCTGCTCCAAGTTAAAAACATACGTGATGTTAAATCCACTATTGATAAATCTTAGAAGAGCATGTGCTTCTATAGCAGAAAAACCTAAGCATGTCACTAGTCTGGTGACGAGCGAGACACCAGAAATACGATCTTTCCGGAGATCGAAGTAAAAGACTGTTTATGGGACTCCCCATAGTCAACTCAAGCTGCTTTGTCTTCAAGTAACCTCCTTCTCAGTTCCAAATACCACAGCGTATCTTGTAACCTGTGTTTTAACTCTCCATTCTGGCAAGAATTACTATTTACTCTAGTTCTTAAATATATGCACCATCTCCAGTAACACAGGTCCCACCCTGAACGCAAGCCTCCCCTCTGCCTGCTTCTCCTCCTGGCTAGCCATTGCCAACCTGCTTCTCCTTTCCAAGAAGCACTAACATCTCTTCCAGATGAACCAAGCAAACAGGGGGAGAGAGATTCAACATTTTGGGGGTCAGGAGGGTGGAGGTGGACAGATTGGAATATGTACAGCTGTAAAAGATTTTTTTGTGCATAACAACAAAAAAATTACAGCTGAAGCAGAAACTCTCCGCCTCAATGCAACTCAAATCCAAAATAACCATCTACTAAAATGCAGAAAGGATAATCGCTTCACATGAAATAAAAAAGGCAACACTACTGGTTTTAATTAAGAGCCTCTTCCATAGCATAATTTATACAAACAGACCACATAATCTGACCTTTAAACATATGGAACTGTTCTCTAAATTTCTAAATTTGTACTACAAATTGCGTTTACTTTTGTGGAATAAACTTTACAGTAGGCAGAAACAACAGTCTGTACTTCAAAAAAAAAAAAAGAAACAAGGGCAGTGGATAATGTAATTTAGTGGTATTACCTGTTTTAAGTTGCAGAAAAATCTGCAGCAAAAGGTACTGCATTTACTATTTATTAATGTATCCACAGTGAGGAGTGTGGTGTATGTAAACTGTGAAAAAGGCAAAATCTGTGTATTATTTCTGCTAGGTCTGTACACAGACATAGTAACATTAAAATAGTCCACACCAATGTCATTATGGATGTTTACGTGCATGGGAAGAGGATGAAGTTCAGTTGGCAAATTTAAATTTATAACATTCTGACAGCTGGATTTTGCAAGTGGTTGTGTCTTCTGAAAACTTTAATCCCCGTGAGAACCCAAAAGCTTGAACCCCCAAACCCCAGAAGTACCAAAGCTGCACAGGTCCTTGGTGTACCATCATCAGGAGGGAGCTTCTAAAAGGCCCTTCAATGAACGGAGCAACTCTTCTGAACTACAGAAAACAATTTTTAAGGATATTATCTTTGGCAAAACCTGCAGCTAGAGGGACATGATTTGCCAGCAGTATTCATGGATATCTTCTGAAAGCAAAGCAGTGGAAAGACTCAGGCTGATGGGACCAGAGTTTGTAGGGGAACATGTTGGTGCCATGGCAGCACTCCCATCCATCCAAGCCTTTCCTTGTTCCCCTTCACCCTGCCCAGGTCTCTTTTCTACCCTCCTTTGGCTTCCTCCCCCTTCCTCTGTCTTCACACCTTTCCCTCTTTTCCTCCTGAACATGTTCACACATCCATAGCCATCTCACCACTTCTCCTTTTCCATCTCCCCCTCTCCCTTCCAACCTGCCCCTCTCCCCACTGCCCAGCCCCTTCTAACCTCCCCCTTGCCTTTTCCCAGCCACAATTTTTTTTTCCTTTACCCTTTAAGAGGGCTCGTATTTTTTTTGAGATCTCCAAACCTGGCTTGGTTTCCGCAAGTGCTTATGAAGACCAAAAGAAAGGACAATGGTCCAAACCAAACTTGAGGTTCATGGCACAAAACCACAGAGGTTCTACAGTTTTTCACCAAAAAAAGCTGGAATAAATTTTTGAACATGGAAAACGCTACATTTTTTTCTCTACGCTCAGTCTCAGGAGGAGTGGAATAGTTTTTTCTTGAAACTTTCCTCAAAAAGAAAGGAAAAAAGAAATAGCCCAAGGCAGACATGCGGCATGGAAAATGCTAGCCTAAATGGTTAACATATAGACAGGCTTTGAGCAACTGAAGACACAGTTTTAAAGTCAGGCAGCCTTATCTATAGGTGCTGCTATCTGCTGTGCCTCTAATTACACATTCTAGCAATCCTCACCATTGCAGAACAGAGAGAAAAAAAAGGGGAGGAAGGAGTTTTTCATGGGATTTTAATGCTCTGGAATACTTTAGTGTAGAATAATGTCTAGTGGTCACTGCCTAATCCACGCACAAAAAAAATCTCCAAGTGCTTTTTAAGGCTTTGGATGACAAGACAACAGTGGTGACCACTGAAGGAAGTGAACTTCATCTCTCTGCAGGTGGCAGAGGGTGCAGCCCAGACCCTCGGTGCCCACGGGGGCTTGTGCCTGACTCCCATGTCCCCTCCCTGCTCCGACAGCCCTAACACATTACTACGCTTTGTGCATATGAAATAGCGCAAGAATTAGGTTGTAGGGGGCAACTTGTCCAGCTGGGCTGGTGGTGCGGGGGCAGCACACAGGGACCCCCACTTTGAGGGTCTCCCTGGGGTGCCTCTCCCCGGCGGGTGCATCAGTGGGAGGTCAGGAGGGGAAGGTCCGCTGTTGGCAGGGGAGTCTGCACGCAACTGTGTGTGTGTGAGCACGTATGTGAGCGTTGTGGGGCTACAGAAGAGTGTTAGAAAACTGTAGGAATTTAGTAAGATTTTGTAAATGGCTGGTGTTGTATTACTGATACTGAGCATATCGTCCACTGATTATCTTCTAATTATGTTAATACATTCCTTAAAATGCTTCAATCCTGATCTTGATTTACGCTAGGTGAACTGAGAGGGTTTTGCCCTGCAAAAAGCATCAATCTGGCCGAAGGGTGCTTGCGCAGCATGATACCCCCAGCTCCTGTTGCTCCCTTGGGGTGTAACACGTGGCCCAGGACCTGACAGGATGCTGCAGCTCATTTATACCAGAGCTGATTCTCTGCAGACCCACCTGGTTTTCAATGCTGCAGCAAGGGTTTGATTTACCGGGAAACCTTGCAAGTAAGAAATAGGAGGAGGCAGGGCAGAGAGCAGAAATGAGCAGCACACTGGGAGGCAGAAAAGGAGATCTGAGACTCTCCCAAAGGAAGGTGCGACGGAGAACGCCAGGATGAATGACGCCATGGAGAAGGATGTGCAACAGCAGAGGAGGAGATGACAGTATGGGTTAGAAATATTAGCAGATAAGGAAGGAGAGACAAAGCAGAGCTGCTGAAACTGGCACTCAAAGAACAGTCAGCAAGATGGGAAGGACTAGAAAAAATGGAAAAATAGAAAAATAGGGGGAAACAGAAAAGGAGATAGTGGTATGTTGTGCTGGAGGGAAGAGAGAACTCAAACAGAATGCGAAGAAAGAAGTATTTGCTTGAACTGCCTAGAAGAGCAGCTGCTGGGCTGGGAGGACAGTTTTGGCTGGGAGAGAGGAAGGTGGACTGTATGGTTCCTGGGAAGCATCAGGGGAAGCAGAAAGCCACTGAAGCAACACGCCTGAGGGCAGGATTAGAGGGATGGTGGAGGCCTGAGTAGGTTTTGCATTAAAATTAAAAATGAAATGGTTCTAGTCAAACGTGGAAGGCAGAGGAAAATTCAGCATGAGGAAAATAAGACTGGGAATAACAAGGACAAAAACTTTCTCGATATCCTGTTCCTTGCATTTTTCTGCTAAGTACCTGTATCTAGAAAACCAGGAGAGGTCTGAACTTAAATCTAATGTAATTTTCATTCATTTTGGCCTTGAAAGTATCTCTGTTCAGGGAAGTGCCTAAGCCTCATTCGAGTGAAAAGGGCTTGGATACAGGCTAATGCAAGAAAAACACACTCCAGCGAAAGCTGACAGAAGATGACTACCTAGAGTGGACCGTTGTCCCTTATTCTTCTATTGCATTTATTCAAATTAACCTGAACATCTGTATCAAAAGAATTAGCGATAGCAAAATGGGTACAAGTGATGAGAATAAAAAAATTAAAGAACACTTAATCCCTTCTTTTTCTTCAGCTGTAGATTAATAAGTGCTGCTGGGCTGGTTAATGATCTCTGCCAATAATAGCACAAAGGTGATGTTGTCAGGGCAGCTCAGGAGGCCTCGAGCTCGTGGGCTGAAACCCCTATGGCACATTAAATTCTGGAATTCTGTTGACAAAACTGAGGTAGCAAAGTCCCAGTTTTACAAGATCAGGACGTGCTTCCTATAGAGGAGACTACTAGCAGAGCCAACTAGCACCTTTGAAAAGGAAACAAATGGAAAAATTCTGGATGAGCTCAAGGTCAGGTGCAGCTTAAAGCTCCAAAAACAAAATAAAGGCTAAAACTTTCCTTTTCCTTTTTTTTCCCCAGACAACATGGTGAAAAGTTCTGCTTTCATTCATCATTTCTTGACATAACGGCACAAAGTCCTAAAATGACATCACTGTATGAAGTACAATAAAACTTCTTAAACCATCATTTTGTGGCTTAAAACAAAACCCAGATCAGCTGTGAGCTTGCTTCCTATGTCCAAGCCTGCTGAGGGGGCACAGTCCACACTCAGGCACTGAGGATCGGGAGGAGAGCCAAAGATTTATGGACAACGCGATGCTACTGAACATCAGAATGTCCCATCCACGTAGTCCCGTAGAATACTACACAGTCACCAGTATATCAAAAACAGACATGAGAGTTGAAAAAAAACAGTCTTTTAGTTGTAGAGACCCATTCATTATACAATTAGGTACACAAGAGATGTTAGAAGATGTATTGCTGAATGCCCTGTAGTCTCATAAGCCCTAAAGTAAGGTTATCTGTCAGTACCCTCCCTTTCCGCCTCAAGCAATACCTCATTTCAGGGGAGAATTAGCCGTATTTTATTCACTCACATGCAATGAACCTTGAAATGAGTCTCTCTCATCCTTTTCCTCGTGTTCTCATCTCTGTCACTAATGCCTTCTTTATAAAGCTACGCTTTTCAACGTATCTGGGCACAACTGTTTTCTCTTTTTCTCCTCCACCCATCATGTCACCATCTCTAACAAGTTTTTGCTCCCTCAGTAACTGTTCTCATTTTTGTCTTGCTCTCCAGCTCCTCTTTCTGTGTTCTTTGGACACCTCTCCAAGATCGCATCTGTCCTTCTGGCATGTGCTTTCCTCCTCTCTTCACACCTCCATGTGCCTCTCGGGTCCTGCTTCTGCAAAACTCATTCCCAACATACACACTCCATGAGGCTTCCTTCCTTTCTGCTGTTTAATCTGGAGGAAGAAACCTAGTTCAAAGCATTGCACTGCCACTCCTTGAGCTTAATAAAACCTACCTCTCTGCATCTGCTACTGCTTTTTGGTCCAGAAGTCTTTCCTTCTCACGTTCCTACAGCCCAACGATCGCTTTCTCTTTGTATGGAAACAATCCCTCTGACATTCGTTCCTTTGCCAAGTCTGTATCACCTGATGAGTTTTCCATGTTCAACTCTGATGTTTTATGTATTGTCATTATTCCGTTGTCCTTCTCTTCAGCTTCTAGGGAGGATTTATTCCTCTCAGGACAAAACTTGCCACAGGTTGTCTGAGCACCTAACACCACTGCTGACCTCAATAATTTTAAAAATACTTACTTATTTTAAAGAGCATCTGGGATAAGACCTTTAAAGGTTCCTCCCGATAGCATAAGTTATGTGTCTTTTCAGCAAACGACCCTGTAAGTTGGTAAGTTAAGAGTTTTATAACTTTGTTACATTTCTCCTCATACAAGAGCGGTTTTAGAGATGCCACAGATGCACAAAACTGGTTCCATCTTACCTTTGACGTGGCTTCTCCCATCCTCCAACAGTGGTACTACTATAGTGTTGTTCATATTCCCAGGTGATCTCACAGCTGTATAGACAACAGGTACCGACTGTACCACCACGGGGATACGGTGCACATGACTCATTTTGTTGGACTGCAAGTTCATGGGGCTTGAAGGTGGTACTGGATGGATAATGTGCAAAAACTGCTGGCCTCCAACACCAGACGCAGAGGCCACAAGAGGACCTGGAGTTAATACTGATGGTACAGATGCCGCTGAGGATACCGATGTTATTACTGTGGGTGATGAAGCTGGCCGACTAGAAGAAGAAGAAGTAGAAGTAGAAGAAGGGGAGGCGGCTGATGCTGTCATGGAAACTGGTGAAGATGAAGCTGTTGTAGGGGATGACCTAGCTTTGTTTATTGACAAGTCCACTGGTTCAGTCTGTGTTTGGAAATGGTCTGTAGATAATGAATCCTCCACGGGGTCTGCCTTCATGTTGTTTAGTAACAAGGGTACAGCTTCCATATCTGGGTAGTTGTGGACGTTTGGAGACTGCTGAGGAAGGACAAAGGGACATAGTTACATATGTGGCTAAAGAAGACTTGCACAGCAAATTGCTAATGCACATCACACAACTAGGTCATGAGAGCCACAGGATTTGTTTCCTTTTCTTGTGTCAGCTCATAATTTTGAAGGACAAGTCATGCCAGAAAAGCACAGAAAGCACAGAAATGTTCAGTTTGAACAGAATATTTAAAAAAAGTTCTACTCCTATTTCTTAGAAGGTGGCAGGATTAACTGTACAAAATCACCCTGTTTCTTTGCACTACGCAAAGTCGTAATTGACAACAATTTTAGTATCTCCACAGGTAGCCACTATTTATATTCATGGGACTTCTCTTCCCAACATCTAACTTTAAGCTACAGCGTTGCTCTCTTGTGTCATCTCCAACAGACATGAAGAAAAACGGGTCACCGCCATTTTTCAAACAACTTCCTGCATGCTTGAAGACTGCAATTTCCCCCTACTTGTCTACCTTCTTCTAGACTAGGCAGACCTTGCTGCTTCTTTCTGTCATAAGTCACCTTTAAAAGAACAAGCCTTAGCACTCTTATTTGCTCTTTGCAGTGATTTTTCTAGTTTTGTCCACATCGCTTTTCAGAAGGTGGTGTCTTAGGCTAAACACAGTCCTTCAGTTCAATGTTTGACTTTTTGCATTCTGCATGGTTACTGATAATGAAGTTACAGGTCAGTACAGAGCCCCACGTTTGTATGGTTGTCCTGTTACGGGCAGCAATGGCTACAGCAATTCGCTATTCTGAACAAGCACATTAGCTAGCCTTCCCCATTGCTGTAATTTTTTTTAAATTTTATTTTTCCATACTAATTAAGAACAATTTTCCTGACTTTGCAAAGTAATTTTATCTTCAGACCAACTCCTTCAAAGCCGGTTGGTCTAAATTTCTTCTAGACTGGTGCCATCTGCTATTTTTATAGTTTTATTCCTTATTTCCATCATCAAGGAGGTTAATAGAATTTTTGAATAATGCGAGGCCAAAGATAGATCCCTGAAGAAGCTCATTTGATATATCTTTCCTTTTTGACAGTACATCATTAATAACTACTCTTTAAAAATGTTTTTTCAAGTAATTTTCAATAGGCAGAGCAAGGAAGGCAATGCCCATCGATAAGCTGGTAGTAAGACAAAGCACAGCTCTCGGCTCCTCAGCTAAGCACCTCCATGGCACTGCATGGCAGCAGAACTTCTCTACAGGCACACACCCCCCCCCCGTTATGTGCTGCAATATGGAAAACCAACCTCAGTAAAAAAACATTTGCCAAGCTACTTCAAACCTCACTTGACCCAAAGCAATTATTCAATACACAGATCTAACAAGCAATCATTTATGGTACCTAAGCAGCTCTAAATGTATTCTTTCAGTTTCTAGATTATAGTATTTACTAAGTATCTAAAAATATAAAGTCAGAAATATTTACGCCACAAATATTTTATTTGTCTATAAATAAGCTAACAATCAAGCAAGCTGTGAATTCACTTTGGGATTTTTATAATCAACTATGTAAAATATTTTCACGGAGAACCCTCCTGGTTTTGAGTCAGAGCCAAATTTCATCACAGAATGGAATTCTATTGCAAAAGGAAAATAGAAACACTAATATTAAAAATTGCAATAACAGCCTAAGTAGATATTACCCCTGGCATGCTGAAAGATGAGATGTTCTAGTAGATCCCATCTATTCAGCTGATTTAGACTGGTTCTTGGATCTGACATTTTCCCCCATTTGAAAGCAAGAACATCTCCGGTACAGTGAGTCTCTTCCTCTATTCATACACAAATCAACTTAAAACAAAGGGACCCCAATTCATCCAGCCCCTGGACCCTGCTGTTCTGCTGTAACACAATTAACAAAAGAAAAAAATCCCTTTATAAAGACAATGGGAAATTCTCCTGCTAAAAAAGAACACAGAGTGAAGAACAGGTCACTTTTCAAAGTGCATAACCAGCTACGAGTGACAAGGTTACAAAAACCTCTTCCTCGAGAAGGCAAAACCGCCTGTAATTGCCCAGTGACGACTCCTGGTAACTCCCTCTGAAACGCCTTAGCTGGGCTATCGTCAGTCATGAGATTCTGCATTAGGCATACCGTACGTGCCACGATAAAGACAGAACCATAAACACACACGGCACAAGTAGTTCATTTGTCAAATCTTGACAAGTCTTATATACTCAATGAGCAAACAGACTGGTTCTGCTGAACTGGTGGTAGGGTGAAGGCCAAGGTGGAGAAGGACACCCAGCACCGGCTACACCCAAATCTTCATAAGGCCATAGGCAACATCTTCTATCTTAGATGTTTGAGAGAAGGGGGATAAAATGGGGTCAACTCACATACAAGGGAGATGAGGGATCCCCCTGTGCACATGGCTGGGCAAGGGTAATCTAGAAGCAGTGCGGATCGCCAGCTCCATCCACAGGGCAGATAAATGTGTCATGAAGGAAGTCCTATATGTTGGCATACTTCCAGGCTGCCCCTGGGTGTCTGATGCAGATTTCAGGTTGACCCAATGCCGCCTGCCTCAGCAGCACAACTTGTTACTCTGTGAGCTGAAGGATGGACTACCCTGCTGCCGCTGTCCTCTGTTGCTCTTCAGAGCACCCTGGAGCACTCTGAGGGCACCGGGGACTTGACATACCCGACGTATGCATGTCAGACTGCTCCCAGGAGTCTTCTGACTTCTGGAATGCTTCTGAGACTGGACACAAGGGATCCACAGGGACCTCGAAAGCAGTCCATCACCAAAGTGAGTGCGGTCTGCCCTGAAGTCTCCCCTGCCTTTGCAGCAAGCAGCACCAGGTCCCTTACAGGAAGAGTAAGGAAGAACCCCAAACCCTTACGTAGCTGATGCGACACAAAGTACTTGTTCCATGGATAGAGTCAATTGTCTTTGAGACAAAGCACGGGTCACGACTTGTGGATTTTTCTAGACTGTACTAAGAACAGGCCTTTGTTTTACTACAGTAATTACACCTAGCCTTTTGGGAATAAAAAAAAAAAAAGGAAAAAAGTATCATGTAACTGCAGTCTATCATACAAATCACTCTCTTTTAATAGCTCTTCTGCATTTCCTTTTGGACTATACATTCCTTACATTGCATCTACCTTTCAGTGAGTACCCTCCTCTTGTCCAGAGCTGCTGGAGGGGCCATGCAGTCCCTATGTACTACGGTAATACAGTTGTTATTATTACTTCAGTCTTCAGTACTGAAACTAAACTTGAAACCTTTACAATCCCTTTGCTAATTTCTCCAAATGGGATGAAAACGGGTATGGACTTCAATGACCTCCTTTCCCTGCCAAACCTCTAAGACTAAGAATGCCCTTTCTTTGGTATATTCATGCTGTGACTGATGTCAGTCGACGTTACAAAAGACAGCAGGATCCTTATCAAAACAGGTTTGTACATCCTGTACTTAAGATAAAAATTGTAAACAAGTGTTATATTTTGTTCTGGTGGTGGTGAACAAAGAGATCTACCCAACCACTCACGCTCCTATGGGTGGTATAGATGCTTCTCCATGATCTCAGATTTCATCTAGGCTGCCAAAGCTCTATTTAAACTATATTTGAATCAAACCTTTGAACATTAAATTATCATTATTTTCTGAAAATTGATCGTATATGCAAACCTTTCCCAATGATGATGACTATTCCAGAATTAAGAACTACTGATGAAGAATATCAATGAAGCCAAAAGGATGTCTGAATTCTCAGCACACTATTTGTTAGCATCTCCCCAGAAAGTTGTTAATGAAGAATTAACTGTTCATTTCCCTAAATGATGAGTGTGGCCGTTATTTTTATTTAACAGAACCACATCTTTTCTAATTGAGAGGATCACAACACTGTGGCTGGGATATACCGAGGTATACCTTCAGCCATTCTGTCAGCTCATAGAGTCAACTGGATGAAAACCAAATGTGTTTTTTCTCCTGTCTCTCTACGCCTGCCTTTACATCCTCATCTATTAAACTGGGCTTCTCATGGTGGTGTGGGCTCAGCTAAATGCTAGTTTGGGCATCTGAAACAGGTTTTCCCCGTCTGGCTCCCAAAAGTGTCTGTGGTGGTTCTGCAAACTTCGGTTTGGCTTTAGGGGTCTAAATTCTGTTGAGAGTTTGGCAGCTTCCAGAGCATTTGGTGGGTTAGCAAGGGTTCAGCCTGAGGTCCCTGTAACCCAGTGGGCTGCCTTGGACGCCAGCCCAGACCATGGGAGTACAACATGAAGGGGTACAGCTCCACGTGGCTTCTCTCATCTCGCTGCTCCTGCCCGCTGGTATGAAGGAGAGGGGCAGCTTCAGCCCGGCCTCCAGCTAGGACTCAGAGGCAAATCTCAGCAATGCCTCTCTCTGCAACACCACTGTCACATCTTTACGCTGTTCGCCACCCACTCAAATCAAGGCTGAAACAGAACTGGAAGGCAGGTTAGGATGGCTCCCTGCTAGAAAAGGCTTTCTAATAAAGCTGCAGCCTCTACTAGTCAGTGCTCTTGGCTCATGCTTCTTGTGCCTGCCCTTTAAAGCTGTACACCAATATTGTCTGCAGTGCTCTGTTTCATTAGGTTGCCATTAATGAACGCTGCCAGGAACATAACACGTGATTCCCCTATTCACAAAGCTTTTTTTGGCTGTGTAAAAAAGCATTCCTTACTGCTCGTTTCCCCGAATATTATGGAAAAACAAGACAGCCAGCCACACAACCAGCCGCAAGACCCTGGGTGAAGCATGGTGAAGTTATGGCTGCTAATGCATTATCAGCTGGATGGCCATCCTTTCCTGCACAGTCCTAATTCATCTTTCCTCCAGCCCCCCGAACTCCACCTCCTCCTCACTTACTTTAGGGTAAATTTTGAAACAGCCCCTTTCCACTCTCTTGTTCTACTCATGGCAATCTTCTCTGTGTATCAGCATCGTCTCCCAGCCATAACCAAGCCACAAAGAGCTCATAGTTTCCACACAGCTGAGGTCAAAACCAGTGAAAAAGCAAAGATCATTTTGTTTGCAGCAACTCATCCCGACGCCTCGCAGTTCATCAGCTTCACAGGTTATTAAGCTTCAGTGAGCCTTTCTGCCTCTGTGGAGTTTTACTGCTCCCGCACAACAGAGTTTACCAACATCCAACAATCAGTTGTCAGCTTTTAAAAGTGTTCTTCCTTTCTGGCAGCAATCTCCCAAGGTCAAACAATTTGTAAGAAAGCACACCAAAAAAGCGATGTGTCCTTGATGACGGAAATCGAACAGGCTAAATTTAGCATTTATAAAATAAGCTGGCTTTGAGGACAGGAAGTTAAAAAATAACTTGCTAAACGTTTAACTCTTCAGTCAAATCACATAAACCCCCTTCGTGGTTGTCGCTGTGCTGCCCCACCTCGTTCTGCTCTGGCAGGAGAAATTTCAGGCAGGATGATTTTGTTTTGTCAGAGTTAAAGAAGAATATGATGAGAAAAATCATACCCCTTTTGAAATGCTACCCACACTTTTAACCACGTCATTGCCACTGCCATACCAAAACACCGAGGCTCGGCGCTGCAGGCATGCAGTCCTCTGGGCAGGCAGTGCAGAACGGCACCCAGCTAAAGCACCTTTCAGCTCTGATCATCATGCTTGGAGGGTGAAATCTAAATATAACCAGGAATATTCTGCAGGTTACAGATTTTCTAACACTTCACAGTAAAAGAAACACGTGCTAGGTTCAAAATGACAAAAAGGACTTGCTCTAGCAGAAATAATTTTGCTTCTGCACAGCACATAGATGTGCTTACAACCCTAATGCCATTAGCAGGTGGATTGGGTTTAGGATATGGTGTGTTCATCTTCGGTATACAATTTGGTTTTTATCATTAGAATGGAATATTTTCCTCATCCGTCCTGTAGATAAGGGTAGAAAGCTCATCCGCTCGAAATCACAATTCTGCAGGGGCTTGCCACGAAGCATATCTGCCTGTATAGGTTTTGTCCCATCACACTCCAGTTAGGCACTTGCAGAGTATGAAAGTTTGGCACAGGGCTAGCTTGATAAGTAGCCGCTTGGGCACTTCAAAGAGCCCTCTAAGTTATGGCCCAAGTACCCAGCCCTTTACTCAGAGTCCTTTTTGGTTTATCTTGCTAATCTAGGAGTGAACTCTCTTTAAAATTACAGGAAGAGATGTTTTTGAAAACACCTTCCTGTCATCAGAAATTACATTCACAATGCTCACACGCTTCTGCCCAAAAATCACCACTTCAGCCAAAGAAAATACTCTCAGAAAAGGGAGAAGTAATACAACCTGCAAAAAAAAAAAAAAAAGAGCTAAACGTCCTCTAGTTGAAATGCTCTGCTGTCCCCCTAAAGAGACATCCGAGACTCAACTGTCGTTATTAATCTGTACATGAGGGGTACACCTGTACAGCGGTAACAGATGGCTGTATAAAATCAGAAGGGCGAGCACCTAGATAGCTGAGAACTAAAACTGAGAAAAATACAGAAGAATTTACTTCTGAATGCAAAAGGACCAAGCGAACAGGCATTTGTGCCTTTTTGCTTGAGGCGGCCGCTGCAGGCTTTCCCAGGCTGACAGAACTGCTCAGCTCAGATTTGTTGGACAAATGCAGGAGGTCACACTGAAGAAGGCGGCAAAAGGCAAGGCAGCTGGATCTTTCTCCTTTTTTTTTCTGGAAGCATAAATTAGAAAGTGGCTTACTGTCAGTTTTCCAGACACAGTTGCTCAGGATCAAGGTTAAATTTGTGTTCCAAGGAAGAAGAGAGATCCTCAAGAGACGGCACTCCCAAATAAGGTTGAGTAAGACACAAAAAATCCCACTGAAACTCTTCCAAAAAGCATCAGTTGGCACCAAGAAAGACAGAGGGTAGAGTCCAGAAAGTATTAAAAAAAAAAAAGAGGTTCAACAAAAATGCTTTTAAACAAATTGGAATTGGTTCAACAGGAGAGACCGAGAGACACCCACTTTAAAGTACTCGTGATTCACTTAATGTATCATTATATCTGCATAACACTTGGATGTTTGATTTCAAAGTGGATGTTTCCAACCCTCAGGGCCTAAAAATAAAATTTCTGTTCTCTTTGTGAGTCTGAAGAGGCAAAAGAAACTCAGCACATGCTATGAGGCGCAGGTGGCCCTGGTTAGCAGACTGTTGCTAAATGTGTAGAACCTACAGAAGGTGCCCCAAAAATAAAACAGAATTAACTAAGAGCTGGGGAGACCAAATTCAAACCAACCATTCATACAAAGACAAGCAAAATTCAAGCTCCAAGGCTGTAGAAATTATCTTTTAACTTTTCCTGAACAGTTACACTACGGTGTTATTTCAGAACTACTTCAACAGTAAAAAAGCACTACGTGCTGCAGTCTCTAGTAACAGTTCAAACTAGGGCCCGGGAAATGTGCTTCAAAATGAAAGGAGATCCCTACGCAAACTGCATTAGTTTTTAAACATGTTTAACAATGAACGCAAACACAGCTAGTGTGAAACAACTTATTTTTAAATAATACATTTGCAAAGACAGAGTAAGCATTAAGGTTATTTGGCATCTAACACTCCTATCCCAAAACCGAGACGTTTACCAAAGGGTTCCTCTAACGGCACAGAAGGAGAACAAGTGATTACAAACTTCTACAGCCCAATAAACTAATCAGCCCCTGTACTATCTGGTACATTAAATGTAAAAATGATACATTTCTTGAACATGAGGCCAAATTCTCAGTATCTCAAACTCCACATGGGCCTGCCGTGATTTTTTCGAAAAGCAACAACCCCCTCGATCCCTAAATCATTAACACATTCAGAAAACTACCTGTTCACCATAAATGTAGTATTTATATTTGAGCAGTGTTACTAGAATACTCTGTCAAAGGAAGAATCTGTTGAAAGAAACTAATTTATGCCCAACACTATGACACAACTCTTCAAGAGAAACAAGTCTAAAAGGTGTGGAACAACAGTACTGTAAAACGTTGCTTGCAGTATTACTTGCTTAAGCACATGAAGAATTCTGATAATATATTTGTATTCCTTGTACTAATCCATATTAATTTGAGAATAATTTCTGAGCAAATGGCAGATCCCTAAATAATTGTTAAACAGGAGGTAAAATACCATGAAAAAATATCTTATTGCCCCCAATTTGGAATTATTCTTGGGATCTAAAAAAATGTTAAAGTTTGTAAAATCCCAGACAACAAGAATTTCGCATATCCACTTAGCAGCACTCCTCATAAATTTTTCACTCATGCTTTTGGGGTAATTCTTCCCCTTTTTAATTTCATAGAATCATAGAATCGCAGAATTATGAAGTCATTCAGGTGGGAAAAGATCTTTAAGATCATCAAATCCAGCCATTAACCTAACCCTGCCATCCCACCACTAAACCCTGTCCCTAAGCACCTCATCTACCTGTCTTTTAAATACCCCAGGGACGGCGACTTGACCACGTTCCTGACCAGCCCGTTCCAATGCTTGACAACGCTTTTGGTGAAGAAATTTTTCTTAATGTCCAATCTAAACCTGCCCTGGCACAACTTCAGGCCATTTCCTCTCGTCCTACCACTTGTTACCTGGGAGAAGAGACCAACACCCACCTCACTACAACCTCCTTTCAGGTAGTTATAGAGGGCGGTAAGGTTTCCCCTTAGTTCTTTATTTTCTCTAGTCCAGTTTTAAATCAGAACATTTCCATTTAGTTTATCCAAAAGCTATGCACTGAAGAGTACTATGAGTTACATGACACTACTTGAGTTAATAAATTTGAGTCCTTGATGATAACACTAGAAAATAGTAAGAAAAATTGTACTAGACATACACTGGGATTATAAAATTAATTTGGTTTTGTTAATTTAGACTAGTTACTTAGCCTAAGATGGAAAACATCAGGAACTTTCCACAAGTACCTACACCAAGCAGGTTTGCTGATGGAGAGATCCATCAAACTAGCAAGGCTTAGTAAAGGCAATTTTTTAAAAAAAATACTCAGTAGCCTTTACATTTCTAGTCGAAAATATTCAAATTACATTCTAAGATTTATTTTTAGCTAACATGGAAGCATTCAACGTTTCCACACAAGCCAACCTGCACTGGAAAACAATGAAGGCCTGAAGAATAATTTGCAGCCAACAGTTTGCTGAAGATCCACAAGTTAAAATTTTGATGTTAAGATTTGGTAAACATTTTCTTACTCTGCACACCATCACAGAATACTCATAAATGTATTAGCAAAAAAGGACTATGACAAATAATGTATGAAACTATTATTTATACCTTTTAACCACCTGCAAGCTGTTGCCAAGCTCCAGGCAAAACTCAGCCATGTCCCCACCAGCTCAGCACTCCCAAACTGATCTTGCACTTCCAAGTCATTCCTCCTTGGGCAAGCAGTGCCAGATACTGCAAGAGGACTCTGTGCACCCAGTAAATACAGCCGGAGTGAAGACATAGAAGACTGGGCAGTTAATTCTTTTTAATTGTTCCTCATTACACAGCCTTGCTTGCATGTCCTCTGAGGTATGAAGATACCCATGAACTACTTCAACAATTCTACAGCTATCTGATAAACACATCAGGAGTGGTGGTGGTGGTGGTGGAGGTGCCTTGCTTCAAATTCACATCTAGTATGTTATCCATACACTGCAACTGGGTTTCTCTCTCTCTCTCATCTTCATTTCCACCAGAAGGATTCATTTTCCTAAATGAACCTCCCTCTTGTGTTTACTGCCCTTCAAGCTGAAGTTTAAGTTCATTTTGTTCTTCTGATCTCGCAATTGAGATTGCATCTCAGTTTCGACACACTTTCTTTACTAAAATAAATACATTGAGTACAACTAACTGTAGTTAGGTCCGACTGAAATTAAGCCTTTCAGTGGTTTGGGGAGAGAAAAAAGAAGTTAATTTCAGAGAGAAAATGTTCAAATAAGTTTTTACTAAAAATAGCACTGTTCTTCCAACAGACTTCCAGGATACTCACCCCAAAACTGGCTGTCTGTCCTAGTAAAACAAACATGGCTTGTACTGTCCGCTGGCACTGAGGGTCCATGGCCTGAATTTTGAATTTGTACAGCCAAATCCTCTCATCCTCCAAGCGCAGGTGGCTCCACCCCAGGCTTGTTAAACTCAACACGACAATCTCGCCTCTAACCCCCTGAAGTCCTCCTCCCGCTTCCCACTGCCGCCCTTCCACTGGCACCAGGGCAGCACCGAGGAGGACATCAGCTGACCTCAAAGAAGGAAAAAGAGCCAAATTTGGGAGGAGAATAACAACACTGGCTGGGAAAAAGCCCTACAGAGGCAGACAAAATGCAGAGATTGGGTCTGGCACTATCTGAGAGAGGAAACCGATAGCGAGTCCTGGCTGGGAAGGCTGAGATACCATCAGCAAAGAGACCGGGGCTCCAAGGGGTCATGTGAGGTGAGCCTGTGTATTAAGGAAATTAGGCATTTTAAATCCTAAGCAAGACATTAGGTCACCTAATGTCACCTCAGATGCAGCTGGGAGGACTATGAGATGAAGATGAGGGTGGGAATGAAATGGTGCCCATAGCCCTGGGTGGTAGAGTTGGCTGGGAAGGCCACAGGGCTTGGCTGGATGTGAGAAAGAGCAACCCATCCCAGAGGACAGGAGACGGGTCAAGCTTTAAGTGACCAGACAAAAGGATTTCCGCCAAGTAAAGCAAAATGCCCTGCCAGCACCTGGCATGGGACCCAAAGCCGCTGAGGTTCACCATTCTTCTGCTGTCAGCAGATATCTCCGAAACCCACTGGTGAAACATCCCGTTCCTCTGCAACACCCATCCACAAAAAATGAAGACAAGAAGTGCGTATTGCCGTAACTGCCCACTACAGGGTCCGATCAAAGTTAGTGCAGACAGCCCTCTTCCTAACGCTGCCCAAAGGCAGATTGCTTCATCTTGCAGGCTTGCTAATGTTCTTTTCACACAGCTTTTGGGAAGGAAGGATCGTGATGGCTATTTTTGACTTTTTCCCCCAAAAGTGAATGTGCTTTTATATAAACTGTGAATACGTATACTTGGAAAATTAGTTTTTAATGCCTCTGGAACGGATTTTGATTCAACTCACTGACCTGGTATGTCACAGTACTTACTGTTACAGAAGAAAAGACCAAGAATAAAAACCTAACCCCCTCTCTGCACCTTTTCTGAGTCTTTATATGTATTACAAAAATTATAGGTAAAGGCTAAATAAGATAAGATATGGATTATGAGATGGACAACCTACTGACACCATAGACGGACCAGCAGAGAAACACTCAGGGACAGACCATTTAATGCAGCGCTCTGGAGCCGACTGCGAAGACTTCCTTGTTCCGGTTCTTATCCTAAGGCAGTAATAACCAGTTCCTGATAGCAAACTAAGCAGTCCTCAGAAATCTCCTTGAGATGGGGATAATAGAGACTACTTCCACTTTACAGAAGGGAAATGTAGGGGGAGGATCTCAAGAGTTTCTCCAGTACTACAATACCAAAGTTTAGAGTTACAACATTTGAGCTAAAACATGGTAATATGCAATAAAAAAATTAAATGCATTCTAACCATGAAGCCCTATTTATACTATTTTATTCTTTCTGATTTTTAGAGGTACTGAATATAAATAGCACAGAACAAAACCTGTCATTATTCACATTTTTGTGCTCAAAGCCTGCAGTGTGTAGCTGTAACAACTCGCATTATTTCAAACTATCACATCTGAAATCTGAGACAACTGTACACACTCATGTTATTTCTTTATACCTTTAATCTTAAAAACAATAACTATCAGCAACTGAACTAAAATGAACTCAAACCGATTATTTTTTAATAGCTAACAATATCACAGTGATTTTTATTACACAGCAGAAGAAACTGAGTATTTACTTGTTTTTCTCAGAACAGAGTAACACAAAACTAATATGATCACTGCGTTATTAGTTATGGATGACAGCTCTCCAAGTTTGTTCCAGAGGACTAATTGTTTTTAAACAGAGGAAACATCAATTTTCAAATAAGGTGTTCGTAACAGCATCTTAATAACTTTTCATTTCCTAAGCTTATATCAACTTTGGAATATATGACAGTCCCTAAAATTAAATTCTGCTAGAGACAAAATTGTTGGGTTTTGACAACAAGTAATACATATAAAATACCAGATTAGACACCTGAAGCTCAACTGTAGGTAAAACAATTCTCCTGAGCCCCTTAAGAAATACATATTTTAATTTAATGGAAACTTCTTATATGCTCCCCATGGTGACAGGGGAAACAAGGCACAAACTATTTCTCTTGCTTGTCCAGAGAAAAAGTAGAAGAAATGGAAAAGGGGAAAATAACCTTTTTATTTTGGTCCACAAATTATTTTTCAACAGAATGAAAAGTTTTATTTTATTTCCAAGCTCTTTAGAAGTTTCTGTTTAAAAAAAAAGGGGGGGGGGAGGGTAAATGTTGAAATGAACCATCATTAATGGTGCACATTGACCCATTTAATATTGAGACAGTCAAAGAACACACATCAGTTATTTTCTGATCTTTTTGTTCTTTCTTTACTGATTATAACAAGCTAGTGAATTTGAAATCGATCCCAAAAGTTTCTGGTTGACATAAATCCCCTCTCCCTGCCTCTTCCCCACTCCTTTCCTTCGTTAACAAAACATTTTGTACAAAGCTTACCCTTGGCTCTTTCACTAAGCCAAACGATTTGGGCTCAGTTTGGATGCCCAGGCATACGAGAACTCCTGGTGTATGGAAAAGGGCACGGAACTGGGGTACAGGCTCTGGCACCCTCATGGGGAGGTGCTGGCAGCAGCTGGGGTACACCAGCACACCTCGGAGGGCACAAGGTGACGATGCTGGCAGCCGTGCGATTTGCTACCTACGCAAACCCCAGCAAAAGAAGCACACAATAACCTCCTGCAAGCATGGGAGGCAGAAGAAAAAAGTTCATGCTTGGCTTCATGCTGGTAAAAAGGTTCTGTAATGCTTTATTTCATTTTTAATACAGAAACAAACACACTGCCGCCGTGTGATGTTGTGTAACATCCCAAGGACGATGTTAGGGTAAGTGTTTGTCACACACACCCACGTTAGATGCAACAGGACGTCACACCTGGTACTGGCTATGGGCCTGATGTTTTGCCACATCATTTAAATCACTCCCCACATTTGAACCAAAATTATTGTTATGGTCAAAGAAAGAGGGTCCTCAACTCCACATCTCCATTAAATGACAATTTATTGTTGCATTTTACATGAATACACAGGCATATGGATTCACCTTACTCAACGCAGACAAAGCCTATGTGCAGGATCCAAAGCTACCAAGCATTTCCAGAAGACTCACTGTTCAAGGAGCACCACTGTTTAAGATGTAAGAGTTGATCCCTGCACGTGTGCCGCTTTGCTGCCCTGACTCAGAAAGAAGACTTGAGTTGCATGCAAAACCTATGTGATAATTTACTTCAGGAGAGGTGCGTGAGGTAACTTTAAAAGAAGGAGAAATTGAATCATTCTGTTTTTCCACTAACCATTGTTACCATGCACAGCCAAATTAAGATGAGCACACCGAATACATCATCTCTGAGTAGACATACTCAAGTTTCTGCTTCTCCTGAGACACAGACACTATTACTCTTGTTGACATGTGGGTCTTATGTTTAACCTATTTTGCAGCACTAATTAGTACTGACAACTCTTAATATATTACAAATTAAATAGGAGAATTCACACTTAGGTTTAGCTTTTTTTTCCCACTGAATTAAACAGAGTATCTCTAGCTTTAATATATACATAATTGCATGTTACAGCCATGAAAATCTAACACGAGAAAACTAAAAGCTGTAAAGTGCAGCTGGTTCATAAAGGGCTTGGCATCTCACAAGTTTGCTTCAATAATTCAAGACTTTTTGCACTCAAGTAATACAGAAGATAGTTTCTGACACAGAGCAACACCTGAGGAGATAGGGCCATGGTTCCTCTGCGGTGCAACGTGGAGCAGAGTCACAGCGTAATTGCTCTGATTAGTTCAGGTACTGCCTTCTGAATGTCAGTACACTCACCACTTTTGCTCTGTTTCACCCCTAATATCCTTCAGGTCTACACATGAATGTATCACAGAATGGTTTGGGTTGGAAGGGATCTTCAAAGACAATCCAGCCCAACCCCACTGCCATAGGCAGGGACACCTTCCACTAGATCAGGTTGCTCAAAGCCTCATCCAACCTGACCTTGAACACTTCCAGTGATGGGGCATCCACAACTTCTCTGGACAACCTGTTTCATTGTCTCACCACCCACACTGTAAAGAATTTCTTCCTTATGTTCAATCAAAACCTACACTCTTTCAGTTTAAAACTGTTGCCCTCTGTCCTGTCACTACAGGCCTTGGTAAAAAGCCTTTCTCTGTTTTTCTTATAAACCCCCTTTAAGTATTGAAAGGCCACAACAAAGTCTGCCGGGAGCCTTCCTCTCTCCAGGCTGAACAACCCCAACTCTCTCAGCCTCTCTTCATAGGAGACGTGCTCCAGCCCTCTGATCCTTTTTGTGGCCCTCTGCTTGACCTGCTCCAACAGGTCCATGTCTTTCCGGTACTGAGGACTCCAGAGCTGGACGCAGTACTCCTCCAGGTGGGGTCTCACTAGGGCAGAGCAGAGGGGCAGAATCACCTCCCTCAACCTGCTGGCCAAGCTGCCTTTGATGCACCCCAGGATATGGTTGGCCTTCTGCATTGCGAGCGCACATTGCCAGCTCGTGTCCACCTTTTCCCCCAAGTCCTTGTCCACTGGGCTGCTCTGAATCCCTTCATCCCCCAGCCTGCATTGATACTGAGGGTTGCCCTGGCCCAGGCGCAGAATCTTGCATTTGGTCTTGCTGAATCTCATGAGGTTCACATGGGCCCTCTTCTTCAGCTTGTCCAGGACCCTCTGGATGGCATCCTGTTCCTCAGGTGTGTCAATGGCACCATTCAGTTTGGTGTAATCTGCAAACTTGCTGAGGGTGCACTCAATCTCACTGTCTATGTCACTGATGAATATATTAAACAGCACTGGCCCCAGTATGGACCCCTGAGGGACAGCACTCATCACTGATCTCCATCTGGACATCAAGACATTGACCACTACCCTCTGGATGAGACCATCCAACCAATTCCTTATCCACCAATCAGTCTACCCATCAAATCCATATGTCCCCAATTTAGAGAGAAGGATGTTGTGGGGGACCGTGTCAAAGGCTTTACAGAAGTCCAGATAGATGATATCCGTTGGTTTTCCCTTGTCCACTGATGCTGTCACTCCATCATAGAAAGCCACTAGGTTTTCAGGCAGGACTTGCCCTTGGTGAAGCCATGCTGGCTGTCTCAAATCACCTCCCTGTCCTCCATGTGCCTTAGCATAGCTTCTAGGAGGCTCTGTTCCATGATCTTCCCAGGCACAGAAGTGAGGCTGACGGGTCAGTAATTCTTAGGGTCCTCCTTTCTATCCTTTTTTAAAATGGGTGCAACGTTTCCCTTTTTCCAGTCACTGGGGACTTCACCTGACTGCCATGACTTTTCAAATATCATGGGTAGTGGCTTGGCGACTACATGGCCAATTCCCTCAAGACTCTGGGATGCAGAGTCTGAGTCAGAGCAGTAAAGTTTTAACATCTCAACCACCAGGTGAGGTATCCTCAACAGGAGATCTATAGATCACCTCTCTTCCTAGTCCTTCATAGATGCACACATCACTGAGCTGCTGGGCCTTTTAAAAGGACCACATACACATAAACAAGATTTCAGGCTCTAAGAAACATATTATTTTTTAAAAAACCCAAAAGATTACATTCCTCCAAACTTTTGAGGTGAAACAGAAGATTTAAAGATTTCAGTTTTGAATTCTGGCACTAAAATCCTTATTGTTGTTCCACTTCAGGAACAGATCAGGCGAAATGCCCGTTTATTTTGCTATGTAGAGATTCAGGAGAAAAGGAGAGTTGGATTCACACTTGCGTATGACTAGGTGTCCAAGCGACTAGCTGACATGGACATCATTTAACACAACAACAGTGCTGTGAAAAGACTGTTTATAATCCTATTACAAGATTTTAATAGAATGACTCACAGTGAATATAAACCAAGGTGGTCTTCACAGACAGATGAGGTACTTCATCATATTACATGGTAACAAGAACTTTGATATACAGGGGCCTATTCCTCAAGTGCACTAAGCATTTCTGAGGAATCTGTTCAACTTCAAACCAAATGACTCTAAAGCTTAAGACAGCAATTTATGTTCAGCTACTAGTTAACCTAGTGTCTGCATATAATTGATAGCTTTATTGCTTGATTATCCTGGAACGTAATGACAAGCTTTATCACCATTTTTCCTCTTCCCTCCCTTTTAAAAAGTGAGGTCTTCTTATATGGAAGGAAAATAACAGTTATATTTTGCTGTCTGTCACAGATACTGTAATTTTATTAAATTTTAAAAGTTAACAGTCATAACTGAAAGTTATGTCATCACCTGGACTTTACAAAGCTAGCTGTATTAGCCCAAAGACTAAGCACAGGGGCTCCGTTACGTGAACGAATAAAACAAAGCTGATACACTCATGGATTAAAGGAAGCAGATTTTGCTTGCCGAAATCTAATTTTGTTTTGTATGTGAACATATTATCCTCTAAGATGTGCTTATTTCATTTCATGGCGTATTACATGTTCAGCATAACATTAGACAGTGGATCAGCCCAGACACCAGTCCCGTGGGATGCAGGCATTGCTCAGAGTGACCAGGGCTGTTGTTGGAACAACTCATGACTCCTGTTCTGAGGGAACAGCTTTCCAAATGGCCAGGAAAGCCAGCTTCCCAATTGATCCACTCTGACTACTAAAAATATGTCCCAACACGGCTGATACAGTTAAAATAGTAGGGGTGGCTGGCTGCCAAAAAAAAAAATGACTGAATGTGAGATCTATCGAGGGAAATCTCAGGTTGTTTATTCATACTCAGCATCTCAAAAGAGAAAGAACATTTATTTAGGACAAATGTGCCCTGCTTCAGGCATTGATGCGGTTTCAAAATGCTGGCCTTAAAGTACCTAAATGTGAAAAGTTAAGGAACCTTAGTAAGACAAAACAAACAAACTTTTAATTTAAATCTAAGAAAAAGGAGAAGTTTGGCAAGTAAAACCTAATTCATGCTTTGCCTTCATCCTACCTGTCTCCAAAGACTTCTATATACAGAAATATTAACGCATACAATAGTTGATCTTGGAAATACTGATTACACATCAAAATCATGACATTTCAAATCACATCTTCCTTACAACCTGAAGTAAGAGAATATTATCATGGAGGGATATGTTTAATCATTGTGAGGCTAAGCCTGTTATCTCTGGAAAATTAGTTTACTACGTAACTCTTTCAAGATACAGAAATAATGTTTTACAATAGTAATGCAGCACTTGTGACAGCAATTGTGTACAGCGAAGATGGCAAATAAGGTAACTGATGGTTCTTGGAAAGGTATCGTTAAATTCACATTGAGTTCAGTAAGTCTCTCCTGCTTGAAAGGTTGCGAATGATGCAAGACGTTTTTTGCAGTGTTCCCCTTACATATTAGCTTTGTCCACTGTAAGAACCAGCCTGGCTATTCTCAAACAAGCAGTCAAATTCTCCTGGGGAACAGACGTCTTTTGAGTCTTGCCTTCCGCCTTTCAGATCTGGCAGAAAGGCCAAATCCTTGGTATATAAATAGTAAGAAGTATGCCACTCATTTTCTCTCCACATACATTTTTGGTATGACACAGAACACTGTAAAAATTAAGGAAGAAGAAAAAAAAATCCAAAAAATTACGCAAAATTAAGAAAAACTCTAATAGATTAACCCATTTAGTTAATTTAAGTTATAACTAGAGGATCTAAGAAAGAAAATTAGGAAAAGTGAGTCTTCTGCTTATATTCCCAGAGTCTGTACATGTGTGTACGCATGTAAAGAGGGAGAACATCACTGGGCGAGATGATCTCAAAACCACAGCTAGCACTGAACTTTCTTCCCTCAAACAAAAGGACATAAGGCAATAAAAATTCTCCCAAACTGGAACACAATGGCTTAAACCCCAGAATTCTGTTACTGCTATTGACGAATTAATCTAGACAAAACCCCTTAACAGATAAGTAGCTTATGAAATTTGAGAGGCACTTAGTTATCAAATACTATTCTGCTTATGGTACTCATGGGTCAACATGCCTCTTGAAATCTTGCTGGGTTTTAGTTCACTATAACTTAACCACCAAATAAACTCCATAAAACACTACAGCTGAAGCCAATGAGCCAACATACATTACAGAGAATAAAATCCAGAAAATTTACTGATAGTGAAAGGAGCATGTCATTTTTATTATGACAATAAAACAACAAAATGTGTGTTAGACTTAAGTAGCCTTTATGAATATTTGAAGAGCGTGTACTTGGAATATTGTAAAAAAAGCACTGACACCTGCCATCATGAAGGTGTTGCCACCAACAGGCTGCAGGTAGGGTTTATATCCCCCGCTCCTGTATTTGAATGTCTGTAATGTAAATGTCGGCACCCGAGCTATAGGAGTTTAATCTTTGGCTATGGTCAGTAGAGCCAAGAGAGGCCAGAGAGCTGCTGGGCTGAGCGGAGCCGCTGGCTCCCTGAGGACGAGATCAGCCCTCCAGCCTCTGGGCTTCCAGCAAAAAAGCTTCCCCTTATTAACCAGGTCCAACCACCAGCCTACATACACATGCGCTGAAATGGGCTAAGAAAACACATCACTAGGAGATTTTTCTACTATTCCACTGGTGTAACGGAAGGCGGCCACTCTTGCCATATTTACAACATACAAAGGGATAATCAAGATTTCAGGTGGGGAGCTGTATACCCAGCCCTTTCTACTTCCTAACTGTAGACCCCAAGCTGGGTAAGTGACAAAAAAGGGAAGCAAAGTGCCTCAACAGAAGGGATAGTCTTGTTCAGAAATTCGGATTTCCTTGATCTGCCAATATCCCTTTTGCCTTGTCCAGATTAACCTTCGGCCAAAGGTACACATGGTCAGAATGCGACTGAAGTAAAAATATAAAGAGCACAGCAGGAGGCGGAAATAGCACAATGTCACTCAACCAAACTAAAACAAAACTGGCTATAGGATGCTCCAGAAAGACTTTTTTTTTTTTTCTTCCTCTTTAAATGAATCACCATTTAGAGACTAGACTTAGAGGATGTCCAGAATACTGAATTTTAACTTCAGCCTGGTTTTCCCAGGAAGGGTATTAATACGTTTAGGGCAACCAAGGGAATCACAGTTATTAAGGATATTTATTACCAGAAACCAGTGAAGTGGTTCAATTTATTCTCAACAGAAAACTCTGAAGTGACCAACACAATGAAAATATCTATGTAGTAATGAATGACTTTGATAAAATGGAGTAAGATTCATGCTTTGCATTCATGATGGAGACATTTTGGAACAGGAAAATTAACAATACATAGGAGATTAGAAAGAACGAGGAGGGCACATGTGAATTGCTGTCTTTTCTGCTTTACAGTGCATCATAAAACTATTGAAAATTAAGACCCTTAATCTCAGCTTTTATTACAGAAGTCACAATGTAACTTGATACAATTTGTGGTTTACATACTACTACTATATCTATAATACAAATGGAAAGATAATAAACACAACGCTCGTGTGGTGACTAAATGGCACGGGTGCCTGCAACCAAGTTCAGTTTGCAGCTGAGTTCGATGTACTGAATCGTTTCATCTTATGGAACAACAATTCCTAATAAAGTAAATTGCAAACATGAAAACCAAATTTTATTTTCCACTAATAGTGACTAAATTCAACCGATCTCCAAGGACCATGAGCTATAGCTTTTTGCTTGCTTTAAACTACCAAGATTACTACTAATAAAAGAATGGGCATTAACTGCAAACCTGGCCTCACGTGTCCCTCATGCCTTGGGCAGCTACAAGACCACCACCGGGCTCCAGCAATGACTAACTTCATCAATGGTTAACTCTCTCCGCCCACCATCTGCTTACACCACAGTCAGAAAGGTGGTAAATGCTTAACGGGGAGGAAACTGATGAGTGACTATTTGGCAGCCACAATCAGCATAGCGCTTATTTTGGGGTGATGAATCACCACTTTTATCCCAGCCACACGGTGCTGGTACATTCACCGTGCAGAAAACCTCGTTTCTGGATGGGGCTGGTGGCAGGGCAACAAACACCGCTCTTGGTAGAGCCATGACAAGAGACTGCTTTGGATAAACCTGAAAACCTTACGGTTGAAGGTGGCTGTGTGCAATACTACTCACCATCATTCGCCAGCCACACACCATGCTCTGGGAGAATGGGACTACTTATCTGGAGATCTCATGGAGTTTATTTATGGTGAATAAGGATCACCTTTTCTTTCAGAGACAGTGAAAACAAGACGGGGATTCAACGGAGTCATGCAAGGTGTCAATGACAGCACCCGGGGTGAAAGCTGCATCCACTCTCTTGTAGCCCACTTGCATTAAAGTGATGTCACACCACAACAATAATACTTCAAGCTCTGTCAAAATCTTAAATGCAAAAATTGGAAAACTGGAAAAAACCTGACTAAACAACATTCTGATACACTTAGCTGAAGTATGTCTCCAAAATGCACTCTCCACAAAAAGCCCTTGGCAGCCTTGCTGCAGGCTGTCTGGGACTAGGGCCAGGAGACCTACCTGATGTTATCATGGGCTAGGATTTTCATTCCAGCTACTTTCAAAGCCCACCAAGATGACAGTAAGGTGAAGCAGCTTTATTTGGCACTACAGTGCAGGTGCTCCAGATTTATTTTCCTTCCTCCCCTTGCCTCTCATTCAGAGTTTGAGACTGTTCACAGTCTGACCCAGTTTTTGGTACTTCCTCCATGGTCTCCTGAACAGGGATTTCTACCACAGTAGCACTCACGGCCACAGTATGGTTACATAGCAACTACTTTCAATGGCATATCAGCTCTCTTGTAAATGACATCCCAATAAAAGGATAACAGATCTACTGACATTTTGTCTCAACATTAAGAGATGCGACAAAGTCAATGAGTGCATCACACATGCTTCAGGGTCGTGAATGGGTCAGATCAGTGCTTTTGCTTTAACTATTAACTTTGGGGGAATCCAGAATCCCCAATCAACTCAGCAGATTTTCTTTTGCCATGCAAACCCAGGCATCTCATAATTCTAACACCTGCCTCAGCATTGCCTATGCTATCAAATTATTCCATCCTTTTCATTCTGCTTTTAAATTGATATCCACAAGTGCCAAGGCTTTTTAAATAAGCTCAAGCCTGAGAATGCACCTGTCTATATTAATACACACCACAAATCCATTAATTTCGGGATCCACAAGAACAGTGGAATATTATAGTTATTTATATAGAGATACATACACACACAAAGTATAAAAAAATTAAATATATACCTATAGAGTTATATAGTATATGTTTGTGTATATATTCATATAATTTATTTATCTATACATATAAAGACATATATTAAAAAGACAGACATTTTTTGAGACCAGGGCTGCTATTCACACCACTGAACAACTTCTCACTGAAGAAGAGCTGAAAAATCAGCATAGGACATGGACTTCACTTGAATATCTCTTTTCTCTTGTTTTTTCCCCTTTGCAAACTCTTAAAAAAAAAAACCAAAAACAAACCAAAAACCAACAAACCACCAGTTCTTCCTGTTTAGCCAGATAATATTAAGATTCCCCTCAATACTGTAATGAACATTTTAGTTTGTGAATTTCCAATTCATTTCTGCTTATGAAAGTTGATTTTACACCAGCACAACCCTAATATTGTCCCTTCAAAGGCGAAGAGGGAGAATTCTAATAAAATCAGCTCTAATTCCATTAGATTGCAAGCAGTGCTTATGAATCTGCTCCTTGGGGGCCAATCACTAAAATGCCTCTTTCAGCTCTGCCTTCTTCATTTTTATATCTTTAGAACTTCAGTACCCACTCATGACATTCAGCAACATGTATTTTTGTAGTATATATACAATATATTGCAGTGAGTATTGCCCAGAAACACTTGCCTAATATACACTGTGCATACACTTGTTGCTTCCAACTTGCAATCCTTCCGTGTGTAGAACAGCTGTAAAGCTACAAGGCTATTTCTACTCCTTATTTCCACTGTCACCTCTGGAGCAGAACTGTAATCAATCGTTTGCAATTCACATATAATTTGAAGGCTATCACAGCAATGTGTCATACATCATGCTGTAAAGCAATGAGGTCTACCTAGAAATCTATTTGCAATTGTAACGAATCTGCATTTAAGCCCTACTATTTTTCAATTATCAGACACAACAGTAGTGAATGCATTTAAGCTCTACTATTTTTCAATTATCAGACACAACAGTAGTGATTTTTTTTTAAAAAACAAAGCTCTGCATGATGCTATGGGATGCATCAATGTTTTTGGAGTGACTAACACAAAATCTTTACTTCGAAGCCACAATACAAATACAGTCAGGTGTTCCACACTGCAAACTATTCCTTCAGTAGCATGATATCACTTTCCAAAATAAGAATTTAAACAATCAGTATTCTCTTTTTTATGGTTAGTTCAAGACAGTTACAATTAAAGTTTCAGTATAGAGTTCTATTAAGAGCCCATAACAAGACTCAGCAGTGCTGTAAACAAATCTACCCATACAGGAGATTCCAGTAGCATATATATATATATATATATATAAACAAAATTTGCAGAAATTGTTTTGTAAGTTTACACATTAGGATAATCTTTTTAACAGAACACGTAGACCAAGATGGGGGATTTCAGAAAGGATTATCCCTCTGCTATGGAATATTCCATTTCAAACTTTCCACAGAAACGTTAAAACCCTTCTGAGATGCTATCAGGCTACCATCACTAGCATTGTTTGGAACACCTGAGCCCACAATTATGAAACTCCTTCAAATCCTTTCACAGGGTACCAGTGAGGGTGCCTGACACTTTGCATCCTGAGCTATAAAGCCTCTGAAAAAAGAGTAAGCCCAATGCTACAGCTGGAAAAATATTACTCTTTTTTTTTTTTTCTTTTTTTTTAAACCAATTAGCTGCATCTGTGACTATATACACATCTTTAAAGACCGACAGAATTAAAGACCTGATCTACATATCTAGTTAGGTACCCCAACGCCCTTTGTTTAATTGGAAATTGGGAACGTAAGTGCCGTGGTGGGTCTAGAGCACAGTCTGCTTACTACAAAGCAGAGATTTACCTTCAAGCTCTGTCCATCTGTCTTTCTGCTACCTCCTTCTCCTCTTTTACCACGTACATCGCCGCCGCCAGTGTAAAACCAAAGGTGATCATTTCTCAACCAACCTGTCAAACAACCACTGCTGTGCTGTAGCTGGTTAATCAAACGCGTCCCTTTTGAAATGTGCATGCTGGTGCTTTATCTGCCACTTCAAATTAGCGGCTCCGAAAATTCAGGTCCATTTGCAAACCACAGCCTGTCCCAATCCATTATCACATGACACTTGGTCAGCAAGCAGATTGTAAATTAACATTTCCATCTTCTGCCGTAGCCTTTTAGTCATAGTAATTACAATAAAATCTCTTTAATCAGCAGACTCATAAAATAACCAAGACGGATGTCTTTTATTTGAGGAAGACCTTGTGATACACATTATGTCACCAGCTGCACGGGGAGAATATCAGGCTTTACGAAGGTAGCAAAGCGGGAAGCTTTCTCGCGCTCAAGCCACGACCAGCTATTCGAGTTCCTCACTGATGCAACGCCTTCTGCCGTGATTAAACAGAAACAAATAACTGATCATTCCGGTTTGCTCCTGTATTCTCAGTGTATTTCCGACGATTTTAATAAAACGATCCCACAAAATGCCTGCAGATCACCTAAGCAGAGACAGACGTGCCCCTGCAATATCATTTCTACAGCATTTGAGGCAGCCTTTTCAATGGGGCTTATAATTAAGAACGCTTTTGATGGCGAAATTGGGCCTCTGCTGTTAATCAAAGGACCAAAGACACCCCTCAGCATGCATAATTCTGCACCTCTTTGTTTCAGGGAAATCTTGACAGGAAAATAATGGTTCCTTCCATTTCTTTCTTCTCCGTCAGTTAACCAGGGAAGGTTATTCTGCTCCAGTCTCCCAACTGCTGCAGCATAAATTACTGGAGGGGGAAAGAGTCGGAGGCACAGACTTCCCAGGAAACCTTTTGCACGTGTTTTGTACTGGGGGCGAATGAACTGACTTGGGCAAAACGGCCTCTGCCAGAACCTACGGGCATGACCCAAAGCGAATTCAGTGCTCGTTAAAAATTCAGAAAAATTGTGGCCAGCTGAAACAGTCTGTCCCCCAAACCCAAACCCGTTTCTCATTCTCCAGATTTCCGCAAATATGATCTCATCTCAGACCCAGCTAACCTCAGAGGCACAGCACTGCCAAGACTCTTCAAAGGCTTGAAAGACGTGAAAACAAAACACAACGTATTTTTGCAAAGCTTCTGTGTCAAAATGAGGTCCACCTTAGACAAATCTTCCAAGGTTACCAACTGCGTACATTTCCAGGGAAAATTCTTAAGGTTTATAGGACCCACCTGAATTCCCAACTAGTAGAGCTAGTCGGTACTCAAGGCACAAGAATTTCTGCTAACAGGGAAATAAATCAGAATTAAAAGGTACACAAAAACATAACGGGGAAAATGTATGCAAACAGAAGAAATCTAAGAAGCTTTGTTCAGTCTCAAGCTTTGAGACAGGTCAAACAGTTCCTGATCCCGCTTTTCAGTGTTTTGATCCTGTCATTGATTTATCCCCCAGAGAAAGTGAAGAAGTTTAATCTTCAGACAGATATTGAAATCACTGCAGCTAAAGAGGTAAAGAGCTCTCAGAAATAAACCGTCTCGGTTTGCAAAAGCTTTTTATACTTGCAAATTTCATTAATCATTCTTTTTACAGTGTGTAAGTTCAAGACAATAGACACAAACCATTCCTAAAAATTATCAGACTAACAAAGATAGAGGTCGGTCCTAGGGCAGTCTCGACCATGAGTTAACTACTCCTGTGCTGCTTCTTTGATGTTACTGGCCAAAGAGGCTTGTAAGACACACAGCCATCTCCTCACCTTGGCTGTATCCCCTCTGTGCCACATCCATGCGCCTCCCCCGTGCAGGACATTCATAATTCACTGAATCTACAGTCTTATTAGGAAAGGATCCATTTAAAGAAAACTCCAGCATGAATTTTACATCAGTTTGCTCCTTTGGGTATTCCAGTATTCTTCAAAGAGAATGCGTCGCTAATTAATTCAGGTTTCTTCCTAGGAGTTGGCCCACATACGTGTTTTTGTCCAACAGAATACATCCCTCAGCAAAGGCCTGAGTAGCACTGGGACCACCATCAGTTCCCTAGTGAACCATCAGTCGCTTCAATGTCATCGCCTAGAAATCCTTCCGAAAGAAGCATGGTCTTTATTTCTCATGGTTCATACAGAATTTGATCTGATTGAAATACCTCATTTCCTGACATAGCCTATTTTTACTGGCTTTATATGCCTTCTATGCTACCCAACTTGGTATTAAGAGGCAAGTGAGAGAGTTCCAGAAGTAGCTGAAATATTGAGTTTGTTTTGAGGAAATGTAACAAGGTTTCTGGAGAGAACATCATCGCCATCTTCCCACCAGAAACAGGTATAAGTACTGGGAACTGCAGTCACCGTAACTGGTCTGCAGTTGCAGAGGGACTCTGCAACTCGTAGGAGCTGCACTCGTAGGAGATGCCACAGAAGGACATTTGGGGACCCAAAGATCAAAGAAGAAAGAGAACCTGAGATAAGTGACAGGCACGCCACTACCAGTTACAACAGCAGCTAAATCCTATTTTATCAAACATCATCATGTGGCTCCTACAGCAGAGTTGAGGACACAGTATTACAAGATATCTTACAGGGCTGCATCTAGTCTTATTTTTAGTTTTAAATCAGATAGCATGATAAAGACGATGTCCCTAAAGGCCATTCCCACACACTAAACATTATCTCCCGCCACCCACAGAGATCATGGGGCACAGCCTTTCCACACTCTACTTTGCACTCCATACTTCAGCAAGCCATAAAAAAAGCTTCTCAGCAGCTCCCCACCCCTCTGCCCCTGAAACTACCTTCTCTTCCAGAATTACTAATTTATGCTGTTTTGCAATGTCTTCCAAAACTTACTTTGACTTTCTTCCCAGACATGCTAGTCCAACCACTGGAACAGCGGGAGGGAGATTAAATTTGATACCAGAGCATCTCTACCAAGGAAAAGCCAATTTTTGAAATTAGGAGCTGTTTTTAATCACTACCAACACTCTGTGGGCAACAGGGCTTTATTCTGATCTCGGCTACAGTCACAGCCAGGAAAAAGAGCTATTAGTCTGAAACTGAAAACTTTTACAAAAATTGGAGGACATTCTTGATGGATTTTTTCATGCATAATCAAATGTTCTATCCGCAGTCATGGGCAGGGGATGAAGATTATAAATTTCCAGGTTTAAGCCAGAAAGTATACAATGTAAATGCTGAAGATTCAACAGCAAACATCTTCAGACATGCTCTGAGGCCTGGTGAATGGATCCAAGCAAGTCTATGCACCAAGAATCCAAAAGCTTGTCTGTAAAGGCAATCCAAACCCTAAAAGCTTCCATGGACTATGCTTGTTGTTTAGTTTCTCACAACTTTGCTATGCCAAAGCATAGAAAAAGGGGAGAAAGCATTCCTGTAACAGTATGTTGAAGGATATAGAAAAGTTTGAAAAAATAAAAGCGAGCAAACAAAAAACCCCAGACATCTTTTCTGTATACAGCAGCAAGCAGTTTCTTTCAAAAAGCAAGCAGTGTCATGACACATGCTCCTCAGAGTCCTTCTTTTAGGGCTCCCCCCCTTTTTTTTCCTCCCTGACACAGCATAGCAAGCTTACATGGGGTCTTTGTAAGCAAAACATACCGGTTCAGTATTTCCCTAATACCTTCCATTAGGCAACATTTTACTACTGTTAAACTCAATTTTCATGGTAGTATAGCTACAATCCTGCAAACACACATATCTGACTTTTGACACTTGGACCCCATTCTCTGTAAAGATGGCATCCCTGCAAAAACTAGATTGCAAACTCAGACTCACATGGTACAGCAAAGCCCACTGATGTGTTACTCCCTGTATCTCTTCAAAAATTGCATTTTTTTCCAGAGCACCGGTCACAGTCACCACCTGAACAGTTGCTCAGGCACTTTCAACTCTGATCCTTTGCAGACTAAGCCTGTATCTTCCTTTCAAAGTCTTTTTTCACTGCTACTTTCTAGCAGTAATAAACACGGTTCTTTCAGGTAACAGCTGTCTTGCAGCTTGACACTCTGTTCAGAAACGTATTGCAATGACTACTACAGGAAGGTGTCTTAAAATCAGGCTAGTCTCCAATGGACTTTGAAACTATCTAAGCTTTTAAATGTGAATGTGTGAAGCTCATTTTCTTTGTAACACTTGAAGCTGAGCAGTTACCTTAACTGACCCAGTGAAGAGGAAAATGCCAAGCAGCATCTCTCTGAACTGCGCATGCACAACCAGAGCAAAGAGAGTGCAAAACAGCAAGGGCTGGACACAGCACTTGAAAGAAAATCGGCTTTTTTTGAGTTGCAAGCAGAAACCGCGTTGCTTTAAGCATTTAAAACACGACACCAAATCAGCGTTTGGTGAAACAGGATGCCTTTCACAGCATTTTTGTCTCCAAAGACTATTTAAGGGAAGACTTAAGTGTCCATAGACACGTCCCAGGCTCCCCAGTTTACTCCGGCACTACTCAAACAGTAACACTGCTACATGTTCCTAACTCCTAGAGAGCTGATGCAAACCCCACGTTGACATTAACAAGCACGCCAAATATATCACTGCTCCTTTTTTTTTTTTTTGACTGTAATCATGACTAGGACAGACCTCTTAGCTACCAACAGGGCATGAAAAAACAAGTGTACTTCTCTAATACTCATGAAATACAAGCGAGTAAGCAATGCAGTATGTAGCATTATGCTCAAATGCCTTGCTTTGGTCATGCACAACTTCTAGACATCATAATCCTTCAGAAAAGCTTTCCTGCACCCTCCGCCATCTGATGGTGGGAAGGTATGGAGAGTTTGAATCAGCCTGGATACAGCCATTCTTCTGCTGAAAAATACTTGGAAAATAAACAGAACAGTGTTCTCAAATACAACCATGTGTGTGCACTGATTAATCTACGGGATAAACGACTCAGTTGTCTTTTTGAGGGGGTGGGGTAGGGTGGAAATGTGACCAGCTCCTGTAAGAACGGGCTCCTGTCCTGGGACAGAATTTTCTACCCAAACCTAAACTCCCACGGTGAACACAGCTAAGGGAGGAAGGACTGTGTGGCTGCATGTCGGTACTCACCTCACCTAGAGATGCCAGACATCGTAACAGCATCAGTCGTTTACGCTTACATAAAGCATAGGGACTGAGGCAGGTGCCTCCTTCCTTCTCCATCTAGTTTATAGAACTGAGCAACCATCACTGCCTAATTCAAATAAAATAGGCCTCCAGGAATCTTCCTGCAGTTCCGGTAAGCAGCAGGTAAGCACAAAATAGTTGTAAGGCTCAGATAAAATGCGTGAAAGAAAATGCCCAGGTTCACAGGGCTGGAGGAACAGCCCCAACTGCCTTTCTCTTCTCCCCATAGACACAAACCCAGATATAATTAGGGATTAACTTTATAAACAATGAAAAGGTCTTCTCCAGGGGATGCTAAAATTATGACCAAAAAAAAGAAAAGCAAAAGTATTTGCTCAACTGTATGCAGCTTCTGTCTGTCTTCTGTGTCTTTTTGATTGACATAAAATGCTGCAGAAGTAGTCAACAACACTTTCTAATTTTTGTCATGTTTCAGATATTGGTTAGGGATTGGCAAAGTTCTGCAGAGACAGACTAGCAATAATTCACAAGTTGATTTGCTCTTGTCTGGAGATACTCAGAGACGTGCCTCTGTTTTTACCAGATTTTCTATTATTGGGCTGGTGTATTCTCGCTCCCGCCTCAGCTGAGATCATTTACCTACCATACAGTAATATGCAAAAAGCCTCACTACCAATATTAACAGAAGAGCACCATACCATATTATTCATGCAAGATATTATCAAAAAGTTATTTCACAAATCTATTTGCTACACTTCTCCTCCCCTCTCACTCGCTGTTTACTTAGCTCCCGAAATCACTAAATTTCAAATGCAGACGGGAACCTTACCATGAATATCAACTAACATCTTCTGACTGAGCTACAATTTAAAATGTCAGTTCCAGGCAAACAAGTGAGCAAAACTCACGAGGGCATAATTTATTAACACTGTAAAATGGACTGCTGCTAAATTTTTTCCTCTGGTAATGACAGAGTTAGCCCCTAATCAGACGTGCACATGCTACGAGGAGTTACAGGATCACTCTAACTCTGCCAGCTGATTCAGGTTTTCATATTTGCTTCAGTTCTTAACTGAAAACCAGGCAAAACATTAGAGAAATGTACTCTGTGGTAATGATGACACATTGCATGCTAAAACATATTCAAAGGATGCCTCATCCTCCAAACCAAAGAAAATTCCCTTTGTAGGAGATCACAGTCGCATAGGAAAGCAGGGCTGAACGTGATATTAAAGGTAGAAACTAATTCATTTTGTTGTCCTAAAAACTGAACCAGATCGATTTATAGAGGTTTGTTCAATTTATTTTTAAACCCTTAAGAACAAGGGGTTCACAACCTTGAGAGGGCGGCCTGTTACAGTGCTTCGCTATCATTAACCCATTACAGAGTTCTTCCTTTGAAAACTAAAACTTCTCATCGCAGCCTCAGAGAATATGAAGAACAAATGTTGATTGTGCTGCCTGTTAACAACCTTTCCAAGAATCTGAAGACTGTAATTTTTTCTTCTTTCTAGACTAAACAAGTATTTATGTGTCACTGCTTCTTCTATTCACTTATTTCATGGTATGCGTTTATTAACTTGATTTTTACGTTCTAAAATTGTCACTTTTCTGTATTCACCTTCCTCTTAATGATTCTGGATCTCACCTCCAGTTTACTGATTTTAACCCCATTTTCTATAGCGCATGCAGTCCAGCTTGAAGTTTACAGGCTTTGTTTAGCCACAAGAAGAGAAGGCTCAGGGGGATCTTATCATCAACGTGTATAATAAATCACTGATGGGAGGGAGTAGAAAAGATGGAGTCAGACCCTTCTCGGTGCCCAATGAACAGGCAAGAACCAGCAGCACAAATCAAAATACAGAAAATACCATTTAAGCATAAGAGAAAAAACTCCTGTACTGTGAGGGTTGTCAAACACTGGAACAAGCTACCCAGAGAGGTTGTGGGGCCCCCATCCTTGGAGATATTCAAACATGGACTGGATACAGCCTTGAGCAACCTGCTCTGGGTGGTCCTGCTTGACCAAGGGGTTGGTCCAGATGATCTTCAGAGGCACCTGCCTTAGCCACTCTGTGATCCTCTGGTTCTGTCCAACTGCATGCAACCTACCATCCACGAACTGATAACCCCGCTAGGTATATCCTTCTGCCAGACAGCATACCATCGCCAACTACGCTGGATGTTTGCAGTCATCCACATAGTAATAATCTTACACACACTGTAAATCCCCAGATTGTTTCTGAGATGCCATACATGACTTTAACCAAAGCCTTACTGAAGTCAAGAAGGAACTGTTAGGACCATTCCCCACCCCAGCTTAGTTTCAGGGTCACCAAGTCACTATCTTAAGCAATCATTTAATAAAATCCATTTCACAAACTCACTGTATTCCATCATTACATTTGTTTTTGTCCTCAGTACTGCAACTAAGAGACTTAAGGTCTGTGTGCTCTACTAGAAAATTATCTGAAAATTTCCAGCCTTCACTCATTCATAGCCACTTGCTTTTGATGTTTGAGGATCTTTCGTGGTACCAAATTTGGTTGATCGGTCTACAATTCCAAAATCTTCCTTCTTTCTCCACTTCATGAACATACTCTCCATGTGGTCTCTTACGAGATCTCACCTGTCCTTTATTGTTCTTACATGGTAATTGCTCATGGATTTGAAGCTGCTTCAAGTAGTTGCTTAGGTAGACCAGAATAAACTCCCTCCTAAGCCTACAAACCTGAATGCACCTAACTCATGAAAATGTCCTTTAACCTGTTCTTTCCTTTTTCTGCCCTGTGTTCCTACCACCTTGCTGTTAGCGTCAGCCATGCTAAGCAGCTGATCCCAATTAACCTTCCTCGTAAAGACAGAAGCAAGAAAGGTCAGTCCGTATTTCAGCTTCTTCTGTCATCCATTATTTTCTCATCTTCTCCTTTAGATAAGTCTTACAGTTTCCCTTGTCTCCCTCTACCTACAGAAGCTTTTTTTATTCGCAAAACCTTATTTTATTGTGTTACCTCCCTTAGTATGTGTAGCTCAGCATTTTTTTAATTTGTCCAGCATGCTTTAGATGCTCTTTTATCTTTAATAGTCATCGTGCTGAAAGAGTTTGAAAACATTTCTCCCTATCTTCCCCATACTGTTGTTCAGATACTTCCCTCTTATTAGCCAACAGCCTCGAATTAAGTCTCAGTTTACCTGCAGAGAGAAGCTGCTAAATGATCTCAGGTTTTTAATATTCTTTTGTAACTGTATTTCAAAGCTGCGCTAAACAAATCAGTCAGAGAGCATCAGCCAAGCAGTCCACCCACGTTCACAATCTTTCTTTACCTAATGATAATTACAGATTGTACTACAGACAGCCTTTAATAAACAGCATCAAGTTTAGAAGGAAGACATCTGTAGGGACCCTTCTGTTGCCATGGAAATATCTTCAGGCCAAGCTGTCTTTAGCTCCACACATTACCTCCATATTAAGCTATTATTATGCTTTTCTTTGGGTATTAGTACAAATTATGGACTAACTCACCCCAATCAGATTACTGTAAATTATACTACGTCTGATTTTGAGGGATTCCAAAGAACAAGGAGACACAAATGTTACAGGAAAGGTTAAATGCCTGGACTTCCAGACGAACTGAATACTAGCCTGATGTTGCATGGGTTTTATTCCACGAGGTCCTGAACATTTTCAGCTTCCACCAGTAACTGGGGTAAGTCAGGGCTCCCAGCAAGGAACGGAGCCCCACAACCACCACTGCACTTTCTGAAGGCTAGTGAGCAGTTCTCAACTAAATTTTTTTTTGTATCGTTGTTAAGAGTTTGGATGAAACGAAGTCGTGCCAGCTCAAAGTATTAAATAGAAGGCTACTTTTTGAGCCTGATTAATGCAATAATAATCACAAATGCAATAAACAACAGCAACAAATGACGTGGAACGCTATAGAGATAGGCACAACAAATGTGTACAACAGACACTCTCACATGGAAGACCTTTCGCGTTGAAGGACCCCAAAACATTTTGCAACTCTGTACATGTAACACTGCTGAAATGTAGTCGTCCCAAAGGGCAGAAGGAATTAAGCAACTTGCAAACAGCATATATAGCGTAACAGTGAGATCTTTAACACCCACACAGAATAAACAGGATCTCAGTTTTTAAGATCTCTTCCAAAACACACCCACACAGCCAAGTGCATGGTATTCAATTTACTTATTTCATATAAATGAAGAAAGAAATTAACCTCTGCTAAGATATGAACCATTGGTCACAAGAAGGGTGAGGGATCCAAGCTTGAAAATTAGATTTTTCATAATTAACTATGACATTTTGACTGCTTCTCTAAAATTAAATAGGACATAATTGAAAGTGTCCCTTACTCTGACGATATTTCATATTGCCAATAACTTTTAAACAGAAAATCAATCAGAAGAGTTTTCTCTACTGGCTTGAATTGTGACACTAAATTTTTTCAGTAAGTATTTGATGCTAGACTTTTGAAGATGGTTGTTAAGATTGCTGTCCAGAGAAGTACAGGCAATATCTTAAGCAGGAACTGAATGACATATCCAAAACCCACAAAAAATAGACATGAAGAGAATGCCAGGGAACATAAAGCTACAGCTGCTGATGCTCACCTAGTATGAATTGCATCTGCTAGCGAAAAGGCTGTTAGTGGAGTTGCTCAGATAAAGAAAACCATAACAAAATTATTTTTTATAAAAGCATTTTCTCTATTTTTCCCAATACCTTATAACTGCAAAATGAAAAAAAAAATATTTTTATCAGACTGTCCAGAGTGTGAACAGTGATGTACGATCTATTTTTGCACTGCTGCCTCAAACAGAAGTCCACAGAAATCCTCCCAAGGACCTCAGAAAATCTGTGATTATTGCTCAGAAGTAACGTTAAGTTCAGTTAACAACTTAAAATATCTAAAGATGAGCTTTCCCTCTTCTTCCTTATAACTTTATTTCGATCTTTGTTTCTGCTTGATCTTATTCCCTCCAACAGGAAAAAAAATTACTCTTTTAAAAAGCATAGGGATGTGGTTTTATGCAAACTGTAAAATCAGAAATACTTGAGAATAGGGCTGCAGGATGAAAATCTTCACATAGTAAACAAACGGCCCAGCTACCATCAGTACCAAGCAGCCAGCGCCACAGCTAAGGAATTGACTTGTCACCTCGGTCTTTCTAGAGCGGCATTTGCACTATACCACCACCCCAAGGTCAGCGTAAACTGAGATCAAACCCCTACGTTACAAGGAGCAGCAATCCCACCTCCCTCTGTCCCCAGCTTGCCTCCTCCCTCCCGCTGCCGTAGGGACTTGCACAGTGGCACCAAGGTACTAGCAGGTTGAAAATAACCTCTTTCCCCCCAAAAAAGATTCATTTTTCTTGTCTATCAGTTCCTCAATCCGATGCTCTAGAAATGCTTCTGTTGGTGATGGGGAAAGAGCTTGGGGTGAACCACCTGCAGCCAAAAAGACAAAGTGGGAGGATGCTGGCAGCAGCACTGGCTTACGCCACGGAGTGGTGATGATGAAATGAAGCGGGGGTCTGAGTGCAACCCAAAAGGACGGTGACATCTGCCTGGGTGGCTGGAGCGTAATGAACTCCCATTCAGTGGTGCCACCTTCTGTCAATAATCCCGCTGGGATCAGCAGGACTACGCACGGACGACTTCTGGTGCCACTGTCCCTGGAGTGTTTTCCCATGCGTTTAATTTACATGATTGCACACTATCGCTTGTACAAAGCTCTCCATTTGTTCAGTGCTCATGATAAATGGCCGTCGGTGAATGAGACAACAGGTCGCACTTGTTATTCCACTGTCACCGATGACTGCTTGATGCTCTGTTTCGTTTGGAAGATGCCACCCAGCCACTTTAAGTAATGTCAAAGCTTTCTCATTCACATCGTAGAAGAGACAATTTGAGTTCGAGGTTTGCCGAATTCCCCGCTGCTGTACAGACCCACCAACCAGGCCTCCCTCCACACTGTGTGAAGACCCTGCAACGTAGAGGACTCCGACTTCACGAGCTCCACTTCTGGTCCTGGCAGGGCACAGGAGATCTGTGCTACTTGTCCTGCCAGCCTTCCTCTCTAGAAATCCTTCCTGGCATGACAGTGCCACAGGGGTGAGGCTCCATGGATGTGAAAAACACAGCCACCAAACTAAATAGACCCAAAGCAGATGGGGCGATAATGCCAACAATAAACTGCGGGTGGAAGAAAAGGAGAACAATGGAGATGGGCACCAAGCATCCTCCCCTCTACTCTTCAGAAGCTGAAGAAGTTAAAGACAAACAGCTGAATAACAGTGGAAAGTCAATCACAAGGCTTAATTTAAGCTGCATTACATACAACCGATCCCTGATGAACAGCAGGCACAATATGCAGGTCAGAAAAAGCAGTATTATTTTTTTAATTAAAAGAGAAAAACGAAGACCTCCGCAGATCCTAAGTTCAATACAGTTCCAATTAAGAACTATGAGATAACGACAAACAATCTAGCAGCATTTAGCTGTACAGCAAACGCTCCCTGGTAGCATCACTGGCTTTGCAAACAATGTGTTTGCCAAGAACCTATTTAAAGAAATAACCAATAATCTCACTAGCACTTTCCATACACAAACATATAATCCTGTGATTTCTGACTTTTTTTTTTTTTACATTTCAAAGTAGACAGAAGATTTTTAAAAACATACTTTCCATCTAATCAAACCCCAAATCAATGAAAAAGTGGAAGTAGGTAGCAGCCAAAGCACGACGCGCATGAAGAAAGTGCCATTTCCCAGGCAAGAGGGCTTCACACTCAACAGCGCAGTACTGAGAAAGAACTTGCCACTTGACATATACCAGTTGCCTAAGTGAGAAGACCGATGCTAATTAAATCAAGAGATTGCCATGAAAGGTCATGTTACTTAATATGCAGTGTTCTTGGGCCTTTAAAGAACACTTAACATATGGCACTTCCGTTTTTTAAGTCACATTTCAGAGACTTTTCTTATATTCGTTACATCAGATCTCCGTCTATGAAGACTTGCAGAATAAACTTGCAATACTGAGTGACAAGGCAGTAACACGTAATGCATGTGGGAAAACTAACCGTTACTGTGCATATACAATGATGACCTGTAAACTGGCCGCACATGTAAACGTAGCTGTTCTGGTGGTAATGGGTTATATTACAGTAGTTCTCTTGGGAAAAGTGACATTTCCTTAAAGAAGATACCAGGTTATGGAGTAAGATGTGTATACACATTCCTTTAAAAGCTACATGAAGATAGACGTGGGAGCAAAGTGGTAAAGAAATCCTATTTTTCAAGAATGAACTTCACTTACATTGAGGACTTTGATTAAATCACCTTCCTGTGTTGGGCAGGGGTTGGGGAGCATTTAGGTAACATTTTCATTTTAAGCCAACCACAACCTAAAGCATGAAAACTCATTGTAAATCTGTATCTTACATGTATTATGAATGACAACACAAATGTCTCAAGAGACCTTGAAGCTACTGCGAACACTTGCCCGAGAGCATCAACTCAACCGTGTTTGGGCATGTTACCATACGCGAGGAATATGCAGGGAGGGAGCAAAACAGAAAACGCCACTGCACAACTGAACAAATCCGAGCTGCACCACGTAGCTCTGGTTTCCCCTGTGGGACTCAACTTGTCTAGCTTCAAATGCATATTTGACACCTTAATCTGCACTGGTCATTCATGCACCCATTCTGCCCCATAGAGAAAAATCAGGGGGCCAGAGGATAATTTGTCTTGCCTGTCCTAGAGGCGAAGGACCACTAGCTCAGACACAGCTATTTAACATTTAAATACCTAACTTACTGAAGAAGAATCCTGCATCTGTTATTTAAAAAGGTATGTTAGCACTGAAAAAAATACAAAAAAACGTTACAAGGATGACCTGAGAAATTAACATTCAAGGATATGTAAAGCAGACAATACACGTTGGGTTTAGAAAGTGATGACTGAACTTCTACGATAAACATCAAAATACCGACAAACTGTTCCTCACAACGTAAGAACGAGTGCAATAGGCAGTCAACAGCTGTAAAATAACTGAAAATAAGTAGCCTTTCATGTAACACTGTCCTGGTTTGGGCTGGGACAGAGTTAATTTTCTTCCTAGTAGCTGGCATAGTGCTGTGTTTTGGATTTAGTACCAGAAGAATGTTGATAACACATGGATGTTTTAGTTGTTGCTACACAGTGCTTATACTAAATCAAGGACTTTTTCAGCTTCCCCTGCTCTACCAGGTGCACAAGAAGCTGGGAGGGGACAGAGCCAGGACAGTTGACCCAAACTGACCAAAGGGCTATTCCAGACCATACGACGTCCTTCTCAGTATATAAGCTGGGGAAGAAAAAGGAAGGGAGTTATGTCGTTTGTCTTTCCAAGCCACTGTTACGCGTGATGGAGCCCTGCTTTCCTGAGGATGGCTAAACACCTGTCTGCCCATGGGAAGCAGTGAATGAATTCCTTGCTTTGCTTTGCTTGCGTGCACAGATTTTGCTTTCCCTATTGAACTGTCTTTATCTGAACCCATGAGTTTTCTCACTTTTACTCTTCCGATTCTCTCCCCCATCCCACTGTGGGGGGAGCGAGCAAGCGGCTGTGCGGTGCTGAGTTGCTGGCCAGGGTTAAACCACAATAAACACCAACATTTGCCACCACATTGTCACAGGTATTCTGGAGACCAGAAACATAAATGAGTTAAAAGATGGATTAAACAGTTTCACTGGAAGGAGTTCATTAGTGGCTATGAAACACAACAGTCCAAGTACAGCAACGGGCTTAAATTGCCCTAAAAACTGCTGACTGACCAAAGTTATGTCTAAGGAAGGATCACACGATACAGACCTTTGTCATCTTCCCTCTTTTCCTCACCTGTTGGAGACCCCGCTGGAGTGTGTGGCCAAATGGACCTTTGGCTTGACTCACTCACCGTGGTGGTTATGGTGGTTATAAATAAATCAGCCCACTACCACTACCACCTCACTCCCCACAACCAGACTGAAACCATAAACTGCTGTAATGCACCACGTGCCCATGTAACAAAGGATACAGGTCATTTTTTTCTTTGTAAAGCGTCAACTTAGCTCCTTTACAGGAATTACCACTCAAAATGTCATGTCGTGTACTCAGTCAGATGCCATCTGGATACAAATCTACTGAATAGGCTGTGAAGCACCTACACTGTCATGTTCCCAATAACAAAACCACGAAGGAGATGGTTTGATAAATGACATACGAGATGAAGGAACAGTTTCTTCCTTCAACACAGGTTTGTATTTTTCCCCCATTACCCTGAGCGTGCAGCAGTGTGAGGGCTCACACCGCTCAGCTTCCACAGGCTGAAGGTGAAGCTTTTCCAGTGGCTGAGGGTTCAGCAGTTACCATGCAGCAACAGCAATTTTAGAGACCAAGGTACTCCCTCAGTCTCACCATTTGCCCCACTGCCTCCCAATGAGACTAATCCATACCTTGCCACTGAAGTTACCCAAGGCATCAACCAGGGTAAACAGATCTTCAGAACATTTATTCTGGGGATGAAGTATTAAGAGGCAAGAGCTGCACTTGGATTTAAGCAGCATAGTGAAATACACAGGGTTGATGGGTAGATTTTGAGCATATTTTTCTTTTTAGACTGAGGAAACATGACACAGGGGTCAGTACATGGTAAAGATGAGACCACACATTAGATGTAAATCTAATATTTCCCGTTAGGGACACAGAGGTCATTTGAACATCATCTAGTGCAGCATTCACCTCGGCCCCCCCACAAGAGCAACAAAACAAATACCTGTGTTTTGCAAAAGGCACAGACTACCGCTTCTTATCAGGGTGCAACGGAAGCAGTTGTTTTCTATCTATGAATTCTTTACTGACTTAAGAGGCTGGTTAGCCCAGATAAACTCTCCTCCATACATTCTTCCCTGACAACTGAACTCAGATAAGGTTCTCCAGCTAAAATCTGACCAGATTAAGATGTTCAGGGCATTCATGACAAGAGTGCTTTCCTTGGCCCAGCAGAGCCCAACCTTCTTTTTTCTTCTCCCCTCCCACCCCTGAGCTTATGAGAATGATGAGAAGTTCTTTTACTTCTTCAAGGTCAGGACTGAAGTGGTGGGTAGCAGTGAACTAAATTATTTACTTGGGAGGAGACACACTCTGAATTCAAAATTAGACCGAGCCTTTAACTGAGGCTGGACCGTATTGAATATATTTATCTGTATCTCATATGAGGAGAGGTTTTTTTGAAAGCTTCAGTTTAGGCACTTTTCGCTGAGAGCAAATTGGTAAACGAATTTTAAGAAATATCTATAGAAATACACCGATGTGCTACAGATAAACAAAATACTGAGAACATGAAATGCATAATGGGAACAGTCTTATGCACACTGAAGCTCATACTGAAAACCTTGGATGCTGCAAATTCTTCAAAACCTTTATGCTGTGTGGAACAGTAACGATGTCCAATCAGTATCCATATTGATCACTGATTTTTAAAAGCTGATCTGATCAAGTACGTCCCGCTAGTAGCCTATGACCTTCGTTTTTAAGCCATTCCACTAGCACCAGGCTCTATTCAAGTTAACACATCGCAATTTCATGTTTAGTGCATCCCTTCCAGGTTATGAAGCTCCTCATACGAAAATGGGGATCTTATTAATTTCAAGCTCCTTTCTCGGGGTACGTAGTAAGATTACATTGACACTGTATGATTCTTAATCATAATGCTCCCCACAAAATAATCCTGTGACCGTAGACCAAACGGATTTATGTCATGGGTTGTAGCTTGAGCTTGAGCTGTGCAGTCTCCTGTTTTTTCTGCAGAGAGCAGTAACTGCTGGTTCATTACGCTCAGAGGAGTGGGAATATATTGCGTGGAGTTTGTTTTTCCTCCAGGTCTGTAAGGAAAGGGATCAGTCTTTATGTTTCTTCAGTGTAAACTTGCAAGTCATCTGCTCAGGGGCTTTTCTATCAGGTTTTATAGAAGCAAACAGAAGCCAGGAGGAAAAACCGTTCCCATGTGAGTCTCACTAGCCCACCTATGGAATATACTGAAGAAGAAAACATGACTTAGACCAAGCTTCCCTCCTTGAAATCACTATCTTTGAAACTATGTGAAACAAAAGACCTCACTGCTGAGGATGCCTTGGCTCCCAGAAATGTCTAGGGGCAATCAGCGTGGCGTCAAAATAAATAATGATACTCTCACACCATTGTTTTTGCTCAGTCATGCCAGGGAGGGCGATCTTACTGTTTCATGCGAGATAATGATGCAATAAATCTTAACAGATCTGTGCCCCTGCACTCTTCTTTTTTGGGGTGGTGTTGGTTTGTTGTTTTGGCTTTTTTTTTGTTTGTTTGGTTTTTTTTTTTTTGCATGACATGCTCCCAAGATTTCTAGCATGCAGATACATCGCCCTCATAAAGGGTGTGACATAAAGGGTGTGATCCTGCAAGTCCTTGTGTGACTCGAAAAGGCTGATCTACTCCATTACCAGGAACGGCGCGGACTACAGAGAGGTGCTATAAAGGATGAGCCTCAGACAGAGCTCTCCTCGGTGTTTGAAAACTGCTGTTCTTTTGCACACGCGAGCCCTCATGCTCAGAAAAACAGCTTTAAAAAACAAAATGGAACAAAAAACCAACAGCAGCAGATTCCATCAGAAAAGCAGGGTTGCAGGGAAATCTCTGTACCATCCTAACCAGGGCAGGCTGCGCTGTCGTGCGGCTCTGCTATTTCATGTAGGGTCACTTAGCCGTCCTTTGCTGGAGTCAAGACGCCTGCCTTGTTCAGTCGTTCAGCACCTGCAAACTGCACAGCGAAGCCTAAACCACATGCTTCGCCTACATGGCATGACTAAAAAGCACAACGCGTGAGTTAGGGTAGCACATATCCAAGCGTTTATTGCCACTCTTCCCCTTCCCTACACGCCCCTTCCTGCTTCAAGTCTGCTTTGGCATTTGCTTGATGCCACAGAAAACTGAAATTACTGCTATTTTTTTTCCCACAGGCTACTTTTATGCCAGATTGGCAAGCTGAACCGGCTCACCGAGTGATCCCATGGGTACCAGCATCAGCTCAGGGACGGTGGTTGAGGAGTCAAGGAAGGGAAGGGGTGAGAAGAGCAAAGCAATGGGACAAGCTCTCCCAGTGCCTGACCTAGCCTCCACTACAACTAATGGTAAGATTATTACTACCAGGAGTATTAAATCTTGTTAAGACTGCTGAGCACTCATCTTGCCCTTATGGTAGTGCAAGTCTAGAGAAGCCACCACACTCTTGTGTTCGGCTGGTTTGCTAAAGCAATGCCTCACCCTGCCAGAAAAAGCAGAGGTCGCTCGTTTAAAACATCAGCACAGACAGGTGTAAGAAATCTTGTCAGCTGCTGGCCTGAGGTTTGTCTGTCTGCGAGAGAAGCAACAGAAGGAGCGGAAAACTGATAGGAGGCAGCAGAGAAGCACAAGCCACCTGCACAAGGGCAGGGGCATGGTGGCACACGGCAGAGCTACCTGGCCATGCCGGGGCCCAGCAGCAGCCCAGAACTCAGTAGGGGCTAATTTATCGATTTATACTCCCCACTTACACCATTTGGCTGCTTCCAATCCCAGACGTGGCTCATGCCCTAAGTGCAAAAACCCTAAGGGTGGGAGTACCACTCTGAAGAGAGCTCACTGCCCAAGCTGAACACTGCTTTAAGGGCACTGGAGGTAAAGCAACACAACTACCTTGCACTGCTAATTCCTCCTGCAATGCATGAGCAAGACAAAAATTCAGCATTTCAGCTAAGGCTTCATTGACTTCCCCGCCCCCCTTTTTTTAAAGTCAGAGGGTTTTACAGAGCTACAAACCAAACGGGAATAGCACACATCCAACTTCCAGGGCACCTGGCTAATCAGGGTTTAGAAATAAATATTCGTAAGAAATGCCAGTATTAAAAGTTCTTCTCCTCCGCTTTTTCACGTGGTGTTAGAAAAGACAAGAAAGACAAAAAGTAAATAGGCTAGTCAGTGATTTAAAGGGAAGACTCAAAACAGTTGTTAGCAAAGACAGACTTCTGAAACCCTCATCTAGCTTTTGCAGCTGCTCGAGGAACGATGCACGCAGGGCTGGGGTCCATCTGTGGCTGCGGGCTCGGCACTGGCACCCATCACCCCACCGCAGGCGAGCGCTTCCCAGGTCAGCAGATGGGCACAGCAGGGTCTGGTACAGGACGGCAGGAGGCTCTGACAGAGAGATTGCCAGCACAGGATTTCATAAGGGGGGGATGGCGAAGGTCAATTATCAAAAGCGTAACCTTTTGGTTTTCACGGGGCATATTTTTCTCTTAGAATTCCCACTCAGCAGTTATTCATTACCAGTTTCCTCCTGTTAGGGAAATTACTTGTGTTACAGAAATTACTTGGTTGGCATGGCAACATATTCCCACCCTGAATTTCTATCCCTCTGCCTCCTTCCAGCTCCCTAGGACGGCGAGCATCACCAGTCCCTCTTCACCCTTTCTTACCATTACTGCCCATACCTGTAAGGGACTAGAAACTTGTCTCAACATTGGTGGCAGGCAAGCTTAACTACCAAAGCTTGACCACCACGGCAACTGAGTGGGGCAGTTTAATCACCAGTTTCAGCCCATTGAGTCCCACCCCACCGGAATGGCCTAATCCCCACGCAACTGAGTGGGGCAGTTTCAGCCCACTGAGTCCCACCCCACTGGAATGGCCTAATCCCCACAGCAATTGAGTGGGGCAGTTTCAACCCACTGAGTCCCACCCCACAGGAACGTGTGTCCTGTTATCTTGGAGTACAGGTCCTCTGCGCATGCACCTGGGCCCAGAGTTGACTGACAACGGGGAGGGGGCTCGGACCCCCAGAACCTTCGAGCATACTCTAGTGACGGTACTGGGCATGCGCCCCACTGCCAAGTGGGAGGCGTGGGTATGCAAAACAGTCATTGACTATGCAAAAAGACAACCCTATGAAAGGGGGAACCAGCGGAGACCAAGGGGGGAGCATCCAGGAACATCTACCCTCCACCAGATTCGAAGATACATCAGGCGCATTGGACCGCTCGGGCCGCACCAGCCGCACGGACCGCGTGGATCGCTCAGGCCGCAGGGACAGCACATAGACCCATGGTGGTAGCTATCGCAACACTCCCGTGCCGTTTGTTTCTCCCCTTCTCTTTCCCTTTCTCACTTTTCCTCTCTTTCTCTGCTTTCCTCTCGCGCATTTGTTGTTGGCCAAATAAAGTGACTTGGCACTGGACTCAGTTTTGAGTCTTAATTCTGTTCCCGAGAATGTGAAAGGAACCTAGTCACGATAAAACATTGGAGTTAAACAGAAGTTAAGCCCAGCCGCCTCCAAACTCCCAGAATTATCTGAGGTCGGCTGGAAAGCAAGGGGGTTTAACCTCTGCCAAACTGTTCAACCCAATAGTGGATCGTGACAGTACCCTACTCCTTCACGTGGGCTTTTAATTAAATTGCATCTGGCACCCACAGGCATGCACTGTCATCTTGTTCTCCGGTGAACACGTTCCGTAGTGGAGCTGGGGACGGAGCTGCAGATCACGAACACGTGCTCAACATAAAGAGCAACTCCTAAACACACAGGAGAAGTGGTCAGGGCTCAGTTACTGACCTGTGTCACGCCTTTTTTATTACTGTTTGGGAGAAGAGGATTTTTCCCTTATTTTGAAATGAGTAAGGCAAATCCATCTAATGACACTACATGCAAAATTTTTAAGCAGAAAGTTATTTTAACAAAGCATGCGCTCCAACAACATTTGCTGATGTAATTTGCACTCACCATTAACTACTGGAAAAACAACAAAAAATATGCATATTTTTAGAGATTATATGGTTCTAGAAATCATTTGAATGGAGTCAAGAAACATACTAAAAAAACTGGGATAGACAATAAACAATAAGCCCTGTCTCATACACACTTCACAACATCCCTCCATTTGATAGGAACAAAATTAGTCCATGAAGAATATTTAAAATTCCCTTCTTCACAAAAACATCTCTTGTTGTAGGATGTATTGGAAACAGATTAGTTTAGAAGTAGAGTTAAAATTAAGAACAAGCATCATAGCTGACATGTAATACATTACTCTGCCTTAAAAAGTGAGGAAATTTAATCTAGTTGATTTCTTCCAATTATTTTAAAGACTTTTATACCCCCTCAATGGTCCTAGAGACTATGGTAGCAGTTTTTATAGATTTAACGTTCCTGCATGGTACCCTGGCCCCTAGTCGGGGCCACGAGGAAGTAACAGAACACCTTCTGTTCTTAAAAACTAAGCAGATATTTACATTCTCTGCTGGATGCTGAATATTCAGTGCCTTTCAAGAAAAAAGCCCACAGCTTGCTTTCCACTGTGGACCAGATATTTCATACTCTGCATATGTGACTTGGATTTACTTTATTTTGAGCACCATTTGTTTCTTTTTAATTTGGGGTTTGCAGACAGGAACTTGCAAATATTAACTTACGGGAAGCTGCAAGTGTTTCTCCACAATCCATTTAAAGCTACCAAATTTCTAGATAAGACCACTATTTTACTGTTCAGCCTTTGATAAATATTTCATCCTTTCCTAACAACAGTAAGGGCCCAATCTAGGCAGTGAAAGTGGGATGAAACTCAAGGAGTACTCTTGGGTAGGGGCTAGAAGCATTTATGGAATTTTAAACCAGGAATACATTAATGCCTGTGTTTTCAATACTAACAACACACGTATTTATTTTATGCTAACAGCTGTCTTAAACTGCCACTTTTTCCCATCCATACTCTGAATGGTTATTCAGAGGAAAAAAAAAAATTAAGTGTATTTCATGTTCCAGACAAGTAATTCAGCCTAAATCCATTCATGAAAACTAACATGCATAGCAACAAAGGAAACAAACTCGAGCTTCAATGAGCCAAACTATGAACTGTTTTCCAAGAGCAGAGGTAAGTACTACTTACCTTTCCACTCTGGATTTTTTTAGTTTATTCTGTAAAAATGAATACTATTCAGAAGCCAGTCAGAATAGTGTTGGCTTCTATGCTATTTCCATCCACTATTTTCAGAGTATTCTATCATGAAAATAAGCAACGTTGTCCGTGCCACGTTTGCGCAGCGCGTTTTAGCTTGTGGATCACACAGAACTGGGGATGCTGCAGGTCTAACACTTTCATCAGTTTATACCCAGACCCTAACCTGTGAAATAACCCAGATTTAGAAAGAAAAACTCTTTAAGGTGTTTTTTGCTTTTTTTTCCTCTTTTTCTGGTTTAGAGCACATCCCTGCACATGTCTGAACTGGCACAACCGCAGAAGAGTTAACACTGGACATGAGCTTCCCAAACCGATGTTCTGCCATAAAAACCATGGCCCAGACAACGACTACTTCCACAGGAAGCCTTTTTTGTTGAAAGCCATTAATGCCATTAGTACTTTATCTGCTTTTTATTCAACAATACAACAACGTATTAGTTTACAAGCCTCAAGTACCCTATTAAACATAAGGTTTATAGTCCCATGAAGTTATTACACAGCATCGTTCCACAATATCCAGTAGCCAAAGAAACAAAAAAAATCTTTTGCATGTCACAATGTTCTCAACACCGCAGCTTCTGCCTTCCCCAGAAACCTCATTGCATGGACTCCCTAAAAAAACCACAACTCTGTTCTGCTATGACTAATGGGAAAATAAATCAAGAGTCTATCACAGGAAATGCTCTCTTTGCCACCACTGTCTGTATCATTAGATCTTAAGCTCTTATTGCAGTCTCAGGATGGTAACAGGCGGGTGCAAGACAGTTAAACGTTTTACAGGTTAAAACCAACACCACCACCCCTGGTTATCAGGAAAATCTCTGCGGAGCTCAAAGAGCAGCGACAGCTTGCAGAACTACAGGTCAGTATCTGCTGACGTGGTCCCCAGTCTGCACAGATACTGGAGAGTGTACCAGGGTAGCACTGCTGTGTGCTTGCTTTTTGCTTGGGCTCTCTGTAGGCACGTGACATGAGCTGCCATTCGTACGGGTAAGAACCACCCACCCACTGTGGTCACTCTGGTCATGAAGTCCGCTATGGACAAAACCAAAATGACCACTGTTTTTGTATGTAAGGAAGAACAGGTTGGAGCTGTGGTAATCAGTGGTAGCTTTGGTGTAATGACTTTTAAGTAATGGAGTTTGAGACCCTGAGGAGAGTGAGAAAATAAAGACAGTAACAGAGACCTAGTCCAGATTGATCTAGACCCTCGACTATAAGAGAGAAGAAGTTTTCAGGGAACTAAGTGGGATCCCGTGGGAGGTAGCTCCAAAAGGGACAAAGAGCACAGGAAAACCTGGAAGATCTTGAAGTACAACATCAAAGTGCAAGACTAGCACATCCCACTACTCAGAAGAGCAAGAACTATCAGGAGACCAGTTTGGCTGACATGGAACACGTGATAGAGCTCCAGTGCACAAAGGCAGTATAGCAGCAGGAGCAAGCAGAGATGAGCCACAAAGTATGAACACAGAAATGATTGCACAGGCACACAGGGATGGTGTCAGGAAAACCAAAGCTCACCTGGAACTCAGACTTGCAGGGAATATCAAAGGCGGCAACAACAAGAACTTCTACCACTACATTGGCAGTAAAAGGTTGGGACAAGGAAAATGTGGGTTGGTGGCAGAAAGAGGTGGGTGAGCTATTGAAGGTGAACACCCACAAGGCCAAGGCACTCCATTGCCTTCTCTGCATCAGCCTTCACCAGCACAGCCTTCATGCTTATAGACAGGGTTCAAGTTGAAGAACCACCAGTCATGAATGAAGACCAAATCCTGGCGATTACCTGAGAGGACTCAACCTACACAAGCCCATGGGACCCACTTGGCTGCATCCATGGGTGCTGAGGGAGCTGGCCGATCTCCTTGTGGCACCTTTCTCTACAGTGCTTGAAAGGTGCTGGAGACCACGGGAGATCCCTGATGACTAGAAGAAAGAAAATGGTGCACTCCTCTTCAGAGAGGTCCAGGAGGCTGATCTGGGGCACTACAGAGCAGTCAGCCTCCCTTTGGTCCATGGGGAAAAAAAAAAAATAAAAAAAAATCATAGAGCAAGTCCTCTGGGAACAGAATTCTGGGCACCGTGGAGGAGGAGAAGGTGACTGGGAACAGTCAGCATGGATTCACCCAGGGTGAAGCACTTGATATCACTAATGGTACCAATCCTACCTTTCCTTCTTCAGTCTACAGTTGTCCCTCCTCACCAAGAATTCCCTGTTCCACAGTACAAAACAGAGGGCCACAACTGATTTTTTGTCAGTTTACACCTTCCTGTTCACAAACAGCCGTTCAGTATTAGTAGAGTAAAACCACCAGAGAAATCCAGCAAAGGGGACAAGAAAATATTCGGAGCCACCAGGCACCCAGTACTTGAGAACTACCAAGACAGAATACAACCAGCCTGTATCCAAACCATCTATCTGGCAAAAAGCTATCAAAGAAAGTGGTAAATATCATGGAAGGGCACCTACCATAGTAGGTAGGGTATTAAAAACATAGCCATGCATATATGCAACCCAGACAGGAGAGGGTGATGCTACTGTCTTCCAAGGACAAACTGACATGACTGCTAAGGCATTTCCGGTAACTCACCTAACGCAACGACACACGCTCCACACACACCATCACAGACGATCACAGGTAAAAATCAAAGCCAAAGTCAGTGCGTTGGTATCAGTATTGATCTCTAGTGTAAATTACCAAAGTAGGAAACGGGCTACAAACGCCGTTGGAGCAGACTAAGGAGGCGGGATGCAAGTGACACCTGCCGTGGGTGGTGTCCTCCCAAGGAACAAGGGGAGTGGAAGCATTTGGAGGAGACAGGGTTGGGGAGGCTGATCTGACATGAGCCTTTCTGTGAACAAGCCTCTCTTGGGAAGACCTGCTCCCTCCGTTGCATCCTCAGCACCTCTTCTCCTCCACCAGCCCTTCGGTGCCTTCCCAATTCCAACGAACTGGGGCTCCATCGCATGAGTGGCCCAGCGCGGGGCTGCCATGGGCCTCACCATCCTCATCTGCCTGAGCTCCATCTTCGGCCAACGGCAAGCATGGGCACCGACCTGTGCAGGCAGGGGAGGGCGAACGCCACCTTTTGTTGCTGTTGGCTTTTTTTGCATGTAGTTCCTGTGATTGTCTGGTGTGTTTAAGCGATGCGACGAAGCAGTGACAACATTTAGAAAAGGACGTCTGTGAAAGCAGATGACCCCTAAATAATAGTTTATTAAATACTCATCCTCCCAGTGTGAAACTAAGGGGGGGTGGGGGGTGAAGAGAAGGAATTAAAAAGCCAGTAAAAATAAATTTAAAAAAAAAAAAAAAATCAAGAAAACGGGATCCTTAAAGTAATTTATGTAAGAGCTCATCTCCACAGGGAGAAATAAGGAAAAAAGCCAATAATGCTAAAAAATATACATCGGATACAGAACAAGAGTAAAATATACATGAAAAAGACTACTTATAAGGCAACCTTACATAGAAGAGTTAAGAGGGCATCAACAAACAAGTGAAAACTAGAAGTAATCCCTTCTCATAACAAACAACAAAGATTAAAATAATTTTCATACTATCATAACAGTGGCATTTGTCTCATGCTGCTGAAGTGTTCTGTGATACTGTAAGTTATTGAGTTATATTGGCTTATGCTTATTTTTCTTAAGCTAGCCAGTATATAATAAAAATATAACAACAATGTGCACTTACACAATACCTCTCACTTCAAGTATCTCAGTGTCCTTAAAGAAATAAAGTATAGCAATTATCCAAGTGAGAAAGAGGAATATAGAAAGATTTCACTTCACTCTGAGCCACAACAAAGGGAAAGGATGAGAGCCCAGTCACTTCCATTTCTCTTCCATTCTGAACATACCAACATGCCCTGTTGAACAAAATAGAGACCATCATAATGAACTGACTACTCTAATGAGCATTTAAAAAAAAAAAAATCCATTAAACTCACTGGTGAGTAGAACAAGATGAAACGTAATGATTGACTTTTTCTCCTAACGAAATAATTTAAAGATTTTGTGATTCACAATTATTTCACTGAGATGTTTCAATGGAAAACATTTTAAATAAGGAACTCTGAACCATGAAGAAGTTACCGTGCATCAGCAGATCTGCACTACCCATCTATATACATAATCACATGTGGAGGTAAATGTGAGGTAATTAAAAGTAGCTTTCTTGTTAATAAAAGCAGGGTTATGTAGCTCACCTTCATCAGTTTCTCCATAGGAACAGATGGACTACGTTTGCTTAGAACCTACTGAATTTCACTGCAGTTGCAACCTGAACTAAACTTCAGATGCCCTACCAGGTAAGCCACTGGATCAGAAGAGTAACTGCTTTTTAGATGCCAGTAATTGTTTTGCATGAAGTCTAAAACTCACATTACTGTACCGCAGAATTGTATTGCACTGTGACATGAAAAAAAGAGACCTGTGTTGAGTTTCAATACAGAAATCCAACAGGATTTTAGCTGTATACCAGCTGATACAGGGCATGCTCTGTGATCCCTAACTATAGCATTAAAACCTTTCTGGCAGGATGCAAAGAACAAAAATCCGCAGCTCACTCACTGGTTCCTCAATTAGGATTGCAAACGATCAAAATTACAGTTAAGCTGTGGATACTGGATTCCCAAAAGAAATAGAACATGGAGCACACATGGAAGTCATTGGAACTGGGGTTATCAGGGGGAATGATCTAAGTGTAGGTATTTGGATGGTTGAAAATTTTCCTTATACTTTATTTTTATATTTTCAACTATTTTTTAACACAGTAAAGGGAATGCTGACCTTTCGCACCTCTATAAAACAAGCAATTTTCAACCCAAAATGGGGATTTAGAAATTCACAGTAACCGACAGACATACAGCTTGTATGTACCATGCTTTTTTTTTCTTTAAGGCTCGAGTTTCTCAGCTAAATAAATCTTCCATGAGACTCCCATCATAAGCTCTGGTAGCAGAGCAAGCTGAGAGGTCATACATCATCAAAAAAGCGGACTGGCTTCAAGGTGAGCTCACAAAATAATTGACTGGGGAAAGAAGGCAACCGAACGATAATCTAGCAACACGCTTCGGCACAATGCTCAGATCAAAGGGTTAACTTTCCTCCTCCCGAAGCCAACATTATTTTTTCAGTCCACATAAGCACACAAAACAGTTACCAATTCATGTATTTAACATATGATATATTGAGTAACTATGATTTTTCTATGGAACTGTAACAATATTAAGTTCTGCTAATTTCTGGGTAACCTCACACATTCTCTTTGAAACTCTTTGCAGTCTTGCAGATAAAAATATCATCCCTCTCCTCTACCAAATACATCCTCATATAATCTCATTTTTTAGTAAGTGAAATAATCTTCTTGCTGCCCTTCTACCATTATAGATATGGGAAACCTCTTTCTGGCACGGCACTGTTGGCTAAACATGAGCCTTTTGGAGCAGAGATCTTTCTCTACTTCACGCCTTTCGGACTCGCTACTACATTCCTAAAATGCACTATCATTATTATCTGAAGATGTCCATTAAAACAGTGCCTGAATACAACTTCCGATTAATTACACCAAGATATCCAGGGACTGCCCTTTATTTGCATAGTGCCTAGCACAATGAAACCCTCACCCACAACTGAAAATCTCCCTGTTGCCACCATCCATACCCCAAGAAATACCAGACAGAGTAAGGACTGCATTCCCTGCAGTGCTCTGAAACAGCCAACTTAACCGCCTAGGAAAGGAAAGCGATGGCAGACAGCGGTCAGTAAATTAAGTCTCAGAGGATCTGGGATCCTTCTCTTAGTGAGAATTTCAGACAGCATCATACATCTGACAAGCCTACCTGCATTTTCTATCTGTAAACTTGGTTAACTTGGCAAAAAGACTGCCTGGCAAGCGTGACAGCGAGTGTGCCGACTGAGCTGGTTAAGCTATCATTTCCTATTAGTCTTAAATCTATTACTTTTCTATTGCACTTTGGTGTCTGATCCCTGGGGAAAAAAATCCCAAATAAATAAACCACACCTACAACCACAGTGCAAAACCCCCTTAGCTCTCTATTCTGTATGAGGAGAATTCTATACTTCTATACTTCAAAAGGAGTAGGGAATATGTGCAGCGCTGCAAATACTCGGTATTTGGCAAGGCAGCAGTGCAGAGACATGCCCAAAGTTGGTAGTTTGGGTCCCAGAACCAGTAAAGGTGTCCCAGGATGTAGTTTCAGATACAGTTAACCAGCTCTAACTACAGGCCTTTGTCAGAAGCAGCACTTCATGATCTTCTTTCCACCCTTCCCCTCTCCATAGGACAGAAGATATCCATGACTTCGTAACAGCGTGACTGCAGGATATATACAGCCATTCCCTTCCTCCTGTTGGGTTGGGTTTTCTTGGATCAGTGATCAGTTAATCCAACCCTCCCCAATGTCATTCAGTGGCAATGACACTGGCAATGGATACAGAAGGAACGCCAGGTTGAGACCAGAGGTGTAGGAGTTGGCTACCTTCTATTCTTCACATGAGCTTCCACTTAACATGACACAGCACCCACAGTATTTATCAGCTTGTCGTGCTTCGCTTGGCTTAATTAATCAAACTGATGCAGCTGTTGGTGCACTCTTCTGGGATGTGTCTTGCACCCTTCTGAATTGCAAGCATATCGTTCAGCAGTGCTCAAGGAACACAGCTGTATCTCCTTAGGTACGTCTCCCATGGCTTTGCATCATGCCCTGGAGGTTACGTCCTTATTGGCCTTTGGGATCAGATCTTGATCTCCTACTGAAGAAAGTCATATATTTATGGCACCATAAAGCAACTGTGTTTCTAACACCTCAATAACGCTCCTCAAGTATTATCTAGTGCAAGATGAAGAAAACCAACAGAAAGTAAGAAGGGCTAGTTTCTTTGCAGAAGAGATTGACACATCTGCAGTTTGTTTCCCCACATCAGTCACGCTAAACATCAAGTAATTCAGAAAGAAAAAAAATACTTGAATGAAGCAGAGATTCATAAATTACAACAGCAAATACCAGAAGTAGTCTTTCTTTTAATAATACAAAGAATGCACACAAGCTGAATGAATCAACATAAAACAATTCCCCATACAGTCAAGGAACAAGTTTTGCTACTGAGACCATTCTCAACTGAATTGCAATAGATATTTTTGGAAGTCTTTGAAAATAAAACAGATTTCTGTCACTATTACCCAGGCTCAGGTAGAACATGTTTATGTATATAATGACATAAGCATGGATGGCATTCTTCAGACACGAGACTACAAGATAATTTGGCTGGAGATGAAAGACACAGAGAACAATATTGGCTTGTTAAAGGGTTTTGTCATTTTAGACATTCTTTTCATAATTCAGCCATGATAAGGGATGGGAACGGAGACGGATCAAGCAAAATTAGGAGATGAATTCAGAGTAAGATATATAATCTTCCAATAATGATTTGAGGGGACAAACTGCAAGCACAGATGAGATTGCAGATCTGGAAACAAAAAGGCTGATGAAAATTAGAGGTTCATTATTCCCTGTATTTGAAGATTAATTGTGGGACTTAAGTCCCACATTCACATCTTCTTTTAACAAAAGCTTATGGACTGACTCTGCAAATACTTGAGAAAGTGTAACTTCACATGTCCAAGTCAGACACATTTACCCATTTTTAGAAACTGGGCCACATCCTGCAACGACCAGCAAGACTTTCAGACTCCACAATGAAACCAGTCAACACTATCCATCCTAATTTCTTGATAGCAGCCATCAGCTAACAAATTCACTGCCCAGTCTGCATTACCATTTAAATTAATCCAGCCTCTGTATGTTTTAAAATGAGGAATATTACTTTTCAAAATAGGTTTTTGGCAGAGACGAAGCATGAATATTGGTTTTCCTGCTGAAGTACCCCACCTTCACCTACATGGGGAGTGACCACCTTCTTCACATCCTTCTCTGAAGCTGGTTACTGACATATAGATTCTACTGCAGACCAAAAGATCTAAAGCTGTAGGTCACTGGAGAATACTAAATGATAAGCAAATTCACATTTCTAAAGTAATTCTACCAATTTATTTGCAATGCTAGCTCCTGTTCCACAGTAGGGGAGATAATAACGAAGCCTTGTTAAAGGGCAATGCGATATCTTTTATGTAATGTCTTTTTTTCATTTGTGATAAAGTCATTAAAGCAGCACTGTGTCTTCTTGAAGCCTCGAAAAATAGTCTGCATTAAATCTCCTGTGCAAAATTAAGGACGGTAGTTCACTGGAAAAATAAGCATCTGTTCTTGCTAATGCTGATGGTCTTCTAAAAAAAATCATTAAACTATTCTAAATTGGTGACGATAAAGCAGAACTGTTAACTTTCCAAAGCAAAGAGGAAATCCACTTCCCTTGTAAATACTTCTTTGTTCCAAATTTGCCTAGTAACCTCTAACTCATAAGGGCTGCCTAAATCCCATTCTCCCACAATCATCTAGCTTGAACTCAGTGTCTTTTAAACCCAGGTTGGTAAAGGTTTGTCTTCGCTGCATCGACGCAGGCTGTAGCTCCGGAGTCCTGCCCATCTCTCCTCTAGTCACAGGCTGGAAGGAACTGGTGCACAGGGCATAGCTAAAACACAGGAGCCAGCTCCAGTTCCTTTTCAGCCTCAGCTAGGGACTGGGCCGGTTTGCAGTGGGAGCACCTTGCACAGCTTCGTTCTCCCAGGGCTACCCTAAAACTTCAGCTGGACTATACTTTCTTTGTTCGCTTATTCCTTCTGCTGTATTCCACTTTAAATCCACCTTCGCTTGCTCTAGATATGTCACACTGCTGCAGTGTAAGGACTGAGATGCAATTTAAGAATATTTCTTAAAGACTTTTCAGAGGTATCAGCCCCGGTTTGGACACAGAGCACCCAAACACAGTGCAAGACACAGATGAACCGTGAAACAAAACAAAACAAAAAAGTCTCCTAACACAGAAGTTAAAGATCCTGGCAGTCATACACAGATGGCAGAGAAGAAATATGTTACACTATGTTATGTTATACTTAACCTCTCCTGCAAAAAGACCAATAGGAAAACCAAAAGCAACACGGGAATATAACGGACTGATAGCCTGGCTTGGTACCCAAATACAGCAGAAAATGCTAATCTCTGCTCAATGATTTGTTCTGTCCTAGTTCTCATCTACATTACGGGTGACTTCTAATACCACCACCATGTGTAGTCAAGAGACAACACCTGATGAAGACCATGTTACCCAGAGCAACACAGGAAAGATGAATTTCTGATGAATGAAATGCACACAGCCAGATGGTACCTATTTCACCATAGCCATATGCCACAAAAGGTAAGTGAAGAACCAACTTAAGGTTAAAAGCTGGTGCTGTTTATATATTTTATTTTTTTTTCCCCTCCTGTTGTGCTTCCGTTTTCGTGGAGTAGGTGTAAAAGGGAGGACAATGTTACTTCTTTCTGAGCTTTTTTCCTAAGTTCTCAAGTTACTGCAGTGATCATTGTTCACTTTATCAAAGTTGCCAAGCGGTGGTATTTTCTACTGCTCGAGTCAATAGGTTGGTGGGTTACTGGATCACAATCTATAAGACGACATGAAGTTCAAAAAAAAGCTTTTAATGAAGTATTAGGATGAACACATATTGTTTAATCATTAAACCCATCAAATTATGAAATAAATTGGAACCCTGGAGTTAAAATGGACTCAAATGCTGTGCTCACGTCATCCACCACGCCAGCATCATACACATAACAACATTACAATTCCCATTTGAAGCAGGGATGTAGGCATTTTGCTCACCTCTTTGTGGTCTTGGAGCCAAATGCAGAATCACAGGGGTCCCTTTTGGCCCCTACTCATTGCCAGTAATTCAGCACTGTCACCAAGCAACTCCTGAGAAAACCTCCGCACCTACAGCAGTAGCGCACAAGACACCATGGGAACATGAAGGCAACGAGGTGCACCGGCACCCGAGTGGGATTTGACCCAGCCCCAGCCTGCTGTCCCCCCAGAGCATGCATGCTTGCCTCCATGCAACAACTGCCCAGGGTGCGATGAGGCTCTCCTCTACCGGCTGCTCTCTCATCAGGCCAACACTGAAAGAGCCAGGACAGTGGGGAGGACCGGCTGGGTGTCCCACACAGCACTGCGTGCATGCATGGCTGAACAATACCCATGTTCCCCCAGAGAGGTCCCTTCTGTAAATCCCACCTTGGAGGTCATGAACCACAAGGGACAGCTAATCAAGGCACAACTACTGAGAAAACACCTTTTCTGGCCGACATGTTCACATGCCCTGCAGGAAAGCATTCAATATCCTTGCAAGACGTAGGCACATATACTTGGAATCCACAATTAACTTAATCTTAATTTCAATAAAGATTTTCAGTAATTGCCTTGTACACCCATCACCATTAATGTGGAGGACCTGCCAAGACTGGGGTTGTTTAGCTATCACATGTGGCAGCCTCCCACACTGCAAAAGCAACCTGAGGAGCAATCCCCCTCGCTTCATCACGCATCATATGGCCTGGCCCCAAAAGGGCTAAGTGAGATCGTCACGCAGCACCATGACGGAATTTTTATGTTGCCACTGGAAAGGGCTGGAAGCTGATGCTAGATAAATCCAGATTAAAAATTAGGTGCATGCTTTTACAACAAGAACGGGTAACTACATAGCTGTGGGAGGTTCTTCACCACGATCGGTTTTAAAATCAAGATGACTTTTATTTTAAATAGGGGCTCAGACTTAAACAGGAGACAATTCAAAGTGGTCCTATAGCCCTTCTCAGACAAAAGATCAGATGGTATTATCCCAGCTCCTCCAAAGCCTCGTTAACGAGGCATGGCAACTCAGTGCTCTCTGGTCTGATCACTCAACACCCTGGTCAAAGGCCACCGGTGCTCCAGACTGTTGGTTTCACTCCTCTACAACCAGCACAGCCTTCAGGATCCCCTAACCACAGACAAACCTTCTCTTTTCATAACCTTTAAACCATGTCTCACTTTTGCCCTGGCAGCAAACCTAGAGCTGATAGCAGATACCAGGCAGGAACAGTAAAAAACCCAGCTGTGTTCCTACAAGTTTTGGAGAAGTTTGCCTAGACCTGCCTGGTGTTCAGCATCCTAAGTGATGAAGCTTTGGCTACTACCTTCAGAAGACTCAAAATGCCATCTTGGTTTGCAAGTTTTCACGGTAGAAGTCACATCTCCCTGTATACACACACACTGCAGTGGAGGTGCAACTCTAGGGACTTTGGGCACTGTAACACCACAGACAGACATCGCAATTTCTGTTCCATACTACTTGGATCACACTTTAGTTCCTACTCCATGCTTCCCAGTTATGATATTCATCTTCCCAAACAGCTCCACGTGCTTTTTTTGGTAATCACACCCTTCAAACACTTGTCCCTGTTATGTCTACCAACATCTACATATTCAAAACAGTCTCTGAAGCACACGCTAAACATCTGTTTCAACCACCTTTCTCTTCAGAGTTTAAGCTGTTTGTTGGAAAATTGCCATCCTAATGGCTAGCTCCTCTGTTAGTGAACTGGAGAATTCATTTTGTATTCATTGATTGTTCCCTAATGAAGAGTCATAAAGGTGCCAGAGACTCTTGACCAGACACTACTTAATTAGTACCAAAGCGCATAAAATCCCAAATCAAACCGAGTTCTTTGTCCGATGGCTCAGTCACTGGAAAAGAAAAAGATTACATCATTTTCTGCTTACACAGAAGTCCGTAAAATTTTATTAAAAAAAACCCTAAGGAAATTAAAAAACTATATAAATTGTTCATTTCCTTCCAGTTCCTAAGACACCAAATAGGTCTTCCAGAATCAAATCACACTTTGCTAAAGGAAGTATTCTTCATAAAGGACCCAGCAATATGCATCATGCAAATTTGTTTTACCTAGACAAAGGACAATACCAATAAAACATTTGATTTCTGAACACTATAGAGAAAGGTTTATGTTAGATACAAAGACATAATGCAAAGCATCCAGAAGATATTAAAAATTACCTCTAATGAATCTGTCTTTTCATCATCATAGCTCATACAATAGTCCAACTTTATGTTCCCTCAAACTACACCGTACTGGAGTATTTTCTGAGGGTACTTCGAAGGCAGAAAGATGAACAAGAACTCCATTAAATGTCAAGGTTTTTCTCTCTCAAACTCAAAGCCTCAAAAACATCCCGAATAACTGACGTCTCCTTGCAAGTCTTTCAAATTAAGTCATCCTGAAAGTTAATTCCCTCTCTTCCACATCATTTAAATTCTCAATTAAATAATTGAGAAAATAGCAGGAAGGAAAAAAGCCAACTAAGAGAAGGAGGCAAAAGCCCATCCCTACATGGCAATAGTATTGCTACTTCTATTCTGCTCTCTGCTTGTTGAAGGCATCTGTCTTCAGAGCAGTAAGGTGGCTGGGATTCTTTGGGTAACATAAGAGGTACACACACAAGGAAATAAAGATTTATGATAACACAAAATCCATTAAATACAGATGCCCTCATGGTAATCTACAATCCCTGATGTAATTATTACCACATATGTAAGAAAATATCCTTAATATGTCTATAGTCTTCCATTTTCCTAAAATCTGCCACTCCCAAGTGCTAAACACTTGCTCTGCAAAAAATTCAAAATCCTATTCACAATCTCTGTCCTGTATTCAGCAGTTGATGTGATACCAACTTTAACCATCTGAAGCTTCCAGTCCTCTTATTGTAACGATTAACAAGTGCATTCCACCAGAAAGAGAGCAGGTTTGCACAAACAAAAAATGGAGCAGGACAAGCATATATAAAGGACGAAACAACTACTGCAAGGCAAACATTCCAAGAAGGCAGAATAGCAAAGATATGTATGGGCTTCTCAGGCTTCTTTAGCGTAATCCATTATTCTTTTTTTTTTTTTTTTTTTTAAACTGCACTTTTTTTTATAATCGTAAAATTATACCAACAACATCTTGGCTATCCCAGATTAATTCCAGTAAGTCTTCTGCAGAGTTTTGTTTTGTGCTCCCAGCAGATGAGACCAGATGCTCACCGGTACATCTCCCAAGAAAATAAGCTCCAAAATGGCAGACATGAAGAAAAATGTAGGGCGAAAAAAAAAAAAAAAAAAAAAGACAATACAACGGGAGGGACAGCTAACCACAGAGAAGCTCGGGAAGGGTCACCAGCGTGCTGCAGAGCGAGGCCACACAGAAACCTCTGCTTACCCCTTGCTCGGATTCCAGCAGCTCTGTTTTGACTCTGACTGCCGGCATCCCATCCAGCATTAACATTCTGTTCTCAAAGGCGCTGATGTCCTAAGGCAAAAGAGGACAAGGTTAATTAAAAAAAAAAATAAAATATTAAAACCACTTGGTTTAATTCACTGGTTTAGTTCTATGATACTGTAGAAGTAAGTTTGTTTCAGCAGAAATAAAGTTAACAAAGGCGTACTACTAATTTCAAGAAGTAGCTATCAAGTTACCACTTCTGTTAAAAAAAAATTTCAGTTACCCTTAAGTCTAACTTAAGGATACCAAGAACTAAGTCTTTGTAAGCAACAAGGGTAAGTCATCTCCAATTACTGTTTTTTTATTCAAAATTAATCACGCAGGTGCATGTATATAAATTCCTTGCTTTAGAACTGGAACAGAGTGCAGTAACATCAAATAGCTTCAGGGTTTTCGCAGCATACTTAGGCATATTTTATTTCTATCAAAACGTTTGTACTTCTGTATTACCTAGAGAAAGCATATGCTTGAATTCAGGGAAGTTACAGCAAAGGCCTGTATACACACACACTATAAATTAACACACATCAGCAACAACTCAGATTTCGTATCATTCATTATCCCGTAAAGTTATCAGCGTTTGTCATTGAAAATCTCCACGCGCTCACCTCTGACACAAGAGAAAGAAAAAAGCATGTTAAAAACACACATCATCCTTGTAGTAATGGGCAATATACGCTGAGAGCTTCAGTCTGGAGTGAGATTTGCAGATCTGTGCTTCCCTGAACCAACATCCCTGCTCCGAATGTCTCATCCCGCTGTGGCTGGAGCAGTTTACATAGACATGCGAAACTACCTCTCGTGCCTTCAGTTCAAACAGTACCTCAACCTGAGTCAATTTTCTATTCCAGCCAAGGCTCAAGGCTGGTGTTTGAAAGCTAGCCCCTTCAGCTGCCATTTAGTTTGGACAACACGGAGAGAATAAAAGACGTTTTATTCCCTCAAGCTAGAATCCGACCTTACGAATCCTTGGTCGGCAATACAGAAATACGAAGACGCCACAGCTATTTTTCGAATAGCGGAACTACGGCATCTATCGCTTACAAGCCACTCATTTGCAGCCGCTTACTGATCTGCAGCCCCGTCTGGAAAGCAGCACTCGAGACTGGAAACTCCCCCCCGCCCTAACCGTTACCTCGCAGTCCTCAGTAACCGGCGCCCCCGCAATGGAAAAAACGCTTTCCCCGTCCTTCACGGGCAGCAGATCTGTTTCGGTACCGCCTGGTGCCGTCACCCGTAAGGGGTATGTTCGTAGCCCTGTTTCTTATCGCGGCTGCTTTAGGGGAATTTTAAGAAAAACGTTCTGTCCTAATGGAGCCTCCAAAATCCATTTTTAAAACTTGAATTACTTTACACATTTTCTTTTTTCTAATTAAGGCACCTCGTCCCAGGATCTTTATTTTCAGGGATATAAACATTGCGGCGACTCTTTTATTTTTGTATACTCCTTTATTTTAATTTCAAGAACTTGCTGAAAAACAGGGAAACCGATACGCCCGTGCTCCAACACGGAGCCACAGGCAGAGCAAGTGACCTGCTTAAAATCCCCGTTGCCCTCACTTTGAACCCCATGTGTTACAGCACACAGAGCTGCGGTTTGGTACGGGGCAGGCAGGAACTTGATGGTAAAGCAGATAAGCAAACGCAACAGCAAATGCAAGTGCAACCTCTTTTTTTTTTTTTTTTTCCCTTAAAAAAGTAGATTTAGATAGTTCATAAAAAGCTCTAAACACTTAAGTTACAGAATTTCAGATCAAACAAGTAATTTTCAGCAGAACGCCTCCGCATTCAAACATGTGTGAATGAAGACAAGTCAAGCTGTTGAGATGTCCCGGTCCATGCTGCGCTACCACTGTGTATCTACTGTATTTTAAGCTTGACACAACAGGAAGAAGAAGAAGAAAAAAATGCTCTTCCTATATCTTCTCAGCAGTTTATTTTGCGCACCTTGATCTTTATTCAGCATTCGAGGCATGAGGCGGGGAAAAGAACAGGAGGGACTCCGATGCCACAGAACAGCTGGCTGAAATTGTTCCAGGCTTTACATCCCTCTTCCCAGCAAGGGTGGTGCACTGCTTACTTATCAGAAGCAGCTCTCAGCATCACTGAGCTCCAGCGGTTTGGATGTGGTTTGGGGTGGAGCAAGAGCAGGAGCCAGCCTGGCATTCCTGGCTCCCCCAGCGCCTGCTCTGCAAGCAGAGAGGTCCCGCTCCCTTCTTGATTTATAGGCGGCACAGTTGAGTTTTACAGCAAGATCAGGAACGTACCATCATCAAGCATCCCTTAGGCTGTTTAGCTCGTAGACAAAGAAGGATGAGCCGATATTGCTTCGCGTCCCCGAGGAGGTCTTACCCGCCAGAACGCAGGGATGAGGCTGGCTTGCACAGGAGGAGGGGGGGGGGGGGGGGGGGGAAGACAAAGCGCTGCCGAGGAAAGGCAGGTTTAATGAACTGTTAGAATCTGATTAGAGGCTAATGTCCCTTTTAGTGCTTTGTACCAATTTACAGCTGATATACTTGAACCATTTTCCCCACTGGCTGTGATAAACTCATTAGTTTTAAAAATGCAAGCTAACCAGAGCCTTTGAAGTTTAAAACTGATAAATCATGAAAACCTGACTAGTTCATGTACCATTTAACACATTTACATTTAACTAAATTTTCATAGTGCTCGCTTCCCCTTTTGTTCTCTAAAATCATATTTCTTAAAAGCAGCACCCTGCCTTTTGAGCGCCAAAGAGCAAACGCAGTGAATAGCTCAGGCTTTTGGGTCATTTATAATCCAGCGTAGGGTAATCGCAAAAGTAGACTCTTTCCAAACTATTTGATCCCTTCTGCATTTGTAATTGGAAGGACGTCGTGTGACACATCCTGGGGGGCCCGCCGCCCAGTAACAGCCGAGTAGATCCAGTCTGTGTGCCACCCATATCCATATGGATGACATGTTTAGCCCAACAGCCGCCCAGAGAGACGACCTCTCCAAACCACGCTCTCCTGCTGTAACCGGCGATTGCGCTACAGTATGTTCAAAGCCATTCAGCAAATAGGATGTAATTGCCAAGGTCTGCATATGGTGGGCAGTCATCTAAGGCAAAGGGGCTTGACTCATCCCCACTGGGGCTGGGGGTGTGAATTGAGTCGTGTGTGTCCCTGGGGAGACGCTCTGCTCGGCCAGGCAGATGGAGCATCAACACCTGAGTGAGGCCAGGCTGCTCCAACGCCCCACGTTAATTGATGACACTCAGGAGACCCACCAGCAGAGATTGCCGATACGATGTATTGAGTCAACGCATTTTTCAGGCTGCAGTCCCCTCCTGCCTCGCTCAACTCTCTTCATCGACTGTGGCAGCTAACTTCCAGCTCCCAACATTGCCCAAGGTGAAGGTGACCTGAATTCCTGTGACAACCCTTCCTTCTCTATTCGCCTACTTCCCACCCCAACCCACCTGGTGGACTCCAGCCACCCACCTAGGTTAAAACACATAGCAGATGTATGTCCTAAACTGGGCATATAATCAAGCCAAACACTGCATGACCTTACCAAAACATCTGTTCTCTTGGATCAATAAACTAACTCATCCTAAAACAAGATCAACCTCTCTTTCTCGGTGCCATCCGTTGGAGCCTTTCAGTAATCACTTTTGGACATTTATTCCCTTGAAAGATTAATTAAAAACACAAATCATACCCAGATCCGTAAGGACATCTGCTATTAGAGCAGTTGTTACAGAAGACGGGTAAGCTTTTGGGCTTACAAGCTCTTCTGAGAAGCTACAGCTATCAGCCTAATAACACAACTCTCCCCCCTCCTAAAAGGCCTACATTTTTGGTACAGAACCCGCTGCAACTAAAACTAGCACTTTCTAAATGTGGATGACTTTCTGCTGCAAGTTTTATTCAAATTATCTTTTGTTACTTTAGAGGAAGAGCAACCGAAACAAAAACTCGCATCTAATCCTGGTCCAAACCCCCCAAGTATCCTGTAGTGCTTATTTAATTATGTATTACACTGTCAGGAAATTTGGTTCCATCCATGAGAAGGGCTGTGGTTTTGTAGCCAAGTTTTTAATTTGGGCAAGCCATATGTTTGAGAATCACACTGCAAACTTTTAACAACAGGGGAGCTGGTGCCACAATCAACCTCCTGTCCTGAGACACTACCAAAGACACCCTTAACCCCCCTCCACAATGTCTTCTAAGCATAAGATGACAGAAACTTCACATCCCCACCCCACACCCCAAGTTGTTGTCTTTCCCACTCTCCAACATTTTCACATCTAGCTGCTCAGTACTAACACATCGGAAATTAAATGATGCTCTCCCAGACCCAGCCAGACTGTGATGGGCACAACCCCATGCAACCCCAGGAAGAAAGCAGTGAGCTCGGGCTTCAGAGCACCCAGAACCCAGATCTCACATTTCCTGCATGGATCAGCAAACTTTTATGTTCCTGTGCAAGAGAGTCTCCTCCTCTTGTTTCATCTCAGGAACACAAGAGGTATACAGAAGCAAGGTGGACGACGCTAGCTACTGCTGTCGCTAATGAAGGTAACGGGCTTACTCAATCACACTGAGGAGCTGCATGCTGGCAAGACAAAGCCACTGGTGGTTCTGAACTTTTCCAGGAGGCACTGGAAACACTCACCTGACAACTCAATGCCTCGTAACTCTGGTGGGTTGACCTTAGCCAGCTGCCAAACACGCACCCAGCCACTCTCGCGCTCCTCCTCAGCAGGACAGGTGAAGATAGTAAGATGGAAAACCTCATGCGTCAAGACAAAGACAGGGAGGATCACTTATGAGGTACTGTCATGGGCAAACCAGACTTGATTTGGGGAAAATTAATTTAATTTATTGCCAATTAAAATACAGTTGGATGGTGAGAAACAAAGACAAAACCTAAAACACCTCCCTCCACCCCTCCCTTCTTCCCAAGCCCAACTTCATTCCTTCATTCCAACTCTTCCCTTACTTTTCTGTACCAACTTAACTTCTAACATGACACACTTTCATTTTTGAGAGATGAAGTATCAGTTGGGGGAAGAGCAGTCTCAAACTCAACAGTCAAGCTACAGTAAAAAGTTTCAAGTTTAAGGGGAGTATGTTTGAATAGCCAAAAGCAGAGAACGGCCCTTAAGCAATCTTTCTGTCTCAAATCTGTGACTTAAAACTTCCCCTGCCTCATCTTCTAGTTGTTTTTACAAAAGTTTTCTGCACATGCAGTACTTTCTTAATTCATCATTATATTCTCATTTTATGGCTCCAAAATTTTGAATAATTTTTGTGAAAAGCGCGTTCTTGGTAGCTCAGAAACACAAATTTTTAAGTTTTCCTTTTTTATACAGGTATCTTAGAAACATCACTGAGCTAAGCCCAAAGTAGCCTACATCACTCATGTGACCCAACAGTAAGATCACCTTGTTGATTTTTCTGAACACGAATACGTACTTACATTACTATACTGAAATTATCCATCACTCAAAGCAACAGACAGCATGACACCTCAGGGCAAAAAATCTGAAGTGATCTACCCAAGGCAAAGCTTTTGAACATACAACAGATCCTTTTAAGGATATGACTGGGTAAGACTTCCAAAGTCTGAAATTGTTTTTTCTCTCTTTGTTTTAAGGGACAATAGAAGAATGAAAGATTACCATCTCTTCTCAAACATAACTATCTCCATAGGGAGAGGAAACTAAGGAGAATGTCTTCTTTCCAAATTCTCACCGGAAAGAATCACTCAATTGTCTACTACCTCAACCTCCTGAAGGCCTTCATTTCCAAAGAAGCCCTTTATATACCATACAATGAGATTTGTTAGTCACTTAAATGTCGTTATCTCTAGGGTGAAGCATACCAGTTAACACTGCCACAGTATGTACAAGAGCAGTTCATTCCAAGAAGTGAAGGAAACAACTATCCAAGAGAAAATAAAAGTAAATTTATGTGGCTAGAATATAATCACTCAACTGGGAGTTCTGCCAGGGAATCGAGGTTAACAGCCCATGTCTTGCCATAAGATCTTCATCATATGTAATTACGTCTATAGCTGTGTGAAATGTTCATAATGAAAGCAGAGATTCTGGTAGTTCTGCATTTTACTCTGAACTTGAACTTCCAGTCAAATTCACCAGAAGAGAAAAGGATCATTTGCATTTATTGATGCTTCAAGGAAAATCAAAACAATTTCTTAAGAAAAAAGTAGAGTGAAGCCTTAAACTTCACACTGTTTTCATGTGAAACCAGGTGGGGTGAATTAGTTGCAATTCAAAACGAAATTCCTTTAGTGAGAAGAGAACACAGAGTTTGCAGAAGCCTGGGTGAACAATACGGACATGGTTCATGTCCTATCTAAAAACACCACAGCAACGGACTTCTGGAAATATGCCAGGACAGCAGCTCAGCACAGCAGTATGAAGAATAATTACTACAACAAGGTTATTTCTCACTGATCTACATACGTCTCTCTGGTCTGCTTGTTAGCCCTGAACAGAGCTCAGGGTGGACCCAAATGCAGTGCATGAAATTCCATACATCACCTCGCACCACAGGAGGCCGTGGGAGGAGGCCAGCCTAGGTATAGGTCTGTGAGTACCACGGACATGCATCTGCATGGCATCCAATGATCATGGAGACATCACAGCTCTAACCTTTCCAGGAAGGCCTCCGAGCGTGGTCTCTTATTACAACTGCACATGCCAGGTAGAGCCTGGACCTCAACAGCAGCTGTGACTCGATGCTGTCAATGCCCAAGAAGCCTTCAGCTCATGTCGTCCTGCTGAGATCCTCATCTGATGTACCAGACCATGTCCGGCTGCATCCTGCTGCTACCAATACAAAGATGTACATATGCAACCCAAGCTTCTTGAATTCCTATTCCGGTGCCTAGATCCCTTAGGAAAAAAAAAAAATAAAAATACTAATTTTGCATACAGCAGGTTTCCAAAAGTTGTTAAGTAGCCAAATCCCTAAGGATGTAGCTATGTTTTAATTTGCTATATATTTTTACAAATCTGTGTCCAGGGAAAATGTTCCAGTCCAGACAATATTAACTGAAGAGAATGTTTTGCTTCAGAAGTCTTTTTGGTTTGTTTGGGTTTAAATTAGTTTTAGTAAATATAAATAGAACTGATGTGGTCAGCTTCCAGGTGACAGAGGAGCATCAAGTGCATTGGCAACTAGAGGCCAATCTGCTATTTCTCAGGCTCAGCAGGCAACCCTGTCAGCTTAGACTGCTTAAAATCCCTTTACGTCAGGCTCTGCTCTCCTGCTACTTTGAGCCATCTCAACAAAAAAGTACCGATCATTCCTACAGTATGCAATTCAGACACAGTACGTTACAAATAACAGTATTACACCAGAGCCACACATTTCACTTTTATCGACATCAATGGCTGCATTGCTTTCCTTTTAATACAACATTTACAGAATATTTGATTTTTGTAAATACCAATAAATTCATTAAGTATTTTTTGATTTGCTTTATCTTACACTTAAAAGTCTGGCTTAACAACAAAAAACCACCCCAAAACCACCAAATAAAAAAACAACCAAAACCCCCCACACCACCACCCCCCAAAAAACAGCAGAAAAAGAAAGTGCCAAAAGAGAGCCATCATATAGGAGAGACATTTACTAAAAAGGTAATTTTAGAAAAAGCACGCGTTCCATTTATCTTTGCACTAGAATTAATAAAAAAACCCCTTCTCATAACACTTCATGATGCACAATAGTGAAATACACTCTTGATAGTTTCCTTCATCTTTTTTAAAGCACAGACAAGTAGTGAAGACTGCTATCAAATGGAAATTCATCACTTTTTCACCAAAAAACCCAAAAAACAACCTAGTAACTGACCTAGATTGCCACTTTTCCTGGACCACAATTACAAGTGAAGTGGTTTTGAAAAACTACTACTCAATTTCCAAAGTAGTTTTCTGCTATCTTATGTCAACTGCCCTCAAGTTTGGAGAAGAGTTTGAAGAATATGAGGCTTAAAATTAAAAACAAATATCACCATGACCACACACACCCCCCAAAAAAATTGCAATGGGAAATATAAAAGAACTTTTATAGTCCTACAAATATTGTATTGATAAAATTTACTAAAACATATACTACTTAAAATTTACCTTTACTATTAGGTGGGTTGTCACCTCAAGTACTAAACTTGAGAAAGGAAAAAAATTATGCAAACAGCTGGTGAGAACAGTTTCAGGTCAGGTTTTCATTCAAGAGGTCCCCCATCTTTTGCCTTTACCAAAAACTGAAATCAAAGCTTAGATAATCAAAACTTAAGTCTCAGGTCACAACATGTTTTTAATTAACTTCTGGTGCTAGAAACGGTATGTGACATCAGTAGAGTGTCAGGGGAATAATTCTGCCACCTGAGAAAATTCCCCTGTATCTGTTAATTGTCTAAACTGTGACTGTTTTGTATTTGCTGAGCATTGAGCAACATTGCCCAGGAGCTTACCAGCAAATACACAGTGACCGAAATTTCACTCTGAATTCTGCCCTTGCCTGTTCTGGCAGGAAAACAAGCTGCTGAAAGCATGGGGAGCTGGCTGGCACACTTTCCCCCCACCTGCCAACGTGCAAAGTCTGCTTCCCTGAAGACAGATACAACATGGGCCCTGCATGCTGGAGAATAAAGGGAGCGTTTAGCATGTAGCAGTAGCCACGGCTTAGTCCAAAATTTTTGTCCTAGGTGTCACATGGCAGGCCAAAAAGCCCTTTGCCAAGAAGACAAGATGCCATCTACAGGGTCTGCTTGGCTCCACCACTCCCCCCCTGCAGCCCAAAGGGACCATCACTTCAAAGCGACAGCACCTTCAGCTCTGCGATGGCAAAGCCCCAGAGGAAGCGGTGAAACAACCCCACAGGAGGTTTCATACGCCTGGACGTCATCGCTTCCTCCATAAATTATGCTGGCCCTTTCCATCCTGGGTTTCAAAGAAAGCAACCAAAAAATACTGTATGCCCCTGCTGGAGCACGACTGGCCAGTGGGTCACCCCCAGCCATTACGCTCAGGGAGAAAACTGTTGCTCCTCCAGGCGCTGCGTTCCCTCCCTCCCCAAGGATGAAACACAGTGATGAACTGACTGTCAGCACCAAAAGATGACCTCTTACAAATCACAGGCATTACAAACTATATCCTCTGAATAAGAGCAATATAAGATAATGCCATCACTAAATATGCCTTCTAGCAGCTGGGACGCAGAAATGTTAAGCGGCTGATACTGCTCTTTGCCACCAGAAGTGTTTCTCACTTAACTGAGAGCTCCAACATAGAGGTAGAACTAAAAGAAAACCAGGATAAGCTGGCTTTCCCCCTTTGGGTTAAATTTTTAACTGCTCAAATTTAGGAAGTTCATTTAAGCCTTATTTTTATTTCAGATTTACTTTGTTTACAACCAATTTTTAAAACTTTTGGGGTTTTTTGTTTTGTTTTTGTTTGGGTTTTTTACGATTAAAACCAGACCAGTACATGGCACCCATAAGAGATGCCCTTGTTCCCAGAAGTCAGTTGCTTGTTTCCAGCTCAGCTCATTGCACTGCCAGCTACAGGGACAGAGCAAATTCACTGCAACCTTGAGAGATGGAGGAGGAGAGCATCCTCGTGTGCAGATGCACCCTCCGATGCCAGATACTGCAGGACGCACCTGCAAGGAGCGCGGCCGGTTCTTGCAGGACCTCAGAAACCGTCTGCCACGGTTCATGTACGAAGTCATAGATATCATGGGCAATAAGCAATGAAACCAAAAATGTTCTTTCAATGGCCCTATTCCAGCTGCTAGGACGAGCAACCTTCGCCCCAGCAGCTCCACTGGAACAGAAGCACAGCCAGGGTGCCGGTGTTTGCAAAACTCCTCGTAAAGCTCCTTTGATTCATGCACATGTCAAAATAACAAAGGAGTAATTAAATAAAGCTGAATGACTGCACGCTCAGATGAAAAAGTCAGACTGTTTGCCAGAAGCTAAGCATTACTCCATCACCTTTCCCTGCACCTTTTGCACGGCACCTTAGGTGCGTGTGGAGGAACCGGTAATTGCTTTATACGCTTCTCACCGTGGAGCAAACAAACTGCTTATTCTGACATTTCAAAAGAAAGGGTGTCTGTTCTGATGAAACTCCCAAACTGCAAATGTTTAACGTCCTGTCGCAACCCGATCTCTGTTCTATTTAACATCAGTGTGAGGTTTCCCGCTCCCCACAGGCTTCAGTGCAAACTCCTGGGGAAATATTAATATTAAAGCTGGCGAGTAGCACCTGGTACATTTCGGAAAAAGGGAAAACTCTTTGACTTTTGTTCATCTCATGAATGAACTATAAAGCACCTCGATTCACAAAAGAGAATTTGTAAGTATCCACCAAATATGTGAAAAAAATGTCTAAACCAACATATTGCTCTCAGACTGCTCACATCAACTTCTAGATAGAAATTGATACCCGACTGCTCACATGAGGTATGCTCTTACCCAAGACGGTATGACCAAAATGCTTATGTACAAAACTGTCAAATTAGATTCTACAAGCAATAAATTATTGTGGAACTAGGGTCCACTTTAAAGACAACTCTAATTAAGTGTTAAGAATTTCTAATTAACAAGTTTCAAATGTTGCCAACACGCATTTCCCTCAGATTCTCAGAGAAGTTGCGATTCCTCAAAGATGTTTTAAAAAAAAAAAAGTGTACTGCACATGAACAAAATTACTGCCAATAATTAAAATGCATAACCTCAAGACTAAAAAGTATTTTAAGTAACTATGGGTATAGCCATACAAATAACAGAAAACTATCAGAAAAACAGATATGAGTAGCACATATAGCACTACGTTAACAGATGCTCTGAACTTTCATTATAGCATCTTTAAAATTCAGAGATTATCAAGTCTGCTATATCCAGCCAATCAAACTGGGAATATATATTAAGGTTATATACAAAATACATGAGTGTGTGTCTACGAGAAAGACAAGATAAATGAGTAACTAATTTATAACATATCATTTTACAGCACGAAACATCATGTAACCCTGGAAAAATCTGGGGACAATGAATGCTGTAGCCAATGTGGTTTTTTTTTTCTTGGGATCCCAGGACAGTTCTGGTGGAAAGGCGCCTCAGGAGGCTCCAGGTCCAACCTCCTGCCCTAAGCAGGTGTAGCTCAGAGGTCAGACCAGGTTGCTCAGGGTCATGCCTGGTCAGGTCTTAACAATCTCGAAGGATGGAGATGGCACAACCTCTCTGGGCAACTTGCTCAACCGGGAGACAGCCCCCATGGGGGAAGAAGGTGGGGGAAAGGTTTTCCTCATTCCCAGCCTGAACCTCCCTTGCTTTCAATGCGTTGTCTCTCATTCTGCCACCACACATGGCTATGAACTCTCCAAGACCTCCTGAGGCCACACATCCCACCAGTCCTTGCCCCCATCTGACTGTGCGCCCATCTAGGCTGTAGTAACTGCAACTCCGGTACAAGAATGCTATTGGAGACACTGGAGGCCTTGCAGAAGCTGAGGTGAACGGCGTTCACTTCTGTCCCCTCACCTACTATTGCAGTTACTTTACACTGCAGATGGCAATCGGGTGGGTCACACATATTTCATCCTGCGTGAACCCATGCTCACTGTTCCCAGTCACCTTCTCCTCCTCCATGGTGCCTAGAAGTCTGTTCCCAGAGGACTCGCTCTATGATTTTTTTTCCACGGACCAAAGGGAGGCTTGACTGCTCTGTAGTGCCCCAGATCAGCCTACTGGACTTCTCTGAAGAAGAATGCACCATTTGCTTTCTTCTAGTCATCAGGGATCTCCCATGGCCTCCAGCACCTTTCAAGCACTGTAGAGAAGGGTGCCACAAGGAGATCGGCCAGCTCCCTCAGCACCCATGGATGCAGCCAAGTGGGTCCCATGGGCTTGTGTGGGTTGAGTCCTCATGGGTAATCCTCAGGACTGGTCTCCTGACAAGTCCACTTGTCTGATAAGCTGGAAATTGGTTCAAAACCAATTGGACTTTTCTACAGATCTGTTTATCAAGAGCTATCAAGAAAAAAAATACAGATACAGCCTCTGGCTATGGAAGTATTTGTGCCCTAGATTTTTTGCAAACTTGGAAGATGTACCAGGGCAATACCATTGCTCACACACAACCTTGCTACATCCTTTCCCTAAGCATCCATCTGTCATTGACTGTTGTTAGAGGAAGCACACAAGGTAGACGGTCCTTTGCTCTGGCTGAAAATGGTCACATTTGTATTCCTATGTCTTTTCTTTAAGTATGATACATGCCAAAACCATGAAACTTAAACCAGCTCTAAACCACAGGATTCCAGTCTCAAGACTCGCAGTCAAGTATGAATTGTCATTCTTTTGCCACATACCTGGTACTGATCACTGCCACAAAGGGACCTTAGGCTGGGTGGGCCACTGTCTATTCTTCCCCAGCATTTCACTCCCTGTGATTTATTCCAGGGGTAAATGAGATGGTCAGCACACAGCATCTACAGCTTTGCAAGGACTTCAAATGATACCTTCAGAGCCCGCTTCCTTCGTTTCCCTCAGCCATTACTTGATAGCAGGAAATGCTGCAATTCAGTCTTCTCCATGCGTACCACCATTCCTGGCTGACTTCACGAATGGTAAAAATCACAGCCAAGCGATAGCGCCTGGCAAAGCACCAGAACATTGCAAGTTATTGTTATTCTCACCAAAATATATAGAAGTATTACACCAAGCTATACAATAGGACTATACATTCCTACCTGCCATTGAACTCTACCTCACATCAGAGATGCTCTACGCAAAAGCATTTGACAGAATTGTGTGTGACTGCTAAATGTGCCCCTGCTGGGTCTTTAAATCCTCATTAGTGTTCCTTAAGTCAGTGCACCTGATTATACATTGCACAGCAGGAAGATCTAACGAAGTATTGTTATTTGTATTATCTTTTTATAACCTAGCATCACACTCCCATTAGAGATGTATAGTGGCCTTACCCATGTCAAGGCTTTCAAGAAATAATACACTGAGATAATTGGTTGTTTGGCATCATATATAGCCTTTATAGCGTGTGTCAAGCCCCGAGTCACACTAATATATTTAACATTTCTCATTAGGACGTAATAAGAAATTGTGCCGGTATAAATCACATATTCCCAACACATGCCTTAGTAACACTGTGTAAAATGATGAAAACGATTTCCTGTCCACACTGGCTGTGTCTCACACAGAATAAAATGCTTTTATTAGATTTACTTTGCACCACAAGAACTGGATGGGTTAAGCTGCTCATATTTTTAAGCAACAATTTCTGCACAGGCATAGAATGTTATGTGTACTGCATCTTTCTGAAGAGATCTGGACCACTAACATTAATAATGTGACAAACTGCCTCCATCATAATTTGGGATGCTGAAATTCAATAAACATTACTAAAATATTCTAACCACTAAAATCACAGCTGCAGTGGTTTCAAGAGCAGTGTTTGCATCAGGCACTGAATGATGCTGGACACAAATCTGGGGAGTAATTCCCTCAATCAGTGTAGATGATTTACAAGAATGCTTTTCACACTGAAAGCTCACGCCAAGTCACCAGTTCACATGCAAAGTAAAAAAGAATTCTAAGAATTCTTTCAGGAAAAATATACCTTTTCTTAAAAACCACTCCTCACAGGACTTCAGCTTAAAGAATCTACGTCAGGTACTCAGCTCGTTCTGTGATGCAAAGCACCAAAGCTATGGCATTGTTGGTGGTGTTTCTTCAGATGTCCATCCCTGGGCTCAGAGCAATCAACAGAGAGCCTCCTTCCAACTTTTGTGTGCGTGTGTATGCCTTATGTATCTGGAGGTGTACTTTATATTGTCTGAAGACGTTAATAAAGTCTGTATTTCGAGAATTAAAGAAAAAAAGCATGGTAATTCTATCACCCGCCTGGTGCCAGGAACAATAAATTATCCACTCTTAAGTGAAAATTGTGAAAGTCTATCATTATTTATTCTTAAGTTTAAAATAGTCTCTGAAAAATTCAGGTGGTGTTTTTTTTGTTTGTTTTTATGGGGGGTTGGGGTTTTGTTTGTTTGTTTTCAAATAGTTACAACTTCCTGTGAGTGGCCATTTGCCTGAAAACCAGCAGAGGTCTGAATTTACTTTCAACCTGAAAGAATACTTGCAAGATCAATGGATTATGTTTATTATTCTAAACCACAAAATTAAGTATTAACCTGAATACACTAAAACTGAGAAGAAAAAAAAAAAAATAGTCATACCGATGATCAACTGTGAGGAAATACTAGTCTAATTCAAGAGATCACTGTTAATACTGTCATGACTATATCTAATTATCAAGCCCTGTAGAACCCTACTCAGGCAAAGCAAGCCTTTTAAAATAGGTTACCAAATAATCCTTCACATTTTTACCATCATCAGCTGCCATACAACTGCTCTAGGGTCAGACGTAAAGGTTTATGCCTGCATTGGATAATTTTTGTTAAAATTTTGCAAGGGGGATACTAGTTAAGTACTTCACATGCTCATTATGTTGAATGACCCACAAAGAGGTTAGTAATAAGCAACAGTGCAAGGCAAAATCTTGGCTGGCTACCTGGAATGTCCCCCAGGGTTCAAAGCAACCCAAGCCGATGCAGGATGGAAATGTCCAGCTTCACTTCTCACTAGCAAGGAATATGGGTTCATCAGTTTTGGTGTAATAAGCATCCTTGAGCTGCCACCTCAGAAGGAAGAGGAGGAGGCGGACACTTCCATTCTACACCACCACAAGAAGCAGTAGACACTTACTCTTTTCTTCCTTTAAAATTTTTGTAACTTGTAAAATTTTCCAACTGAAAGCTTCAGGTTCCCTTGCCAATGCAACATTATCTCAGCCACACATGGAAAAAAGCCACCTCTTTTCTCTTACTAGATATAGATGTAGGAAAATACTTTTAGGTCACTTATGCTCGGATTAGAAATGAGAGACTTCTCTCCAAGATGAACGTAGGGTAAGCTGTGGAGAAGCAGGGCGTGAAGAAGCTGTCCTAAGCAGGGGGCTCCTTTGGACACCACAACTCTTCAGGATCCTTTCTGTGTCCTTAGGGTCTGGTGCTACATAGCACATTGCAAAGTCTGGAGGCTGAAGTGAACGCTTCCCCTCCCTTGCCTTGCTCATATCTTATTTAGGATTTTAGTGCCATTTGGGGAACAGTTACAGACACTTTAAATCACATTTGCCTGGCGTGATCTTTTATTTATTTACTTTAAAGATCCCCATGTGGGAGAGTTCAGAGCCACTGCGGTGGAAGAATTTTGATGTTTTAAAACACTTTTTGATGAAAACAACTCTGTTAGTCCTTATAAAACATTCCACGGTCTCTGATCCCACCAGGCTGTGATGTGGACAGACCCCAGCAAATATAAGCGAACAGGTTATTACTCTGGTGCCCTCCGTTGTACACTGCAGTAACTGTTAACTGATACCGATTTACAACTAGACAAAAATAACTGGTGTACTAGAAACCCAGCAAGAAAAAGAAACCGGTAAAAAAAAAAAAAATCTAACTTTTTGTACATCAACTGATAAATACTAATTGCTATCCACTACCCAGAGTAAATTTGGCAGAACTAATCCCAGCCTGCATCCTGGAATTAAGAGTGGAGCACTGCATATTTACTAGACGAACTAGGTATTGACCATCACTACTGAAATCACTGGCAATATTTTAAGTTTTCTCCTGAACAAAAGCAGAAACTAACCCTGCTCATGGAATGCTACATCCATGAAACTATCCCTTTTTTCCAATAACCTGGTTTCATATTAGGCAAATAAATGCCTATGTTTCTGTGCAACACTGTATGATGAATTACTCGCCCAGACTTTTCTAAAAGTAGCAGCAATTGACATCAGGTTAATACAAAAGGAGTCTTAAGCTGCATATAGCTCAGAGAAACCAGAAACTAAGGATATAATTCACTCTTCTGGAAAACTGCTATGCCCAACCGTAAATCTTTTCCTTCAGGCAAAAGTGGTCAAGTAGCCTTGATCATAAGAAACTGTTGCTACAGATCAAAGAGTAATGGCACATTCATATTCAGAGTAGAGTAATAGCCAAACTCTTGCTTGAAGCCATGTACATAGTTGAAAAACACACAACAGGAGTTGGATGTCGTCATTACCGTCTACATTTAACTATTCTACTTTTCCAGTGCTTCTCTATTTTCCATGCTGAAAAGATATCATCAGCTAAGATAGAAAAAACCACCCACACCAACCAAAGCAGGTGAACTGGTTTCAGTAAATTAAAGCCTGAAACCTCTTAATATTAAAACTTCTTTCCAACATACACCCACTTTGAAATTATGAAGGTTCTAAAACTTTTGAAATTACTATTATTACCACTATAGAAATAAATAGCAGGTGAGCTTGGTTTATAAATGCTTTCCATATATTTAAATAGGTAGCAGTTAGGATAATTACCCAGCCTCTTATGAGCCTCTTTTATCAAGCCATGAATTATCAGCAGATAGTGTATTTTTACTGCGTAAAAGCCGTATTTTCACGGAGATGCACGTTGCTTGCTATTCCTGAAGAGCTTTAAAAGTCCTGAATAAGACAGTATGATAGCTAAAGGGATCCAGATTACTCAAAAAAAAGGGTTGGCTCCTTGTACATGAATAGCCAGGATATTACAAACTCTCTGGCTCTCCTTCTGCATATAAAAAAAGATTATCCTTGCTTTCTGCAGAGATTAAGGCAATTCACTTGTTTCACATTCTGCGATAAAATAAACTCCACTGTCATGCCGCCTGGAGCTCCTGTATCTCATCCATTATGTAAATCTCCAAAGAGTAGTTCAGCAAACATCATCTCAGTTCTACTGCACTTAGTAAGATGACCTACACATCTAAGTTAATTTTCGTCTTCCTACGACCAACAGAAACTCCTTAATTTGCAAGAGACACTCTCACTGTCATCTCTCTTCATAACCATCAAAGCCCATCTCTCTTCATAACCACCAAAGCCCAAGCTCATATAGTTTTAAATGAAACTCAGACTTAACTCTAAGTGTTTGGGTCTCGGGGGTTGCACCATCTCCTCTAAAAATGGGAAAATAAAGTCAAGGAAAAAATAACATTTTTAATCTCACTGTTTCTAGGATGTCTTTTTTGTTGAGGTTTCTCCCCCCACCCCAACACAAATACTGAAGCACTTCTATATTATTTAGAAATTAAGCTGGAAACTCAGTGCATGTTTACCTATAGCATTTGAAAGCCAAGACTTTTGTTTTCACTTGAGCCACCCACATGTCCATCACAGCGGACTGCAGCAATCGCAGCTGTAGCAGACTGCTATCAAACTGAACTGAAACAACAATAAAAACCCCTAAGTAAATAGCAAAGTTCAAAAGAAGGTGACAGCCTCAAAGCAGAAAACTTGCCCTTTCCTGACTCATCACCGAACTTCTACACAAGAAAGACTTAATGAATCACCGGGAGTACACATGAAGCACCGTGTGGGAAGAGTAAGAGCAGGTCAAGATTTATATTAATACCAGGAGCTTATTTTCTCTTTTAGACACATGTCCTTGGGTATATGAAATACCGTATCCAGTGGAATCATTATTCAGGCCTGTAAGCAGCGGCTATCAGTATTAAAATAACTGCTTTCTCCTTACGTGCTAGCTCCTGAATTCTAACACGTTCTTCTATGCCTTCATATGAGAAGTGACAAATTGCCGTTGTCTGACATTATTCTCTCCATGGCATGTCAAAAATACTAAAATCCAAATGCATTTATTTCCAGCACTAAACGTTTATTGTCAGATATGTAGGAAAAGGAAAACAAGAAAGCATATGTAGTATTTCAATTGCTGGTTCAGTGTATCTTAATCGTCACCACCGTGCAGACCAAGAACCATAGGGTTTTCCCTTCTTATAGAGAAGTAAAGATTCGCTCTAACATGCAGTTAGCTGTGCTGCTTCATGTTACTGAGAATTAATACCTTCCACAACAGAAGTATCCTTTTTTTCCACACAAACACTTACGCCCTGATAATGACCAGAAACAGGTCATTAAGAAACAAGCAGAAGTACTAAGTCCTGTAAATCTCTGGTTTAAACTTGTTTTGTTTGATAGATCATGCCCAACAGAACTGAAGCGCGTTCAGCTTCTTGGAAACAAAAAACCTGGGAGTATGAATTTAAACATTTTTCTCCCCATTAGGCACTTTGGAAACTTGTGTCATACTTCCGAAAATACACACATCAAAATGGCCTTGTCAAACAGCTTTGAAATTAAATGCCTTGTGCTTCCCTCTCTGGAGTAGTATAAATTTAGTCATTATTAGAATTAGTATAATTGTTCTCTAAGTGCGCTACGAATAAAAGGTGAAATGAGCTCGGTGACTGCTCTTTCACTCCCACAAGAATGTGCCGCAGCAGCAAAGTCAGGCTTCGAGAGCAGGGATTATGCTTTGAAAACCCAAGGACTGGAGAATGAGTCCAGCAAAGCAGAGCCTCGTGTACTCACCTCGTCTGTACCAGCATAGCTTACAGGCAGAGGAGATGCCTGTTCTTCCAGGGAAGACATAGAAATCCTGTGGGAAGAACTGCCCTCTGGAGATGCCTAGCTGCTGTCTGCCAACGAGGGGAAGATGGGAACCTTCAGCAAAATGACTTAAGTTGAAAGGAACAGATCCAAGCCTTTGAGATCTAGCTCCTAGCTCCCTGTGGACCATGTCCCGTCACTTAAGACTAGTCCTCACCAGGAGCATCGAGGCTGAAAGAGGAACCAAAGAAGCTGATTTGAAATAGGAACACTGGTTTGGAAATACCACTAAACAAAGAGGGACATCCTGCAATCTCAACTGGGAGGTCCCTGAGCATCCACCTAGCAGAACTGGGGAGCCTGCATCTCCCTTGGCAAGCAGCACTGCTGCAACAGGAAGGGATCTTCTCGGTTTAGCTAAAGATATCCACAGCCTATGTCTTTCAACAGCCCATGAGAAATCAGAGCATGTTAGGTAAGCTTTTTGGAGCACACCTCCCAGTTTGGTTTCTTCCAAAAGTCACTTAGCTTGCGCAGCCCGAGGCCATGCTACTCCGAGGCAAACTGAAGCACGGGGGGCAGGGACATTCACAGAGGCGTTTCCTAATCTAAGCTAAACCAGGAATACACTCGCTCACTTCCCAGCTCTGGTCTGCTCCAGCCAGCTTCCTCCAAAACTGGCCTGTGGTTTGGGGGACTGATCCTTCCAGGCTTTTCTAGGAATGGTGTGGACAAACCTCTACCAGCTTCACTGGTCCTAGCAAGCCCTCCAAGTCTGCCTCCTCAGACCCCTGCACATGGCCTCATGCCAGAGCCCACAACACCCAACGGATGCCTCCAACGCCATGGCAAAAGGCCCCTTCCAAAAGGCCCCAAGCCTGGCCGGTGGGCACGCAGGGACCTGGCGCCACTTGCACCACAGCCACAGTTTGCTCCCTGAGTGGATGCACCCAGCAAGGCAGATAGGGCAGGTCCTACATTTAGGCTTGGCAGGCCTGAGGCAGTCAACACAGCTGCAGCCAGAACTGAGGAAATGGCTCGCGTCAACATTTCTGACCTATATCTTCAGGCTACTTCCATCGTTTTATTTCACATAATCCACAACATGCATTTTGGAGGCTACAAGAGGTAGCGGCATCCATTTCTGCTCCTCCTGAGAAGTGGGAATTCTGCTGGTAGAGCATCTCCTCTCCCTCCCAGCACGGGAACACCGACACACCTCCCAAAAATGGGAACCAAGGGTGCCTGTGCCTGCATTATAAAGCAATCTGCCATTTTATGCTCACAGACTAGTTTTTGCTATCTCTGTTCTCAGCTCTGGCTAACACTCTTCAAGGTGAAGATTTTTTCCACTCCCCAAATGAATTAACAAACAAAAAACCCCCCCCCCCCCCAATTTCGACTTTAAAAAAAATTACAATCAACACAGAATCACAGAATGGCAAGGGTTGGAAGGGACTTCAGGAGATCATCTAGTCCAACCCTCCTGCTAAAGCAGGGTCACCTAGAGCAGGTTGCACAGGACATCGTCCAGACGGGCTTTGAGAGAAGGAGATAACCCCCTGGGCAGCCTGTTCCAGTGCTCTGTCACCCTCAAAGTAAAGAAGTTCTTCCTCATGTTCAACTGGAACCTCTTACGCTTCAGTTTGTGCCCATTGCCCCTTGTCCTGTCTCTGGGCTCCACTGAGAAGAGTCTGGCTCCATCCTCATGACATTCACCCTTAAGATATTTGTAAGCAGTAATACAAATGATAGGTACCAACACATTTTACTAGCTAAAATTGTAAGGGGATATCTATTAACTTTCAGAAGTAGTTTAACAGGCACTCTGCTGTACTGAGTGATGTCAATAGATGTTGAAGCATGCCCTTAAACACAGCTTTCACCTACATCCAGCATTTACCAACTACACACATCACGACCACCTATCTCTCCATGGAGGAGTGATCTAGGCAACACCAGCAAGATCTACCTTTGCTTTACAATGACATTTAGCAATTTTAATGACATGAACTGTGAAAAGAACTCCGGCATTTTAAATATTCCACATTTTCATCTCATTTTGTCAATTCCAGACTAATTACTCTCCTGTGAGCTGCACTACAACGTAGGCTGCCTTACTCCCGCACGCACCACCTCACACGAAGGTTGCTGCCATCCTTTTTCATGCAATTCCCCATTCTTCATATTTCAAGAAGCTGTTTAACAAATAGGATACTAATTCAAGAACTACTAAAAAATCAGTGCACCCGAAACATCCCACAGCGGCTCCAAGCAGAGCAGAAATCTGTGCAACCACCGGGATGCAAACCCTGCACACCCTGCTCCTGAGCGACTGCTGGGCCAGAGACATTTCTCGCAATCCTGAGCAAAGCCTCTTGGGCAGCTCTGCACTGTTTACTTGAAAATACCACCTTATTTATTATATATAAAGAGATCTTTATTTATTGATTTTAAAGCAAAGCTTGAGGCTTTTGCCGTAGATGACGCTTTGGCAGGGAAAGTCTAACCCACCCCTGTGCCTACCTCTATTGCCCTTCTGAAGTTTGAGGGTGCAGAAAGACCACAGCTCTCTTCAACCACTAAAATAACACTTCTAAAATATATTGTATTTTGATACACAAAGCTTAAAAGCAACAGTTTACAATCCTCTGCAGATGGCTGCCCCCCAATCCACACTGGCAGGAGTGAAAAAAAAGGACAAACCCATCAAAATCATAATCCAACTTGATTTAAACAAGGTCAGATCACAAGCCAAGCACTAAATATGATTTGGCCCTAACTCCAATAAACTGGTTTTGTGTGTCTGTGTCTATATGCATATTTGTACTTTGGATACCCACCCCAAGCCAGCTGCTGAAGAGCACTATGTAAACACACCAAAATAGTTGGGAAATGAGTGGAATGGAGCCAAGGTCTGGGACACATATAAACAAGAAACCATCTAGGCTATAAAAGCAACTGCCCAGCAGAAATGAAGAAAGAAGTGGTGTAGAACAAATTTTGTACTGCTGTTCATAAGAAAAGCCTAATAGGCACACCAAGGTCTTCCCAGAAATCATTCACTGATTTTACAAAGGCAAAGGGAAGAGGAACGAGCTCCTATGCCATGCAAACGCGTCAAGCTGAAGGGGTTCATTGCAGGCATCTTAAACGCCTTTTTCTCCTTGGAAAAGATCAGCATTGGAAACACCCTCGGCAATTTTTCAGCCATGGGGATCGGTTCCAAGTCCACCTCACCTCACTCCCAGCGGGGCTGAGCCAGAGGTGAGCAAACCTGGGGGCTACGTTGCTGCTCTCCAGCAGCCCATCAGCCGCTCCGGCACCCGACAGGAAAGGACGGGAGCAAGGGACAGCACAATATGCAGCAGTCGATGTAAGGAACAGAATAAGAAAGAAAACTTCTGCTGCTCCTCCCTTTGCCGAATATAAGGTTTGGGGAAAAGTTTTCTTCCTGCTCTTACAGTTCCAGCATACGTTTTGCACTTTTAAGTGACAATAAGTAAAAGCAAATCTGCCCTATGAATATGAGCGGGTTGCAGGCAACAAACTCCCTGCTATCTATTTACACTGTGAAATATTCATTAAATATCAGCCACCAATCGACTGTTAAGGGACCCATCTTGGTAAATGCTAGACAACAGATGAAACCAAAAGAACTTCACAGTCTCCCTGCCTTGCTGAACAGGGCCATCAGTCATTTTTAAGTGGTCATTTGTTACATTGTTTTATCCGAGATATTTATAATCATAATGAATTGAGACAAGACATCAAGCTACAGCCTCTTTGCCTGAGCGTAATCTAAACTGAAAAGCACATAACAGAAAGGATGGATTGATGGCCAGTGCAAAATAACTCCCTTGAGATTAATGTATTTTGTCCTGTTGGTGTTTCTAGTCATAATTATACTCCAAGAATCTACTGAATGATGTTAGATGTGAAAGACCACTTAAGAGCAGTCACTTCCTTTCTAGAAAAACTGCTTTGTTTGTAATGGATATGGCAGGGACAGCACTCGACAAAACCCAAACGTATCATCACACTGCTACTAATACTCAGACTACGCAAATAAAAACATAAAACTTCCTCGAAAACACCCTGAAACACATTTAAAAAAAATAAAAATCATTTTTAACATGTCCAAACTTTAAAATCACGAAAAAAGTACAGACTGAAAGTCCAGTAAGTCCAAACTCCATCCAAAACCAGGGTAGCTCCGAAGTTAGACCAGGCGGCTCAGGGGCTTGCCCAAGCCTATGTTGAAGCATGGTGTTGCTCCTCCCCAGAAGCAGGACTTGATGAGGTCCAGCCCATTCCTCCAGCCTGCCGAGGTCACCCTGAACCCCCGTTTCTCCAGCCCTGCCCTCACTGTGTCAGCCGGGTACCACTGCACAGCATCACACACGTGCACCCTCCTACGCCCTGCTCCGCTCAGGAGTCGGGAGGCAAGGAAGGGGAACATCAGAGGTAGGAAGACTCCCAAGAGGGGATGAGCTCTGGAGAGCTCAAGATAAATAGATTTCTTTTGTGCCAAGTCCTTCCCTCTAAATAGCTCAGCCAAACTTGGCTCTTGTTTTTCATTGTTGGTTTTTTGGGTGGGTTGTTGTTTTTGTTTTGTGGTTTGTTTTTTTTTTTTAAAGATGATGCACAGGTTACCTTTGTGAGACAGCTTATCACACAGACCTCTCTAGAAAATAAGCAGTCACCTCCTAATGCCACTGAATTCAATACAACCCTGTGTTATCATTTTCTGAGCATTAAATAACTTAGAACATCATTAAGCCTGATCAAATAAACCACCCAGCAGTATTTCTGCAGGCTGTCCATGAAACCACAGCATGAGTGGGAGACTGTACCCAAGACCACTCGTTAAGTACAACGCAGACCTGCCTTTTCAATCTGAGCAATCTCTTCTCCCCTTTCATTTCACTCTCTGACCTCCTTTCAGTCCCGCCCACTTCTTTTTGGTTTGAAGTCTTGGTCTTTACTTTGCCCAGGACTTTCTGAGCTATAGTTCCTCCCTGTCAGTTACCAATTTCCTTACCAGCTCCTACACTGGTCTCTCAACGCCATACATCTGCATTCAATCAATGTAGCCTGAAAAACCTAAACTTTAAATGTCAGATTCAACAAGAAACTGAACCTGAAGCAGACCAACAAAGACCTAAAATACACCAATATAACATACAGAAGATGCAAACTGAGTTGCTTACACCCCAGTGATATACCAACATACTCATGTTAGCAATGGAAATCTTTCAAAACTTGGTTAGCAAAGCAGCAATAAAGTGAAAGGCTGAGGCAGGGTGCTGGGTGAAATCCAATCTCTTTCCTCTTTGAGCCAAAACTTTATCAAATTATCTTACCAGTGACCACAGAGGAGCCTTCTCCACCTCTATTGCTTAAGTCTTCTGGAATCAAGTCTTCCCAGAAGAGGAATTTTTAGTCTCAGACTTTGAAATCCTCCTCATAATCACATTTTTTTCTCGTTCGGCAATATGACTTAATCATGGTACTTTCCTAACAGAAAATATTAACAGCTGGATTCAGAGGCCGATGTTTGCAAAGACTGCCAAACAGAAAACATGTAAAGAAATAACTTGGTATGCCCTTCCGTATCTGCACATATTTCGTGCAGCTTCCCCACAACTACTGCTGGATGTCAGCAGAAGGGCATGAGTGAGTGGAACTATGGTTTGACAAAAAAGAGGTGCCCCTGTTCTCCTGTTCTTCCTTCCTTCTGCCACCACTCTGCGTTAAACCAAAAAGTCAAAAGCAGAGAGGAAGAGAGATACAGGACTAGCAGTGCTGCATCTCATGCAACTACAGTCTTTCCCAAGAAGTTTGGGAAAAGGCCACGAGTCCAACAGTCTTTTGCATTCGCCTGATCTGGAAACCCTCCCTTCCCCTGAGCAGCCTCTGGTTACGATGGCCCCTCTCAAGGATCTGACAAATCCTTAACGTTTTCTGCCCTGGCATCACTTCCCGAGCCAAATATCTAAGACTGTCCTCTAGTCTGGCCCAGTTTCTCCCCCATTCAATGCAAAACATTACCACGCTATCATAGCACTGCCCTGTGCTGTCTTCTAGATAGTATGAGGAGTCCACTGTAACATAATGATATCCAGAGACAGCTTAGAGATAATTAGGTTGGTCTTTGCACCCCCTCACACTTTCTGCCAGTAAAGAGCCTCCCTGAGTTTGTACACACAGGATTTTATCACTGCAGTTCTGGAAGATGCAAGCAAGGTTTGGGTGGTATCAGTTTTTCACTCTGCTATTTGTAGCCAGGAAGTCTGAGCAGGGCAGTGTTTGCCCCCCACAATGCGAGCCCATCCTGAGCTATCAGACATCGGTACAGACAGCAGCCGCCGACACGTCAGCAATCAAACCAGAGAAATTCCTTAAGACTTCGTCTGTTGGTTTTAGCAGGCAACTACTGCCGGTTCAGATCTGGGCATATGGGCCCCTGATCCCATAGAGAAATTGTGTATGTTACTGCAGAGCTACTAATACCACTCGCTGTCTCTATTAGGGTCTAAATTTGGCTGCTGGAGGTGTTTTCCGGTACCTGCAGTAGATAAAGCAGATATTCTATGGATGCTTCTGAACTGAAGACTGTTCCACTGGCCGTTATTTTGGGAGACGGGATTCAAGGATGCAGATGATTCCCTCAAGTCTCATGCTGCTTGTGAATCCAGAGGTAGCTAGGATCAGCATGTCCACTACCTGTTGTAAACACTAAAAAAGCATACCCAAGACAGAACTGAAGTAAACTCTTCTGTATCCAAGTCAGTTGTTGATAAACTGTAAAACTCCTGATCCACTTAAAGATCGATAAAGCCAAATTATCACAGAGGTAAGTAAGAACCTCTCCTCCTGAACTACTTTGCTCAAGTTAATAGACTTAAATTTCTGGTATTGAACTGACACTGTGCTTTTGAAAAAAATTTGGGAGTTTTGCTATTTTTTTCACTGTTCCCTCCCCTGACTGGGATTCAGGAGTTGAAGAAAGCTCTCTAGGAAAGAAGTTTTCCACCATAACGTATCCCTCCTTCACTAGCAGTTTTTCCAGAATGCCTTATTTAACTAAGCTGCTGTGCAGCACCCCACTGCACTGCGCCCTATACCACAAAATCATAGAATGTTTTGGGTTGGAAGGGACCCCTGGAGATCATCTAGTCCAACCCCCTTGCAGTGAGCAGGGACTTCTTTAACCGGATCAGGTTGCTCAGACCCCGTCCAACCTGGTCTTGAATGTTTCCAGGGATGGGACCCCCACTACCTCTCTGGGCATCCCCTTCCCATGTTTCACCACCCGCATTCTATCCCACCGCACCGCACACCCCGCGTCTGTCATTACAATTCATTCGCTCTGGTGCAAACCCCCAGGCACAGCCAGCTTCGTTTAAACAGCCGTGGCAGGAATTGGTTAACATAGCATCCCAACCAAAGCCTATAATTCACAGTCCCCAACAAGTCAGACTGACAGATGCCAAGGCCGACTGGATTTTATCACCTTACAAAGCATAACAATAAAGTCAGTAAAGCACGGAGGTCAACTAACAGCCTCTTCCTTTTTAACCAGCGCTATGAGACAGCCATCCCTCTGTGATAAGAAAACAAAAGCGCCAAGACACTTTCAAAGATATCATATCCTATTTGACTTCGTAAACAGCATTTGTCAGTGTGGCGGCCGAGTGCCATTCCACAACATATTAAGCTTCATAGCCAGTAGCTGTGATGGAAGACATGGCCTCTCTCATTCTCCCTTCATCCTTGCACGTAAGAATAATGAACACCACTATGCATCAGCCCATTCAAACACCTGGCTTCAAAGGAATTACCTATTTCCTTACTGTACTACTAGGTTTTCCTTTGAAAGTTCAGGTTTGGTCAGAAACTGTTGCGTTAAGCTACAGCTGTGTCAAGCTACAGCATTCCCCTGCCTGAAAGACAATATGGCACACAAAGCTCAGACCTGTTATTTCATCTATTATATTTTGTAACACAATATAAATTTTTGATAATAGCAGTAATATGTATAATGCATATGGCTGTAAAAATGTCAACCAACTTTTATGGCTTTCCTCTTCATATGAATATTCAGTCATCCATTCGTCCCTAGATCCACTTCAATCCTGAAAAAGAAAAGACGAAATAATTCAATTGATGTATTTTCTTAAAGGCTCATTAATTTCTCAAATATTATTGTATATGTAAATAAAAAACCTAACCACGGACATCTGTTCCATACTAAAACTGAGGTTAGAAGAACAGTAAGTTTATAAGCACTTTAAATAAAACTGGATAAATACAACAGAAAGTATATAGAGAAAAGCCTTATGTTTCCTCTTAACGAATGATTTTAGTAAATGCTCTCAGTGTCTTTAAATTCTGAGCTGCTACTTGAGGGCCCTAAATCCCAACTGCTTTAATTAGTCTTCAGGGCCCATTATATACCAATACCCTGCGTTTGTACAGGTGAACTTTCCAGCAGTTACCGAGTCAGAATATTCTTTACTGGTATTCCAAAATGTGTTTCCCAGAAATACCATGCGAGATCCGGGCAATAATGCATTAAAAGCCAAAATGTATTTATTAGTGATCTCAGTCAAGACTCCAGCCATGGGAAATAACTGTGCGAGACCATTACAAAATTTGAATATTTATTTCTTGAAAGGTTTACTACGGATACCTGATTATTTTACCTATACTTCCACGTGAATCTATAAAAGAAAAATGTATATAGAGATTTAAATACTATATTATACTTTTGGGAGGCTCCTTCAGGTTTAAGAATATATACTAATCCAGCCGTCTAACTTTTTTAAAGCCTTGGGGGGGAAAAAAGCTTCAGATGTCTAAAATTTAAATAATAGACAGCATTCCTTAAGCCTCTTGCCAGAATATGTGCATATATCTGGAAGCAAATGCTACTTACATATGTCTCTCTTAATAATGGAAATGGTGTGAAGTCAAGAATCTAAATCTGCTGTCAGAGCTATTCTAAACAATCTGCTGTTATTTCTGTATCATTCAAAATAAGGTCATCCTTCAAATATCAGTGGAGCATCACCCGCCTGCTTTTAAACCACAACCCAGAATTTCATTACTGCTGTATATACGACAACACAACTAACAGGTTTCCAAACACTAAGCAAACTTTTACACTGAAAACAAGACAAGAAGCTCCCTTAAGCATGTAAACCAGTAAGTATTTATATACTGTGCTACTATTATACTAACTAAACACCATGCACTTAATTTCATTTCTAAGAAACTATTAAGGTTAATAGAAAAAAAAGAGTTCCAAATACTCATATGAATCATAAAAGGTTGCAAATCACCACAAACTCTGCCCTAACTAAATGAAACTAAATACTGTAGGCTTAGAGCATGTTAACTGTTGTAGACCATTTGCCCCACCTCCCACGTATCCTGTAGACGCTCCTTGCTTTTTGTTGTTTAATCTCCCTTGGCATTATGTGGTTTGCTTCAAAATTTCCATTTCATGAAACAGGTTTGGTTTTTTTGGTTTGGTTTGGATTTTTGTTTTAAATGGCACACTTGAAGAACCACTTTTGAGTTTCTAGCTGCTCTTTCTCCATGCTAACGTCCAAAACTGGGGCAAGTGGACCAGGTTTTCCATATCCTGGACTTAGATGATGTGGTTACCTATCCTGAGCAGGAAATCACTTAGTCATCAAGTTCTTTAAAATCAAATGTAACGTATTCAAAAGCTTCATGGGGTCTCTGTCAGAGGAAGACAGAGTTTGACCTGTAATTGTTTCCAGTTCTCCAGGTTTTCTCATCATTACTCCTCCCTACACGCACGCAGACACACTCGCTCCTGCGACACAACTGAGCTTCAAGTTACACAGGGAGGCTGAAGTCCTATTCAGTTACCGTGGCTATGGTGACAGAGCAAACATGGGTATGTGTTTCAGAGCTGCTAACACACCGCTAACCAACTAGCCATAGCCAACAGCGGGTTTTGCGTTATTAAATCACATACAACAGCCCTCCCCATGAAAAAGCTACTTCCTTATCAATGACAGATAACTGGGTTTACTTACTAATTCTCTTCAGGTCTGTACCATCACCATAGAATCATCATCATAGAATCATTTGGTTGATAAAGACCTTGAAGATCATCAAGTCCAACAGTACCTGTCCACTACTAAACCAGGTCACTAAGCAACTCATCCACAATTTATCATGCACAATTTATCAAGCACTGAATTGCCCATGTCCTTGCAGCACTGGGGTGCTCTCCTCCGTGGAAGGGCTTTTGCTTGTCCTCCTCTTTGCCAAGCACAAGTAGGGCACACCACAAGCTCCAGCAGTGGCACCATCCCACAACACTGTTCCACCATGATACACACGGTTTGGGGATAGGACAGGGGTTATCCCCTAACACCAACCACCAGGGTGACCCAGAGCATTGGTTTTGGTGGCCAACGCACACTTGCCACACCGGCCACAGGCCTCTTCACTGCAACTATTTTAGGCTGCTTTTGGAGGAGAAGACGAAGAGCAAGCCAACCATCTGAAAACGGCGTTTAACTAGTAATTCTGCAAATCTGTTGCCCAATTTTCAGAAGAGCTGAAAAAAGCTTTGGCTTCAGATGGAATTACTTTGAAACGCGTATGAAAAATAGGACCATCTGTCCTTACAGATCTAGTGCATCCATTCTGCCACATCTGTCACCGCAGTGAAACCTACTCTGGACTTTGGTTTTCAGAGGCTTACTGTGCAATCTCAGCTTCTACCATCAGAAATACAAAACCAGGCATGAAACTCCAAATAGAAGCATCTTCCATCTGTATCAAGTGGGTTTTATATCAGAAGAAAATCTACCTGACAAGACAACTGCACAATATTCCTTATTTGAAACCTTTATGTCAAAAGGGCTCTTTAAGCCCCCTCATAGAGCAAAGCATCTAACCAACCACCAGTTTCAACCAAAAAAAGAAATTTAAGTAGCAAACACAGAATTATGTCCATTTCCAGCCAAAGGCTAACCATCATCTTAAAACTGTGTTTTCAGACCCCACAAGTTTGTAAAGCTTATGAATGCCTCCGAGCATTAGATTCCTCCTCCCACAGCAAGAGAAAACCAAACAGAAATTACAACACCTGGTCCATTTTGAAAACCTGTCTTGATCAGAATAAACGCCCTGATAGTCCCACCCTGGCTGGCATCCCCATCCACCTGCAGAGCTGAGCAGGAACCATGGAACAGAGCAAGGAACAGGAAAAGAATTTCAGGAAAACCATGCTGAGCATATTTCTAGACAAACAGAGACCATTATGTGTGTAGAGATGCCCTTGTCTCTACAAATACAGCACTATGAACATAGAAACCCATGTTAATTCATTAAAAAACAAGTTCATACTGGCATCCCTGTTGTATCTCTCTTACATACTGCTAGCTTTTACCTAAATTTCCATTAATATAGTTACAAATTATTCCTTGTGCTATTTTCCCCCTTTTCTAAATCAGATAGATATGGGAACATACATTTGGAAAAGACTGATCCATTCACAAAGGTAAGTCATTTGCTGAAGCAGGACTTACTAACTTTTCCCCCTAAAAAGCACACCCCAAATTCGGGCATAACAGTGTTTCTTAATAGCCTTATTGCATCATTTATTTTACGTTAAAAGTATGCACTTTTCTTCTTGAAAGCCCTTAAATCTGCACTTACGCTTCTGCAATCCCTTTCAAAGGCCCTGAGTCACACCAAACTTCCCTGGAGACGGAGTGCGACTTCTCCCAAACTCACGAAGGCCACCCTAAACATCAGGCAAGGCAGGATCACCAAAAGCAGGGTTTCAGCAGCATTCAGAGATGAAGGAACACAGGTTCTCCTCTGCCAGGATGGTTATCTTTATATTAGTAGTAGCCACATACTTGCCCTTTTTTCCTATGTTTCTGATTCTTGCAGGGAAATCTGTAAACTCCATCAAGCTGACATTCCGCAGAAGCTACAGATAAAATATACATTAACCACGAGCTACAGATTTGCAACAGCTCTCGACCTTTAAAATCATTAAGGGACAGGAGAGGCTGAAATCCAGTGCAGCATTGCATTGGATCAGCATACCCAAAAATCTACCTAAATTGCACTTCAAGTGCCTACCTTTTTTGCCTTGGGTCTAGCCCCCAGGATCTTTGTAAACTGATTTCTGTACCATTGTAACGGACACTAACCAAAACACTTTGCCGCAAAGCTGTCTGTAAAAAAATTTAAAAACTTGAAATTCCAACATAAGCCACTGTCCCACCAGCAGCCATCACAAGCTGCAAGACAAACCGGGTAACACAGCTTAAAATGCATTCAGTTTAGGTTAAGTGTAATTGCTATGTATTTTACAGACCTCACAGGACCAAATTAACTCTTATGCATTCAGTTACCCACTAAACAACCGTGATCATAAGGTTTATTCTGTCCTCAGCCGAAGTTTTTGCTAGTCTTTGATTGCAATTTCTGTTCAGACAAGGCAAGACGCCAGCCCCCCCGCCAACATTTTTGTTGCTCTGACGTAGTGTCATAGCAAAAATATCTTAAGCTGCCCAAAATATTTCTGAAAATTAACTTAATGCTTCAACTTCTGGTTGAACCACTGGTATTTTAATAAAAGTAAAGAGAAGCAGGAGGCAGAGAGTGGGATGCTTTGTTGCTAGGCGATACCTAGCTCTCCTGAACTCCTACAGACTGAAATATTTATCCAGACTCCCACGAAGAATGACATCTAGCATAGGCAAAGAAGCGACGCAGGCACTTACTGAAGTACATCACGATTCAAGGTAAGAAGCAGCAGCTCTGCCACTAGCTCGGTCCCTGGAGTACCTAAGCCAAGGAGGCTGCAGTCTGCAGTGGCGGGGGGTGATGCAGCTCCTCGCAAACGCCTGCCTTGATTTCAGCTGAACCTCCTGGGGCAATGCCTCCAGAACTTTTACACTGAACCAGAACCATCTCAATGCCATTGAGCTCTTGGCAGCACGAGAAAGCACATCTTTTGCTCACCTGACTCTATAGCTGTGTTGGTTTTATGTTGTTTGGGGTTTTTTCCCCCAAATCATTATACTCCAGTAGAAGGTTTCCACAGAAAAAAGCATGCAGCTGGCCAGATGTGGATGAATGATTCATTAAGCGAACACACAACCTTCGCAAGAAGTCTGTGTGCCATGCGCCTCCCCCTCCTCCTTTTAAAAGGTTTATTCAATGATTAAACTTTCAAGGAGTGCTTACACAGTCTTTCAGTAGAGGCTTAAAGGAATAAACATTATTCTTTACAGGGTCTTTTATTTGACTTTAATGAATTACTTTCAATTGAACAGCTTCGAGGATAAGTCCCAGACCTTCTGGGACTTAAAAGATGAATTTCAAGAACTCTTTGTTCTCCCTAGAACTTAAAGGTCTGGTTTGACAAAAATAATTATACATAAATATGCTGCATTTCATAATTTCAGAGAATTATTACTCTGGTAAGAACGATGTCTTTCAGCAATATTTAAAAAAACCTGCAACTGTATCAATGTACACGAAGAATGTTGGTATGGCAAATGAAAACAAAAAGTGTGTATGCACGCTGTTATATTGGAAAAGTAAAAAAAGATTTAGTTGTTAAAAGCCGGAGAACTAATGGAGTCTTCAAATGCCTGGGTTTAGGTAATAATCAGCGGTCAATCTAGAAGAGTGCAATAAATTGCAGGGAGCAGAGGAAAACACAGCAAAATACTACATCCCCCTTGATTTTGTATTCTAAAAGTAGTGGTTATCTTTGACACTCTCAGTTGTTTGAACGGATAGCTCTGAAACCCTGACAGTCCCTTCACAACTCTAGTTTAAATAGAATGACGTTGTTTTTCGTCAGATCTAAATAAAATAAAATCTTGATAAACACAGTCAGACATCACTTTGGACAGCCTCTCTGACATAAGGAAGCGTTGGTGCTACGCAGCACGCACACACAGCACAAGGTCTCTTAGTTCACTGCCTTATCCTCGCAGGCAGTTCAGTTAAAATTCTATTTGCCAGCCTGTGCACAAAGTTAAAGGACTTAGTGGGCCTTTTCTTGTTACAAGAGTTACAGCTTTTTATATATATATACATCTATATATGTACACACACACATATATACACATATAAGTATATGAATATAAAAATATGCACACATACAGCCACAAATTTCTGGTAAACTGGTTACATATTTTTTGCCAATAACTGTCTTAAAGAATCCGCTGAAAGTATACTTTCTGATATGTCACCAAAACAACACAGGATTTCCAGCCAAACTGCAAAATGTAACTACATTTCTGAACCCATAAAGAACTGGAATTAAAAAAGTTATCTTTTCCCCTTATCTTCAGACTTTCTTCAGCAAAACCGTACGTACTACTCTCCAGGTAATGACTATCCCAGATTTCTACTCCTAAGGGCTTATGAGCACCTGAAAGAAATTATAAAACAGTAATATTCAAAAACTGGGTTTTCCTAATTTCATGTTGGAATCATATATGTTGTGTTTCTACATTCTGTTTGCACTTCAGACAAAACAAATGTGATTAAGCTTACTAAAAATGAAGTGTCAAATCCAAAAGGAATGTATCCCGCAGGAAAACTGCTTGTGCTTCAAGTAGGGCAAGAGGGAAGATATTTGCCAGTGATTCTTCCACAGCCTCATGGTGGGGAGAGGAATAAATACCAACTTCTCCAGCAGATCTTTCATCAAGGGACTGGACTGACTATAGAAGTTGCATAGGAAAGGACCTAACTGCACAGGTTTCATATTCCTATTTTGTCCTGCTAGTAAGGATTAGCATTACCAAATGCCGTCACCCACTCACCCTCTTCCAGTTTAATACCTTTACTTAGGCTAGGCTTACGCTCGGCCCAGAATCAAGACGGCTCTACTTGCAGTACGGGCAGCAGTACTTATTTTCTCTTCTCAAAGTTGCAAGATAATCTTCATTTATACTCTAACCCATTAAAAAAATAAAACAAGGATTTTCTTTATTTCCCGTCAAGAGGCTGCTGAATCCCAGAGACTATTAGAAGAACAAACAATCCTTGCATTTGTACACAGTTATAAACGAAACAGCCAGAGCTTAAGGACAAGGTCACCAGTTTCCTTAGGACACTCAGTGGAGCGGTGGTTTCTGTGTGGACTGTGCATCTGATGTTTCTCATGGTGATGGCAATCCCATGACTACTTAATCTAAGGGAGGGTGGCTGAACACCTAAGGCCCCTTGTTACAAGTCCGAAGAAACGAGCACAAATGCACTACAGACTTGTGCCAAGATCTGTTCTTGGCCAGCCAAACTGTAGTGAGCATCCCATGATTTGTTAACAGGGCACAGGTATGTGAGGCTTAAACTGCAAGAAAGTCTGAAACACAAACGTCTGAAATGGATGAATCCTGCCTCAGATGGCAAACGCTACCCTTACATGGTTCAAAATTTTGTAGAGTCTTCTTGTAGTTGCCTTCAGAGGGAACATCGGGACAATGGAAAAATCGGAACAGTAAGAAAAATTTTAACAGTTTATATGTAGTAGCTTGTAGAAACCATGGCATGTATTTTCCTTTTACGCTGTGAAAGATGTTGTAAGTTAAAGAACAGCACTAACCATCATCCCACTGCAGACAAAATACTGCACAGCTTTCCCCTTACCACAGTGTCAACCGCGCTGTGCCAACTTTCACAGCAAAACCACTTAAAGAAAAAGCAAAACCAGAATAAGCTGTGCCCATTAAACTTGTCTTAAAAGAAGGAACAAAATCGTTCTCACAAGCAGCAGAGAAATCTACATAAGGTCTAAGCTTGTACATCACCAGGAGGTGGTTGTAAAATCAGTGTTGATACCCCCCCGGCTGGCACAGGCAGCAAAAGCCAACACCCCATTTCACCAAGCCCCAGTCTAGAGATGGGTCACCTCCTCAGAAGCATTTGCTGAGCTACATGTGGAGTCCCACCTCACCGCGTCCATCAGCGTAAGTTAGAAAAAACATCAAACTGCTCAAAAACCTATTTTGCAGCTCCAAAATAGAGGTGGCAATAAGCATGAGGCAACGCTGACCTCTCTAGCTAGCACAGTCACAGCAGCTAAGGGAGGACAGGCTCTCACAATTTACCAGATAATTGGGAAAAATGAGGAAAGAAAATCAAGCAAACACTGTCCAAAGCTGTACTATACACCTAAGAATCCCAACCATCCTCATTTCCAGGCTCAAAGTTATGCTTCCGAGAAAAGGAAAGTCAACAGCTGGTTGCACCCTGCTCTACAGGGCGGGTAGTTACGTTCAGCTCCTACTCCCACCTTTGTCAACCCACAATAAATTTCATCATGGCATTCATCACCATTTGGGCCCCTCCTCTTGCTTTCCGTTAGAAACGTACTAATAAAATGCTTTCTCAAGAAAACAGCATGGTATCTACGTACATGAAGGTGTGGGTACATATTAAGGCTCTAAACTGGAGGCACTACGTGACAGCAGTGACACCATTCATCAGTTTAAGGAGTTTATTTGGCTGGCATCCTACAAATGTGGCTGATGAGTGTCCACTTATAGGAAGGTACACTCTCTAAAATTGATCAATTGACCACGAGTGCTTCCATTAATCATTTTTAATGTCTTCTCTCCTAGCCTGCCCCTTCTTGAAAGTGCAGACTGCCATTATTACTAATAATTATCCCTCAGCGTATTGTAGGTAAAAAGTTCAGAACAGGGAGAAATCCCATCTCTAAGTATACAATGTTCCCATCAGGCATTGACATGCTCGGATCAGTTCCACTACCAGATTCAGTAGCTATAAATCTTTTAATAATAATTTGAAATCCAGGCAAAGTTACTGGAGCATACTCGTGCTCTTCAAGTCTTTGGGATGAGCAAGAAGAGTAAAATTTACCCCAGTGCTGTTCCTGGAGAAATTCCACTGGAAACTCTCAGCATTTCAAACTTCCCAGCACAAGCCATGATTAACCTTAGGAAAAGGTGCATCTGTTTGGAGATCCACCTGATACATAGCTGGTCAAATTCCACCAGCCTCCCTACCCCTCATCGTTTTTCCCCTCGTTCCAATAGCCCTGATATTTTTGACAGGAGTCACAGTTGCTCTGGTTATTTTCCAGTCTTTGCTTAAACAGAAATACATTTGCTTCTCCCCTATTTGAGAGTTCCCCCATCACTCAGATTTTCTTGGGGGGCAGGGGGCTATTGGGGAGTAATTCAATGTACTGTTTCATTCAGTACTCCAAGGGGGAATTCATCTGCCCATCTGACTACATATTTAAGTGCAAAAGCCAGAAGTATCCTGATTTCCAAAGGTAATTTGTACTTTCCAGTCCCCCACCGAGATCACTGCAGCAGCCCACAGGACTCACCATCTGCACGCCGAAAGCCAGTGCCATTCCATTCCGCAGACCAACATGGACAAACCACCCCCTCCACCGTGGCTCAGCAACTATTCACATTCACAGCCCAGAAACTATAACCTGAAGAATAACTTTAGCAGATAAAGTTCTTGCCAGCTGGCGGGTTCATCTCAACCTACCTACGGACACCTACACCTGCGCTAGCTGCCCTTCGTGGCTCTGCAGTTGGAGGAGAGAAAGAGGTGGCGCAAGGGCCCGAGTCACTGTCATTTCAGTCAGTCCAGCAACCGTTCTTGACCGAAAAGTATTCTAAATAAAACAGTACTTAGCTGTCTGCAGAGCGATGGGTACTGCAAGTTTTAACAGCTTTGGGTTTTTAAACAAGTCTTGGGTTCCTCTGTTCTCCCGGATCAAAACCTCCAATTTTTAAGACTTTAAAAGTCATTGTTTTCAACGGAGCCAGGCAGACTTGGCAAGGCATCCCATTTTTAAAAGAGCTTAGAGAAAAAAATAAAAAAAAAAGTAACTCGAGATAGTTAACTACTACTGTCAAGCAGGAACTGGCAACACCACCCCCACTAAGCTTCCTGCATACCAAGGTGATACATAGAAGTTAATACAAATGCACTGCTACAGGCACCGCCATAAAAAATTTATTACAAAAATCAGAAATTAAGAACGGTAAGGAAGTCGCATTGCTTGGTTTATTGAACTAGAGAGGAAAGCATTCTGAATAAACAACCCTGTATTCCATGAAGGAAAACACAATTTCAAAAAGCAAGGATTTTCACCCTGGAGCCCCCTGGAGCTCAGTCAGGCTGCCTAGTCCCATACTCTGTGTCACCCCAGTGAAACCAATCAATCCCAATTTATGCTCCCGCCATTCCCGTTACAGGCCTGCAAGTCATATTTCTCATCAGATTTGATTATCTTTCAGGGAAGAAGGTGCATAAATAAATTAATAAACAGTGTTAATAAATAATTTAATAACAACAGAAGACACCAGAGGAGATTACCACTGAGGAGAATTTTTTTTTTTTTTTTTGCATAATATTCCAGGTGTAACAGAAAAACAACGTAGACGCAACAGCACAGATGCTCTTTTGAACGAAGCGTGCCTCTGGAAAGGCTCAAACACTTCTACCCAAGACACCAAAAACTATTCCTGGCTAACCACCATGACCCCTAACACCTACAAACCATCCTGACCAAGAAGAACATGAATGATGTGAACAGCTAGACTCAACCACTTCCCTCGGGATCAAGTTCAGCAACAGCCCCGACAAGTAAAGCTTTTGTTTTTCTATCAATTCCCTTTGATTACTTTTTTGTTTGTGGGTAACACCTGACAGGGTACATAAACTGGTTAACAACGCAGTTAAACTAACTGGCAGGATCAGAAATGCGCTAGCTGATGAGGCACCCGGGGCTACACCCATCCTCAGTTTAGCGCCAGGAATACACACCTAACCTGATGTTTTGAAATTAGAAGGGAGGAAGCTCCTAAAATACAGTAACTATTGAAAAATATTCCCATAAGTTGATTAAATAAGAGATCGCAAACACAGCTTTTGCTGTTACCATGATACTGATTTCAAGTGGTTGCCCCTCATCTACCAGCATCACCGAGTTCCCCTCGAGCCCTTTCTCCCAACTAGTCCCTGTGGTTACTCCTGTTCTTCCTTCCGCGTTACCCAACAGAGAAACATCACACTTGTCCAGATCTCAAGCCTCAAGTGTCCTCCCACCTCTCTCAGGTTCCCTATCCCTATGGCCACCCTTGAGACACAGCCACCACCAGTCCCTGCTCCCATTGACACTCAATCCAGGCAGGGAAATCCTCCCGTCTGGACTGATGGATCTCCTTTTCCGTCTCCTTTGCTGATGGGACAGGCTTCTAGCATTGCAAGGCAGCAGCCCCTCCAGCTCAAGTGGGGTTGTCCCCTGTGCCCACCTGGGCATTGGTGCCACAACAGCCACAAACTTCAGGGGTGTGGGGCTGTTAATCAGGCCACCCCATTCCCACCCGAGGGAATGAGTGGTCTCATGCCCCTCTGCCTTACATGCAGTGGCTGCAAAACAGTTTAAAATTATAATCTGGAACAAGGCGATGAAGAGTTTGTGAACCCAACACTACTCCATGACTTGTCACACTTGCCTTCATCATTCCTCTTACCATTGCTCTCACTTCCTCTTCCCAGAGCTTCCTTCTTTTGCAGACCACTCATCCACCGGCACCATTCCAACAACTCCTCTCTCACAGTTTCATTGAGACTGGCTTTATTCCCATTAAAAAGTCAAATTCTGACTCTATCCTGCTGTTTAATCCACCACTATGAAAGATTTCAAGGTTGGGTCTTGGGGTTTTTTTAACACAAAAATAATAATTTCTTCTGTATCTTAAATTGTGCTCCCGATTATTAACTAGACACAAATACTCTCTGTTCTCCATACTTTGAGCTTTCAATATTCCGAATTCACAGAATTAGCAATATAGATGGCTGCTCCTACCTACACCAAGACACCACTGGAACAGAACCTGTCTCACATGATGCTCTCCTATTTAAAAAGCTTTTGTTACCAAAAGACAAAGCAATTATAAAAGCACCACTACAGGAACAAACTTCAGTTAATAACACCACCACACACAATCAAAGTACTGACAGCGGTCCAGAGGCGAACGGCAAATATCGCAGTATGTTGTAATATTAAGACGTTCTGAGAACAATTTTATTAAAAGCAGAGGTAGCTGCAATAGTCTTTGTAATAAACATAAGGAATACTACAAACAAGTAACACTCCCACAAGCAGCAAATGTCATCATCCTAATGATAACCCCTACAGAGTTGCATCCTGTTGAGTTATCACAATTAAGATTCTGTTCAAATGCCCATTACAAATATCTGTTTTTAATTAACTGTAATTCAGTCTTATACTACGAAGCAGGTTATAACTTGCTGATTTTTATAAGACAATGAATTAAGGATTGGAAAACAAAACAAATGTTTGTCTTGGGGGGAGTCAAACCAATTTTAAGATACATGGCAGAAAATAATGTAAATCAATAAAAATAAAAATAAATTTTGGTTACTTAGACCAAGTTTTATAGATAATAAAAAGCAAACCACTGAAAATAACATTCACAGAAATGTATATTTACAGTTTAAAAACAAAACAGAGAAATCAGTGTTACAGCCCTGAAGTTAATACTGGAGAAAATATGGAAGTGAAACCAATGTCTACATATTGGAGATCAGGCTCTCCCAGGTCCTTCAAGAGTTAAGACAAAAAAAAACAAACAAAAAACCAAAAACCAAACCAAAACAAAAAAAAAACCAAAAAAAAACAAAAAAAAAAAGAAAGAAAAAATTTGCATGTGGACATATGCACAAACCCATGCAGGGAATGTGTATCAAAGGGTTAAAACCCAAACTGCTCCCACCAGGGCTATATTCAGCACACCCCTCCCTGGCCCATTAGGCCTTGGTACCCAAGTGAAGGCTTACAGCTGGGGAGGGCAAACAGGGGAGGGCTTCTTGCATTTAAGGGCCATTTTCACCAGCTGCATCACTTCTATTCTTAGTTCCGCTGATGCATTACGGCCAGATTATTTTGCTTTTCCAGCTGCATTTTCCAACCTAACGTATGGAGGAAGCCCAGTTTTCTCATCTCTCTTTCCCTTCTCAGCCAAGTGACAATAACGCGAGATCGGTCCAGTGATTCATCCGCCCGCCCGCTTCCACGTCCCGCTGCTCACAGCAGGCACGCTAAAATACACATGTCAAGCAGTCAGGAAATCTCGACAGGCCCCTAATCTTTAGGGTATCAAATATGGTAAGTCATCCCCTTGTATGAAAAAAAAAAAAAAATCTCATGGACCGGGACCAGCGGTTTAAAGGGCTGTGACACATAGAGAAGAATTAGGACAAGCCAGCACCATTTCAAAATGAAAAAGCAGAGAGGTCTGGCTTCCTAACAAGCAAATTCACTAAAAAGCCACAAGCTTAACTGGAAACATCTTAACCTGCAGTATGTCAGCAAATACAAAGTATGCTCTTTTAAACACAATACTGAAAGAAATAATGTCCTGGTTTTTTTCATGTTGTTTTTCTTACCAGGGTTTGAAAAGAGCCCACAAGGAAACATTACATTGAATGAGTTCAGAAGGAGCATATTACCTAAATACAGAAGCACATTTGTACTAATAGCCAGGGATGACATTCACAAACATCTTGTCATTATCCTGTAAATGCCTTCAAAACACACAGACCTCTCTAGGCTGTACCAGGGATGCAGAAGTTTCACGGAAGCTGCTCTTGAGAAGCTTCCTGAAGACCAGCGTGCCAGCAATGGCAACAGCAGTACCAGCTTTATCTTCTGAGCTTTTTCACACTTGGTACCCAGGTCTCTCAGGCAAACGCCGTTTCTGGGTTCAGAAAAGAGAATAGATTTTTCAAGATAAAAGACTGAACAGTCGTAACATGCCCTACCTCTACTCTTGAGAAGGGCGATGAAGACAAGAAGTAGCTGTGTTGAGTTCTGTTACGGGGTTGGAGCAGTAGGGGGGCAAGAAGGATGGAGGAATACAAACCTTTACACAGGTGATCATAAAAGTCTCTTGCAGGTGTTGGACATGTAGGTGTTGGACAGCAAGACAGGATGCTGAGCTGGAGAAGGCTTGCTATGGACCTCAGCAGGAGACCACTGCCATGCTGCCTCTCCAGGGCTCAGCCTCTTGCCCACATCATCCTCTCCCCTCCCTCCCCTCCCCTCCCGTCCCATCCCCCAAGCAAGACCAAACCAAAAGACCTCCTTTGTAGCAGTGGGAGGCATTGACACTAAATTAAACTAAGTTAAGCTTCAAGCAGCTGATCAACATTAGCTTGAGCTTAAGCTATGACCACCCTGGAGGCAATGTCCAGCAGACCACAGCTTTTTTGGAGCTGTTCCCAAACTGAAAGAAATTAGCCAGAGTGGGACGATTTAGCTAGGAAAGCATCAGTCCTCCTCCCGATCCGCTAGGGGTGTGCCAGATCAGGGTCCTTATCACCCTGCCCTCCCCTGCTTTCACAGCTTCTTTTTCTCCATTGCCACCTAAAGAGCCATCAATGGAGAATTCTCACACATCGTAAAAACTAGGATGGAGGAAACCTCAAGAGATTGTCTAGTCTCTCCCTAGCAATTCACACACTGTGATTACCTCAAAAATCATTACATCTTCATTATATCCATTATAGACAAGCTTCAAGAATGGAATCACTGGACCTGCAAAACAAACTGCCTGTAGCACCAAATCTCATCTTCATTTACTCTGGAGACAAAACATCTGCTTTAACTTACCATCAGGACCACAAATAGAACAAAAATAGTCAGTGTATGTGGGCTGGGAGTTTGCCAAGAGCTCTGATATTTACTTCAATTGTTCCTATAGACATCTAAAAAGTAAACATTTTTCAATGGAAAATTAGGATTAAACCCCCCACAAAATATAACTAATTCCAATAAATCCTATGCCTTTTAAGGATGTTTTGCAGATCAACTATCACAGATGATGTCTGCCAAACATTTTAAAGATGAAAAGCAATATTAATTATTATCAGAAAGTTTTAGCTGTCAAGAACAAGAGGGAACGTAAGAAAAATACGTTTTCATTCCTCGGTATGATATAACACAGTAGTCTTTTTAAATGGAGAAAACCCAACCCGTACACAATAGCAATCAGTCCTCCAATTTCTTAGAAACCGATTTTGTACACAAGCTTTATGATCTGTGGCCCCCAAAAACAACAGGAGTGGCAAAAGGCAGTCCCTTCATGTAGAAGTCTGCATTCCCTTGACTAAATCTGTTTTCTGAAAGAAGCAAGGCTGTTGCTAACCCTAGTCAGATGAAGTTTCCAGACACCTTTGAATACTCTTAATACTGGCACATCTAGGTCATTACAAAGGTCCCTGGAGCTGATGATCTAATTGTTTGCGATCCCTAGTGAAATACAAAAGTCAGTACTTGGTCCGTGTATTTTATTTTATGTTTTATTTCAGTGCATCTCAACTCAAGGCACATGAAGATGAAGCATAAATCTGCACCAGCAAACAGGCTACATGTTAATAAAGAGCAGTAATGAATGCACCCAAAATAACACTATTTCGCCACTAAAATAAAAGTACAGTAAAAGCACACAAGGAAATGCAGACACCCTCAAGGTAACCACATACAGAAGGTGTTATTACTTTGTACAGACACTTCTAAATACTCCTGATCTCTTGGGATTTCATTACATCCAATTAGTCACAGCCAGAGAATCACCATAAATAGTACCAGGATTTTCTTCTATTACCTACACAAAACCTTGCAAACTACTTTTTTTTTTTTTTAAATATTGGAATTTGATAATAAAATGTTAATATAGTTTTAGCCACAAGGATCCCGGTCATTAGATTTATACACTTGAATTGGTAATGGTCAGACAGAATGCTTCACTCCTGTACTGCTCCATGGAGAGGCACTGTCTGAAAAAGATACTAATAAATTGCAATTAGGCAACTTAGACTTATCTTCCCTTATATGCTACCGTCACATAAGAAAACAAAGCAGTAACAAACCTCAATACTCACTTGTGAAAGACAAGGGCAAACTAACAGGAATGGAAAGGGAATAGCAGGAGGCAAACCAGAAGAAAAAAGACTCAAATGCCACTGAAAAGTAGAGAAGGGAAACGAATACATGTTTACTGCAACTCGCCCTCCTGCATTTGCGTTTTCTCTGCTTCTCAGAAATGGAAATGGAGGAGTATTAATGATAGTGAAGACCATCTAGCTTACTGCCACCATGGAAGAAATTATCAAGCCCTAGAGTGTAAAAGTAGGGTTCTACACAGTATCTCTTCAAAAAGACTAAATGACTAAAATACAGCAAATGGAAACCTACCCTTCACATTTGTTTTGCTCTGTTCATTTCTCTATGTAAGTCTAGTATTTTTTAATGAGGTTCTTTTCAAGGAAGCAGCACATGAGTCCAGCAACTGACTGCTATTTTGTGACCATGCACTCCTGTTGACTTTAAAACAGGTGCGTATGTGAATTTTTGCTTGCTTGCTCACACTCCAGTGCCCTGGCTTTGCCATTTTTAGCGATTCCTTCCTGTGTGAACGAGCTCGAGAGTCGGGTTTTATTTCACACGCCGACAGGAAGCCCTGCCACCAAAGCTGCAAATGGTGCAGCAGGGAGAGGTGCAAGGTAGAGGCATGACAAAGACAAATTTTTCATGTTAATCTGTACTTAGAGAAAAAAACCCAGAAAAATAGGTTCATAAAGTCTAGAAGAGAAAGGGTTAAATTTGCTATCTAGAGTAAAGCGAAGAGGAGATAATGGCAAAGAAGAAGTCTCAGCATATGGTGGAACAAGAGGAGGACAGGACACAGCATCAGTAAAAGGAAGCAAAATACCACAACCTTCAAAAGCCAGGACTCCCTTCTGTCAATACCCCATGTGCAAGTTTTCTGTACATGAAATACAGGGGAGGAAGGTCTGTGGGGAGTTATGAAAACATGAGCTGAACGAGCACCTTGCAGATAATTGACAGAAGCAGAGCGACTGAAATAAACCCCTTAAAATGGAGGGAATCAGAGGGTACCAGAATGAAATCATTCTTCTAACTACACCTAAAAAAAATCTGGAAGATTTCTCTCTTGTAAATATTACTACTGTGAAACCCGTATGATTCATTATGTACACCAGATGAATTGTCCTTCACCTCCAAAGGTGGTAGAAAACCAGCTGGACCACTGGCCTCAGAAATATATTCACTCGCTACTCAAAAGTCCTACTAGTAGCCAATTTCTAGGTACCAATAGTACAGGACAGTTTCCTATTAACAATAATCATAGAATCACCTCGGTTGGAAAAGACCTTTAAGATCATCGAGTCCAACCGTTGTTGGAGGGGACAGAGCACACCCTCAGCAGGTTTGCAGATAACAAAATTCGGGGAAGCGGTCGGTACACTCGAGGGCAGTGCTGCCATTCAGATGGATCTCAGCAAGTTGGAGAAATGGTTTGGCAGGAACATTGTGAAGGTCAGCAAAAGTAAACAGCAGGCCTCACGCTTGGGGAGGACTAATTCCATGTACCAGTACATGCTGGGGGCCGACCAACTGGAAAGCAGCTTGGCAGGAAAAGAGCTGGGGGTCCTGAGGGATGACAAGTTGACCATGAACCAGCAGTGGGCCCTTGCAGCAAAGGCAGCCAACAGCATCCTGGGCTGCATGAGGAGGAGCATCACCAGCAGGCTGAAGGAGGTGGTCCTCCCTCTCTGCTAGGCACTGGTGAGACACATCTGGAGTGCTGGGCTCCCCAGTACAAGACAGACATGAACACACCAGAGGGAGATTCAGGACAGGCCACCAAGCTCCAGGGTCTGGAGCACATGGTGCTTATGGACAGGCTGTGAGAGCTGGGGCTCTTCAGCCTGGAGAAGAGAAGGCTTGGCGGATGGGGGCATCCTACTGCTGTCTGCAACTACCTAATACAGTGCAAAGACAGCAGAGCCCAACTCCTCTCAGAGGTGTGTGGAAACAGGACAGGAGGCAAAGGACACAACCGCAGCAAGGGAAATTCCAATTAAGGAAATTAGAAAAGTTTTTTATTATAAAGGTCATCAAACACTGCAACAGAGTGCCTAGAAAGGTCACAGAATCTCCACCCTTGGAAATGCACAAAACTTGATTACACAAGGGTCAGAGCAACCTCACTGAACTTTGAAGTTGGAATCAGCTTTGAATGTCGCTCTGCTTTGAGCAGAGACTGGACCAAATGCATGACCTCCAGAGATCCCCTCCAACTTACATTAGTCTACCATTCTGAGTCTTCTGTGTATACTAGGTTTATCCAACCATTAAGACTTTGGCAATGCAGTTTTTTTGAGAGTATAGGAAGATCCCACTCCAGTGACGCAAATTTTTAAGACCCAGAATTCAGGGAAAAAAATCTGAACTAGGGAGCTTCACACAAGTTCTAGCATTCTTACAACTGGTAAGAAAAAAAAAAAAAGGCAACACCCCTCCAAACTCTATCTCCCTTCTAAGTAATTCAAAAATAAATGCAATTTTTCTTCAGAACTCCTAATCATGAATATGCACACATGTGTGTAAAAATATGTATTGTGTATTTGATAACACATCTTGAAAGCTCCGATTTGTTCATGGCATCCTGAAGAGGTAAAACACTCAGCAGCTTCGTATTGAAGTACTATACCACAGAAGTACAGTTCCCATAGTTAATTGTCACTGTTCGGGGATATTCCAGCTTTCCCATAATACAAGCTGTACTTTAAAACACAGTTCCTGTGTCACGGGTTTCCCACTCATGCCATGTGATGCCCACTATCGTAACAACAGCTATCGCCACGGCTTGCACAGACGCCAGGGAAGTGACAATATATTGTTTTCAGCTGCAAGGAAAAGACTCACATTACTTGAGTGCCAAATCACGTGCCATCACTAGCACATACTATCAGACTACATCTAGGGGGCTTCAGTAGCTCGGATCAACTGCTCCAAGAAAGACTCCATAAACTTGTAAGAAGTGAAAAGCGAAGTAATAACTCCACCACCAGCTGGGTTTGGTGGTGTTTTTTTTTTCTTCCTTCTACACACACATGGTATGTTTATATAAGCATGTTAGAATCCATCTGAGATCTTCCAAAAGGAAATTTCATGTTTCGGATTTTTATGTACAAACTAAGAATACGAATCACATGATGAAACAGAAGGAGGAACAGATTTCTGTAGTTTCCATCTGTGAACAAAGCACCAGGACGCATACATGATATTAATCACCCAGGACTCCACAGACTGCATCAGCAGAATTGCATATGGAATCCACAATTATTATTATACTTTGATGCTAAAGTTAGACTGCACTCAGTACTGAGGACAAGAGGACATGTTCCGTTCCCTTTTCCCTTCAAAACCGGTGCAACCTCAGCTGATACTGTTTCTCCCTTCTAGAAAAATAACGCAGTGTCCAGGTTGTGTCTCAGTTCCAAAATACTTAATAACGCTGCACTAAAACAGTGGCTTTCAGCAACATCTGTAATAATTTTTCCACAGCGGTGTAACTTATTTCGTATAGGAAGAGAGAGAAGGAACACAAAGCAGACCGTGGAAAATTCTGCCTGCATTTCAACCCTAAATCACAAAGGTCACGCTTGGCTTCAGGCTGCGGGATGTATCTATCCATAGGAAATCTCTGGAAGAGAGCAAGGGAGCTCTGCCTTGCTCGGGCTCACCATGCACGGGGTGCCTCCGGGCATCTCTCCAGAGCCCCCACCGCCGTCGGCGATGGATGCTCACCAGCACGGCTCTCCGCAAACCACACCACCAGGCGCCCACAGCAAAAGCCCAGCGGCGAGCCAACATGCCTTCCTCCCCGTGTTGCAGCACACCAGGGATGCTCAGCATTCAACATTTTTGTGACAGCGAGCAACCAAGCAACTGGAAGCGGTACTCAATGAATAATAAGAAAATAAAAAACCTAACAGTTCACACCAAATACCTGGCGCTCTGCCCCATAACCGTCCTTGCACTCTAACTGTAATTTCAAAGAGAAACACTGTATTATTTTTTAAATGATCAAATCACATGCTGAAGAGAACATACAGCTCTGGAGGAAAAAAACCCCAAATCTACCAAGCCAACTACGAAAGCAAAGCATCCTCTTTTTCAAAATATAGTTACAAGACTTAGATGTTTTAAATTTTAACCCACATTCTCCAGGGGAGGGACGGAAGGAGGGAGGATAAATACATGTTGCCTAAGAAGGCTTAACAATCCAGATTCACTGTTATACTGTTGTTGGCAAAATACAAAGCCGGTTTCACCCTCACGGATTTTGAAGTGGGAAACACAGGGGATTTAAGTTAATTATTATACTGGCAAGTCATAGAAGTATTAAGAGAAGCATGGCAAGCACAGTTTTACATACTAGCTTTCACTGAAAATAAAGAGGAAAAAACACAGATTTATGACACTTTTGATTAGGATTACACTGTATAAATACAACCTGAGGCAGGAAAAAAACCACCACATTGGTCTAACTCAAATTTTTAATATCGTAATTTTGTAGCTAATCCTTCAAGATGATGCATTAGTAATGCTATAGACATCGTGTTTACCTTTTCCATACACAAATATGCAACTCAACTGCGTGAGGTGCCTGGGATTCCCATTTACATGGGGAGCATGGGTTGTTTCAGAGCCCCGCAAAAGTTTACTCACTGCCTCCGGGCACCAGGTCCCTTATTAAAATCACTACTGTCATGCAATTTACCCAAAAATAGGTTTTGACTGTGGCAGTAACAGTTTCTAGATCTTGACACAGACAGAGATGTAACTAATAGATAAAAGCTGTACTTTAGAAAAAAACCTATGGTTTAATTATTTTACTTCTTGCATTCCTTAATTCATACTTAAATTAATACCCTATTGCTTTTTATCAAGTTAAAAACCAAAGCACATCAAGGAGCGCAATGTCCTTCTAAGAAATAATCCAGACCCAGCGGGAGTAGTCCCTAACTGTGGTCCTGTTTTTCACCCTGTACCACCCAGGAAACCCTTCGTGCACCCCAGCCGCAGCTTCCTCAGGTGTAAAGCAGAACACCTCTACCAGGAGAAGACCAGTCATGTTTCTTGGTGGAGAGCACAGTTAATCAAAACAGAGGAACCCATCTAAAAGCGCGGTGCCACCAGCTCCTTCCTCCCCACTCTAGATTCACCTCATCGACTCTCGGTTCATGAGAGGTTCACCACCTCTGATGTTCACCTGAATCCTTTGGAGAACTAAGGTCACCAAACGGGCAAAACTACAATTGACTTTTAAAAATAATTAATTTTCAGCCAGATTAGTGAACTGAATCTGCTGGCCGAGAGGCCAAATCAGTACTGGAGCCAGCATACGGAGGGGAGTACAAATGGAAAGAGAAGGGGATATGAGACCACTGCCTGTGGCACAGCGCGGTGCAGGGTTTCCTAAGTCTGTCTCACCAAAATCGTACCTGGTGGACAAATGGGACAACATGCCACGTGTGCTGTTACTGCAGAATTGAAACATTTTCCAGAATTTTTACATTCTTCAATAACGGCATGAATTTTACACAGAATTTTTAAATAATGTTAAGACGGCACTTATACTTTTCATTGGTGTATGGAGACAGAGATATGTCAGGAATACATCAGCAAGAGCTGGTAGGATCAAGTTCTGTGGCCCTGTAATCATTTCATTTTTCCTGTAATCCTGGCATCGTCTCAGGACTCGTCTACCATTGACAGAGCTGTACATTCTCTCATTAAACTTCAGTGGGATGAATCCGTGATGTAATTGCACTCCCAAAACAGTGAGTGAAACATAAAGAGAACTCGCAATAAAAAAAGGAGATGAAGAGTCCACAGGAGTATTTTTATTTCTCAACACTCTTTCTCTTCTGCCTTACAGACATGCTTCAAAAGAAAATTAAATTAGCCCGTGAGTGCTATTTAACTGTCAGATATGATGCCAATGGGCACTTTAATAAAGACCAGACAGTCAGAGACAAGAGGAAGGAGATGCTGTGATGACTTTCAGTACTTTGCTTCCGTATGAGTGAACATGGTCGAATCCTCACCTGCACGGTCTCTCACAGAAGGCACTACAAAAGGCATATTTAAATTACGTGTCTGTTCATAAAGGCAAAAGAAAATTAAATTACAACGAAACCTCCAAGATTTGCCTGTAGGTCCAGCAAAAGAGAAGCATCCTCTGACCCAGTTGCTAAGCCAATGGAGTACACATTCCTACGTCCATCTAGGAATATTTCAGCATAGTCTCCAACAATGACACTTTATTTAAGAAAGCTGGTCCCTCACACATAATTCAAAGCCACTGTTATTACTGGGCAAGACCTTAACACTAGTCATATACAGACCATTACCCTCCTTTTCTGGACAATATGCCATTTCAGTTATGTAGCAGACTTTGCAGTATACAGTACAATGTAACTTCTGCAGTCCTGTCAAGTGGTTTTCTGCCGGCAGCAGCTAATTTATACCTGAACTGACTTAGTTTTTATTTTTGTTGAGATATCCTATGCTAAGTTTCTGCTCAGAACACGTTTCACGTTTTTACAGCTGAGAATTAGCAGCCCCTGAAGATACGGATTTCTAATGGAAGCATGAACGTATTTAACTAGAGATGGTAAAAGAAACATGGGGTTTCAGCTACTTAATATCATCAAAAACCTTGACTGTAAGACTATAAAAAGAAATGGACAACTCAAGGTAAAACATTATCTACAATCACTTCCATACATGTCGTATCTTTACAATTGCTGGCTGCAACCTTTTTAAGGTCCTTTCACTGATAGTGCTTATCTCAGCTTTCATTTTAAAAGCTTTTTTTTAAAAAAAAAAACTTCTTGCAAAGAAGCACCCTTCAAACTACAGATCAAACTGCTTGATTTTGACTTTGTCTCAATGATTTTTCACCACTAGCTATTAGTAATCCCAATTACCTTCTAATATCAGAGCCACAGAGAAATAGGTACCATGAACTCCAATGTTCAGAAGGGACAGCTACTCAGGTTGTGGAAGCTGAGCGTTATCTGGCACCTACAAACAGACCTGAAAATCAGATCCAGTACATGGCAGTGTCCACAAGTCCCCCACCACAGCTCTGAGCTCATAGGCATCTGGTCCTCAGTCTCTGGCACCCAGAAGCCCTTGATGGGGACTCTGTGCATGGGAAGAGAAAGGCACTTCAGAGTGGGATCGGAGCCTTCACCTACACTTTTAACAGCTGACCAGAATTAGCAAACTGCTAATGCACCAAAAAAGGCTTATCTCAAACCCAAACCCTGCACGAGGTACCAGATCTGCAGCTCCTGCATCTGGAGAACAAACATTATTCACTTAAGAAGAGCTGACAACGTTTCATTCTTCTTGGCTAAAGCAGAACAGCAGCAATAGGGGGTCGGCACCACTCTCCACACCCATCAGGAGCTGCAGAGAGGACTACGCTGCTCCTTCTGGGCCAGTGGGGTCCAAATCCACGCTCAGCTTCTCCCAGCAAGGAACAAGAGATTTGCTCTTCCAGAAAGCACCAAGAAGCATGGGATGGCATGACCAGTCATGTACTGAAGGTGGTCCCACCTCCCCAGAGCTGTTTCATGCATTTGGATATTCCCTGAAGTCCTTCGTTCAAGTCCAGTCCCACGCATGCCTTGTGTGATCATCATTTGCAGACACCAGGTGGCCTTGCCTTTCTCTGCAATTAGACCAGATCTTTCTCTGGAGCTCCAGGAACAGCCACTAATTTCAGCACTATGTAAGAATACACTGATTTCCAATAGGATTTAGACACTCTCAAACTTTCTCCCTGAAGGAAGGAGATGAACAGACCAAGCACATCAGCCATGCAACAAGGAATACAGCCGCACAAGAGCAGAGGAATCTCCTCCAAGTCTTCCACTAACACAGGGAAGCAAAGAGAGGGACATGGCAAGTGGCAGCAGTTACCTTTAAGGACAGGAGGAACAGCAGGAGTATAACCCCCTCACAGGAAAGGGAAAGGATGGACAAAAGAAGGAGAAAGAGCACTAGAAGGATGAACATGAGGAATAGAACAGAATACGCAAAGTAAAAAACAGCGGGCAAAAGGAGGAAGAACAGGGTAAGTGATGGAGAGAGAGGAAATACAAAAGAAATGGTGTAAACTTATACAGCTCTTTCAGTACTTTAAGTACTCCAAGAAGCTTCAGAATATTCCTTTAAGGTAACAATGTAATTTTTTTTTTTTTTGTGGTTTGGTTGGGTGTAGTGGTTTTTTTATTTTTTTCCTGCTTCTCTGTTTTTACAGAAACTGTTGGATCTGAAAGCTGAGTTGACCACTGCCAGGAAGTAAAGTGAAGTCATCGAGGCAAGCTGTGCCTATTGATTTTAAATGTTTTTAAATCACAAGAGCATCTTGCATATGCATACTCATGACCAAGAGACCAGAATGGGAAAAGGCACAAAAAGGTAAGCAAGCCATAAGCAGAAGACATCAGACAAATGTGAGTGAGGCACTAATACGAAGATACGGAAACTCAGACACTGAAGGAAAGAGGAAAAAAAAAAGAATGGTTCAAAGAAATGAGAGGAATGAAAAATTCAGAAAGATGCCACTCTCAAATTACTTGGCTGTCATGCTTGTGCTTTTCTTACTTACATACGCATCTGGAAAGTGTCCAGTATGTATGAGCAAAATAGAAAGGTGACAGAACTAGAATCATAGAATCTTTTAGGTTGGAAAAGACCTTGAAGATCATCAAGTCCAACCGTTAACCTAACCCTGCCATCCCACCACTAAACCATGTCCCTAAGCACCTCGTCCACCTGTCTTTTAAATACCTCCAGGGATGGGGACTCCACCACTTCCCTGGGCAGCCCATTCCAGTGCCTGACAACCCTTTCATTGAAAAAACAACTCCTAATGTCCAACCTAAACCTGCTCTGGCGCAACTTCAGACCATTTCCCCTCATCCTATCGCCTGTTACCAGGGAGAAGAGACCGACCCCTACCTCGCTACAGCCTTCTTTCAGGTAGGTGTAGAGGGAACTAGTATTGTTTTCATTATATTAACAATTCTGGCTATTCTGAATTTTAGCAGACCAACAGCAAGACACAAGGATGAAACAACCTCTACTGCACCCATGCTCCAGCTCTGCAGGAACATGGGAGCCCTCCCACCACGCAGGCTTCTGCTGTGCTTGAAGAACAATTTCTTGAAAGCATTTTCAGTTGTTGGCAACTACAGCAACCTCAGAGGAAGGAGTCAAACTGCAGCAAGAGAAATCCATACCATCCTGGAGATTTTCCTGCTTTCTCCAATCCCTACCTGACCGCAGCCAATTAATGCAGGGAATTGCTTTTAAAGCCTTGGGCTAGTTATATTTTCACCTCTGTTCACCTCACCTAGAAACAGAGCAGTGCTCTGGGTCCAGCACACTTTTATTTTTTCTGCTCTCCAGAGAGCGAACATCTTGGTTTCTTCAAACTTCTTTGGCTGTTTTCCCACCCAGGCACATACATAAAAGGATCCCCTAAAAATGTTAGTCTGAGTATCCATGAGGAATTTTTTTTCACCCTCCCTGTTTGTCTCTCGTATCTTCCTGCAGTCTTGGCCAAAAAAAAGTTTTATAACAGTAACACAACCTTTCCTCAAACTGCATGGCAAGGATTCTTCCTGCAACAACCCCTCCTCATTAGATGCACCAAGCTTTACTTCACATCAGAAGCTGCAGGGACTAAGTTGTTACACAGCCTCCAGAAACTGCCAAGGACGGGAGAGAAGGCGAGAGCGAATTGGTATTTCCAACCACTCTCCATGCAGTAACACAACGCGTAAATGACCGAGGGTTTGGGCACATCTCCTCCTCCAACTACCACCACTGAAGATGATGCTGCCCACCACTGCCGAGACTGCCCTGGCCAGTGGCTACCCTCCGTTCAGACCTAATCTTCCCCATTAGGGAATGATAACACACTCAAGCATGCAACACACTTGAGCAGGTAGCAACCTACGATGGGGTGAGGTTGAGGTAGGAGGTTTTTGGGGTAGTAGCTGAAAGAGGACACGTGGTGAAACCCAAGGTTGCCTTCCCTGGCTTGCACAGTCCTATTACGGAGCTCCTGGAACACGGCACACACTGTCTCACATGGTAATTGGTTTGCAATTTGCACACCTCTTACTGGTTTAGTCCAAAAGTCCTTACGTATTAGCCTGGAATGCATTTTCAAGAGCATCTCAACCATTCACACGCATCCCATTAAGAGCCAGAGTCACATTTGTCATTCAGACTACTTGAAAATCCTACCTTTTACATTATTGTTTTGCCATCATGGTCTACGTCCGCCTCCCCCTGATGTTAGGCATTTAATCAATGCACCTGGATGGGGACCTGAGGTGTCTGAGACTCTCCCTAACTCTCCCTACAGACCATTTACCCAGGGACGGACATATCTGGAGGTTGCCACAGCACACCCAAGATCTAGAAGGGCTTTTTACCTCTCCCTTGACCATAGCACTGTGCTGACTACACCTTTATCTGAGCACAGTGCCTCCCTCAGGTGTTAAATGAAATAAGCGTAGGTCACCTTCCCTTATTGTTGTATTTCATATCCGTATGAAATATACATATTGATACACATATCCATGTAAGAATACATACATATATGTACAGAGAGACATCCATATATAAATATGTGCACTTAAGCATTCTTCAGCACAACTGCTCTTGGTATGTTTGCACTCAAGCAGTAAGCGGCTCTTGCAAAGAAATGAACAGATCCAAGGCAGGACAGACTGTTAGTTTACTCATTCACCTTTACAGAGAACCTCTAAGCCATTAGTGGGTGTGGGTGCATCTCCTGCCACACTTTTGTGCTGGCATAGCTGGAGTCACGCACAGCAGAAAAACTGATCCAATTAAGTTTAAAAAAAACCCCAAAAACCAGAACACTAGAAAAAAGTTACTATAGACTGAAGAGAGCAGCAAAGGCATGTACTTTTGCAGATCACTCATGAACTTGGTAGTACCTTCCTAACGATAACTTTTGCTTGCTCTCCTGAGATGCCAACAGAGCCAAGACCTAGCAAGTGCCTGTTTGCGAGCGAGCCCTCTGCTTTCGTGGAGCTTTAATAAGGAAAGGGCCTTTGCGTCGGTACACAGTTCTGCCTACTACGTACCAGGCTAAGCCTCCACACGAATAGATTTGCAAGGTAGCACAGCGCTCACACAGTTCACACTGGTAGACATGTGTTTGGCAACGTGGAATCTAGCAATAGGAATTGGCCAAAAATACTGTTTTGTTTTTAACATAAAAAACTGGCAGTCTGCCCTGCCGTTACAGCAGGCTGCACCGAGAAGAGATGAGAAGGTCCTCCGCATCCCACCTGGGTCCCCTCACATCATGTTTACCAGACCTCATGCAGATAGTACTGCAAAGTCAAATTCTGTATTTCTACTTAAAATATTGGTCATGTTTTTGTGGGGCACTCTCACCATCAGGTAGCCAGATGGAATCACAGTCTGTTGAAAAGAAACAAACACAGATCAATAACTACAGTCTGATTTGTGTGCTTTAAATATTGTCAAAACATGCACGAGGAAAAGGCTGGTGGACTTCACAGTGAAAGCTCGATGCACTCCAATACTCCCGTACAGGGAACTAGCATCCACAGGAGTAAACTACAGAGGGAGAAGTATCTGCAAGCAGACAAGTAAATAAATAAATAAGGATGGGGAGCATTTCACATTCTTTCAGCCATTTATATTTAATGATCTCTATACGACACAGTCTACAGTTCTCCAATAACAGAGCTGTGCAACATGTGAATGAGAACAGGAAAGCATGAACTCGGAGATCAAACCCCAGCTCCTCCGGCTTTAAATTGAAAATAACAGTCCTTTCCCTATTGATTTTTTTTCTCCTCTTTCATTTGTGAAAAATTGATTTTTCTCGCCTGTGTTCGCTGAAGTGTCCACACCTGCAGCTCACTGCTTGCTTTAATCTTTGTACTTATTCATCCATACCTCCAAGTAAGCCATGTCAAATAAGCACCTGGGAGCCCCTGTCCCACACTCACCGGTGGTCTTATTAAGTCTCTAGAAATCCTAACCCTCCCGCATCATGACCAAAAGATGACGAAGCTGTTCCTGCCTTCCCAGAGGATGCTCAGAGGTCCCTCTGGTACCCAGCGGCCCTCAGGAGAAAGCCCATGACACAGGTTTTTTTGCAGAAGGACATCTCAGAGCAGCACTGACACCCAAGGAAGAGGCAACAGGAGCTCGCGGTCCCCCAGCAGCTCCCGAGAAAGAAGCAGAGTAACAACCCCAGGCTTGCCACACCTGAACACCCTCAGGAAACCTGGCACAAAAAAAAAAAAAGGAAAACCCTGGAAGAACAGAGAATTTGGGGAGGTCGAGATGAAAAGGCGGAAAGTACTCGCACAATAAAACCCTCACTGCGGCTACTGCCCATTTCTCTCACTCTATCAGCTATGGATTTAACAAAGGAGCCCACACCACACTTTGCCGACCTACTCAGTTCCTCCGAAGGCAGCTGGACTAGCTGGAAAAATGCCAGACAACTCCGGTCCTCCAAATCCCACGGCTATAAAACTTTAAAATTGTAACATACCTTTAAAATTTAAAAAGAAAAAAAGTTTGACTGAACATTGTCCAATGAGAATGATCTGGAGATTAATCCGAATAATTTAAAAAAAAAAAAAAAAAAAGAAATTTGAGGCTAAATCTATGGTGCTTGTGAAATACTGATATTTTAGCACTGAATCCCTCCTACGAAAAAAAGGAGCTCTTAATTCTCAAACTAGGCCAGCCTGTACAGCAGTATTTATGATGTGCGCACATGTCCACTCTGAACACGTACGGCTTATTTCACTTTTGATCTGAACTAAGACTTGCAGATGTGAAAGGCATTAATCCACTTTGGCAATCAATCTCTTCTGCGCTAAAAAAACCTGCACGCAGCCCACAAAAATAGTAATTGGCATGCAATAGGCAGATGAATTTTAAGTTAACTAGCTTATGCATTTAAAAACCTATAATATATTCCTATTGCACTATCCTTTGATCATTAAATGTTTGGGGTTTGACTTAAGTCAAATTATTTTCAGCCCTTCATGACTGTTGTTGTCTTTCCCTGGCCCTTTGGTCCAGAGGCACAAATAGCAGAGGAGTTATGGTGTAAGCCCACAATTATACAATTCTATGGCTCATTTATCAGACCGGCAAAAGAAAGGAGACCGAGTGAACGTGACACAATCAACAGATACAGAAATTATAACACACATCTAAAACCCTAATAATCTATTCGGGATTCACTGTAAGGCAACACGTCCTGCTTGCAGGCTCTGGGAAAATTAAAGGAAATTAAGTGGCCCTCCAGGTGTCCAAGGGACAAAGCCCCCAAGTGAGGGGACCCAGAGTGACAGTCCTCTATATGGTTACATCCTAAACGGACAGCATCCGCACGGCACATTGCACTGCTACACCCACAGTGACATCCTCCAGTACCCGGCAAGGGGAGATTTGTCTTTTACGTAGGTATGTCCTATTTGGTTGATTTTCTATACAGCAGCAATTCCCAAGGGGGAAAAGAAAAACAAACAAAAAAAAAAAGTGCAAGTTCTGCCACAATATTATTCTTAAAAAAAAGAAAGTGTCTCACCCCGTGCAGGGAAAAGTGATTCATCGTTGTGCCCTGAGGAATATCCAGGCCAAAGGAGGATGCCAGATAAAGAGACAATCACCCCACAAACCAAGTGCAGGGTAAATAAATAAAATGAGACCTCTTCCCTTTCCGAGAAGGGGAAGAAGCATTTTTCCATGAATTTGGGCCTGCCCTAAACTTGAGAAAATTTAGCGTGCAACAAATCTTTTGTTGAAGCAGCAACTAAGAAGAGCAAGTTATAACACAGGACCACAAACCCTGTGGCAAAAGCAGCACTCTTCTACCCTTCAAGCAGTTAAATTGAGCTTTACTCCACATAAGCGCTAAATGCCAAACCACCCTAATGAGGAGTTTGGTGACCCTAAGTTTCAAACACAGTCAAATTAAGAGCGACAGACGAGCTGAACCTGCCCTGCAGATACGTCCCTCTCTGGAGAGACCTTGCAGTATGGAGGCCACCTCTGTACTAGCATGTCGGCTTGGGCTATCAGCTTACCCTGGTTCCCAAGGGAGTCACAGTACGTGTAAAACAGGTTGCTTTTTGCTTTTGGAGGCAGCTAAACCAGAAGCCCCCGTCCAGCTGCACACCAAATGCACTCCAACCCCCGCCGGCGCCATAAGGGTCTGCAACAACGACTGCTCTCATGGTTTCCATCTGCTTCTGCTCCTCCAGATCACCTGCTTGTGTAGACATAGCCTCCAGCACCCAGTTAGGTGAGACAAGTCTAAACCTGGTAGTTTAAAGATTCTGTGACTGCTTCGAATCCCTCTTAAAATAAACTCACTCTGTGTGACACAAGACATATGTTTTGCTAATATTACCAAATCAGTATTTGTTGGATATTTTATGGTTTCCTTTACTATCCTTGACTCCTGCTGCTTCTCTGAAGCACCTTACCTTATCTTCCATGTGGGCAGAACATTTAAGGATGTTTACAAATAATTACAAAATCATGGGAAAGGAGCTCAAAGGCTGTAGTACTGAAGCTGAAGAATTTGGCAGCTTTGCCCCTGGAAAGTAACAGTAGAAGTCCCAGGAACACACAAAGAGGGCACTGCTACAGTTCACGGACACCCTCTGATCAAAAACATAGGCATCTGATCAGTGGTACCCTTGGGCAGTAGCACATCTGAAGCCATCACCCAAGGCTCCCCTTACTGTCAAAGGGGTGGAGGGGAAGAGAGGCTTCTAGATCCGAGCACAAATCTCACGGCAATCTTCCAAGTGTGTTCTGTAAAAGGACTAGCCCCGAAAGGAAAAGTTTGGGTCAGGTCGTTGCAGGTAGGTGGCCCTTGCACAAGCATCTAATACCACCACGAAGAGTACCGGATTTACACTATGCAAGATACTTTTCCCACTTCCAAGATTAATACTTAAATAATAGTATTTGCTTTATGGCTACAGCACTGAGAATACACTGGTTTCCTACACATTTATTGATTAAAGCATCTCACTTAAAAGGCCAACATCCTATATTCCTTTTATTCCTCAACTACCTTTGAAGCATTTTCTTTTTTATTTTCCATTCACCTCCTCTATATATCTCAAATTTATATGAGCAATAGATAGAACCTACCTCTTAAAATATTTATCGTCAAATGCAAGCTTTTTCTTGTTATTGTTTTGTGAATTTAACTACAGAAACTTATACCTTAATGGTCTGAAGACGCTCTTAGCTTTAACTAATTTTATTTTGTCCAACAGGCAGAATAAAAAGGAGTATTTGGAACATTCTGATCAAAATTATTTATAAGCCACAAGAAGCTTTAAAAACAAGACTTCGGACTTGCTCCTGCATGACCAGCTCTTATTCATCACCTCCCTGCCCTGAAGTATGTATTGTGTCCCTCAGTGATGGCTGAGAATAAAAAGAACTGCAACTAACATATGGTGAATTCTGAAAGACAAGACATAAAATATATCACGAGCAAGCTGTAAGCTGCTCTCATAAAACTGGTTTTTAATTTTAAAAATCCTTCTCTTCTAGATAGTACCCTTCATTGCTACAAGTTTTTAAAAATGAGGCATTACATATATATGTTGCTTATATACAATATATATTATATAAATATATATCAATATTTGTATTCTATACATATATATAAAAAATGTAAAGTCTGCATGACACCACCTTCATGCAACGATCTCCAAATGTACTTAATTTCCAAAGCAATCACTTCCAGAGAATTAACATTTCAAATGACTGAAGCACACTGAGGTGTAAGTAAGTATTAGGTGATTATTTTGTAAAGAGTTTCACAACTGCAGAGACCAATGTACTAAGAGGGAAGCCTCTCTTATAACACTCTGGTGCTTTTTTTGTGTCTGCATTCGTAGATAAGAAAAAATACTGAGTCTCAAAAAGGGTTACGTGAATTATTAGTATATTTAAATTGCTTGCCTCAGGCAGGAAAAAAGATCACACAGTTATAAAACAATCTCAAGCCTGCCAACCATAAAGAAAGCAAAATGTAAAAGGTACGAGGATATTTAAACAAATGGAATTAATTCAGGTCCTTTGTTCTGTAGTATCTGAGCATCTTCCAAAAGGATGTAAAGAAACATAACTAACATCTGTCATCTTAAGCTTTGTCTCTCTCAAATCTTTCCTGGGAAAAAAAACCACATGTACACCGCAGTGTTTGGGGGATTTGGAGTTACTTCATTTTTCTTTTTGTCCCCTACATGCATCTGCACATTTTTTTATCCTTAGTCATGAGAACATGGATGACTTGAGAATGACCTCGGGGAAGAGGGATGTAGCAGCAAGATCTAGAAGAGTCTGAGTATCATTAAGGAAATAGATGGTCTGTAGCAAGAAACCAAGAAAAGTCAAAAAGGAGGAGAAAAGAGGAGATACAGCTCATCTTATCCAAGACGTCCTGCTCTATGAAAATTACCACACGCTATATGCATCTTCAGTCTTCTAAAAGGCACATATTTGAGGAGATCCAGCTTTTCCAGGCTTTTCTAAAGGTTGTAAGGTATAGTCTCCTGAACACACTCCTTTCATTTCAACCATCTCTCACCACAAAAGCAGCTCCCCTGATTTTTTCATTAGTACTTTAAGGCAATGCCAACCTAAATATCCGGAAACGTAGCTCAGCGCTTCTAAGTTGTTTTACACATACTGCATAAGGACCACTCTGCCTCCCTCCCGTGTTCTTGCCATTCCCAAAAGAGTCCAAAATTCCCACTCTTCGGCATGTGTGAACCACCAAAAAAGTCGGAGAATTCTTGCTGCAACTCTGCCACGTTGAAATGGGAAACGGCCCCCAAGAGGAAGACACAACCGCAATGTATTTGATAACCACCACCAGCACCACCTGAGGGGGTCACTCAGGTTTCATGTCCTCTTTCAGGCAGCGTAGGTAATTTCAAAATAACACAACTGTTAATTGGCTATCCGGCCACAGATCCAAACACTTAGAGAGGAGATATTTATGGTCACCAAGTAATATTAAGTTTAATCTCCCTGTCTTCAGAACAGAAGACACTCAAAAAGTAAAGTGGGAAATACGATTCATGACAGGGTGTTAAATCGAATGCTCTTAACCACAGGGTCACATGAGCATTGCCACGCTAACTTTCTCGTGGTCACTTCCAGAGGGAAGCTCCTACCATTCAGCATCAGATTTTCTACACTCAGGCTGTGCCTGGAAAGCAGAGTTTTGTTCGGAAAAGATCAAGATTACAGCTTTCTGCCCTATTTTGCAGCGTAAGAAGAGAAAAAAAAATAAAAGGTAACCATGTCCAGAAATTAATTCCTCTTCTCCATCATGACTGTCACCATCACCACCAAAACGCCCTCAAATATCTCCCCCCCCCAGTCACATTTTAGATAATGATCTGCGCTGCTAAAGTTTCTTGCATCACTACACTCACATCCCAGAGCTTCCAGTTTTTTTTCTGTTCTTTGGTTTGGTAAATGGACTGTACCTTTCTCATCCATACAAGAGCTCTTCAGATACAGCCTATTTCTGCCCTGAGGCTTCAGGGCAAGTAGGAGAAGTCACTTTGGCTTTCCAGGAATTGAGTCCTGTTCTGGTCTATCAGCCCATTTTTAAGTTCTAGATCTGTGAGCCCAAACCCAAACAGCCCTCGAATGCTTTTTGAAGCTAAATGCCAAAACAGGAAGCTCTGGACAGGTAGGTGAGAACAGCCAAAAGAGAAGTTTATCACAGAACTTCACAAATTTTGCTGAGGAGGAAAGAAAAACCTCTTGTGGGTTGTCTGCTGCTTCTAAAAAACCCTTGACTCATGCTCTCAGAGGGACTGCAAACCTCCCACTGGTGGACATTGAGAGACGCGATGGGGCGCGAGGCCCTCGTGGCACGTGGTATGCCCGTCCCTCCCCACCACCTATTTTCCACGCCCACTGACACTCCCCGTCTCTCCAAGGGATCAGTCCTCCACACCTGCTAATTTCTGACCTCCCCCAATCCAAATGAACGCCACCGAATCTTTGCACTCAACCGCACGTTGCTCAGCTTCTGCCACAGCAACAAGAAACCAAACCCAGGCTTCTTCACCCTGAGGAGGTGCTCCGCCAAACCCCTGGTGCTGGGCGTTGGACAGACATAGGCATGGAGGAGAAAGGGGGTCCGATCCCCAATGCACCTCTACCTCCCTCTCCGGGCGCTCTTGGGCTGCTGCAAATCCTCTGGGCTCAACTGTGTCAGCTGCTGGAGTCTCCAGACGAAAAAAAAAACCATAAAAAAATAAAACCAAAACCTGCACTGTCAGCCAGGATTTTCAAAGGAGGCTGGGCTTCTCAGAAGTTAAGCATCCAACTCGAGACATCTCGGTTAGATTTTACGTGTGCTATTGCTCTCATAAAGATCATCTTTAAGGCTGGGAAGCACATAATCGAGAAACCTGAAAGACTCTTGTGGCTTTCAGGAGGCGTGGGTGTCAATGCAAAACGGCATTCTGAACTTTAACTCTTCCGTACAGACATTACAAGACTAATTTGTTGTAATAGATTTAATGGTATCACAGCCCCCTGCATTTTTGCATTGCTCTGCAATATCAAAGTTTTCCAACCCAGCAGCTTCAGAGCGGTATCACAGGGGAGGGGGGGGGAAAGAAAGAAAACCATGGTTTTAGGCACTTGCCCTGTCTGGCAAATTTACAAAAACAAGGCGGCAGCTAGAAACTGTTCTCTGAACTCCCCAAAAGACAAAAACCAACCCAGTTGCAAAATTTATTTCTTAGCACACAAATGACAATGCTCAGCGATCCCCCCCTGTTCATAAGATGGCTAGGCACGAGGGGTTTGTGCTGTGCTCTACAGTAAACAGAGGTCTGGGCAAATTCATAAAATCCAAAGTCCAAAGCTCCCCATGGAAAATGCGTTGCTAATAACTGTCTTCTAATGTAACAAGGACTCCAGCTCAAGTAATTTCTCTCATCACAACAGCAGAGTTATCAAAGAGGAAGCAAAAGGGGTTCTTAAACATGTTGATCCCAAGAGATGTATTACATGATATGCCAAACAAAGCCACATTAAAAAAACCCCATATGTAAGGGAATTCCACATTCTCTACAAAGACATCACAAGAGGGGGGACTGCCATCATCATCTCCGTAACCCATCAAGACATTTTATGAAAGCGACCGCTGCGTTTAACCATGTCAACATGAATCCAGACCACCCATAACTGCACGTTTATGTGTAAATCCTGTGCCAGAGCAAGGTATGACATCAAAAGGAACTAATCTAGTTACTCAGTTACAAAACCAGCCAGATTCGAGCTCTTTGTTCCTCCCTCCGCAGCTCGAGAGAGTTCATCATCCGCCCAACCCACATGCCATACTTGTAATTCAACCCCGGCAGTGGCCAAACCAAGCCCGAGCCTGCACTTTCCTGACCTCTGAGGAAGCAGATAACATCAGTCAAGTTCAGAATTAACTGTCTGCTGAGTTTCGTCAAATTTCCCTCCGATGCGGGATGCTAAGAAGCACCAAGTAAGAACCAAACTTACAAACGTGCAGCAACTTACCCCGCGCCCCCCCCCGCCCCCGTGCTTTCCTTTCTGCACTGATTTCATGCACAGCGCTTGCGCAATTCATCAGCTGAGCTCGTGGCAGGTTAGCAAAGGGCAGCAGGGACAGGCTGCCCTTTTTCTGACTCCCCCGGGGGTGGGGGTGTGCAAACAGAGCAAGGAGCGATGCCACAGGCAAAGCAGAAGCAATGAGCTTTGGCAACCAGGTACCTGGCTCTGGCAAGGATCAAGGCAAGGCCAGCTCAGAGCTACAAAATGGCATAAAAGTCTTTTTCATCAAAGTCGGTACTTAGGTGGAAGAAACAACAGGCAGGACGGAGGCCGGTACCACAAAGGTTCAGCATCCTTTTAAGCATTCACAGCAATGCACCAGAAAAAAAGATACCCAAGACTAGAGAGAGTAGAGAGAGTAATAGGCTGCAGAATGAAAAGCCAACAAAGAAAAAAAAACTTCTTTTCAAAGCTGATTAAAACCACCTCTTATGTGGAATAACATAGCACATAAAAAGCGAAATCCATGCCTCCATCACGGTAGAGAAACACATTTGCAGTGGAAAAGCCTGGCCGAAAATTTTTCATTTATCTTTGGCAATTTAAACCAGAAATTAAATGATGTTGAGAAGGCAAAACTGACTGACACTGTATTTCACAGTAACACGACAGCCAAAAATCCTAGCTCATATGCCTCATTTGTTATCATAGCCAAAGACTGGGAACACCACTTCCAATGCTTTGTGCATAAATATAATCTACCTACACTAGAAAACACGTACCACATTGGGATAGATTCAACCTTGACTGAGGTGTGTAACTTCCAGGGATTTACCTTTGCTTAGACAGAAAAACGCATCCCTTGTACAAAATAAAAATCACCGCAAAAAATGGGAGTTTCTTTACGAGTTTCGATCTAAATTCCAGGTCAGGCTGCAAGTGAGATGTTTATGTGTGGCATTTAGATGATTAAGACGAGACATTATTTCAACAGTCAGGCTAACGCAGCCTATCATTTTCAGAAAGCATTTTAAAACAAAAACAAAACCACTTGATTTCTGCAACAGAGCAAAAACGCTGGTAGGAGAGGTCTTTTAACCCAATGAAGTGAGCAGCAGACTGCAAGGAGCCCACCCTCTCCGTTTCTACTGAGACAAACCAAAACAATGGTGGCCTTCCTCTTTCCCCACTTCTCCCCAACATCAATTTCATGTTAAAAAAAACCAGAAATTGGCATTTTAGAATTATTTGATCTTTGACCCTTGTCCGTCTTACAACAACCGCGACAGATGCAGAACCAGAAATTTTTATTGTTATTGGGAGGCAGAACTCATGTCTCCTTCACACGGTGTCTCCCGTTGGAATTTTTTTAACCCAGGTTTTCAGCAGCCGCATCTGCTATTCATAACGAAAGCCACAGTGGAACCTTTTGGGGGCTGCCGGCAGTTGTGGTTACCCCACTTCTTATAAACACTGCGGCTTCCTGCCAAGGCTCCCTTGCTACATCAGGTTGAATCATGGCATCCTTCGCTGGAACGGGTTGCCCAGAGAGGTGGTGGAGGCCCCATCCCTGGGAACATTCAAGGACAGGTTGGATGGGGCTCTGAGCAACCTGATCTGGTTAAAGGTGCCCCTGCTCACTGCAGGGGGGTTGGACTAGATGACTTCTAGGGGTCCCTTCCAACCCAAAACATTCTATGATTCGCCATCGTGACCCCCTGCCCCAACAGAGTCATGCCACAGCTCTGTCTAGTTCCACTAACTACACATCGCAGTGAGAGAGCGCTTCTGCGCCTCCATCCAAAGCTGCCTGCCTGCCTCCCTCCCTCCAAAGCTGCCTGCCTCTTCCCCCAGCCAGCCAAGAAGCTGCCTGCACGCTCCACGTTTCAGAAATAACCGTTTTCACTAATTGCTCACAATACGATGTTCGTGCTAGACCTTTAAATACGCTGTGGTGGCAAATATGTAATCCTCAAGGCAGGATCCTATGCATCATCATTCACTCTCTTCTAACCCTGCAGATACGAGCACATAGGATAAAGCTCTTGATTAACTGAACAATAAAGAACAAAAGCTACTTTTTTTTTTAAACTAGGTGAAAAGAGGTGAATTAAAAAAAACAAGCAGAGCATCTTATGACTCCTTGGTGATCCTGTAGTGGATACATTTATTGCACAGCAGGACATTAAATGTGTTTTCCTATATACCATATTTATAAATTACGTCCATCCTACTCCTGGTAGTACCACCTTTCTGATCATCTCTTGCAGGATTGAGTCAGCTAATGGCAGCATTGGCATTTCTGACCTTTACGTGGTCTAAACATTTCCCTTTTGGTGTTTAAATCGAGGATCCTGCCGGCAGCCCCCGATGGCCACCAGTTCACCTACCCACAGTGACCGGGTCAGTTCAACAACGGCGTCACAGCAGCCTGATACCGAGCCACGCACACGTGAGGCTGAGACCAGCTTCTTTAGGTGACAAATGTCGAGATGCCGCTCCAACGCTTCTGGCTGAGATGTTCCCAGTCCCTTCAGATCACTCCATCTACCAAAACCTCAACCGGGTTGAAGTGGTGATGCTGTCAATCAGCAAGAAAAGAATTTCTGCTGCTGGGGGAGCAAAGGAAGGAAAAATAAAACCCACCCTCCCTCCCTCCCTGTGTGCCTGCACCTCCAGCTGCCTCGGTGCAGTGTCAGTGGATGAAAATAGACAGGCTGGATGACTTTGCTGGCTCTCTCAGAGGAGCCAGTTGGTAGCAATCTGCTCCCAGGTAGAAAAGGGTGGATTTACCATTTCCTCCCCCCAGCCAAGTCTGAATGTTCGCTTTCATTTTGACTACGGGGGGAGGGGAAAGAAAAAAGAAAAAGGAAAAAAACCATCTTTTTTGAACACAAAACCTGAAAAATCCATAAATTTGCCCACGCCTGGTGAGTAGGAAGCCTTGACAAGTGTCATCTGGTTCTGTAGCAACGGGCTAAACAAACGCTCCCCGGTGCTGCTGTTGCACCCTGCTACACCACTTCAGAGCAAAAGTGTCCCTGTCCAGAAAACCTGGGGACAACCCCAAACTGGCAAGCAAGCCTAAATTTCACACTGCTGCTATTCTGCCATAAGGCAGGGAGACTCTGGAGAGGCAGGCTACCAAGACAGATGTAAAGAGCTATGGGGCACACCAAAATGCAACAGGACAGTTAAGAAAATCCTGCAAGAGTGGAAGTGCCCAAAACACCCATGATGCACCCAGGAGCTGGAGGAGATAAAGAGATTCAGCCTGCTAAGCAGTACAAAATACTCAAGAAGATAAGTTAAATAAACTTTTTAAAATAAACTCAATGCATACCAGCAAGCTCTTTGTAAGAACACGTGTGTCGGTAAGCTTTGCTCCAACTGGACCATAAATCACCAGGGGATATTTTACAATCGATGCTTTACACCTCAGTGCACAAATCAGCACGGGAACGCAAGCGCCTCTGATGCATCGCAACTTCACAGCCCTGCCCCGGCCAAAGCCCGCATAGCAACGCTGCCACAGCTGCATCCCTACCCCAACCATCCCGCCTTGCGGAAGCTGCGTTTCGGGGGACCGCAGCACCTCACTTGTGCACAGCAAGGCAGAGAGGAGCGACCCGGAATTGCGATTACAGATCAGGTGGCACGGTCAACACGCTTTTTTGGCCCGTGACCACTCCACACCTTTTCAGGATCAGATTACCAAGGACGCAAAGTCACACATGTAAGATTTCAACCGGGTCACGATGCAGACAGAAAACATTGCTGCTCTGGCAGCACCTCCATCGGTGCCAACACAAGAGGCTTCGTAAAGCAAAAAGGGTTGAATTGAATTTATAGGAGAAGCCTAAATTAACCGTCTTCAGTACCACACAGGTCATTTTCCAAATCATCTCTCCACTTGATGCTCCAGAGCCGTTGCTAAAGCTGCCAGGTTTTGGAGCCTACTTCTCATTCAAAGTCAAAATGACTGCAAGACTAAGGTGAACCATGCTTTGTACATCACCTAGAAACTATTACTAAAGGAAAGCACATGCAGGGATACCGGCTGCGAAGGTCCTGGGAGCTGCCCACTAAGGAGTCATTTCACACCAGTCATGCCCATAGCCCACCGAAATGGCTCAGTGGCGCAAACAATGCCAGTGACACAATCCCCGTCTGACATTGCAACCAGGCCACTGAACGCAGAGCTACTAGCTGGGGAAAGCAAGTAACACTTCTTCCAAGGGCACAGAAACTCTGCTGGAGAAGCGTCAACCTCCTAGCAAAGGAGAAAGGCCAGAGGCAAGGCTTTCGAGCCTTTTACAGCAGGGAAGAGGAACACAGAAGCAGCAGCTGGGCAGAAACGCAGCTGCAATGGGAGAAAACGCTCAGGAGAAGGGAGTTCCTCGGGGAGGCAGCAAGTCAGCCTGGCCAACTTCGCCGAGACAACGTACCAAAATCTCCACGCGCCTTGAGAAGTGCAGAACACGTACCTCACGCCTTGGAGGAGCTGGCGGGGAAGATGATAATCGATCTCTGGAGGTCTCATTTCTCCAGCGCCAGACACAGCACTCTGTGCGAGGGGGCCCAGCAGTGTCAGCCTCGGCAGAGCCTGTTGGCTTGCCTGTGCAAGGTTTTGGGTCACCCAAAACCCCTGTGCTGGCACAGCCCTGCTTCTGGGCACACGATGCGGTCGCCTTTCACCGAAGTTGCAGGTGAACCATGTATACTGATCCACTCACTTCAGCATAGTCATCTGTCTTCTCCTTGCCACCTGAAACAGCCCAGCTGAAAACTGGTGATGTTGGTCAGAGGAAGGCAAGGGCTAGGGCTTTCCTGCAGTCTCCGAGAAAAACTCGGTTACATTTTTCATCTGAGCTTCAGTGCATGGGTTTGCTGGTGCTGTGTGCCCAGAATACCAAACCCACCAACCAGCAGGTACTGGATTACCTTACTGGGTACTTCAGGGACGCCTGAACACAAACTTAAATTATCACTTAATCAGTGCTCTAAGAATAGCTGGGGGGGGAAGGGTCCATCCACAGAGAAAAATAAGCTATTTAGAAGAACAATGCTCTGGCAGTCACCTCACATTCGCTGCACAGGGGAGAAGAAATCTGTCCTTTATGAGCTGCTCTTGGGAATAAAGCAAATTCATGAACTTGCCAGATAAACTTTCCAGGGGGAGAGGAAGACAACCATTTCATGCCGCTTTCCCAGTCGAGGCTTAATACACTTAGGGGTGGGTAAAGCGAAAACATGAGGGAATAAACCTGATTTAGAAAGAAATGGATCAGAAGGAGCGGGAAAGAAATTCAGAGGAAAAAAAGAAAGCAAAAAGCAAGTAAGTATTTTGTTGAGCAATTCCACTAAAATAGAACAGAAGGACAGGAATTCAGAGCAAAAGGGAAGAAAAGGATGATTAAAGAGAAGATTTACACACGCACGTTCACATGCTACTACCTCAGTGCCTGACTGATTTGATAACCATCCCTTGCATATTATGCAAATTGAGTTTTCAAGAAAGCTTTATCCTTTATTCAAGCCTTGTTGTGGAGATGTGGGGATACATCAACCACCACAACTATAGCACTCTCTTGGGTTTTGGTTTTTATTCAACATTTTCTGCATCATCCTCCTTGACCAAGAAGAAGAAAATGCAGAAAAAAGGCTACCTCAGCTACTCAACTTGTGCTGTAAACTAAGGGTGGATCTCAGCTCACCTAACATTAGCTATCTAAACAGTTTTAACTAAAGCTAACGGTCCAAGGCTCCCTCTGTAGTCAAGGAAAAAAAGACAACCACCCCCAGACAGCAATTTATCCTCTTTTAAGAGCCATTTCTGTGACTGTTGGGAGGAAACACCCTTTGGAGATCTGTCTACCGCTGCCAACAGAAGACATCTAGGCAACTGGGCTCAACCAGAGGCCTAACTGCAGTGACAGAACGTAGGGGAAACAACTTCCACCCTCACAGTCTGCAAGGTGACAGAACTACTTGGCACTCAGGAGAGAACAACCTAGAGAAAACATCATTTGCACAGAATACTTAGGACTTTAACTTCTTGGGGGACAAAGAAGGGGATGGAGACACAGGTCAGGGACCGCTAGTGGAAGAATCTTTAATATTTACATCTCAGGCCCATTCTTCAAGTCAAAATTAAGTAAAAACCAAAGAGGTTCTATGGTTTCCCAGGGAGGTGCACTTGGCACTTAATACCTTTTCTGATGTTTACGGGCGCAGAGCATGGCGAGGGACATCTGCCACCACCAGCACACCTTCCTGCAGTCCGCACAGGAGCAACTGGGGGACTTGGCTCCAACTGATCCCCACTGACAACATAAAACCTTCGGAGAACGCTGCCAAAAACTCAGTGTAACAGGATGATGAAGACTGACGGGGGCTGCATAGAGGAAGGTAGGGGAGAAACACATACCATCGGACTCACAAAGCTTTTCCACTTCTCCGCAGCAATGGCAGAGGTACTTTTGAGTAGAAGAGGGGAGAACGAGGCTGATGGGCAATGCTCAAATTACCGTGATTTGCCACAGTACCTTTAACAAGCTGCGCTTGATTCATCTCCTCTGGCTGCTTTCCATCACATCTTATCAACTTATTCAAAGAGAGCATTAAAAGCTCTTCAGTAACTTGCTACGTTCATTACTGCTGAACAGAAGTAATTGCCAAGTAAGGTATCTATCTGCCAGAGCCTGCTCATGCCTGAGACTGTGGCGGTCATGTTCTGGAAAAGCTCATCTTTGAACTTTCCCCAAGTTTCCAATTCCCACTGAAGTTACACACACAAGACAACTGAATGGCATAGAAAAATGGAGGTGGAAATCAGAAATGCAGCAGAGCCGCCACCTACCCCAGAACAAGTTTTACTTCTGAAAGTATCTGAGCAATTTTAGGAATTTGTTTGCCCCATTTTCAACTCATACATCTGAAAAACAACAAGCTTTGAAGCGCAGCCTGTGCAGAGGCCACCTTGTAAGACGCTGGGAGCTCCAGCACCATAGAACCATGGGGACCAAAGCCATTACAGCACATCACAGAAAACACCTCGGACGTGGAACCAGTCCTGGGCAAGTCAGCCTTGCCTGAAGATATCCTTACACATGCAGTAAAATGCAGACAAAAAAAAAAGGCAAGTATTTAACCTCTTTGATGGCATTTTCAGCCAAAAGTGTGAGTTGAAGAAGCCTACTTTTTGCATTTCTTGTTCAGCTATACATGTTATGGTATAAGAGTTAAGCACCGTGTCAGTAGCTAATGTCACTTGATAGCCTACTAAAGCTTTGTTAAGCATGAGGATTTGCATGCTATTATCAACAACGTCATAAACTTTCCAGACTTCTGCAAAAACCTCCTGGCTGCCATTAAACTGTTAACACTGTCTTTCTCCCCCCTCCCCACTCTTTTTTTTTTTCTTTTTGATCTCAGTGGCCAACCAGACAGCATCTCATTTTGCCTTTCCAGCTCTTGCTGCTGCTGCACTGCAGTGCTGTGCTAGGAGCCCTCTCCTCCACCTGACGCAGCTGCCCAAAAACCTCCCCTCCTGCCCACAGGGCTGGAAAACCAGCAGGACAGCTCCTGCCCCCAAGCATCCCTCCCGTCTATAGAGCAGGCTGCAGCACCAGCACGAGCAGCGTGCCGAAAGCACAGCGGCTGCCACAGGCGTAGCTGATGTGCTCTCCCACTTTCGGGGGGCCTGGGGAGCAAAGCCCTTACCTCAGTGCCTCCTGTCTCCCCTCACCTCTCCCCTCCTCGCCCAGCCTCTGGCATCTTAAATCTTTCTCAACTTTTACTGATGGGTTGGTCCGCAGGTTGCTGGGTTGTTTTTTTTCTGAGCAGCACCCATCATTAAGCCCAACTCCAGATTAAGTCCTTACCCAGGAGGACTCAAAGTCTACAAAGACAGGCACAGTAGAGACACACAAAGACCAGAAGATACTCATCACATAAGGGAAAAAGTTATCTTCTTGAAAAATAAAAAGTTTGAGCAAAGATGACAGATTTGTAGGCACATATCCTTTGGGCTGGATACCAACCAGTAAGGTGAAATAGGAGGAAAGTGAATAGCCGTAATGAACAAGGACAAGACGTGAGGGGAAAAGAAGAAAACAAAGAAAAAAACCACCACCATGAATTTGTGATAAATATCTCCCTCCTTGCTCTCCCGTGTGTTCCCCCATTAGTCTGCTTGTATCCAGCTACTGCCAGCTGCCTTAGGACTCTTTGGAGTTTGTCTGTGGACCACCTATCATTAGGGAATCCTGACCTATGACCAGGGCTTGTACAAATAAAACAAATAAATTACTTGAAAATGAAACACTTCTGATGCATTTTATGGACAATGTTCTCCAACAGCACAAGAAAAGTACAGCTCAACTCCATGATGATGCAGAACTGCTGATTAACATAATTGAACAGCTTTTGTGCTCTCCAAGCAGATTAAACAATTTACACTGAGCCTTTGGATAGACCCAAATGAGGAGATCGGCTTCTCTTCCAAGGGACCACCCATGTACTTGTTATTCTCCACAGCCTCCTGATCAGGCACTACTGTTAGCAAAATTGAAGTGTGCTTCGGGTACAAATTTAATTATAACAAACCTGTATGAAACACCTCAGCAAACAGGCTGATCGTAGTATTCATGGACTTTCTGAAAGAATTACTGAATAGCAATAATCCATTTGGATGCACTGTAACTCTGGTGTAATTCAGTATAAAGACAGAAAAAAAATAGTTTTAAACTGAAATTAGAAAAGTGAAGTTTTAACAGAGTACTGATGCACTAAACACAAATACGGTAAGTGTTCATATATTTGCTATCTGGAGAGAAAAATCAAAATTATTCTTCCTCACTTCATTCTAGTAGAATCACTGACAGAAATCACACAGTCCCCAAAGTCAGCCTCTCGGAGACTTCAGCTCCATGTCACCGTTATGCTACAATTTGCAAGACTTAAAACCTGAATCGCGTTTTCATCTGTTTGAAACCATTATCCAGGTAAAATTCGTAATTCTCTGAAGTGACATGATGTGAGGTACATCTCATACCACTCACAGTTTGTACAGATGGTAATGAAAGGAGCACCTTTTGAAGAAGGGTAACTACTATCTCCTTGGCATTGACGTTAAACCAAGCTCTGTGCCTGTGAGCAAAAAGGCAAAGGATGCAAAGCCAGTAATTTCTTTGGTTCCCTCTCAGTTCACTCCCAGATGTGGAAGCGTAGTAACTGTCTCCAGTTACTTACTTATGCAAGACCTTTTAAGGATAGAGATCTACAAAGAATGCTTCTCATCACTATCCTATGTTTACTTACAAATATATGCACACCATTTTTCAATGTCTCAATATAAAAACTAATACCAGTAGCTGCACTGTTTCAAAAGCAGACACACATTTTCGGTACCCAACTTCAGATACTCTATAGGTAAACTTTCAGGCTAACTTTACTATTTCAGTAAGTGAGCTGAATCAGCTCTGCACCTCCAGACCGCACCCAGACTGTCTCAAGCCCATCTAATGTAACCTCCAGTTTTAGTATCTTTTACAAGAACACTCTTCGCCCTCAAGTATTATCATCAATATTTGAATAATAAAGAATGAATGCTGAGACCATTTTCCAGATTCATACAGACAGCCCATGCCAGGGATGGAAAGGGAAAGCCACCATCTACGCTCCCAGGCTCCCCAGTCTTTATCTTCTGCATGCTACTGCATTGTTAATTTATACCGGCATTGGGAAAGAAGGGCTAGAGGAGAAGTCAGTCAAGTGAATTCGGAGAAGGCTGTCGCCCTGCTACCTGGTTAAATTTCAAATCCCAAACAAGAAAGGGAAGAGTAACAATATAATGAAAAAAGGAGAAAATTTAGTCTGTGTGTATAAGTTCTAAGAGGGAAGCACTGGCAACAAGACAGAAGGAACTTCTGTTATAAAGAATACAAGTGTAAGCTTGAATCAATAGTTTCTTCTACGTATTGGACTCTGGCAAGATGAACAATGCTGAATTCCTGTATTTTCCCAATTTTGCGGGATTTTTTCCCTTCTCATTGAAGTTAGCTATTCTCTTACACAGCCAAATGAAAGCAGACAACGCACCAGAGTCTGTATTCCATTCCTTTGGCATCACCTGCATTTTTTAAGACAACGCAGTTACACACGTTGCAATGATTAACCTTCCTCCATTTACCTGCTGCACTTTTGTTATTGATGAGGAAGCAATCTCAGCTCAAATCTTCAAGTATGTCAAGGGGTGGGGAATAAACTTTTTTTAACTTGAAGTCCAGACACAATGACAAACCATAAAGGTCGACAATTTGTACCTGTACAGCCACCCATACTACACTTAACTAAGCATCAAGTCTTTGAAACCCTGAAGAAAAGTTAGCTTTAAGTATTTAAGGAAAGAAGTCAGCAAAGGCAGCCCCCACAGTGTCTACAAGCTACAGATTTTTCACTGCTATAAATCCAAACAATATGACAAAACTACGAAGGAATAACTTCAGTTTAGCTACAGCAACATTCAGGACACACGGACTGAAATAACACACTCCCCACGCAAAAAGCTGCTAGTGACAGAAGTGGATATCCACTTGTATCGAGAGCAAAACTCCACTGTGCAATGTCCCTGGCTCCTGGCAAATTAAAGGACCTGACATTTTTAAAGCACAGTTGTTTCAAAAAAAAAAGAATCCCTCAGTGGCTGCTTTAGATTTTGACATGCAGTGGTTTATTTCCTTTAATAGATACTCCTGTATCTACTGTGTAAACAGAGAGAGCTTCACTGTTTAAACTTCCAGTAAATCCAAGATTAACACGGGGTTGTTTTTTTTCCCACCCCACAATTTTTTGTCTGTTTTTGGGCACCTCCATTCCAATACCCGAGGGCCCCAGCTCTCCAGACCTCCGCAAGGATGGAGCTACTTCTGCTACTGAGCGGGAAGGGAGGCAGAGCCCAGAGAAAAGGGCCAGACCCTGCACGGGTGCACAGCTCTGGGCAAAGAGCTGCTCTTACACCCAAGCAACACGGGCATACCCCCTGCAGAGGCACAGGCTCTTCAGCTGTGAATTAGGAAACCCACCGACACGTATTTTCAGTGTTCCCCCTGCACAGAAGGCAGCAGGTACCCCGGCACTGCCGCCGCAGCACACGCAATAGTTTAACTCTTCTGAGAAGCGCAGCCTTACTCCCTCATTCCCTGGTATTATGTGAGTGCACCCAGGTCTTGCTGTCCTTGGGTCTTCTCTGTTATTATCTGTTATTCTCCCAAATAGCCTGTTGGCAAGTGGGGAACGCAACCAGTTCTCCTACTCACTAGGAAGCCTCCAGGCACCGTGGCCCACTCTACCTCCCATTAGCCCCGTGCCAAAAGCCACTCCTTTGGTCCTCCATCGGTTCCTGCAGCTCCCCTTTTCTTGCTTACTCATCTCTTTCCAAGACTTGCTCCTTCCGTAACTCCTCCCCACTTTAGTTCAATGACTGATTCAGTTCCGAAAAAAAAACAAACCTAAAAAACCATCAACTTTAGCTCAGTAAGAAGCAGATACTCCCCCTCCCTCCTCTCCATTCTCACCTCCATCTCGCCCCACCACACGCACAGAAATACTTATAATGATGTGATCGAGACCAGATTCCTAAGTCTTGTCCCCATCCCTAAATCTGGTCCCCAAAAATCTCAACAGTTACAAGTTTCAGACTGTCACTATGACGAAGTGAGGTGCACCACTGCCTCTAGCAAGCCTGCAGAACCGTACAAGTTCTTCTGTATAGGAAATTTTTAAAGGGCCAATGTGTTCCAACCTTAAATTTTCATTTGTGCATTCTACAGTATTTCACAACACATTTCATGTTTGAAAACACAGACATGCTTCTGCAGTTTGCTAACCGAAGAGGATGCTGCCAGAATCTTAGATTTTTCATCTTTTTTAGAGTACATTAAAACCGGTCTTTTTCCACGGGACTCCATTTCCCAGATTAATCTTTCCCTCTTAAAGACAGTATTTCCTATTCTCTCAGTAACTTCCCTATTTATATATGCCCAGTCTACTACATTGCTGTTTGGTCAATTTATTTTCAAGTCATACAGGGTGCAGATTTGAACCCAGGCCAAGTAAATCTAACACACAAGTCCAGAATAATTAGTTCCTTTCAGTCGGCAAGGAGAACTCCGTGGGCCTTGCCAATTCCACCATCAGTTCTCTTCCTTGCCTTTCCCTCTTCTTAGAGGAAGCCATTTGCCCACTGGCTCCAACCTCCCCGGGGCAGCCTGCAGCAATGACAGCTTTGTGACAAACACACTGTGATGGGTTGACCTTGGCTGGACGCCAGGGGCCCACCAAAGCCGCTCTATCACTCCCCCTCTTCAACAGGACAAGGGAGAGAAAAATAGATCAAAAGGCTTGTGGGTTGAGATAAGGACAGGGGGAGATCATTCACCAGTTACCATCACAGGCAAAACAGACTCAACTTGGTGAAATTAGTTTAATTTATTACCAGTTAAATCAGAGTAGGAGGGGATAAAAAAAAAAAACACCACAAAAAAAACCCCTGAATCTTAAAACACCTTCCCTCCACCCCTCCCTTCCTCCTGGGCTTAACTTCACTCCTGATTTCTTTACCTCCTCCCACCCCGAGCAGCACAGGGGGACAGGGAATGGGGTTGGGGTCAGTTCATCACACGCAGACTCTGCAGCTCCCTCCTCCTCAGGGGAGGACTCCTCACATTCCTCCCCTGCTCCCCGGGGCCCCCCGGATTAAATGCTCCAGCATGGGTCCATCATTTCCATAGGGTGCAGTCCTTCAGGCACAGACTGCTCCAGCATGGGTCCTCCACAGGGTCACCAGCCCGGCCAGCAAACCTGCTCCACTGCGGGCTCCTCTCCTTGGGCTCCGATGCTCCTGGTGGGGGTCCCCCATGGGCCTCCATGGGCTGCAGGGGGACCCCCCGCCATGGGCTGCATGGGAATCTCTGCTCCAGCACCCGGAGCCCCTCCTGCTGCACTGACCCAAGGTGTCTGCAGGGCTGTTCTCTCTCACATCCTCTCACTTCTCTCTCTCTCTCCAGCTACCATGCTGCAGCAGGTTTGTTTTGGGTTTTTTTTTCCCTTCTTAAATATGTTATCCCAGAGGCACTACCACCATCACTGACTGGCTTGGCCTTGGCCAGCGGCAGGCACAGGCAAAGCTTCTGGCAGCTTCTCGCAGAAGCCACCCCTGTAGCTCCCCGCTACCAAAACCTTGCCATGTAAACCCAATACACACAGACTGGAAGACATTAAAAGAGCAGATTCTGATTCGAAGGAGATGACATCTCCAACTTACTTCCATACTAATGTCTTTCATTTCGAATCACAGAATGTGTTGGAAGGGACCTTTGAAGATCACCTAGTCCAACCCCTCTGCCGTGGAGAGACAACTTCCACTAGATCAGATTGCTCAAAGCCCCATCCAGCCTGACCTTGAACACTTCCAACAATGATTTCAGCACCAATGTGAAGAACGTCTTGTCACGGGACTGAAAACAGAAGTCCCCATCTTTCCTCTAGCAGAAATATCTCCTCCTTTCTTTCATCACATCAGGCTTACAGAGAATTCAAGTGCTCTGTCCAGAAAGCTTTAACACCTTGTAGCAATCATGCCCAGTCAGAGAACCAGCTAATGCTCAGAGATTCACACACATTACCGGCTGAAGGTAAGTAGAGATATTTACTTTCTGCTTGAATTGATGTTTCTCTTTATCTGTGACTAACATCACCTCTCACTTCTTTCATCACCTTACTCCCAGAAGTCAATACAACCTAGGGTAAGAGCCAACATATCTGAGGACTGACACCAATGCTGCGCTGGAGCTGCTTTGGAGCCACCACAAAGCTGAGAGATGCTCTAAGTCTCCAGTATTATACCAGCAACAGCTAAATAAATATCACGTAACTATTTCTAAAAGCTACCTATACTTGCTAGGAACAACGAGGAGTCTAAAGCTGAAAATAGTATCAATATTCTGCCAGGAAAATATTGAACATTTAAAATTCCCCTGATGTTTCTACAGGACTGAGTTTTTGCAACTAACAGTTTACTGGTGACACCCTAGAAAATCAGAAGAAACTGGAAAAGTGCAGTAGGTCTAAGGGTATATCTTTTCCCGACTGCCGCCTTAGAGGCTGCGTACTTTACTTATATGGCTACTACGCTAATGACTTAAAGTGAGTGATATTCAGAAGACACTTGTCATATTACGAAGTGAAAGAACACAGAATAATCCTCTCTTCAAATAAAAGCAGCATCACACTGCCGTCTCATACATTTCCATCTTTTATTTTTGTATTCTGAGAATTCTCTACACACCTTCACTGCAGTTACCCCGTCTCCTTCTAAGCTTAAGTAAAGAACGTTGACCTCTCTCCAGCTTTCATTTGGAGGCATTTATCTTACAATCAATACTGCAGGATGAAATTCAGTTTGTATTGGCACAACAGCTTCACATAAAAACAATCATCATTTTAGCAGAACTCTTTATGCTGCAAATCCTTGTTCCCCTCTTGACTGACTTTGCAGTAATCCATGTAGTTGATTTGGTTACACAAAGAACCACAGTTCATTTGACATAATTATCTTCCTTTTCTGTTAGTATCTATGTATGGCATCCTAAATCGCCATACTCGCTCTTTTTGATGCACGTTCACAATCCTCAGCAAATGACTCTGTACCTGCTGTTCTGCCTTCAGCCGTACATACCTTCTGCTTTGATCATCTACAGACTTCAAAACACGCAAATAAACAAAAAGCCACCCCACCCTAGGGCTCATCACACACTTCCCTTTCTCAGCCTTCCTTCTGCAAACACCAACCAACAAACCTTTTTTTCCTGATTTACTGACCTCTCCTTCAGCATAACGCTTCTGTACAGGAGTTGCCAACAGCAGGAGTCTCCATGGGATTCTGCATCACCGCCATGTTCCAATATCTCTTTTCTACATATGCACTTTCTCTCTTTCCATAGATCCCAGATTCCCTCCTCCCATTCATTAATCTTTCTGCTGTCTCACAGCCTGTGCCACCGTAATCCACAGCCATTGCTGGTGGCAAGTCATGAGCAAGCTGCCTCCATCCTGGAGAAAAGGAGGCTGAGGGGAGACCTTATCGCCCTCTACAACTGCCTGAAAGGAGGTTGTAGTGAGGTGGGTGTTGGTCTCTTCTCCCAGGTAACTGGCGATAGGATGAGAGGAAATGGCCGCAAGTTGCGCCAGGGGAGGTTTAGGTTGGACGTTAGGAAAAATTTCTTCACAGAAAGGGTTGTCAAGCATTGGAACGGGCTGCCCAGGGAAGTGGTCGAGTCCCCATCCCTGGAGGTATTTAAAAGACGAGGTGCTTAGGGCCATGATTTAGTGGTGGGATGGCAGGGTTAGGCTAACGGTTGGACTTGATGATCTTAAAGGTCTTTTCCAACCTAAACAATTCTATGATTCTATGATCTGCTAGAAGCAGCCACTGAAAAATACAGCTGAATCCTTCCTCAGCGCCCACATTAGAGACAAACATCCTCGTAACCTTCAGGATGTTAAGTGTTATTTACAGAAGCACCTCAGTTAAACAGGCCCACGCATGGAGGGCTTTTGTGGTCTTCTGTTTGCTCTTAACATTAAGTCCCACCAGGCATATAGTCCATAGATATAGCTGTCTTCTGTGGCATGCTGACCTACAGGTTTCAGTGGCCCTTGCTTGCCCACACTACCAATGCCTCTGGACATTTAGGACCTGACCCCTACAAGTACCTGTGCAGCTGCCTGCCTACATCCCACCTCCACCTCAAAAATCTTCCCGCAGCTCCGGATGTAGACAAACCTAGATTCGTCCTGCCTTAATTAATGTAGCCACATAAGGCTACCTTAGGCTACTCACCATAAATGCCACTCACCATAAACACCTTTGTCATCACCAAGCAAGGCACAATTTGTAAGGAGTAATCATATTTTGCATAAGATATGCAATACATTTTGCGGGGAAAATCCAACGGTGTGAGACACACAAAGTCTTATCCGGGTCTAAAACAGAAGCAGAGGCTTGTATGCTCATGTTCTTTCCAAGTGCGTCATCTGTTCATCATAATACATCATACCTCCTTAAAAACTGTGCCTTGCCATCTTCTCATGGCCGTGAAACAACTAGTGCTACAGCCAGCAGACAAACACACACAGGATGGGCTTTTCCCCAGGGAAACCCAAGATCTCATCTCCGCTCTGGAGGTGCTGCTCTGGATTAAAATCACTGGAGATGTAAGGTTGTCACACTCCTAACTTTGGGACCGGCTAGAGGTACTTTCCTGCCAGTAGCCCTGGTGGCCTCCAACCACCTGGTCCGCTCCTGCGCAGCCATAGGTGTTCTGGGGGATGAATTGGGAAAACAACCCGAGTTAAGAATAAATCAGTAAAACCCAAGAAGTTAGGGCAGTTTCTTGACCCAATCCAGTCCGCTGACAGTGGAAGCGGTACGAGTGACGGAGGGACAGGCACACCGCAGGAGGTGGGCAGCAATGGGGACCACATAAGCCAGCACTGACACTCAGAGAAGGACAAATAAAACCACAGCTGGCAGCACCTCGGTTAGATTGACTGAGCCAAGACCTGCTTCCGTGCACTCGTTAGTGAGGAACAATCTCTATCCACTTCTCTACATAACTCAGCACTCTCAACGCGTACACGAGCCTCTGCTGTGTGCTTTTTCTCCCATACAGATGCTCCTTTCCACCCCCCCCAGCACAAATCTAACACCAACTTCAGGATAATCTAACATCAGCATGCTCCAGGGATAAAGGAGCTTTCATTCTGAAAACCTGAACAAGCCCAGCAAGACCAAATTATGATCAGCAGCCTTTAAAAATTACTGTGTATGAAAATTCCTATACAATGAAAATAAGTTATCCGGTAAATGTAATTTACTTAGGCTTATCACACAGTCTCTTGCATAAATATAACAAAGAGCATTCAAACCACCCTCCATGGAGTTCAGAAACATTTACAAGACATGAATGATGATTTCCAGTGTCTAACTCCACCAAGAAAACATTCCAGGTTGCAGTCCATCAGCTGTGAGTAAGGTACTAACGATCTGATTTTTAGGAGCATTAATTTGTTAATTCCAGCGGAAGTTGGGTTTTGTTCAACACCGGTGAAACTGGATCCAGGGATCCCAGTTCAGCGCCCCTTATCCAGCAAAACTCTCACAGATTCTCTCTAGTCCTCCAGCAACCAGGATTGGCTATTATACCAAGAAACGTAGAAACCCGGAATTATTATAAATATAATTTCATGGACATGCAGTAACTTTCAATAGGGTCTGAACTCTTCAGAGATATTAATTTAAAAGCCTGAACCAACAGTTTAGGATTTCCTCTAAGCTGCAGCTTTCTCAAGTCAATATTTGTAAATCATGTTTCACGTTTCCAAGGAAACCAAAGTGGGTAATACCTCTTGCAAACAGCCTCCTTGAATATACTTTTCACAGCTACAGGGCTCATAGAAGTTATTCTCGGTCTGACAAAGGAAAGAAGTTATACTTCCCTTACCTCTTCCAAAAAAACCCATCAGCCGGCATAAGCAGCTGAAGCAACGTACATAGCAAGCATCTACAGAAATCCCTGTGGACTTTGCCGTCTGAAGCACACGTATAATAACCCCTGTATTACTCAGCTTTTCTACATATTTTTCCCAAGGGTAGATCCAAAAGTGTCCAGGGTAAACAGCATTACATTCCTTTTGCAGATGCAAAAGTGAGGCATGTCTGAAATCACTTCCAAATTATCAACCAATACACCACCTATGGAGGTCTGAACATACCTCCTCACCAGCCTCTCTAAAAATGTATTAAGCATCTCATGGTAAAGTTCAAATGTTGAAGACAGACACCAAATCTAGGGATAGAGTAGCATGTTATAATAGAATGCTGCTGACTTCATTTTTTCCTACTAGTTTTCTTATTTGACAGATTTAAATCAATTGAAGGCATGACTAGCTTACCGCATCCTGCAGACATAAAATAAATGGAGATGAGCACAAAATATACTCAAGTAATTTTGCTGACAGGATCTTTGGAAAAAGCAAGATTATCAGCAAAGCAGCAGTGAAGAATGGAGGAGGAAAAAGTAAAGCCTGACATTAAGTGGAAATAACAAATCCATGAATTCCACTTTGATTAATGTGAAGACTTAAAACTTTAAAACAAAACGCCTGCAACAGTATTTTTGTGCTCTTGCACGCTGAAGACAGATCAAAGCAACAAAGAAATCCATTTTCCTGTCTGTTAGAAGCTCTGTACGATTTCTGTTCCCAAAAAGCCAGGTAATGTGCTTTTGAATTATATACTTAAAGAGCATTATGTGTCCAAACATCCTTGCTGGAAAACAAAGACACTGAAGTTTCACGAGAATAATCCAGACTAGAAAAATACACATCGCACTCTCACATCTGCTCGCAGCTACCTACAAGACGCCCTCGACAACTGTTTAATACACAAAACACATACCCAAAGTTCTTCAGGATGTTCCATTTTGTTCGCTCAGAGACGCTCAGCACTGGGTAAGACACAGATGCTCTTTGGTGGCTCAGGGTAACAACAGAAACACCAGCCCTTAGAGAAAGCACCCCAACCTCCTCTTGACATTAACAGGCACTGAGCTAAATCCATGGACTTTGGCTGTAGCAAAATCTACTGCATCCAGCATGGATGTGCAACCTACAAAGATCCACATTCAACACACAAAATAAACCTGCAGCTCCTCAATAAGCCTAGAGGGAGCAGCCAGGAGGCTCTTTTGACAGTGCAACAGAACATTGTTCAAACAAAAATGAACCCATTACAACAGAATCACTTTACACAACGTACCAGGCATCATCACATTAGCTACGTAAACTTCTGTGGCGAGCAGTGAAAACCAATCCAAGCCTTACAAAATGTCTCAAAGTTGTCTGCAGTACAAGAAATGTCATTCCAGAGCTGATGATTGAGATATTAGCAATGGACAAGATCTCCAGTGGAGAATAGCTAGTGCTGCAATAAGAGAAATCCATGTTGCATGGAAAGTATATTCAGCAGCAAATAGTTTTCAAAGATCTTAAGTCACCACTGAGCAACAACCGGCTTTCTTTTTGCCACCGTTTACTAACGAAACACACACACAGAGGTTTACTTTTCTTGGATCGTTTGTGTCCTCCCCCCACCCCTGAATTTAGTAGCAAACTGCCTTCATCCCAGAGAAGGGCAACTCACACAGAGTCCAACAGCACAACGGGGATACAGATGGGAAAGAGCAGAAACACTCTCCCAAGATCCTGGAGCCAGAATGAACACGAGGACACGTACCAAAGGCATCCAGGGTGCAAGGAGAGGAAGAGGCCCAAGGGACCTTCCTGCTAGACTGCAAGTGAAGTCGCAGCCACCTTGAACCACAGACGTCCCAGTTAGAGAAGAGCAGGACCCAAAAGGCAGCCAACAGCCTGACCTAAAGGGAAGCAGCAGAGTCGCTTTCCGCGTGGCAACTTGTGAGGTACCACCAGTTTTCCCAAAGGTAACGCAAGACACCAGCACCGAGACGGCACGTGGAGCTCCAGCTGTCTACTGCACCGACCCAGAAACCAAGGGGTTACTGCTTCACTGCAGTGTTTTCAGGAACCGCTGCAATAAATCTTTGGCAGAAATTCAGGGCTCCAGAGACCTGTAACATGCCATGTCATCTATAACATGAAAATATAAATTAAGGGATGGCTGTTTTTTACATTCAGGGTTCTGTGCAATGGAAACTAATTCTGCATTAAAAAAAAAAAAAACAACCTGAAAGTAAAAAAAGATAAAAAGTCTAATACACATCGCATGGGGAAAAAAAGAGCAACGTTACTGGTGAAGAACAACAAACATTCCACTTCAGTAAAAAATTACATCATTATAAGCCTTTGCAGAGAAAAGATTTTAAGCTAATCACTGCAAATGCTGGAGGCTCGCATTTCTTCTTTGCTGTGCAAAGAGCTGTACCGAGAAGACAAAGTTCAAAAGCTCCATGGAGAGCTGTTCACGAGCCTCACCACTGCTGGACTGTAAGGGGCTCTTTCTTAATACACTGGTGGTTCAAAAAGCACTTAAAAATCATGAATAGTAGTAAGCCAGAGGAAAGCACAAGCCCACTTCAAGCACCCCACTGGAAGCCTAAACCAAGACACCGCAGTCTTCTCTTCTGGAGAGTGAGTTTGTCAGGAGGAAGACTGGAGCAAATGCTGGGGCTGTAAGAAGTGACCGGAGGTCAACTGGGTTTTAGAAAGGTGATGTTTCTCCACAGACCAATTAGGTTTGCAGTAGCGGTGTGTGAGATGTGTGTAAAACTAACTTTACAATATATTTCACTTTCCTTTTTTACAACACAGATAAGTAAGCACTCATTTGGACTTCTCTCAAGAGTATGAGGAGATACTCTTTTGGCAGAGAGTCTCCATCACGTCTGGGTGCATTTTTAGAGGTCTTTACCTGGTTCACTTTCCTCTCGGGCAGCTGGAAGCTTTAATAAAACCTCTCCACCAACCAGCACTTTTCAGTTTTCCGACTCGCGGCACAGGGCTACACCACACAATGGTCCTTGTTCCCAACCCTGATCCTTCTCACAGGATCTGCACCAGTTACGTCAACTTGCAAAAAGAAAAGTGACACAGCCAACAGACTTCCTTTTCCCTCTTTGGCAAGGGGGAAGGGAATTACATTTCCAATTGTACTTTTTTTTTTTTTTTTGCTAACTCTGCATCCTACATAGCTTTGCCTGGCTCTATGAGAAATACAAGTGAAAATGGAGTTATCACACTGAACAAACCTATACAATGAAAAAGCTGGGGGCGGGTGTGTGTGTGTGTGTGTGTGTAATCTTGCTTTGACCTTTAGCTGCTATTTCAAGAAATTAGGGTGAAGGCAGAGAAAATAAAAAGGTGGAAAGGCTCATCCTTAAGTTTGATTTCCTTATAAAATAAGGATCATAGTTTTAAAGTCAGCATACATAGAATTAAGCTTTATTTACATAATTATATCTACTTGAGAAGACTGAGGAAACAGAGCAGTATACACCCAAGCATGGAAGGAAGTCTCCAAAATGGGTGAAATAATTACAGGGAAAAGCTCCAGTTTGTTCAAGTACCAGTAGGACTTCAATGATAAGATCACTGCGAAAGAGCACAACTTCCCCAACTTGAGCAGAGCTCAGCAAAATCACCTGGTATTCCTACACTTTTAAAACCGGTATGATTAATGAACAGCAGTTACAGGGGCTGTGGGGGAAATGAAGTATCCAAATGACAGCATTATTAAGTTTGAAACGATCCTAAAAGAACACAGGAAGAAAAACCAGAGCGAGCAAGAGACAGAAAGGCCTGAGCAGTACAGCACAAAGTAAGGACGCCAAACACAGAGCCTGGCCAATCCTGCTCACCCCTAGCCAACAAGCACCCTACTTCATACTTTAGCTATAATAAGCTGGATAGACATGTCCGAAAAGGCACCTGAGAAATGGGGTGTCAGTGTCATCAGCTGAGAATAAGTGAAATATTTGAAAAATTTATTTTCACAGGCAGCTTCTCAAAATGAGAATAGATGGCTACTCCTATCTTTTGTCAGTGTTTAATACTCCTAGAAGAACCAGGCTGACCAACGGTGCTCCAAAACCTGTCTGGGAAAGAAATGGCTTTTTTCCGTAACATTATTATATGTTCTAGTGAAAAATTCTGACTCTTACTTAAATTATTCAAAAAAATTACATTTGAAATTATGAAACCGATTTACATTCCTTCTTTCATCAGTGCTCAAGCAGTACTCATTTGCTGTTGAAGCTTCAAAGAAGCTACTAACCTGATAAAAATCACAGATCAAACAAAACTCTAGTAAACTAATCAATAAGCAGGTGCGCAATAAAAGATCATCTTTCTCACAGCTTATTCAACCACCACAGACCAGTAACTAGCTCATTCAGAAGCTGAAAAATCTACCAGGAGTAAAGCAAACTAGGTAAATGTTGTTTTCGCTTCCAGTCTTTTAATATAAACAGTATGCTGAAGGGCGATACCTACTAGTTCTAAAACTCTCAAGGATACTTCAAACAGAAACTACAAGTTTATCTTAATAACCAAGTATTATTTTTCCTTTTTTTTCTACTGAAGTTAGTTTTAAACACAAATACTTTTTAATAAGATTTTTTAAGTAACGTGGCACATTAAATCAAAATATTAATAATTTCAATGATGTTTTCTACAGTTTACGAGTTCCAATTTCTAACTATAGCCGACAGTCAACAGTAAAATTAAACTATCTAGTAAATAATGAACACATCATCAGACATATTGTAATACTAAACATGCAAAAATTAAAACTCAGTAAATGAACATCCACAACTTTTTTAAATATACAGGTATGCATACAATGCATTCTCTCAGCTAAAAATTTGAGGATACTCTGCATACAGACAATTTTGTTGGCTGCATATCGGCATGCTAAATGTCACTTACCCGACAGATGTCACTGGGAATGGAAAAATCAGTAACAAGTAGAGAAACCAAACAAGTCCTAAACTGATTGTTTAAATCAAGTTTTCCTGCCCATTACTTTAAAGTCAAAATGATTTAAATCAATTCACCCTCTTCAACAGCCGCAAATTAAAACACTGTTCAATTATGCAAACTCTGAAAATGAAGATGGAGAAGGAATTGACAGGAGACTGGTTGACCACTCACTTAAGAGACAGAAGTACAACAAGGTTAAGTGGCTGGAAGCCAAATATGTGGATAAATTCAGAGTACAAATAATGCATAGAGATTAATTACTACCACTGGAACAGCTTACCAAAGACGACAGTTGATTCCCCATCGCATGAAGCTTTTTATGCTACAGCCGTGTATTCACAAAATGTTCCAGCTCCAAGAGACCAAGGGTGCTTCATGCAGGCCAAGGTGATACTCTACTGTTGGCTTTATCTAAATTGAAACAGATGATCATAAGGGTCTTTTCTGATCTTCAAATCAATCAATCTACAATTTGATCCCATGTCGAGTTCTCCCATTTCTTCTCACTTCACTAAGATCTGCCCCCAGCAAGTATAACTTCATTTGACTTTACAGTATGTTCCTCCTGCTATCTGCTTAAATGCCAACATGTCCACCACCAACTAAAGACTTTGAACAGCATCAGCCATCATCTGAAACCATCCTTCGGGATGGCACTGAACTCAAAAGGCAGCTTCACTCTTCAATTCAGACCTCCTCAAACACACACTTTTCAAAGCCTTTTCACTAAGTCGTTGCAGACAAACTGTATTTTACACGCTACTCTATGGGGGATACCTAACATGTTCTTTAGCCTATGACACAGGCAATCAAATCCCCCTCTCAACACGGGTCTTCGTGTTTAGGCAGAAGATTGCTGTACAGAGACCCAGGAAAGCCTGCATCAGGCACCAAGAGCAAGGATAAGAGTCTTAAAGCAAAACAGCCTAGAAGCACTCCTAAACCACTGAACTGAGAGCTCAGTTTCAAGCTGGACGCCTCCTAACTAGACATACAGCACTAGACAGGTCTCCAAAAACAGGGTTGGCATTACAAACTGGGAGGACGAATTGAATTTGGCACCCGTGACTAAATTCGAACTTGTTCATCCAGGCAGAAATCCTTAAAAACTTTTTGCAACTTACACATCGATTACACGCGGCTTCGTTTCTTCGACTGCACGTGCAGCCCTGTCAGGACACTTCCAGGACACAATTCCTGTACCTGACCTGTTGCAAATCCTCAAGCTTCGTAACAGCTGCGGTCTAGTCATTCGACTTTTAAACTGAAAACACTATAATGTCTGACGGACGCCGATGGGAATTACTGTTTCAGATCATATCAAATGATTGCCGCGGCATGCGTCTCAGTTCTGCTCCCTCCTATAAAAATTACTTTTACAGATTCTTTGATATGGGTAAAAATTTTCAGGGTTGCTGAATTAGTTTTGACGTTGTATAACACAAGGAGGACATTTCCACTGACTGTTTTCGTATTTCTACTATTTAATCTATGTGAAAAGATGACTTTTTGTGCTACCTTCATATTTCTATTTACGGCACCACAGGTAATATCCAGGGAGGCAGCCTGGGCACAGGACTGACCCTGGCTCGCTCTGGGTTTGCTGAGGGACACTCCAGCACCCATGGGATAATGCAGGGGAGCATCCTCATGCCACCTGCCCCGCTCTCTGGCCAGGCAGAAGCCTCCTAGGAAAGCCACGCTCTGGGGAAGGCAGCCCTGCTCAGGGCTCAGTCGTTCAGGGTGCTGAACAACTGAGAACACATCCCTTACACCAAGAAAAGTAGCAATTTTAAGCATATTTATATATGCTATAAATAGCAGCAAGGGCAACTGGCTTCTTCAGTCAGATGGGTGGAAAGCACAACAGTACAAATAGAAAAGTTTTTAAGAAAGGCATGGGGCGGGGGGGTAGTTAAAGTTGCTACACCTTTCATAAAATGAAGGCGGCTTTAAAATAATCTGTGATCCAGAAAATCTGTCTGGGAATAAAAATCAAAGCAGCCTTCTTTTTAATGACAAGACGCTGTTCCACTCAGGCCGTCAGCAGAAGGGTGGTCAGAAAACAGCATTCCTCCCTCCCCAAGGAGGGGCAGGGCAGCGCTGCTGGCCAGAAGCAGAAGGCATCGCCACAGCCTGAACACACAGCCCCGGGAACACGATACATCAACTGCGGTCAGAATGCATCACAAGAAACTTTCTCCTTTTATTTGTAATGCCTCTTCCCCCCCCGCCCCCCTTTTTCTTCACCTCCCCTCCTCCCTCTCTTCCCCCCTCCCCCTTTGTCTTTTACTGAGAAGAGGAAAAAAGACACATCAAGTGTCAAGTTCAAGAAAGATGAGGAACTCCTAGAGAGAGTCCAGAGGAGGGCTAGAAAGGTGATGAGGGGACTGGAGCATCTCTCCTATGAGGAAAGGCTGAGAGGAGTGGCTTGTTTAGCCTGAAGAAGAGAAGACTGAGATGGGACCTCATCAACACGTACAAATATCTTAAGGGTGAATGTCATGAGGATGGAGCCAGACTCTTCTCAGTGGTGCCCAGCAACAGGACAATGGGCAATGGGCACAAACTGAAGCATAAGAGGTTTCAGTTGAATATGAGAAAGAACTTCTTTCCTTTGAGGGTGACAGAGCACTGGAACAGGCTGCCCAGGGGGGTTGTAGAGTCTCCTTCTCTGGAGATATTCAAAACCCGTCTGGACGATGTTCTGTGCAACCTGCTCTAGGTGACCCTGTTTTAGCAGGAGGGCCGGACTAGATGAACTCCGGAGGTCCCTTCCAACCCTTGCCATTCTATGTAATGAAAGCCACGCATATGTAGAACTTGAATAATATTTGGGAGGGATCTGAAAGTCCAAGCATTTTTCATTTCTACTGATGGGCTTCAGGCAATGCCCACGAGAGAACTTGGGTACCAAACCGCTCAGGTCCCAGTGCTGTCCCTACTTGAAGGAAGCCACAGCCTAGCCAGGGATGCCTGCTCTCAAAACGGACAGAGTAGGTTAAGCACCAAATAACAAAAGCCAAGAGAAGAGCCCACAGAAACTACCATTCCTTCTTCACCACCATCAAATCCTGCTTCTCCAAGGATTTAAGCAGAGCAGGTCTCCTCTCACCTATCCTTAAGCAAGTACCATCCACGCATCTAAGTGTGAGCTAAATATCAGAGATCTCCTCTACCGTCAGCCAATGGAGAAGTTTTCTGGTGGCCTTTTGACCGTGAGAAAGACCCCGGTGTCGTGATTTTAGTACGTACCTCTGAGGCGAGGATGAGCTAGGCTCCTCTTTTTAGAAAAAGGACTGTATTTTATTCAATTTATCTGCCAGAACTGACTTAGGCGAGCGTCTGTGATTGCTATGCGTAGACTCAAGCCTCCCATCCCTGCTTAGTCCACACGCTTCCTCAGCATTGCAATGAAAAAGAAATTTCTTCCTAAATCCAGCAACACGTGAAACCTAAAGGAGAGCACATCTCCAGCAAGCACAAAATAAATCCATCTTGGATACTGGTGGGATGCAAAGAAGAAAAAGTGTACAAAATCTCATAGTATTTTTCAATTTGTGCTATGTTTATATTTAATTGTTCAACACAACTATTGTAAACTTTATCCCAAGATTGTCATGACCGAAAATTACAAGTCTATCACCTTCTCAAAACAGAAGGTACATACTTATTGATATATACTCTTTAGACAAATTTCAGACATTTTAGCAAAATGTTGACTTTGCTGAATATAGATCTGGAAAATGAAAGTGGCAATGCTTTCTGAAATAGCAGCCTCCAAATCTGCCTGCTAACTAGACTGAGCTTGCATGGTCTCCCTTTCGAAAGGGCAAAAATAACCCACTTTTGCTCATTTTTTTCCTTTCAAAACTCTGTAGGGCATTGCCTATACAAAATTTTTCCTTGGTTAGACAGAGCCAGTGAAAAATTAAGTCACCTTGTAACTCTTACAGATTTATAGAAACTAAAAAGGAATGCTTTTCCCCACCTCTTTTTTTTTTTTTTTTTAAGCAAAATCTTTTCATTTCCCACTTAACCCAAATTTTCTTGCAACTGAAAGATTCTCTGAAAAAGGAACTGGAAGAGCTCCAACTACTGTCCAACACTTAAAAAGATTTTAAAGTGTCATCAATCACAGCTCTTTACATGCTCTTCTAAAGCGCTGCCAACCCATGCTTGAAGACTAACTCAAAACTTTTTTACGCCAGCATCGCACACTCAAAATAAAGAGATATAAAAAAAAAATTTCTACATTATTCTGATTTTAAGTCAAGTCCTGCTCAGATTCATGTCAGATGTTAGCCCAGAATACAGCCGTTATCTTTCTTTTTTCCTAGGAAGAACTGGCAACAGATGTAATTAATCCTAAATATCCCAGTGGCTACCTCAGATGACAGCATGTTATCACATCTGCTGTAAGAGGTGTCCTCAATTTTTAGCAGACCATCTGAAAATGCTGGTCCCATGGAAAAAAAGGAGTAGCAACCACAGTAAATAACAACAATCACAGTTATTCTTTGAAATTCATGTTACAGATTTCTAGTGTTGCATGTTCCATCTAACAAATTTCAGTAATTTCAGCTGAAATTCTCAGTGACTGTTTCTGCAAAGTTTGATTTGAAAGTTTTTGAGGACACACCTGTCACTTCTGACAATTTTGGTAGTGGGGAAAAAAGAAAGCTAAAAAATAATTCAGAATATTTTGCTTGGAATGATTCTCCCTCAGGGACCCACAGAGAAAGACAAAAACTGCTGGGGTTAGATAGTTGCCTTTCCCCATGCCAATGCCAGTCTGTCAAGACTCGAACAAAATATCTGAGAATTACGGTTCGCCCACGCTCAGGAAGGCTTCCAGAGCTTGCTGGTAGCATCTCCGACTCCACTAACAGACCTGAACTTATTTCCAGCCAGCCTGAGCTATCTGCACATCACCTGCACCGACCCAACCAGCCAGCATCGCTGTGCTTCCCGCACTGCCATCAGGGACCTGTAAGGATCCAGAAGAAGAGATGCAACACCACCACCAGCAAAGCCCTTCTTGGCCAAGGCAGAGAAAAATAAACTATTTAGGTAGCCAGTGGGAGGATCAGCGTTAGCATGCACAACCTCGTGCTCTTCGCAGCTCTGACCGCTGGACAATGCCCCACACTAATTAGGGTCACTGCTCACCACCTTACACAGAGGGTAACGAAGTGGTTGTCCTAGGTGACATCTGACAAAACAGAGACCAGAACTCAGGTCTCCTGACATGATACATCATCTGATTAATTATCCCCTTTGCGGCGCTGATGTCCAAGGTCATGCATTTGATTGTTCTACATTTAAACGACGAGAACACACTCGCCCCACATCCAGGAACAAAGCTTGGGATTTTTGAGTCCCATCATTACTCTGCTGTGTAGCAAATACCATGCCAGCCATTACCAAAGAGCGTGCTTCATTCCCGTCCTGGAGGCTGGTTCACAGAGAGGACAAAAGCTTGCTACTGCTAACCAGACATTCCTTAACTCAAGTGGTGCTGGTCTGCACTGCAACGCCAAAGCCTGTCAACGCCAGCGCTACCAGCACCCCACAAAGGATTGCATTCAGAAGGTAAGAAACGCCAGTGTGCAATGGTCTTGGCAAACTTTATTCAGTATCACTGAGCATACTTTTAGCATTTACTTTAAAGAATATCCTTTAATCATGGGATCTCCCTTGACCCTAACACATAAAATTTTAGTTCTGATATACCTTAGCTTTTGCATCCTTGTGACTTTACTGAACTTTAAAAAAAAAAAAAATTAAAAAAAAAAAAAGGAATAATCAGCAAGCCAACACCTAGACAAGTCCTACCCTTGTACCTGCAGCTGAAGGGGTTCCTCTGACACCGGAGCTGATGTGCACAGATGTGGGGTGCAGGAAGAAACATAGTCAGTATGAAGTACACAGTCCCTGAATATAGTTCCCATGACTTTATGTATTCACTCCCAAGTTTTACCATATATTTCAGTTGAGAAACACTGGGATGGTTCACGCCACCATCCCTTCCCAAAAATGCAGGAAATGACAGAAATAGTTACAGGACCAAGGCACACCATAATTTAAAGTTGTCTTCTCCAAATCAGAACACATCATTCTGCAGTAGACGTAAATGCAAAAAAATATTTGTGTATCACAATTTGATTTCGGTTTAGACCGAAGTCTAGACCATGCTTTCTGATTAATACCACAAGATTTTACACTGAACTCAAGGAAAGTCCACACAAGCTCCGTGTTACATACAGTGCAGATATACTGACTTTCTGGCAAAGCCATGTTTGTTTTTCCTCTTCCTTCTGTCTCTCAGTATTAAAGAACTCTCTGCTGCCAAAAGGTAAATAAAACTGATTAACGAACATTCTACCGTTTTTATATTATAGTTATTGCTTGGGAGAAAACATGAGAGCACAGATTCAGAATAAACTTCAAACCTACCAGTAATACCAAACTTTGCACAAGTATGAGAAAGTTCACAGATTTTAGGGCACCACGTCTAAGCAGACCTTCTGCACAGGAAAGAGCTTCCAAACGCAAACACAGCGCCACTAGCACAGTTGCTGGTTTCTTTTTAATATATATAAACCAAAAGAGACCGCACAACTATCCTCACATTGATCCAGTTTTACCCACTTTTGCAACAGTGCCACACACATATATTAGGTCTAGTCAGCACTCCCGTCAAGTTTGTCAACATAGCTCTATGCGTAGCTATAAACTAAAACAAATATTTTGATACTGAATCCTCAAATATAATCCTTGTTGCTCTTTTTTTCTTTCCATTTAGTACTGACTTTAAAAAAAAAAAAAAAATTCAGTCAAAGCAAGAGGACTGTCTAAAGTTCAGTTGTTGAGCACAGGGTAAGGTTACACAGAGCTTTTTCCACCAAAGAACAATGTTTAAAGTATCCTTAGCACTACAGTGCAGAAAACATTTCTCTTTTCTAGCGTAAGCATGCATTTAATCTGAAAAAAATAATTTCTTTTTCACTGCATAGGAACCATAACCATTCCATGCTTTCACATTTGCACTTCCAAGACTTAAATGCAGTCTTACAGATGCAGCACCGCACACCTTGCACACAAGGAAAGGAAAAGCCACAACCTGACCGGTCAATACTTTTCTTTACATCTCACTTTGAAACAGCATGCTCATTATATGTTTTCCTCTTAGCTGGGGAAAGCAAGCATGCTTGCCTTCACGGCTCCTCCTCTTTCAAAGACGCACAGCTGCAGCTGTAGTAAACAACCACTAGTCAGGAGCGGAGAAGGTCAAAGTCTCGGTGCTGCATCCATTTCAGCTTCTCTGAAAATGAAATTTCCATTTCAAGAAATTAATTTTTTGTTTCATTTTGTAGTTATGTCAAGGCAAACCACAATCATCCTCCAACAAAATGAATCAAGATACAACAAAAGCCACAAGCAAAACACTTCAGTAAAAATAAGTATTCCCCCAGCTTTATTAGTATATGAGCATCTCGTATACAAACGCCTCGTTCAGTCTTGCATTTTACTTGATTTGAACAAAGACTTGCTCAAAACCAAGTCACACCAAACCTGGTCAAAACCAAGCCTGTGTACTGACAAGACCTGTAACCTGATGCAAACAACACTTACTGAAGGAACCATCAAGGAGGTTGGCCATCCCGCAAAGCAGTGCCAGCGGCCGTGCAAGGCTCGCAGAGGTGATCCAGGCTACAGCACTACAACTTTGGGAAGGCCAGCGTAAGCGGGCATCGTCCACCCAGCAATGAGAGAAGGTACAGGGCTTCCCTTTATTTTATAAACTACCCCAAATCCAAGCAACTGGATGCCCTTCTAGCACCGAAACCTGCACCACAGGTGGCAGACCTTCTGCAACCCCACAGTGGGGCAGAGCGCTCCCCAAGCACCTGGGAGGGGCACTGCCCATTTTCCTCAAAAATGTGGCCTGTGTTTTTATTTAATGATGGTGGGTACCGTCATGCACCACCATGGCCTGGGTGAAGAGGAAGACAGTCACTACCACGGGACTTTGCAGCCCAAGCCCTTCGCTGACCCCACTCTACCATCTCCTGGGGAAAGAAGAGGAGCTGGTTCAGCCCCAATGCATGTTCAGGTCCGGCTCATCCTGACAGAAACAGAGGACTCTGCAACTAGCCCATCCTGGAATCTTAAAAGTTTATTTTAAAAAGTCGTTACACGCAGCCTTCATGAGCTCTCAGGGGCCTTTCCAGCAAAGGTTTTTCTACAAGAAAGCACAGGAAGGCCTGGAGATACTACCACTAAGTATTGCTGGGGGGGGTGAAAAAAAATAATTAAAAAAACCTCATTTCCCATCCCCCCTTCTTTACACGCCCGATACTGCCTCACTATCTGAAGCAGAAACCAAACAGTATCTCCCACAACCTAAACTCCTTCCTGGCCCCTCCAGCACATGTGCAATCACTCGTCAAATGCCCCATGGCGTATCTCCTCCTTTAAAAGCCTCTGTTTCCCCACAGCTGGGGGAAGAAAACACGATTTTTCCCAGCCCTCTTTAAATGCTCTTGGCTACTGCATGAACCGGGGGGGGGGGGGGGGAACCAAACCACCAAACAAAACAAAACAAAACAAACCACACACCAAAAAGGCCACCTTGCAAAGCTGTCAGTTACCTAAGGAAAAGGTTTGCCTAAAGAAAGGTGCTCCCCAGACTGCCCCCCCGCCCCCAGCTCTAGGCACAGGAAAAGAAAAGGGGGGGGGGGGGGAATAATAAAAAAAGGGGGGAAAGGAGGAAAATACCATCACTGTTGCTCTGGACACAGCAGGGGTGAGCGGGTGTGGGTGCTGGCCTGGGGAGGGGTGCGCATGGGTGCTGCTCCCCGGCCGCCGAGGGGGTGATGTCATCCCGCCAGGCTCCCGCCCGGGCACCCGCTGCCGGCAGCTCTGACCGGCTGCCAAACCCTCAAGCAGCTCGGGGAAAAGGCGAAAAGGTGAAAAGGGGGGGGGGGAGGGGAAATAAAACATTTTAACCACCCACCCCCCCCCCCCCCCGGTTAAAAAATAAATAAATAAAATTTTAAAAAATCTACATGCAATGTATCCTTCACGATGGGTGGTCGGTTTGTTGACGATAGGTGACAGCGGTTTCAAGTTGATTACGTCCCATTAGATATTCTCCCTCCCCCAGTACGAATAATATATAAAAAGAAGGGGGGGGGGGGGAAAGAAAAAAAAAAAAAGAACCACCCCCAAAAAAAAAAAACCCCAGGCAGACTCAGTTAACGCAGCCTTACGTCATTAATAAAATGCTCCTATCGCCCCATCTGTGACCTATTCGGCGCAGTTACTAATCCCGCGCTAAGACCACTTTGCCGTTCCTGTGCATTTCAGAGTTGGAGACCAACCAGAAAGCAGAAAATGGAGCCCATATGCCAGCGCTATATAAAGCGGCAAAGTTGCCGCAAATATCTACCTGCCGTGGCGAGACCAAAAAATATAAAAAAAAAAAAAAAAAAAAAAAAAAAAAGGAAAAAAAAGGGGGGGCGGGGGGGAGAACCCACCATTTATTCCTGATAATTAAAAAAAAAAAAAATGAATTGGTTTTTACTTACGCAGGGGGAGGGGGGCTGCCAAAAGCTAGCAGGATTTTTACAAGCTCGATATAAACCCCGACACAAGTGAACTTCTCTCCAGTGCCTCCTACCAAAACTGCTCGTACCTGCTCCCCCAGCGCGTTAAAAAGGGGCTCTTTTCCACGGAAGCCCGTTTGCAGGAGCCAAGATCCGGAAAAAAAAAAAAAAAACCAAACCCCACCAAACCCCAAAGCCTCGCTGTCTGGAGTGGAGCATCGCATCCCTGCAAACCTGGAGGGGAGGGGGGGGGAAATATTAAAAATAACCCATCTGGTTGCTCCTATCCGCTTCCCCCCAAAATCCCGCACCACCCGTGAGGGTGGTGCGGGATTTTGGGGGGAGGCGGATAGGAGCCCAAATTTGATCCCAATGTATTTACCCATTCGGTGGGCTTCACGGGGGTGACGCCGACGCCACGGGGCACGCATCTCCCGCAGCCCCTCTGGCCACGGGCTTTTAACGTAAATAACCAGCGGTTTGCTCCCCAAGCAATGCCGGCCGACTTCTGGAAGAGCAAGTATTTATTTTATAGGAGATCATTATTTTTGTAGAAGGCAATATAGAAGGTTATATATGATTTTTATCCTTTTTCCCCCGGCACAGAGCGTTACACTCCCGATTTTTCCCACATACACATACAGAGCGTTACACTCTGATTTCTTTTTTTTTCTTTTTAATATTTATTTTTATGTTGCGTTGTTTGGGTATTTTTTTACCCACACACCCCCCCCTCCCCCCAAAAAGGCACAGGGGCACCGCGGGCTGCCAGCACAAAGGGCTGGGCGCTCCCAGCTCGCTGCTCATCGCTTATCCCTTTTTTTTTTTTATTTATTTTTTCCCCCGCTTTTTTCACCACCACCCCCCCCCCACCCCCCAAAACCTCAGCGGGAAAGTTGAGGGAAAACTTCGGGCCGGCGGCGGGGGCGGCCCCCAGCACCCTGCACCCACACACAGGGACGGTCCCCGCCCTCCCCCCCCCTCCCTCTCCCGTACCGCTGCCGCCGGGGCCCGGGAGGGATGGAGGGAGAGGAGGGAGGGAGGGGGGGGGGGGAGGGAGGGCCGTTAACCCCCGGTTCGCCCCGGCGGCGCTGGGGGAAGGCGGGCAAAGGGGGGGTGGGGGGGTTGCGCTTTTCTTTCAAATTATTTAACTTTAGTATAGGAGAGGTTATTATTTTTAAAAAAAAAAAAAAAAAAAAAAAAAAAAAAGGAAAGCCGAGTGGGACGGCAGCAGCAGCAAATATCTACGTTAGCCGTTTATTCTGTAAGAAAGGGAATCACCACAGACCTGAGCAGAAGCGGCAGAGCAGGAGAAACTGTTTCCTTCCCCTGACACGGGCTCCCCGCTCTCTCTCCCCCTCTCTGTCTGTCTGTCTGTCCGCCCCGCTCTCCCCGGGCAGTGTCACACACCACGCGCGGCACCGGCGGAGGCAGCCGGCGGCCGGGCACGCCGCCGTCCCCGGGAAATGAATGGGGGACAGCCCGGGGCACCGCGGCCTCGCCGCCGACTTACCCGCGTCACATGATGAGCCGGGGGCAGGGTGGGCCGGGGGGGGGGGGGAGGCTCCCGGCGCCGCCTCGCCTCGCCTCTCGCCTCGCCTCACGCAGGGGCCGCCGCCGCCGCCGCGACACCCCACCGGCCGCTCAGACAAAAGGCCCCGGTCCGGACCGCCGTCCCCCTCCCCAGCTCCCGGCCCCTGCTCCGGCCACGGCGGGCGCCGGGGCGCGCGGTGGGGGCGCCCCGGGGGGGGGCCGGCCCCGGGGGGGGGGAGGGCGGGGCGGGCAGGGGGGGCGCCGGGGGGAGGGAGGCTGGGCGGGGCGCGGGGCGCTGAGGGGAGCCCCTGGGGGCGGCGCTGAGGGGGTCCGGGAGAGGGGGTACGGGACGTGGCGGCCGCGGCACTGAGGGGCGTCCCGGGGGGGCGGGGGGGCGGCGCGCTGGACCCGGGGAGCTGGGGGAGCCGCGGGGCGGGGGAGGACGCGGCGGGGGTGGAGCGGGGCGCCCGGGGAGGGGGGGGCGGCGGGCGGTCCGAGCCCGCCGGGCCGGGCCGGGCCGGGGGGCTGAGGCGCGGAGCAGGCGGCGCCGTCCCAGGGCCGGGCCGGCCGCCGGCGGGGCGCGGGGGCCGGGCGGCGGGGGGGCGGCCGCTTCCCCGCCTGTCTCGGCGGGCCGGGCCGGGCCCTGGCAGTTACCTGGCGGGCTCGGAGGGGCTGACCGCTGCAAACCTTCCGCCTCTTTTTTTTTTTTTTTTTTTTTTTTTTTGGTTTTTATTTGTTTGGTTTGGTTTTGTTTTGTTTTTTCCCCCTGGCGTAGGCACGCTGCAGGCCGTGAGAAGTGAGCGAGGTGGCTTTTGTGCACGGAGGTCAGCGGGGGAGCCTGAGTCGCGCCGCTGCGAGCTGAGAACTTCCTTTATGGGAAGATTTTTCACACGTAAGGGCTGCAGACGCTGAGCTATCAAAGGCTTTAATGGCCAGATACAGAGAAGCAGATTCCAAAACCTTAAAGTTTGTTGAAAACACAAACTCTTCTTTCGTTACATGGGTGTTTTAAAAGAAGAACTTTAAAAAACCTTAGGAAGTGAAAATACAAATCTGAGAGTCGGCGTTAAACTTTAAGCAGATCTCTGTTTCTTTTCATAAGCATTCTTACACATACATGTTTACACAGCAAAATATTTTGGTGGGAAGATGCTGGCCTGTGCTTGACCAGTGTCAAAGCTCTTAAGCTGGCCTAACAGGTTACTTAGGGATACCCTGGACTCGCAGAGCCTTTCGTTAACGTAAAGCCGACGTGGCTGTTTTCTGCCTTCTGCCCTATGGTTCGCATCGTGCGAAGTAAGCACGGTGTGGCCAGCATGCAGGTGAGCTGTTCCTGAGCAATGTTCGGGGAGGAGGGGTATTGAGTTTAAGGAAGCTTCATAGCCTTGTGAATAGTCAGGGTGCAGTGCTGGATGCTGGCAAAAGCCCTGGTCAGAGCAGGTAGAAAAGGGCAAGTCCTTTTGAGTCCCGTCCCCCCCCAAGTCCTCCTCAAACTCAAGTTCAGCTCAACAGTTCCGGAGGATCCCACTTGTAATAATAATTTGGTAAATGAGATGCAAAAAGAGGGATGCCATCTCTAGTAGGTTGGCCCATCGTGCGAGCGAGTGTGTTTGTAAAAGCCTGTATAGCTTGCGTGTTTACACAGAAAGCCAGGCTGAGCTCAGGTAAATAATTACTGCTAAAATGCTATTACTTTCAGTAAATGCAAACTAATGTTTGCTGCTCTAGACAGTATTTACTGAGGAAGCCAGAAGAACCAGAACCAATGTTTGTTCCCTTGGAGGATTTCATGCCAACTGCCTGAAACACATCTATGCATCGCTTCGTGCGTTCTCCCTGTGACGGGTCCTCTGCCGCCTTTTGGCATAAACGGTTTAGGTAACACAACCCCCTCACTATTTGTCCCTGCATCTTACCTCTGTTTCCACAAGGTTAAAAAAAACCAAAAGAAAAAGCAGACTAGCAAATAATAAATGTTAAAACGGATATAAACAGAAGTCTACCTCGCCGTCTACGTAAATATATGTCTCTGCAAGCTATAACGGGGATTAGGCATGATTTGCTATGATGATTTTGCCTCTAGTGTAACCGTTCCCTTTGGAGAAAAGTGAGCAGCATAGAGTTAAAACACAGTCTAATGACCCAACCAATGGATTTCCTTATATTATTACTTTAGATACAGAACCAGTTCCAGCAACCAGTTACATATACGGTGCATTAGATTTCAGAAGATTTTACCCAAGTCAAAAGTTAACGTCGTAACACTTGTTTTAAAAGATAAAATATGCAATCCCATAGGAAGCAGGCTACTATAGAACACGGCTGGAAACATCGCCTGGAGAGATGCGCAGCTTATGTTCAGATTTATCAATAAAAAACACGAGCATTAACGTTCATCCTTCTTAACCACTTGGAACAGGGAGCAGCGATTTCCCAGCCCTGCGTGTTCTGCAGAGAAAAACTGGTTTCTACCTACTGAGGTTAAAGGATTAATGAATACTTGGCACATGAAAAATGAATAGTGATAGCGGGAAGAAGATTGCACGTAGACAGTGTGATAAGGTGCGTAACAGAGAAACACGGTGTTACACGCGTTGCCGTGCCTTGGGAAGCAGGCGAAGCTCATTTCCATTGCATTTCAGATAAAAATATTTAAAAACATCAATATTTATTGTGTCATACTTAGAAATATTTTATTCATTTATCTAATATATCTAAGGAAATCATCTAGAAGAGGGGTTGGCTGACTGGCACTCGGTGATAAAATTTGTTCTCGGTGAGCTTCATTATGTGCAATGCTGGCTGTTTACATGGTCTGTTGCCTGCTGCTAAGAACTATTACCCGTATGCATGAATTTGCAGGGCAGTATCTAAAGCAAAAAATGTGTAGCTACATTCGCAGGAGAAACGTATTACATGATTATATATCAATAGATTGATACAGAATTAGGGATATTACACATTAGTATTTGATATATATCATGGATTTATAGAGAAATGTGGTTCTCAATCACATGCTTTTATGGAAAACCTGTCCTACTAAATCACCGTCTTGGCTCACTCCATATACCTGACCCCTCTGTTTCCGTTCTCCTCCGGCTTAACAAAGCTGAGCATACATAGTCGATTTGAAAATGTTCTGGCTTAGATTTTAAGACAGAAATACTTCCAAAATGTTTGGTATCTCTAAAGATTTAGAAAGTTCTCTTTCTTTCTTCATTTTTGTCTTGAAAGAAGGAATGTTAATCACATTTCCTGTTAATCAATGGGACTTTTCAGCACACCATTTTTTCCAGAAACAAGAGTCTGAAATTTTGAAACGGGAACCTTAACAGTGTATTGCCATATACAATTATAAAAATAGAAAAAAAAAAAACCCAACTTTTGGAAGCCGGAAAAACAAATCAGCCTGTGGAACAGTTTTGGTTACTTACTTTTTCATAAGCTCGACAAGTGTGTTTACAAGTAAGTATTTTAGACCTTTTCCGTAATCAGTCTCCCCTCCTGCCATACTGCCTACAAAGCAGTACTACTAATTCACTTTTATCGAGCCCCATCGCTTACAATCCCAGATGGCTCTTTCCAGTCTTCATGTAGCTGTCCTTCCCCTAATGGAGTTTCCTAAAACTTACCAAAAAGAAGGTCCTGTAAAGTCACCCCATAATGCTCCTCAGCCTCTCACCTCTCCTGTATTTGTCGTCCACTGGTACAGAATTTTCTTCACCGTTTTTCCCCAATGTCCGTTGTCGTATTTGCATTTTGTCTTAGATCTTAATCCAGCAAATATGCAAATAAGTAACACTCTTGAAAGTAATTTGGCGCCTTCTGCCTTTAACTTAAGCATGTTTTAAGTCTTGGTTGGTTTTTTTTTTAATGTAACCATAATGAATCAATCATTTTTCAAAATGGGGAATGGCATCACCAGCAGAGAGCACACTGGAACCTCAGAACAAAAGAAAACAGAAAATCAATAGCATATTTTAACAATGCAAGCCTGAAACAAATAAAGATACATCTGAAATAAATCAGTAATGTGCTGAATATTGAGAGATTTTGTCATTTAAATTAACACCAGTTATTAAAAAAAATCACTCTTATCTATTGTTTATTCCGTTTCAGCTTGTATTCCATTTTATAACTCAAGTAAACAAACAAACAAAAAAAATCAACCTTACTATCCAAAACAAAAACTAAATGCATTTTTATTTGGGATGCATGGTTAAACAAAAGCTTTAACAAATTACATGATCTATTTTTAGAAGACAGATTGTGTTCATTTGCTGAACTTAGGGAAACCTTTGGGTTGACAGATAATCAACTCAGATACCTGCAGTTGAGGGATTGTGTTACTAATTCCTTTCACAATTCCTTCACAAGTAATTCCTTCTCTTTTGGATACAGGCATGTAAATATTTGGGGTTTGGGGTTTTTTTGACAAAGAATTGATCACATCAGCAGATACAGCCTTTCGGGTATCTTGCAATCCAGCCTGTGATCATCTGCCAAGTGCTTCCTCCGCTCCTTCTCCACTCAAATTGGTGTTAAGCTCAACATGAAGGCGTGAGCCTTGCGCCTTTATCCAACAGCCGCCATCAAGCCTGAGGTTGCAAACTTTTTTTGGACGAGGACATCAGCTTCCGTTTCTTTGAATCTGTTTTGAATCAGTTTCAACATGCGCGGCACCCTACCATCAAATGCTAGGGTTTATCAGGGAGACCTTATGGTGCTCTACAACTGCCTGAAAGGAGGTTGTAGCAAAGTGGGTGCTGGTCTCTTCTCCCAAGTAACAAGCGATAGGCTGAGAGGAAATGGCCTCAGGTTGCACCAGGGGAGGTTTAGATTGGATATGAGGAAAATTTTTTTCACCGAAAGGGTTGTCAAGCATTGGAACAGGAGCCCCCCTCCCTGGAGGTATGTAAAAGATGGGTAGACAAGGTGCTTAGGGACATGGTTTAGTGGTGAACAGGTACAGTTGGACTTGATGATATTGAAGGTCTTTTCCAACCAAATGATTCTATGATTCTATGACAGTCAACTTCTAGGTGGCCATTAACCAAAACGGTAAATTTAAAACATGGAAGTACAACTGACAAGTAGCGCTATCGTATGTCACGTGACTCAAACAGCAGCAGCAATATTCCTTGGGTGTGAAAATCATGGCTTTTGTACACACCATGTTTGTGTTTTTCTGTACTTTGTATAAACCAAGTGCTCATTCTTATATGATCAGGAAATCTTCCCATCAGCTCACTCCCCTTAAAAAAAACCAACAAAAACAACCTAACCCAGCACATAAATAGCAGCATTAGTGTACACAATGCAGCCTCTCTGATATTATAAAGTATATAATGGAGAATAATTCGGTTACACTGCACAAAAGAGGAAAATTCTAATATAATAGGTGCATGTTTTTCTCCAGGGACAGAGATCAAAATATTCAATTTGCCAGATTTAGACTAGCAATGTTGCCAAGGCACATATTCTAGGGAAGTGGGGCTGCACAGTACTAATGCTTCACTCCCTTGACCCGAAAGCTCTGTGCCCTTTCTATAACCTTGGATTGAGATCATGCACTCCTTTTTTTTTTTTTTTCATTTTAAACTTTCCTTCTTTTAGCAAGAGCCCTTGAATGGTTATGATCTTATTTCAGAGGCAGAAGAACTGGAGGACAGTTCCTTATTTAGTATAATCTAACACTGGCAAAAGTTAATAGGGAGTAGGAAGTAATCATGGTCATGGTAGGAGGTTTTGGTCTTTGCATCTCTCCAATGTTTGGTTAATGTTAAGAAGAAAAAAAAAAAAAAGGAAACAAGCACTTCCTGGCCCTGGACACCATGTCAGTTCGATGCCCAGGAATGGAACTGTCTGCTCTGGATTTTCATTTCAGAACTCTGTAGTTTTTAGAACTCTGTAGTATTTCTAGACCTAAACATCATCCTGAGAAAATTTCTTACATCATTTTAAGCTCCATGTTCAATTCCGTTATCCCAACTCCTCATATTGAACACTGGGTTGGTGGGTTGGTTAAGAAAAGGGGATCTCTTAAAGAGTGCTTTATAAAGAGAGGTGTACTGTATTCTCAAATGAACATCAAAGCTGCTACATCTCTTTTGATAAGAGAGAGACATGGTGTGGGACAATCTTTCCAAATTTTCCCTGTAACTCCCACTGTGCTGTGTGCTCTGTGGCTCCTGGTTATCTTACGCTCCACTGTGTCTCTGTAAAACTGGTGATATCTAATGTGTTCCCTGTGCATGGGTTTCGTAGGCTACAAGAGAAGCTCTGCACGTCAAAGACTTGTAGAAGCAGTTTCACAGCTGGAAGAAATATTTCAGAAATGGTTGGGTTTTGTGCATGGGACTGAGAAGCGTTCTGCAGGCAGCTTAGCAAAGGAACACGTTCAGCTGGGCACGGATCTGATTGCGTACCTGGTAAGCAGCAAAAAACATCTAGGACGTCTTCTTTGCAGATGTTATCATAGCAATCTTTCACGCTTTTCTTGACAGGTTTTAGGTATAACAAATATTTTCAAGAAATTCTGTTTTTTTCCCCAGTTGTTTTTCATTCAGCGAAGTTCTTTGTTCTCCATGGAGGTGTTAAATAAATTACAACAGGGTAGATCTATCTCCAAACAAATAAGCACTTACTTAGATGCTTTTTCTTTACTCAGATGGCATTTGTCCTTTCCCATCTTCCACCCTGCCTTACGGATGCTTTCCTGTGTTACTAAGGCATTCATGTCGATAACTTTTGTTTCGATTTCAAAGCCATGCAACTTGGCTTTTCCAGCACCAGAAGAATCTCTTGGGTTCAGGAGATATTTACCCAACCTCAAGGATGGAAAAGATTCAGAACCAGATTGGAAAGGGGACACATTGAAAATGGTTCTTTTCAACAGTTCTGTTATTTCATGAGGTTGGCTTGAAATGCCTGGGTTTGCACCTGGGCATCATGGGCACGTCCATGATCGTGGTGGTTGCTGGATCATATGCTTTCTGGATCAACGGTTGGTGGCCTGCAAGCATTAAGAGGCTTCATCTGGACTCAGTTGTACATAGCACATTTCAGATGAGTAAATTTTTTTTTTTTAATGAGTTATAGTGTTTTTTAAAATGGGAAATTTCACAGATTATTAACCGCAGTTGCACCACTGGGTATCAGTGTAACAGCTCAAAAACCTAAGCATCGTATTGTAGCAATTGCTTACTTACTGTCTGGGCTTGTTTGCGTGGGTTTTGTTTTTTAAACTAAGAGGGTGAATTCATTTGAGTGACTGCAAAGCTCAGTAAATACCAGTTATCAATTCTCTTTCTAGTGACAGCTGATGACATGATTTTTACAAATGGTTGAGCACTTGGCAAATGCTAACCATAGAAATCGAATGAGCTGAAAGAAACTCCAGCCTGCCCTATTGTCGCTACTGAGCTGACAGATGGGAAAAAGAGGAGGAGGTTGTGATGCTCTCCCAGAAGCCCGGGGGCACACCGCAAAATGACTGCTGAAGTGTCTTGAAAGACCGTAAGCGAGAGAGGAGCAGATTTCCAAAGAGCAGACATCACCTGTATTTTGCTGTAAAAGTTGCCCTTTCTAGCATAGCCCCCCCCGCTCCAAACGGGGTGACCAAATTCTCTGCGGAGCAGCTAGCACCAGAGCTCATTCCGGCCTCAGGAATGGAGGTCAAAATTGAATTTCCCCGAAGGAAGGAGGAGCGGGAGCCAGGCTGCCCGCTCCAGCAGCTGCTGGGAGAGCAGGAGGGCAGGGCTACCATTACAGCTGCCCCAAGCAGGTGGCCCAAATGCCAGCACCTGCCGCTGCCCTGGACACCGTCACCTGCCTGGGCACCATCAGCGTGGCTGGGGCGCTTCGCTACCCCGGCCGTCTGCTGCTGCCAACAGCTGCCCGCCCTGCCAGTGCCTAAGCAGCAGGGAAAATCCCCCCGGTATGTGGAAAAGCCTGTAAGCCCCAGAATAAGAACTGAGAAATCAGGGCGGTGGCAGTCTGTTGAGATCAGATCGCTCAGCCTTGCCTTTCCTTACCTATCTTTTTTTCTTCCCTTTTCCCCTCAATTAGTCTAATGTGTCTCCTATGGTTTTGTAAAAAGTGACTCGAGAAGTTAAAAGTACCAAACTTCAGTAGCTTCACCCATATGTGCTGCGCGCCTCAGGCTAGACAGCACATATTGGTAGCCAGACTGAGAAGAACATTTACCACATTACCTCTTAAAAACTCACTTTATTTTTCTTGTTGAGCTGGCTCCCATCCAATGTGACACTCCAGCGTGAGCCATGCAGTGGCAGCAACAGCCTCCATGGAAACACACCGGAGCATGAGGCCAGTCGTGGGGTAGAGGGAAAAAGCAGCTCCATCCTTCTCCTTAGTCTGCCACATATTTTCTCCCAACAGGCTTTCTTTCCATTTTTAAAGCGTTATTAGGAGCGCCCCTGCTGTGCCACCCTGTCTTTGGTATGTCTCTTGCAGCGATGCAAAGTTACGCTGAACCTGGAGAACCTGGGGCTGATTGCAAGGCATCACCATCTCACAGCCCCAGCATTAGAGACCTCCACTCCTCTTTTTTACGCCCTGGAGCCAGGAGGGGAACCTGCCTCTGTGACCGAGACGTGAATAAATGCCGGCCGCCATGGGTGGAAGTTTGGAAGCGCATTCCGGAGCCAGGGGCTCTGCCCTGCCAGCAGCCTTGGTGCTGCTCTGCCGAAAGTGCTGCAGACTGAATGTCTCTTCGGCAAAAAGGAGGTGGAAAGCAGCAAAGGGACACGGTATCTTAGAAATTTCATAGAATCATAGAATCATTTAGGTTGGAAAAGACCTTTAAGATCAGCAAGTCCAACTAAACCATGTCCCTAAGCACAGGCACACACACGTTCCTCGACATCTTTCAGAATTTTACATACCCCCTGTTTTGCCCAGGAACAGTTTTTTTGGGAAAAGGGTGGGTGGAGGGGTGATGTTAAGCAGGTTGCCCTCCCAGTAGAGTAACTGGGGAGAGTCTGATGGTCAGGCTGCCCTGAGGAGGAAACCCCTCATCATCATGGCTATCACCGCGCCTGCCTCTCTATCATACTGAAAACTCACTCCCCCATCTAATAGCAGCATGCAAAGTTGCCTAATGCCATTATTACATAATTGATGATACAATTTTCCCTTAATATTTCTCTGAAATTTTCTTTTTTTTTTTTTTTTTTTTTTGGTCCACCCAGACTGCCTCGAAGTCAATCTCTCAGCCGGGCTATCCACTGTTCGATGCAGACAGTGAACCAGGTAGCTGTCTGGCATTGTTCCAAGCGTTGCAGTGTTTCACAGACGACCGGCTAAACCTGGCAAAAATTTGCGAGCCTACAGGCTAGCTGCTGCTGCGCTTAACTTCTGGACACCTGGCTTTGCACCCACAGGCAACATGACAGTATTGAGTTTTGCTGCACGTCGCTCGTAGGCTCCTAGTACCGAATTTGTGAGATGCAGTGTGAAATACCCATTCCGTGTATGTCACGGGGAGAGTCAGGTGCCTGGGATTCGCCACAGCCTGAGCACTGAGCAGGCAGCCTCTTAAACTAACCAAGAAGAACGACTGAAAGCAGCTGTGTAGTAGAATTTCCCCCACCTCAGCACTCAAGGAGCCTAAATGTGGGCTGCGAGGCAGTAGCTTTATGGGGTTGGGAGTCACAGCCTGGTGCTCCCTTGAGCTGAGCACCTTGGCCATCTTCTCCAGGGGCTGAATCAGCTCACTTTTTTTTTTTTTAAATGGTACATCAGTACCCTGACAATAATATGATATAATACAATATGTAATAAGCACCTTTTAATGTATAATGCTTTAATGTATGTTAATAATAATAATAACACAAAGCAGGCACCTAGGCGATATATCTCCTACCTCTCTCACCTCCCAGCACCACTCCTTATATGAGCTGTGCTATTTCTGACTAAACGTGGACTGGAGGCGTTTACATCGGGACCAACCACCCTTGCACCCTCTCTAATGGCAAAACATCCTCACCTTTAGGGTCTGACTCATCTCATCCTAAAATAGGTTTCTAAATTGTACTTGCATCACCAGACATCTTTGTCGTGCCGAACGCTTCAGTGGGCATCAGGAACACGCTTGGCTTCAGCGTGGACTCCGGCTCTTTTGACGCTAATTTGGTCGCTCCTCGTGTCTTTGCTGTCCCAAGTGCTTTGGGTGTTTGCAGGTAACACCAGGTCACCTAGGCTAATTCTGCTCTGAAACCTTTTAGGCGTAACAACAGATCTTTATAAATCCGGCCACTGTTCCCTTAGTTGAATTTCCTCACAAGACTCTTTGTCTCTGATGTCTCAGACACACAGGAAAATTAATTGCACAGCAAGCCATCATAAGGGAAGCCAATCACCTGGCTTCCGAAGCGATACTCTCTGATTTACTGAAACTACTTCTCCGAGATCGCCAAGGGCTCTAGGACTCCAGTTAACACCCTTAATATCTATTTTCAATGTATGAGACCAGGTCCTGAGACAGTGTCAATATGAACATCTACAGTGAGTTAGTGGTCCTGGCCACATTTATCCAGCTGGGGACGTGGCCCATGAATTATATGTGTCTTCCCAGTATCTTTCACATCACTTTTCACCTTTTCTCCTCCTTCTCCTCATCTCTCTCTCATTCCAAGAAAGCCTGATCTTCCCAGCATCTTTATAGTGTAATACATTGAAAAGAAACTTTGTCGGCTACCTCTAAAGCACTTCGTATCACTTTAAATCACTTACACTACCACAGCAATGCTGCAAAGAATGCCATCTAATTTACATAAAGTCACACAGAGGTTAATTAGTATATGGAGGTAAATTTCCAAAAGAGTGCACCAGGAAGAAAGCAGCAAAAAGTAATTCTTTCCTTAATTGGTTTTGTACACACACCTCTCATTCTGTGTTTTACAAATGTACTTGGTAATTTCTGTCTTCATTTTCTGTGAAGATTGCATGTCAGGTAGAAAGGAAGTCTGTCACTGTGTCTGTCTGAGCAGTTACTCGCTGACCTTTTGTCATGGGATAGACTATTTGGAAACATTGCCATCACATGCCATCACAATTGCATGGTAGGCGCTGTAACGCTACACTTGCATGCATCCTCCACAGCGGAACAAAAAACAATAATCCCCAGTTATCTTTCTATTTGAATAACTACTGGGAAATGTTGATAAAAAAATCACATTAGAATGACATGAAATAGCACATGTCCCCAGCTCTGTCCACACTGTGGAAGGGAGGGAAGGTGCTCATCTGGCGAGCCCACCTGCCAGAGGAAAAAGAGGGCAATTAATGTTGGGGGGGGGGGGAGGGGGAAGAAGTGGCTATTTTTCTGTTTGAAAAGAAACACTCTGAGGGACCAACAGAAACTGTCCCCAGATGACCAAGGAAGAAGGCAATCTCAGAGCCTTGCTGGATTCACCTCCGACTTTGGACACCCAGAGAACTGCATATTGGCTCCACATCCACCTCTGGATCCTGAGACTTCAGTGGAAGTGGTTATGCTTTTCTACAAGAGCTTCAATAGACACAGTCCAGGTTAATTCAAAGACCCGACTTCTGTCAGCAATACTAGCGTACACTTCCACTAACAACACCCAGAAAACATGACGGGTTACACTACAGTGTTTTCAATGAGAGTTTTTAGCACTAGCACTTACTGCAACTTTGAGTTCTGCCTGAGCCTGGATCTTGATAACCTAGAAATGCTTAACAGTGTTGAGTTTGGCTTTTAAAATGAGAGTTAAAAGCTATGATTTCTTAGAGGATTTGTAGCTTTTCTAACCCCAAAATGTGTCTCTCTGAAGCAAGTAGGAGAAATCTCTACTGCAGGGCTGAATAGCAGCAGCAGACTGTAACCACTTTGGCTTTATTTCTATCTTCTGGTTAGACACCTGACAAAGCAATCCCCATGGTGGAGCCAAGGACCTACTCAAGTTCATGCTAGAAACAGAAGACCTCCTGCCCCTGGATGCAGTGTCTGCAGCCCTCCTGATCGCTCCTGCCCTCTCTCTGCAGTAGCGAGGTGGTGGCTCCACCACCTCTCCTTTGAAGGATGAAGTGCATTTGCAGTCCCGTAAAGGTTACTTCTGGTGAACATTTCCACAAAGGCTGCCTGGAAAGCAGACCCAATGCAAACATTTCCATGACGAGGGGATATGCAACGGTATAGCCTCTCCCTGGTCACATGAAAGTAGATGTTACATTTGGCAGTGGTAATAGGGTAATCAGAGCCCTTCCATTTCCCTTGGTCATGAATAAATCTATCCTTGACGAGTAACATCCCTGTGTTCATTCAAAAGTTGTAATATAAGAAGAATGCCAATAATCAACATTGAACGTTATGTATTCTATTTACGCATCCATTGTTCCTTATTATTCTTGGTGCCTAAGAAAGTGTTCTTTCTCTTCCTTTAAACAGCTCTTGTCCATTGTTGGTGTTTACAATCTTCTTATTGTTGCTGGGGGTTCTCCTATTCCCTCCCAGTCATTGTTCAGCAAAGCTAAATGCATTTCATCATTTTAATCTTTCTTGAAAAGTCAATCCCTTAATTAGAATCTATGGTTGTGGAGTTCCACCGGGTGTCCGCAGGCTAAACACCACTAAGGCTATTTTCTTACTAATTGTGCTCACAGACAGGACATTTGTTAGTGTTGTTGATGGCATTAGTGTTTTGTTTGGGTTTTTTTTTTTTTTTTTTTTAAGACTGTTTATCTAGGTGAGAGGCAAAAGGAAGAATTCATTAAATCAGGTGTTCAAAGGATCCAAGCCTACAAGGCGTAGAAAGTGATGATTTTCTTGCTTGGGATTTTAAACCGAAATATGCAAAGACAAACCTGAAAGCCAGGGATTTGGAGAATGACCACATCAAAATCTCTCTCTAAAACACAGAGATTTTAAGATTATGCTTGTGAAAGAAGGCTGTCAAATGTTGATCCACTGGCTCTCATACCAATTGCTAATGAGCACCAGAAAATGTGGAAACACTCCTCATTTCCTAACCTATTGAATACATTTTGCTAAAGAGATATTTGGAGATTCAGTGGGAAGAACAGTAATGCTGAGAAAAAAAAAAAAAAGCCTACACTGTCCTTTCTCACCTCTGTCTCCAGTTTTGCTCACTAATCAGCCTTCATGCAAGTTTTTAGGAAGGACTCAGCTCTTCTAGCATGCAAGGGAAGAAGAATCAAAGAACCTTTGACCACAGCAACTTTTTGAAATAAGTGTTGATGGGATTCTCAGTGTGTCATTTCTTTTCTGTGTACTTCTTAGGGATGTACCTTTTTTACACATGCAATTGCCCGCCACAGCACCACACATACTAACGTAGTCACAACCTACCTGAGGGACTTACCTTTTACCCTGCACATAAATTTACTGTAGCTTGAATGTTTCTTCCCTGGGCGGCCTGTTCCAATGCTTGACAACCCATTCAGTGAAGAAATTTTTCTTAATGGCCAATCTAAACCTCCCCTGGCACAACTTGAGGCCATTTCCCCTTGTCCTATTGCCAGTTACCTGGGAGAAGAGACCAACACCCACCTCACTACAACCTCCTTTCAGGTAGTTGTAGAGAGTGATAAGGTCTCGCCTCAGACTCCTTTTCTCCAGGCTGAACAAATCCAGCTCCCTCAGCCGATCCTCATAGGATTTGTGCTCCAGACCCTTCACCAGTTTTGTTGCCCTTCTCCGGACACTCTCCAGCACCTCAATGTCCTTCTTGAACTGAGGGGCCCAAGACTGAACCCAGTATTCGAGGTGGGGCCTTGCCAGTGCAGAGGTCAGGGGCATGATTACTTCCCTACTCCTGCTGGCCACACTATTCCTGATACAAGCCAGGATGCTGTTGGCTGCCTTGGCCACCCGGGCACACTGCTGGCTCAGATTCAGCTGGCTGTTGACCAACACCCCCTGATCCCTCTCTGCCAAGCAGCTTTCCAGCCACTCAAGCCTGTAGCGTTGCCTGGGGTTGTTGTGACCAAAGTGCAGGACCCGGCACTTGGCCTTGTTGACTCTCATACAGTTGGCCTTGGCCCATTGATCCAGCCTGTCAAGATCCCTCTGCAGAGCCCTCCTCCCCTCGATCAGATTGACACTCCTGCCCAGCTTGGTGTCATCTGCAAACCTACTGAGGGTGCGCTCAATCCCCTCATCCAGATTACTGATAAACTGTATTTTTCACATCAGTCCTAGGCCAGATATGATCTTACCCCAGCTGACAATTGCTAATATAGCGCCAGAAGACCAGAGGACCAGAAGCTATGTGGCTAATCTAGTGTTTGGACCTCTGCCCTGATTAATGGCATGGATGTGACTTGAGAACAAGTACCTGTTGGGCCACAACATTCCTGTGCCTTTGGGGAAGTCTGAGCTTCACCTCAGACACAGCCGTTTGTGCCACCTGTAGCATCTCTACCTCCCCTGAGAGCAATCACTGCACCTTGTCTGTGTTGTGCATCTCATTCCCCTCTTCCACCCCTCTGTTACAGCTGTGGAGGTAGACTGGCCCTTCTCTTCCCTGCTCTCCTTCTGCCCTGTGCCACCTACAGAGCAGCTTCACTTGAGCAGCAGCAGAGCTTACTCCCTCTATAAATTTCTCCAGCACTGCAATTTAAGCATTCTTGTGACATTGAGGAGCTGCAGCCTAAACCCCTGGCAGTTCAAAACCTGTCCCGTTTCCAAGGTGAGATGGCTAACACTGAAGACCCTGAAAACTGAACTCAGAGTCCAATAGGTTCAGGCCCCTCTGGGAATTTCAGAAGAGGTTGGGCATCTTGTTTGGTCAGTCTGGAGCTCAACAGGTCTTAGGTGAAAGACACAGGGAATTTCCTGAAACTGGGCTGAATCTGAGCCGGCTCAAAACATTTCTTTGAGGGATTTGACAGTAGACCAGGATGTTTCTGGAGAGTAAACATCTAGTGGGTTAGACAGTGCTGGGGAGTAGGCAGTCTGGATCCCCGGGATTTGAAAGGTCTATGTGTTGCTACTAATGCCTGCTCCTCAAAAAAAAAAAAAAAATCTGACAAAAATTTGCATGTGCTAATACCTCTATACCCAAATACCATATACTCATATACCAATACCCAGATACCCATATACCTACTGACTTTGATTTTTAATGAGGCCCCTGTATTTACATGACTAAACGACGTGTCAGCATCAAAAGGCCCCTGGCATACAGCTCGCCACTGTGCATTGTACACTGCAGCTCCGTCCCAAACACTCTGAAGTTCAGCCGTCCTGGTACCATAAATGGGGAGATTCATTCCTCCTGTGTAAATAGGAGACAAACTACCTTTTGGGTAGCACAGAAAACCAGGAATTAATATTTTTCCCCTTAAGAGAGTAAAAAGCATTTGCAGAAGGAAGACCCATCCTTTAAAAACAAGAAAAATATTTAAACTTGGCAGAGAACAAATATTTTGAAGTGATGCAACGCAAAACCCTACTGAAACGTGACACTGGTTCCAGGATGTTCAGGCACTCCTGCTGGGACAGATAATCTGCATTTAAATTGCAAGATTCAGCCATATGTCTGGCTGGGAAATGAAAAGGTTGGAGTGATAGATACCACCTTATGCTTCTGCTGTTGGAGTCTTTCATCCTGCTCAGTCACTCTCGCGCACCGTGGTCTGTTCCAGGATAAACTCTCTTCCTATTAAATAATACCCGAATGTCTCCAGGGCCCGTTTCAGAACCGAGCAGTCTCTTTTTTTTTTTTTCCTCAGAAACTATATATCAAATCTTCGATGTGAGCAAGCTTTTGACTAATATTCTCTCCTGGTTATTTAACTTGTAATAACTCACCGATTTAACCCATGCAACTTTTATGTGAGATTTAGGCTATGACATATGATTGGGGATTCATACTCTTCAATTTAGGAAAAGGTAAATCTTCCTCACTTAGAAAAAGGGTACACCCTACCCCCCCACTCTTGTGTGTGTACACAGGTGTTTTAAAATAAGAGAGCAATATTTCCATATAATTCAAGTAATTTTTAATTTTTTTTTCCCAGCTGGTATTGGTTAGCCTTTGACATTATCTTTCAGTGGGGAAAAAATATTTTGTTGCACCTTCAAGTCAAAACAGCATCTTCTTTGTAGCTGCTGGATGTATTCTGTAATGGCTTGGGTTTTACTTCTTTTAGATTGTGAGAAATGACTATGTAAATATTTCCAGTAATTTAGTGGCATGTCTTGAAAACAAAAATGTAATTAAATAGTGAAAAAATATAATTTTTAAAATTATGAAAAAGAAAAAATTAATAAAACAGTATCAGAACAAAGATGTCTGAAATATAGAGCCTCTTCCAACATTTTCCATGTGTTACTGTTTCTGGCCTTTATTTTTTGACTTGTCATTGCACATGGCTTGGGTTTAAGTAACACAGAGTAACATGGGTTTAGTGATTTGGTGATGGTACCAGTGAGTGGTAAAGGCATGATCTGGGTTTAGAAACCTGCTTGCTGCACCCTTTGAATCAGAAATACTCCCAGAATTTATAGTCTTCATTGCAACCCTTGGAGGCAGCTGGGAGGACACTCAGTGCCTTGCCATCCCTGTAAATGCTGCTTGGAATGTGATGGGGACATTTTTAAGCTACACACGCGAGGAGCTTAGCTGAAAGCTGGCACTCTTCAGGTGGAGAATCTGCTCACAAGGACTTCAAAGGATGATGCCAACGCGGCGCTTTCTTGGGGAATTTTCTGGAAAAGATGTTTTTGCAGGTGAGCGAAACAGAGGTCAAAAGCAGCTTTGCCGTGGTCTATTTTCTGTCCATCCAAGCCACTTGCTGTGGTTTGCCCTCCCCGCTTTTGAGCCCCTGCTCTTGGGCTGAGCTCCGGGCTGAGCCCTGGCCAAATCCGGTGTGGTGTGAGGAGCATCACCGTCACCGGGGGGGGTGGGGAGTGGGGGTGGAGGGGGGGTTGGGGGGGTGGCTCCCCGTGTCCCTGTGCTGCAGCAGGGCTGTCTCCAGCCATGGAAGCAGAGCTTTGAACTTGGCTCTCACCTGCAGAGCTCTGTGCTTTTAGCACCACTTTGAAAAAAAAAAAAAAAAGGAAAAAGAAGAAAGACCATTGATGTAGACAAAGTGTGAACTGATAAAACGGGATGTCCTTGTGAATTGCTCCCAGAATTGTCATTGGCCTCTAGTAAGAACAAAGAAATACAAGAATTAGCGTAATCACTCTGCTGAAGGTACTTATTTTCATATTCATTGTTGTTTTATTTCAGGACAGTCTTAATTAAAAGTAAGCACTGGCAGTAATCACATAGTATATACTTCCAAAGATCTTTTTTCTTAAAAGATCCTGACAGTGAGGTTGATAAATCATCTAAATGAGTGTGCATGAAAACTTGTAAAATCTAATTTGGGACAGATTTTTTCCACACACGGCATATATCCTAAGTGTTTTATAAGAGAGACCAGAGAGCTTTATGGAGCGTGGTTTGGTATATAGTATAAATGCATATAATTTTGTATATATAGAATCACAAAATGTTTTGGGTTGGAAGGGACCCCTAGAGGTCATCTAGTCCAACCCCCCTGCAGTCAGCAGGGACACTGCTAACTAGATCAGGTTGCTCACAGCCCCATCCAACCTGACCTTGAATGCTTCCAGGGATGGGGCCTCCACCACCTCTCTGGGCAACCTCTTCCAGTGTTTCACCACCCTCATTGTAAAGAATTTCTTCCTTATATCTAGTCTAAACCTACCGTGGTTTAGTTTAAAACCATTACCCCTTGTCCTGTCACAGCTGGCCCTACTAAAAAGATTTTCCTCGCCTTTCCTATAGGCCCCCTTTAGGTACTGAAAGGCCGCAATCAGGTCTCCCCGCAGCCTTCTCTTCTCCAGGCTGAACAAGCCCAACTCTCTCAGCCTGTCCCCATAGGAGAGGTGCTCCAGCCCTCGGATCATTTTTGTAGCCCTCCTCTGGACCTGCTCCAAGAGTTCCATGTCCTACATACAAATTGCTATAGGTATCTGTTTAAAGGAAGACAGCATGACAAACCTCCAGGAGCCACCAAGTCTACCTAGTACGTATTACGCATCTTAACAACAATTGCCTAATGGGTGTGCTGATGCCAGAAGAACCCTTTGGGTCTTTCTGAGAAGGATACATTCATAAGCTTCCACAATATATGTCATCTCTTTCACTCATTTATACTAAGGAAATACCAACAAAACACTGTGTTTAGATAGCTTTGAGGATCTGATATAAATCAACAATAGCCAGGAAATTTAAGAAAGCCAAAGCCTAACACTCCCTCTTCAGCACATTACACCCTGTTTTTGCAAAGCGAGTTAGAAGCCGCCTTGGGTCTCCCACCTCATTTTCAGTTCTTGATTTATGTCAGACCCTATGGGAAAAGCACCAGCAATAACAGAAGCTTCCACCTCAGGCCTTGCACGGTAAGAGTTCAGATGAAATCATGAGAAGTCACACGTGCTTTGCATAAAGTACCAGTAACTTTTTGGCTTGAGGCACCATTACCCAGCAGCTGAGAGACGAGTCCCCGCTCTACCCGGCAGCTCCCTGTGGCCCCCCGAGCTGCCCACCCGGCACTGGTGCAGATGTGATGCCCTGAAGAAGGGAAGGATGCTGTATACGTGCCGGAGGAGCCGCTCCCCAAAACCTGTAGGACCTTTTTTCCATGCTGGCTTTGGTTGGCTGGCTGTGGGGTGATCCCCGGGGCGGCAGCACTGCCCGTATCGCTGCTGCGGAGCCCTTATGCCCCCAGAGGCCCCCCGGGCTGGCCTGTGGCCAGGGTGGTACTGAAGCCCCCTCTGCGCAGTCCCCGCTGCACAGCTTTCAAGCGTCAGCATGTATTTCAGTATAAACATATTGGCATATGTAATGCCAATACACAGTCAGTCTCAAGACTTTCCTCTGCCGCTCTCCAGAAAGTTAAATCATTCCAAGACCCACCTTTTTTTGCTTTAGATTAAGACAAGTTGAAAATATTTCATTTCAGTGCAGGGTTAGTTGATGCAGGAGGATTAGATTAAGGCTTTTTTAACTACCTTTTTCTTTTTCCCCCACCCCCACCCCGTCTCCTATTGCAGTGATACCTGCTCGGCATCGAGCCCCAGCACTGGCTTTGGACCCATGGAAAAGGAAGGAGGCATCTTCCCCAAAGCCTTCAGGGCACCTCTGGCCCCAGCAGCCTCATCCTACCTCTGCAGCAGCTGCTCCTGTCCTACCCTTGCTGTCCCAAGATCCTACCCTTGTAATTTTAAATGCTATTATCTTTGTTAAGTTGCATTATGAAAATTGAGGGCTAATATTTAATAGGCAGAGGGTGCAAGCTGCAAGAATGGAGCCATTATTATACCATGTTTATGCATTTCCCCCTAAACTGATTTTAGTTTATTTTTACCCTACTTTCCTCCCAGCTGGAGGCAGAGCTGTCACCGGCTCTGCAGCCAGAGGAACATTCCACGAAAGAGGGAGGTGATCCAGGTCCTGAGGATTCAGGGTGAAACAGGGCATGAATGAAAGCCCTGGCTCCTTTTGCTGCTTTGTAATTCTGGTTATAACCTTGATTCACAGTGAAACAGTTTGGTGAAGAGAAAAACAAAAAAAAAAGACTTCCCTGTAAAAAGATTTCTTTTTATTGTCAGCTTTCAGACAGTCGGAGGAAGAAATTCCCTAGGCAATTAGAGCTTCTAACATTACAGGCACAAGGTTTGTTTTGAGAAAACAAACACATGTCAGCATTTTTCAGGTTCCTTTTTCAACCTTTAGACACGTTGGCAAGGCATCGATTCAGTAGGGTTTTTTTACATGAAGGCATATAGACGGGAAAGCGTGGTACCAGCTGTGTGTGCGATACGCCACCTGTCTGGTCCTGACAGGGAGCAACAGCACTAGGGAGCCATAAAGCAAAAGGGGGAGAGAGGCACCCACAAAAGTGGGTGTGTGGCAGCCACCCAGTCATGGGAGATTTCCCTGGTACTAGGGTCTGAAGTCATTAGCGTAAAAGCAGTGTTGGTGAGGGACATCTGCACCGCTGTGAGTAGCTGAGGGGGTTTGTTTTGTTTTGCTTTGTTTTGTTTTGTTTTTTCCAAGTCCTGCTTTCCATAGTGGCAGCGGTGTAAAAATAAACTGAAGTAAGTTCACAGGGAAAGGTATAGACGCAGTAATGGCTCCACTCTTGTGGCTCGCACCCTATGTCTATTAAACATTAACCCCATAATTTTCATAATATAACTTAACAAAGTTAAGAATGTTTGAAAAGAAATGTGACCATTCCAAGCTTTTATCTTAAAATTCTGCCCTCATTTATGCTAAGTAGCCCCTCTGACTTACTTAAATCTGTTTATTAAGCAAGGTGAGTAGCACCTTTAGTGGCCAGTGGAAAACACGAGAGAGTTCTTCTTAAAATAAAAATGTCAGTGTTCCTATACTTATATTTGAAGAGTGGGAAAGATGTCATATTATTTTCAGCCAGCTTGGTGAATTTGGGTGGAACAGGTAAAATAGGAAAGAAAAACAGAGTTTGAAAAGGAGAGGAGAGGAGACGAGAGAGGAGGAGAGGATTTAATAAACACATGCTAGAGCCAGAAGCTATCAATTTCATTTCATTTTCCCCCAAAGTGTATCTGTGACACGCAGAGTCAATAGCAGAGGTATTTCCCAAACTCAGCCCCTGACCTTGCAGCCAGACCCTGTCCCTGCACAGCCTCCCACCCGCCCCTGCAGACTTTCAGACAAGCCTGGATGGTTGCACATACAGATGTGATAACTTGACCAGCGACCGAGATAAGACACGTTTCCTAACCCAGAGGGCAGATGATTTTAAGGGCACGTTGCTGCCTCCCCTCCGCAGGAGAAACCTGCACGTCACCCACAACGTCTCCGCTTGGGATGGCTGAGGTTTCGGAGGATGGCAGGGGCTGTCATCCAGAGGCAGCGGCTCTGCACGGCAGCTCTGTGGACCTGGCAAAGGACTGGAGGGAAGATATGAAGAGAAGATGAATCTGTTCAGAGCTAAACATGTTTATTTTAACTTCTCTGAAGCTGCTGAAAAATCACTGAGCAAAACTCCAGGGTATAAATCAAAGTGAGAGAGAGAAAGAAAAAGGGCAAGCAAAATGAAGCCATTACTTTGATTGGCAATGAAAGATTACTCGGGATCCATAACTGTGTTTACCTAGCTCAGCTCTAAGTTCACCATTCCAAAACCCTTGAAAGAAACCCATGTTAAAAACAAAAAAAAAAAAAACCAAAAAAGCCCAAATTATTCACAGGAAAATGACTTCTGTAACGACAACTGGAAATTTGGGGGTTGCTCCCTATGCTCACACTGCTACATTTTCTTTACTATCAAAAGCATATTTCGTAGGATTCCAAGCTTTCTCTACTAAGAGCTTAAATTACAGAATACAGGCTAAAATGATGAGCATAAAGACAGCTTTCTGCTTTTTTTCTCTCTCTTCAGCTTCACATCCTTCAGCTACGCCTTAGCGCAGCCCAGTTTACGGTATAAGGCTGGAAAGTCAGTACTAGGCACGCAGTTACAGTAAGTACTGTTCTCACTTCTTCACTATAAGCTCCCTATTTCCGTCTTAAAAGTTGTTTTCAAAAGGATCTGCTTGCGTAATTGTGCAGCAGCAAGCCTTGGTAGCCTCAATCCCCAAGAATGTTTTCAATGACCTCTTCCTGACCAGTTTTTCCATGAGAGAGAGAACTGCTGGGAAAGGGGGAGCCAACACCGTTAACAGAGGGTAAATGAGTAGACAGATGCAGGACAGAGATTAGTGTTTTGGGGGGGGGGGAAACTTTTTTTTTTTTTTTTTAATCCCTGGTGTTAGGATCTCTTTTAAAAAAACACCCCCTCATTTTAACATTTTGTGTCTTTTTGGTTGGCACAGGCCTTCCAGCAGCAAAGCAGACCCTAATTTTAGAGGTGAGAGTATTAAAGCAGAGGAACGGGCACGTTTCACCCACATAAAAGCCTCCAGCGTCGAACCCAGACTGTGGATGAGTCCTGGCTATGAAGAGGCTGGGTAGCTTCGTGGCGACAGCATGAGTCAACATGGCCATTTGCACGGCGGATAAGTAAGTGCGAGCAAAGGGTGGGAGGGCGGTAGCCAGAGCATCAAAAATGAAGTGTCTGTTGCTGAGGGGAGCCCAGCTCGCTAATGCAAAGGCATACCTGTACCACATGTGTAGCAAATTAAGATTTGTTTATTTACAGTATCCGTTTTGGTTCTGGAGAACTCTTCAAAAACCTAAGGGCAAAAAAGTTCACATTATTAAGAATTAATTATTACCCTCTGACGGACCCCATTTATCACTACGAAAAACAGATACATTAATTAGAGCACTTCTGGCATCGGAGCAAACCTGTTCTCTTCATGTTAGATTTCGGTTTAGATTTTGTTCCCAGAGGGAGCACAGGGATTCTTAAATGTACCAAAGAGCAGTTTAAAGATTTTACGCTATGATGAGGCTTAAAGTATTTTATTTTTTTTTGTCCCTGAATCAAGCTCCATAATAACCTCCATAATCAAAGAATTAGCTTGGCTAGTTCAGACAAAATTAATAATCAGAGTTTCGGTTTTTAACCCTGCCTGTCACCTACAGCGCTGACACTGAGGACCATGGGGTAGATTATTCAGCAATTAACATTATGCGATGCTGCTGAATGCAGCATATTTCCTGTAGCTTAAAAACATGCCACGCTGTGGCAATGCAGAGTAGGCAGCTTTTAAAGTTTGGATTAAATCTGAGTGAAAGTCTCCCATGACTCGTTCAACTTCTGCCATTACCTTATGTGGTGTGATAATGGTGTAATGCAAGGTAGGGATTTAAAAGGACAAACCCATAAATCTTTCTCTGAGATTGACGACATTTTGCTCGTTGCCTGTGTGTCGAGAAGACAAAGGGAGCTTGCTGCGTTGCAGTTTCCCACCTTACTCCTAGTAGGAGAGCAAAATGAAAACTTTACACTTGGGTCAAACCCTGTCTTTGTCTCCAGGACAAAATCTCCCATCGGATGAAGACCTGCAAAATTTTGTCCCATAGGGAAGAACTCAGAAGTCCTCCGTAAGATCTCGAGGAGCCCTTACTACTTTGTTAGCCACAATCAGCTGCAGTGTCTCCACCATCTCTTTGGTCACATTTTTTCCCTGTATGGGAAAAGAAAAAATAAAATCCATGCAAATACGATGCCCCGGTGCTCCGTGTTCTTAACTGCTCACCCCAAGCAGCCTGCCTCTTTAAATGAAGCGCAGGCTGGAACGCGCTATCTGCTTCTCAGAAAGCCGAAGGTGGATGCGTGCCAAGGATTTGTGCAGCTTCCTGGCTTTGCCGATAAAGAAGGGCCACTGCGAGGTAAACCTCTGCTCTCTCTCCCAACACGTTTCCTCTGCGGCTGCCCAGGAACAAGGGACCCAAGAAGACAAGGAAAACATGGAGACGGTGGCACCAGAGCCCACTGCCTGCGCAGGAGGAGGCCTCCGAAGAGCTCGCGCGCTTCTGCATTTAGAAACGTGAGCTTCGAGCCCAGGCATTTGCATCAGCGGGTGGAAAGTATGAGAAAGCACATCTAAGGCTGAAAGTTAATGATAGCATTTGACCATGTTAACCAGTAAATGACAAGGCAGGGTCACGGGAGTTAATTATTCAAGTAAGTGACTGCTAAAAGAAATGTTTAAGAAATGCTGGTAGTTTGCACTGCCTGCAATGGAAAGTGACTAATCATTTCCAAGTTTGACCTTGACAGCTCTAAGCAGACCCTTCTCGCTCTTCTTCTGCTTTTGTTTTTGAAATCAATATTGTCTACCTCACAGGCAGAACATTAAAGGTTTTGCAGAAAAAAAAACCAAAACCAAACTCCAAGCTGGCTAGAAAGGCACCTGTGACATGAAGAGAAGAGCTTCAGGAGCGAAGCAATCGGGTTTAGAGGGGCTCAGCTTTGGGAGAAGGGGGCTGTGTCCTCAGGTCCTGACCTCCCCCATGATGTGGGGCTGCCCTCCTCGCCTCTCGGTACTTGTGAATTTAGGTTATAGCCTCTTTGGGGCAAACTCAACCTTGTTTGTACAGTGCCAAGCACAATCAGGCCCTGCTCGCCGCTGATGTCCCTCGGCACTGCCATGATAGAAACACTAACGAAGAGAGACTGCTCATACCTGCGTAGCCCCAACCGAATCCTCCACTTAAAAAATTTCATTATTTTTTTGGTGCCTGGATAATTTAAAGAACTCCCAGGCAAAATACAATTACTGCCCTGCCACAACCGCTAAGCTTCTGCGGGACATAGCTGCATAATTTTAAGAGCCAAACATTCCGCTAGACCTCTTTGTTCCAACAATCAAATACCAGAGAGGGAGGTAATACTGGCAATGCATTTTTTTTTTATGTATGTTGAACTGCTTTGCAACTTCTAATACTGATATATGAGCCTACAATATGGAAAAATAAGGCAAGTATAAGCTAACATTTTGTAACAACAGTACAGCATATATACAGCTCTTCCCATCCCAAGTGTACTTAAATCGGACGTATGGTTGTCACTTGACCTCTCAGGGAAGTGCAGCTATCTCCAGACTGGGACACAGCATGTGTTTAATAAACAATATTTGAAGTTTGGACATGGATGGGAATAATTTTTTCCCACTCACAGCTCTGGTGAGGATAAAGCAAAAAATAAAAGCACATTTAATGTGTATAAAGACACTGAAACTAAGAGGAAGGCAGACTTGGAGAACCTAAATATGAAGAACATATTATAGAGGGTAAAAATGAAATTTGAGCTGGAAGATGAGAGGGCAAAAAAGAAAAAGCCTCTGAGGTTATATTCTGGTTATTCAGAAGCCTGGCTTTACCCTTATCTGAAAACCAGAACCCCCAGTGTTATTTGTGCCCATTGCTGGGGTGCACTCTGCACTGGAATACGTTCTTTGGGAATACCTCAAAGGGAAGACTGCAAAATCCTTAGTAGTATTGCCTGTGGGAAAAAATGAATTCTTCAAGAGTAATTCATTCTTGATGTATAGCATACAATCACGGAGGTTGTGGGAGATTCCTATTCTTCCCGCTCATGTGGCAGGGGTGCTAGAAAGGTATCTCACTGCATTCTCAAAGAGACAAGGAAGTCCATTTGTAAGATGAGTCAACATGTAGACACGGTCAACACTTTGTGAAATGTTGTCTTGCATCTGTTGCCAAAAATGGCTCTTCAGCAACAATCCACAGTCCCCTCGGTCTATACTACAGTGATTACCCCTGTCACAAGTTTAAGTCCTGCTGCCCAGGGTGTCATTGTCCCTGGAACTCCTGGAACAGTTTTCAAATGGTTGGCATGATCTAGAAATGGGGTTTCCCTCCTATTATTCCACCCTTGTGAGCACAGTTGCCACCTCTGCAAACAAGCATGCGCAGCTGGGAGAAAGAACATTCAGGCTGAAATAGAGGACAGTATCAAGCAGCAGTCCTCAGCCTCCTAGCAGGGACCATGAAAGCCAAACTTCAGAATAAGCAAGCAAATTCAGATGTTCATTTGGATAATGGTCACAAGTGGTGTTTCCCAGGGCTCAGTATTGGGGCCAGTTCTATTTAATATCTTTATCAATGATCTGGACGACGGGTTTGAGTGTACCCTCAGTAAGTTTGCAGATGACACCAAACTGGGTGGGAGTGTCGATCTGCTTGAGGGGAGGAGGGCTCTGCAGAGGGACCTGGACAGGCTGGATCAAAGGGCCAAGGCCAATTGTATGACAGTCAACAAGGCCAAGTGCTGGGTCCTACACTTGCATCACAACAACCCCATGTAACGCTACAGGCTTGGGGAAGAGTGGCTGGAAAGCTGCCTGGCGGAAAAGGACCTGGGAGTGTTATCTGACAGCCAGCTGAATACGAGCCAGCAGTGTGCCCAGGTGGCCAAGAGGGCCAATGGCATCCTGGCTTGTAGCAGGAATAGCGTGGCCAGCAGGAGCAGGGAAGTGATCGTGCCCCTGTACTCTGCACTAGTGAGGCCGCACCTCGAATACCGTGTTCAGTTTTGGGCCTCTCACTACAGGAAAGACATTGAGGCGCTGGAGAGTGTCCAGAGGAGAGCCACAAAGCTGGTGAAGGGTCTGGAGCACAAGTCTTATGAGGAGTGGCTGAGGGAACTGGGGTTGTTTAGCCTGGAGAAGAGGAGGCTGAGGGGAGACCTTATCGCCCTCTACAACTGCCTGAAAGGAGGCTGTAGTGAGATGGGTGTCGGTCTCTTCTACCAAGTAACAAGTGATAGGACAAGAGGAAATGTCCTCAAGTTGCGCCAGGGGAGGTTTAGTATATTAGGAAAAATTTCTTCACAGAAAGGGTTGTCAAGCATTGGAACGGGCTGCCCAGGGGAGTGGTCAAGTCCCCATCCCTGGAGTTATTTAACAGACTTGTAGTTGTGGTGCTTAGGCAGGTGGTGTAGTGGTGGACTTCACAGCACTAGGTTAATGGTTGGACTTGATGATCTTAAAGGTCTCTTCCAACCTAAATGGTTCAATGAGTCTACGATGATCAGAAGATTTGTAAAGCTGGGCTACCACAGAGATTGCTGGCAACACTGAATGGCAGACATATGACCCATTCTACCAGAATACATGAGAAGACAGGACCACGCTTGTGAATAAATGCCATTTTCTCAGTGGTGCCATCCCAAACATCATGTGGAGCTACCAGTGGCCAGGAGGAAGGAATCTCAGCCATGGCTAGAAAAAGTGTACTCAGTGAGCAGGGCAAGGGTAGCAGGAGGCAGGGGGGCATAAGTATCAAGAGAACCTTTCATGCAACTCATACCTGAGAATAAATATAAAAGAACATTAAAAAAACTAAAGTTACCATTGCAAACAATCCAGTGGCAAGTCAGCCTACCTTAAGTGGAACCTTGTAAGATAAGTATGTAAATTAAAGATTGCAGAAAGCAGAGGTTTGGTTTTCAAGACCCATTGCTCAAGTCAAGAACAATTTACTCTCCTGCGGTACTTGGACTGAGGCAGAGGGAGGTGGTAAAGGCAGCGTGGGTGGTTCATAGTGTTCACTTTGCTTTGGCCTGGGAAGTTAAGAAGCCACAACTGTTCTTTCCTTGTAGACTTTTTGTTGCTCTAAGGATGAATGTCGCTTTTGTCCTCTAACAATCCCATTTCTGTGTTTAGGAAGACAGTCTTTGGCCCTTTCCTGGACTAGGAATGGAAGCCAACTGAAGCAGCAGGATGCTGCTCTCGCAAAACTACTTTGTGGTGCCCTCTTTTGATGCCATTTCTGGCATCATGCCAGCCAGGGTGATTTCAAGCTACTTTGCTAATTTGCTTTCATCAACCTATACCAATGGTGATAACCACTGCTTATAATAGGTCTTTCCAATCTTCCCTGCACCATTCTTGCACTCATTCCCTAGGAATAACTTCAGCTGGTGGTTATAGATTTTCAGCTCAACATTACGCGTCCAAGAGCAGGCAGAGGGGCATCCTCTGTCATCCTTTCTTTATGCCAGCCTGCTTATTATTCTGAATATCTTTATGGGGAAACTTTCAGTCCGTTTTGAGTTTTCCTTCCTTCTGTAAAGCTATGGGGTTTAGATAGTGTGGCAATAGTACATACTATCAGATAAGTGTTGGTACTTAGATGTGCCTGAGCTCCCTTCATGGTCCCTGGACATGATTCAGGGGCAACAATCACATATATGACGCCTTTTTAGGAACTGCAAGGTATCCACAGTTCTGTCTACCTGTCGAGCCTCCAGCTGCCAGTGTGGAATGGTCTTCTTTGGGTCAGTCCTGGGTCACATCTGCTGCCTCCATGTGGATATCTTGGATACCAGGAGTGATCTCAAACAGCACTAGATCCTTATCTGTGGACAAATAAATTAAGCTCCTATCTCACATCATCTAGCTCTGTCTGTATTTACTGGTAAGAAATAGGTGTCTGTTTATCTCACCTATCTGAGAATGGGCTGGCGTGCCCCCTGGGGATTCCTGTCTCTATCCAGTGATTTAATAGGATTTTAGGTGAATAGATGAGGTGCAATGACTTATTTTTAGATGGTTATAGTGAGGTGAAATGAATCCCATCCATACTGGCACATGATTAATGCTGGAACAGTAAGCACCTTGCACTTTGCTCTTAAATGTCATAATAATTTTGGTTAGATTTAATGTGTTTTAAAAAGTGTTCCCGCTTTTATTAAATTGATCCTTGTTAATTATAATGCAATAAATTTTAGAAGAGGCTTTAAAGAGTAAAGATTTATGCATCTATGTTCAAAAATCAGAAATATCAAGCCAGCAAGCCAGCAAACTCCTACTGAATTCAGAACATGCAATTGAAAAGTGATTTCAAATCCCCATGCAAGTCAAATAGAGGGAGAAGTATGTACAAGACATATTGCTATATTGTGACAAACCGCAAAGAAGCTTTCAGCTATATAGCATCTTGACAGGCTGTTCAAAATCGAGTGTTTAACCTCACTCTTTACCTTGATAATCAGGCTTCCCTCTTTGCTTCACACATATATTATGCCATACTTAACACACAAAAGACAAAAAAAGGTAATATTTCCTTCACTGAGTGCCAACTTTGTTGTGAAGCACCCCATCACTCTACTTGTCTTTTATCATAAGAAAAGCATCCTGTACTTGCTTGTATAGCAAACAGATCTTTCCTAGGAGTAGTCCTGATATCCGAAACAGGGACTTATGAGGCCAGGAAGCAAAGTGTAGTCTTGCCCCTCAAGAATCACTGCTAGTGTGTTAATCTGGAACCCCCCCCCCCCCAAAACCCAAGAAAAAAAACCCAAAACCAAACATAACATTTTTTCTTAAGTCCTGTCTTGGTAAAGGTATGAGCATTACTTACTTCATCTGAGCAGTCAGTGCTCACGCTAGTGACACAACCTCACCAATCCATTAATGTTCATAAAACTCCGTAACAGTACTCAAAAAATGTTTACAGACTCAAAAATAGAAGTCAGGGCATATCCCTATCATAAACAACAGCTTTTTTGCAATGTTCATTCCGCAAATTCAGTTATTCCTTGCTCAGTCACACCTAGCATGGTAGTCTTTTTGGACTATAAATACCTACAAGACCTGGAGATTTTCATGCATTATCTGTACCACCTACTTTTCTTACATTGCCCTATTCTGATCACTATTCAAACAGCTGTTGCAGTTACTGAATTTCTGCTGGTATATCCCACTCCACCACTGTGTCTCAAAAGAATTCTGCTGGTCTGCTGAGGAGCTGCACGTGAGATGCCAGGAGCAAGGAGGTGCAGGGAAATACCTAAAATTTCTGAAAAAACCCAAGAAAAACTGAATTCTATCAGAGAAAATAAAAGTACCTGTGCAAACTTGGCTCTGAGTTCTCATAATTTTCTCGGTGCACTACTGGTATTTCACAGCTCGTTACAAAAGTGCCTCAGACAGGGCACTGCGAGGAAGTGAATGGTGATACTCATCCATAATGTCTTGGACTTTTTGTGAAGATGCCATGTCCCAAGCACAGGTAGTATGCACAGTATTTGCATCAATGCTGGCGACTGCATGTCACCAATAAAACTTTCAAGGTATAGAAATGGACTGAGTTGTTTTCTGTTATCGTTGTTTTTCTGAGTTAGAGAAATACAGGACCTGGGACTACTTCCACTGACTAAAATGACAGCAGGAATTGAGGAAAAAAATAAGCTGATAGACACAATTATTATAATGATTAGAATTCCTCTCAGAACCAGTTATCTGTTTTACGACACTTAAGATCAAGGCATAGCCTATGTATATAATAAAAAGCAGGAAGAAACAGGTGAAGTACTTGGGGCTAATTACATGCTGAATGTGTCAACTACAGAAATATTGGGCCAAATTTTCAGCAGCACTGCTACACATTGGTTTTGGTTGTGTCATTCTTCAGCATTTCTCCAGATCAACTGTCCTCAACTCACTGTATTTCTGAGTAGATACCAGCCTTTATTCCCAAATTCAGTGAAGGTATAATAAGTGTTACGCAGGAAAGCGATTTTTTTTTTGCTTCAGTTGATCGCCAATTTACACACATATCCTATGCTCTATTTATCATTTTGGCAAAAAAAAAAAAATCTAAAGCCATTACTAGAAATAGGAACTCTGGATGAAGGGATCAGCTTAAAGAAAATCTGAAAATGAACGTGGCTTTTGAAAGCACCTATGCTATTCAAAAGTCAGGCACACGCTGCTCTTTCCTTGCTTTTTAATAACGAAGTGGTAAGCTTGTTTCATGGTAGCAATAATAGCCACTGTACCAAATTCAATCCAGTACTCTACATACAGCGATACTGACATCTGATGACACTTGTGACAGATTATTATGGTCCTCCATCATTGAAGTGCAGTAAAAATTCAAGGCTGCAGTAAAAATTAATCTGGCCATGAAACTGGCCTATAGTTATTTCCACCACCCCCCCCCAACTACTGCAATATTGATGTATACGAGTCATCAGACCTGACTTTGTGAGGGTATTAGATCTACATAAAACAGAAAGAAGCAGAGGGTTGCTACAAATTATTCAGAAACCAGCTACTTAAAGTGCGTCTTTTTACATCTCCTGTGTCATTACAGATAGTACCATGAGTAAGTGACTGAGCAATATCTAGGATGTTTTGAAAACCTACTGCCAGTGAGCGCGTAATAACATTTCACCTTTCATACGGAGACTACTGATTCAAAGTCTGGCCTGGTTCAATCCGACCAAGAAAATTATTCTAAGTTAATTGCTGATTTGAAATAAGTCAGTAATTTTAGTGAAAACCCTAAAGATGAAAGTCTTCATTACAAAACCACAGCCACCCCTAAGACTCCTCTGGATCCTCAGAAAAGGCGACAGAACTGAATACCTAGGAGAAAAAACTGGTCATTGGCATCAAGCTAGGGAAAAGCTAGGGACGCTGTGTGGTGCTGCTGGCAGCAGTAAGAAGGTGCATCTCCTGTCAATGGAAGACTTGTCAAAGGGACCAATACTACATTCACCCAGTAAAATACTGATTTGGAGGTCCAAAAAAGTACTGTCTCCTGCTATATGTATATATATATTAAATATAATTATAATTTATTTATAATTATTTATAATATATATAATATTTATAATAGAAAGGGATGGAAAGTATATCCCCTGGGTTCTGCCTCATTTGCTTAGTCGCTTTTGTATTCTCAGTTTGTAGAGAACCTGTATAATCCATACATGGTAGTAATTTCAGGCACAGGCTTTAGTATGCGTAGCGCTGCAGAAGTTGAACAAACTTTGTCAATCACAGAACACAGGAAAACCTGTTGGTGGAACAAATTTGCTGCATGCTCTAACTGTAGTCAAAGAGGCCCAGCTTCCCGCTGGATTTTCATGGTTTGTTGTTCAACTAGAATTTCTTCCATACATCTGAAATTTGCTCCAGGTTATATGATGTTTTGTGGTCCATCACAACATGGCATATTACCAATTGATACTGTATAATCCACAATGGAAATATGCCCTTCATGCTCCATGACAAATGGAACGAATTTGGGTATCTTATTTAAAACAGTAGAGGGGAAATGGAATAAAGCCCAGCTCTGTAGTTTAAATTTACCCTTTTTGTTAAAGAGAAAGCGGTATACAAGTAAGAGATATCTGAAACTTAAGATTATTCACAGGAGGGAGTCAACGGTTTAAGCTTTTCTGAGTTGGCTTGCACATTTTTTTAACTGCTTCCTACCCATACTTATTTCTGTAATAAATGTGCCAGTATAATTTTGGATATGCTTTTATGATATTAAAATAGCCTTTCTGGAAAACTCATTTAACATTTGAGCATAATACTTCTATAGAATTAGAAAAAACAGAACAGAAAACTTTGCCCTTTTGAAATCAGTGAAAACAGACATTTTGACTACTTGAGACTGCAGTTGTACCATCTTTTTAATTTTCCTTCAGCATTCCCCAGCATGATAGATGCAATGCCAACACAAAGAAAGGTATATGGTCTCCACTCCAAACAGCAAGAATTGCCAAAGAGAAAATTTTCTATTATATTCTACCAACCAGTTTCAAACTCTATGGCCACATGTTTTTTAATAAATTCTACAGGCTTTTAAAATGTTATCCATAGATTCTCTCACTTCAATTACTTAAAAAAATCTATCATCCTTTTCCAGGGATCTGCTTATTAATATCAACATGATAGGGTTAACACTTTTTGGTTCAGAGTTGTTTGTAAGTAGTTAAGACAGTACTGTAGGAGAATAATTAATTATAATTTTAAATGTATCCAAGTATTTTGAAAAAGAAATAAATAGATTTGATTACTGCATATGATCTACTTTATGCACATGTAAGTAGATGTTTAAATACTTTGCATTTGCAACTGGAATTGAGCCTTTTTATCCTACCTGCGGCTGGGCTACAAACCGAGTGCATAAATAACAATAACAGGTGTCCTGGTTTCAGTGACTTATTTCTCAGCTTCCTCAGGGACAGTTAAGCCACTAAATATTTCTCGTACGCGCCCAACAATATAAAGTCTCAAATCAAAATCCTATCATTGTGGGATGCCTCATGCTGAGATTAACCATTCTCTTATTTGAAGTTTTTTCTTCTGGATCAGTGGCTGGCTGTTCTGGAACAGCCAATGTTTGTGGCTGATACTAAACAGACACAAAAAAAATCTCATTTTCTTTCACCAAAATCTGACTTTGTTTTCCTGATGCTGCATAATGTGTTTTAATTAAAAGGTTTTAATGAGCTGAAGTGAGACAGAGCCTGTAAGCTATTCTACATTCTTCTGTGCCTTTCAGTTCTTCCCTTTTCTTCCCTCCTCTCCTTCCCTTCACCATGTCCCAGACGGACTGCATTGCATCACTGCTGTGGCAGATGACCAACAGTGCTACATTTAGCTGTTTGTAATAAACATTCCCTGAATGATGGGAATATTTCTACCTTGGGAACTAAGTATGATGCAGTTTTTTCTTCCCCTGCCTGAATGAGCAAGAGACAAGAACTGAAAATCAACCCCAGGAATCTTGCATGACTCTGCAAAACATTACCATTAAAAATAATTGTCATGAGTAAAGCTGGGATCATTTGTACACATATAAATTCACCTTTGCTGAGTGAAGCTTTAATTATTGCATTTGGCAGCAGACTTTTTGGTGTAGTAATACAGTTGAAGACATTTCAAGATCATAATTAACTGGAAGATATAACGTTGACTAAGGACCAAAACCAACTGAAAATCAATATGAAACATGGATACCTTATGGGAACAAAAAAGGTTACTGTGAGGGAGTATTCTTCACTGAGTAGGTATATTCTTAGATGGTTTTGGCCCCTATGCTGTTGAAATTGTTGTCAAAAACCCCTACAGAAAAGATAAAAATATTGCCCCTAAAGTCTGTAGAAGACTAAAAGACTCGGGGAGTGACCAGTCAGTATCATAGAGAACTTTGTACAGCTTGGTAAATAGTTCAATAAAACTACTTGTATTTCAACACGGTGACAGGAAAACTCATTCATCTAAAAATAACGGGGGAAGAAATGAATCTGTAGAAGCTCGTGAGAAATAAATCAGATGAACAGGCTCTCCCAGGTAGTGCAATGCTTACACGTAAGCCAGGAATTTTGTACTCAGAAAGTGTAGGAAGGCTACATATGGCTGTGTTTCGTCCTGATGGAATACTAAGCCCAGCTCTGGTATCTACAAGTTGATACAGATTTTGAAAAATCAAAGATGTTTCAGACAAGGTCCTCAAGGATAATTAAAATGGAAACCCTTCCTCAAGGAACTCATGGAATAAACTACTTAAGGCACCGAAGACAGAGGTGAAAAATTACCTAAGTACCTACCTAGAGAACAGGAATTCAGTAATAATGGGCTCTTTGATCTCACAAATAAAGGTGTGACAAGTTCTGAAGACTCAAAAGGGCTGTTTTCACTGATTTCAAAAGGGCAAGGTTTTCTGTTCCACTGGAGGGGCCGAGATATGATCAGAATTAAAAGTGATAGGATTGAAATTTTATCAGTTTTGGGGTCTTCAAAGAAAAGGCTTCCATCCCTTATGATGACTGATGATTTCCATGGATGAGGTAGCTGACTGGTAAGAAGGACATGGTTCTTTCAACTGCAAAAGGAAAAAGCCTTATGAGCAGGCTATTACATTGGAACTCAGACGCTTCTTACAGAAACACAGTTAGAGCATCTCAGCTGGATGCTGAAATGGATGGGAACTTTTGAAGTTAGACCGCTCAAAGAAACCGAAACAAGAGTGAGGCCTTGAAACGTAAAATGCTCAGATGTATTTGTCACGTTCACCGAGTCTCCATTCAAGCAATGAGCCTGACTGAAGGGTTTCTTTGTGTTAAGTCAGCAGTGTCAGATCGAGATGTGTCCCAGTGACCATCAGGCAGATGCGAGGCCAGATGCAAAGTAAACCCAGGATGGCCATGCAACAAGTCAGGCCCAGCTGGGTGGAGGGTCACCCCCAGCGTAGCTCAGGGCAGGGCTGGGTGCCCGGGGCTGAGCTGAAATGGGGCCCTCGGGCCATGGGCAGGGTGTGGGGGGAAGCCCCAGGCAAGGCTGGTCAAGGCCAGTAAGGCCCTTTGGGGCCTTGGACAGCAGCCTCAGAAGGATCGGCAATTAATATTTGTTTTGGTTTATGCCAGAGACCTTCTCAGGAAAGATGTCCTCAGCACGGTGGCATTTTCTGGCAAGATTGCTAATCTGTATCTCTTACTACCATTTGTGAAAAGAGGTCACGCATCCTTTCACAGTATATATGAAGAGTGATTTTCTCATACAAGCATGACATTGTCTTCTGAGACCATCATTCCCTGATGCATAGCATCAGTTTATGAAGTGATGGCAGCTCGTGGGTCATAAGATCATATCAGGCTTTTTATCCCACCATACTCTTTTTCTTTATACAGCAGACATCAGGTTTTAGTAGTTTTCAGCATTCTGTCAAGTAAAATGTCAATGGATGACAACCTAAATTTAATCATTGCCCTTCTGTAATTTAATCTAAATACAGATCAGTCTGGTTCTGTAGGTTATTTTACAGTGCTTTGTTATTTTGATATTGTTTTCTAACACTTTAGATTTGAGATAACAAGGATAGGCAGTTACATGACTCCACTCCCCACAAAATTCTTTAAGTTATCTACTAATTTTTGTGGCTTGCATTTTGTTCTTTCTATACCAGAAAACAATTTGTTATGCCCAATTGCCTACTTAGTTGCAACATTTTCTAGCACAACTATCTTAAGAAAGTGAAAATAGCAAGCTAGATCAAATATCAGTCTTCTTCAGCCAGCATAAAGAAACCTATGCCTACCTTGCTTTAGGGGTCCAACAATTTCTGTGGTGCCAATACAAGCTCTTTCATTTACCTTGGCATGTATTTTTGGCATATGTAACAAATTTAAAAATACTGCCTTTTCATTTCCTGTATTTCCAATATTCAAGATCCCTTTTTGTAGCTTTTGTGCAAGATCTTGGAAACATTATTTTAACATATTTAGAGAAAATCTCATCTAGTATTGTGAGGACCATCCATAAATCAATAGCAATAGTTGGAAATATGCTGTTATCATATAATTATTATTTTGTATTTTTCTTTTAGATGACATAATGCAACAGTAGTATTAGTACTTTCCTTAGTATCTCATCCCCACCAGCAATCCAAATTGCACCCGAGATCAGACAGTTTGGTATTTCATCAGGTCAACAGACACATAGTCTGCCTTTAGGTTTTGCTCTGTTGCACTTTTGACAAACCTCCATGCCAGGGATGTCTGACTTTTTGAATCAGTGCTGGATACCTGTCCTGGAAACCTCTGCAGTTTGCTCTCTCACACTACTCTCCTGCATCTCATGGATGCAGCAGCAGCTCACAGGACTGAATATCTGGTAAGGTGTAAATGCATTTCTGAAATGTTAAAAATAGGTTTGTGACCAGATCGAATTGTCAGTTGCAGAGCCCTGCTATTGAGAATATACCAACCAATGCATTTTTCCCCAGATGTGAATTGAATCTAAAATCATGTATGTATTGCTGAAAAAAGGCGTATGTGTTCTCCAAGGTGTAGAAAGGGTGTTTGTGAAGTGCTTTTGGCAATGGCAAGAAGTGGTTTATGGTTCGCTTCCCCCCTACCTCATAAATAACATTCTCACTAATAAAGACAAAACCTTTCTACACCTAATTACTAAAGCCAAAGAGTCGCTCTCCATTTGCTCATCACCCTTCTGCATTTGTTAGACTCTCTCAGGCAGTGATCTCTAGTTTTGACAATACAGTTATGAGAAGCATGGGGAAAAAAAAAAAAAAAGCAGCTTCCGGCTTGTTAAGGCAGGTAGGTGATGGCCTCAGCTGCACTTTCATTTCCCTGTACATATTGTTGGGTTAGCTTCTTAATGAGGCATGCTATTTCCACCATGTGAAATTTACATTTTTGTTTTCTTTTTCTTTATTCCAGAAGCCCTGAAACTTTTCAAAGCTGCCAGGAGTCACTTGTCAACCTACTGTTTTTCTCACATCAAAATTTCGTCTATGCATGCCTTAACAATACAACTCAGAAAGGTGTATTTTCGTGTGAAACATCTGTTAAAAACAACTCAGATGGTGATCCTCAAAAGCAATGTTTCCCAATAGGGAGGAAAATGGTCAAAAAACTACTTTGTTTTTTTACATCAAGTGCAGAAGAATATTTCCAACTCTTCTCTACATAAATTTATACCCTAGTCTGTGGCGGAAAAACTTTCCCACTTTACAGGTTTCATTGTTTTGGACCAATAGAGAAATGAAAGATTCCACCGTTTTTTCCACTGTGCTTCCTGCTCTGGCCAGGAAGTTGCACCCATGCCACCCATTGTTTCAATTGCTTTCCTCCTCCAGAGCAGTAATGCTGTCCTGTTCCAAAGCAGTTTCTGTTTCAGGATGAAGGGTGTTGCCCCAAGAATTTGAACCCGAGAGCGTAGGAGAGTGGCAAAAAGGCAGCAATGTGGTTTTCTCGTCTATGTTCTGAAATCCACTGAGATCTTCCGAAGTCCTTGGAAGACCTACTCCAATGCTTTTGTCCGTTTCTTTCCAACCAAGCTTCTGTATGAATGTTAAGTCCTACATGTTAATAAGGTGTTGCTCATTTAAGTTACCCCTTTACTTAGCCCCTCAGTCCTGTGACTCAGCCCTTAACCTCCCTTTTCACATAAAAGAAGAAAAAAAACCTCTCTAAAAGTGCAAGACTGTCTTGGTGGGTTTAAGACTTTGACAGATAAAATCCAGCAAATCCTGCTGCAGTCGTTGGAAAGTTTTCTCATATCTCCATTACCGTCACCAGTGTGGGGTTGGCACAAGGGAACACGTGCTTGTGCCTCTGCTGTGCTAATGCAAAGACTGACAGCCAGCCTTAAATCACCAACAGAAGCGGGCTTGAATAAGATACAATTCCTGTACTGAAGTAGATTGTGCATGGGCATACATTTCCTCCTGTCAATTCTGCTAAAGGGTGATAACCTCTTACAAAGACACCATAACAAACAGCTGGGAAGCAGTAACATCTTAAAGCACCTGAACTGTTTGCTAAGCGAAGCTGAATGAAAGCCCCTAAATCAGTCACAGGTGCTTATATTTTCATTTTTTGATTTTATTCTAGGTTTAAAAACATATCACTCATATTTTTCATTTTTATATGGAGTGATATTTTCCTCAAATTCCTACAGTACTTCCATGGTCAGGCTCCTCTACTAACGTTAAACTGAAAAGAATTAAAAACATTAAATGATTCTGAGCCTGCTCCTGTCTGAAGTAAAGTTATTTTTTGACTCTTATTTGTTCCAGGCACTACTTGTCAATGGAGAAGAGCTGCTTAAATCTTTCCTAGTTGTCTTCCACACTCATAGAGCTTTAACTCCAGTTTTTGCTGGCTGGGACATTTCTCCCTATGGGAATTTTTTTGTTCATTTTATTGCTGGTACTGTGTGTGATTGTGATTCAGTGGTTACTCAGCACCGAATACTTTGCCAGAGTTCTGCTTCATTCAGCATCTGAATTTTAACTGTTCAGCACTTGCCATGATCCTCTGTACAGTTTCTGTGACCAGTGACCCAACTGGATCACACATAACCTTTTAAAATACACTTCCCACATTTTTCACTTCATAGCATCTGCGTTCATTGACAAACTTTCTGCAACAGTAAAAGTGAAACCAGGATTTGACTTACCACTTTTCTGAGTTACCTTTGACATGATGCAATTCATGGAGCTTTTTTTTTTATTTTATTTCAGGAGGCAGGGACTTTGCTTTTGGAGGACAGAAGTATAAGTTCTGTTGACAGTCTCTGTGTAGAATCAAGAGCTCATGAATTGCTGCATGGTAACAACTGAGATGCTCCTAGGCAGGCACTGATATATTACTATTGGTTTCTTGTCAAATGTGTTGCCCCAAGTGTAATTATGGACAGAACGTGCATACATTAAACCCATTTCAACCACTATGTTTAGCCACCTCAGCTCTTCTGAATGAACAGGCATACAAAAAACACTCCAACACTTTCTCCTCACTCTTAAAAAGCGCCAGTATCTTTGCTTCCCACCTTTAAAGAAAATCAATCTTTGGCAGCTGTCTTATGTTTTTGCTAGGTTCCTGATTTCCCTCTGTTTTTGGCATTGCCAACACATTCTGCAATATGCTGCAGCGCCCTTAATAACATTTTGGAACAGCCTTGCTAGAAATGCCAGTTCACAGAGAACTGAATTAGCATGCATCATCTACACTGTGTACAGTTATGAGTTTTGAGCCTTTCCCAGTATTTTATTGTTGATATTTCTTTTCAGATGGGCTATATTCATGTGAGGAATGTCCCAATTTTGTGACACGTTTCACTTTTTTGTTTTCCTCTTGCATACTTTGGCTGAAATATTGCTGATGGCATGAAAAATCCTGCATTTTTTGACTGACCAGGCGTATCGTTATGGTTATTATTTTAGTTCAGTTTCATGTTCCATTATTAAGTAGTGTATTTGCCATATTCAGGTTGGCTATCCCTGTTCTTTGGCTCAATATCAATCATTTGCAGAGGCTGAAACTGGATTCTGAGCCTCCGGCTACCCAGATAAAAATAGGATCTGTAATTTGTCACAGGTGTTTGCCGGAACAATTCCAGAAGTGGACACAACCCTAAAAACTGCAGGACAATGTTAGATTTAGATGACATGGTGGGAACTCCCTCTACCACTACTTTGGATCTGTTTCTAGAGTATTACGGTTTGTGACCCTGTGTAACCATCTGTTGACTTCTAGATGACATTTGATGTTGCTGTTGTAAACATATCCTCATCTACCCTTAGGGATTTTGAAATAAGGTTTTTAAAACCCATTCCTTCCTTACGTTATGCATTTTACATTAGGAGCATTACACCAGGTGACAAAGAAGCATGGATATGCAGAATCAGGTAGGCTGGAAGGCACCTCTGGGAGACATTCCATCCATCCCCCCTGCTCAGGCTGGACTAACCAGATCAGGTTGCTCACATCTGTGCCCAGCTGAGTCTTGAACACCTTCAAGGATGGAGTGTGTGTCCCTTGGTACCTCTGGATCTCTTCCAGTACTGGATCAACCTCATGGTAAAAAAAAAATAAATCTATTTAATTGTAATCACCCTTGTTCCCCCTTGTAGCCACAGCCTCTCATCCAGTTGCTGTCTGGCTCCGTCTTCTTTATGTCCTCTGATCACGTAGTTGCAGACAAAAGCTTTTAGTTGCAGATGTCCCCTTAGGTCTCTCTTTTCTAGGCTAAACCAGGTCCAGCACTTGCAGCCTTTCCACAGAGATCATATGCTTCAGCTTCAGAGCAGCTTACTGGCCTCCTCAGGACTCAACCCAGTACATCCGTGTCTTTTATGTATTAGAGCCCCCCAAACTGGACACACTATTCCAGATGCAGTCTCACGAGTGCCAAATAGAGAAGGAGGATCACCTTCCTGGACGCTGCAGTCTTGCTAATACAGCCCAGGGTGCTGTTGGCTTTCCCAGCCACAAGGTCACATTGCTGGCTTATGTTGAACTTCTTGTCCTTCAGGATTGCCAGGTCCTTTACAGAAAAGCTGTTTCCCAGAGAGACAACCCTCAGCCTGCACTGTTGCATGAATTTTATTCCATCCCAGATGCAAGACGTTGTATTTGCCTTTGTTGAACTTCACGGAATTCCTCTCAGCCCATTTCTCCAAAGCCCCTCTGAATAGCAGCCCTGCTCTCCAGCATGTTGACTCCTCCACCATCCCCCCCTCCACCCCCTCACCCCAGTTTGGTGTCATCTGCAAAGTTGTTGAAAATGCAGTCTGTCCCACCAGCCAGGTCATCAATGAAGAGATTAAACATGGCTGGTCCCAGTACTGAGGCCTGAGGGTCACCACTAGTTACTGGCCACCTTACAAGTTACTTCACGTCACTGATCACAACTTGTTGAGCCCAACAGTACAGCCAATTTTCCACTCACCTTATCATTCATTTATCTAGCCCATATCTCACCAGTTTGATGATAAGAAGACCATGGGAGATTGTGTCAAAGGCTTGCTAAAGTCAAGGTATGCAACACACACTGCCCTCCCCTTGTGCACAACATCATCACAGAAAAGAAATTAGGTTGGTCAGGCATAGTTTGCCCTTGATAATCTCATGCTGGCTGCTCGCAATCACCTTCTTGTCCTTCCTATGTTTAGAAATGGCTTCCAGGAGGATTTGCTCCATATCAGTCTCAGGGACTGAGGTGAGGCCAACCAGCATGTAGATGCTCCTTCTTGCCCTTCCTGAGGATGGGTGCAATGTTTGCCTTTTTGTAGTCACCAGGAACCTCTCCCCTTTGAAACTGCCATGACCTTTCACAGGTGTTAGCAGCACCACAATGACATTAGCCAGGTCCTCCAGCACCCTCAGGTGCATCCCATCTGGTCCCATGTGAATGTCTAACTGGGTTATGTGCTCCCCAATTCTATTTTCTCCTACTGTGGGTACTGCTTCACACCTGCAGACTGCTAAGGAGGCTCAGGGACTTGGGAGGCCAGAGAGGAAGACCTTATGGATGAAAACTGAGGGAAAAAACTGCATTGAGTACCTGAGCTTTTTCCACATGCCTTGTCACAAGATTCCCTGCCCCACTGAGCAATGAGCCCACATTCTCGTTAGTCGTCTTTCTGCTACTGGTGTACTTACAGAAACCTTTCTTGTTGCCCTTTGCCTCCCTTTCTAGTTTCAACTCGAGTTGCACTTTGGCTTTGCTGGCTGTATTCCTACATGCTTGAACAGCGTCTGTTCATTTCTCCCAAGCAGTCTGTCCCCGCTTCCACCTTCTGTGTACTTCTTGTGTTTGAGCTCAGGCAGGAGCTCCATGTTCATCCATACTGGCCTTCTGCCATGCTTGCTCAACTTTCTGAACATTGTGCGCTCTTCTTGTGTTCTGAGGAGGCTGTCCTTGAAGATCAGCCAGCTCTCCTGGGGCCTTTTGCCCTGCAGCACAGTTTCCCATGAAAGCCTTTCCTGAACAGACCTAAATCTGCTCTTCTGAAGTCCAGGGCTGTAATTCTGCTGTTTATCTTGCTTACTTCTCTCAGGATCCTAAACTCCACGGTCTCACAGTTGCTGCAGACAAAGCTGCCCTTGACCTTCAAATCATCAATCAGTTTTTCCTTGTTTTTTGAGTAGCAGGTCCAACATCTCGTTGGTTCATTGGTCACCTGCACCACGAAACAGTGCTTGATACAGTCCAGAGATCTCATGGATTGTTTGTGTCTGTCCATATTGCCCTTCCAGCAGATACTGGGGTGGTCAAAGTCACCTGCAATCACTGGGGTCTGTGACTTTGAGGCTTTCTCCAGCTGCCTAAAGAAGGATTCATCTACCTTCTCTTCTTGATCAATTTGTCTGCAGGGAAATTGTCTGTAGGGAAACTACAACACTGCCTGTGCAGCTCCAACCCCTGATCCTTACCGTTGTGGAGACGTAAAGTTCAGCAGGTCTGGGAGCAAACGTCTGAGCTTTTGTGGTACTGGGGGGAAATGGTAGGCCATTAGCACAGTACCACATGGAAGGGCACTTCATTGAGAAGCTGTCAGCATTATCAGCATTTCACCATTGATTGATGCTGGCAGGCCCCAGTTGAGATGAAAAACAGAGGCTATAGAGTAACAGTGAATTGGCATTGGTGGGATTTAGCTCCAGATTATGACATCTAAATTTAAGTGCGTGTTTACATATGTGGGGCCAGTGTCTAATCTCAAGGTATGAACAAGGGTCTTATCTGCAGCTTGGTGCTCCTCATTTCTAGGTAAGGCAGCTGAAATATAGCTGTGGAGATGGGCTACCTTTCATCAGTGAGAAATGATCCCCTACAGCTGCAAGACGGTAACTAATAAAATGCTCACTGTAGAGCAGTAAGCGTTTGAAAATCCCTCAGAAGCAGCTACAGAGAGGCTTGCTGGAAAAAGTCCCCTGAGAGGTGGGTACCTCTACAAAGGGAAGAGTTTGTACTGAGCTGGGGGCCGTCCAAGGCCCCCAAGGGTGGAGCTTGTTTGATATCACACACACTGCTACAGCAACATATAACTGGAGCCATTCAAGATGATTCAGGAATTTAAGTCTATACATAGATCATTGCAGAGGGATTTAAAATCTAATGGCAAACCCCCCTTTTACTAGCAATAATGTATACATCTAAGTTTCTCTTCTGAAGCTCAGTAGCATTTATACCTACAGGTACAACATTGTAAGACAATGTATGTATTGCTATGTTGCACTATCTTATATTGCAGGAGAAATGAATTCCCACGTTTCAAAATTCCTTTTAAAATTGTTTACATTCTCCAGAATGTTAAACAGTAATATGAAAGTTTCAGACAGTATTTTTCTTTCAGGTAAGTGCCACAGGCCTAAATACAACACATTTTTTTTCTCTCTCAGGGGTCAGTCAGGATTTTATGGGTCAGATATGAACTTCTTGATACTGTTTTTTTTCTTTCTACTCCAAATCTATGTGTATTTGTTTTGTCTTTTGCCTCAGACACCTCCTTGCTACATAAGGTAGGAAAAAACTTGGCAAAGCTGGTGTTTCTTGTTATCGCTCTGTTTTAGTCTCTCTACTCCTTCACTGTCTGCAGTTGCTTATGTGGGCTTTCTTCTTTAACTCTTACAACACCCGGTCAATCTCCAATTACCTGCCCAGCTCCTTGGCCTTTACTTCTGCTTGCTGTTTGCTTCAGCAAGCAAGCCAGTTGCTTTCTCCTAAGATTATTTCACTAACCCCATGAAATCTACCCTCAGCTTATCAAGGGTGATAAATGCTTCTCACTCTGTCTATATGTTGCTGTTGAGAACAACTGCTCCTGGGCATTCCTGTAAACCTGACGGTCTTGTTCTCACCTTCTGACAGCCTGGCTGAATTCAGGCCTTTTCCCATCCTTTTCCTTCATTATTCAGTACTTGGCTTTTTGATGGTGCTGGCTGCCCACAGTCCTTACGATTTCAATTTCAAGTTCTGATTGTTCAGATATTTTGGAAGTCAGGATACTGATCCTACAACTGATAACTTCTCCAGCCAACACAGGGCACATGTGTATGTGCGTGGAAGTAAGCCCTTCAAAACAAAGAAAGGTTTGTAATGTAAAGGGAAGTACCTTTTTGGGTACATTGCTATATCCATTAAAATAACAGACATGATTCTCGTGCTTGATTATCAGAAAAGCTAGCAAGTGCCTTCTCCACTGGAATTCACAGTAATATTATTTCTGAAATACACTTCTGCAAAATTTCATCACTACAAGCAACTGTAAAATATGAAGCTCTTTCACAAAAACCCATACTAGTACCAAATGGCATTCAATCTACTGTATGTACTGTAAAATCACCCTTTGTGATTGTGGATAATAACAGAGTTGTACTGCGCAGGTGGTTTATGTTGTCGACAAGAACTCATGATAAAAACACAACATTAAGGTTGGGCTGACATTAGGAAGGAGTGTAGATTGTCAAGTACAAAGCTAACTTAAATCACAAAAAATAATTGAATCACATTCTTCTCGCCTGTTGTAGGTGTTTATATAATAGTACATCCCTTAATCTGCTGAGCCCCAGTTTAATTTCTCACCTTGGTGTTTCAGTCTTGGCAAGCAGGGTGTCAGAGGAGCACGTCCATCTTAATTCAGCCAAATCTACCCCCTCCCTTCCAAAAGCAGAGCAAAGGGTCTGGGGACAGAACTGTTCTGAGATCTCGAGGGCTATAAAGAGAAGCAACGATACCTTTGCACTCCTGTCTGGAGGACGCATGACTAATGTCTAGGAAGAGCCTGGCTAGCTCTCACAGCTATAGGCAACTGGCCCAAACATTACCTTGCCATAGTGTACAGAAGCTGTAGCTTTCACTTCAGCTAAATCTGAGTTTGGTGATTTTTAAAAAAAATATTTTATATGGTTTGTTTTACTCATGTAGCGGATTATGTAAATGCGTAAGCTAATATTCAATACTGCTTGCTATCAAAAAACCCCACAACGAAACCAACCAGCTTGACTCCTGGTTGCCTCGTCTTGTGTCATGAATATATCACGCGCTTTCTGTAGTAACTCTCTCATAGCCTGGACTGCTTCCGATAGCTTTACTCAAAGCTCTGTGTCTCCTTACAGAGGAGCAAGCCCCATTTATTTCAATGATGCCACCTCTGGATAGTGATGTACTCGATATAAATTAAGCTATCCCAAACCTGGCTCACTGACGTGGTTAATAATTTATTGCAGGCTTTCAGTGCAACCTTGTCATAGAATCAAAGACAAGCTCTTATAATATGAAACTTGGGACTGTATCGAGAAATTTCCAGCATGTCTTGCAAGCACTTTCAGAACATCTGTAACAAAAGGTATGAGGCTATTACAGCAGGTCTTTACTCCAAAGAGAGAAAATTTACAGCGATCCCAGCAAAATCGTAGTTATTTCACTCATTTCAGTAGGCTTCCTCTAGTCTCGAATATTGTAAAGGAGAATTTGAGCACTGTGTATCCGTTAGGGATGCAGATTCATTAGTGTCAGAAAATGACATCAGTGTAGTGTCTGAAAATGACTTCCTCATTTGTGAAGCCTGCCTTGCCAGGAAGATATTTACTTTAAACAAAACCCAAACCTGGAGCTGAAGATTTCTCACGATCAAATCTGTCAGCCTGAAAGACATCCTTTCTTAGTTTCCTTCCTCCCACCACATGCCTGCTATATGCAAGTCTCACAGATTAGAAAATATTGCTTTGTACCACAGATTCATGACAAGTTTTTTTCATCCAAATTAACCTTTGCAAGCTCCATTACTTTCCTGTCAACTTCCCAGTTACTGTCATAATCAGATTTCTGAAGGCTTAGTGGTATTTGAGAGACACAAAACTGCAATGGGCATTGAATCACTCTAGCCAGAGTGAAGAAGAACGCTGGCATGAATATTGAGTAGGCACATGCTGATATATGCGACAAAATGGTGACGACAAGAGTTCTCTATTTGTAGCTGCCCATCCTTGCTGGCTCACAGGGTTCTCCTGCGAGTATGGTCGCCATCCTTCCTTGCCTCCACTTTTGTCACAATACATAGGTAAACTGCTCCAGGAAGGTTTCTAACGGGGTTTAAAACAAGAAATCCCGTCTGGAGAATATCTAAGCTAGGGAAGAAAAGTTCTATGTTAAACGTCTAAATAGGTACCTCAACAAGCTGGCAATGAACAAGGAATTTTGCACCTCACAAATCTTTCTTTTGCTATCTGGTTCTTCAAATGCAGACTGAATATGAGCCTGAAGACGGCGAGATGTTCAGCTGCCTCTGTGAACAGCCTGGCAAAGCTTCTACGAAAAACTGGGAATTTGATTCTATGAGAAGGCCTGGTTTCATGATAAAAGAAAGAAGGCGCCAACTGCCAGCAGTCCAAGTGCCCTAAGGAGTCCAGGAACTCCAAGAAAACATGTTTGAATTTCTCTCCACCAGACAAGATTTTGTTTGTGAAGTAAAAATATTCTCTTTGAATGAGGGATGTTAATGATTATTGTATGAATTAAAGAAGCAATGACGTCCTAGGAGCTTAGAAAGCTTAACTGTCAGTCATGTTAAAGGGTTACACTTAAAAAACTACCGCAAGGCAATCTGAAGTGGTAAGAGTGCGCTCCCCATCTCTTTGAAAAAATTAACAGATGGGTTCCAAGCATTTCTACTGTTGTGAACCGCAACTCTGACAATACTGTTGATTTCCATAATATGTATGAGATATCTCCAACATACTGGTCACTGTATATTAAATAGCCAAGGACAAAGCTTATGGAGAAGACGGACATAAATTTAGTGTGCTTTGCTTGCGCTTCTAACTTCTCTGTTACCCAAGTTTCTTCAAATAAAAGGAGGGATATACCCATGGGCCTTCACAGTCTGCTGGAACCATCAAGGCACCGGAAAAGTTTCACTTACTTAAAATCACACTGAAAACAGCTACAGCTAATGTGTGGAAGACGTTTATTGTAAACAGTGTTTGTAGTGGGAAGATGTTCTTTTGAAAAAATACCAGTTCTGAACATGAAAGCGAAAGGCAATATACAAATTGTGAGTTTGCTACAGAAATAGAGATATCTGAAATTGTAAACATTTTCTTATTCTTTTGACCATTTTTTATCTCACCAGAAGTTACATCGCTGGATATGTTCACCACATTTCCATGAAAGTTCTTTTCAGTTTTTAACTTTATATCCCTCTGCTTAGATTCATTCCAGATAATCGCAGCATTTTTTTTAGATACGGTGCTTGAAGACTATTTTGTAAAACTGCTGGTTTTGTCAATCCATCAGCAGTACTTCTTCCGACTTTCACAAATGTCAAACATATTTGAACTCCTACATTTTCTTTAAAATACAGGTTTTTAAGTAATGTTAAAAATAATTACTGTCATCTCACACTGCTTAGTAACTGATTCAACTTGAAAATAATCGTATTTTTCATACTTTGCTTAACACACATCTGCATCAGCCACAAATAGTGTTGTTCTAGGTACTGAAGGTTCTGTTGTCCATCCCAGTTGAGACATTCACTTACGTTTGAAAAAGACTCCATGCACAAAGTTTATGCCCATCCTCTAATCCGAGATTTAGTTACATATTCAAACTGAATGTGGTACGGTTCTCAGAAAGGGCAATAAGGAATGGAAGGTTTAAAGAGCTCCTTCCCCTGACAAGGGAATCTCCAGGGAGGTTTCTGGGCTAAGGGACCACAGTCCCACCAAAGCACAGAGCGGTGCCCCGCTGCTGCTCTAGCCCTGAGGCCAGGCAGCATCACAGAAAAGGGAGATGTTCAAATGATTAATAGGGAGTGGAGCTTCAGTGCCTAATTGATGTTTATACCTTTTGGGGAAAAAAAGAAAAATCCCCTGGCGTCAGTCAACAGCCTGGCTCAAATTTCTCTTTTCACAAAGGCAAAAATGCTGCTAGGTCCACTTGAAGGAATCCTGTCTGGCAGAAATGATGCACAGAAAACTCAGGCAGTCCCTCAGTGTGCCAGCAATGATCCAGTTGGACCCATCGACAATCCGGATTAAAGGCTGTAGTGTTCCTGCTAATGCACTGTTCTCGGCAAAACATTTTCCTATGCTTCGTTGCTTAGAGCGACCACTCCTTTGCTGGTGTGCAAAACTGGTATTGTGCTGCCGTCTATCAGCACTCGGCACCTTTGGAAGTTGTGCCTGTGGAAATCATTCTCAGGATCCACTACTCCCAGGAGAATTAATCCAGGATCTGATCCCGCCATGTCTTCTGTGCCCTTGGCTCCCAATGTGGGAGATGCTCAGTGACGGGTAGCATTAGGAGACCTCAAGGCCTGCTCCTGGTCTTGCAACAATGAACCGTGGAACTTCAAATGCCTCGTGCAGTGAAGGATCAGACTCTCCCTGGCAACCAGAGGAGGCAAGCGAGCCTGTGATGCCTTTGGATGAAAGACCATTCAGCGCCACTGTGTAACGTGAAAATTCACTGGAAATTTTCTTCAGGCTTACACACACAATAATTTTACACAGAGAATATTACAACGATGGTTAATAGTATGCCTCCAAAATACCATGTAAAATACCTAATGCTGAGATCAGTGGTGAGTAAAAGCACTGAAATGACAGCCTTTCAGTTCAAACAAAGCATAGTATTAAAATTCTGGTGGGTGAGTTTGGAAACAAAATTGTCAGCTTCTGACTGATATAAGTCACCTCCCTAGCTGACTGTCAGAATAGGTCAATACAGCTTTCCACAACAGCTAGAAGCAAACAGAAACTTTGCCGCATTCTAGCCGAGATCAGTAGGAAAAAGAGACATTCTCACTGTCGTGTAGCTTTTATATTGGTTACACGATACTCAGTGATACCAAACAGCAGCTGGCAGGTTTTCAGCAAAGGACGATACGCTTGTCCCTGAGGACAGTACCACCCCTTGCATGCTCGCACCTTAAACATTAGGGCCCGGCAATGTAAAATACGGCAGCACCTCAAGGTTCAGCTCCGCTGAGCATGGCGAGGTCGGTCAGGGGAGCAGGAGGAGGGCAGGGGAGGAAGGCGGGGGTGGAGATGTCAGCCTGACCATAACCCCAGCAACTGGGGCTCAGTTTCTAATGGCAACAATCTCAAAAGCTTCTCTGTGCACAGCTTCGCAATTAAGTGTTAAATAAAAGTGCTGTGCTGCAACCAGCGCATCCTGCCTTACAAATCCTGACTTCATCTTCAGACCTGGTAGTCTATTAAGTAATTCAGTCTGAAAAATCCCAACACTTAAGCAGGGGCTGTGAAATTTAAGCCATGGTCTGGGTCTCAACACTTGTTAAACAACACAGCGATCTCCTTCACCAAGTATTGCTCATGATCACTCTGTTCCTACTACTTGGAACCACATCTCCATGTTAATACATTGCTAGGACGTTTTCTGAATGCACATCTAGCTTCGTTGTAAAAGCCAAGACAAACTCGATCAGAATAATAGATTACAACCACAGGATCCGTGTGTAGAAAGAAAAAGGTGTAAGTTGAACAATGGTCAAAAAAAGTGTTAACCTCTTTTCAAAACTTGCAGCAGGCTTTTTCCCTAACATGGAAGAAAAAAAAAACCTTTCAAAAACAGGCTCTCAACCATACAACAAACCTGCAACAAAGCAAAGCTACCAGCAAAACTGGAGTATTTTCATAGGAAAGACAGAACTCACACCTCAGTGGCTGAATGAAAAAGTAATGCCCTAAAACATCTAAATGGCTGTATATTATTCATCATAATGCTTTCATGCTCACAGTTAGTACAAAGATATTTGCTGTGCTTCCAAACATTGGAGGGCATGTTGATATATTTACATCAATGTAACAGAGATTTGTATGTTTTCGTTACAGCAAACTATTATTTTTAAAACTGTGTAGGAATGGGAGACAGGAAAGCAGACATCTGAAAAAGGGGCTGACTGGCTTACAGCTATCACTATTTTTGTGCATTTGGAGAGAATTACATATATTGGAATGAGGTTTTAACTTCTTTATGCACAACCGCGTGATTTTATGAAGAGTGGATTCCACTGTTACAAACACTACCAAAACTGTTTTGCGCGTGCTCTGCCCCAGCGTGTTTCAGCGTGGGGTGGGTTAGTGTACTAAACGAGGCACAGTTCAGAGAGAGGTTACTGCAGAGGTTACTCCTGCCATTTTAATTCCTCACAGTATAGGTGGACCCACGGTGCCCTATATAGCACTGTATCCAATTGCTTGGAAATGTTTTTCTGCTCTTTTTTTTTTTTCTGTGTGTGTGTGTACATGCCTCTATGTGGGGGGGGGTAATGAAGGGGAAGAAGGGGGAGGGTTGAAAAGACGGTTGGGCTCAGTATGTCTTCCATGACTCTTTAAGGATCCGAGACCCAGAGCTAAAATAATGGGAATATTTTTCCTTTTCTTCTTGGGGAAAAGGACTAACATTAATTAAACAAGGCAGCTTTCCCCGTTCAGAGAGAGGTGTTCACTAGGAGAGTTTTGGCTTCTGGCCACTGTAGAAAAAAAAAAAAGAAAAAAACCCAGAGAGCTGCCAAACCACCTCAACTTGCTTCTGAACTGCGCGTAGCTAATACTCTTAGCTTTTTTCTTCTTTTTCAAGCGTCCCCAGCCCCCGGAGGCGGGCACTCCCCTGCCTCCCCGGTGACACCTGCTGGCGCGGGAGCAGCCCACAGGCCGCGGGCTTTCGCCCCACGCCGGGCCCCTTCCCAGCGCCGAGCCCAGGCCCACCGCGCCGGCGCTCGCTTCTCCCTCCCCCCCGGGGGAAAGCGGCCGTCCCCCCGGGGGGGGCGCTGGGCCGCCGCCTCCGCAGCCGCTGGCTCTCGGCGTCCCGGCCCCTTGTGCAGCGGAAGGGGGGCCGTTGTATGGGAGGGCCGCACGCCCCTCACGCCCGGGGCTTGCCGGGCTGAGGGGGGGGGAGTGGGGTGTCAACGAAACGCGCTAGCACGGCGGCGGCGGCGCGGTTCCCTTCCCCCCCGCGTTCCCGGCAGACGGGAGGGCGGCCGCTTCCCCGCCTTCCTCTCCCGGCCGCTCGCCGGTGGCGCGACCCCTCGCTTCGCTCCTCCGAACATCTGCACCCCGGCACAAGAGCTACTTGTGTGCGCGGCCCCGTGGCCGGATGAAGCCCGCCTTTGTCCGCCCTCGCACCCCCGGCGCGGCGGCGAGGCGCCGCGCATATCAACGACCCTCCCCGCCTCCTCCCCCGGGCCCGCCCGGGGACCCTCGGCAGCCGTTGGGCCCGAGGCGGCCCGCCCGCGCGTTGCCGTGGCAACGGCGGGGCCTGCCGGGCGGCTGCCGCCCCGCCCCGCCCGCCCGCCCGGCCCCCGGGGTTAAACCCGCGGCCCCGCCGTCTGCCCGCTGTTTGCCGAGCTCCCTGAAATCCCTGGGAAGGCCCGGGCGGCCCTCCCGCCCCGAGGCTGCGGCCCAGCCCCGGGCAAGGCAGCGGGGCCCGGGCAGCAGGCCGCTCCCTGTGTGTTTCCACGTCTGTATCCCCGCTAGGTTAAAGCCATGAAAACGTTGCTGCCCCTGTCCCCAGCTGAATGCTTGCTAAAACACCGCTGTTATAACGCAACGGGAGGACTGACAGGAAAATAACATCTCCAGAGGTTTCTGCACCATCTCGACGCCCTTCCCCGGCTTACTTGGGTTAGCCCCGCACACTGGGAAAGGGACGAGTGGCAGAGTTGCTCTTTTGGCTGAAACCCGTGGGCAGCTGTGCTTGGGTGCTGATGACCCCGGGTTGAGCCCTTGCCAAGGACTCACTGTGCGGGGGGACATCTGCTCCGGGAGCTGCTGTGCTCTCCGTCAAGAAGACCCGGAGCTGGGTTTCCATACCGAGGTTTTTCAGCTCCAGACACAGCGTATTCAGAAAATTTTCTGCTGGGAAGAGTTAAACTGCTGGCTTTATACAGTTATATAGTATTTGCTGGGGTTTGTGTGCTTTTTTTTTTTCTTTCTTTAAGATTTGTCATGACATACCAAAAATAAAGCAGAAGGGAGCAGAAAAATATCTGGGCTGAACTGCACTCGTGAACTGGATTCTCCATTCCCATGAGATCATTTGTGGGATAGGTTTTGATTTGGTAATCTATTTAACATGGAATTGGAGAGAAGAATGAAAGACGATAGGAGATTAAACAGTACTTTTTTTAAAAAGCTGAAAGTCAGCAAAAATAGGACTTCAGCTAAAAAGCATAAATTAATTTCTTCAGGAATTGTGCTACCGTAAAAGCAATAAGCAGTTTAGTCTAAGAGTGGGCTACGAACCCTTTGAAAGAATCATGTTATGTACATGCAGTCATAAATTAAAGTGAAGTCCTGGCACTCACAAGAGTGTCATTGCTTTCCTGTGTGCTCTTACTGTATTTTGTGACTTAGTGTATCATGTCATTTACATTACGTAATGCGGAAAGGACCCCAAAACACTAATTCTCTTAAGACATGGCTGTTTATTGAAGTACGTGATCCCAAGCATTTACGGAGGGCAACACCAGCTAATCCTCACTGTCTGATTTCCTAAGTAAATGATTTTAGGAATCATTCATATGCAAAAAAACCCTGCTCTCAGCTGGCTTTCCAGTTGTACTTAGCAATGTATCCCTATTGCACTTAGCAAGGTTGCTATCGTACAGAATGAATGAAAGATGACAAAAAGCAAAGACTGAAGAAGAGCACTGGGAATTTTGAAAGACTTTCACTTCTGCGCTGCCATTTCTCTCTTTCACTGTATTCTCTCCAACAGCTTAACTGCTGTGGATGAACCAAGTTGTGCAGGTGGAGCCGGTATTCAGTAAGTCACGCTGCTTCAGTAAGTCACCCATAAAACAGTATGATCTTTGATGGGTGAATAAATGCAGTTAGTTATTCTTAACTACTTTCTTGGTCAACAACATTATCTGAAATGTAGCTTGGAGTATCCACCTAAGAGCTAAGCAAGTTTGAAAAAAACAAGTATTAAGCCAGTATTCATGAAGCTGAGGTGGTGTTCCTTTGTGAGAACAGGTACTTGTTAAAAGCACCTCTTTTTGTCAAGAAAGTCATGACCTGCCATGCCTGTAATTTTTTTCTGTGACACTTTGTAAAAAGGGGATATTACTGTGGCGGGTAACGGGAATATGTGTGGGTGCGGTGGGGAGGGGGGAGCACTGCCTGGAGAAGAAGTTTCAGAGAAACTCTGAGAAGGTCCAGCCAGGATCATAAGAGAAACAGAAGTGAGAAAGAATCTAGAAGCCTTACCAGAGACCTACTGCTTATCCCCAACATTTCAAAATGGGGTTTTAAGTCTGAGAAATAAGTACAAAAATGAATTATCTATACTCTGTGGTTCCCAAGGTATTTGAGAGTGTCTTTAATGTTTCCACTCTAAAAGGGGGCTAGTTCTTTCCTCTGCACACTGCATTTCAAAGGCAGTCCCCTAGAGTGAAGTTCAGCTTTGGCTTCAGGCACAGAAATTTAGCTATGAGAATGTGAGTGAGGTATCTTAACTTTCCATTGCAGACAGTGGGGGTGGGATTCAGGGTCCGCCATGGGAGCCATCTGAACCTTGTGCTTTAATACATTGAGAGGGGGCCTTTGGGTACAGGGCAATGTGACTTCTGGACAGCCAGCTGGAGGCCAGGCAGCATTAGCCAGGACAACTCAAATGGCACCAAATGCCGTAATTTAGGCAGCTGAAGTTAACCCAATACATTCAAAGGAGTTCTCACCTTAAAGTAGATAATTCCATTTGGTCAGCTGCGTAAGTCTGCATACTCCACTGGCTGCGCTGACACAACAACTCCATCCCAGCTGAAACCAGGACAGTGGTAATGACCATGATAGTGACGTAGACACCGAGCTCACAGCAAGGCGTCTATGCTTAGGATCTTAAATTCAGGTGCTGAATTCTGTCCCTGCCGGCTTAATTTACTTAATGCTGGTGACCCACATTGTTTGAGGCAGCCATACAGCACGTTCGGTTATCAGATAGGGCCTAAGGAAGACCCGCATCTTTTGGAGCGCAGCCAGTCCATGCATTCAGCTTGTCTGAAGCTATCTTCTGTGAAAACTCACCTCTGGAAACTCAATTCTTCAAACATTTTCTGAGAAAATATCTAAGTTTCCTTTTTTTCTGACCACAAAGAAGTTTTATATACAGCCTCGATCTTTTCTAGAAACTCAGAGCTGTCTAAGCCTAAGTATGAATGAAATAAAACAAGACCTTTCTTTTCCAGAATCTGTATTGCTATAGAAAGCAGACTCTTGTTAAATGGGGGGGGAAAAAAAAAGTGGAGAAGGGAACCTGGATGCCATTTAAGAAACTGAAAATGAGAGTGGCTGAAAACTTGCTGTTCTGTGAAGTTAAAGGCTGATCAAAACCTTTACAAGACGGAGGACTGAAAGCATTAAACTTGAGTGGTTTATTTCAGGAAAGGATTGGAAGTGAAGAAGGGTAAAGGAAAACCAGTGTAATACACTGGAGAGTAATGGAAAAACCAAACAAGTATGCAAACACTGTGAAGAAGCCCAGGAAAAAATAACAAGCAAATCACCCTTTTTTAATAAGGCAACGCAGAGGAAGAAAATCTGATACATATTTGACAAATCTCTCAGAGATTATTCACCGAGTTTAACATTCGTTTGGATAGAACGGTGGGAGAAGACCCATCCCTGGTGGAAGAGATCCCCTACCACTTCTTTTCTTTATGACATTTCTTTATTTCTCTTCCCTCAGAGAAACATTCTCACAGTTAGCTCCAGAATTTCTCTTATTATTCCATCTTTTTTCCTCTGAATATGAAAAGACTTCCTCTGCCTCAGAGGACTTTTTTTATGTGACAAAGTCAGGTCATCTTTTTATTCTTTTCAATATTTTATGAGAAGCTTGGCAGGCTTTAGAGATTCTTTAAGTTTTAGGACTGAGAGAGAAGCGACTCAACCTCATGCTCTTGTGCCAAGAGAGAATGCACTTTTCCTGGTGAAATGTTTAAGCCAGCCACTTGAACATCCTCCAACCTTTTCACCTTTTCACATCAATATCAGCTTGAAGTCACAGCTGCTATAGACACCGTCATGGGGCTGAAGCCAATAAAAGAGTTACAGCATCTACAGCAGGACTTAAGTGGAATTGTGTTGCCTGAGCCTGGACTGGTGATCCAAAAGCCACCTGTTTATCTGCTGCCTAGTCCTGTAGGACTGTGAAGTTCTCGAGACACAGCCAAATTAAACAACTCAATGTCTTTCTTTTGTCTAAAGGGGAAGGTTGGGAAGGCAGGCTATGCTCTATCTACAAATGCTCGAGGGACCCAATCTGTCAGATATTTTTGGAACATGCCTAATGGATTGGGCATCACAAAAATGCAATGGATGCTTTCCCCTGCAACACAGCTGAAGAGGAGGCAGCAGTGATTCCATGCTAAATACACGTACACTCAGGCACACACAGCAGATACAGCACCAAACATTCAGGGCTCTCTCACCCCTAGAAACAGGGGATGTAATACTGTTCTCAGCCTGAAAAATTCAATGGACATTGACTACCTTCCATTTATTTAATATTAGCCTTCTGCTAGAAGCAAGGACCGAAGCCTACAAATGCCACTTTCCTGCTGATCACCTAGCCCCTAGATTACAATGTCATGATCTATCAGTGTTTGCCTCCCTTTGCTGTACTGGGACCGGTGCTATTTAACGTTTTCATCAATGACTTAGACAGCGAGATCGAGTGCACCCTCAGCAAGTTTGCGGATGACACCAAGCTGAGTGGTGCGGTTGACGCACCAGAAGGACAGGATGTCATCCAGAGAGACCTGGACAAGCTGGAGAGGTGAGCCTATGTGAACCTTATGAGGTTCAACAAGGCCAAGTGCAAGGTCATGCACCTGGGTCGGGGTAACCCCCAGTATCAATACAGGCTGGGGGAAGAAAGGATCGAGAGCAGCGCTGCCAAGAGGGACTTGGGCGTGCTGGTGGATGAAAAGCTGGACATGAGCCAGCAATGTGCGATGGCAGCCCAGAAGGCCAACTGTACCCTGGGCTGCATCGGGAGAAGCATGGCCAGCAGGTTAAGGGAGGTGATTCTGCCCCTCTACTCTGCTCTGGTGAGATCTCACCTGGAGTACTGCGTCCAGCTCTGGAGCCCTCAGCACAAGAAGGACATGGAACTGTTGGAGTGGGTCCAGAGGAGGGCTACAAAAATGATCCGAGGGCTGGAGCACCTCTCCTATGAGGACAGGCTGAGAGAGTTGGGCTTGTTCAGCCTGGAGAAGAGAAGGCTGCGGGAAGACCTGATTGCGGCCTTTCAGTACCTAAAGGGGGCCTGTAGGAAAGATGGGGAAAATCTTTTTAGTAGGGCCAGCTGTGACAGGACAAGGGGTAATGGTTTTAAACTAAACCAGGGTAGGTTTAGACTAGATATAAGGAAGAAATTCTTTATAATGAGGGCAATGAAACACTGGAAGGGGTTGCCCAGAGAGGTAGTGGAGGCCCCATCCCTGGAAACATTCAAGGCCAGGTTGGACGGGACTCTGAGCAACTTGATCTGGTTAGCAGTGTCCCTGCTCACTGCAGGGGGGTTGGACTAGATGACCTCTAGGGGTCCCTTCCAACCCAAAACATTCTATTATTCTATGATTCTATGATACAGAGGGACAGAAAGTCCACCCCTCCTGGTTAGTTATGTGGCTGATTATTAGGGCCCTTATTTGTCAGGTGGGAGATGTGAGCTGAACCATTTGCTGGGAAGACACAGAACCTGTGTCTTCCAGTTGAGGTGTGGACACCACACCTTATGTTAAAAGTGGCTGTTGGCACCACTTCTGGTTGCAACTGAATGACAACAAAAGAGCATGAGTTCTGCCATGTTTCTTCAAGAAAGGGCCAGGATGTCTTCAAAAGATGGGAACTTTTCTATAGTCCTGACTAATCTGAGTTCTACATAGGGACGGATTTAAGGTAGGCTCATGTTGCTGGTACTTCTTACACCCTGGCTCTCAGTAGCTCCTCACTCAGTGTGCCGACTGTTTGAGATCATTGTTGAGAAGTTCTTACAAATTCTTGCCTGGGGACTAGCTGCTTAACACAGGTTTTGAGGGGAAAAGCACAGACGTGCTGCATCTAAGTGTGAAGTGGCCAAACCACATTGTATCTATTCTCTCCCTAGTGTTGCCCTAGCTTTTGCTCTTCCAGTGCATATTTCTCTCCTTCAAATCAATGAGAGAAGGTATTGCTTTGATCAGGCTTGATCCTTTCATAGATGTCCTGTCATCTTTCAGTGCCATGTGACTTTGTGATAAGCTTTAATCGTATTACAAGGTGGTCAGCTGTTTGGTTATCCGTCCTACTTGGGTGGGCTGGGCATGTCACGTGCACCCATCTGAATAAGAAATTATCAAGGGATAAGAATTCTCCACTGTTAGCCCTGTATCAGTCCAAGCTGGGGGTAAAATATCAGGAGGGGCACAGGCCAACTTTGTAATAAAAATGTTTGCAGAGAGACAGGAAGCAGAAGAAAAATATTTTTATCAATTGTCCCCTGTTTACCTAAGTAATCACTTAAGCTGCTTTCGGAATTAGCAGTTATCTGTAAAATTGTAGTATCTTTTCAACCAGTTAACTGTTGTTTTCTCTCTCTGAAGATTTATCTTTCTGAAAATTTTCTACTGCCCATTCTGGAATGGCATTTTCCTCTTTATTGTTCTAGAAATTTGAATCTGAACTTAGCCAGACAGACCATCCCTCTGCATTTCAAATCTGACACCCCAGGGGTTCTATGTTTTCGCTGTGTCCATCTGCTGACAGAAGGAGTTTTAGCTAGTGTTTGGGTTTGCATATTAGGGCATGTGGAGAAACAAATTAGCAGGTAAGAAATTACCATTTTTCTGACTCCTTTCTTTTTTTTTTTTTTCCCTTTTTTTTTCTTTCTTTCCCAGTAAGAGTCACAAAGATAAGTGGCAGCACATGGCTTATAGCTGCTCTATTATAGCAGCCCTCCCACATGGCCAGTTCAAAAGCTAAGTAATAGTTCTGATACTAGCTAATCTGGCAAAAGGATTCCAATGGGTGGATGTGAGAGTAACATCTGCCTTTCAAATCTTACGCTTGCCAACACAGGCATGTGAGGTTTTTTGTTGTTCCAAGAACCTCTGAAGCATAGAGAAGGTAAAGGTCCTATGAATTGGAACCACCTGCTTGAACTAGTGTTTTGGCAAGCTCCTGTTTTCCTGGAGCTGGTTCAGAGTATTCTAGGCTATGTGGAATGGGAAAAATCCACAAAAAATTACTTACTGCCTCATAAATATTTTCTATACTATTGTGTTCAGACAGGGAGGGTGTAGGGAACAAGCCTAGTAAGTGTGAAGCACATCCTGTGTCTCTAGGACCACTCCCTTTACTGCATAGTCAGTTGTATTCCTGTCTGACACAATAAATACAGAGCTTAGAGATCTAGGGCCAAACAGCTTTCAAACCTGATGCTGCAAATAGCACAGTGGATTCATTCGCTCTTTCCTTGAACCCTCTGTTCTACAGTGTTACAGGTCTCAATATTTGTTTTGGAGTAGCTGGACTGAGCAATGCTGAAAGTTTCTGAGAGTCCCTGTTCTACTTAGATTTGTGTATACAGCCTGTACGTCCCTCACATCATACCACTTTAGTGTGAAGGGATTCTTTTTAAACCAAAGACTCGTTACAACCCTTGTAAAATAGCCCTGCTCTGCAGGTTCGCTTGTTTGTCCTTCAAAGGAATGACAACAACGGGATGTCCGCATGTATTTGTGAATCCACGTTAAAAATGGCAAACATCTGAAAAGAGTACATTTTCCATACATTTTGTCTTTTCAAGCCAGATCAGAAAAATTGAATACCTACCATTCACAAAATCAGGAAGGAGTTGCACTTCATCGCTTCTATAATTAAAAATTGAACCATTTAAGTTTTTATAACCGTGGAGCTAAAATTTGCTGTAAGGTTTGTAAAACAAACCAAAGCTCTCCTTGATCTGTGTACACAGCCATTTTGAGCTCTAACACACCCATGAATGCTTAATTTATGCAAAGTGAAATGTTCAACAGAGAGTACTAGAAAGTCGAAGCCAGAATGCCATCGAGTAGACCAGTCAGGATATTTCCCAGGAGGTTCAGATGGCTGCTCTGAATCAGGCATGAAAGGTGTTAACATCCATATTTCTATAGCTCTTAGACTGGGTATGCAGTATAAGGGTGTCATTACCTTTATGAGTTTTGTAAATGATGCATAAAGTCTCTGTCAGGATTGTTCTACTCCACTTTTCTCAGCTGGTCAGATTCTTGCTGAGCTGCTCCACCAGCTATAGAGGAAGCACAGCTGAATTTGGTTTCTAATTTACGTGCCCAAATACCTAAAGCTATGTCATATTAATGCAAGCTTCTGAGGAGATTGTGTTTCCTTCTGTTAGCAATGCCTGTGGTTAGAGTGATAACTCAAGGTCAGTCAAAAAGTTTAATGTGGCCCCAAAGTGTTTATTTTTTAATTATGTAATTACTGTGGATTTTTTAAGGGGGTTACGTTAATCTCAACTCGTGTATGCTGTTCAGCTTCCTGAGTCTGACTTCTTCCTTTGTCCCTTCTGGTGCATTTGCTGGATTCAGACTCTGTGTTACTCCTCCATTAAAGTGGATACTTATGATCTATCTTTCCTTGGCATTAGCACCAGTATTGACACTTTATGGTGCCTCAAGCATTTAATCACATCCTTTCTCTGAACTTTAATCTGGTGGGGATAATTTACCTCTCCAGGGAACAGTTAAGTACATAAAACAATTTTAAAAAACATTGAGAGTCTATTTGCCCTTAATTAGAAAGCACAAGGGATTTATGGATGCAGACAAAACAATAAGATTCCGGCATGTCATTTTGACTTAATTTTGTTATCCCTCTTGGGCATTCTTTGGGGGATTTGATCAACATCCTCCAGTGTATGCTACATTTCCATCCATGAGATGCTTACCTACCTGCAGCGTGGAGTAGCTCTGTGCATCTGCTGGTAATTTGTGTCCTTTACTGTTCGTGCAGTATGTTCATTCATGCATTCAGTAAAATTACCAGACATCCTTTTTCTTGCAGGCACTAATTCTCTTTGTCAAATGACCAGTCATAACATTCTCTTATCGGGTGATTGAAGTCTATCACCTGTTTGTAAATTGCCAGCCTCTTCCAGTTCAGACTGGAAAAACTGGTGTTTGCCTGAACGATAGTGGACTTTTTTTGTGCTGATAGGATAATCACAGTTTAGCAGCTGTTGAGTGTTAGCCTTGTGTTAGAATGTCTCTTGTCCAGGTCTCTGGGCAAAAGATAGCAGGGATTCTAAACACAATCCACATTCAAATGATTTGTACTCTGACATAGCATTCTTAATGCTATATACCAAAGGATTCTCAAATCCTCTCACCTGGGGGTGTTTTTTAGAGCTGCTGAGGCTTGGCAGTTCTCATGGGTTTCAGTGCATGGCATGGTATCTCAGCATGCCTGAAAATTAGAACAATATTTTTCTAGACGTCAGCGTGTGAAAGGCCACAACAAAGGTCACTTCAGCCATTTAACCCACCACAGCACTCATCGTTGTGGTATTTTAAGTGCTTAAGTAATTACATGGTTACTAAGATACCTTGGATTTCTTTAGAGGTTTGCTGAAATTAACTGGTTCCATCAGTGCAGAGATCAGTTTGCTGAAGTTCTTAATCCAAGTGCAGATGCTTCTTGTGTTGTGTGCTGTGTATTATTTTCAGAAAACCATTTCCTTAACCAAGAAAACAGTATGTACACAAGTGTTGCTGGAATTGATGCTGCTAGCCTTTTCCAGTTCGTGACCACTTTTTCCAATACTGTAAAATAAACCATGAAAGTGTGTGTTTATTTCTTTTACAAAGTACTCCCAAGAATTATGCCCACCCAATACACTTACTTTTCATAACCCATGTATGTTACCTTTCTGAGGAAGGGACTGTTTCTTTTCTTGTGCTGTAGAAAGCTATTCCTTGCAATGGGAAAAGGATGCAGTACTCATGGCAGAAGTTTTAAGGACTAGAGCAGGCTCACAGAAGGATTAGAGATGACAGTGTTTCAGGGGTGGAAATGAGCAGATTTACAGAGATAAGAATTAATGTAAGAACTTTTAAATGTTGTGCTGGGTTAGACCAGAAACCTATCTTGTCCAATATCTTGTCTCCAGCAGTGTTCAGTAGCGGATGTCTTGGGGAAAGTAAAAGAGGTGGTAAATGCATGGTAGAAATAATTTAAATAATACTTTGTTAATGTCCAGCATGTTCCAGAGCAGGGAATTCCTGAACCAGAAGTCGTGTCTCAATACTTAATGGACTTACATGGATTTTTCTTCCATGAACTACTTTTACTTTTTAACTCAACTTCTGGGCTTGCCATCTGGGCTCTCATCAGAGCCAATGGCAAGATGAAAATACTTCTATGACATGATTCACCTAATTTATTTTCTCACCTACGGATGAGAAAATAGCTATCCAAACAGCACTGGTTTCTTTTTACCTGAAAGAAATGTAGGTGGTTAGCTCAGATATGATGCTCTATGTGAAGTTAAGTAATTAATGAATCCCATTCTAGACATGAGATTCAGATCACAGATCGTAGAATGGTAGGTCTTCATGTGAACTGTTCCTTGGTTCAGTCACCTAAACATACGCATTTATGGTCATTTGAGATTACCTGTCTGGCCTCCAGTATCTTTTCCAGAAACATGTGGGGTTTTCTCCCATAGGTCCAGTGCCATACTTGCCAGCCTGCAAGAATGCCTCAGATACTCCAGGACACCTCAAAAGGCACTAGATGCCTGTGTTTAAGAGTCTGAATAGAGCCCAGGGTATCTAAGCTCTACCTGAGGAAGATGAAGCATATTCAGTGCAGTGAGTGAAGCTTAAAGGTGAGGTGCAGTTTGGTTCAGCTGGCTCAAACACTGTTGAGTGTTGAGATGCTCTAGGGTACCTGAGACCTTCTCGTGGAGCTGGTAGGCATGACACAGGACCTACTAGAGATGGCAGCTCTTTTGAAGGGCAATTGGAGTCCAGGCAGAGCAACATAAGACATTTCGAATGGCAATAAATACCAGGCCAGGAGACTGAACTGAGCCTCCAGTACCACAGCATCTGAACTGCTCCCCAAGTTTCATTGACTGTAGGCGCTTATGCCCAGCTGCCTAAACAGAGGTGACAAGAGCTAATTGAGATTGTTTAGGTTATCTGAGCTGTCCATGTAGGAGTGGTATATATGAGATAGATAGGACCTAGAGGAGATCCCTGTCCCTTCTGGGGAACAGAACAGACTTTTAAGTGAGAGAAACAAGGCTAAAATTGCAGAAGGGGAGGATTAAAAATGTGAAGTGCTTTAAGAAATTAAACTATCTAATGAAGGTTTTTTTCCCCACTAAAAGAAAAACATGCAAATTTAAGTAGTCTTGGATCAGGGAGTTCAGTGGAGGATAGTGAGATAAGGAAATACTGTTCTGTATTTTATATTTGTACAATGCAAGGGTGCATTTTTATTGGGATGGCAACATAAAAAATAATCATAATGAAGTTGCACTTCTATTCTGAAAAAAAAGAGGAAAGGAGAGATTAAGACGTTTCTAAGAAGTTCAAAATCAAGATCAATCAAATATAGTTGCAACCAAGTTTAAAGATCAAAAGGTAACTGACTACAGGAGGAAATACAGATGCTAAAATGTGAAATGTGGAGGAATTCATAAAGGAAAAATAGTTACAAAGAAGAAGGGAGGAAGAATGCTATGAAGCTGGAGAAGGTTCATAAGGAAACAAATATCCCATATTATGATTTATCCACATAGGCAGGCTTGGAAGAGTGAAGTTCAGTGTTGAAGTTTGCCATGTTGTCATGAAGAATGAAGAGTGAGAAAAAAGCAACAGAAGAAGAAAGACTGGTCTCAACGTAGAAGAGGAAGGCTTCCATGCTGCAGGCAGGATGAACCTGTTTAAATAACTTTATAGAATTTCTGAGAGAAAGTTTACCCCCCCAACACCTTACAGGTAAATTGAACACCAGAGTTTCATTTTTAAAGAAGGATTTTAGGGGGGATTTGGGAAATGGACAGGTAAATCACTGCAGTTGCATAGTAATTCATTTAGTGCAGTTTTTTCCATTTTCTATTTACTACAGTTTTCCATTGCTGAAATTCAATAACGTTAAAATGTACTTGCTTCACCTATTAAATGTTGGAACTATATTAGCACACTAGACAATAAGTGAAAACAATTAGGAAATTTTACTTAAGAGTTAATTTGTTAGCTGGAACAAGTTCTTAAATTTTAAGTGTATACATAGTCACCTATGTTATTTCACAGTGTTTGTTTAATATCTAAGGATTCCCGTAGATAATGATCTTGGAACCCATATTCATAAAACCTGTAGTAAAATGTTGAAAAGACCCTAAAATTTTAATGCAAAACTTAAATTTTGTATTTTAAACAAGAAAGAAAAGACGTTTACTAAATCATACTGTGATAAGCATGCATAGCAATTTCCATGAAAAGCAATCGTAACTTACAGTTTGTTCTGCTGTAAAAAAACCCCAAAACTGATGAAGAAGAAAGAAATACATTCCTAATTTTAACTCAGGATTTCTCTGTATCTCTCTTTAGTACCCACAAAAATGTTGTAGCAGAAACCATACACTCATATGCAGAGGACGATGATTTAACGCTTGGGATTGTGAGAAAAAATATCCTGCCATTTCCAATCAAATTTGGTCTGTATATTATAGTGAAATTCTGTACGAAAAAACAAAGAAGCTGTCATCACATCTAATGGCTTGCTTCCATCCAGGATCCCCTCTGGAATAATAATTACATCAGTGTATCCATACCGATGTATCTCTGCTTTGCCTGCTCCCACGGTCGTGCTTGCACTGTTAGATGTTACCTATGATTTATGCCAGGCATCTATACCCCTCTGTGCTGCATTGGTGGCTGCACATTTCCATATGGATGGGTATCCTGTGGTTTCTGGCACTGGTTCCGGGCCCTGCTGAATTCCAGGCCATTTTCATACTAGATTGCGAGGTATGTTCAGGAGGCCAGGGGAATTGTGGGGATGGGAATCAATTGCTTGTAATTGAGTTCTGCTGTATCTCACGACTCACTTGGCTGATCAGACAGTGTGCCCACAATATATATATCTCCAAGCACATACCCTGGGTGAATTTTCCCCACAAGCTTTGTGTGCAGATATGAGTGTTGTAACTGTGTATCTGAAGACATCTTAGCTATTAAAAGAAGTCTTTCAGGCTCTTACAAAGTTCATCAAGTTTTAGGAAGTTGTAAAGCAAAGTCCCTCATTAAGAGTGGGAAAACCAATGGAATCAGTAATTTCTGTTTTACTGACATCTGGTACATCTGTATCTTCTTGAAAATCTTGGATTTTTTTAATGCCTTAAATGACTTAATGAAAAATATAGACTAGCTTTGGGTCAGTAATGGCATTCTTCCATAATGATAAATAACTATTATTTTTATTGCTCCTGCTATTTATTTTTTTCTGTGGTATTACCTAGAAATCTTTCTTTTTAACGTGTTTGAATGACCATCTCCTTCCTTGTGTCCAGAGGAGGGCTACTAAAATGATCCGAGGGCTGGAGCACCTCTCCTATGAGGACAGGCTGAGGGAGTTGGGCTTGTTCAGCCTGGAGAAGAGAAGGCTGCGGGGAGACCTGATTGCAGCCTTTCAGTATCTAAAGGGGGCCTATAGGAAAGATGGGGACAATCTTTTTAGTAGGGCCAGCTGTGAGAGGACAAGGGGTAATGGTTTTAAACTAAACCAGGGTAGGTTTAGACTGGATATAAGGAAGAAATTCTTTACAATGAGGGTGGTAAAACACTGGAACAGGTTGCCCGGAGAGGTGGTGGAGGCCCCATCCCTGGGAACATTCAAGGACAGGTTGGATGGGGCTCTGAGCAACCTGATCTAGTTAGTGGTGTCCCTGCTCACTGCAGGGGGGTTGGACTAGATGACCTCTAGGGGTCCCTTCCAACCCAAAACATTCTATGATTCTATGATTCTATGTGTCACCATACTATCTCAATATAGATATTGTACGATACTCACCTTTTTACTATTATGCTATTCTTCTGTTTTGAGAATGCAAATTCCAAGAACCAGGGAGAGAACAACACTGCAAAGGATTACAGTCACCACAGAAGCTGTGTGTTTTGTGTCCTTTAGGTAAATAAACTGGCCTTGAGAAACCCACACTCATATGTTCCTGATTTTATTCCTGGTGGGAGGATGGAGGTCAGAATTTCTAACACTTCAGGGACTCATAAAAAATACCAAGGCAGTGGGCATGTGAGGAATCAGCTGGAAATTGTTGCTGGCATATCTTACATTTTTCTCCATGGTAGTGGTGTATCAAAACAAGTCATCTGTGCTATACCAGGAATCGTACATAACTTGATAACAGGCCTCTAGTCAGACAACATCATCTGGTAAAATTTGCCTTCGGCCACAGATGCCACAGAGGGAATGTTTTATATTGACAACTTCAGCAAGAGCAAGGAAGCAGCGACACCGTATAATTTGAGCATCGTATGTTACATGTCCTTTGATTTGGCCATCACATCTTTCAGTCTGTAATTGCTTCCCGCTTTTGGTTTAGTGATGATCCAGGTTACATAAAGACTGTATGACTGGAAAGATTTGGATGATCCCCCAGTGGCTGAAAGGTAATCTATGTGAAATGACAGGAAACAATTTTTTTCCCCCCTGACTTCTTCAGCAAACCAAGTAAACTCCTTGCTTCATTGGTTTCCATCCTCCTTGTGCCTGTCAGTCACAACTGATTCAGAGTGACTAATCATAGCGATGAGATGGCTTCCCAGCACCTTCTCAGCTCTTGGTGGTTAAACATTCGCCACTGTGCTGTGAAAACTTTTACCGGATTCGCTGTGGAACTTTCTTTTGTGGCTGGAAAACACATTTTAATACATCTGCGGTTTTGTCTGCTTCATTTACTGCCATGTTCACTGTAACAGGTCACCACTGCAAAGCATGTTTCCCAGGCAAGGAAGCTGTGTTCTAACCTCTGCTACAACATCTAGCAAGGCTTCTCTTTCTCCACCAGTTGCAAGTCGGACAATATTTCGCCCTCAGCTTCTATGCTTGATCGCATAGACTTCAGCAGACGTTTTGAATTCGTGGTGCTATAAGCGGATGTGTCTTCTGTTGATAGATTAACAGTTTCAAATCCAGAAATCCCTAATCACTTTTTCAGACAGCAGCGCTTATCCGAAGTAAAACACAGCTACACCAAGTAATCTGTGAAGCAATCAGTGATGCCGTTTCATAATAAATCCATTTGCAAGCAGTTTGCTCCTGGTTCACCAGTGCCATGACTTCCATGTTAACATGTTTGTCCTTGTGGTATTGTCATTGTTTATGTCAAATCGATGGCACCAAACGCCCGTTTTGCATACCCCTTTAACTACAGCATTCAGATGAAACTCAGCATTATGTGAGCAGTTGCGTATTTCTGTTGCAAAAGTGCTGTTGAAAAGCTAATTAAACTCTGTGCAGCTTGAAGGTGTGTAGCACTGCAGACAGGCTATAGAGGGGGGAAGCTCTAGGTTTGATGGAGCTTTTCAGCAGATGTAAGAGTGATGTCACATCTACTCTTCAAATGCACTTCACAGTCCTCTGCCAAACAGCCTGCAAAGTTGAGTGTTTATTTCATAGCAAAATAAGGCCAATCACAGAGCTTGTTCCAGTTTGTATTTCCATTTGTTCTTCTGAATACAAATACCAATGTGTTATCGTTTTGATTTTGCAGGAGGACCATCCCTCTTCTGCTGTGACCTACTGCAGAAATACTGCCTCACATTTCTCTGCACTATTTCTTTTCTTAATGATGTCTTAGTCCATGGAGGGAGTGGGGGGAAGAGTGAATTCTCTTTCCAGCTGGTGCTGGCTTCATTGGCTTTCACTGAAGTATGTGAAAAGTGGTTACAGTTAGGAAAATGTTCATGTTGGTTATTACGAGGTAATTTAAAATAGTCTTTGCATTTACAAGTTTCTCTTTCATCCTGCACACTCAGGTTATATCTGAATCCCTTCTTACCTTCATTACTTGATCCTTTATAAAATTGCCTTCAAAAAAACCCTGTCTCTATAGAAGCACTGTGGAAATTAAATAATAGTGTGAAACACTCAGGATCTATGGCAATGAGCATCATAAAACCAAGAAATAAAGTTCTGTGGGAATCATTCGTTTGTGAGAAAAAAAATAAAAATTAGAAGTTAGCTTGACCCCACTGCAATTTAGAAAAAAATCAAGTAATTTTTATCTTTTGGTGAAAGAAATTTTTGGAAAAAAAAATTTAAGCTTAAAGTGTTCTTTCTGTCATAAAAGAAAAATCTTTGGAGATGGATTTAATTTATATATATGCAAGAGTACATTTTGTCTTTAATGACAACAGACAGCATGTTCCAATTTGAAAATACAAAAAAATTACAACATACTCAAAATGCTTTTAAAACAGGGCTTTTTTCCTTCCTTCCTTCCTTCCTTCCTTCCTTCCTATTCTTCCTTCCTATTCTTCCTTCCTTCCTTCCTATTCTTCCTATTCTTCCTTCCTATTCTTCCTTCCTTCCTATTCTTCCTTCCTTCCTTCCTATTCTTCCTTCCTTTCCATTCTTCCCTTCTTTCCTTCTCTCCTTTTGTCTGTCTTTTTTCAGAATGAAATTTCTTTATGCTGAAAGTCTGCCATAGAAAATTTTTGTTTTGACAAAAGGTTATTTTTTTATTGGAAGATTTTCAACTGTTTCTACCCAGAAGGAACTTAATAAATTTTCAAGGCAGTGCCTGTGTAGTGTGCCATAAATAAAGCTCAGGACAAGAGACTGAACTGTAAGTATTGAACAAATAACTGCTTATTAATTTTAAAGTAACCATCTGGTGCATTGAATGGGGCAAGATCTTGTGGAAAAAACCCATGAACCTGTCTTTAATTCCTGTGAAGGACTGAACAATGTAAGCATTCTGCAGAATCAATGATGGAATTTTCTAATTTTAAGATATTTTCTTCATAAACTTTACATTATTTTAATACAGATCTTCATACAGTGTATATATATATTATACATGCATATCTATGTAGTTATTTATATATATGATCAAATTTTGAATCATCTGCCTACCCTGCCATGTATGCAAAAGGGAAGCCTCCTCTTTCCACTGCCGCCTTCAGTGCAGCTCACTCCCAATGCTACAAGGGCTACAAGGAAAAAGGGGAAGGTTTAGGTCTGTCTTGTCCAGACTCTCTGAAAATGGTCATCCTACCTGAGACAGCAGAAAGGATGGATAGCCTAGGTTGTTAAAGCCCTTTGTGTGTATTATTCCTTATGGAAGCAGAGAGAGAAAGGAACTGCAGTCTCAAATCTGGTCATTGAATAATTCTGAAAACCACAGTGGGGTTCTCGCTCTTTCCTAGGGGCAAAGTGGCAGTGCATTTCTCTTATGTAGCCAGCACCTGGAGAGCGATAATGTAGACCATTTATACCTGTCTCCTCCATGACACACCATTCAGCAGTGTGCAACAGACAAAACCTCTGTTTCCCACCCCTCAGCACAACTGTAGGAAAATAACAGTGGTTGTACCAAAGTCAGACCTTAGGTACGTGTCACCCGGTATACTGCTTCTTACAGAGGTTTAGGGAAATGATTCTATGATTCTATGAAATAATGTTTAAAAAGGAATGAGAGTCTTTGAGTATGCTGTCTCACCAGTGTTTTAGGGATATGCTGAGGCAGACTATGTATAAACCCATCTAATCATCACTGGCAGAAGTATGAACACATCTGATCCTTTTTGGAATCTGTCATAGCTTCAACACCAAACATTGGGAGAGCAAATTCCACAATGTAGCTGTGCATTGTATGAGAAAGTACAACCTTTTCTTCAGTTTGAGCTTGTTGCCTCATTATGTAGAACATAAGGCTGGAAGAAGAGAGCTGGTTGGTATTTGCGTCAGGCATCCTGCTATTGGAGGTGACTGCAAGAGTGTTTTAGTACACTAGGGAACATGGGAATTCAGTCTGATGTGTCCCCACACACCACAGCCAGCAAAACATTTTCCAGCACTGTAAATAAGGCCCTTTACTGTGTATCACCTTCAGGTGGATCTTTTTGAAGCTGAAAAGTCCTAATCTTTATCAGTCCTACTCCATATGTAAGCTTTCTCCTGCCCCCAATCACTCCTGTTCACTTTATCTGTACTTTTCACATTCTGCTGCATCCTTACTGAGGAAGGGATTTACAGTTTCACGTAATGTTCAAGAGACAGCTCTACCTGGGATGTATATATCCCTAATAGTTCCCCAGCATTACTTGGTACCATGCTGATATTTTTAGTCAGCTGCCAAAAATTGTTCCAAAAAATCTGTTTATTAAGTAATAATACATTTTCAGGTTATATCTATGCCATATTTAAATATACCATATTTATCTGGTTTCCTACTATTCTGTTGTCTATTGTAGCTTTTTTACCAGTTTGTCCGTTACTGTACTTAAATGTACTCATCTGTAGTTCCCAAGATCAGCCTTAGACTTCTTTGAAATAAATATATGATCCCACGTCAGCAAAGACATTTCCTGTCCCAGTTGGAACCAGATGTCTCTCATTCATTTCTATAATTAAGGAGGATTTAAGTGAATATATTGAGAAGCGTTATTATTGTAAATATAATGACCTTTACCAAATCTAACTTTACAATAAATGCAGCAAAAGCAGATCCATAAAAAGACAAACAAATGTGTATGTGACAAGGCAGGAAAAGCAGTATAGCTTTATATATTTGCTCTGTATATGTGTAATTGCAAAGCACATCATGATGCAGGAGACCTATCTGTATGTTGCTAGTAAGAGGCATTGTAGAAAAGAAAGTTAATAAAATAGTTAAATTAAAGTTGTGTGTAGCAGTCATGGTCTTGAAACAATGCATTTTGAGGAGTCCTACGTGAATATTTTGCACATCGTTCACCAAATGGCAGCCACATCTTTTTATAAAGTAGTTTCATAAAATCTTCTATATGTGTTTTACATGGGGTTTGGTTTGTTGTTTGTTTTTTTAAATTATTATTATTGTTTATATTTAGCTATTTCTAACAGCCTGGTATTCTGATAACTAAAATAGATTTAGGAGTGATGAAATTTTTCCTGCCATTAAAATTAATCTTTTTGCAGCAAAAGCAGCTCTTAGAAATTTTTTTTCTACTAGACTTAGATTAATATGTAAAATGGGAGAACCCTTCCACAATTCTTACTGAATTGCTCATTCTCTATTGCTTTGACACTGAGCACCAAGCTCTTATTAAATCTACGTGGATATCTGCACTGGATATTTTGGAAATGGTTTGTCTGGCCTGTCCTTGGATGAATCAAATAGCTGTCCCTGAAAACAGAGACAGCTCACTCCTGTTTCCCTGTGCTAAGCAAATTCTCTGTCTGCCATATTTTTGTCATGAGCAAAGTCATGTTGATGTTAGTTGTTAACACAGTAGCTGATCTCAACATGGCATATAGAAGGTGGGAAATTTCTTTTTACAGAGATGGTGACAGCCCTATATTGATTTAATCGGAGTATCTTTGGTCTCTGTAATTATCATGCAGCATGGGAAACCAGATCCATTAATGATCCGAGAGTTCTCAGATAGCCTTGAAAAACAAGAATTTGTTAAAGATTTTATGCCATGTTGCTGTATGATTTTTGAACGGGCTTAATTTCACTAGAGTAAATACAAGAAGGTTGAATTAGCAAAAAATCGTACATATGGCAAGATGAATGAAGCATTAATAGAGGCAGCTCATCATAGCCAACTATCTGAAAGACTGCATAATTTATGCTAACTTCTACCTTTCAGTAAATAGCGCAGAATCTGCATGGATTGAAGCTGCAGGGTAAAACTGAGAAATGTCTTGCATTTGAACTGTTTCGCTGATCTCAACCCTGACTGCGACATGTTTTAGGAGAACAGAGGGTCTCTCAGGACAGAAACACAGTAGAAATGGAAGATGCAAATTACCTCTGTATGATCTGGATAAATCTTTCTTTGGAGTGTGGTGGCGAGACTAAATTTTTAGCCATAATGTTAATGACTGCAGTAAATGGCAGCTAGTGAGGAGATGCACAACTGGTTGTCCTGATCTGCATGCAGGTCCTGGTTCAAAGCAGCGTTGTCCAAGAGCTGCTTTGTACCAGTGGCTATAAGGCACATCACTGCAGGAACAACAAAAGTAAGCAAAATAAACGCAAAAGAAAATAAAACAAAACCCCTCAAACACTATTATAGTGTTTTAATTTCCCAAACTAGCAAATAAAAACTTAAAAAAGGAGTCTTGCTTAAAAGGAATTAAAAGGGGCAGCAAAATGATATATGTGTACAGATATGCTTTGTTTAAAAATATCATCTCAGAATCTCAGAGGAAATGCACACAATACCTTAAAAAATGTCCTGTTAAAGCAACAAAGAAAAAATAAAATCCAATAAAATCCAAGCCACTGTGAAGGCTTAAAAGGTAAAAAGGTTCAAAATGACTATATATCATTCCAAGATATATTCTCATGCAAAGAATGAATCATTCATCATTCAAAGACTGAATGATGCCTTTTCCAAATAAGGAACTATAGAAGAACATAAAATATGACAAATTTAATACAAAAATGCAGTCAGATAAAAAAAAAAAAAGCTTTTGAGTAATGGCTTGCTTGAGAACTAATAAAGAAATGCAATTTAATAAATAAATCCTTTGGAAACACATAATGCACAGGAAGCTTCCAAGAAGCTGTTGGCTGAAAGGCTAATAGATGGCCAAAGTGTAAAAGGTGTGCTTATAGACCACTTAACCTGGAGAAGACCAAACAAGTGAATGAACTCCTGACATTTGTGTTTGCCATGGAGAAGCTGAAAGAGTTTGTTTCGCACAAAGGAAACCATGCTTATGGGAGATGGCTCAAAAATCTGTGCCATATCAAAAGGTCTGTAAAGAAACTTCAACCAGAACAACAAATGCACTGCTATTTGTGGATAGCCATGGCATTACTGTATTCACTTCAGATTGCTAAAAGAATTAGCATTAGCATGAAATATTTAACCATTAATTGCTTAAAACTGCCAAGGGAATGTGCAAACTTGAGAGAAGAAGTCTAAGTAAGTTCTGGGGAACTGCAGCAAACAACATCTGGTGTCTGCGTTGGGTAGACTGGTGGAGTCTCTTGTAATGAGCAGAGGTGGAAGATGTGGTCAGGCACACCAAAAAGGTTTTTGTTAAATGCCCTCACCAAAGGCATTTAAAGAAGGTATAGGATGATGATGGTCTGCTGATAGATAAATAATCATTAAAAGATTAGAAGTTGAAAGTTGAAATAGATTTCCAGTTTTCAGTTCTTCTAGTTCCTTAGCGTGGGAGGTCACAGGGAAGGACCTGGTCTCTTTCCTGGTCTGCATAAATATCCATCCATAAATAACTGAGAAAAGGCAGAAACATACTTATGACCTGACAACACTTACTGATGACACTAACCCATTTAAAGCTGCAGAAATGAAAGCTGACAGAGAAGATCTACCAAAGGATTTTGTAATATGGTGTGCATGGCACCTGAGCATGGTATCCTGCTCTCTCTGGTGCGCAGCAGAAAGAGCATGGTAGCACATTTCACAGTTAAGAGTTAGTGCGCTGAGCAGAGGAGGCTAACGAATCATAGAATCACAGTATTCTTCTGAAGGGGCATTGTGACATGCTAGGGGTGTGTTCTTTTTAAAGAAAAATGTATAATGGTCTGGAAGGTAACTGATTGTGAAAGATATGAGTTTTTTATACTAATCTGTGTTGACTTTGTGAAGTCAGATGATGATTTTGACCTTTGCAGAAGGAATCAAAAGAAGAGTGAACATACAACAAGAAGTTTTTACAAGTTGGGCATGAGTGTTGATCTGGTCAAGGGGAGGAGGGCTCTGCAGAGGGATCTGGACAGGCTGGATCAATGGGCCGAGGCCAACAGTATGAGGATCAACAAGGCCAAGTGGCGGGTCCTGCACTTGGGGCAAAACAACCCCATGCAACGCTACAGGCTTGGGGAAGAGTGGCTAGAAAACTGCCTGGCAGAAAAAGACCTGGGGGTGCTGGTTGACAGCCAGCTGAATATGAGTCAGCAGTGTGCCCAGGTGGCCAAGGCGGCCAACAGCATCCTGGCTTGTATCAGGAATAGTGTGGCCAGCAGGAGTAGGGAAGTGATCGTGCCCCTGTACTTGGCACTGGTGAGGCCCCACCTTGAATACTGTGTTCAGTCTTGGGCCCCTCAGTTCAAGAAGGACATTGAGGTGCTGGAGCGTGTCCAGAGGAGGGCAACAAAGCTGGTGAAGGGTCTGGAGCACAAGTCTTATGAGGATCGGCTGAGGGAACAGAGGTTGTTTAGCCTGCAGAAAAGGAGTCTGAGGAGAGACCCTATCGCCTTCTAAAACTACCTGAATGGAGGTTGTAGTGAGGTGGGTGTTGGTCTCTTCTCCCAGGTAACAGGGGATAGGATGAGGGGAAATAGCCTGAAGTTGCAGCAGGGGAGGTTTAGATTGGATATTAGGAAAAATTTCTTCACTGAATGGGTTGTCAAGCATTGGAACAGGCTGCCCAGGGAAGTGGTGGAGTCCCCATCCCTGGAGGTATTTAAAAGATGGGTAGACGAGGTGCTTAGGGACATGGTTCATGGTGGGATGGCAGTGTTAGGTTAACGGTTGGACTTGATGATCTTCAAGGTCTTTTCCAACCTAAAAGATTCTATGATTCTATACTCATTTTAGAGATGATGAGTAACATTAAAATGTGAAGAGAGGTCAGGCATTTAAAATGATTAAATCTTAATCTGTGAGGGACAGCTTGCAGTTTATCTAGAAAAGGAAAGATACTGAGAACCTCAGCTCCAGTCTGTGGAGTTGCTGTTTTCATAACAGGATGAAGCAACTTGTTTCTCAGGAGCTTTTCAGAATATGCCAGCCCTGAGGTAGCTTGTAGATTAGGCAACCTCACAACCTAACTAATAAAATAAAGGAAGATTCTGATAATTGTTTCATCTATTAATAATACTTCCCATTACTGGAAGAGCACATTTTAACTTTTAACTGGACAGAGTAAGGTTAGATTTTCTCCTTGAGCAGGAGTGGAATTCAATTGCACAGAAGTAGATGTCTGCATCTGAACTCATCATTGGTGACTCCCCATAGAGTCATTGAAGAGATACAAGTCCTTTAAGGCGTACTATTTAGTTCATCCTAAACTAGACATTGTCATTAGATGAATCATGCCGTAGTGTTTATTTCTCTGTCGACTCTACAGGATCCTAAAGTAACTAGGTCATATCCAGCTTTCTGTGTTGTAGATATCCAAGGTTACATGAAATTAATCTGAGTTATCTCATACAGACAAGGTGTCCCATTCTTGGGAATGGCACATGAAGGAAAGTGAACTGGAAACTTGTAACAGGTTTTCATCCAGAGTGAGCTGAGGAGTCTTTTGAACTTGGGCACATACTTTACCTCCATTAAAAAGACAACTTAAGGAAATTTCTCTTGATTAGCAACAAAAGGAAAGCAGACTTTAATTTTCACAGTTGCATCTTCTCTTCATCCTATCACTCATCATATTAGTGTTAAAGAAACTCAGATCAAGATTCAGATGTCTTGAGTTTAAGCACTGCTGCCTTGTGGTTGTTTTCTGATTGTCTGTCTGCAGGCACTTTTCACATTTTCTGTGAACGTTACTGAAAAAACATCCACTGTGGATCCATGAGTCCATCTCACCTTTCGTCTCACATTTCTACTTACTTTCTTATCCAGTGCAGGAAAGAGGTATTGTTATGTCAGCGAAAATGAGATACATTTGGACCATATTGTGTTATTCTCACCTTCAAAATGGATTCATGCTGCTATAGTAAGTTACCAAACTAGGCTGTGTTTGTAACACAGAGACCTCTTTACAGAATCACAGAATGGCAAGGGTTGAAAGATCATCTAGTCCAACCCTCCTGCTAAAGCAGGTTCACCTAGAGCAGGTTGCACAGTGCATCATCCAGGTGGGTTTTGAATATCTCCAGAGAAGGAGACTCCACAACCCCCCTGGGCAGCCTGTTCCAGTGCTCTGTCACCCTCAAAGTAAAGAAGTTCTTCCATGTACTCAACTGAAACCTCTTATGTTTCAGTTTGTGCCCATTGCCCCTTGTCCTGTCACTGGGCACCACTGAGTCTGTCTGGCTCCGTCCTCATGACATCCACCCTTAAGATATTTGTACGTGTTGATAAGGTCCCCTCTCAGTCTTCTCTTCTTCAGGCTAAACAAGCCCAGCTCCCTCAGCCTTTCCTCATAGGAGAGATGCTCCAGTCCCCTCATCATCTTTGTAGCCCTCCTCTGGACTCTCTCTAGGAGTTCCTCATCTTTCTTGAACCGGGGAGCCCAGAACTGGGCACAGTACTCCAGGTGGGGTCTCACCAGAGCAGAGTAGAGGGGGAGGATAACCTCTCTCGACCTGCTGGCCACACTCCTCTTAATGCACCCCAGGATGCCGCTGGCCTTCTTGGCGACAAGGGCACACTGCTCGCTCATGGTCAGCTTGTGATCCCTTAGTTAAAATAAAGTCTGAAGGGGAAGATTCAGTCATTGCTACTGCATGTGTGGTGTACTTATAATTGGTTCACTTGAAATACAGGTAAATTTTTAAGTTTGTCCTCATTAGTTACACACTTACTTGTATCTGCTCCCAAGACAGTCTTTCATGAGGCCATGGCAAATTCTGTACATAGAAATCCACCTACATATTTTTAATGCTCTTTGTGCCTACACTTGAGATTTGTATTACATGGCACAGCTATCTCTGCAGTTTAAATAAGCACATGGTAGAATTAAAATACCTAAATTAGGTATTTTAGACACGGAAGCCTTTATTTGGTAGGACAGTGAACTGGCATTTAGGAGTCTGAAGTTAAATCTTGGCTTTTCTACCAAGTCTTCTCTGACTTTTGATAAGTTACTTACAGAATGGTCCACAAAAGAGAGATGTAGACGGTTCATTATCTGTAAGTCTAATGTAATATTTAGCCATCAGGATGGTTTCCTAGAGGAGAGAAATAGGTGCACGGAGAGTATCAGTGCAGATAATGAGATTTCTCAACAGGATGCCCAAATCACCAATCTATAAGGCCTAAAACCACATTTGTTTGTCTTGGTTTTGGAGGTTATAGTATATTTAGAACAGCTCTGTCCCTCATTAAGGTTTTAGAGCAGCTAGTATCACTGGGCTCTCAATGAGGGGGCCTCCTATAACTACTGCAGCGAAAATTACCAAAATACTGCTAATAGTAAGCTAGTAAAATCCAGACATCTGCTTTCATTTAGTTTATCCTCAGAAAGTTTTAACATTAGATGATAAAGATGAGATTTTTGCTACACATTGATATGGAGTACAGCACCACTTTCTTCACATTTCATGCCAATTAAACGTCACAGACTCCCCCATACACTGGCGGTAAACCAGCAATAACTCATCAAGGAGGGAAAACGAAACTCCCACCCTCAGAAAAAAAGAAGCATTGAAGTCTACACAGAGAAAGCATTGGCTGCTTCAGGTAGCTGTGGGATTAGAAGCACACTTATGCCCAGTGGCAGAAAAATAGAAGTATGCTCCATTCTATTTCTCATCTTAATAACTGATAATGCAATAATAAATACATAACAGTAAAAACAATATCAAGAATACGTGTCTGAGTGAAAATGAAGGGTTTAAATAACTCCATTTCATTAACGAAGACTTATTCAGCGAGGTGCTAAGCACTCCTCTCACCTGGTGCATCTTGGAAGTTCAAGACCATGCAATAGACACATATTTCAAATGAACCATTTGCTTCTAAAATACTCCAAGAACTTGAATGAAAGTAGTTACGCAAGCTGTTTGAAGATAAACTCAATAGGAGGCATGTTAGCATGTTCAAATTGGGGCCATTTTTCTTTTTTTTCTTTTTTTTTTGCATAATTATTTTAAGAAAGAGAAGTATTCTAACGTGCAGTAAATTGATAAAGGCAAGCAGGGCATTTATTGCAGGGCATTAGGCAAAGCAGGGAGCTGTAAGCCTTTTGATCTACATATCTGGCTCTATTGAAAAATGAGATAAAAATAAAGTAAAAGTAAAACAATAAAAATTATTAACAAATTAATCTTTTTTGAGAGGTGAATGCCTTGGTTTCCTCTTACAATAATTGGAGTCATGGCTCCACTGCACAATTTAATACTTGTATTGGAGAAAAAGGTGGCGGTTTTCATTTGAATGTTACCATGCAAGTGTAGCGTGCAGCATGGCTGGTGTACTGTTTGTAATTTTATATTAGTTGTGGGTTGCTGAGTTGTATTGCCTTTAGTGACGATAATGTTCACTTACAAAGTACAGAGAAACTATATTAGTAAGAGCAAGGACATACAATTTGTGCTTTTAGGTAAAAGCTAAAATATCCCATGACCCAAAAGAGATAGAGCTCATACTGAATATCAAAACAAAAAGATACTTTGAAAAAAGAAGCCATGCCAGAGAAAAAATTATTTCCATGATACTTAATTACAAAAAGCCATTAAAAAAAAAGGTGATTTGGTTAATATAGCTAGAAAAGAAACATTTTTTTTTCTTTTGCTACATAGAAAAGCAGATCCAGTCTTGAATCGGAGTGAAAATTTAAGTCATGAAAATTTCAATTTTAAAATAAAAATCATAGAATCATAGAATCATTAAGGTTGGAAAAGATCTCCAAGATCATCAAGTACAACTGTCAACCCAACACTGCCATGCCTACTATGCCTACACGCCTACTATGTCTACACATTTTTTGAACCACTCCAGTGATTGTGATTCCACCACCTCTCTGGGAAGCCTGTTCCAATGCTTGACAACCCTTTCAGGAAAGAAAATTTTCCTAATATCCAATCTAAACCTCCCCTGATGCAACTTGAGGACATTTCCTCTTGTCCTATCACTTATAACTTGGTAGAAGAGACCAACACCCACTTTGCTACAACCTCCTTTCCAGTAGTTGTAGAGGGCGATAACGTCTCCCCCCAGACTCCTCCAGGCTAAACAAACTCAGTTCCCTCAGCCGCTCCTCATAAGATTTGTGCTCCAGACCCTTCACCAGCTTCATTAGTCTTCCTTGGACATGCTCCAGCACCTCAATGTCTTTCCTGTAGCGAGGGACCCAAAAACTGAACACAGTATTTGAGTTGGGGCCTCACCAGTGCTGACTGCAGGGGCACAATCACTTCCCTGCTCCTGCTGGCCACACTATTCCTGATACAAGCCAGGATGCTGTTGGCTGCCTTGGCCACCTGGGCACACTGCTGACTCATATTCAGCTGGCTGTCAACCAGCACCCCCAGGTCCTTTTCTGCCAGGCAGTTTTCTAGCCACTCTTCCCCAAGCCTGTAGCGTTGCATGGGGTTGTTGTGCCCCAAGTGCAGGACCTGGCACTTGGCTTTGTTAATCCTCATACAATTGGCCTCGGCCCATTGATCCAGCCTGTCCAGATCCCTCTGCAGAGCCCTCCTCCCCTTGACCAGATCAACACTTGCACCCAGTTTGGTTTCATCTGCAAACTTACTGAGGGTGCACTCAATCCCCTCATCCAGATCACTGATAAAGACATTAAACAGAACTGGCCCCAATACTGAGCCCTGGGGAACACCACTTGTGACCAGCCGCCAGCTGGATTTAACTCGATTCACCACAACTCTCTGGGCTCAGCCATCCAGCCAGTGTTTTACCCAGCGAAGAGTATGTCTGTCTAAGCCATAAGCAGCCAGCGTCTCTAGGAGAATGCTGTGGGAGTCAGTGTCAAAGGCTTTCCTAAAGTCCAGGTACACAACATCCACAGCCTTTCCCTCATCCACTAGGCAGGTCACCTTGTCATAGAAAGAGGTCAGATTGGTCAAGCAGGACCTGCCTTTCATAAACCCACGCTGACTGGGCCTGGTCACCTGGTTGTCCTATGTGCCATGATGGCACTCAAGGTGATCTGCTCCAGAACCTTCCCTGGCACTGAGGTCACATGGACAGGCCAGTAGTTCCCTGGATCCTCCTTCTGGCCCTTCTTGTAGATGGGTGTCACATTGGCAAGCCTCCAGTCAACTGGGACCTCCCCTGTTAAGCAGAACTGCTGATAAATGATGGAGAGTGGCTTGGCAAGCTTCTCTGCCAGCTCCCTCAGTACTTTCAGGTGGATCCCATCCAGCCCCACAAACTTGTAAGTGTCTAGATGGCGCAGCAGGTTGTAAACTGCTTCCTCATGTATTATGAGGGGTTTATTCTGCTCTCCATCCCTGTCTTCCAGCTCAGGGGGCTGAATACCTTAGGGATAACTGGTCTATTAAAGACTGAGGCAAAGAAGACATTAAGTACCTCAGTCTTTTCCTCATCCTTGGTGGCAATGTTCCCCCCCTCCCCCCATCTAATAAAGGATAGAGATTCTCCTTGGCTCTCTTTTTGCTGTTAATGTGTTTGTAAAAACATTTTTCATTATCTCTTACAACAGTGGCCAGGTTGAGTTCTAGCTGGGCTGTTGCCTTTCTAATTTTCTCTCTGCATGGCGTAATGAGATCCCTGTACTTTTCTTGGGTTGCCTGCCCCTTCTTCCAAAAGTGGTAAACTCTCCTTTTATTCCTGAGTCGAAGCAAAAGCTCCCTGTTCAGCCAGGCCGGTCATCTTCCCCAGCAGTTTGTCTTACAGCACATGGGGATGGGCTGCTCTTGTGCCTTTAAGACTTCTTGAAGAATGCCCATCCTTCCTGGACTCGTTTGCCCTTCAGAACTGTCTCCCAAAGGACTCTGTTAGCCAGTGTTTTGAACAGGCCAAAGTCTGCCCTCCAGAAGTCCATGGTGGTGGTTTTGCTGACCCCTCCATGTTACTTTGCCAAGAATAGAGTAGTCTATCATTTCATGGTTGCTAAGCCCAAGACAGCCTCTGACTACCACACCTCCCACCAGTCCTTCTCTGTTTGTAAACAGCAGGCCAAGTGAGGCACCTCCTCTGGTTGGCTCACTCACCAGCTGTGTCAGGAAGTTGTCTTCCACACACTGCAGGAGCCTCCTAGACTTATTTATTTACTGCTGTGTTGTATTTCCAGCAGACATTTGGTAAGTTGAAGTTCCCCATGAGAACAAGGGCTAGCAATTGTGAGACTTATGCCAGCTGCTTGTAGAATGCTTCATCTCGCAGTCTAGTCACCTGAAAAATTTTGGTTCAATAATTTGACATTTTTGTTCCAGTCTGAGCTTTAATGTGTTTGTTCCTCTAAATTAATTTATACTTCAATGCAAAAATTTGGCTTGAGTTGAAAAGAACCTTTTGTTTTGCAGCTGTTAAGACATGCTTGGTCAAGTCCCCATGCCTGGAGGTATTTAAAAGATGGATAGATGAGGTGCTTAGGGACACAGTTTAGTGGTGGAAGGTTAATGGTTGGACTTGATGATCCTAAAGGTCTTTTCCGACCTAAATGATTCTATGGTTCTATACCATCTTGAGAATTTTTATCTTTTTCCCAGCCTTTTTATGGTGGGAAATTTCTTGAAATTTCTTGAAACCAATTCTTTGCTTTGAACATAGACGTTTCCATGAATCAGCACCTAAAGGTGAAAAAAAGTGTCTTTGAAAACTGTCTTACTAACCATATCCCACAGCACACAGGTTGGGCACAGGGAGATTCTTTGTCCCTTAGGAAGGGAAAGGAAGAAGTTTGTTTCTTGCCATAATCTAATACATGGCACACTGTACAGTGCTAGCCTACGAACTGGTTTTACCAGCCAACTTCTACTAGAGTTTCTAATGTGGATAAAGCAGTATTAGCATAACTTTAATGGGGAGGGAGGACAACTGGGGAAGCAGCCATTTAGCCTGCTAATGGTCACGACTGAATGTTGCAAACAAAACCAGTGCCCCCTCTCAAAATGCCTAGAAATCATTCTCATCTATGCTATGCTTTTAATATGGATGAATGTAAGGACACCTCGAAGATACCTTGCATAGTTACTTTTTCAGGATTCATATGTCTAGCAGTTAAATATATGTATGCAAAAAATCTTTTACGTTTAGTGCCAAGTATCTAGAAATCAGGTTTCTCTTTCTACTTGTCTTCTTCAGCCTCCATTTCCTTTCAAAACTTTTCTCCTCCCTAAATAAGCTCAGCTTCATATTCCTGTTCTTTCTTCTGTCCTACTTAGAGGGGTCAGTGTACGTACCTCCTCCACCCAAGGGAAAACCTTCCATGTATGGTATTAGAGCAGCTGATCCCACCCTAAATTTCTCTTTTATTAATTAAAATTTGGATCCCTTTTCAATCATATTTCATACACTTTCAGAAAAAAAATTGTCTCTTTTTTTGCAAAGTGCTCCTATTTCTTTTCGGGAAATGAGGTAATAAGCACTGGTGCTGTGTAACCAACAAACCTAGTTATTGTAATAATTTTTTGTTGTTTTTTATAAAGAGTAACTGTGTTGATTGGATGTAGGAGCAGGCATTTGAAGGCTTTGTGAGACTGGGGGTGTAGAATATGCCACTGGTGAAATTCTCTGTAATTTTAAGGCTTCCCACAGATCCCCCAGCAATGGAGACTTCAGCTAAGGGCTGCAAAACTATGATTGGCTCCATAGGTAGCCCAGGATCATAAAGGGATGAGATAGCTTAAAATCACTACATCCTTTCCTCTTCTTGTCCTATCATCTTCTGCATGACATTAAGTAGAGGCAGTGCCCCCACAGGCGTTTAACCCATTACCCAGGGTCCTGCAAAGCATAAGTGTGGAGTACCAGATAGATAATCAGCACAGTAGTATAAAAACATGTAATATTTAAAGTGAGCAAAGCAAGGATTTTTTCTCATCTTATCTTTGGCATTTTTTTACTTATCATGACATTCTTTAGGTTTTAGGCGTTCTGTGCTTTGCTTGTAATTACTGTACAGAATATAATCATTGAAAGCCATTTGCTGATTTGTTCTGAACTATGAAATATTTTACGCTATTTTATCAAAATCCAGTAAGAAAATAAACCCAATCTTTTAAGAACCCCATATAGCATACAATCCATGTGTGAAAGCTAATAAAAAGCTTTAATGCTTGGACTATCAGCTTCCATGGTATCACACACAGTTCTATTGTACAAAAGCCAGAACTGGAGTTTTAACTTAAGCATTAACTCAAATGGATATGAATCTCTTGGGTGCCATTTAGAAAGCAAACCGAGGGGTGGAAGACAGCACAAGCGCATGCATTGCATATCCACAGGGCAAACCACTACTGTAATTATTAGGCTTATACTTTCTGACCTTGTGCATAAAGGTGTGAAATGAGGCTTGGAATAAAATAGAATGCACTATGATTTGCAAGAGTTAAATGACAAAAAAAGACCTAAAGCAAAAAAAACCCCAAACCCACAAAAATACAAATCCAAGAAAACAACCCCCAACCAAATATTATCTGATAAAAATGAGCAACTGCATTGGTAAGTTGCCATTTGTTTCTATAGTTCCAAAGGTGGAGATACTTGCTATGGTGAGTCCTAGGGACACATGGGATACACTCTTTTTATGAACTGTAGGCTAAAGAAATTATTTGGATTCAGTTGTTAGTCCATGAAATAAGTCACAGCATATTTTTATAAGTCTCTGTGTGATTTTGGATTTCAGAAATTCGCACAAACAAAAGTTGGTGGTTTTAAGCTTCTTGGAAATAGAGGACAATATAGAATTATATGATTATGCAAGATATTTTGGAATTAAGTATCCTTCGACAAATGTATAGTAGGGCAGTACCATGAAAATCTAGAAACACATTGGAGTTAATGGCATAGCTTCCTTAGCTGTTTTCTAGTGCTCATCAGAGTCTCTGGTTTGTTCTTCAGCTGTACAGCCAAAGACTTGCATGATAAATGCTCCTGTCTTTTTCCTGTCCTCACCTCCATTTGCTGATAGGCAAGGGGATTTGTGACAGCAAAGACAATTTCCTTTCTTCCTTCTCTTCCCCAGCTTTATTCCTCTTCTGACAAATTCATCTTATGGTACACAAAAAATGAACCATAGTGTTGTATCAGTTAAAATTTGAGCTCCCAAATATAAACTTAAGAGCCTGGACATGTGAAGCAGGTACATTTTTATTGTCTTCTCTGTGGGACCTGAAGCCAGTTCATCTACCTATTCCAGAAGCTGGCAGTTAACTAATTCATGTCTTTCCCAAACCGGTGTCTGTTTTTTAAAAAATTCTGTGAAACTGTTTTGGGGTACAGCACCCTTCCTATTAGAAAATGGCCACAATTTTTCTTTAGGCTTTTTTTAATGATGCAAAGAATTTAATTTCCCAGACCCCAAACTCTTTTTGCCTGGTGTCACAGATGCTAGACTGAGAGAATCCAGACTCTTTTCACCTTTAAATGAGTAAGAATTTAAGCTGGATGAAACAGAGCTTTTCCTTGACTAACCTGCCAAGGGCTGAGCAACTGAACTGCAGTAAGCTCCCAAATTTAAATTCAAATGTTTAAATAACATCAAATTTCAGAGAATTACTTTATAAAGTCATTAGCTCCTTTTAGGTAAACACAAGAAATCTTTTAGAAAAAGAATTCACGCAGTATTTTCTTCAGAAGGTCTTTTTAATTAACTTTGAATACAGTTGTAGATCTGAAACCAAATGCTATCTGAAAAATTATAGTAAAGTCTCAATGAAAATTTGGACGGTTAAATTTCATATCAAGCAGAGCTTTTGCCAGGAAATGTTACATTTTCATCAAATCATGACAAGTTCTGGGTGAAATGTGTACATTTCTGGAGTGTGAATGAAAATGTTAAACCTCCAGTTTTTCATTGAAAAATAAAAATTATCCTTGCAGTCTCCCTGCCACCTCCTGATGAGTTGGACAAATAACATTGCAACATTGACTTTACATGTGAGAGAAAGGTGATACCTCCCAGCCTCTCTAGCTCCAGGGTATAGAACAGAGTCCGCATTTTGTCTCCATTTCAGATGGAAGTATTTGCACTATTGAACAGAGGAGCTGGAGCTCAAGCACTGACTCCTGATCCTCATGGCGAGCCCACTCCCAGTTGCAGACTGGCTCACCCCAAGACAAACCTGCTGTACTGGATGTTGTGGAGAGAGCTGGTTGTGCCACTCCTCAGAAAGGGCTAGAAACTGGTCCTGTTGCCCTCTCATTGTGCAGTGTTGACCTACTGAAAGTGTGTGGAGCCTGAATGATCCATCAGCACGTGGACTCAATGATGGTAGAAGGTGGCTGCTATGGGGAGGGACATGTAGGGAGAAGATTCTGCCCCCCTACTCCGCTCTGGTGAGACCTCACCTGGAGTACTGTGTCCAGCTCTGGAGCCTTCAGCACAAGGACATGGAACTGTTGGAGCGGGTCCAGAGGAGGGCTACAGAAATGATCCAAGGGCTGGAGCACCTCTCCTATGAGGGCAGACTGAGAGAGTTGGGCTTGTTCAGCCTGGAGAAGAGAAGGCTGCGGGGAAACCTGATTGCAGCCTTTCAGTACTTAAAGGGGGCCTATAGGAAAGATGGGGACAAACTTTTTAGTAAGGACAGCTGTGACAGGACAAGGGGTAATGGTTTTAAACTAAACCAGGGTAGGTTTAGACTGGATATAAGGAAGAAATTCTTTACAATGAGGGTAGTGAAACACTGGAAGGGTGTCCTGGTTTCGGCTGGGATAGAGTTAATTTTCTTCACAGAAGCTAGCATAGTGCTGTGCTTTGGATTTAGTGCTAGAAGGATGTTGATAACACGCTGATGTTTTTAGTTGTTGCCAAGTAGTGCTCAGACTGCTCAAGGACTTTTTGAGCTTCTCCTGCTCGGCCAGGTGCATAACAAGCTGGGAGTACAGCAGAGCTAGGACCCAAACTGTCCAAAGAGCTATTCCATACCATATAACGTCATGCCCGGGGGGGGGGGGTTGGTGGGTCGGTCGGTCGCGGGGAGAGTGATCGCTGCTCGGGTGCTGATCGCTGCTCGGGACAGGCTGGGCATCGGTTGGCAGGTGGTGAGCAATTGCATTGTGCATCATTCGTTTTGTATATTCTGTATATTTTGTTATCATTCTCATTATTACTATTATTATTATTTTCTCTTATTAAACTGTCTTTATCTCAGCCCTCGGCTCTAACCTTTTTCTCCTTCCCAATTCTCTCCCCCATCCCACTGAGGGAGGGGGGGGAGTGAGCAAGCGGCTGCGTGGTGTTTAGTTGCCAGCCGGGTTAAACCACGACAAAGGGGTTGCCCAGAGAGGTGGTGGAGGCCCCATCCCAGGAAATATTCAAGGCCAGGTTGGATGGGGCTCTGATCAACCTGATCTGGTTAAAGGTGTCCCTGCTCACTGCAGGGGGGTTGGACTAGATGACCTCTAGGGGTCCCTTCCAACCCAAAACAGTCTATGATTCTATGTTGGTGTGAGATCAGCCTGCAGTGGGAAAGGGGTTGGCTGTTGACAAGGACATCTATATCTCTCTGTTTCCTTGGGCAACCTCTCGGGGTCAGGGAGGGCATGACGTCTGTCTAGGTTGTCCTGAGTCATCAAAGGGTGTTTCCACTCTCACAAGGAGGAAATTTCTCACCTGGCAACGTAGTTTTTTTAGCTACCTGGTTTTTAGTCTCTGTAAACCAATAGGCTTATGATAGGTATGAGGAAAAGCATTTGCCCCCAAAAAAGGGTAGTCTACATTCTTCCAGTTTCAACTTCCTGAATTATCTTTTTTCCCCTGTATTTAACCGTGAATAGTAAAGGATAAGAAGATTGAAGAAATAGCCTATGGAAAAAAAAAAGGGGGGACAAAAAGCTTCTAATGGAAAATAACAGCAATACATGTTTCATGTCAAAGCCATTAAACCATAACACACACAAAACCTGTAGTAAAACAGTACAACAATTGTTCCTACAAGAGCAGAAAAATTAAGTGCTGCAGGTATTCAGCTACAGCCAGTGTTTTTTATTAGAACATGTGGTGTGTATAATGTCTACACAAAAATAATATTACAGAATTATAGTAATTATGTAAAACATGCAGACATGGCTTAGGAAGGTTAAATATTCTGAGTGGAAATCAAATCCTTTCAGATATCAGGGGAAAAAAGCGATTTTGCATAGTCCTTTCTGAAACTTGTGATACAATGACTGTAATTTGTTCACCACATGCGGTTTTGCATACAGAATAAGTACATTAAAAGAATTTTGAGTGCTCTGGTTGTAAGCAGCAAGCAAAATGGAATGAATGAAAAGTCAGATTCTACGGCAATATTCTAATATATTACACCTATATACAGTTAGGGAGAATTACATAATTGAAATGAAGTGATCTGAAGAAAGGAAGAAAAGAACTGTTGGGAAGCTTTTACATGCCAGCCTGACAGCTGAGCTTGGACAATGAAAACTTAATATCAGAAAGCAAATTCTTAGGAGTTAATGCCTTTTTAAAAGCAAAACAAAACCCCCAAAAGCAGAGGACAGAGATCACGAAGAATAAGCAATCAAGCAGGCTGTTCAGGAGCTTCTGAAAAGGACCTAGCCTATCCTGTGAAGATCTCTGAGTACTATATTATGGGCAATTTGGTGAGAAGACCAGGAAGAAAAAAGAAGAACCAAACACAACATATACAACAATTGTCAGAATACATGGGAGCACAAAAGGAACAGATCTGTTCATCATCCTTTCCAGCTCAGCTAAAGTTTCAAGTTACACCCATTTCCCATCATTTCTAAAGACTGAAAACCTGTGTGGATCTAATGAAGGTGAGAATTGGAAAGAAAATCCTGGCACTAGAAGAGACACAAAGAAATTCTGGCAGGGGTGCTTCTGATTTGGTGGATAACACCAAACTCAGTGGGAAGGAAGAATATACACTAGAAACAAAGTTCAATCCCTGGCAGTAAACCTGAAGAAATGAGCTAGACAAAGGAGCATTTTTATTATGAGTTCAACAGAAGGTGAGTACCATGCCCCAGCACTTTGAAGTCATCTCAGTAAAATACAGTGTATTGAACCAAAAGTCTTAAACCACTACTTTTATACCATGTTCAGTGCCCAGGAGTAAATAGCATTAATATTCCCAGGGCAGTTATAAAATACTTTCACTGCAACATTTACTAAAATATTGACAGAAGCACAGATGGGAGACAGCATCAGATCTTGCATTCTCTTGTCTTGATGTAGACTTTGAAGGATGTGAAGGAAGTTTGCTTGCTCTCTTTTCTGCACCCCCACGAGAAGCTTGGCAGGCTCTGGATCAAAGCATAGTAGTGATTATTTAAAGTTAGTATGATGTATGAAAAAAATATGGAACAACATTTTTGCTGCACCTTGAGGTAACTGAAATGAGAACCTGTGCCATTTGCAGGAAGTCTGAGGCAACCCTAATTCAAAAAAGGAAAAAAAAAAACATTTTTGGGCATGCACCAAAGTACTGGTTCAGCACAATACTGACACACGCTGAAGCTTTTTTCTTAATACAGGTGAAGTAAAAGACCAGACTTAAAGTTAGGTTTAACAAAGATACTAAATGGAAACCTGAATACTCAAGCAGGAGTGACAACCCCATTGCAAGTCAGCCTAACACACTGGGCATCATAGCACATTGTCGTAAATGAGAAAGGATATGATGCATGATCCGCTGAGAAAATGATGTTTCTGTGGCATGTACTCACCACTCTTTCTGGGAATGTCAGTATTTCCCTCTTTGAATCTTCCCTGTGCATCTCCCTTTATAATAAAACTCCCACAAGCAAAGGAGAAGGGCCCAAGGAAAAGAACAAGATCAGGCATTCACAATAGCACAGGACTACAAAGAAAAAGCCCAGAGCTACAGCAACGTTTCATGAGGCAAAGTAAAAATTACCCAGGAAATTTAGTAACAGCAACAATGAACCGTCACCTTGTTTCACAGCATTCGCCCTTCGTTCTTAAATACCTCTCTGCAGAAAAATAAGCAACACGCTTTCTCCTTTGATTGTTCCTTTTTATGTAGACTGTCCATTCTTAACACACTTTCAGTGCATTTTGGGGGTTAAACTTTGTATTTGTAGTTCTTACGCTCTCCAGTTGTAGGCTATGTAGAGAAATTCTTATATTCCTCTCTCATTTTGCTTATTAGCTTCAGTTTAATATGATCAGTCTGAAGAGACACTTGCAGTATTGCTGGCTGGCATAGTGGAAAATATCTTTTATGGCCTAATGCACCAATGTCTACATAACCCTTTACTCTTCTGCTTCTTGTTTGTTACTTTTTATAGTTATTCGTGTGATTAAATTAATTAGCTGACCTAGTTTATTATGTTTGTTCCATCATTTGCTCCTGAATCAGAACAAGATGATAAATATCAGTGAAAGAAAAGAAGCATTTATTTCCATATAGAGTGACTCAAAATTTTTACTCTGGTAGATTTTTATAAAGAAGGTGTAGTAGTAGAATAGAAATTCTGATACGAGATTTAAGCATGAAATACTCTTAATCTGATGGAGAGCGGATGTTTCCCTTCTTTCATGGAAATTTTTACTTAAAAATGAGAAAATTATATTTTATTCCAAAATAATTCACACATTATTTGAGGCACTGAGGAAAGCTGGAAGCTCTTAAAAACTCATGTGACTGAGGCTCTAGTACAGCAGTTAATGAAAAGCTATAGAGAATGACAGTGTTTGCTAACAGTCATTTAGCTGGCTCCATTCATACTTTACAACAAAAATAATTGTGATGGAAATTATACCATAGATCTGAATATTTTTCCTTGTCATCCAGAACCCTGTTATTTTGATTATTTGTTATTTTTGCCACTAGTTATTTCTTGTGTCTCTGCTCAGCATGCAGTACTGGTTCGATCTGTAGGAACCACCACAGCAGAAATGCCAACCATAAAGAAGAACCTTTAAAATGGGCAATTAGGAAGTAATCTGTCCTTGAGGAAATTAGCTCTCTAATTCTGTATTAGTGGCAGATGCTACCAACTGATCTAGAAATGTTTTCATTCCTTCAGCCTAAGCAAATCACTTTCCCATTCTGCAGGCTTTACACTGTGTTTGAAGTTAACATTATAAAATATAGCTGTTCTGGAAACAGAAGGCCTGTAAGATATAATGGGAAATTATGATTTTTCTGTATTTTTTGTATAACATTTTGTAAGATTATATTAGTGCATCCTCTGTAAGGTATTTTATACCACTGAAATTTCTTCCCACAGAAAGGAAATCACGTTTTATACTCTGCAGATTTTTAGAATAATTGTTATGGAAGTGAATTGTTGAACTCCTACTAAAATTCTTCAGGAAGTTTATCTAAAGACTTTTTAACAGAGCACTTAAAGGACTGGAAATATTTCTTCATTAAGTGCTAAATATTCACTTTAGAAATCTCTCCTATGCAGAAAAAGTTAGGTTGCCACTCTTCTCAAAGGAAATGGGTTCTTCCAGCATTAACTTGAAGCAGAGAAAAAGAGTCATTCCCCTTCTCTCTCCAGATAATTTAACTAAGGACTGACTCACTCATTTTCCAGCCCAACAGTTCTTTATAACACACATAGATTTATCAGGTTTAAGGCTTTAAAGTGTAATTCCGCTACGTACTGCTGGATGTAGGTAGGCATGTTTCATAGCCAAAAATCTGTCTCCTGAAAAAGCAGATGAAGTGAAATTCGTTATGGAGATACAAGGAACAAATTAAAACAGAGCACAGGGCACAGATTTCTGTGACTTCTTTGTCCGCTGGCAGCACCACCTCAAGCCGCTCCTTATGTGCGTACCAACACTTTGAAGCTGGTGCCTCTGTCATCGTAGCCTCACTGCAGGAAGAAAACAGCAGTTAAAGCAAAACCAATGTGTTAAAACCAAGTTAAGACCCAACCTCTATCCTAGGCAGAAGAAAAAAACCCAAATTTGTCACATTTTATACATTATATTATGCTTTAAAACCATTGTTTAAAAGGACTTTGAGTTTATGCGAGAAAAGGGTTACCTGGGTTTAAATTTTCACGAGGAGAAAATTACAAGAACTCACAGCTCCTTAGATGTATATGCTCAATTCCTTTTGACTTCTTTAGTTTGCAAAAGATATTTTCTGAAGATCCCGCATGTTTAAATGTAGACAGTGTATGACGGAAACATGACAGGAGTTATAAAGAGACTGATGGGAGAACCGTCAGAAATGCACAGAAAAGCACAGAGATGCTGGAATAAATTGTTAGCCCTTGTTGACAGTATAACACTACTGCAGAGCCACTGTGACTGCTGTGTCAGCCAGTGCTACTCCACCTTAACAAATTGTTTGAAACCTTATATATAATTAAGCTGTATTTTCATTTTAGCACCCTGGTGTCATGTACCAACCTATTATGCTTTAGGTTTGCAATAAAATATACAAAGCTATTATGCATACTATGAAGTAGAAACCAGGAATATAATATTACTGCCTTTCTCTCTGCTTGCTACTTATTTAGATGCTAAAGTCTTCTGACAGGCATTTGTCTTACTGTGTAAAGTATCTACCGTCTCTGGGTATTAAATCCATAGAAGACTAATGAATAAATAATAGTAATACATAGACTTCACTTTCATTTGCCATGAGTTTGTAAGTTTATTCACAGCAAATATAAAGTATCGATGTAGTTTAAGAGGTATACTAGTGATGAGACACCAAAGAATACCATTCCCATCACCCATACATAAACAGTTTTTTATGGAGCACATTGTTATTGTTGCATTGCAGATGCCTTCCAAAAGCTTATCTTACCCGTCATATGCCAATGGTCGTCCTACCAGAACCCACTGATTAATGTAGCAGCTTTCTGATTCGGAACATTGTAAATTTTTCATCACCTCACACTTCTAACAGAAGAGGATTTATTTCAAAAAGACAAGGGAAATGTAAATAAAATTCTAGGATCATTTCAGAAATCATCATGTCCTGCCAGCATTTTGTAAGGCTCCGGACTTCTTCCCTGACCTCTTTTGAAAGTGTCTTTATCCTAGCTCATCTTTGCAATCCTTGGAGACTGTAGCAGCTCAACTCTGCTGTAGGGATGGAGACCAAGATCTTGTTGGAGGTGCCAATATTTGTTCCTGTTGTGAAGGTAGTATCAACAAGAAATTGCAGGCAGTTAGCAGCTATCCTGATTCATCCCATAGTTACAGCAGCTTCTCCATGTCCTCCCAGCCCTTAGGAAAAATTGAACCGGCTTTGCTGGCATTGCTCTTTTCTAATACTTTGAGGCCTCCAGGGAGATGCAAACACAGTCTGAGAAATAATTCTAATGAAACCAATGGCTTCAAATTCCATAGCTATAAGCCATGATATACCTAAAATCTTCCTGTGACTCATATCAAACTCAGGAATATAAAGTAATCTGGTAATACCTTTCAAACAAACTGAATCTTTCCAGGTATAAATGAGTAAAGTTGTCCTTCAGGCATCTAGTACCTTATCTGCTGCTGCTGAGCAATAAACATATCAATTGTTTTCAAAGAAAATACTTCTATTTACACCCATTTCAAAGACTGATTTTGTGTTTACTTTTTTTCCTGGAGAACACTCCCAGGAGGATAGGAAATGTGGAGGTCTTCTCCATCTCTTTTCGATTTATGCCTACCCGTGCCTACAAGAAGGCTAGAATGTCATTTTATCAATAACACTGAAATGCATCAGATACTCCTAGTGTCACTGGAAGTCTCACTGGAAAAAAAAACAGCTTTCAAATACTCTGTGATCGTATACAGCCCATTTATTTCCATCAAAGCTTTTGGTGGTCAATGTTTGTGAAATTGAGTCCAAAACTTCAAACTATGGTAAGCCTAAGAGGAAAGCGTTGTGGGTCAGTTTCCTTCAAATTGTTGTTAAAGTATTTACTTAAAGTTGTCTGATAAAAGTCTGATAAAAGTCAAGAGCCCTCAGCGTGCAAAGCACAATTATCTATGGCTGACCTGATGCAGCATTGAAGGCTGTATTGAACTAGACCTGCAGAGATTCTTTTCACCCCACATTTCTGTGCTCCTACTTGGCATGTTTGTTTCAGGTATATTTTTAATGTGCAGATTGATAGTGGGTGCAGTGAAAGACAGATTCCTCAACAAAATGTGCCAAATAAATACCAAGGTGGGGTGGAGGGGGAGAGTGTTCTTTCTTGTAGAAAGAGTTCACTAAGTAATTAAGTGCAAGAGATACCTTTTAATCTAACAAAGAGAGATTTTCATGCATAAAGAAGGGAAACAACCTTCATCTGAATTGAAAGAGTGGCCAGTTAAGGAGGAAATAAGAGCTTCCAGAGAAAAGATTAAACCTGTTCTTCTAGAAGACTTCAGCAGGACATTGGCATAGGGGCTATGGCATATAGCCCATCCAGGGAGAATCAGGAGAGAGGTATCATCTAAGATCTTAATCTACCCCAAAGTGCTGTTTTGGGGAGTGCTATTTCCTAGCAGCAACAGGCCGCTTCACTCAACAAAAGACAAAAAGGATGGGCAAAGCTTAAAATCCAGACAGTTCGTATTTCAGAAGAAAGAGAGCAAGTCAGCTGATTAAGGAAGAGCAACCGATATTTTTTTAGAAATAACCTTGGCATGAGTGAGTAAAGCATAGTTTTTCTTTCATTTATTCACCTGCATGTTTTGTAGACATTTGTAACTGTGCTGTTTTGAATGAAACGAATAAAGGCTTGTATTTGCATTTTACCTTAGTCTGGTTTAAAGCTGACTTAAGGCCATAAGCACTTAAGGACATAACATCAAAGCATTCCTCCTCTTGGATGGAGCGTATCTATACACCAGGCTCTTAGGGCACTTTAATAAGAACTCTACCTCCCAGTACATCTTCTACTGTACCCAGAAGGTATCAGAGCTATCTGAGCTCCATGGGAAAGTGTAGATCTGGCACCACAACAATACGGGGAGACGGAAGTCTCTTCTAGTGACTGCAGGTGATCTTGGAGTCTCTGTAACATGCAGTAAGGTATCGGGGTACTTTCCATAAGGGCCAAAGGGAGGCTATCACACTATGCTTTCAAGCAATTTGAAGATTCAGAGCTTTAGAGCTTTGGTCAGCCAGGCCAGGCTGGGGTGGCACAGAAGTTCTCCTTTCTGGTTTATTTGCACTAGTTACCAGAACAATTTTATTGTCACAGTTATAGATGCCCAATAGCTCTAGCTGGTCTCTAGTTATCAGTTTAAATTGTTAAAGCATTTCTAAAAGAGGGACTTTTGGAGCTACTACTTTAATACTTCCCAATAAACATGGACAAAAATGGAGGCCTAAGAATGTAAAATGCTAACATAAGTACATCTTTCATTTAGCCTCTTAAATTGTGAGTCTGTCAGCAGATAATCTTTTATACTATCATGCTGTAGTGCAGTTGGTACTAGTAAAACTGGTTTAGGAAAGCAAAGTGAAGAAGTCAAAAGGAATTGAGCAAATACAGCCAAGGAGCAGTGAGTTCATCTTCTCTTTCAGAAGGTCCGGTTATTGACAGCTTTACCAGTCATTCTTTAGCTGTATGTTGGAAAAAAACCCCTTTGCAAACCTTGGGGGTATCTGCATTGATCTCTGAGCCACCTTTAAGTGTAGGCTGTATGCAAGAAGAGAGAAAGGGGGAGTGGATGGAGTGTGGTGGCCAATACTCTCCTGCAAAAACAGTGTAGCAACGTAACTGCTAAGCACGGAGAAAGCTTTCATGGATTAAGTGAATTCTCTTGTACCTGCAGTTATTAACATGTTTAACATGTTCAGTGTATAAACAGTGGTTTTTTACACTTCAGAAATCTTTGAAATTTTCCCAACAGTTGCTAACAATGTTGAACTGTTAAAACCTTTTATTGCCTGTTTACCTGCTCTCAGCATCACCATATACACTTTCGCTGATAAATACTAGAAGACATACTGCTATCAGACCCTGTGGAAGCTTTTCTACACTAGGGTTTCTAAGTACTGAAAGGTTTTAGTTCTACCAGTCTGGATGTTTTTCCTCCTTTACTGTAGCTATTGCCACATGTTTTCTCAGAAGTGTTTTCCACAGTATGGACTTTGTAAGCTTATGAGAATGAGCAAATATCAAATATGAACTTCAAGGATTAGTTAACTAGGGGCCTGAAACTCACGGAAAGTGCTTAACATCAAAGAAGTCAGTCTTTCAGATGAGTTCATGGCATCTCTCAAAAGTGGGAAAGATTGTAACTGGTTGAAATGTGCCATCTCTCACATTGGACACATGCATGAAAAAATGGTAAAATAAAGCTGTGAATTATAGAATGATGAGTCCTAACAACCAGTGAATTACAGGATAAAATCTTGATCCCACCTGAACTAAAGAAAAATATAACTTAGCTTTACCTCCTTTATCCACCTTTGCATCTGTCCCTTTTGTTTCTTTATAGAAGGATACACCAGCTTGAAGTGTCCCCTTAGAATCAGATTGATGACTTGATTCAGAGGCCTTTTAAAATAATTTCTGCTGCTGAGAAGATTCACCTAAAACCACCATCACTGTTGCATGATTAGTTAGATGTTTTTAGTCTTTCTTTAATTGTTGTGTGATCTCATATGGCCAAAGTCTTTAATGCACTGAGGTTAAATAGCTGACTTTGGCCTGGGCTTTGGGCTTCCAGTCCTCTCTGCAGAAATTATAATTGTGAAATGTGTCCAGGTGGGTTCTTCTACAGATGTAACTGGTAGTAAATACAACTACATATAACCTTCTTAAAACAAATTATTGTTTAAAATTAGCAATATCTATACTAAGAAACAAATGAAAATGAATGTTAAAATCATCTGTACATTATTCAAATTACTTACATGGTTAGTTAAGCCTTTCTGTCCCAGGCTCTAAGCTGTGGAATTTGATTATTAGTCTCTCTCTTCTCCATGACATCCTCTTCTTGATGCTGCTTCCCTTGAACTATCTGATATTACCAAGAACGTGTATGATACATTAAACTTTTCTGGAGTTGTGACCTCCAGATCAATCTGGGGGGTGGAAGCACTCTTGGGAGCTATTGAGCGTGCCCAAGGATAGACATAACCAGACCATTAAAAATTAATGGCTCCTGCATGGTCATCTTAGGGTGCATTTTTTAATAGCTACGGCTGAATCTACCCAACAGATGCATTATAGGAAGCAGCACCAACTACTTGCTCAAGAAAAATTCTGGACATTCTAGGAGCGGTTCCAGCTCTTTTATCCCATCTTATTTATGAGTTGGGGATTGATTCACTAAGCTTTTCTATGAAAAATCAATTTGATGTATAATACTTTCGACATACTGTATTCCAATATTTTTAGAGGAAAGCTTCATGAGTGTCTGATGCATTATTTGGCTGTCTTATATCTTATTAATATTATTACTACAGCAGTTTTAGCAGCAAGAGTTCATAGGAAATTCCCTATCAACTACTTTTAAAGCACAAGAAAAACAACCTAATGGTAGGAGGCAAATTGGGCTAAAATCTTTCAGGTCTGGGATACTGGGTCAAAGGCAGAACACAAGAAACTGCTGGTTTCCCAAGGGGCAGCCAAGGATTAGGAAGGTTAGAGGAGTGTGAACTCCCTTAAAAACTCTTATCTCAATAGTGGGGGAAGAAGTCCATTTAATTAGATAGATTCTTAAAGCTCATTGCTATGTTTGATTAAGTACTAAATGCCACCATGTTCCAGCAGTGGTGGCCCTTGCACAATTCTTAAATTTCTCTGGGATCTTCCCCTCTCTCCTCCCAGATATCTTTGCAGTCTAGTCTGAACTTGGATGGCTGGTCAGGGACTATGAGTTCAAGGTGAAGTTTTGCCAGCATGTAGTCAGGTTCCAGCAGCACTGTGTTGTTCTGTGTTCTTCAAGTGGCGTTTTACAACTTGGCTGATTTGATTCAAGGAATTAACCTGCATGTAGATAACTTGAGCTAACACTGCGGGGAAGAGCTAAGTAGACCTTTTGAAATGAGATGTGCCACTCCTTAGTAAGTAAGAACAAAAAGGCTACTTGAGGTGGGCCAAAGGAGCCACAATTAGCTCTGCACCTGCAAAGGTTGTGGGCAGCTAAGTAGCTGCAACACTTCCAGAATTTCATTTTGAAGCCACCCCATCATGTAAACTACCCCTAAAAAATGCGATGACAGGTGCTTTGCAAGAATCACAGAGACACAGTCAGTACAAATACAGTCAACAGAAGGGTTAGAATCGACCTTTGGTAGAAATAAATTTTGTGTGGGTGTCCATGGATGCATGCATGTGAACAAACACATGGGTATAAACTTACCTATTGCATGAGGTATACATTTTGTGCATAACCATCTCCAGCTGAAGAATTTAGTTCTCATCACTGTAAAGACACAATGAATTGACAAAGTATGCATGTGTTTTGCTTCGCTGGGATAATTAGCTCTATTGGTGAGACTGTCAGGCTTTAGAAGAGCTTATGGAAGTGAGAAGGGAGGAGAGCTGTTTAGGAAAGTTGCCATGCTGGTTGAGAGGTGTGGAGCATGGGATTTTTGGATGGCGAGAGTCATCCATCTGGTTCATACCTTCTCTTTCAGGAGATATACCCAGCATTGTAAGAGTCCCTAGATGCTCATCAGTTCCAGGCTCTGATGCCTGTTGCTGCAACCACTGCCCTTGGCAGCCTATTTTATTCTCTAATAACTCAGTGAACTGAAAGGGCTCTTCTTAATCTTCGGTATGTAATAGGCATGGACAAACTAGCTCAGTTAAGTAAGAACTGGCCAGGTACTCTTTAGGTACTGGGGCAAAATCCTTTGGGTTTAAAAGATTTAGGGAGTTCTCACCTTCTTTTACATTACCCCTTCTTTGTGCTGCTCCTGTTAGGGTGTGCAGATGAATAGGCTGTTCTTGTTCATGGAATAAAGAACATTTATCATAAGGTGGGAATATGTTTCTGATATAAAGATGACTGAAAGAGACTCTCAGTTCCTGGGCTCTGTCTCTGCAGTCTGCTGACTTTACTAAAATAGTGTTGATGGGGGTGATATGAACTTTTGCGATCTCACAGTACATAGGATGGCAGCAACACAAACTGTTCCCATAGAGACAGGTTCCAAGAAGGCCAAGAGAACTACTAATATTAAATAATTGCATTGCATTGCATCTCCCTTTCTAGAACTGATTTATTACACTTATAAAAGTATTATAATCTTTCCTCCCATTATTTCAAAGTGAAATGCTTAAAGGGCTAATAAAGTCAGTATTTAGCACACTTTTTATTTTGTAGTTCAAAACTTCAAGCTTGGCATAAAAAACATTACCTCTAGGGAGTGAAAATAGCCTTACCCAGCAGCTTCAAATACAATTATCTGAGTCATTCTTTCTTTTACTCCTTGCAAAATACCAAACTGAGTTAAAACTCCTTTTGGCTGATAGACAAAAGGAAATTACAGCTGTCTGGAGTTGAAAAGAGTTGCAATAAAACTTGAATTATGACAAAAATATTCTGTTTGTTATTAAAGCCCCAACAGTTCACGAATTAAACAACTGTATGTTTCTCTGCATGTTTGATACTGCTTATGTTTTCCTGGGCACATATATTTCTGCACTATAAAGTGCATTTCTCTATCTCCGCACACAAAATTTTATTCACATCTCCTTATACACTTACATCATGATTCTTTGGAGACTATACCAATTTACAGTAGATAAGAATTGAGTTCATTAAATGATTCACTAGGGCAGTGGACAATGTTAAATACTTACAACTGTTATGTATGCATGAGTAGTCGCATCATTTTAATAATTTGCTGACCATATTGTGGGAAGAAGTTGCTCAGTAGGCAGAATATACTTTATTGACTACCCTGGGTAAAATGTAGACCACGAACATTTAAGCCAGTACGTACAAAGAACGAAGCAAGGATTTGCCAATGGTACTGCAATATTTATTTTTAATTTAACAAGTGCACTAGGGTTTCACTTTTGAATAGGATTTTAGGATTAAGTAGTTGTTGTTCACATTTCATGTAAGGATATGTTGGCAATTATGTTCATTCCAAAAATTGCTTTCATGTTTTAAATGATTCATTATGGCCTGTAAAACAAGTGGATTAAGGGGACCTAATTCCCTGTACTTTGAATATAGCTCCTGAACATATTTTCAGCAGTTTTTGAATGGTGGAGGTTGCCCAAGCCCCTGACTGCAGTGCAGCTGCTCCAGCAGTTGTTGTGCCCTTGTGGGGCAGAGGATCGTGGAACTGCAGTACCAGATCAGGCCAGTAACCCAGCAAGCTCAGGGTGCACTCTCTCACCTACCAGTACCGGATTTTACAAGAGTATTTTTCAAACAACAGTCAACAAGCAGCTATTTAACCATCTGCCCAGAGGCTAAATTGCTTTCTCTTGCCACTTTGTGATCTGCAGGTACCTCAATGTGTGAGGGACTGATATCATACCTAAAATTTTGAACTCAGAGCTCAGCATGTTTTAATTATCCATAAGAGCACACTCTGTGCTTCTGATTCAAATACATGTTGTGCTAATAGGCTCCTCACAGCTGGGAAAACAATATTTAGCTTAAAGTAAGTCCAATAAATATTGCTATCTTTTGATTTAATTTATCCTTGTATAGTCTTGTAGGAGTATTGTATAGTGCTTGGCTGAATACCATTGTGTAGTCTCTGTGTCGCCTCCATGTGTCACCTTCTCTAAGGTTGTCTTTTCCTCTCAAGTAATGGTCCCAATCTTTGAGGCTTTTCTTGAAAGTGGTATCTTTTCCCATAGCTTGTGTCTGTGGTCACACTCTTCACCCATCTCTGAGCCCCTGAGTTTCTGCTCTATAGGTGTAGGTTGACCAGAACCAAATGCAGTGTTCAAGATGAGAACATGTTACTGATTCTTGACTTTACTCCTTCCCATACCTTACTCTACTCTCTGTTAAAAAATAAAATAATAAAAAAAAAAACTTTGCTGCCTCTCAAGCCTAATTTGAAGCTTACTAAAATATTAAGGGATCTACCCTCTCAACTTCCTCCCCACCAAAGTTTTAAATTCTAACAGGAAATGTTTCATGTTTTCACTGGAGAAACCAATACTTCATTTTTTACTTTCAGCACCTTTCTGGGGATCTTTCTGGTTAAAAAAAAAATTGCCCTACTTTGAAATTTAACATTACTGCTTAGATACTAAACTAATACTTGACACTTTAGTTGAATGAGTATGTTATAAATATCCAATTTAAAAGTGTTAGAATGATGTGTTTTAAAATTTCTCTAAAGTTTTTCTTTCAGACAATCCTGTTCTGGTGAGTTTTTAATAACCTCGGTTTTTTTTTCTTTGTTTATTCTTTTTTAAAATTTCCAGTCCAGGATAAATATTTGCATTTCACCCCTATGGCTTTGTATTCTTGGTGTAAAAGAAACTAGAATTTCATATCATATTCATAGTTTATTTCTCCTCAGTCACTGAGGCGAGCAGCTCCAGTGCTGGCAGGATCCACAGCAGAGCACTCCAGTGTGGTGCACAGCAGGTTTTCCCAAACTGGGGAGCCCCAGGGAGATCAGAGACACCCACTGGGAGCCCACAGCTCGTGCAACAGTGTCTGATGAGACCTGGGCAGGGCCAGGAGTGATGGTGACCAAGCCCTCCCAGATTTAAAGGAAGCCCCAGGGGTGTGCTGGCAACCAGGGTGGGCAAACAGGGCATGGGGCAGAAGTTTGCGTGGCAGTTTACATGGAAGGACGTGCAGGAAGGACGCTGAAGCTCTACCAGCTCGACCAGGGAGCAATGGTACCCACCCGGCAGAAAGCCATGGCCTCTCTAAGCTCTGCAACCAAGACGACTGGTGGGACGGCAGCAGTGAGCATCCCTGTGGGACACACTTAGTGACCGAGCTCCAGGAGGAGGTGAGTAGGCTGAGGAGTATGAGGGAGTGTGAGAGAGAGACAGACTGCTGGAATCACACCCTACCTGCCCTGGGACTGGCCCAACAGGCAGACAGGACGCATGATACAAAGGATTCCCTGTCCTCTCTTCTTTACTCCTTTACTTTACCAAGGATGTGGTTTAGTGGTGGACTTGGCAGTGCTGGGTTAACGGTTGGACTTGATGATCTTAAAGGCCTTTTACAACCTAAATGATTCTATGATTTTAAGAGCAGTTGGTCTTGAAGAAAAAAAATCAAGGTATGTTGCAAAATTAGGCATTGCTAGCTCACTTCCATCTCACTTTAATGGGAATTAAGTAATAGGGAACACCAGTACGCACTGAATACTGAAACATTGTCTTGAGACACTCATCATTCCAGTGATCTCATCACATAGTCTACTGCACACCCTCAATGCTAGAAGTATCTTACTACTCTTTTTGATACCAATCAATCTATGACTCTGATAGGGATTAAACAATTTAACGTTGGTAAGCAGACACAGACATAAGATTCTTAGTTTTGTGGGATGTTGTGGAGAAATAATGATTTTGATCTAACTGCCCTGTTACTTTATTGATGTGCCAGAAAACAGACATCAACATCCAAGAAGTTTCTTTACTACCAGTGGCTGTCAAACCTTATATCCTGCCTCAGTGTGTGTGACTACATTCTAAAGAAAGATTAAAAACATCTATAATTCATTTGACCAACTATACAGACCTATTTTATGATTTTAAAAAAACCTAGTTCTTTATCATGGCAGCAAAAAGTTGATTTTATGAAGCATGCGGTTTAACTAGTTTTATCTTAGCACACGCGATGGTATTATTATTAGATAAAACAGGACTCAACTTCTTAAAAAACCCCAGCTGCAGTACTGAATTTTGTGGGATGACTGCTTCCAGCAGGCTGCAACCCTGAGTCAAGTTCTCTCAACTCATCCTTTGGAATATTTCCAACAAGCTGATCGCCTGGTCTACCCAGCCCAGCAGTGACACTTCTTAAACACTACTGTAACTTTTGAACAGGTTCTGCATGTAATATTTTACTCTCCTCAAGCATATTGACTCCGCTTTGGTCAAGATTTTCCAAGTTGCCTCTTGTCACTCTGAGCCTTGAGGGTGTCAGTTCCAGACTCAGGGACTCAGCTGAAAGCCAGCGCCCAACCCTGTTATAGGCAATGACGATGTAGTCAATACAGCCAGTGGACTATGGAGAGCTGTTCACTGCATGCTGCAGCAGACTCAGCTGGCTCTTTTGATGAGATCTCCATTGACTGTAAGAAGAGCTTAGATATTAGGATAATGCGGACACTTGTAAGTTTTAGATTCCTATTTAGGTCTCTGAATTTGCAGCCGAATCCCATCTTGATTTCCCTTTGTGATTCCTGTCTCTTCAGCTGTGGGTAAAGATGCAAGCTAGTTGAGAAACGGAAACCTAACCCCAAATACTTCAAGACCCATAGCTGGTCCCTGTTCTTCTATTGTCTGTTTTTACAGAGACACACTGGGGTTTTTAAAGCGATTTGCCCTTTCTCAGCATCATCCTCTCTCATTTCCTGGTGCTGTGAGACTACATCTGCAGGCACATGTGCATCTCAGTCAGATCTCTACCCTTGGGACCAGCATCACCAGTCTCAGGTCCTAGTCTCCACAGAAATGGGAATGCCTGGTCCAGAGGAGCAGCCTCCTGCAGCGGCTGGACCCCAGGGTTACTACAGCACCTTTGATGGCATGAGCCTAACAGATTCAGCCTTCTTCACATGACCTTCACTGATTTAATGAGGCCTTTTCAAAGCCAAAAGTCCAGCTCGTCTTAGACACTGCTAAATGGTATCCATGGCACTGTGCTTTGCCACCTATAGCTTTCCAGTCCAAATGCCCAGATGATAACCTCTCTTCATCTGGGTTGACTGTAAGCAACCATAAGCATTCAGCCCAAACCTCAGACTTACACTTTCTGGATATGGAGCAAGTGGCTTGAACTACTATGCCACTAGGTCCCTGCAGAGCTATGTAGAAATAAAATGATAGTATACAAAGGGGAGTATTTCTTTCAAAATGTATTGCCTTAATCGTTTAATTTGATAGAATAAATAACATTGGGATAAACAAAAAAGTGGAAGAATGAGTGTGCCGGAGATACAGAATGCTGGAGACATATATTTTCCATGAACACAGGTCATCAAAAACAGAGCAATATTGTAAAAGGTTTCCTACCCAAACTAGGGAAACAGCAGTATGCAGGCAGTGTTCAGTAGACTGCTTGACAGAAATACATTACTATTTCCATGACCACATTTCTACTAAAGATTAAATGTAACAGTTTCAAAACGTCATTAAATGCTAAGTTATTTTTTACTTTTAATGAGCCTGTTGTAGCCTCAGAGCTGAGAGAGTGCATTCTTGCTAGACTTCCTCATTACATTTTCAGTAATAACTGATATTCCCAGTGCAATTTCCCCTCTGAAAACTCCTCCCAAGTCACTTGCTTCATGATGCTATTGTAAAAAGAAGGCATTAGAATGCATAAATCAGTGTCTAATCATGGCTAAACCTAACGTTAGCACAATTGGGCTGGCAGCCACAAAAGAAATGTCTGGATTTGAATTAAATAATTTAGGGGGCTTTATTTGGCATGTATACCGTAACAGAGACATCCAGGTTAAGCATCCAAAAAGTTGGGGAGGAGCCATGGTTATGTCTGATTGTCTGACTCAGACATGGCCTTTTTTGTGTGTAAAAGCAAGGAAATCTCTTAAAGAATTGTTGCTCTAGAGTTGCTGATTTTGTAACTAACTCTTTGCCTGAGGTCTGCATATTTCCAAAGCATGGCAAGTCACCAGGAACTCCAAATTTAATTGGAGCAATTAGTTGGTAGCTGTTGCTAGCAATAGTGAGGCTAGAGGAGTCAAAGTATATTTAGGTGTTTGGACTTGAAAGTAGTTTTAGCTACTGAGTTGTCTGTGCTTCTTACTATGATTAACAAGTTGTGTTTGTGCTTTAGATTGCTAAAAAACCAAGAATCTCTGTTTGGAAAAAGCAAAAGTCTGCTGGTAGAAGAAATACCTTGAATATAACAAAAGGGAAGCCAAATAGTGTCTTTAATATTAAGAGTTCTGAACATGGTGACGAAAAAGCTTTGTGCTAGTGAGCAGGGAGGAAACACAGGAAAATTAGCAGAGATCTCGGGTAAAAACAGAAAGCCTTTATTAGCTCTCAGGAAATTCCTGCTTTGGTTTAATGGCTGAACACTCTTAGGGGAATACAGGTATTGATCCTTTTTCTAGTCTCTGCAATGTCCTCTACTGTAATTAGTTCCCTTTATGTCTAACAGAGCCTGAAAGGCAGATCCAAAATGGAGCTCAGGGTCTTGTATCTGAGCCATGCTATATGCTGTTGGAAAACAAAACAAAACAAACCTGAAACATGAGCAAATTTAACTTAAATGAATAGCTCTCTTGTGATTATTTTTTAAAGTCTTTGTCATTGCATAAATCATCATTTTGTGTAATATAATGTAATTTGTTACACATAAGTGGAAAACTCTGAACAGTGTTGTCTTTATCAGAGAACAGACGCTGATAATGAGGCAGAAAATTATGTGAGTGCCCCAAAAATTGATTCATTGCTTAAGCTATCTTTTAAACTTCCTTATGAAAGTAGTGGGTAGCCTGTAGCCAAATGCCTCATATGCTCCATCAAAATTAAGGAGGGCACTTTCTTTGCTCTGAGCTTTTTTGCTGCTTCTTAATACCATAAAAAATTAGGATCTGTTTCTTAAGAAGACCCCAAGTACCTGACATGATTCCCACAGCCATACCTGTGTGATGATTTGGCAATTCTGTCTGTGTATAAACTGGGGATTCTGGCTGATATTATTAATCAATGTGAAAAGAAATATAATTACCTTCCTTAATGGAGAGAAATTCACCATTCTGACAACTTTTGGGTTAAAAATCGATTGTAAAACCGTAATGACTGAAGAAAAACATCATGCAAGCTGAAGCCTACAAAAAATTTCTTGAAAAGACTTTCTGCAGGGTGTGGTGGCCTGGGAGTGGCAAATTCCCAGACACAGCAAAATGAAGCCATATGTGAATTAGGTGAAATATAAACCTGGAAAGACACAGAGTCAGCTCTGAGGTGGAGAAAGAATGAGGTGGGTATGCTTTCACAGGGAAATGTGAAGCTTGGATTTACACTTAGGGTGAAGTGAAGTTAGACTAAGTAGCTGATCTAAGAAGTTTTGCAATTTGAAGGAGAAACCCTGAGCCTCAGGAGAAAGACCGTGGGAGCTGGAGAGCCAAAAGAGCACTCCAGTGCAATGGGAGGAAGGCCTCTAGGAAACATAGGCACGTGTAGTGCCTATGTGCTTAGGAAGCAGCAAACCCCAGCTAAATGCCCAAGAAAGCTGTGCATTTGCTTTCACTCTTCACTGTGCCACTGAAAAAAAATGGGACAGGAGGGTCTGAATGCCCAAGCATGGTATCCTGGCTAATTCCTTTAGCATCTAGGGAACACTGAAAAAAGAATCCATGAGTTTTGTGCTGCTAGATGGGACTGCTCGTGCCAACTGGGGAGGCAGCAGAGTGTCCAGGAAAGACCATGTCTCCTTGAGCATCCTGCAGCTTGGGGGTCAGGCACAGGCGGGGGGCTGAGCTGGGGGGGAGCCAGCCAGCAGCACCACAGCATGGGCTGGAGGATGGCAACCATCGTGCCACCACAGAGGTGTGAGGATAAAGCGTGGGGACCTGACCCAGGGGAAATCCTAAAGAGAAAGGCCCACAAACAAGCTGGTGGATGCTAAAGAGAAAATGAATGTTGATGATACAGCCACGGTCTGAGCAGTGCCGTCTGCGTGCTGTAGCCACACGTGAATGTGATACCTAGGGTGGCCTCAGCCCTTGCCCTTACATCCATGGGAAAGATGCTCAAATGCACAGCCGAGCGGGCAGCCACAGTGTACTGCAACAGCAGGTAACTGTAGAAGTAACCATATGGCAACTGTCTCTATGCAAGCCACATTTTCCACACTGCTGGAGATTTTAGATTCAAGACTCCCACTGACTCTAAAAGAGAAATAAATGGACCTTGTTTTATTTTCTGCAAACACTGCATTTTCCACAGCCATTTCACTAGACAGGCTGGTGGCCTCCTTCAGGCATATATCTCTTATATAGACAGGTGATTTTCCACAAACGGGGCTGTGAGATGAGAATGGATGTAAAGTGGACCCTGGTCTTTTGCAACAACAGATGTAACCATAGAGGTTTAGTCAGTGCGCCCTTATTAGGTCCCCAAGTAGTTTTAACGAGTATAATTAGATCCTATAATTTGTAAGAGTCGCTGAACTGTGCAAGTCTATGTAACAAGAAACACCGGGTTCTGGGGTGTTTGCACTGAGTAGCCTCCTAGGGAAAAAATATTTGAAGTCATTTGCAGCGCAGGCTATTGTTCTTAGAGGAGCTCATGAGGAAGTGAATATTCCTGGTTTGGAGAAATGAGCAATAATATCCATTTCAATAGACTTCTGAAAGTGCAGGCATGTGAACTGACCAACATTTTAAGACTGCTATGATAATTTAGAACAATCTTTAAGTGATTTATTCTTCTAATATCTTGCTAGTCACCATGCTGATATTGAGGATGCTAGAAAATATCAAACAAAAAAATCTTATCCTACAAGTTATATCCCTGCGTATAGTCCCATTCACTTCTATGGGAGTCTGCCTGGGTGCCAGGATCCACTTGCAGCTTGAATGACAGCAATAGTTTATATATGGTTTATACATATTACGTTAAGCTGATGGAGTATTTCACACCTTGCAATTTATCTGGCAAATTTGACATATTTTTCATACCTAATTTCTGTGGAAAGGTTGTAATTTCTCAGATTATGTTGTACTCAGATGATCTTGTACACTTTCTGCATACAGCTCAGCAGACACGATTGGAGTTGTGCTGATCAATTGTGTACAGCAAGATGAGAGACTACCGCTATATAATTGTTGCTCCCCGAGGCTCACATCCAGATCCCAGCAGTTCTCTTCCCAGTTTATCGAGCTGTAGTTAAAACAAAAGGGGACACTAATCTTGCAGTGAGCACTCATGGGAAAAAGACTTTGACTTTGTTTTCAAAAAAGTGATGGCAATGAATTTGTTAGAATAAGCTGGCATTGAAAATGAGCATGAAGATGATGTCATCATGACAGAGGGAACTCACCACAGTCACTGCGGGTGTATTCACACTAATCCTTCCTATTGCATCCCCACAGCTTCAGTCAGAATCTTTTCACTGACAACAAGGATTTATATCTAGCACTTGAGGGGAAGAGCTGCCCTTCCCTAAAATACATTTCCCATTTAACATGTTTTTATTTCAGAAGATAACTTCTTTCTTGGCTGAATGGTAGACTTTTGTTCTAAGAAAAAAAGTGGCGCTGTAAATGAGCAGAAAGCGTTTGCAACTACTGTACCGATCCTTGAGAAAACACGGACAACACAGACTTCATAATGATGCAACTTTTTTTTAATTAGATTGACATATGTGAGGATTCTCAGGAGAACAACAAGGGGATTTTTTTTTTTTTCTTCAGGAATTCAGAAATGGAACCAAACAGGGAGAGTACTTAGTAACACATCCTGTTGAGCAAAATGCCTTAGAGTGTTGACAGATTGTCAGTACTAAGTTTTGCAACATTTGACTGAATTCTGTAGTGAGTTTATTAATGTGATTTAGTGCGGTGCGAGCAAATGCAATATGTCTTCCACCCATTTTGATTAAAACAAGGCAGAGCACTGGAAAGATGCCAGGAAAAAAAAAAATATTAAGTAATCCATTCATATCTTTTTAGAAAGTTTCTACAAATACATGCCTACTTCATGAATGATGGGACATGCTGAGAACAAACAAGAAATTAGTAATTGAGCAAGCAGCGTAAAAAAAACCCTCCTCATTTGTATTTAGGAGTTCGTGGTATGAGTATGTGGGACTAGCTGCTGACAAATAGTTCCCTGGGGCACTAGATACAGCTTTGTTATGTTAGGTCAGCTAAGCAGGGAGAGGGTTGTGTGTCCATGTAAGGGTCTAGCAAGGCAAGCAATGGCAATGGTCGTCTTTGCCAAAACAACTCGGCTAACTTTAGCAAAGGTTGCAACTTAACGGCTTGAAAAAATCCCCTCCAGCTGTACTAGTAAATAACAAAATGGAAAATGAAACCCTGTTAACAGCAACCTGATTATGTTTCAGCTAACTGGATGATTTACTGGTTAGAGGTTAGAGGTTTTGTCAGTAGTGCAGTTAACAGACCTGATGCATGAGCATCCGCTCAAATCACCATGGCTAAAGTGGGCCTGCTGCAAAGAATGAGCCGTTAAGAGACAGCGTTCAGGCTGCAGCTATATGACAAGTGGCTTCTTAGAGCTAAATCACATACTATTAGTGCTGACCTACAATCTTTTCCCTTGTCAGCTACTGGCAGCCTATCTTGATCTCATTCTACCTATCTCTGACAAACACCCTAGCTTCCTACCCTTATTTTCCTTTGGCAACCCGTGCGAACTTTGATATGTCAATACAATATTTTGCATTGAGTGCTTATGAGAGATGAAAGTGGGTTTGTAGCTGAGCAAACAGTGCCCCACTTGGCTCTAAAGATTTCTCTGCATTGATGTTCTCGGCATTCTGACAAGAAGAAATATAATCCGGTGAGGATTTTGACACATATCACACTCTGTATACCTGTGGACGTTATCCATTTAAGATGTACAAAAGCCTATTGAAAGAATGTTTTTATTAAGTGTAGAAAATACGGTCCTGCTGCAATATTACTCTAGGCTGCAATACAATCAGGTTTGGATTTGTTTTTATTATTGTTTTACACCACCACTGGTTGAAGGGGAGATTTTATGAAACTGTCAGCATCCAAAATTGCCAGGGGAGCCAGGTTCATATATAATAACACCCATATATTCAAGCAGGATGCTTCAGAGGCAGGATAGCTGGCTTGTGCAACATATTGATAAAACTCAGCTGCTAAACCTGTCTCGATGGCCCAGGAAAAAATGTCTTTGTTGGGGAAATGTGAAAGTGGCAAATACTTGGCACTGGGGCCTATGTAGCTCTTGTTCAGACTAGAGGAGCTAAAAAGCCCTGATGAGGAGCAGACCTAATTTTCTTGGATATGGCACTGTACTAATGTGTACTAAACGAGTACCACTGCGTCAGGGATCATTGTGACATTGGTTTACCAGCAAGTGCATAAAGCTATCATGGGCTCATTTCCATAGGGTACATCTGCCAGAGTGGCTTTTTAATGACACCTCAAGGCTTAGCCCAGTGCTTGTTTCTGCGTGTGCCACACCTGTAAGATGATAAGCCCATTCACAGCACATTGGCCTATCTGGGCTAGGTCTTCTGTAGGTCTCCTTGTCTGTCTTCAACATGTCCCTGCAACAACAGTAACGTAGCGGTGTGTATGTTTTACAGCAAGTATTTCAAACAAGCTTATAGCACATGAGAGTTTGACTTGCTCGTATGTCAAACCATGTCAAACCATGAGGTTTATCTAATATCCTTCCTTTGACACCACTTTACTGCCTGACCTTAGGCAAATTGCCAGATCCTCCATTGATGAGTTTCCCCCCCACTTTTAGACTCCTGAGATTCAGTGAAGAGCTCTTTAGAAGTGAAAGCACTTACTATTATTAACTTGTGCGTGTACACTGATGAGAAATGTGTATAAAGACTTAGTTATGGCTAGATTCCATAATCTTTATTCATACTAATTATCCGCTAAATTTGAATGGCCCATTGATTACAGTACTCCAAAAGACTGATAGTACATGCTCATTTATGTCGGAAATAGGCATTTTAAGAAAGCTAAATGTTTTTGTGAAAGACAATGAAGTTCACATTCCAAGTCAGTTATTTGAAGCCTACAAATGTTTGTGCAGTAACGTGTAAATGCAAGAAAGGTGTTACTCAGGGTTAAAAAAACCATTCATCTCTAAAACATAGGCACAATGTAGGTTTTATGTCCCCTTTGCACCTGAGATTTGGAGGTCACGTGGTACATTTAATTCTATATAGTGACTTTCCTTGCTTTTTCTCTTCTCACCCATAATATTCTATGTATTCTTCTAAACAGAGGTTGTTGGACTCCAGACGTAACACTGTAAAAATCTGTCAGCTCAGTTCAAGTCAGATAATGCCCTTGGCTACTTTTATTTTCCAGTATGTCACAAATGACCACTCGTTTCTTGACAGAGGTGTCTGGGTCGGAATACGCCCAGCTTCCTGCTGGTAGCAATTAAAATTATCCACCACCCATGGGTAGATTTGAATTAAAGTATCAGCAGAAAAATGACTCTTGTAGCCAGATAGGTCACGCATCAATAGCAAGGTATAAGCAAAGGTGGCACTAGAAGGTGAACTGCATGTTACAAAAGAGTGAAAGAGAAAAAGGGGAAAAATTCTAACCTCAATGTCATATGAATAATGGAGAAATTTACCATTGACATAAGAACAGGCTAATGCAATACTGGGGGAAAAGTGACCCAAATGGCAACGACTGTTATAACATCTGGGAAAAGAGATGGAAGAGCCAGGTAAAGCGTGGGGATGCTGGCATGGTAATTCCTAAATCCGACAGTGGCAAGGACTGCTGGATCCTCAAAGGAATGGTGAAGATATCATTTCCAGCTGACACAGATTTCAAGCCAGGACATAGCTAAAGGCCCTGTTCTGCCCTTAGTTGATTTCAGTAAGTTTTGTGAGTGAACATATTGGCAAATGGCCATAAATGACCATAAAAATACCTTTTGTTAGTCTGTTACAAAGCAGTATTTAGAAAAAGACAGAAACAGAAGATGAACAATCCCTGTTGGTCCAGCTCTCGAGGTTTTCAAACTGATTTGCGTCCTTTAACTGATCGTGCAGCACTTTCTGTCTGCCTGCAGAGGACTGGGTTGAAGAGGCTCCACCTCATGCTAGATTACGCTACAGACAAATCTACAGGAAGTAATTTTACTTGCCTATTGCTGGCATTGCATATGGCATTACATTAATACACAGTTGCAAATGAGTGGGGGAAGTTGCCTGAACAACTATGTAGACTCAAGACAGTAGTCCGTAAGGAAGCATTGGTATTACAGTGCGGGCTCATCCTATGGAAAAGCACGAGGACTGTGCCCTTGAAAATGACAGTTGTCCCTATGTCTACATACCTTTTGCCTTGCTGTTCTGCTTACTCCAAAGTAAGGGTCAAATTAAGCCCAAGCCTCTCTATAGCAGAGCTTATTCTTTTTTTTCATCTATCTAGATAGTTCCGGGTCAGATTAAGAAGCAAAATATTTGTTCAAATTATTTTTATCAAAGTAATTCTACTGTAAACTGCAGAACTTTCAAAACTGCCTAAGGCAAAAAAAAAAAAAAAAAAAGGAGAAAGAAATGTTATTAAAAGATGGCATGAGCTTTTAATCATGCATGATATTTTATTGCCTTGTATATTCTTCCCCAGTGAAATTTATATTTCTAAATAAATGTGTATGTTCTACAAAGAACATGCCAAAACAATTCTCTTTCAATATTGTTGTTGCTTCTAATTTTAGGGACACCAAAACCATGAAAGAAACTGATTCAGGCAGTACCTGGGCCAAACTTAAGATATTTGATATGTATCTAGCTAGTTATAGTTAAGCATGTACTTAAAAAACCCAAACATATCACTGTGTGTCCTATCTCCTTTATGCCCAGTTATTACACCCACTGGTGTATGCATTCTGGGTGCTGTAATGCAAATGTCCACGCTCCTTCAACAGTCAGTGGAGAAGAGAGAAATGGCACCAGAGTTGTTCTCTTCAGGGTATGATGTTTGTCCTTTGATTTACCTTCATCTTCTATTATCTATAGGGTGAAACCTGGACAGTGTGTTTTGGCTGGGTAGCTGGGATTTATATGGCTGAAATTAAGTTCAGTAAATCCTAGTTTTGATGCCTGATAGTATTGCTGCAGTTTTGTGCAAGATGGATAGAAACACAGCATATATATAGTTCTTTATGAACACTAGTAGTTTTTAAATGAGAAATGTTTTGTTACATGCCTTCCTGCTTGCTTAACGTACTCTGTCACAGAGCTTCTGCAGTGCTTGAAATTCAACATCATGATTTTTGGACCTACTTTCATATTGGAGAACACATTTATAATGGCAGAACAGCATGGAAGCTATAGGAGTAAAAAAAATTATGCATGTATCTCTGAAAGATTTGGTTGGTTACAGTCTTCGCTGGTCTTATATTTCATCATCCAGTTTCCCTACCTGGACTTTCATGTGGCTGATAAAGAAATTAATTGCATAATGATTTCATAAGGATCTGCCATGAAAAATTATAGATGCAAGATTACTATTTTATGGTTATTTATTACTGCCACTTTGAGTTGTAAGCATAAAAAATGTTTAGTCTCTCTGTAATCTATCTTTCAAATTGTGCTCAAGACCACAGTGATCAAAAAGGTGTGCACAGCATAGAAATTACGGCTGTGATTTTCCAGGAAAAATGGCAAGGCCGTTTGGACAATCAGTATGACTGAATTAAACTCTGGAAAAAAATTGGGAAAAAACCCCTAGTGGAGAACAGGACATTCCTACAGCTTGTCTCCATAGAATTCCCCTGCATAATTGTGCCAGACAACCACAGGTAATGTGAAAAAGACTGAAGGGGTAATTAAACATAGCATTATTCTGGAAAACCTGGCGGCTCGTGGCTTAGACAGGTGTACTCTTCGCTGGGTAAAAAAATGGCTGGAGGGCTGAGCCCAGAGAGTTGTGGTGAATGGAATTAAATCCAGATGGTGGCTGGTCACAAGTGGTGTTCTCCAGGGCTCAGTGTTGGGGCCAGTTCTGTTTAATGTCTTCATCAATGACCTGGATTGAGGGGATTGAGTGCACCCTCAGTAAGTTTGCAGATGACACCAAACTGGGCACAAGTGTTGATCTGCTTGAGGGTAGGAAGGCTCTACAGAGGGACCTGGACAGGCTGGATCGATGGGCCAAGTGCCAGGTCCTGCATTTGGGGCAAAACAACCCCATGCAACGCTACAGGCTTGGGGAAGAGTGGCTGGAAAGCTGCCCGGCGGAAAAAAAACCTGGGACAGCCGGCTGAGTATGAGCCAGCAGTGTACCCAGGTGGCCAAGAAGGTCAACAGCATCCTGGCTTGTATCAGGAATAGTGTGACTAGCAGGAGTAGGAAATTGGTTGTCCCCCTGTACTTGGCACTGGTGAGGCTGCACCTCAAATACTGTGTTCAGTTTTGGGCCCCTCACTACAGGAAAGACATTGACGTGCTGGAGCATGTCCAAAGAAGACTAACAAAGCTGGTGGAGGGTCTGGAGCACAAGTCTTATGAGGATCAGCTGAAGGAACCGATGTTATTTAGCCTGGAGAAGAGGAGGCTGAGGGGAGACCTTATCACCCTCTACAACTACCTGAAAGGAGGTTGTAGCGAGGTGGGTGTTGGTCTCTTCTCTCCCAAGTAACGGGCAATAGGACAAGAGGAAATGTCCTCAAGTTGCACCAGTGGAGGTTTAGATTAGATGCTAGGAAAAATTTCTTTCCTGAAAGAGTGATCAAGCATTGGAACGGGCTGCCCAGGGAAGTAGTCGAGTCCCTGTCCCTAGAGGCATTTAAGAGGCAAGGTAGACATGGTCCTTAGGGACATGGTTTAGTGGTGGGATAACCACTAGTTAACCTAGCAGTGCTAGGTTAATGGTTGGACTTGATGATCTTAAAGGCCTTTTCCAACCTAAACAATTCTATGATTCTAAACTCTAGAAAGGTTTGTTTATCCGGTCCATTGGGTATGCACCAAATCACAGGTAGTTTATTGACAGTAGAACTAATGAGGTTTGGTTTGCCATGGCTTTTGCCTCATAGATGCCTTCTCCAGTGCCCATGAGGCTGAGAGGATGAAGACTGAGCTCATACAGCAGTCCAAGAACAAAATGGGTCTCTCACCCCTGCCCAGCTCACCATAACCACAACACACAGAGGTATCACACAGGTTCAGGAGTCAGGAAGACATATGGTATCTGTATAGAATGCATAAGCCTTATTTTATTAGAAAACCTGGCTACAAAGGTCTAACCATCTGATATATATACCCCGTTGTTTGAATGCAACCTGCTAGGCTATTGAAGCTAAAGGCAGCACAAAGCTGGGCCTACTTTGAGCCTCTCCACTGGCCTCTAGAGTCAGCAGCAGTTAAGGTTTTAAGACTCCAGTAGCTCACCATGAACCTAATACCGGCATCCTTTACCCTGACCGGCATCAGATGACCAAACTATCTCACATTACCTGTCTGCTTTCGGCTTCATGCTTCTGCTCTCCAACATAGCAACAAGAAAGAGAGACGCTGAGAATTTAGCATTTTAGTCTGGATGTGGAGGAGCTAACTGACTTTTTGTACGAGGATCTGAAACAAAATTTTATCCATGTTGTGTGACAATTCAGGAAGTGCCTGGCCATGAGTGCACACTGAAAGCAGTCCTGTTACATGTTCATAGAAAAAGGTATAATATTAACAATATGCCTCAAATATACCCTTGAAACATTAATCCCTACAAATAATAAGCCATATGAGGAGACTATAGATTAGGAGGCAAAATAAGTTCTTCTAATACAGAAAATGAAGTGCAACAAAGCATTGGAACGGGCCGCCCAGGGAAGCTGTGGAGTCCCCATCCCTGGAGGTATTTAAAAGATGGGTAGATGCGGTTCTTGGGGACATGGTTTAGTGGTGGGATGGCAGGGTTAGGTTAACAGTTGGACTTGATGATCTTAAAGGCCTTTTCCAACCTAAACAATTCTATGATTCTACAACCTGCTAACACAGATTTATAGTATAATTGTATCCTGCTGTTTTCTGAGTAAAATAAAAATTGCAAATGAGGTCCAAAATTCATTTAGCCAAATGCATTTGTAGACAATATCACTAAACAATCACATTTACAAGGAGGAAGAAGATTTCTGCTAATTTTGGTACCTTGAGATATATGTTCCTTGTCAGGAAAAGCAGCCAACACTATGTCTGCAGAGAAGTAATGGGTATGCTACTATTCCTATAAATGGAGCACTGCAGACAGCAGATCTCATCTTGTTCCACCTGCGGGAGATAGTGTTGTGAGTTAACAGGAGACAGGTTATGAGCCAAACTCTGTGATCAGCTACATTATCTCAACCCTACTGATTTCAATGAGGCTTAACAGGTGTAAATGAGGACAGACTTGCCCCTACCTGAGAGTTCGTAATGTCTGATAAAACAAGAATGAAAATTCCTTGTAACTTTCTATCCTTTTCTCTTAGTAAATGTTTTAAAGTATATGTGCCCTGGCTGTTGTTAAAGGCAGGAGAAAGGCTACTAATGTGAGATAATATTGTGACAGCACGTACTAAACAAGGAATGATTTTTTTTGTACAGGTGGCTGGCTGTAATTTCGAGTTAAGAGGTAAGGTCACTATTTAAGGCTTGAAATTTTGGATTCTGGGTCAAGGAAAACTGGACAAAATACTGACTTTGACAGTTCAGTTTATCAGAAAATAAAAAAAAAAAAAAAGAAAAAGACTTCACATCAAAAAACCCCATGAATTAAATATAATGTAGGGGTTTTCTCCCTAAGGTCTCCATGGTGAAGTGAGTCTTTTTTCCCCGCAGGAGAACATGTTTCTTGCTTTTTCCAAGGAAACAACTTCTGTGCTTTGCAAAGATGAAACTTCTGCCTCCAAGTGGGAAGTGGAAGCCAAATGTCAAAGGGTAAATTCCATGAGAGATGACAAGTGCTGATGGGCTTGAATTTGCACAATCAGCAGCATTCAGCCTCTCCAGGGGAGGTAACGTGGGGAGTCGAGGGAAGGAGGAGAGAAAACGAGTTCAGGCTGTCATCTCAGGAGGAAAGCTTGGTAAAAATATGTTCAGAATTTGGAGTTTGCCAATGAAATTAGCTGAAGTGCCTTAAAATATTTATTTGGTGGGTTTGTTTCATGTTAATAAAGAATGGAACAGTCTCTTCAAGTTCTTGTTTTGCAAAAAGAGGAGCTGGGTGTGGTGGGTTATAACACAGGGAGAGCTTATTGTTTACCCATTTTTTTCTTTCTTTGTTTTGGAAAAATAGTCCTTAAGGAATGTCAGAAAAAAAATGGCAAAGTAGGAGAAAGAGCAGAATGTGATTTTTTCATAGGGTTAAGTGAACCTGCACTTGAAAATGCAGAAGCACACAGCTGGGTATCATAACTCCCATGCTATATGAATTATATGAATTACATGAGAGGAGAATCTGCTAAGAGCTTGTCTCATGAATTTGAGGTTCAAGAACTATCCCTGAATAACTTTCAAACTAAAGGTGTCTCTACATGGTAGAAATACCTTCAAGAACAGGCAGTAGTAAATTCCAAGCACGGTTATGTAGTGCACATTATAGCACACTGAAAGAAGGCAACTTTCAGCTTCCTGAGGAGAGCATTTGTGGGACCTCCTTTAGAAACACATCCTGGTCCTGTTCTTGTCTTTGGGCCCCTCACTACAGGAAAGACATTGTGTTTCTAGAATATGTCCAGAGGAGAGCCACAAAACTGGTGAGAGGTCTGGAGCACAAGTCTTATGAGGAGGCTGTAGCAAGGCGGGGGTTGGCCTCTTCTCCCTAGTAATGGACGATAGGATGAGGGGAAATGGTCTGAAGCTGCGTCAGGGCAGGTTTAGGTTAGACATTAGGAAAAATTTCTTCACCGAGAGGGTTGTCAGGCTCTGGAATGGGCTGCCCAGGGAGGTGGTAGAGTCCCCGTCCCTGGAGGTATTTAAAAGACAGGTAGACGAGGTGCTTAGGGACATGGTTTAGTGGTGGGATGGCAGTGTTAGGTTAATGTTTGGACTTGATGATCTTAAAGGCCTTTTCCAACCTAGACTATTCTATGATTCTATGAAAAGTAGTCTAAAATACCAGACTGGCATGTATCCATATGTATGATGGATACACATACTTATGCATACACATATACGCACAGAAAAAGGGTATCCACAACAAAAGCAGAACAAAAGCTAAATAATTCTAAATAATCCTACTGGAAAAATTAATTGCTTAGGTTGCTCTTTCCTCTGTTTTTATGAAGTTTGGAGGCACACTGCATGAAGTGATCTTTCCATGAGTTAAACATGAACATAATTTCCCTACCATGCTATTTTTCCCCCCAGAAATGTCCCTTCAGTGTAGGGGAAGTAGATGTTATACAGATACCAGGTATAGGATAAAGACTAATATTATGTGTGTCAGTTTTATGGGTACTTGACCAAAGTCCAGAGGGAGAAAAGACCAGCCTTACTAAAAGAAGAAAGGACTGTGAACATATTATAAAAGAAATGCAGCCACATGCACTGGTATGATGTTCTGCAGAAACGTGGCTTTTGCAGGGGCAGAGGGTATCTTCTGGCAGATTTTTAGAGTGTCTTTCCTACTTCCAGAGGTTTTTAAGGCAGCAGCTAACAATGTGGTTGCTGTCATGCAAAACACCAGCACAGGCAAAGCCCAGGCACCTTTCACACAGCAGTCTAGCTGAGGTCAGTGCTGTGAGCCTTCCCATAGCTCATTAGACTGTAATGGAAACGAGAAGCCTCTCTTTCCCCTGGGATTTTGGCAGTGAGGCAGCTGGTGTACATTCATTACCTTTTTGTCAATATGCACCTTTAGAGCGGTGCGGATGTAACCTTGTTCTTAAGTTGCTTCAGATACCTGACATCTTCTGTGCTTCAAAGGCAGCCTGGATCTGATGTTTCCCAAACCTACAACTGGGACTCCTTTCAGCTGGTACCAGCCTGTCCCCCACTGGGACAACACTATGGGATCAGACTCTAACATAAATGACAACTGGCCAGAAAGCGCTGCTGATAGAGAGAGCCAGGAATCATAAGCCTTGCGTAATATTCTTAATTTATGGGCTTATTCCACAAGTGAGAAATGGACCAAAATGGAAAGATGACAAGTCTTCATCTATCGAAATTGTTAGGCACAAGGAATCAAGTGACTCTCATTTTTGTTATTTGCAGGGGAGGAGGAACAGAAATATTTTGTAGCGTGGAAATTCATACCTGCCATACAACAATTTAGGGTTTTATCAGTGTTATTAGTTTGCCTCAGAATTGAGGGAATTGAGTTGCAGTGATAAAAACATCAGCCTGATGTTGTCTTGACAGAGAAATTTCTACCAGTGATGTTACCTTGTGCCTCTGCAACTTGTTCTTTTATGATTGAGCATTAGCAGGAGAATGCAGATAATATATGGATAGGAAACACTAGAAGAGGGATTATCTTCAGTGCAGAATGATTTTAAATTACTGGGTTTTAAAAAAAATGGTAAGTTACAGTAAGTAACTTAATGGTAAGTTTACCCTCTGAATGTACGAGAAAACACGCTTCTGTTGTGAAAAGATCAAGTGTAGAACATAATTTCTGGACAATATATTGTGTCCATGATATGTATGTTGGGAGGGGGACCATAGATTTTGCAGAGTATCTTTTTAAGGTATCAAGAGAACTATTTAATGAAATAAATCCCGGTATTACTAAAGAGAAATAAAGAAGGAAAAACATACTGGTGTTAATTTTATTGTAATTACAAGAGAAGCAGCTGAAGAAAATTAGAGAAGATAACTAAAATAGGGACTATATCCATAAAGGATCTTACATTGTCCACAGCCATGAAGATGTCTGACTACCTGTGTGGTGTCCGAGAAGGGTTGGAAAAAATGAAAGTGCATTTTTATAGTGTGATTTTTCATAGAATATCTGTGTGAGTGTGGCAGGCTGACAGCTCTGCCAGGTACATTTCTCCATTTAGTCACAGAGGATACAGAGCACAGGACTGTCATGATTAACATTTATAAATGTCCAGACAGATGGAAGGGCAGGTAAAAGTAGTGAATCTGGCCGGCTACTACAAGTCAGGCTGAGCAAGCAAGAGCAGAACACTTAATGTGGCATAATAACCTGGTAAAATCAGCCTCAGTACTGAAGAATTAAAACTTCTGTAACACAGACCAGGGGTGATTAGAAACTATTTTTTATGATGATATCAACATAATAAAAAAATGTGTATTTCTTGCATTCTGGAAGATATGAATTTTATTACAAACAGTCTTATTCTTGAGACATACAGATGCAGAACCACCCTGAGAAGTCCAAAAAACTAGCATATGTGCCAGAAATGGGGATTCAAGCTCAGTTCAATCATTGAAATCATAGCTAGAAAACCACTAAAGAAATATGGCCTCAATCTTTCTTGCTGGAATATATCAACCATCATATATCAAAACCTGGAAAATGACATTTTTACATTAATGGGGCGAAATACTTCTCTCTTAAATCAATGACTAAACTCACATTATTTATGAGTCCCACCCATAAGCAAATGAAGAATGGATTTTTTGTTGGATTCTTTCTGTATAGAAATCAACAGAGTTATTCTTGTATAGGCTTACGTTTTAATTCACCATTGTCGGCCAGAATAAATTTTATCTATAGGAGTGAAGATGTCTGTGATAATGCAAATGTCGCATGAAGTCACACAGGTGTTCAGTATAACAGTGCAGGGCGTTGCGTGCTTTTTTTCTGCATTTCTTCAAGAGACTCTTCTAGTTTTCTGGCATGGATGCTCATGTGTGAAGACTTCAGTGCAGCTCTCCAGTCAGATGAAGTCATCTGGAATATAAACCAAGTGCAAAAAGCTGCTGGTGTTTCCTGGTGGAGCAGTGAACAAAACATTACATGAGATATTTGTAAGGAAGGGTAACACTGCTAATAGTGCTTCAGATGAAGGGTGGGTGAGAGCAGCATAAGCACTAAATTGTGATGGAGGATTAGAGCTCTCCAATCCATCTACACAATAATTCAGAGGAATTCTTAGGAAGTTCTTGTTGAGAAAAATAAATAAAACACCCACCTACTTAAATAATGAACTTTTGTGGCACGACTTTGTTTGACTTGCCAGTACCTCTTCTTTCAGCTTGAAAGCAATGGATGGTTTGAAGCTACACAGAGGGCAACTTAGGGGCAGGGAAAGTAGTTAATCAGTGAGCAGGAGCTATAGAAGATCCTTTAGTCTACTGGTCAATGGGGTCCATAGGTCTATCTACTGAAACTGCCAGGAGAAACCTGGGATGGTACCAACTTTCCACTCTATCAGGGAGGGAAAGTGCACTGCATAAAATGAAAGAGTTTCTTCATCTATTCCCCTCCCTCCCCCCTGAGGAAAAGGCCAGAAGCTAGTCATTTTAAATGAGGAGGTTATTGGGAATTCAAAATTTCCACGACACATGCTGTGTTGATCCTTGCTGAATGTGAAGATTCTGAACAAAGAGTCGTGTGTCTGCAGCAACGTAGCGAGGAAGGGTCTGAAAAATATTCAGCTTTTTCAAAGAATTCACTTCTGCACTGAAGGCCGTCATTTCACCGTGTACCTTTACTAGCAGCAGAAGGCAATGCTGGTGAAAAAAGACACATCTGCTCCCTGTCATCCCAGAGTTGCTCATGAAGAGACATTTTCCAGAATCAGCAACTGTAGCTGAGACCAGTGAGTTTTCTGCAGATAAAAACTCTGCAAGATTTTTCAATTTTTTGTGTGTGTGTTAGAGGAGGTAAACTAGGTTTCCTCAGACCTTCTTAAGAAACTGAGAGAAGTCTGAGGAACTGAAAAATTAGGCTCTGATGCTGGAATTTGAACCAGCAGGGCAGAACATCTGAATTTAATGAGGCTCTGCTTGACATCAGCAGGAGCATTGGAAGGCCAAAGTATACAGGATTAGGCCTCAAATTAATGATGCAATGAAAAGGAAAAATGCATAATTTTAGGGAAGATCATTTTGATGATTGATTTTATAATTATTCATGGCACCTAATGTGAATTATCTGGATATTTTTATTGATGGCATTTATTAATGCATTAAATTTTAAACTGTGTTCTGGAACACAGTATGATACAAGCAGGAAAAGAGGCTGAGAAACAAGGATGCTTCATGCAATTAAACGGTACATACAGAATCCAGCTATTGCTATGTCACTGTTTTAAGCCTACACCCTTATTACAGGGCTGCTGCAACAATTTAGGATTGAACTGTTATATCAGATTTTTTAATTTTTTGTGGTCTAATCCATCAATGAAACATTAAAAAAACATCCTTTCCAAATGCAGGTTCCAAAAGGAAATTAGTTAAAGTCAGCTTAAAATCCCCTTGTACTCTCTTCAGGGCTGCTTTACTTATACAATACTTCTGTGGTCCCAAATTTGTGGAAGCCTTCCACCGTCATGCTGGTAGTTCAGGCTTGCTTCCTTCCTGCACTCAGTACAGACTCCATTGCTTCTGAAGAAGGAGTACTTAAAATCAGATTTTATTGTGATCACAGTAGGAACTTGCACCTGAAACAAAACTCTGGTAGTTTTCCCACAGTGAAGAAAGGACTTGTTACTCATTACACCATAACAGATGAAAATTATTCGTAGTGTGAATGGACTTTGAAAATGGATTTTGAAGTCAGAGTTTTTTGCCTGAAAAGATTTAGTGGAGACTGTTGATTTTCATGCAGATGGACTCCTTAGCTGTTTGAGACCTTATCCTACCTTTGCTGTAAGGTAACTACAACAATTTTAGGACCTATGGCAATCAGAGTTGCCTTACATGACCACTAGTGGGAAACACGGTCTGTCAGATAAATGAGGTGGCAGAAAAATTTCTACTGCACTCTCATGAATATTCAGCTTCCTCCTTATTCCCCCAGTAGCATGGTATCTTCAAGCAGTAGAGGAATAGGAAAACCCTGAATACCAAGGACAGTACCTTTTATGCTAAAGGATTTTAATTTCCACACTGTTCTGTGGAACAATACATAAAAAACCTCTGCATCAGGTGAAATGCACACTGTGATTTGTATACTCTTCCACAAAAATGGAGGTTAGTAAGGCAAACCCCACTTAGCAGTGTAGAGGTTCCAACAGAGAAGAGCTTTCTGAAATGTAAAGTGTTCTCCTTAATATTTATGATTTTATGGAGCTTCCAAAAACGCAATGTTTTCAGCAGTAATATGCATGGCACTCTTTAACATATCACTGACATTAAACACAGCACTGCTCATTTCATGCCAGCAGCGCTGGCAGGACAGCTTTTGCTGGAGCAGTCTCTGATTTCAGATAGGGTTGGCTGGGTTTTATCTTCAGAGAACTCTGGTCCAGCTGCAGCCAGGTGCTTGCTAACTTTCTTTTCAATATCTGACTGGCTGAGCTCAGAAGAATTAACTTGCTCTTGCTCCTCCCTGTGTGAAAGGGTATGAGGAGTAAAGCCCCGAAAACCTCTCAAAGATTTCAAGTCCCCTGCAGAAACTACTGAAGAGTTGGGATTTCTTCTTCTTTTGAGTAGCAGATAGCTGATACTAAATAACAGTAAATAATGTGGAGTTTGGGTAGACATTTGGAGCATTACTAAGGAAAGAGGAGGCTGGGAGGTCTGCTACATAGCTGCAGAGTATGAAGGCAAGGATCCAAATTAAAGCTAGGGCACACTTTCCCAACTCCATTTCAACAGCTGCCACCTAGCTGCTTTACATGCACAAACCTTCCTGTAAAGATTGAGTAACAGCATGTGATTTTTCCTTTGGCTCAGTACTTCAGCTGTGTACAATAACAGTACTGCTGCATGGTCCAGTACTATGCACGCTTACCTTTGAAACCCCCATGGACGTCTGTGATGGAGAAGGGAGGTATTGCTACTTACAAGCTCACAGTTTATCCAAATTCTCATTTCCTGCTCTCCATTTCGATCCAGGAGGCAAGGCGGCCAGTGCTATCCAGGGCCAGATCTTGCTGTTTGTCTAGGGGCTGCGGGAAAGGATGGAGGGGAGGGCACTGGCTCTCCCTAGCAGCTGCCAAAGAGTAGGACGGTTGGAAAGGCACGCACTGTGTTTCTCTGTATGCCAGCAGAGACACGTCAGCCCTGGCACCCATCTCACAGCAAGGCAAAGATGGGAGCACCCTGCTTTCTCTGGCTACGGATTCAGCGGCTGCGGCAAAAAACCCTGGGCAGGGACTGAGGTGACAAGTCTGCCTCACGCTCAGGTGTCTGCTCCCAGTCGAGCATCCTTACCTTTCCTGCCACAGAGAAAGTTGTGCTCATACACAGGGGCCGCTTAATGCTGTCCAAAATGCTCTTCCAGTCACCTCTGCCCGGGGAGGGTTTCTTACTGAGTGCTCAGGCTTTTGAATCGGTTTTAAGCGACAGTCTGCCCATCACTTCAAGAGGCCCTGAACTGACGATATCCAGCTAGCATAACGGCTGCCCAGTGATCCAAGCGAGATCATCAGCACTAAATGTGCGTGATTTCAGGTCTCCTGAGCAACATTTCTTCAAGTGTGTGTCGTTATTCTTCCTTTCATACATGCTCGAAAGGAAGACTGGTTTAAAGACTCTCACTTGAGCTGTTTATTAGCTGAGTTAACACAAACATTTCATTTCGAGCGCTTGAGCAAAGTTTATGGTTTCCCTTCCAGGGTGGCTGACCTGAAACCTCTCTAACAACACTCCTGAGGAGAAGCATAGAAATGTTCTTCTTAAAATCAATTTCAGATAGCTGTTAACAATCACAATCAGTATAGCGATAGAAACCGAGATGCAAACCTCATTATGACACTTTCTAGGCCTCCATGTGTTTAAAGTAATACTGTATAGCTGGCTTAGAATTGGTATTTCCTTTGACAGTGCTATTACAATGGCACGTAGTATACAGAGAGTATTAATCTGGTCTGCACTGCTCACAGCCTAAAAATTAGAGCTCAAATTCAGATCAGGTATGTGTTTTACTATATCATGAGGTAGAGCACTGTAACCCTGTCTGTAGGAGAAATATTTAACCTCACAGTTGATCTGCACTGGATGGATGCTTTTGCTGGTAAGATATGCTAAAATCACGGTTCCTGAGAATCTAAATTTATACCCCAGTCAGTCAGAGTATAAACAAAACTTCCTTGTCCCTCTTTTCTCATATTACTAGCTTTGGCACACGAGTCTAATCCTGTGGCCAGGATGGTCCAGTAGTTGTTTAAAGTGTTGGTCATGTGCATCAAGCATAAATCCATACAATGCTTCAAGTAGGCAGTACAGTCAGTTTTTCAATTCTAAGAAGCCATCAGTACGGCACAACTCCCTCATTTTTTGTTTGATTTTATAAGACATTCTCTGAAGTGCTCTCTTCCCACAAGAAAACTCTCCAGTTTGTCATCAGTTTGTTTCTTTTTATGCATTCCACACTTCTCCCTAGATTAAACAAAGCAGCAGTCTGCATGCCAAATTTGAAGACTTCTGCAACCCAAGTATGCTGTGATTAAAAATTATACTACTGATATCCTAAACTAGATTTTAATAGGTATTGTGATAAGAGAGGTGTTATTGGATTACCAGCCTTGAATTAATTTTCATTATCTTTCTTTCTTTTAATTAATAGTTTTTCTCTCCTTCCTTTCTTGCACTGAGAGTCCAGTAAGACCTAGTGGGCACTGGGGACACAGGGAGAGGGGAGAATAAATGGGATACAGGTTTGTAGAAGCAACAATTTTCTTAAATAACTGAGGTCGTGTAAAGGAAGGAATTAATCTCTTAAATTAATTAGACACATTAGGAGAAAAAGATTAAAAGGACTGGAGAGTGCACTTTTGTGATCAGCCTGAAGTTATGAGTCTTTCAAATTATACCTGGCATTATTCAATCTCTTCAAAATGAAACACGGTTTCTTGTTTTAAACAGACTTTCAGAATGTGTGGCAGAGGTGATGTTTTTAAAATATAGTGATCCTTGCTTCAGAAAAATTGGTGAAAGGAATGAGAGGAAAGCACAAACGCTTGTCTCATACATGTCTTAGAAAGTAAGGTTAATGGAGATCACTAGATTGATTATGACAATCTCTCTCATACTGAAACGTATCATCATGGCTCACCCAGATTTCATGAAACAAACCCATCAGAGTTTTAGGTCATACTTCAGTCTTCTGAGGAACTTCAGCTGTGTACCATGTATAGAGACCAGGTCACCACTAACATGCTAGGCCTTTGAAATGTAAAGAACTGATGAGCTAAAGTATACATGGATATGCCTTATGGCTAACCATGTCTAGACTGCAGATACCATCAAGGTGTTGGTACAAGATCCCTTCCTTGTCCAGAACCAATGATGAGTCTAAAGCCACATTGACCAAGACACTTGCCAGGTGCCCAGGAGTATTTTAATAGAGCTCTGGTCCAATAGTCTTGCCTTCATCCAGGTCCAAGCCTCAGTGCTACAGAGGAGACAAAACCCCCCAAATCATGCAGTGATGGTGATGGGAGATCCTTTTTGATTTCTGCTGACAAATGGTTAAGCCTTAGAATCATAGAATAGTCTAGGTTGGAAAAGGCCTTTAAGATCATCAAGTCCAAACATTAACCTAACACTGCCATCCCACCACTAAACCATGTCCCTAAGCACCTCGTCTACCTGTCTTTTAAATACCTCCAGGGACGGGGACTCTACCACCTCCCTGGGCAGCCCATTCCAGAGCCTGACAACCCTCTCGGTGAAGAAATTTTTCCTAACATCCAATCTAAACCTCCCCTGACGCAGCTTCAGACCATTTCCCCTTGTCCTATCATCCATTACCAGGGAGAAGAGACCAACACCCACCTCACTACAACCTCCTTTCAGGCAGTTGTAGAGGGCGATAAGGTCTCCCCTCAGCCTCCTCTTCTCCAGACTAAACACCCCCAGTTCCCTCAGCCACTCCTCATAAGACTTGTGCTCCAGACCCCTCACCAGCTTTGTGGCTTTCCTCTGGACAGTTCCAGCAACGCAACATCTTTCTTGTAGTGAGGGGCCCAAAACTGAACACAGTATTCAAGGTGTGGCCTCACCAGCACCTAGTACAGGGGCAGAAGAATGAGACTGAATTATTTTCATTGTCTTCAGTTATCTGCAGTACTAAGAATGTGTTTGGAACCTGAAAAGGAGAGCATGAAGAGGATACTCTGCAATCTCCTGTTCTCATCTCCCAGTCAGACTTCCCTTCATCTCAACTATATTATTATCTATTCAAAATTCCAGTTCACTCATTTCAAAAACTTATTTATGCAATTAGAAATAGTATTTCGTAGAAGGAAACCAGAAGTCTAATACTCTAAGTGCTACACTAGTGTTGAGGAACTCTGATCAAATAAGATGTTTGGCTGGGTCACTGTAAAGACAAGTAAGAGCAACATCCTTGCCCTGACACTCAATGGATAATACCTTGGCAACAGTAGAAGCAATGGCACAGCTCCTGATCACTGCAGTGGAGCCAAGACTTCACAGCCAATATCAATCAGGATTCAACCAGTAGCAAAAAAGATTGAGTCACTGAGATACAGGACAGCATAATAAATGCCTGATAGGAAAACTGGCCTAGTTAATATCAAGTATACATTCCTCTCTGGCTTTTCCATGTTTAAAACAGCATAAGCCGAAATGGCACTTCTAACAAAAATTACTTGATCCAAACACAAATTCTACAAATGAACATTTATGAACTCTGGAAGATTCAAAGTCAGTACTAGATTCTGTGACTCTCCACGGGAGGTTTACACTTAGAAGTGCTAGGTAGGAGGTCATTTGGTAGGAGGTCTAGAAGAAGCCTGGCTTTCCAGTGTCTCGTTCTCAAGCTGCCACCTTTAGACAGTTCTCTCAGAGATGGGAAATTATTTGTCAGTGTCTCTAAGGATATTTGAAAATGCTTCAAGACCGTATATATTTCTGTATATTCACTGGCAATAACAGCTCCTGTGTCCCTCACAAAACCTGAGCAATTAGGTTACTCTGGGATAGGATTTGGGTGAGCTACCTCTGAAACCCAGTACTACCCAGTGTGTGTAAGCAGAGGGAGATACAAAATCCACCCATGTGATTTTGCAGTGACTTACTTTCTATGTGTAGTTTTGCCCTAGAGCAGAAGTAGACAGCCTTTCTCCAGGCCTTTGCCACCCAGACAAATTTCTCCCAAACTGATTAACTTAGTGTTGTTCAGTCATTCGGTTTAAGTATTGCAGTAGGTAATTAGAAGGTAAAGATGGAACTGATGGACAAAAAAAATTTCTTTCAGTCTTCTTGATAGAAGAAAGGTGTTCTTCTACAGGCCTTAGGTTAGTGCACTGTCTTTTGGTGACAAAGCTTCATAACAATGCAGATAGAATTACGATGATGTTTGAAACAGTGATAAAACAGACAGGGATTTATTTCTTCCTCACCCAAAACAAAAGTAAGTCCAGTAAGAATTTCAAGAAAGCAGGCAAATCAGCAGGAAATAAAGTGGCGATTTAGAATATAATGGACAGGGCTTTCCTTGTCCAGTGACAGAAGGGAGCAGTCTTGGGGCTGTGATGTTATTCACCTAAATAAAATATGACTTAACCTAATTTGCCAGGTTGACTCACAAGATAAAAATGAAACATGAGCTGGAAAATACCTCTGTGTTTTCTTGTTCTCCAGCAGTTGAAATACTGAGGTGGGTGAACAAACATGTATTATAAGACCAAGACAAGGATGTCATGAATAACTGATTTGGTTTTCATTTGACTCAGAACTAATTTTCTCTAGCTAAAAAATTATCTGATTTTGTCAACTGTCTCCCCAATAAGAAGAGTCATAAAGATACTTTTATAGACTATGGCACTAGATTTCAGCTGTTGAAATCCAGTGAACAGCACCAATGCCTGAAGAAGAGAAGGCTCCGGGTACACCTTATTGCGACCTTTCAATATGTAAAAGGGGCTTCTAAGAAAGATGGAGAGAAACTTTTTAACAAAGCCTGTAGTGACAGTACAATGGGCAACAATTTTAAACTGAAAGAGGGTAGATTTATATTGGATATATGGAAGAAGTTTTTTTATTATAAGGGTGGTGAGGCACTGGAACATGTTGCCCAGAGAAGTGGTGGATGCCCCATCACTGGAAGTGTTCAGGGTCAGTTTGGATGGAGCTTTGAGCAACCTGATCTGGTGGAAGGTGTCCCTGCCCATGGCAGGTGGGGTTGGACTAGATGATCTTTAAAGGTCCCTTCCAAGCCAAACCATTCTCTATGATACTATGATTATATGTTTTGAGCTACCACCAAAACCATTAACTGGCACTAAGAATGGCCACACTTCCAAAAAGAAGGCCCTATTTATGCATATTTATGTATACATAATAGATATATACACAATATATAAAAGCTAGCACGACTTGGTAAGGCCATAAATACCAAACTGAAAACATTCTCAAAATATTACAAAACACTTCTGAGAAACAAGCGCTGTGGGACTTCCACAAGCCCTTTCCTGAGAACAGCGTGCAGACTGGTGGAGCAGTCAGAATGCTAGATGAACCCCTTCCCATTACTCACATCCTGCTCAAAGGATAAACCTCAAAATCATGGACGATTTAACCTAGCTAAGTAAGCCATATGTTGGCTGATTTGGCCAAGCTTATCTGAACGACTTAGGATTGCAAAACTGGGGAATGAAATCTTATGGCAAGTTTTATTGTGAGATTTCCAGTATTTCTTAATATTGAGGCTGAAAATAATGGGCAACCAATTTGCCAGTGTTTTTTATTGTTATAATTCACTATTATTACTTAAATTCTCTGCTGCCAATGCCAAAGATTTTGCAACGTTCAGAAAGCAGAAAATGAAGCCAATATTTGTTGGGTTTGTGATGTGCATTTGTACCTCAGAAGCAGCTCCATTTGCTGTTTCTACTTGGAGGATTCTCTGGGAATTTGCTTAACAGAAGACAAGCATCGAGATACTGAAAACAGAGCCATGTCTTCTCTCACGAAGCTGGATAACAGAGAGAGATGGTCAGACCAGAGGGAAACAGCAGTGAGAGTATCTTTGTATAGAATAGTTTCATTAGTGTGTGAGATGTTTGGGGCATGCTTTGCAAAGCAGCATGAACTCCATCTATCACAACAAATAAACGAGCACATACTCCGATAAGGCTGAAAGGCAGCTGGCTTCATTGTATATTGGATCTTGCGTTCTGAGTAACAAAGAGAAAGGTGTGAGGGAAATCCTACAATAGAGTACGACAGAACAAAATTCACTGAATAAACTAGTTTCCTTCTGTGGGAGAGAGGGTTTTAACTTCAGATGCAGTGTGTTATCCTAGGACTAGCCCTGGTTCTGTGAACATGCACATCTAAATTACAAATTCTCCTATTCATTGCTCCTCTCAGCCCTTGCCTTTTCCTTTGTCCACATCCCAGAGCCGGGGAGAGGGTGAGTGGAAACCGACCATCTCCTCCATCAGCAAGGGAGAAGGGCTGTAAGGAATAAAAGGACTCTTGCACTTTTGCATGAGCACGAAAACAATGGAGCATTTAATCTTTTAAACACTTTATTAGTCTAGATAAGGACTTCTACTAGGAAGAAAGTAGAATTTCTCTAAAGGAAGCATCTTTCTCTTTTTTCTTTTTTTTTTCCCTTCTGTTTCAGAGATACTAATGCTTCTGCAGAGAAAACAGAAGTGAAACACCACCTTGCACTCTCTATAGTGCATAGGAAGTATTACGTCCCATTCTGAGGGACTGCCTACGCTACTTGGATGCCTCCTTTATACAAACAGTCACATTAATAAAGAATGTCTCCCCTTTTAACCACCCTAAAGCTGATTTCTCATCTGGGAGGTTATAAATTATTTTTAGAGGTTAATTGTTATGCAAATCTGCTCATCATGGAGTTCCAGTATCCAGAGAAATGGGAAAACATTCCCTTTTCCAGTGGCAGAGGCTCATAGAGGACACCTTTTCATTTCTAAAACCATTTGGAGAGGATTATGTGCCATATGTTTTCTCAAACATATTGCACACTAAATGTAAGAAACCTATATTAACACAGTGTTAAGGTTGCACAATTACAACATAATTGTATATTAATGTGCCTATTTTGTGTATCCCTACATTTCATAGTGTGCATTTCAAAACATAGTGCCCGATGCTGTACATTCTGCTCAGATGAACAATTAACACATAGGCAAGTATCCCCTCTGACATCTGCAAGTAAGCTTTGTGAAATCAAACCACAAGCAGTACATAAATTTTAAGTATATGTTTAACAGGAGAAATGAGAACAGCAAACACTATAGGCCAGCTGATGAAGACAGAAGAATTTTGCAATGAGATTTTTTTTAATCTAAGAGCAAACAGGGAAAAAAATGTTCATTTCTTATTCATTTCTCATTTCTTATACCGTAAGATTCAACTCACATTGCTACCTTCACTTACCAGATGAGCTAGTGGTAAAAGCCCCTGTGGTATGAGTTTGTGTGAACGGGCTGTATAGGTAACTACTGGTGTGGATAGAAAAAGGGTTCTCAGAAAATATCAGGCTGAAAGGTGGAAAAAAAAACATGTGCTGAGAGGTAACATGTGAAAGTGTCCCAAAACTTGAAGCTCTAGAGACTGATGGTCCCATTGAATCCACAAAAACTGATGAACTCAGGACACCAAGAACTTGCCACACCTGCCCAGGGCCAGCAGCACCCACTGGCATCAACAGTGGGCTGTACAGCGCATTTCTGATTCTATTAATAATAACAAATCTAATAGTAAAGGTTGTTATATTAAGTATTTCTTGTAATCTGTAGCCCTCTAACTTGGTCTCCTGTCAGGGGATTCTGCAACACTACCCTTGAAGACAGCTACAAATGTTGTCACGGGATAAACACATGGGCCCGACGGTTGTCTTGGCTGTTCTTAATAGAGGTTTTCAGGGATACATTATGCTCCCATCATTCAGGATCCTGAGATTCACGTCTCTCTCCTGGGATTTTGGGAAAGCACTGTGGAACTGAAACATATAGAATCTTTGCAATGGGGAAAACTAACAGTATATAAGATCCATCATCTTTGCTAGGTCTTGTATGAGGTAAGAAGAATCCCATTGGATAGGGGATGACATAAAGAATTGAAGAACAACAGTAACTCAGATTAAGGAAAATTACAACAATTATCAACACTACTCTATGCTGCTTGTTCCTCCTAGCATATATAGATATAGTTACTTTTAACAGTAGGAAGAATAATTGGCAGTGGAATTTTTGACATTTGATTAATAAGCCTCTAAATTGGAAGTTAAAGTTCAGTCAAGTTCCAAGAGAGGCCCAAGAACTGCATTTCTTTAAATACAAGGAAATGTAGCTAGGTTAGGAACACAGATCAAAAGATTTCAGCCATAGTCATAAACAAATAGAAGGTCATTCTGAGGCAGATATATGGTATTAATTTACACATCACTGATTTATTGAAGTACCTTGGAAATATGAAGAATAAATTTCACCAGATAAACCACAAAAAGTGGTGGATGGTAACTTTTTTCCTTCAACATCAGAAAATTATTAGCTTTTTTCCAAATTTTTATCAGCAAAAAGGTGAAATCATGTGTAAGTTTCAAGTAATAATGAATATAACTTTTGGTGAAAATATAATAGATTCAAATATTAATGATTGTACTATAATTTTTTTCCAGAAGTGTCTGCGAAATGCTTTAAGTACTCAATTTATTCCTACTCCACCCTGTTCCAAAACCCAGTACATTGTAGGGAAAAAGTACTTTTGTTGTGTCAATACTGTGGGAAAATCTCTAGCTCTTAAGGCCTGCTCTTAGCAGACCAAAAGTCCTATTTCCAGACCACTTTGAAGCCTTCCCCTTTGAATACAACCCCACCAGTCAGAGTAGGTGTTGGGTCTGGTCATCCAAATTCGTCTTAAAGAATGGACTTTATAATACTTGGTATTGTCCAAAAAGTAGTTTCCCATAAAATGAAGGTACCTAAAAAAAAATCTAGCAGCTTTGCCAAATGTGGTCCATAATTAACGCCTTTTAAAAGTATATTTTAAACCTGAAATTTATTTAACAGTAGATTCTGACAGCTACTTCATTTTGAACTTGAAGATAATGCCTCATTCAGTGACAAAGTATTAACGTGAATAATTTTTATTTAAAAGAAATTTGCTTATTATTTTATTATGTATACAAGTTGACATTTAAATGGTGTTTGGGAGCAGTAGGGAGCAGAGAAAACAACTAGTCCCTGGTTCTTCCCAATTACTTTGAAAAGTTGAAACATTTTGAGCCAATGAAATAAAGATGGTATTTTAATATGGTTTGGGCACATCCTGAGAACATAAATTTGAATAAGAAGAAAGTACAAGTGAGGCAGTACTATGGAGGTGACCACAGATGAAGAACCCTTAGAACCAGTCTTATTCTATAAGGAGAAGAAAGACAAGCACTGGCACTTAACATCTGGATCTTGTTTCACAAATTCCTCAGGAGGAAAGAGGCAACAAAAGCAATAGTAGCTACCCTAGCAGAAGTGGGTCAGCAGAAGACGACTGTGTGGGCTAGTTTCAATGCATTTTTATAAAATCTCACTGAAATAGATGAATACTATAGGGGGATATAAATTTAAGGAGAAGAAGGGGTTGGGCAGTGCCGTCTATGAAAATGAATGCAATGCATTTACCTCTAAGAACTGAGTCCTTTAGTATCCTGAACCCAAGTGGAAGTCTGGACTCCCTGCAAAGTTGCCAGAGCTCCATACAACCATGGGACTCAGACTCCAGATATCACTCTGAGGCCCATGCAGAAAGCTGTTTCTGCTAAAGCTGCAGCTGGCTATAGTTGTTGTGGCAGGCAGTTAATTCCTTAATGTGTGTTCTGCTAATAATTTCAAAGATACATACTTTTCCTGTCTATGAAACACTGACTTTGCGCTATGGTGGATGAGAGTTTTTTGTGTACAAGAGTCAGAAAATTCTCTTAAAGTTCTTGGACCAGCAGTAACTTGTTTTTTTACATGTATGAGGATGTTGTCTTATGCTGTGATACAGCTGTAGTCAGCTGTGCTGAAACTGAGCTCTCTATGATGTGAAAAGAAAAATGGCTACTCATGGAGCATTTTCCACAATATCCCTTTAATTTTGGAAATTGCACACAGCCTCCTCGTCATCCTTCCTGTTTAGAATTGCCTGAGTTAACCTGTAGGCATGTTGCAAAACTTTTTATTTTCCACCATTTTTTTTGTTGTTTTATGAGGGACAGGGGAAATTACAAATGCAGGTAGCTTTAGATGTAGAAATTTTAGAATCGCAGTAGGAGAGCTTTGATGTCATTAGTATTTTAGATTAAGCCAAGAGCGTCTTCAGCAACCAACTGATCCTTTAACTTTCAACAGACTGAGGTAAATAATTTAAAAACTGAGTTCAGAGTTTGGAGACGTATCTCCAATACGAGTTTCAGTTAAAATCCATTAAATATGGATTTCCTGAATTTGTGCATGCAAAACATCAATTTGAACACTGGTTGGTGCAACCTCAGATCAAATGGAATGTGTATAACTCTAAAAATAGCAGCAGAGAAAGAAACATTAAATATCTAGCAAGAAAAATGACATATATATATGTAAGAGTTTGGGGTGGGTTGCATACATCAGAAGTCAGTTTTCTTTAGGCAAAACATTTTTGTCAGGTTATTTCTTTATCAGAACATTTTTTATGACCTCTTACTCTAAATTCTATTATTCAGTTAGTAAAGTTGACAAGTACAAATATTTCCCTTCATTGCCAATTTAGCACTTTTCTCTAGCATTCTACATGCCAGGTAGAATTGTAGATTTTCCTTGTAAAACTACTTTAGATTTTACAATTTAAGGGGGGGGAGGGGTGTGGAAAAAAAGAAACACAGCTTGTTTTAATAAAAATATTGACCCATTGCTTTACAAAAAAGAGCTGAAAGGGAAAATTTTCCCTGATCTTCTTTTCTTCCTATTATTTTAAAAATAAGGTTTCTCATTAAAATCCAAAGGGTCATGGAAGACATGCTTTTCCTTTGTAGGACATCCCAACTGAATAATTCATTCCCATCAGAGCTCTATTGGCAAGGGAAGGTGGATGTTGGTTAAAAAAGAGGGCTTAGATCCAGCAGAGCACTTAAGCAAGTGCTTAACTTGTCAGTACTGTTAATTGTAAGTTTAAAGTCAAGCATGCACTTAAGTGCTGTGTTGGTTTGGTGCCTACCTCCATAACTTTTGGTCAGGAATGATTACTGCTTGTTGGTTGTACCCTGACTTAAGAAAATTCATACCTTTTGTACTATTTCTAGAGCCTATTTGCCAAACACTGCTATCATAAACCCCATCAACACACTCAGCAGAGAAGCTGGAGGTGGAACTGGCAGTTAAATTCATTCTTTCAGCTCCACCTGTAACAGCAAAGAGATGACTGTAGGGTGAGACTTTTCTCCAGATTTAGGCATTTACATCTGCCTAGCTCTCTGCGCTCTCCTCATGGACAACGGAAAGAAATAGGCACATGTAGAGACCAGTTCACCTCAGAGTACTTCAGAGAAGCATCAAATGAATCATTATGATTTGTATAAGTGGCGTAAAGTGAGGTGAGAGGATTGAAAGTGAGCATCTTGGTTGTAGGTAGAGTGTAAGGCCAGCTGAGATGAATTCTTCATCCCTCCACTTAGTGCCTGAACCCCTATTCTGGGACATTACACAAGCAATGTACTAAAGAAGAAAAACTCACAAGGTTAAATTCACATTTTATGGAACATTTTAAAAAAACTGCTGGGCATGTTTCTAAAAACTCATTGCATTTCCATTCGTGTTCTCCCTTGAAGTGGTAAATAGTTTTAATTCGCATAAAATTCATGTTAGCACTAATCTGCAGGCTATCATACTTATTCTCAGAGTGCTTCTAAATACTTCTCTGCAAAAAGTAAGAGCCGTGGTCCCATCTGGTACACATTAAGAATCCATGGTTAGCTTCCCCATGGCAAGTCCTGAGAACAATAATCACAATTTCCCCAACCGTAGCTATGCACCTGAGGGTTGTTTGGTCAGCATTTCCAACATATAATAGCAAGAGGCTGCTTTGGCTTCCCTGATCCTCTGACAAGGACTTGGAAAAAATGGAAAAAGGGCGGAAATCAGTGAGGAGATGAAGAATTTGTAATTCTTAAGGTTGTTTTCCTACCTTACCTCAGGTACACGTTTCCTTTGTCACATTTTCAGTGGAAAAGAATGCAGCTCCCCGCGCCCCCTTCCCCAATTTGCTACTGATTTACCAGTTTAAATGTATGTGTTGCATTGTAAACTACTCTGCACATTTAGTAAAACTTGCATAAACATAATGAATAAACTTTGGGAAAAGAAAAACACATCTTACATGCATTTGAAAGTGCTTATTTTCTCTGGGGATTTTAGGCTTGTGAGAGGTTACAAAGGGCATTGAGCATAAAGTTGTCAAAGCACTTGCAATTGATATTAAATACAAGGCAAGGTGCTATTATGAAAATGAAAGTCAGCTAAGAAAGAATATTCTGGAGACTGAAAAGGAACCTAGCGCTGAGATTCATTGAGCAATGGGACATGTGGGTTGTTTAGCCTGGAGAAAAAGAGGCTGAGGAGAGACCTTATCACCCTCTGCAACTACCTGAAAGGAGGCTGTAGTGAGGTGGGTGTTGGTCGCTTCTCTCTGTTAATAGTTGATAGGAAGAGGGGAAATGACCTCAAGTTGCACCAGGGGAGGTTAAAGTTGGACATTAGGAAAAATTTCTCCACAGAAAGGGTTGTCAAGCATTGGAACGGGCTGTCCAGGGAAGCGGTCAAGTCCCCATCCCCGGAGGTATTTAAAAGATGGGTAGACGAGGTGCTTAGGGACATGGTTTAGTGGTGGGATGGCAGAGTTAGGTTAACGTTTGGACTTGATGATCTTAAAGGCCTTTTCCAACCTAAACAATTCTATGATTCTATGTGGACCATAATGGGGGAAGCATAGTGTGATGATATGCGTATGACCAAGGTTTCCATGTTACCTACCAACAGGAAGCAATCTATGCAAAAGTTCCTTGAACCTTGCTGTTCTGCAGTGTTATTTAGAGAAATTAATTGTATTCCTCCTGCTCATTCAAGTTATAATCACCAAGTAGGTTGGAAAGGACCTTGAGAGCTCACCTTGAGACCCTGACAGATATTTTATTACCCAAAGACAGGGTTAGTTGTATTTGCAATAAGTAGTATGTTCTTAAAATCTTCTACTGCTGGAGATTCCATGTCCTCTCCCAACAAAGAATTGCAATGCCTACTGGCAGGTATTATAATGTCTCACCTACATCTACCTTACTGCAGTTTAAGTCTCATTACTTCTTTTCCACGTCCCATTGGATGGACGTTAGGGATGTCAAAGACCCAGTTCCAGGGATGGGAAACCTCTCCTCTAATTTTGAATCCCTACATCTGAGCTCATTATCCTAGTAACCCACTTCAATGGAAATAAATAAGCACTTTAAAAACTCAGTTAATGACATCTATTTCATCTCTGTTTCAGAGTGAGATGAATTGTTCCCTTGAAAGTACCTTTTCTTCACTGGGTTTGTAATGGAAGTTCAGATGTAGGTATGTACATTGCAGATATCTCTGGTCAAATGGACTCTACCCTGTTCATAATAGGATGATGGGAATACTTAATTTTCATTCATTATCGCGGGAGCCCCTATACATCGGGCACTGTAGGGTTCTCTGACTATGAGATGGCACCTGCACCAAAGTAACTTCAATACGAAGAACTTGCTCTTTTATACCATTAACCTTCTTTAGTACGTCAAATTGCCACCAGTGGAACTAAAACAGCATCTGTTTTTAAGGAATTCTTCAGTTCTTGCCTGACTACAGTATTACGAAATGAGAAGATCCTGCATTTTTTTCACCCCATCTAAGAACAGTAGTGGTGTAAGAGAGCCAATGTAAGTTTCCAGATGTGTATTTTCCTGATACTGGGATATTTCTATTTGTTTGGATTCCTGCAGAGATGGAATGTGCAGCTGCAGTATCATGACTCTCAATAGCAAGATTTTTTCCTCTTAACTGAAGAACAGAAGACAAATTAAAACAAAGCAAATGATTTCCTGAATTTATGCCATGTTTCAGAAAAGTGGTCAAAGTTGGTAATTGTTACTAGGACGCAAGCTGATTCAAGTCCAGAGAATTATCCTTGACTTTTTAAGCTTCTCATTATAAGTGGCTATTGCACTACACACAGCTTATTGCTATCAGTGCAATTGCAGTAGGTGCAGTTGCACCAATAGTTTAAAAAAAAATAATAATGTGAGTAGAACCACTGTTGCTGACCTGTAAACAAAAAGGCTAGAAAGTCTGATCCTCAGGATAGTCCATGAAATGGCCACAGATCTGTGCTGGTGTAATGAAGATCAGCACGAAACTTTCATAATTTTCAAGTAGGATAACTGGTACCTCAGAGCAGAGCTTGATGATATTTAGCAAGTAAGGCTCTGTGACAGATTCTGGTTACATTATGACAATTAAATCTCTGGAGATAACAGAAACATTACTGTGTCACAGTTTTCTGGAATGAGACAATTGGACAGGCCTGCCACCATTTCTTGCTGCTGCACAATGGTCTAAGCTGAAAACACAGTATATTCTCAAGTATAGGAATATTCTAGTACTTACACACATTAAAGTAGGCCCAGCTCTGTGGTTGCTTTGAAATAAAGTCAAGAAACCTAGCTAAGGTGCAACAGGAGAACATTTTCCTTCAAAGAAAATGGTGATGTTTTCAGTTGCAGCCCACAAAGCACCTATCTTCATCCGCAGAGAAAGGAGTGTCAGGTCTTTCCAAATCTTGTATTCTTGTGTTTAAAGTGCTTCTTGGTGAAGTGATAACCTCTAGCCTTTATGAAAAACATTTTGAGCCCTTCTGGTTCCAGAGCTCTCTTGCTCTCTGTAAATCAGTTCATTTCTGTGTATTTGCCATGCTCCTGGTCTGACTGGAACACATAATCAAGTGTGCTATGCCCTTCCTTCCTTTCCCTTTACAAACAGAAGCTTCCAAGCTTATTATTAATCATTTACCGGAACAGTCTCATGCAAGTTTATTTTAATATTATCTCAAACTCTGTTAGAAGGAATTTTCTGCTTTGAATGATGAGGGCCAAAGATTATGGTCACACCAGCACAGATGCACAAAATTGTCAGGGTGAAGAACGTCCCCATGCTGGTGCAACAAGTTTTTAAACTATGTCCAATACTAAATACCGCAGTTATGCACAAGCCACCTTTACCAGTAAGGCCATTTGCTTTTCTGGCTGAGTGGTAAGAAAGCAAACCAAGCTGAAACTTTGGCCAAGCTAGTTGGTGTACTGAAGTAGAACAGCAGAAATGCCCATGATGGGCACGGCGGGTGATAGAGTATTGTTATGGGTTGTGGGGACCTGTAAGGTATTAATCTTGTTAAGAGTGTTAATGCTAAGAAATGTTAATGTTAAGAAACTATCTTTTAATAGTTCACATTTTTTCTGTGCGTTACTGCTGGATAGCAAAGCTGACAACTCCCACTGTTTCTAGAAGTGATAGTTCTCTCTGCATGGAGAACAGGATCACAGGAAAGTACCTGGATGAAATTCTTTAAAATAGCATAGTACAGGACGGAAGGGCTTGCTAAGGGCTGTGCTAATTAATTGTTATTTTAAATTCCATTATTGTAAAGAAAAAAAGAAGGAGGGAGGAGAGAATATGGAAATATAACCAGACTCCTGTTCTATTGGTTCTTTCCCCATTGATGAGACACCTGCTACAATAAGTGTATGCAAGCCATTAACCCCATGCAAAGTTACTGCTATGGGATGGATTAAATCTTATTAAAACAGGAGCATATAGCTGTCATCATTCTTTAAGGGTAGTAGCAAAAAATGCCTTATGGACCCATGCATCTTAAACAACTGGGTCTTCTGCTGCAAATACTGGTACATACAACATTGAAACTGCTCATGAGTGTGAAAGGCATCAATAGAGGATCTTTGCATAGGAAATATTACAGAAAAACACCAAGAAAGCAAAAAGAAATCATCAGATGTAATGGTAGCTTGACAGAGAAAATGCAGAGAGAAAAGCAAGAAAGAAGAGTTTTCAGTTGTGTGTTTGGCTGAATTAGGTTTGGAATTGGGAGTGAAGAAATATTTTCTTGTTTGATTTCTCTTGTACTCAGGGAAACAAGACTCTGTATATCCTTTGTATACTTATAGTTTCATCAAGGAAATGTTAACTCCATCATCAATCTCTTTCCTTTTACAGAAACAAGTTGCAAGACCTCAAGTTTTGGCCAGCTGCTCAGACCAAAAGTTCTTACACCATGAGAGTTGTAATGCAGAGCTCCCAGCTTGTGTCCAGGCAACCCACTGACTGACAGCCACGCTGGCTGAAGCAGAAGGTCTGAATATCCAAAGCTGCAAGGGTTAAACAGTAAGGTTTTCCCAGCCATGCCTAGTTGGGCAGGAGCTGTTAGCAATGAAGAAGAGTAAATAGGTTTGATCAACAGTTGGCCTCAAATGCTTCCTCAACAATTGGTCATGCCTGTGACAGCTCTGGGATCCCAACACCTGTGACAGGCATGGGATGGAATGCATCATTGTGCAATTCTCCTCCCAGGCATGGTCACAGCATGATAATACGGTCCCCGGGTTATGGTGACAACCCCCAGTGCATGGAGAGAGCTAGGAAAGGCTGTTACCTCTTGAGGATCTTGCTCTCTCTTGGATTTCCAAGGTAAAGGCTCCCCACAATCTCCCCTTTGTTTGCAGCAGAATAAGCCATCTACCCCTCCTCTTGACAGCAATCTTTCATTGTCTGCTGGTACTGCCTCAAACAGAGCTTTTAAGTTAAGATCCCCTTTTTGTTAACATATGTAAATCTAAAAAGACTCTTTAAGAACCAATGTAAGTTTTTTCATATAAATATGGGGTCTGCACAAAGCAAAAGAGAGAGGGAGAAATAGAAGAAAAGAATAAAGTAGAGAAAGCAGGTCCAAACCTGACACCAGGGACCTTGACTCCACTCACCACAAAACTTAAGGATGTGTATAAATGTTTTTACTTTACTCATATGAAAAACTGATCCCCTTGACCCCACAACCCCCACCCTGCTCCACTCACAGAGACTTATATCTTCAGTCAGTCATCCTTGCTGTAAGTTTCTTTAAACTGTAATTGGATCATCTTCCAGATGCTGGGGGACCCCTTCGTAAGAGGAATTCCTGGGGATATAGCCCCTATCTGACAGAACCCAGAGTTACTAAATGAACAAAAGACTGACTATAGATACGATTCTTTGTTTGTAGTAGAAATCTCTGCTTTGCCAACAACTATTTTTAAGGAACCTTATAACAAATTATGTGTACTTGTACACTCAATGTTCATGTATTTTATTATCTGTCAAATATAAGACTCTAAATTTATCAATACCATGATCTGTGTGTGTTTCACTGGGAAATTGGACCTTAAGCTTTGTGCTTGCTACTCTTGACCTTAGAGATCCCAAATATGTAGGCACCATTTGAACCACTTTGCCCAAATAATTTTAATTTTTGCTCTCTTTGTGCATGTACGTGTGGCTCTTAGTCATGTGCAGAAGCCCTACATGTAGCAAGGGGAGCACATTTCTGGTTAGGAAGGACCAGAAACCAGCCAAGGCCAAGACTGGTGAGGAACTCCATAGGAATGGCATGCTGGTCCTATTAAAGTCTGGGGGACTTTTCACATTGATGTTGGTAAGTCTAGCCTTTCAGTTCTGCCCTTTGGAAAATTATTTGAACAGTTCTGCTTTAGGCATTAAGGTGAGATGGTAGGCAATGAAATTGAAAAAGAGATGTGGCTTCAAAAGCACCAAAATAACATCTAAATATTCTGGAAAGTGTTTTATTAGAATCTAATTAAGCACAGGTTGTGCTCCAGAGGTGAGCTTTTGCTCTCAAAACAATAAATCCACAAACTAAGTGCAAATTTGACTTCTGTTTGCCAGCTTTAAGAACTGATAATCGCATATCTTTTCTTGCTCCCTAATCCCCACTTGCAGTTTTTATTCTAAGTGACCACCTCAAAAACTACCACAGTAGATTTTATGAAGAAATGTGCAAAGCTTGTACGACAGAAAACTGGTTAAGAAAATATGATTCTAGTGACTGCAGGTCCTATAATCTCATCCTAAATTAGCTTAGATGAATTGACTAGTGTGGAAATGAAAATGTATTTCTAGTCACTGCTACGCACTTAGATGCAGGTGCTGAGTATCACCCTTTTTACCATATCTTGGTGCACTAAAAGAAAATATTACTTTAATATTTATATATCTTGATACTGACACTAAATTCTTGGAACAACAACAAGAAACTTTTGAGGTGACTCAGAATGGGAACAGTCTCATTTGTCAGATACAGATGATAACTATTTCTCATTTACAAGCAGAACAAATGACCTATGGTGTGAAGAACAACTGCAGTTCTTTCATTGCCATTCGCTCTTTCTGCCCAGGTGTGAAATGTTTTTATCACATACAGGTACAATCCTGCTTTCTTCTCTAAGTTTCTCATTTTCATCACAAAACATTTTGCTTACATTGGTAGCTCATAGAGTGGCCGTTTAAGAAAAAGCTCAAAACTCAGAGCTGGAGTTGGTTGGTTTTGGTAACCCATCATTTCCCTCTAAACAGGTTATTTTCTGAGTATTCAAAGTTTCATTGGCACACCTAAGAAAAGAAGAGGGAGAGCTCTTTGGGAATGTGAATCCTTTAAGTAGGAAAGCTTTGCACAGAAAAACATTGATAAGATAGCAAGGATGTAGGCACATCTAAGTATTGGTAACCTGACCACAGTAAGAAAGGGAGAGAGAATGGTTTTGGAATTGTCACCTGAAATGGGCTTGGAAATGTGTGCAAAGAAATTGCCTCCTGCTGTGTGCGAGTTGTTTTTGAAGACACCGTACTGAGGTTTTAAGATAGCTGTGCATGCCAGATCTGGTTACACTTAGTACATTGTCAATGTTTTGATCGAATGGTGTTATTGCACAGCACACCCACTTGGGTCGTGCCTGTCTGAGGTAGAAACCAGGGCAAAGTTGGATGTTGAACATGATGTATTTGCAGCATCTTCAAAATGTCCCTATCTGACTGTAAGGGATGTGGTAGACTGGGGTAATGGGTGATTTTTCCAAAACAAAGGCTCAGCAAACCCAGGCTTTCAAATGAAATTACATCTGCTGCATACATTCCCCTTTCCAGCTGGTAACTGGATGCATTTTAATGACTTCCCCGCCATCATCTATCCAGCTCTACAGCACAAATGACATGGTCTTCAGTGCCACAAAAGATGCCTGAGTTATAGGAATGTTTCACAGGTCTCTAAATAGTCTGTCTTTCAATATCTTGTCCAAGAACAGGCATCTCTTTTTCAGGGATTAGTCTGTCCTTAATTCTGAGAGAGCATCACCTGGGGCCTTTCTTGGCTTCTGTGGAGTCAGCTGGACATCAGCAAGAACTCTGAGCTGTGCCCAAGGCTGGCAGATGCCTTTCTTCTTATTCCTTTGTAAAGTATGACTCACACCAAAAATGTTACAGCAAAAACAGCCATGAAAAGAGTATCTACCATTGGTTCCCTCTCCTCCTATCCATCTTGCTAGCATTTAAAGATCAAGGGCTTATTCTTTAAATGTAGGTTTCCATTGCCGGCACAATTAGCTGTTTTGATAACAACTAATGGGAAAATATTTAGCTAATAGGAAGTGTTGAAAGAATTGCTTTTTCGTCAGCCAAATCTCATGCTTTCTCTCCCACGCTGAGCAAGCCTGCATTAAAAATTAAGAAAGTTTGTGTTCTGATTATCTTTTTTTTTTCTTTTTTTTTTTCCCCCTTTAAACTAACCTCTTCAATCCTTTTTCCTGGAAAACCAACTTTGTTTCTCATCAATCTTCTGGCATTCTCTCCTTTTCTTCCTTTTGTGGCAGTCTTAGAGTCTATTTAAAAATGGAGGATCTTTAAAAAACCGAACACTTCTGACATTTGTGACAAGATGAATTCACATTTCTGTGGCAATGTTGACACCAGTCTCTGCAGTACCCTGCTTATCTCACTCACACTTAGCAAAGGTTTTTTTTTACTTATATGTTAAGACCTGCTCCTGTCTGTAAATATGTATATGCACTGATGCTTACAACACAAATAAATAGGTGACAGAAACAACAGTGTTTTCTCAATCTTTGACAGCTTGTTTCTTCACCATCACCACCAGTTTCCCACAGGGGCAAACCATTTTTACTGCAGTTCTACTCAAGGGTTAAATTAACATGTGCTTCCAGATACAGAACTCTCCTTGAGGAGAAAGCATGTACAAAAATGAAACAGGACAAATATCCATTACTGTAAAACTCTCAAAGGCAGATGTGTACAAAAAAATCTCCTTGTTCTCTACTAACATTAGACATCCCTGGAAACTCTCCAAGCACAACATTTAGATGAAGAGGACGTTCTAAAACAGGGGTTTAAAACAATTAAATAAGAAGAGATACTTTGAAGAGGTACTGTTTGCTTTGCACTCCATACCCCTTTGCCTACTCCTGGTAGAATAATAAACACACGTCCTAGACTATCAAAGATACTGTCCAGTAGGGACGTCTAGCTTCCTCCCATAGTCTGCAAAGGATTGTATCAGTAACTTCGAAGACCTTTTTTTGACTGTAACATTAAGAAGTTGTTGCAGTGGCCTAAGTAATAATACGCCCTTTGTTGAACAGTGCTCCTTCTAAACTAGCTGATACAGCCTTTTATTTATCTGACCCCCAGGTTCAAAGATATCCTTCAGGAGGTGAATCTACAAAAACTGCAAAATCTCTCAAGTTTTTTTTTGAATTTAAGAAGAGAAATAGCCTACTCTGGCAATCACCACAGCAAAAAATGTGGTCAAAAAATTCGCATATGTGTTCAAATAAAGTCTTAATATTTTAAGTTTCAGGAGCTTGGTCATCCTTGTCACTTTGAACAAACATAAGAATGCAACAAGTGGCAGCCTGAGCCTTACCTACCTGTGCCCTCATTTATAATCAGAGTTGCTTGAGAAGAGGGACTCAGCCACAGATTCGTTCAGGACTTTCCAGCCTTACCTTTTTCTCAGATACAGGAAGTTTGCCCCAGCTTTTTGATGCAGCTGACTCCAAGCACTGGCGGGATCAGGACCATGCAGGCAGATTAGCTTTGTGCCTGACTCTGCCATGGAAAAGTTTTGCCATCAGTACAACCAGCAGTTTGTCTCTGCTGTGCAGGGTGTCTTTACTAGGAATCATTTTTTTTCTGTAAGTTCTATGATTCTCCTAGGGTTGGGTATCTTTAGGAGGTCCATGTAGACAGGCTAATGGAGAACTTCAGAGTTCTTTACAGAATCATAGAATTGTCTAGGTTGGAAAGGACCTTTAAGATCACAGAGTACAACCATTAACCTAGTACTGCCAAGTCCACCACTAAACAACGTCCCTAAGCACTACATCAACATGTCTTTTAAGTACCTCCAGGGATGGGGACTCCACCTCTTCCCTGCGCAGCCTGTTCCAATGCTTGACCACACTTTCAGGAAAGAAATTTTTCCTAACATCCAATCTAAACCTCCCCTGATGCAACTTGAGGACATTTTCCCTCATCCTATTGCTTGTTACTTGGGAGAAGAGACCAACACCCACCTCGCTACAACCTCCTTTCAGGCAGTTGTAGAGAGCAATAAGGTCTCCCCTCAGCCTCTTTTCTCCAGGCCAAACAACCCCAGTTCCTTCATCGCCTCCTCATCAGACTTGTGCTCCAGACCCTTTGCCGGCTTTGTTGCCTTTCTTTGGACATGCTCCAGCACGTCAATGTCTTTCCTGTAGTGAGAGGCCCAAAACTGAATACAGTATTCAAAGTGCAGCCTCACCAGTGCTGAGTGCAGGGGGACGATCATGCTTGGATGAGGGAAGCCAGAACAAAACAGAACAATTAGACATCTCTATAACCAAGCATTTTCCCCTTTCTTTACTTCACCTGCTCCAAGATTCATAGTTCAAACTTCATTTATTTTTTTGTACCCTTGTCATGATCTCTTGCTGAGTCCCTAAGCTCTTCTTTAGACAGTAAAGGTAATCAATTCTCACACTCAGGACTTGAAACTTAAACAAATATCGAGCAAACTGAAATTAAAACCCCACAGCTTTCAATGAGGTGTTTTACTGACTCAACTTGTCTTTCTCATTTCTAAGCTGAAAAAGGTCACAAACATCTTGGAAGCCATCCACAGGAGGCAGTACAGGATCCTCCCAGCCACTTCTGCACATTAGCACAGTCAGGTCACTCCCAGAAGGTCTGATCCTGTCCCCACTCAGGTCAGCTGAAAATTTTCCATTGGCTTTAAAGATACAAGCTCCACCTCTTAGGGCCAGGTTGTGTTTTGTGTCACTTAGGTGGCTTAGTGCTTGTGACCGGACAGCATCCCCCCGGTGGGGAGGGCAGGATGGCCGTGAGAGTAAGTGGCAGAGCAGGCAGAGCAGGGTGCTTGTGTGTCCACTCATCCCATGGGTTTCACAGGCAGCCTGAGGAAACAGCAGTAACCAGTTCATGGGTAGCTTGTCCATCTATGTCCGAATGATGCAATATCACACTATGCAAACAGGAATGGTGTGCAGGGCACCTTGTGCTCCAGTCACAGCCTCTGGCCGGATCAAGGGCTGCAACTCCAGGTTTCTCTGCTCAGGCAGTGAATCATGTCTTAAGGGAAGCTCATGTATGCTCCACCTAAAAAGAGCATGGGCTGGTCTTGTGATTTTGGAAACTGCACAGCAGGCCATGGTGTAGAAGCAGGACCGTGGTTTTGTCTCTTATATAAGGAAGAACAAAGTCTCTTTTTAAAATATATCACCTGTAAAATATATCACATTTACCTGCAGCAATTCTAATAACGAAACACATATAAAAGGTGATGGCTTATGAAGTGCATTTAATTTTGGACTTCTTAGAACACATGCAAAGTCGAATGTCTCTGCTGTAACTGTGTCACTTCTTACCATCTCGTTGCTGAACTTCTTGCTGGTGTAGATAGAAGGGCAGAGTACTTGGTTCTCTCACTGCTATTGTTTAAAAGCATAGTAGCCTTATCTATCTATGTGGTATTACCTTATATTTATTTCAATAAATATTTAAAAGATGCCATGTAATGAGGTTATTGAATTGTAAGTGCATGTTTAAGGAAACAAGAGAAAGGGAATAAATCTTATCAGGAATGAAGATGTTATGGACAAAGCACAGCCTTGCTAAGCTCAGGGACAAAACTACCAAGACAAACCCCCAGGGCAAAACTCCTAACATCCAGCAGCACTTCGCTCAAGTTATGCAACAGGTATAATTCTTGTTCTGTTAGGCATCAACAGTGTGGCACAAGAATAAGGAGCAAATGCACCTACCTGATAAAAACTGTTTAAGAAAACAGACATTTTTTAGAATCTTTGTTCCAAAAAAGACACTCAAAATTGATACAAAATACCATTACTTTAGAGATTACAACACAGTCTCACAACTAGGCTATCTAATACAATACACCAAGTAACAATACCCCCAAAATGGATGTGAAAGCTCTGAAAGAAGACCCAGTAGTAGCCTCACGTTCCTCAGTAGGGGAGCAGCTGGGTTCAGCCGGCACTATTTTCTACACTGGTAGTATAAAAGGAAAATGGCACTCCCTTCAGTCAGTGTTTTGCATACGCCAGGAGTCCCATATTAATCTCCATGTTGTGGTCTGTATGCAAAAAATGATTCCATGGAGTGGAAGAAGTTAAAAAGTCAATACATTTTATGGCCCTACAAGGAGCTGACAGATGAATTCTGTCCTTTCCAGAGGTACTCAGTGAGGCAGCACATAGGGGAAACTGCATTTTCTTGCTGGGTATGGGGACTCCCGTTATTATCATATTTATCATTAGCAGCATGAGCACATGTGGTGCAGCAGCACTTCATCAATATTCATGCCTCATGTGTTGGTGCCCTGCAATCATAAAGTTTAAAGACACTGTCCCAGTGTCTAAAGATGTAGCGATGCAAGTCACCCTGCTCAGCAGATGCCCTCTGGAGGTATCAGCGGTTCAGAAGAAAGGGAGGATGGGATCTGGGAGATAAGTCATGTGAGATGCAGCATGAAGAGGATTTGCAAAAAAGGGATTCAAAACAGTTGAAAAGAGTTGATGCAGGCAGACATTAATAAACAGTATTACTTCAATCAGCATTCCTAGATGTTGATTTTTGTGCTGTCCCTTCAAGGCACGTTACACAAGAAGTCACTATCATGATCCAGATTTTCTCTAAGCACAAGAGCTCCCACAGCCTCAGAGCCCTCCCTCTCCTTCCTTGGGGGCCTGCCTTGCTCCGGGAGTTTGGGGCAGCTGACTCTGTTTCCTCTCTCCCTCAGCAAGGCACCGTACCAAGGACAAGGTGAACAGGCAGGCTCTCTCCCTGCTGCCCACCTGCACTCATAACATACAATGAAAAATAAATGGCAAGGAAACAAACTGACCTGGTGTTATCAGTTATGCGGCATCACTGCTGTTTTCAGAGATTGGACCTTTCTGAACTCATCTTAGGACTCTTCAGCTGCAAAGCCAGTCACCTCATTTGTCACCCCTCGAATGCCTCCCTCCTTGTGGACCTTGTGGCTGACGTACATCTTTGTTTAACAAGACATCCACCTTTGAAGAAGGAGGAAAAGATTACTGATAGTGATGTGAACTCAGAGCAGGCATAAGTCACCTTTGCAGGAGAGCTCAGCTCTGATTAAAGCACATTTAAAAAATGTGCCCTTCCCAAGAGTTCACCTTGTAACATTCCTCGTTACATTTTCCAGACCAGATTGGTGCATGACACACCAGTAAAGAAATATGCCTACAATTTTGCATGTAAAAGCAATTAAAAAAAGGAAGGAAAGATTTTTTTGTGTGTTGATGGGAAAACCATAAGCCTTTGCTGCTTAGTTAAAAGGAACACCAATTCATTTAAGTATATTAAAAATTCTACAGCCTGTGTGATACAAGATGTCAAAATAAATGATAGAGCAAGTCTCTGCTGTCTTAAAAAAACATTGTTGATGGAAGAGAAGTAGATCAGGGACAACTAAAGCAAGACCAGATTATGGAAAAGGGTGGGGATTTATTATTTTATTTAAAAAAGTATCAATACTTTAAGGTGCAGCATTGCTAATATTAAAAAAAAAAAGCAGATTTCTCTGTGTTCCTATGCAGGTGGCAGAGTGAGACTGAGTATTATTTTGAGAATATGGTGGTGCTTCTTAGATGTCATTAACTTCAGCAGGAGGTCAGCAAAAAATGGGTTTGCAAGATTGGGATCAGACCCTGATTTGTTCTCTTCTGGAAAAAAAAAAAAAAGTTTCAAAGAAGAGAAAAAACATTTTTGAACTTTGGTGACAAAGAACCAAAGCAGCTTCTCAAAACAAGTCTTACTGTAGTCTTTGAAAGCTTCTGTATCACTAATCAGAATGTCACAGCTGAAGGAGCGTTGTACTGTTTTGTAGCCTACCATATGAATTCTGGTGCCCAGCCACAGGTTAAATGCACACAATGAAATTCTCTTTCCTCCCACTGCCAGTTCTGTCACTCACTACACTGAAGTCCACAAAAATTCAATATGACTCAGAATATGTAGGCTGTGGCTAAGCAGAGAAAGTTCATTCAAAATTGATTTTCTTTCAGGCATCCCTGATATTCCCTGCTTCAATTGCTCACCTACTGTACAGTTGAGTGAACACTTAAGGAAGTTGCAAAGCAATGCAGCCTGTCGGGGACATGAAGGAATGTAGAGCAGGATAATCACAACATCATCAACCCAATTCTCCAAGGTAGCTGGCCAATAATGCTGTTCTAATTGAATAACTTATCCACAGCTATTTCCCTTGGGAAAGCCTACGGCTTAGGCTCTCTGTGTAGGCAGATGGTGCAGCATACACAATGAAACCTGTAATTTTCTCTCACTACTGGGCATGTTAACAGTGAGCTGTTTTCCCAGTTCTGCTAGCCCGTTAATATTTTATTTTAACCATTTTCTTCAAGTTATTATGCGCCATGCAGCAGAGAATGGAGAAATCTGTGATACATTTCATATTTATTTTACAGCCAGCTCACTAAGCTACCCCATGCTCATTAAGGCTTCTGCTTTGCTAATCAACAATTGTATATGTCATCATCAGGTATATGCTGAAATTAAAGTGTCATAATTAAAAACAAAGGTGCATGAGTCATCGGAGCCCTGATTTACTAACTAGCAGCAAAGCATAACAAATAGGCTGCAAGTGAATTCTGAATCTGCGGGGCTGTTCCTTAAAACATGCACTAACGAGCATGTACCAAGCATATTTCTGACTCTGAGAAAGCTGTCCTGATCTTGCATTCCGAACTACATGTCTTAGCAATGTACTGCCATCCCCTCGTCCTTAAACACTGGAACCGCAGCATAATCCTCAGCAGCAAAAGCAGTTGAAAGGCAAACGCAGTCTGGGAGGGCAAGGCAGCAGAGACAGCCCATCAACAGCGTAACAACATGACAGATGACAGACCCAGAGGCAAATCCAGGCCTGCCAGCAGATCAGCTTGTGGAGCCTGCCAATGAGCCAGATGTAGCTACTGAAAAGATATCATCCCTAGCTTAGCATCTGGGTCTTGCTGTGGCCAACCATACTTCATGTGTTCCATGTCCTTACTGATGACCCCAGCTGCTGGGAGAGGCTGGAATGATGAGGAAAAGCTTGACTGCATCAACACCACTGCGTTTAAATTTTGCCTAGTACAAACATTGTCACCGTAAAAAATGGCAATTTGTGTACAGTATAATTATCAGTTTGCATTTATTTTAGCTTTGCTGGCAGTACATATACATTGTCTCCCACTGTCTCTGAGAAAAGGCAGCTCGGGGATTCATTCTTTGTTTGCCATTCACACTCAGAAATACACATTTAGCTACTTCACCTTCTCTTAGAAGTAGCAGTGCACTGTAAATCTATGTGTAATTAAACCTTGGCATAGAGATCCAGCAGACCTTGTCCGTGGAAAGGTACAATTCTTTCTAATTCACAAGTATTTCCAGAGCTTGGCTTGTAGTATTAGACATCAAATAAATCTTTGTCAAGTAACTGGTGTGACAATTAAAGTGAAAAATAATGATATGCCATCACGGAAAATATAATTGCACGCGTTTTTAGACACTTCCCAGGTCAGACTGCATGCACAGCCTTTCAAAAGTGGCATTCATTTGTTCACTCTGGCATCCTAGTCTGACTACAAAAGTATATTAATAAAGTCATCATTTTTCCTCTTACAGAAGTTAGGGACATTCTTTTTGCCCCCCTTGAAGTTCAGCACTGCTTTTCTGCATACTAGTAATTGGCTCAGTCAGTCAAACAAAATATAAATGCCGATACTCAAAAGTATCCTGTTGAGGACAGGGTGGGAAAAAGGCATAGAATCGTAGAATCATAGAATTGTTTAGGTTGGAAAGGACTTTTAAGATCATCAAGTCCAGCCATCAACCTAGCGCTGCCAAGTCCACCGCTAACCCATGTACCTAGAGCACCACATCTATCCATCTTTTAAATACCTCCAGGGATAGGGACTCCACCTCTTCCCTGCGCAGCCTGTTCCAATGCTTGACCATTCTTTCAGGAAAGAAATTTTTCCTAACATCCAATCTAAACCTCCCCTGATGCAACTTGAGGACATTTTCGCTCATCCTATTGATTGTTACTTGGGAGAGAAGAGACCAACACCCACCTTGCTATAACCTCCTTTCAGGCAGTTGTAGAGAGCAATAAGGTCTCCCCTCAGCCTCCTTTTCTTCAGGCTAAACAACCCCAGTTCCTTCAGCTGCTCCTCATCAGACTTGTGCTCCAGACCCTTTGCCGGCTTTGTTGCCTTTCTTTGGACATGCTCCAGCACGTCAATGTCTTTCCTGTAGGGAGGGGCCCAAAACTGAACACAGTATTTGAGTTGCAGCCTCACCAGTGTGGAGTACGGGGGCACAATCAGTTCCCTGCCCCTTCTGGTTGCACTATTCCTGATAAAAGCCAGAATGCTGTTGGCCCTCTTGGTTATCTGGGCACACTGCTGGCTCATATTCAGCTGCTGTTAACCAACGCCCCCAGGTCCTTTTCCACCAGGCAGCTTTCCAGCTTCCCCAAGCCTGTACCATTACATGGGGTTGTTGTGCCCCAAGTGCAGGACCTGGCACCTGGCCTTGTTGAACCTCATACAACTGGCCTTGGCCCATCGATCCAGCCTGTCCAGATACCTCTGCAGAGCCCTCCTCCCCTTGACCAGATCAACACTTGCACCCAGTTTGGTGTCATCTGCAAACTTACTGAGGGTGCACTCAATCCCCTCGTCCAGATCATTGATAAAGATATTAAACAGAACTGGCCCCAATACTGAGCCCTGGAGAACACCACTTGTGACCAGCCACCAACTGGATGGAACTTCACTCATCACAATTCTTTGGGCCCAGCCATCCAGCCAGTGTTTTACCCAGCAAAGAGTATGCTCTGTCTAAGCCAAGCCATGAGCCACCAGTTTCTCCAGGAGAATGCTGTGGGAAACACTGTCAAAAGGCTTTACTAAAGTCTAGGTAAACAACATCCACAGCCTTTCCCTCATCCACTAGGCAGGTCACCTTGTCACAGAAGGAGATCAGATTGGTCAAGCAGGACCTGCCTTTCATAAACCCACGCTGACTGGGCCTGTTCTCTTATTTTCTCGTATATAATAAGTACTAAGAAATACCTTATGCAGCTGTTTATAAATGTGTTCTTCACAAAATATGTAATATAGAAAATCATTGATCTGTAATGGAAATTTTCTTAGTCTTGTTGAAGTCTGTGTACATTTATAGAAACCAAACCATATTGTCCCTTTAAGTTCAAGGTAGGATTAATCTCACGTACCTCATCCATCTAAGTCACACTAGGGTCCCTTTTAAATCAATGGAAAAAGATAGGTACCTTCGGAAGGCTATTCATCTTGTCCTAATGTAGGCATCAGAACAATTCATCTGAAACACGTCCTTCTATGAAGGTCCCTATGTCTTTCTGTTAATTATAAAGGAAGCCTACAGAGACTAGCTTTGAATTAGGTTCCTATTTTTTTTACTCTTGTAAGATCAGGTGACATATATCCCCCTCTTGGTGTTTCTTTGGCTAAAGAGGAATGTGTACACAGAAAAATGGGAAGTTAAAAGAGCATAGACTTTCATTTTAGAGTCATATGTATTCCCATAATTAAGAAAGGATTACCAAATAAGCTGAACCATAGAGCCACTTTTCTGTGTTTAACACTACAAAGCTGGAAATAGCACAATTCCCCATATACAGCCTTTGAGCTGTTTGCAGTGGGAATATCCAGTTCTCTTAGTGAATGATGCTAAGTTGGAAGATCACTTGATGCTGATTCCTTCTTCTTTCCATTCACTTATTTGGACAGATAAGACGATCCCAGATGTATAATGGTAGCCTGCACTGGGGACCCAGTCTATTTTCACGTTAGCAATTCTTGTAGTAACTACAGGGATGCTGAGCAAATGGGATATTGAACAGAACACTGGATATGGTGCAAACCATTCAATCACAGCTGTTTTGAGGGAGACACTTATTTGATCAGTTCTGGTGCAGATATGGTCCTCTAAATAAAACTGCTTGATGACCCTGTGGATGGTATAATAAGATAATTTTTTTTCCCCATGGTAAAATCTTTTATTTTTTTCTACATTTTGATGGACAAACATGGTATAAAACAATTATTTCAAAATCTTTAATAGTCTGAAAAACCCAAAACATACTGCTTTGAAATTTTCCAAAATAAGTGTTTCAAAAAAAATTCAAATTTAATTTTAAAATTTATTTAAGCTATGCAAAGAAATACCAACTGTTTTGAAGAAATGCATTGTTTAGTGCTAGAATTGTTTTTCCTTTTGCTTTTAGCTAGCTGAATACTCTGTATGACAAATTACTTTACAGGTCAACCTAAAACAAATTCAGAACTGCCAGAAAATTGCAAAATTGGTTATTCGCATAGCAGTATTGCAGGATTGGTACTTCATCTATTGTTCTTCTTTTGCTGTGTAATAAAGACAGTCTTGAAAACTGATGCTGTTTCTCCTCAGAATAGGTAGAATATGGCAATGCAAGTTTTCCCACAACATCCTGTTGGTTGTCTGGGGTCGCCAATACAAAGGAAACAGGGTCGCCAGCACGTGTCTATACCCACAGAGTTCTCTGAAGAGAAACAAGCTTGTTAGCTAATTCCACTTATGCTGCTATTGCTATTTTCCGTGCTATTAATACATCAGTGTACTTCAGTGTCTACTGAATTCATTTTGGAAAACCTACTAATAGTCTCCAATTTGATGCAAGCTGCAAGGAAATTTAATTTTTTAATCTATTAAGCAGCCACTTGGAGCAACAAAAACTTGACACCTTTTACAGAGGTGTTATTCTGCTACATGGACAAACAGAAGTAGTTTCTGCAACAATTTAAGTGAATTCTCATATATTGGAGAAAATGGATCTTTTTGAGTATATACAGGTATTTTGAATATATAGATATGTCTTTAAGAACAGAAGCAAGAAACTAAGCCATCTGGTGCCTAAAGTTTTTTATGGAAAACAACACTGTCAAAAACTACAACTGCTTTCATGGGTCAGTCTCATTTTCTTTACTTTAATGCAGACCCAGATGCAGTCAGTAGGAACTTTTCCAGGTAATTTTTTAAAAGTTAACTTTCAATATTAATGGCACGAAGTAAGGTTGCTTGCATGGGTGTTTTTATCAATACCTTAGGTCTACAGAAAAACATTTTCATTGAAGTAAATCTTGCAGGGTTACTGCAAATTCCTAAGTGGGGGAAAATGCCTTGACATCCCTTCCCTCTGTTTCATCTCATCTTAAAGGCAGGAATCACTGTGCAGAAAACAGCTTTTCCAAGAGCACAGGAAGGAAGGTAAGGCCAGATCCATTTCCTGGTGAGATTAATGGGAGGCCTTTTATTGACTTTAGTTGAGATTGAGGGCAACAATAAAGATACCTGGCTCACAATTCTGTCCTCAAACCTACTCTAGTAAAACATGTTTTAAAGTCCTTCTTTACAGGCCTTGAGTTGTTCTGCTACTGCTGATCACCTGAGACAAAATCGTGTTTGGTATCTTCATCCATTCGTAGAAGAGTACTACCAGGGTCAGAATGGTGAAACCATTATTTCATGTTGAAAACCAGTGGAGTTGTCTGCAAAAAGAATAATGGCTTACAGCTGGATGGTTCAACAAAATCATTATAATTTCCTGCAAATTCTATAGGATTTATTCAGGTGAGCTGAAGGAGAGAAGATGAGATCCAAATAATTCCTAACTTTGCTTCATCTCAAAGCTTCACTACTGCACCAGTTCCCACATGAGTATAGTGTGAAGTAGCAGAAGGGGTCCCCTGAGATATGTCGGATGACCCCAGATCTATAATCAGAACCAGGCAATCATAATCAAGAAAAGGCTCCATGCCATGATCCTCCTCTATATGAAATAAAAAAAAAACCCTCTTGGAACAAGAACAAATCTGTCTCTGACCTGTTTTTATCTCTTCTGTCTAATATTCCTCCCCAGATTTGTAACATAAAAATATTACACATTCTGACTTTCCTTGCTGTCATGATTCTTTGCTCACAATATTCCACATAGTATAATATGACAGAATGCAATCTCTATGACGGAATGCAATCAGATCAGCTAAAATTTAATATCTTCCTAATTTTTATCTAAATAATTTGATACAAGAAAAAAAGCATAACCTGTGCACCAGAAACCATAAGTATTTGTGAGAAAACATTTATATTTATTTATGTAAAGGAATATATGTACATATATAAACAAATCGGGGATAAATAGAGGGACAAAAATACCAACAGGAAATAGAGCAAATGAGTTATAAACTCTAAGCACAGGAAAAATAAATCATATAAGTGAATGCTGCAGTAAAACCCTGTTTTATAAGCAGTTGTGACCTGTTTGAGGGGGAAATGCGAAGGCCTGCCAAAAACGTATCACATCCATCTGTTCAGTTTAGAATATTAGTTGGGCTTTTACTTGGACAGTTCTCAACCTGATCCTGTTAATACTTACACGTATTAATAGCCTTGTTCCTAAATGTATTCCAAAATCATCGACTCAACAAGGCTGGAATGATGTGTAAGTAAGATGACATGTAACTAGGATGATGTGTAGGGCCAAACATGTGCGTAAGTACATGCAGGATTAAGCTGAAAAACTGTAATATATGGTCATCATTATGGTGCTAGCCCCAGTTTTTGGAGGCATGGCTTAAGTTCCTATTTTGATCTAGATTTCCATGACCTTAAAAGCATCATTAGGATGAAGACTTCCATGTTTTTATTTAGCAACACAGTTCTGAAAACTTCTACAAGACTGGTGCTTGTATTTCTCTTCCAATTCTAGGTGCAGAAATGCTTAAATTTTCAGATGAATGTGCACAGAATGGGCTTTTGCTCCCCACTCTAATGAAATAATCTTTTGATAAAATAAGTACTCTATGAATAAGGCTTGGAACTTTACCACGGCAAGCTGATTTCTCCAAACTCTTAGTTACTTATTACTCTCTAATCTTTACCGTCACTATCCTATTATATCTTAAGTTCTTCTCTGCACAGTCTGAAGCCTGGTAAGCAGGACCTTCACAAAGGGAGATGTACCAACTCAGATTCCAGCCTCTGGATATTTTGAATTAGAGGAGTACTTCAGTAACTTAAAAAAATACAAGTGATGTCCCCATAGGTGTAACTATAATTTTAAAATCCCTGATAGTTATGGGGTTTATAGCACAACTTTCTCCTCAGCATTTTCCTAGGGGCCAGCTTTAGTGTCTCTCTTTTTTTTTGAACCCTACTATATCCGTGTCTCATCTCCATGTATATATATATGAACAAATACTATTTTTCCATCTCGGAGAGAGTTGTAAAGATCAGTCAGCTGTTCAGATAGGAGTATGATGAAGGTATATAAATACTAAAGAAAAGATAAAACATGTTATTGGGTCATTTAGGGCCTTTCTCAGAGGTTATTCTGGGGAAAAAAACAGTATTTCCCTGCAGCGGCCAATTTGCCTGCTAAAAAAAAAAATATGCTTCTTCAGCCTCAGAAATCACAACCATGGTAATCTGATGTTAAATTATTAACACTCAAGCAAGGATCTTAGTTATTCTCCAGAATGTTTCTACCTATTAAGAACAACAGCTTTATAAGATTGCAGTAAAACATACACATTTGCTTTATTTAAGAGACTTTTTATTTTTATAGCAAGTATTGCGTGTATAGAAATTTGGATATTTGTCCACTGTTGCTGTGTGTTCAGCCTTTCTCACCAGTTTTCTAGCACACGATATAACTAGAAGCATGTTAAAGAGTTTTAATGAAAATCCTTATCAGACACCACTCATTTCTCCTCTGTGGCTACTTCGCAAGCTTGAGATACAGCTCTAGTTTATAAGCCTTCTCTGTCAATCTAACCTAAGATCTCAGGCACAATGCAGGGATTTCCTGTTTTGATTGGAAACCAGGCAAAACTTCACAGCTTTATTTTGATTTTTCAAATTTATTTGGATATGGAAGGTGACAAAGAACAGAACCTCTGTGAGTTGAAAAGCAAATCCACCCCACCTTGGTACAATTTTAGCTGTAATCTACTGGGTCCCAGAAGCTTAGTGTAGCTATTTGCAAAGTTCCTATCATATCCTATGCTGGGAAGTGTCTGACTATGTCTAACAAGTACATGTAGCACGGAAGTAATTTATTAGAGGTGAAAAAAGAAGTTGTATTTCTGCCTTCTTTTCTTTCCTAATAAGGATTTTCTGCCTCCCTTTGGCTTTAGAAAGCTATTGAGATACCGATGTGTTATCTTCTCTTCAGAAAGAACGAAAAAAAACCTAGAACGGCAATGTATAAATCATGTATTTCCTTCTGAATGCCTGTTTTACATTCCAATGAAATTGTTAGTAAATTGAATATACATACAAGGGATTTAAACAATCTGACTGAAAACAGGCCATGCCATCTCACTATGTCCATTTCCATTTTTCAGATTCTAGGCTTTGTGGGACTGCACTGGACATAGATGTTTATAATGGCAAACAAAGTATTTTGTGAAGGTGCTCGCCCAGGTAGTGTTGCATCTGTAGTGTCACACCACCTTTAAGTGCACTTCTGGATGAGGTTTAGTTGGATAGCCTGGCCCAGATTATCCCAGTTGCTTAGCTCTGTGGGAATTCATAACAAAGCACAGTAGATACCGTCTGCCATATCTGTCCCCACATTCCTGCTTTTGCAATTAGCACAAATGGAAGTTCAGATATGTCTATATAAGCTGTACAGATGAGCCCCCAGAGTCTTCAATCTACTAATGAAGTTTAACAGTAAAAGTCTCTTTTAACTAAAGAACCAGTATGTCTTCCTTCCTGCCAAACAACAGGCGCAGACGTTATCTCCTTCATGGCTTGATAACCAAAATAATACAAATTGTCTTTTTATCCTTTTTTTTCCATCTATGAGGCTCCACAAGTTATCATTCCTTGTCTAATTTACTATAAACACCTAGAGGAAACAGTCACCATCGTTGCCTGCATTTTCACAATAAACTATGACTTAGCATAGCTTAGTTGCTACTGAGTGAGACACTGCTACACAGAAATGGCTGGGCACTCATACTGTGAAAAACCAGGGCGCTTAGGAATTTGGGTAGTTTGGTTTCCAAGAACTTAATCATTATACTGAATATTTAACAGGTGTTCATGCCTTTCACTCATTCTTACTAAGATGCATCACTATGCAACAGTCTAATATCAGGCAGAAACTTTTAAGTATTTTTTTTTTCTTGTAGTTTTCCAACTGACTGTTACTTTACATGTCCTCGGTCTGTACATGAGGAGAAACCAGTGGTGCATGGAAGAAAACAGGCTCGAATATTGTCAGATAATAATTACATTAGGAAAACACTGGTTTTGTTGCTCTTGCTTCTTTTCCAGCAAAATTAAAAATGACACCTTAGAGAGGCTTGTCATTAAGGATCTAGTAATGCTGCCTTGCATGTACACCACCGCCAGGAGGCTTGAGAGGAACAGACATCTTGAGCTGTGATGAATCACCCTGGTTGTTTTTTTTATGCGATCCTAATATTCAGCTCAGTGAAGCAGGATTTTTCCTGCCCCGGGCAAGACGGCCTCTTCTTTGTGCTTCAGATCAAGGGGCTGTTGAAAATGATGGAGAGTAGAGTGAGTAAGGGAGAAAGTACCAAAAACTTAATTACTGAAAGGTCAGACAAGCTCCTCTTTATCTTCAAACTATTTTTTTAGCTCTATAAGAGATTGAATTTGGTCATGGAAAAAAAAAAGAAACAACAGAGTGGCAGGAGACCTACCTAACTCACAGAGTTATTCTGAGGAAAAATACCTTACAGCCTGTAAGGCACTCAGCAGCTGTGATAACGACAACCATGGAATACAGATAGATAGACTTCTTAATCCTAAATGAGTCATTTCATCCAAGTGTGACAGTCCAACACCTCAATCACAAGTAGGACACCTCAGGGAGGAACACGTATGCTCCTTAACCTTAATGGCACCTAAGAAGATCTAGTCAAAGATCTTTTTTCCTATCCTGAATATTTCCCCTGCAATACTTCCCTGGTCTACTACTCCTTTCTTTTTTCCCCCTCCTTTTTGAACACCTCCCTGCTGTAACATTTGGGTGATTGCAGGACATTTACAAGTTTCTCATAGGACGTGTGAGATACAAGGAGCTTTTTGCTCAAACACAAAAGCAAGATAAGCCCTTTCTTCAGAGACTTTAGCATCTAAAAGGATAAGGCATAAACAAGCTGAACTGAAATACATCTATTACATGGACAGACAGGGATCCCTCTACTCAAGTTGGGACATGGCTGGGGAGAGCCACGTTGGGTCTGGAAGACATCTAGGTGCATCACTATAGCTCAAGCAACAAGAGAAGGATGAACAAATATGCACGTATGCCCTCAGAGACCAGGAGAAAAGACAAGATGTGATGGGGTAGGAAGGAGAACAAAAAGGTTTATTGGCCACATCCTGATAACTGAAGGTTTTAATGGCACTTCCTCCCCGCCCTGCCCCCATGGAGTAGTTGGTACTACAAGAAAAAGGATGGTGTTAAAACCACACTGAAAGCTCTCTGCTGCCTTTTGCAGAAGATGAATGCAGTTTTAAACTGCAGCTTTATTGTCTGTTGGCAAAGTGACTACCATGAAGGGATTTAAAATTGCAAATTCTTTAGCGTAGTCAGACATACTTTTGAAAAATGAAGTCCTCTCCTGCTCAGGGGATTAGTTTAACTTTTTATAACATTCATTTTAGTAATTCTTTACTACTTCTTCATCTTTTGTTTGCTTTATGAGGTTATTATTTTTATACATAGTTTGGTAGGGTCTTAAGAAGGCTCAGCGAGAGAGGTGTTTGAAATTCTAGGTATAATAAAAAGACATAACATTTATTACAAAAGAAGAAATGTGGCAGAAATGGGAGTTGCCTTTTGTTGCTTCAATACCCGGCTTGGTTCTCACTGCAGTAGTTGGCAATGATATTTGAAATGGGGCTGCTTTAGGTCCTTAGGTAAGGAAACACTGACAGTAACAGTCTGGCTGAGATACAGTGGATGAAGGATAAGCCACTGCAGTTCCGGATACCGAGATTCCAGCTCTGCCTGTCCTGTCCTGTTGTGAGCCTGGGTGAGTCTCCTGGGGCCATCCACCTTCACCTGTATTCAGTCAGGTTGATATGACATTTGCTCAATAGAGGCCTAGACAGCTATTGTGGTTTTCAAATGTCATCACACAGGGTATTCCTCCATTTCTTAGGATTTCCATCAAACTAACTCCCATTTCTGATCTAACAGTCAAAGATGAACTAGAGAAGAGTTTTTTTAAAAACCCATGATATACTGAATGAAAAATTTCCATAGTTGGGAAATTTACCTGTAACCTTTGGTAATGTGTTCCAGGCATCATTTACTCTGCACCATTAACTATTTTTTTCTCTTGTCTAGTCTGAAATTATATAAGCTAAATGTCCCATTACTGGATTTTAGACAGTTATATTGACAGCCCTGGTTGATCAAAATTTCAATTGGTAACTATAGACTTGATGAAATCATGACAGCCTTCTTCAGTAAGTTAAATTGACTAAGGCCCTTGAGTCTTTCATTATACGGCATATCTTACAATCCTTAAATTATTCTCCTGGGTCTTTTTTGATTTCTCAACAGTCTGAGGAGTTTACAAATGAACAAACCTCAGTATTCCAACATCAGTGATAAAAGAATCAAACAGATAACTAACTAGAGTCTCTCAAACCCTTTCAACAGAATGACTGCCAAAGATTTTTTGGTAAAAAAATTCTTCAGGACTTCTGTGAGTTCTTATCCACAAAAACTAGAATTTAAACTAAGCTTTGAATGTGTGTTTGCTACTGGCTTTTTCCTTATTTCCTCATTTTGCTGATTTTCTCACTTCCATCTGTGTTTGGAAATGTGTGTGTATAAGTTTTTAAATATGCTTGTGAAATAATGGCAGATCATCTTCAGATTTTCTATACACCACCACTGAGCCTTGGACTGTGTTCTTACTTGAGTTCCTTTCCCCACATGTATTTCTTCAGGCCACTGGGCGGTCCATCCCCAAAAATTCAAGTTAATCTTCACCTCTACATGGCAGCTACACGCTGTCCTGTACAATCTGATAATTGTGGTCTACCTTCCGTCTTCCTGTATGTATCTTGTCAATGTATCTTTGTCACCTATTAAAATAGAATGTTTTTATTTGCACCTAATTAGCCAGTAAGTTAAGACAACCCAATCTCACCTATCCATGTTTTCCATTATTAGCTGCTCCACTAATCTTCAGATCAGCTACAGGTGTGATCAGTAAGGGGTAAAGTTCATTTCAGAACACTGATTAAATTGCTGTACTGACAAAAAGCACTGTAAAGCCTGAGAACAGATCCACTCAGGACCTTGTGTATGACACTTCCTTAGTGATGACTTCTCGCTCACATATTTTGAGTGATCATTTACCTAGCATTTTCTCCATTTAACATCCTTTGTGCTGATTTTCTGTTGTTTTCATTTTTAATTACAAGGTTGTACACCATTGAATCAATTGCCTCACAGAAGCCAATGTAAATATAATTACCTTTATCAGCCAAAGCTCTAACTTCATAAAAAAAGTATGCATCAGGTTAGTTTGACAATTCCTTACCATCAATCTATGTGGATCAACATTAATTGTATTACTGTCATTTGAAACTTGATTTACTGGGCTCAATATCATTCTGTTACTTTTGCCTGGGACTGAATCCCTAATGACAGGGCCAAGCTTCATCCATCTTTCCTCCTTTCCTTCCTTCCCTCCTTTCTTGTTTACTCTCCTCCCATCCCCTTCTCTCCCTCTCTTCCTTCCCTTCTCTCTCTCTTCCTTCCTTCCTTCCTTTTCCTTTCTTTCTTCCTTGCCTTCTTGCTTTTAAAATAGCTTAAATGAACAGAAGGGAGATGAGAAGCTATTCTCTAGGCTGTTTTGCAGCTATCTATCTGACCTGCACAATGAGGATACTGACATTACCAATTTTTCTGAAGGCATTTGAAATCCATAGATGGATAACACTCTAGAAATGCAAAGGATTATTGCTAAGTATTGTTGTTGCTGTTCTTAACATCAGCTGTTCCGGCTTAAGCGCTGCAGTTTAGGAGTGCAATGTCAAAGAATAACCACAAACTAGCGAACAAAGGGGGGAGAGATTAAGAGCTCAGACACGTAGAACCTGCTTCTCTCAGCAAATGTGCCTCGGCCCCTGGACCAGCAGTCAGGTTGGATGCGTATGGCAAGTTTCCAGGTCTTGAGGGCTTCGACTGATGGGCTGTTCTTTGGAGGGCTGCGTCCCTAGGGCATAAAAAATTGGAAGGTAAACAATTAGATGGCTGCAGTGCATGGGGCTGTGTGCACTGATTAGGAGATTCTTCCTGACACAGAGGGATGTCAGTGCCTGCAGTAGTATCTGCTCCTGTCACTATCAGCGTGCGGCAGGTGACACTGTGGAGGATGAAGCTGGGCTGAGCTGCCTACGGGTTAAAGGGAGGTGGCGGGGGAAAGGAGAAAAGGGGAAGATATAGCTGACAACTGCAACAAACCCTTCGGTGCCTAAATGAGGAGAGGAGGTGTGGGGCGGCTGGATGTGAGAGTCAGTGTGTCACGGCGCAGCTACTGCAGATGGATCAGTTGTAAGACAAAAATAGCCACTTACAACCTCTGCCACCACAGCTATCACATAAAGGTCTCCAACAGTGGCCTCCAAAGAGGCCTTTGCTTCCTCTATGTAGCTGGAAGAGCACCCCACAGTAATCAGAGCTAAAAGTCTGCTTACAAGAACAGCGATCCTCTTCCACAGTCACCCTACTGCCGTCATTAGTCTTCAAGGAGGGGTGAGGAAGCAGACACTGCATCAGTAGCTAGAGCTAGACAAAGGGAAGCGTGGCTGCTTTAGAAGATTTTTTAAGGATTCGCTTACATCGCACCTAGCACAAAGAAACATATATTGGTAGCCACCTGGCTGCTGGTAGGCACTGATGGTGCTTTGCATGAGAGAGAGGTGCAAATACATTTCAGACACTGTCAACATATCAGTGAGCTAGGAAAGAGTTTGGAAAAGCCATAGGACACATTGGAGAATGGCTACATCCCTTGGGAACTAACTGCATTGAACTTATCATCTCTGTGGCTTGTCTTGGAAGACTGCTCCTCCTTCCTTTTTATGTCATCTTTGGGATTGATCAGCAGGCAGCCCTTATGGAGCACTTCAACCAGCTGTATATTAGGCAGCTGAAACTAGCAGAGTTCTAGAAATGAGCAGTAGGAATGTGTAGGAATGACCATTCCCTTCCTATAGATGCAACGGAGAGTTGTGTTTTTTCACAGCTCTTCTCTTGAACTATTATCAAAATTTGATGATAAAAATATTTAATAAAATATCATCACCAGGAAGGTATAAACTATTAAACTCTGTGGGAATCTTTGGTCAAGGAAGGGAGTAGTAGATGAATACTTAATGCTTTAATTTCTGCAGAATTATTTTTCCCAGATTATGTCACACAATAAATAACCCTTCTAGGAATACAGATGTCCCCAGATTCCCACTGCATGAATCTAAAAAAAAATTTACAAATTTTTCCATCCACCAGTAAATTGGAAACATTTTGTTAAAATTATATTGGACTTGTAAAAAAAAAGAAAGAAAGAAAAAGGAATTATTATCACCTCTGTACAAAGATAATCAATTATTTCATGATGGCCAGGATGAATTCTGAAGATTCATAAACAGATGCTCCCAGGGCAGGGATGAGGCACAGAGAAAGTATAAAAAGACCATTCTTCAGGCTTGCATGTCCTGTAGAAATGTAATCCACTGGCACAGTTTTATTCCATGACTAAGCTATATTTCTGCTTTTCTGAGAGCCTGAAAGTGTGGTTACTTAATGATTGTGTCAAGCTGGCGCATTTGAAACTCTGCAAGCTGAGGTTCAGCAGTGCAGGTGTGAGGCACTGTTACCAAGATACAGAGCCATGTAAGTGCAAAAAAACATAAGAGGTAATCAACCAGCCCAATGGCAAACATTTCTCTAGGGAATGAGGGGAGAAAAAAAGAAATTATTTGTGTTTGGCCATCACAGACAAACAGGTATCATGCTAGAGGAAAAGCTTAACTGGTTATAACTGGAATCAACTACTTAGTTTAGTTTAACTCTTGTGAAAAAATAAAGAAGCATGAATGCTCAGCCTGCAACCCTGTGAACAGCAAAATACCTGCCCTACCTGAGGACTTTGGATGTTTTCATATTCAGGTCTTGATTTTCATCTATCAGGTCATGTCTTTTTCTGCATTGCATTTAACTCAGAGGATCACCATAATATTGTAAATATTCACATCTTTTGTTAATAATACCTATATCTTGAAAGGATGTTTTGACTCTTCAAAATGCCGCACAAACATTAATTAATACACTTTATTGATAATTCAGCTGTCTCCTAAAGGGTTAGACAATGACTACGTATATGGAAGAAGGCATTAAATGCATTTTACTCTTTATTCTTTCTTCACTATTGTACCGTAAGGCACTGAAATTTAGTTTGATAACATACTGTAAGGCACTGAAAAAAGAATAAGAGTGCAGGCAGAAATACTGCAACAAAATTCTTGCTAGTGCTCTGCTATCTTTCTTAATGATCCCAGCTGAATGGAGCCATGGGGTGAGAGGGAATAGCACAAAAAATCTGACATCCTTCAGCAAAAGTATAAATCCTCACTCTCTGAACATAAACTTTGGAAACTACATCTGTGTAAAAGAGAATTTCTCAAAACACCGTGTGTGAATCATTAGCTGGTTGTCTATGGGCAGCAGGCTGCTAACCGTTAGCTTTACTTTTCTCATCAGTCACTAACAGGGTATTAAAAATGGGGAGAACAAATGAGGTGCCTCAAGTTATTTTAATCGGAGAAATGGGGGACTTAAGAGATGCTCAGCTAATTTACTTTGTATATAACACCTTGTTTGGAAGCAATGTACCAAATGATCAAAATAAATAAAAGCAAATCCTGATAGTGTTCATAAAACTCTAGTTCTTGCTTTACAGAATGGAGATACAGAACATGGGTTAAATGCCGTAATAGCCCGTTGCTGTTGCTGGAACTTCTTCCATTGATTTCAGTAAGTTTTCACTCGGAATCCAAATATTGCTGAAACCTGAACCAATACACCACCTTACTTTTCAATATCTGATCCCTGGCAGCTATTTGATAAACCCAGGAACTGAGGAGACATTCTAAACTTTATAGGATAGAGTTGGACATTCAGAGCCTCAGGTTGTTGATTTTGCCAGGTTAGTACAGCCAAAAAATCAGTCTTAAAAAAAAAAGCTGGAAAGAACTGATCATCCTCCCTCTCTCTTCACCCACAAGAAGCTGTGAAGCTTGATGATGTGAGTAGTTTATTAGCATTTAGAGCAGGTAAGAGGATGGAACCATGGAGCAGAGAGCAAAGGATCTAAAACTACCTTTGATTAGTAAAACTTTTTCATGTATCAGTGACTGATCTATTCCCTCTAACATCAGCTCCCCAGAAATGTTTTGATTATTCATATCTGGAAGTTTCTGCCACCTCAGTTTTGCAGAATGTCAAATTGGTACTTTAATTCCTTAAGCAGAAATTTCTGGCTGGATCTATTTAGGTAAGCACCAGAAACTCTTAAAAAATTTTAAGAGGCTTAATTACCTTTTTAAAAAATGGAGCAGAGATTGGTAACTCTCATTAACAAGGCAAAGCCACTGAAAATCAGTCTTTTTAAAAAAGGGATTAAGTTTACCTTAAAGGGTTTTTAAACATAAATAGTTTCCATTAATTGGTAATAAAAAATAAAGAGTTTATCCATTTGTTTCTACTTCATTACTTCCATTCTCTCTAATCTTCTGTATTTGACTGATCATGGTGATATCCAGGACAGGGTTTAAATTCCTATTTTAAGCATTTAGACACCTGAGGTCTAGGTCTAAAGCTCATCATTGCAGGCTCCCTTTATAATAAAAAAGAGAAAAACAGGTACCTCTAGGTAGTGATTCATTTCATCCTAAAATAGGCCTGATGAATCATCCTCTGGAGGTACCTGTTTCTCTGCTAGGAAGCTTAGGGTGACTAGTTCAGGCTTTGACAGTGAACCGCTAGACTTCTAAAATTAATCCCAATGGGTCCCACCCCCAGGGGCTCATCTTCAAACTAGGTCAGCTTGAGAAGTGGTATTAAACTGAATGGTCCACCAAGAAAGATTGAGGTCAATGTGCCACTCATAAAGTGCTGCTAACAACAACTGAGGCTTTTGGTCCTCATTAAATGGATACAAAAATGCTCACAGGTACTGCCACTTCATTTTTGAAAGCTCAAAGTGCAGTGTTTATGGTTCAGGGTACAGCTCAATACTTCACAAACCTTACCACAGCAAAAAGTCTCAACATATGGCATGAAAAAAGTCAGATTTAGATTAATATATCTGGGGCACTAAGCAAACCATGGCACTCTCTATCCTTGAGGTGACAGGGAAGTGAGCACGCATTACATGTAACAGCTTTCTGCTACGCTCACTGTAGAATCTTTTTTTTTTTTTTTGCTTTTGGAAGAAGAAATGTTTCTCCCTCTCAATATGCTTTCCTTGACTCTGTGTGGGAGTTTCTGAGGAAAGGAAACTCTCTTCAGAAACCTGGCCAGAAATTAAGAGAGCAGCATCTGCTAAACACTACAACTTTAGTGAAGCTTTAATGATGTGGGAGTAACAGACCAGACTGCAGCTTGAGGTGGCAACCCTGAGTTTCCTTAGATGAACATTAAGCATAGTTGAAATGAACAGAGACAATTTTAGCTATCAGAACTGTGATTTTTGTGGACTATGGTTAAGACTGATCAAACTTAAGTCCCGTTTTCAAAGCATTCCCCAGTTGCCACAAGGAACAAAATGGGGTTTTTTTGAAGAACCAGAGTGTGATCCAGATGTACTTTCATGTCTCCTGGAGCTGGAAGTTTAGCCCATGTCCCAGTCAAAGTGAGGAAGGCAGAATCCATGCCCCACATCCTCCCCTTGTATTCGTTTGTACTCATTCTGTTGTCCACAACACCTCCATTGCTCTGCAGTACTGAACTTTGCAGCCGTCTTACTGACTCTTTCGCATCCTAGTTCTCTCTGAAGTTGCTGGCCTGTTGAGAAACGCAGAGTTTGAAGCCCACGAATATCCTGTGTCTACTGTCAGAAGGTTATGGTAGTGATTGGCAGCCACTGAGAATACCCATGCCAACATGTGCTTCTGCTGCACAGGCTAGTAAAGAGAAGCAGAATCTGAATGCTGGAAATGTTAAGCAAGAGACAGGAGTTTTTATTTCGCTTTTCAAAATTACACTGGAGTCACACAAGAGAAGGACTTGACCTCCCCAAGTAGCTTGATTTTACTCACTGCCTAGCTGAGATTGCAGGATAATGACACCGTTTCAGCTCTGTATCCTGTTCTTCTGGACTTGGTTACCACTTTGCTGGTTTTCAGACAAACAAAGAAAAAAAAAATCTTGAAGTGTGATCAGTTGTAAGATGTCAATTAGAAAAAATATACCTTTTCAAGGAAATCCAAACCCTCCACTGGCAGAATATAGTGAAATACTCAAAAATCAAGGAAATAAGCTTCCCACTGTGGCAGAGCACTAGGTGTTGAGCAGAACTAATAACTGCCAGATGGTTCTGGTGAAACAATGCCTAAGTATGCCAGCTGAGGACCAGCTTCAGTCTGTAATGCTGCCCATCTTGCATTTCCGCTGCCTCATTTTGCAAGTTTTTTATGACATGGGCAGATCAATGGCATATATGCTAGAAAGAGTGGAGGAAGGTCTGCTATATGAAAAAGGCATGAGGTACGGATGCAACACAAACCAGGTGAAACAATCATGGAACAGCAACAGCTAGTGTTACATGAAGGCCACCCGAGTTTATGTAATTGGCATATTGACTGAATCATACTAGCAAAAGGCGGTGCGTGAACATAAAGTAAAGCAATACTCCTTTAGGCTTTGAAGTTTCTACACGGTTCTTGGGGTTTGTACTAAAGATTTATTGATCCTGGTCTTCAGCAAGACCTCAGTGAGCCCTTCCTCTGATCCTTTCTGTTTTCCTCTACTTTTCTTTCATGGAGTGAAGTACTCCTACGGGATAATGTACTCTGGGTTCTAAAGGCCCAAAGGACAGTCACTGTGTACTCCCTCCTTTCAGTTACTCTGCAGATGTGCAAATAGCTTAGGATGAATAATGTAAAAGGCATTGCATCCTTTACACACTTCTACTACTTCTACTTTTCATTGCTGTCCTGGTTTCAGCTGGGATAGAGTTATTTTTTTTTCCTAGTAGCTGGTGTAGCGCTGTGTTTTGGATTTAGTACGAGAATAATGTTGATAGCACCCTGATGTTTTACTTGTGGCTAAGTAGTGCTTACAGCAGTCAAAGACTTTTCAGCTTCCCATGCTCTGCCGGGTGCACAAGAAGCTGGGAGGGGGCATAGCTAGGACAGCTGACCCAAACTGGCCAAAGGGCTATTCCAGACCATATGGTATTGGGCTGATGGTTGGACTTGATGATCTCAGAGGTCTTTTCCAACCTTAATGATTCTATGATTCTATGACATCATTCTCAGAATATAAACGAGAGCTGGACAGGGGCAGCAATCGCTGCTCAGGGACTGTCTGGGCATCAGTCGGCGGGTGGTGAGAGGTTGCATGACTTGTTTTTCCTGGGTTTTGTTCCTCTCTTTTTTTTTTTTGTTTTCCTTTTCATTACAATTTTTTGTTGTTGTTGTTATATTTCAATTATTAAACTGTTCTTATCTCAACCCATCCCATGAGTTTTCTGACTTTCATCCTTCCAATTCCCTCCCCCATTCCACCGGAAGGGAGTGAGCTGTGTGGTGCTTGGTTGCTGGCTGGGGTTAAACCATGACAATTGCTTACCTCTGAAAAGGTTGCACCATTGACCAGTACAAGGAGATGTTTAAAATAGAAATGCTTATAACATATATTAATAAATACATTCCCAGTCTGAGTGAGACAAAAATGACTATCTTTGCCCTGCATTCCTTTGGGTTTCACTCTGATTTTTCTTGCATTGATACTCCAATATAAAAATAGATGCTTATTAATTTAAAGTTGGCCTATGTCACACTCATAAAAATTTTGGCATTTATGCTCCCTAGTCCCTACTGTATACGTTACTCTGAAGACCAACACTAACACAGATTAAAACATTAGACTGTACCAGAAATGGAATTACTTCACAGCAGTAGCCATAAGATGCTGGTTTTAAGCCTTAATTATTTCAGTTTGCCTCCTCTTGAGGCACACATCTGCACTTACTCAGAACAAGATTCTGCCCACAGCTTCCTCTGGGTAAGCATGTTCCTTGTACCACAAAAGGACATGTACAAGAGAGCACTCACAATAGCTAAGTTTAGTTTAGGACCACAGGCTATCTCTGTAGTCAGTGAAAGCCTTTTTTCCTCCAGAGTTAAGTCAAAGCAGGAACCAACTATCTGAAGAAACAGAGTGTGAGTTTTTTCAAAATACTCACATGGGGTCTCTGAGACCCCCACGCGTAAGAATTGTGTCCTCCAAACCTTCCAAGAACAGCAGGTTAGAGGGACAAGGTGGGCTCAGAGCCCTGCTCAGCCAGGAGGCCCAGTTAGTAGGCTGGCCACTTACCTTCTTTAACTAGTATTAGGCTTTATTAGACATAAAAGGCTGAAAATGCAGTAAAGAACCACAATGTGGCGTAACTAATATCATCCTTGACTGTAATAAAAGCGTGAAAGAATATAGGTACTCAAAATCTCCCACAACATGCATGTGTCACTGCCTTGCTGTGCCTTGCAGTTGGATGTATTGAGAAATACACACCAATAATGCAATAGAAGGTATGTCTTCCTCCACCTGTTAACTTTCTACTCTTTTGACATTTTGGGTTATACTCTTCTCCACTGCAGCTGAAAATGTAAATACTTCACTTTTAAGAGCTTAAATCTTAAGAGAATAAGAAGTATACTGGTTTTATAAATTACATTAAAGGCATCTGCATTGTACTAATAGTGGTATTATTTAATTTGTATCAGATGGTTTTGCTTAAACTTAAATACAAACTCATCTTTCAGACCATATATTGAAAATGTTGTAATAAAAATGGCTTCCATAAACACTTTTGTGTGGTAGCATTCATTTGTGTGATCTGGTAGTAGAATGACTAAGAGTATGGTTTTGCATCATTTATCTTTAACCATTTTAAATCTAGCTTGAATACAGAGCCATAGAAATTCTCTCTGTACAGGCACTGAAGAGAGATTGGTGCCTTCAAAGGATGTTTCATCTCACCCTAGAATAGCAGTATCGGAAAGCTGGGTTGCTCTCAATGTGACTGTCTTTCACCGTTGATCATAAAGGGAGTCTAGATGGCTGGCTTAGATGTGAACAATTATTTTTTTGGCAGTGAAAGCCAGGTGATGTGAACCCCGTTCTGTGATGCAGGAGGTAACAGCACTGGATTATGTCTCATGTTGGAAACCATATGGACAATTAGTTGCATTACTTATTGGCTATAATCTCAGCCTTGCTTAAGGAGAATGTTACCTCTGTTGGTATACACATAATTATTTTAAAAGGAGAGAAAGATGGAGAGACAGAGAAGGAAAGGCAGACCAACAGCAAGGAAGGTTTACTTTTCCTTGGATGAATGAACTCAGGCAGCAATGGAGTATCACGGATACCCATTCAGAACTGTTATGCTGTCTGTAACAAATTCTTGAAGGCCCCTCTAATAGCAAAGTAATGCTTTGAATTATGAATTAAAAAATCTCTACCACTTTCTTTTCTATCAGAAGGCCTGCCTATAACTTCCGTAGCTTTTCCCATGGAAGCCAGAATGGCTGTGCTTCAAGATACTAGAAGGTGAAACACAAATTTCCTCCAGTTATTCTGACACCTTGAACACAGAAACCAACACAGTTTAATATGAAGAATCTCAGTTTCACATAAACAACCTTTTATAGTACATATTTTCATTCCATAATAAAGCATGTATCTCTATATTACACACATATTTATACACCAAAACTGCCAATGTAATACGAGGTTTTCTATGTAACTGTCATATTTATGTAAACTGCATTACAGACCGTTCACAGCCTCCATTTTGCCTGTTCTTATCTTCCATTAAAACCTGTATAAGTTTACCTTGGAGGCTCTTCAGGACTTCAGCTTTTACGATTTTTATTGTTGTTGGTTTGGGTTTTTATGGGGCTCCAAGCAAATTGCTCTTGAGTACTGTCAGGCTAAGGAGCAATATCGCAATATAGTCAACATGTAATGGGTGTACCATCGTTCCGCAAGACCTGTCTGGTCAATCAGAGAAAAACTCACAGCTTGTCTGTGTGATGCAGCTACATATACACATTCTTTCTAATGTCGTGAGATAGGCACAAAGGACCAGCATTTCAATAGTGCTGTATGTCCCCACCCATATGCTTGTATGTTAATGCTGTATGGAAATAATTTTAGTGTTTGCTATCCGTTTTCTCCAACCTGGAGAAAATTACTTCAAATGAGTGCAGTCCATTTTACTACCTATGTACTTACAGGAAATTCTTGCAAATAAATACGTGCCTTTTGCAGCATGTGTTACTGGGTAATCGTAAAAGTGCAGTGACAGGAGCCTTTTTAATGAATATTATGCCTTTGGTAGTGACAGCACATCAGGGTTTGGAATAAACCGGTTGCAGTTGGCTGACAGCTTGAGAAAAGGTGCGTCTACAGAGCATCACAGAACGCGGTTGGCATATTTTTTGTGAATGATAGTGAGCATAAATACAGCAGCACCACTTCTTCCAGCTTGCTGGATCACGAGCCACTTGATCTGCAGCTCAAAAGTGGTTCTAAAGTATTTTTCATGTCAAATGAGAAAGGAGTATTCAAAGACAGTCAGAATATATAACGACTGCTTTTGAAAGGATGAACACCGGATCTCTTAGGTCATCTCTACCAATACTTGTCAGTACAGTAACTTGTTAACATTAAATTGATTTTAAGCTTCTGGGGGAAAGTATCTCAGCTTCCTACAGACTGTGTGTTTACGTACTGTTTAAAAGGAAAAGTGAAACATCTTGGAGAAATGCAGCATCTGTTCAGCCTCTAACTGACAGCACAATGGCTGTCTACTACAGTCAAAATGCCTCTGATGGTACAAATTCTGAAAACCTTTTGAAGAAAACACCACAGCAGTCCTACCACACCATAGAAGAAAATAGGTAAACGTGAGTTAATTCAAGGATATCACTCCTCCAAAGTCCCACTGGTGTCATGAATGGTTAGATTATCCTTCAACTAGTTTATGAGTGACAGCACAACATTACATCATATTGACCTCCTCTATTCAGTACATAGATACCTACAGTAGAAACTCACTAATTGGCCCTATTGTAAATTTTTTGAAAGTTGCAAATTGGTATGTGAACATAATGCATTAAACCCCCTCAAGTGTCCTTTGTTCAGTTATTTTGACAGGCTTCATTAGACTTCATATTGTGCTGGTGACTTTTCTGGACAAATAACGAGTTGTGATTTTATTTCTCTGAAGCTCCTCTAGACCATCCAGCTGAGTAAAAAGGGTGACAACATGAGAGTGCGGTAGGTTTTCACTTGACAGAACGTTTTTTTCCTCAGGAGAAGAGTCTGATGAGCCATTAAGGGTATACAAGAATCAGGTCCAACATGAGGCATTGCTTCAGTAATCTCTTCGACCTGCCTTGAGAAAGATGGGGGGAAAAAAAGACAAGAATTAGAGAGAAGGGTGAGACGAGAACAAGTAACTTGTGCCTTGGCGTGAAATCCAATACCTATTCATAGTACTCCTCTGCAGGTTTCCTTATAGCTGGGTATTAGGGATTGGTATTATCATACTAATCATTGAGATTGTTGAAGTTGGGGGAGGCTTCAGTGGACACAAGGGCGTTTGACTCAACTGCTGTATAAAACCAGGCTTAAATAGCCAGGCCTGGATACAGCTGCAGTAAGAATGGAGGGTAAAACTGAACATGAGTAAAGCAAAGGAAAGAATAGCAGTAGAAATCAACAAGTGTGTACACATCACAGAAACAATTTCTTACTGAAAATGGTGACATTTTAATAATATGCCAAAGTTTTCCTTAATGTCAAGAGACATTCCACCACCAAAAAATGACCACAAAACTATTTCTGCATTCAAAATTCTTCTTTATACTTTGGTGGCAGCTGCAGAGGCAGAGAGAGCGTGAGAGCTCTCGTACATGGCTGAATGGTTAGGTTTGGACACCTAGGGAGTTCTGCCAAGCCAAAATTCACGGTCAGATCTTGCTCCCATTAAAATCAATGGTGGTTATGACAGAATGAGAACGGGGGCCCAAATAATCATTCATCACTGTTTCCCCGTGTATGTACAGCTCCTTCCAGGTGTTTCTAAGTGTGTCCAGGAAGTCTTCACTGTCATTTTTCATGTTATGCCTTCTGAAATAGGCATATTAAACAAAAATAATGCACTTGGCTAGACATATAGTGTGGGGACCAAAATCCACTGTAGTTGCTTTAGTTCCCCTGTCATCACCATTTCTTTGAATATTCTAGCAAATTTATTTCATGGCAGGGGCATCTATTTGAACCGTACATTTGGGTAATACATCAGAGAAGGAAATTTCGGAATGTAGAAAATGAACAAAGAACTGAAACATATAACACTTACCATCAAAACTAAACAGCTTGGATCAAATACCTCAACTCAGATTCAAAATATTGGCAGTGAACATCTCCCTCCCACCCCCAAGATTACTAGCCCAAACATAAGTCACTAAACCATGCTGTTAAGGAAAAGAATAGAGTGGATGAATGAGTACGAAGGCACTATCTGCTGCTTGCAGAGTTCACAAACAGAAAAAGAGAATAAGTAATTTATCGTGGATGACAGCAATCTCTGTGGGTTTTGGCACATCTAGGACAGAGGTTCAAGGCTGAACACCGGTTCCAGTGTCCCTATTGTTTGATTTTGTTTTCGATGTACAAACACTTAGGCATTTTTCCTAAAATAAAGCTGTAAGGAAATGACAAACTGATTAACACCAGTAGGATTATCCTGCAGGTCATTATACAGAGGACCAACTGGTCACTTGTTTAATTTAACCTATAGAATCTACCAGTTCTCTTTTTGGAAGCACAGTGTGAAAGAATTCAGTGCGGATGTATAGTCAGCCACGCTGTATACAGTGTGCATGTGGGCAGACTCCACATACAGAACAACATTTTTTCTATTGCTTTTTTCCATCCCTAACATCTTTAGCAGGGTATGATGAAGGGTATGGCTTGCACAGGGTTTTATCACAAAATTAAACCCATCAAAAATTCTCCTGTAGCAGAAATTACATGCAAGAAAAGCAATAGTATCCTGCTTCTAGAGAAAAAAATAATGGACTGCTAATGCATTGGATACAGGAGGTAAACAACAGCAATCCTCCCTATTAGCACGCATATTACCATCACAGATTCTGCAACACTATGCCAAATCTTATGCTAAAATGGTTTCAAAATACTGGGCAGCATGGGAATACTGGTAAAAAGAAAGGTAGGCTTAAGATAAACCAAGGCAGGGCAAGCTGGTTGGGAAGAGATCTGTTTTCTCTTCCTGTGACATTTCCTGTCTTCAAATATTCACAAACCTTGGCAGTCAGCAGTCTGCCGATATCAGAGACAAAACTCCAACAGGCAACTATGAGGAAAACAGGAAACCACACATACGTCTACAGGGTTTCTAACAGGGAGGGAGAAAGAATCAGGAAGTCTGGGTCTAATCCCATAGTTTCCCTTTACATTCTCTATAAGCTTGAACAAGTGGCTTATCTTCTCCCTAGTCCATTTTCTTCTTTGCAAAATTACATAAATGCTAATGACATACTTGGAAAATATTTTTTACTTACTCCTGAAGAAAAGAACCAAAACAAAACATGTGGACTAGATGTCCTTCTCACACTGATGTCAATCCAGAATGAAAATACAGAATCATTCACATAAATAAAGGTGACAAAGAAATGTTCTTTATGCTCAAATCTCTAGACTGTAGACTCTCTAAAAAGAAAATATTTTGGCATCCAGTGTGGACTTTTCCCAAAAGGATGACAACAGCATCATTCACTGAGGAACATTTATTCTGAAGTGCTGCCTTTGGAATGAAATTAAATGAAATATAATCAAAGGAAATCTAATACATTTGTAGTGGCATGAAAAGTGAGAAAAACGAGTCAGAAATTTTGCTTTGCTTTCTTCCCACACCAAACTGACACATTGCCCAACTCATACTGGTAACCAGTGGTACCGAGGATGTCTGCAGGATAGAAAAAATTGGTATTTTTGTGACATCTTGTGGCAACTGGTATCATACTTCCTTTTTTTCTTTCAATTATAAAAATTATGTTAACTAATCTGGACAGTTTGTTGTTTCTGTTTGAGACAATTACAGAACTTTCTAACCCTTCTCCAATTAATCAGCACATGGCACACTGATGACTCATATTGAGCCTGCTGTCAACCAGCACCCCCAGATCACTTTCTGCAGGGCTGTTCTCCAGCCATTCCTCTCCCAATGTATACTTGTCTTTGGTATTACTTTGTGCCAGGTGCAGAATCTGGCATTTGTCTTAGTTAAATTTCATGTTAAATGCTTTTCAGTAGTACCCAGTATGATCCTATCCATAATTTTTCTAGGTACCAAGATCAGACTAACATGTCTGCAGTTTCCCAGGCCTTCTCTCACACACTTCTTGCAAATAGGAACAATGCTGCTGAGCTTCCAGTCAGTGGGGAACTCTCCAAATTCCCAATACCTTTGGTAGATGATTGAGAGGGGTACTGCTGTAACATCCACTAACAAGTGCAAACCGAAACCTGCCAGTGCTGGAGTGGCATGTTTCTCCTGACATCCACCTTCTCCCAAAGGCAAGTGCATGCTTCCTCTCTGGTACCATCTCTCTGCACCTCGTCAATATTTCCTATACTCAGAGCAGCATTCAGAGCTTTGAAAGATGGACGGCAAAACCTGCTACACACCTGGCCTCCCCCTTCTTCTTGCTCTGCTTGGATTTCCTCTGTTGCCCATCCCTGTGAGCTCTCTTTCCAACTTTTGCCTCTTCCTGCTTGGTTGTCTGTCGCTCTCCTCATCATAGGTTGGTTTTCTCTTTCTGTTTTCTTGTGAAGAGCCTGGCAACCTTTCCATTCAACAGTATTGTTAGACAGGTAAAACCATGATTAACTTGAACCAATTCTATTCTTAAACAAAGCTAGCTCATTTTACCTTCTCTCCTTGGGGGAGCTCTTCAGGTGTTCACTTTCTGGAGCACCTGGAGGCACCTGCAATGGAAAGTGAAGGGGTGGCAGGGAGCTACCTGCCCAATTGCTGCCTGAGCTCTGAAAGGCAGATGCCTTGTGTGGCTTTGCTCAGCTCAGCTGAGCCAGCCCTAGGGGGTTCAGTGCACAAGGTGCCCTGGCCAACCTGCATCAGCCTCACTCTGCCCTTTTGCAGAGCTGCAGGCTGTGGTGCGTGACCTTGCTTGTCCCCACGACAGCAGTCCCACCTCCTGACTGGGGGCGGCTTTTGTTGTCACACTGTTTTTGGACCTGACATACCTCTGATGGTTCTGCTTCCAGCCCCGGTGCTGGCAACTCCTCAGCTGATGTGCTGGCAGGCCCAGCCGCCTCCTCCCCAAAGAGCTCCCCCTGGTTCTCAATGAGGAACTCCACCAGCCCCGTCACCTGCACACAGCAAACCATTGGTTTCTACCGGGATGGTTTGGAATGGCTCCAACAGCCTTTCCCACTCCTGACCCTGGCTGCTGTTCAGCTGTGGGGCTGCTCTTCCTGCAGCTCCGCCCGGAGCGTTTGCTGAAGAGAGCAGGCAGCCAGCTAGCTCCGAAGAGCAAAGCTGGGCTGGGCCCGGAAGGCTGTAGCCGGCTGGCGAAGGCAGCGTACCTTCTCCATCACCTCCAGCAGGGCGTTCAGGGGGAGCGCGTGCTCCTCGGCTGGGCTCAGGAGGTTCAGCCCCACGCAGATGGCCAGGTTGCCAGCAGTCATCCTGGTGGTGGCCGCGTTGCTGCTGATCTTTTGCAGCAGGCTGAGCAAGCTCTTGAGGAGCAGGAGGTTGGCCTTGGGCAACTTGCTGGCCACCCTGTGGGAGCAGGAACACAACGGCCATAGAGCAGACATTGTCAAGCCAGGTCCCGGCTGATCTCACCCAAGCCCACCCCAGGAGGGAAGGCTGCCGGGCCACGCCTGCTCTACAGCAGAGGGGCAGCCTTCTTCGCTGAGGGACGGCCACCTCCCTCCCTCCCTCCCTCCCTCCCTCCCTCCCTCCCTCCTTGCCTGCCCTTCTGGCAAGAGTCCCTTCGTGGAGCAAGCCCCAATGCCTTTGGGAAGGGCTCCAAGGAGAGAAATGCCTTTCTGTGCCCCTTTCCCGCCAAAGCCCAGCCCATGGCAGCCAGAGGGGGCTGGCAGAAAAGAGGGCTTTTGCAAGGAGGCCGTGGCTTTGCAGGCAAGTCCCGGCCCCTGCCCGTCCCCGCGGAGGAGCAGGCAGGCTGCTCGCCACACTTACTCCTTCAGCCCCGCCAGCCTCTCCTGCCTGCTGGTCTTCTGCAGGGCGCTCATCCACTCCTCGTAGAGCTCTGCCTCGAGGAGCTTGGAGGGGATCTTCCGGAGGAAGTCCTGCAACGCCAAGGGCTCCGTGTGAGGCTGTGAGCGCTCCGGCCGGGAGCGCAGGCAGCACCCCCGGCCCTGGGGCTGCCGAGCAGGTGCCTGGGTTTTGGCTCCTGCTCTCGCAGGCGCCCCTCAGCACGGACAGAGCCGGGGGCTGCTGGGCTCCAGGGCAGCAGGCTTCACCTTCAGGATGACGGCCAGCAGGTGCGCAGGCTGGCTTTCGAGGTGGACCTCCGCGCCGCTGTCGAGGGCCTCCCGCAGCTCCCGGGAGGCGCGCTCGCCGGCCGCCAGGCGGAAGATCCCCTCCGTGGACGGCCCGTGCTGGTGCAGGAGAGCCAGCAGGTCCTGCCGGGGACAGAGGAGGGGAGTTGCCCGGCTGGAGACAGGCCCTGGGGCAGGGGAACCTTCCCCAGGGGCAGGAGCCTGTGAGGGCGGTGGGATGGAGGGGTGGGGGACATGGAGAGGAGCCCCAGCCGGGGTCCCTCTCCTGGGGACACCGCCTCTGCAGAGGAGCCAGCGCCATGGGCACCCCCTGGCCAGGCTGGCTCACCTGGATGGGCTGGGGCAGCGTGCCGTCCTGGCTGCAGAGGGCTGCCAGGGGCCGGCCAAAGAGAGCCCTGCTGCCGCCCGAGCCCGACGGCCCGGCTGCCTCTGCAGCCACCGAGGTCCCTCGCCGGGCAAAGGGCCAGGGCAGCCCCCTCCTCCTCCTGCGGGTCCCGCCTGCTGCCAAGGAAAAGAGAGCACGGAGCTGTGGAGGTGAAGCGCCAGGCCGGCGCTCCCAGAGCCTCTCAGTGCCCTCCCCCTGCTGCCAAAAGCAAGGGAGAGGCATCGCTGTGGAACAAGGCGCCCCGGGGCTCCGCTCTCTCCTGCCGCAGAGCCACGGGGACCGCCATGGCCTGTGGGAAGGGCAGCAGCAGCCCCAGTGCAGCACGAGGACCCGCCTGCCAGAGGAGAAGGGCTCTCCTGCCCCCGTCTTCTCCAAACTCACCCGCTGAGTGGCCACATCCACCTTGGCTGCCGGAGGGGACGGGTGGTGGCCGCTGCTCGGGACCGGCCTGCAAGAAAGACGCTGTGCTCACGGAGCAGCCCTGCGGCAGAAAGGGCCCCTTGCCAGCTGCGTCGGCCCCTGGCCACGTGGGAGAGGTGGGAACGGCCGAGGTTGCGCTCCCAGCCACCCTCACCTCTGCGTGTCCCTTGACCAGCCTCTCCAGGCTGCTGGCGCTTAGCGTCGTCACCTGGGCGAGGGGAAGAGAGCAGAAGGTGAGGAGCAATGCACCTGATGCTGGGCTGGAGCAGCGCCTGGGGGCAGAGCAGCGAGAGGAGGGACACTCACGGCATGGCGGCCCCTCAGCTCCTTCAGCAGGAGCTTGATGGAGGGCAGCTGGGTGACCCGGGCTCCCTGCGCTCTTTCTGGTGGCCTGTGCATGGGGAAGGAGCAGAGAAAGAGCATGGGTGAGACCCAGGCCGCCTTGTCCCTCTCCTGCCAGCCCGGGGAACGCTTCCGAGCTGTTTCTCCCTGGCAGGGCTATGCCTGCAGCCTCCCGCCGTGATGGGAGCACGGGCCCCTCCGGCTGCGCTGCCAGGCGGGGCTTACCCACGGAGCGCGCTGAGCCAGAGCTCCTTCAGCGCCCGGGAGCTGCAGAGAGAGAGGAGAAAGAGCCTGAGTGCCCGCTGCTCCCCGGCCTGCGGGCAGAGGTGGGGCCGGCGCAGCCCTGCCCCGCCCCGTGGGGACGGCCACTGAGGCACCAGCCCTGGGTGGTGGCACCGTGGGACGTGGCCCCAAGACTGACCGGAAAGTGACGACGCAGGCGCCGCAGGGCCAGAGGAGGACGAGGCCGTTGCCGTGCTTGCCTTCCTCCTCCCAGGCATCGCTGGCCGCCCCCTTCCCGCCGCTCAGCACCTGCAGCTGGCCCAGGGCCAGGCAGAGCCGCGGGCGCGGGGCGCTGCCACGTCTGCAGAGAGGAGCGGCAGGGAGTGAGCGGGAGGTGGCCGAGCCCGGTGGCTCCCCTCTAGCGTCCGCCGGCCGTGGGGGCGGCCACGGCTGCACCCAGCAGCAGGGTGCCGGGGGCCTGGGGCTGCTCCCTGGCTGTCCCTGCCCTGGTGCCAGGGCCAGGCCTGGGGAGGAAAGGCAGCTGGGGTCTTACTGGGGCTTGGCGATGACCAGGGCGTCCCTGAAGAGCAGGAGCTCCCTCTTCCTCGTCGTGCGGCCCTGGGTCACCCGCACGCGCTGCCGGAGCAGCGGCTCGGCTGATGCCGGGACGGGCGTGCACGGCTGCAGGGGCTCGGGGTCGTCCCTGCAGAGCAGACGGCGTCGGACGTGAGAAAGGCGGCTGCTGCGGGGGGCCCGGCTGTGCCGGCGTGTCCCCGAGCCGCAAGGGGAGCCCACCTGTAGCCGTGGCAGCAGTTCAGCTGGCCCATCCCGAGCAAGGCAGGAGAAGCCTCCCGTGGGACACGCCGGCGGGGCTGAGCACAGTGGCCAGGCGTCCCGAGCGAGGCTGCCAAGGGGGTCCCGGTGCCGGGCAGTGCTGCTGGGCAAGAGCTTGGCTCTGCCCAGTGCTGCCCAGTGCCGTCCCTGCAGGCACTGTGGCCGTTGCCGGGCCGGCGCAGGGTCAACACAGGGTGACATTGTGAGCTCAAGGGTGGCCCTGGGCGCGGGGGAGGGGCACGGGGGGCTCTCCCCAGGGTGCCCGTGTCTGGCTGGGACTGGGCAGCCCAGCCCTGGGCACAGCGCTGCAGGCATGGCCTCCCCAGCGCTGAGCAGAGGGGAGGGGTCGCCTCCCTCCCGCTGCTGGCAGTGCTTTGCCCAGTGCAGCCCAGGCTGCCGCTCGCCTTGGGGGCCTTGGGGGCCTTTGGGCAAGGGCGCCTGGCTGGCTCCTGCTCCACGCGCTGGCCACCAGCACCCTAGGACCTTTTCTGCCACCCTGATCGCCAGCAGCTCGGCCAAGCTCCGTTTGGTCACGCGTGGGTGGGGATGTGTCCCGGCGTGCTGTGTGCCTGTACCGGTGCCATCGGTCCCAGCCTCCTCCTGCAGGGTCTCCTGGTGCCACTGCCGTGAGGGTGGGAAGGGCATCTTTCCTCCAGGCAAAGCGGTGCTCCAAGTGGAGAGGCGCTCTCTTGTCAGGGGACAGGGAGAAAGAGGATGCACCTTGGCGACAGAGTCCAGTGATGGAGTTTCCTTAACTCCAAGTTTTTAATGTCAGGTTTGCTCTTCTTCACAATAATGTCCAGGTATGGGGTGGTGTTGGTACTCTCATGGAAAACTGGAGAGGACTTTGGCTTTGCCAGCTGCAATAGAAGCATCAGCTGCATAGCTGCTGCCTTGAGAGAGAAGCTGTCTGCAGAACCCAAACATCTCAAGGATGGGGAGCAGGAAAACTCCAAGAAGCAGAGCAGAGCCAAATAGTGCAGCCCCAGGTGTTGCAGATGGGTCCTGCCCACTTCCCACTCTTCCTGTGATGCTTTAGACAGTTGGCAGAGAGAAGAAAGCCATCCTGACTGCTCGAGCCAGACCTGTTGCCTCTTTGGCTCCAATTCTATGAAGCAGAGTAAGGAGAAGCTAAAAACTGAACCCCAGGCAGTTGCGTGAGCCTGCCTTGATTCTCTGTGGAAAGAAAAGAAGGAAAGGAAGGAAAGGAAGGAAGAGAGACAGAGAGGAAGCAGAGAAAGAGAGAAAGAGGGAAAGAGAGAAAAAGAGAGAGAAAGGGAGAAAGAGAGAAAGGGAGAATGATAGAGAGGAAGGAAGGAAGAAAAGAAAGAAAGGAAGAAAAGAAAGGAAGAAAAGAAAAAGAAAAGAAAGGAAAGGAAGAAAAGAAAGGAAGAAAGAAGAAAGAAAAGAAAGAAGAAAAAAGAAAGAAAGAAAGAAGAAAAAGGAAGGAAGAAAGAAAGAAAGGAAGAAAAGAAAGAAAAAGAAAAAGAAAAAGAAAAAGAAAAAGAAAAAGAAAAAGAAAAAAAAAAGAAAAAGAAAAAGAAAAAGAAAAAGAAAAAGAAAAAGAAAAGAAAAGAAAAAGAAAAAGAAAAAGAAAAAGAAAAAGAAAAAGAAAAAGAAAAAGAAAAAGAAAAAGAAAAAGAAGAAAAAGAAAGGAAGGAAGAAAGAAATCCGAAGATTTCTCTTAATTGGCTATAGAATAACTCATCAGTGCTACCATCCTGGCTGGGTGATTCATAGTACACCCACAGCAACATCTTCCTTATTTTCCATCCCCCTAGTTCTCACCCACAGGCTCTCAACCACGTCATCCCTAACTGTGGACACCTAGTCCAAACATAGATGCAGAAGTTAAAGCGAGCTGAATCCCACCCTAGTTTTAGTTCTCCCTTCTACCAGGGAGGTTTTGCATCCTGTATCCCATAGCTGAGACCCAGAAGGAGCATTCTCCGTACGCTTTTTTGTAGCTTGTGAAGTTAAGAGCAAATACTATGGCTAAAGGACTCTTTTTTTTTTGTTTTGTTTCTTTTTTGAACCGTCTCCATTTGGCATGCTTCAAGAAACACAAAGTAAAGTACTTGTTTAATCAAGTTTTTGGCATTTTAAAAAAGGCGGTGTCTCCTGTTTGTTCATTACTAACAAACACTTGTTATTTGAAAAATGATATTAATATATGACATTTCTAAATAATACAAGACATCTGCTGAAGTGAAGAGACATTTTAAAATTAGCTATTAAACAGTAAATACACGGCTCCACCTGTTACTCCTGCTTTCCCTTTAAAACCAGAGTGAGTTTCACAGATCGCGTCTGGTAAATTAATATGCTGAAAGCAACAGGTAGTGCCCGTAGCAAAATGCTTAACTGCAGCTAGTTCATCGTGCAGTACTAGTTCACCAGTGGATTAATTTTAAAAGCATGAAGCAAATGATAGGTCTTTGTGAGCTACCAAGAGGTCCTCCTGCAAAATTAACTGCTCTGTGAACAGAAGGCATTTCCCTTTGTCGCCATCAGTCCTTGTTGTCATCTGCCTGCTTTCCTAGAAAGGGTCTCTTTTTATAGCTTTGTCTACCCCTCTTTGCTCACTTTGGCCCTTTGCTCTCCCAATTAGCTTTTGGATTCATAATCTACCCTTCCTATGGCAAACACATAGGCTAGAAAGGCAGTAGCTCACCCTGACACTGTCTCATTTTTCTGCCCTGTTCCTTAGGCCTTGACTAAAGAAAATGTTAGCATAAGAAATTAAGAATATTCTTATTTTAAGTCCACAGAAGTGAAATGCATGAGAGATTCGGCTACAGTCACTGAACGAGATTAAATGCTGGGATCTCATCATGTTCTTTACTGTATTCTCTTCCTCTCTGTAGCTCCATTTATAGGCTATGACAGCTCAATAATTTTCTTTCCTGAAGACTGTGAATGCAGAACTCTCATTTTCCTTACATTTTTTGAGTGGAAGGTTAATTTTTCAGGTCTTGCTAAAAGCAAAATTGCTCCTGTGCAAGTTTCTCCCAATGCAAACTTCAGCTCACTGCCCAAGGTAACAGAGGTAATAGAAAATTAAAATTCTGTAGAAATCAAATGTACAGGATGAGAAATAATGAGGATAAGAAAATTGTGTCCTTGATGGGAAATAAATTCAAAAAATATGAAATACAGACCATTTGGCTAATTGACTTAGATTAAGTAGTATTACTCACCACTTCATAGGAAATGTACATTACAGAAGAACAGAAAATATTTCAATTGCTGAAGTAACATTTTCTTATTTCCCTAAGACAGTCTTCTAGCACTTTTATTGGAGGCTGTTGTATTAGATTTTCAGGCTTATTACCATTTTAAAGATATGCAAAACCTTCTAAATAGAATTTTAATACGCGAAGTTGGTGTCATCATCTCCCTACACTGACTCTGAAATTGGCCTCATATTCCAAAACAACAAGCTTCTACAGCAGTGGGAAAGCCAATCCAAGCTACTGTGTATTCCTTCTCCATGAAAATCTGATCATTTTTTCTTGAGGAGTTCAGGTAGAACATCACAACTAAACACCAACGTCTTGCAAGCCTGGACTTTGGAATGTAAACTTTTTAAAATTCCACCACAGGAATTGATCCACTAAGCAATTTATTACATGTGTGAGTAGGTTGACCTTGGCTGGCTGCCACACGCCCACCCAGCTGGACAGGGGGAGACAGGGGTGCCTCTCCTCAGCAGGACAGGAGGAGAAAATAGGATGAGAAAGCTTGTGCGTCAAGGTGAAGACAGGGAGATCACTTACCAATTACTGTCATGGGCAGAACAAACTTGACTTGGGGAAAATTATTTTAATTTATTGCCAATTAAAATAGATTTACATAGTGAGAAACAAAGACAAATTAATACACCACCTTTCCTCCCTGCTTGCCCAGGCTCAACTTCACTTCTTCACTCCAGACTCCTCCGCCTCCCTCCAAGCAGCGCAGCGGGGTGGGGAATGGGGGCCACGGCCAGTCCCTAACAGCTCCTCTTTGCTGCTCCTTCCTCCATACACTTATCGCCTGCTCCATGGGCTTCAGTCCTTCAGTCAAAACCTGCTCCGGTATGGGCTTTCCATGGGCTGCAGTTCCTTCAGCGGATATGCCATCCACTTGCTCCAGTGTGAGGTCCTCCGTGGGCTGCATGTTGAATAAATGCATGGCCCTCTCCATGGGCTGCAGGGAAATACCTGCTCCAGTGTGGTCTCCTCCATGGGCTGCAGGGGAATCTCTGCTCCGGCACCTGGAGCACTTTCTCCCCTCCTTGTGCCTCACCTCAGTGTTCCTCACTGAGGTTGTTCCTCACGCTGTTTTTCCCTCAATCCTCACTTTCTGTGCAGAGATTTTTCCCCTTTCTTAAATACATTCTCCCCGAGGTGCCACCACCTTGGCTGAGGGGCTCAGCCATGCCCTGCGTCGGGTCGGCTGGAGCCGGCTGGAACCGGCTGTGTCCGGCACGGGGCAGCCTCGGCCTCTCCTCGCAGAGGCCCCTGCAGCCCCCACTGCCGGCACCCGGGCACCTGCACTCCATACAGTGTGCCTGTTCAAAAAACCTATAATCACATTAAAACCTTTCATCACAGTGGAGGGAGAACATAAACTAGTTATTGCCCATAAAGAGTATCTTTCTTTTTGTTAAGTATAAGATAACCTCGTACCATTCCGCCTCTTATCGCTACCTTTATTTGTTTTCAACTGTCTCGTTTACTCAGATAAACAAATACAAGTTTCAGTCCTAACTTCTGTATGAAGTGCTAATGATGCTGCTATGCAAAAAGAGACACCCCCAAAAAGCCGAAAACCCAAGGTATTACCGGTTTTTTGCATTTTACTTCGCTAATATTTTTATGTCATCTCTTGAGGACATTAGGAAAGCACAGAACTGGATACCAGCTTCTTTTTTTGGTTGTTATTTGTATGACTTTATAAAGTTCCCTTTCTTATCTAAGTACCTAAAATTCTGTCTTGTCAGCACAAATCAGCTCCCAGGGGTCTCTTGAAATCTGATGTTAAACTGGCCTTTTCAAGAAAAAAATGAAGAGAAATACCCAAAAAAATCGGGGCGGGGGGGGGAGTTTTATAAACAGCTATTTATAAATTTCTGTGTCATGGCAATATGTTGAAGCTGCCAAGAAAAAGAAAGTTGGCATTGCAAGAAGGTGCATAATCATGTGAGGAGTACTTGTGCTTTCTAACAGGAGACTAAAATATATCTGAATACTCCTTGCTTCTAAAAATATCTGCATCTATTACCAAATCTTCTGGGAGACGAAAAAACAATTCCAATTAGAGATAGTCAGATTTCAATAAGAAGACCTCAAATCACAACGTAAACTTCACTTGTGACAGTATTTAGGTTCTGAAAATTCGTACATTAAACAAGACCAGAGGGGCTTTAAGTACTTTAGTAATGAAGTTAATTTTGCAGTTACTGAATTACCATGGAACATTATGGGATATGGCACACTGCATTAGAATAATATCTCAGGTATAATATAAGGAAGGAGACTGAAGAAGTGTCTGCTCAGACATTTCACTTCATTTTCAGACTATACTACTAGCAAAGCACTCAGAGTTTGAGAGCTGGAAAAAGACAGGTTCTCAGAAATGTAACAACCAGATTGCCCTGTTCATTCCCTTAAATAACGGCTACAAAAGCTCCCAGATGGGTAAATTTTGAAGTGGAAAACACTCAGCTCTGAGACGCTCCTGTGCAGCTTAACATATGCTACCGGGTCTCAAGTAATTTTTAAGATCTGGACACTTTCCTGAAAGTGGACACTTTTCTGCAAGTGCTCATGAGAATCTGGACTAGAAATTAAATGTGTTCTCTTTGTCTATAAACTCAGAGTTCTGAGAGAAGAATTTCTTAATAGAAATTAAGCCACTGTAGTGAGAAACTATTCTTGCATGTCTAATATGTGGTACATTAATTTTTCTTTTTACCTTTTTTTTCAGAACATTATCTTCAGGGTGTCCCACCTAAACCACACCGAACAGTATAAAGACCAAACAGTATCTGGAATGATTCCACTTGTTTATTAAAGACTTATTTTATTCAGTCCAAACTGGTATTGTATGTACTGAGATACAATAATATCTTAGCCTTTTATCCAAACTGTCATCTTACTCTGTGCGTTAATGCAGAATCAGCCCATCTATGACAGTGGTCTTCTCAGCCTTCTACACCTTTAGTCCTTCCATCTGGAATGGAGGGAAGGAATCTATCATATTCTACTTAATTCTCCTTCCTTACCACCACATCTTTATTTCTAAAAGGACCATGTCTGGTTTTCCATAGGTCTTCTTTGGGGAAAGTATTGAATTAATTTTCTACAAAAACGGTCTGGAGTGAAACTTCCAAGCAAGACTGATTGAGTGTTTCCCACTTGGAAATGAATAAATTGTGAAAATCTAATTTTCCATTGAAATTACTCAACCGGTTTTTACAGAGCAGAAAGAAAAGCACACAAGATTTTTCTAATGAAGCAAGACTTTTCCCAAGATCCACAAGATTTTGTGCCTTGTGGCCTTCTTCTGTTCCATGAGCTAGAATCCCTGACCAAAGTGTGTCACTTTTGCCAATATCTCTGATGGGATTCCTTGGTAAGAACACAATTTAGTTTTTGCTCTTGCAGGATCCTTATTAGCAGACAAAGCCTTTGGGAATAAAAGAAAATAAAAGTAGTGCTAAGGGAACAGAACCTTTTTTTTTCCTTACCAATAAGGCTGGTGAAAAGTCTCGCTTCTCTCAAAAGCAAAGCAGTCCCTGAGCGGGGTGTCATAGACAACCCACAGCTTCAGACCCTGAGGGATGCCCCTGCCCTGGTGTCAGCCACCTTCTCACAAGAGTACATCTGCAGCTGTGCCATCGTATGTCCCCTTCCACCCATTCCTTCTGTTTCTACTTCCATTTCCAAAATAACTTTTTTCTCCTATCCCCTCGTATGTCTCCTGCCCCTGGCAGCTGCCACCCTTTCTTAAACACATGTGAGCCAGAGCGCCTGCCTGGCTGCAGCTTTGAGTCATGATGAGGTGCTCACTCTGGTCAGTGTTGGAGCTGGCTGTAACTATCACAGGACACCTGACAGCCTCCTCCAAACAGGGTACCCTGAAGCTTCTGCCTCCCCAGACCTTCCAGTTAGGCCCAGTACTGCCTCCCAGATGTTCCCAGTTGAAGGTCTGCCAGTCCTACTGTAATGACCGGAGAAGAAACCTCCCACACTGACAAGAAAGTAGCAGACATTACTCTGATTTTAAAAAAAGGGGGGGAAATGTGGAATCCCCAGGGATTAAAAAAGGGTTTAATTGTCTATCTATAGTGTCAGAGTCAGGGTAGATAGCTGAGGGCCATGGGGGAGAGAAGGCCAATGAATAATACTCTGTCAATTCAGTATTATTACTATTTTCTATTCTAAAACTGGTTTGGAAACATAATAGGATGGCCAAAGTGAATACACTTTAGGCTTATGTTATTCCTGCAATTACTAAGGAGATACATTTGAAAACCATGTTCTTTTGGATTTAGAAGCCTTTGATAAATACAAAAAGACACGCTGTAAGGTAGCTAGTAGGACAGAACAACATCTGATCACAGCCTCGATGGAAGTCCAGACTGCTTTTCCAGAGCCTTTGGCTAGGAAGCCAACTCTAATCAAAACTGATGTCTCAGCAGAAATAATCCATTTTAAAGAAGAGAATAGCCACGCTGAAAGGAAACATTGTTTTAAAAACAGTGAAACAAACTAAAATACAGATTTCTTGAAGTCCATTGATGCCAACATAGGATATTTCAGCGGTCAGAAAGTAAAATGCAGTAAGCATTCTCAAATATGCCATTAAAAATGCTAGTGATCTTTAAACTCACTTTAAATTCAGGGGTCCTGGCAACTAGTCTGGCCCTTTTAAATGATCTAGCAGCGTGCTGAAAGATTCCTTGCAGACATGGGAATCTAGGTGCCACATTGAGCAATGCTGAGGCAGCCTAAAGGGCCAAATCAGCTTGCAGCCCCAGGAACAAGATGACAAGCATAATCACACTGAGTCCCCTTGGCTTCCCCTTGCCCCATCCTACATCTTCTGCCATCCTGCACTGAGCATCACTCAGATAACATCTTGGCTAAGATAAAAAAAGTCAGTTAAGAGCAGCTGGCATGGTAGCTGGAGTGGTCATTGTCACATAGACGTAATTCAGTTCCTTAAGAGGAGGAACTAACTGGTTTTCTGAGCCTTTGTAGTGTATGTCAACTCTGAGAAGAGAGCATATTATGTTTGGATGCTTTTTGTACTCCTAATGCATGTCGCGTCACCTAGATGACGTCATTAACTATTTCTGTACAGATGCCTTTCAGCAATTGAGTACTAACTCTAGGACCAAGCACAGGAAAATTGGCATCCAAACCTTATGTCTTACTCAGAAGACTCAGAAGACTACATCTGGTCTGTCCAGATAACAAGTGATATTACAGTGCCAACATCTACTTTCAGTAGCTTTTTCTATCTCCACAGTATACGGGAGACTTTTCAAAGTAGAAGAGATCACGTACATACATATCATTAAAAAATCAGAGAAAAATCAGCGTTTAGCAGAACATGCATGGAGGTGACATGAAATGTTACTATTTTCAAGCACTGGCTCCAAAAGCAGCGTGGTAGCAGCTAGCAGTCTGCCTGCCTTTCACAGGAACAGAACATGATCAGGTGAGTTGCCCAGGATTCACAACCTGATTACTCTTTCTGCTTCTGTTTGGAGAGCACTGCTTTTGAGCAGTGCTTGTGTATTCCCTGAAACAGGTCTCCAGGACTGAATATATATATATATATATATTTAAATGTGTGAATTTACCTGAATTAAGACACTTTTGGGATCCAGTTTCTAGCCAAGACATTGCATAGGTATGGCTATCATCCTGCAGCAGCAATTTCAATAAGATTCAAAGCAAAAGTTTACATGTCTTAAAAGCACGGTGCAAAGTCTTTGGGGTCATATTATCCCATTCCAGTGAAGGAATTTTTACGACACACCTGAGGGCATGGTGTGAAATGAACAAATTACCATACAGGTCATCACATCAAAACATAGTAGGAAGGAGGGGCAGCGGAGGCAACGTTCATTACAAGCAGCTCAACACAGTATCTTGCAGAGACTGGTCCACTGTACTTATCTCTTCAGTATAGGCTCCATTGCAGAAGGTGAAACAACTAAACTCCCCTTCTCTCATAACCTCTGACAGCTATTTTTTTTTAACTCAATCTCTAAGAGTAAATGCAATGACAGCTGCAGGAAAAATAGAACCAGTGAGGTGGAAAGGGAGCATTTCTTGAAGTTGTCATAATTAAATTATAGCCATTACCAGAGTGCGCAGAAAAAACTGTTCTAGCATTCTAGCATACAGATCCAAACACAAAATGTAAGTTTTCTTCCTAATTCATTAGTTTCCCCACATTTGTATTGCTAATTACAATTACTCCAAAGGAATTATTAATTAGAAATTATTTTGCATTAGGCAATTGGAAGACATGAAGCTCCCTTCTGGAATAAAAGTCTGTAATGACATTACAAATACTGCTACGGTTTTACAGTAATGTAATGTGATTAACTATTACCAAAGATACACAAGTATGACTAAGCAAACTAATTAACAATGCTGTTCAGCATGTCTCTCTATTCTGTTAATACTCTATAATTTGTTCCTTCCACAGCAATTTTATTTATGGAAAGAATATATTTTTCTTATGCTAATAAGACATGTTTTTATTTTTAAGTACCTTTACAGGTTTTTCAACTAGTTTGAGAAGTTCAGGCTGGAAGGGGTTAGAATTAATGAATGAGAACAGCCTGAACAGTAAATACACAAAAAGTCATGTGGAATATGTAACAATAAAAATTCATACAAGGTTAAAAATAACATTTATATTTCCAAATTACATGGTGGAAATTGTTCTGGGCACCACCGCTGGGAAGTGGACTTAATATTTCTTCCTATTTTATTCCTCCCATCACCACACTCCTACATTTTTCTCCCTAGCAGCAGAGAAGGGGTCCGTTTCAGACAAGGGCACAGTTGTATAAAAAGAGTGAGGCCCTCATATCCTGGTGTGATGAGTGTCCTTGTTTGCCTTAATATGACTGAAGAAAACCTGGATCTGAATGCTACAAACATCAGGAAGAAAAGCTTTGGATCCTCATCTGAATTTTATCGCTTGGGCCCATATCTATTTAAAACTGTGTTATTACAAAGTGCTCTAGAGTAGCTCAAGAGGATGATCCTTGCTTAACAGAAGCATCACATGATGACTTAATCAGCCTTTTCCATTTGCAGTGTAGGCTGCCTGCATCAATCTACACTGTTTAATGATCCCAAAGATTTCAGAAGGAAGCATGTTATGAGGACGAAGAAATAGTTAAGAAAAAACCAACGTCTGTGATTTACCAGGAAGACCAACTGCAGAGGTGCATATGAATTGTACAGTAATCACGCTAACCCAAGGCACTATGGGGACACTGCTTGCCCAGTAATTTTGTGCCACATCTTAGTATATACCATGCTGAAGACTATATGGGTAACATAGATATATATAGTGAGGTTTTACAAGATCTTGTTCAGAGTTCCCTAGACAATTGGAGCAGGAGGACAGCCCTTCAGGAAGGGTCTGCCTCAGCTGCCCTACTTCCAATAGGAGAAGCACCTTTTGCCGGTAGGATAGGGCTGTGCTACGCTGCAGTTTGAACCCTTATTTTCTACAAAATACGTGGGAGCAGGTGGTTGTAGCACAATATTCTCCTTTGTCTGCAGCTGCCCTGTAATATGTACAGTCCTGGCCAGTGGTAAGTGCTGCAAAGAGCATGGGAAGCATGAGAAATCACACTCATCTGTCAGCAGTAAGGTGTATTATGAATTCCAGACATTCACCAAGCAGGGTACAAGAAATTCACGTGTACCACGATGGGGAAGACGGCCAAGTACTTTCTTGATTTACAAACTCTGTAGCTGTGCTTATTTCAAAAGGCTTATAAGAACTGTAAATCAGTGCAATTTAGTGCTTTATCAACAGTTGAAGAAGTTAAATTTGAAAGTAAAACAAATACAAAATGGAACCAGGCTTCTCTGGAATGAAGCAGTTTGAAAGCAGCTGATGGACAGATAGATGGATGGATGGAAGGATGGATGACACACTGTACCCCCAGCTGGACTCTTCAGAGCATAAGTTAGACTACAAATAGCACAAAGTCAAATTCCCTCCTTAATTCTCTAGTTTTCTGTGCCCTGAAAATACTGTTTTACTGAAATTGCTGTTTGCAGTAGCAGTTGTAGCTGATTGTTAGAGCTACAGTTCTTTACAGTTTTGGATAGGTAAGTTACATTTTTAGAATTAGAAAAAGCAGCATTAAACCAGTACACAGTCCAAAGGTGGTTTACCTTTTCTACAGTGAAATTGAAAATGTTTGCTCTATACCTGTAGAGTATGAGAGTTATTAAGAAGTTTTCTTTAAGCAGATGATATTTTTAATACCTTTTCATATCTATATGACAAGACTGTCATATTCAAATAGATCTTTAACATCTGTTCATAACTTTAAAAAAATTAAAGAAGTATGTACAACACTTCAATTGATTTTAATGAAAACTCTCAGAGGCAGGGTTTGGGGTCACCTCACCCCAAATCCACTATTAGCTCAAAGGGGTTGGTCACCACTGTATCTTGATCAAAACCAGCAGTGACCTGCATGTACTAATCTCATTCATCTGCCTGTATAAGCAATGATTGGCTATGAACAGGTTTATGTGAAAAGCGGGGTTCTGTGCATGATGTGGCTGAAGCACGAACGTAATCTCCTGTGGTAGTAAATAGCATTGTATCATACTGTAAGTTAACAATTCACTTTTGACTTGGCAATCTCCCAAGCAGTTAGGGTTTACCATGCGGGTAGATAACTGTGCTTAGCTATTCTAAAGGACATTTGGTATTTTCAGAACCAAAGGGGTACAGACCATGTACATGACATTTTCAGTGACACGAAAGTAAAAATCTCCTTTGACTGAAGTCCCTCAGAAAAGTCACTGAAAAGATAGAGTGCAATAGAGACAAAACATTTTGAATTTGAACTCATCACCCCTGCCCTAAACATGGGTCAGCTGTATGAAAGAAATTTGGTGTTCCACAGGTGAAAACTGAAAACAAGTTTCCTGAGAGCCGAAACACAGAACTTCTAAAGCTGTGTCCACTGGGTAGTTCTCACTGTAGAGAGCAGGAAAAATTTGGAGCCAAGTATTTAATATTTCTACTATAAGGCAGATGTACAGACATTTTTGTGACTGTGTCACCTGTTTGAGATTCTACAAGGCTTTTATATTTTTATCAGTGTTTACTTTAACTTGGCCTGAACTGAGTGTGATTCAAGAATCAGCATCAGAAAATGCCATTGCTATGTGTATGTCAGTCATTAAAATTAGAGTTCTGGCACATGCTGGCAAAGCCCAGATAAGCACCAACTATTTCAAGATTCCCCCTCAAAACCAGAATCTGCTACTACTTATTGACACTCAGGTTTGGAGGCTGGTAATAACAGAAGCCTGTGCTGGTGATGGCTGTTTCTCCCTGCTCCTTCCTCCCCCCTCAGAATTGTTGGTACAGGAGAACCACAACGTGGGAATGCAGTCAAACACCAGGGAATCTTAGGGAGCTTGTGATACTGCAAGACATCTTCTTGGCTATCGAAGGAACGCAGTCCCGAGAAATCATAAGCATGATGTGGTATGATCTCTTCTTGAAACGAGCTAGTTTCATTTTAAAATCAATTAAATTTAACTCCCAATACTCCTATAGAAATTCAGTTTCAGAAGCTCTTTTCTCTGATGGTTTAAACTTCTGTTTAATTCTGATCTGAATTTATTCAAGGCTACTTTATATCTGTTTGCTCTTGTGCCAGTACTGTACTTCATCTTAAATAGTTCTTTAACCTCCCTGATCTATTTATAGAGAGCAATCACATCCCTTCTCAAATCAGCCTTGTTTTGCTAGACTAAACACACCTTTTTTAGTCTCCTCTCATAAGATTGCTTTCCATCTCCACAGTCATCCTAGTAATCCCTTTACTGGTTTAATTTCTCTTGAAGTTGAGCAATCAGAACTGTAGACAGTATTCAAGATGAGGTCTAATTAACATCTTTTATACAGCGGGTATATTTCCGTGCCTTTTACTGGGAAGATCTCACCAGAACCGTATAACTTTTCCACAAGAGTATCTCAGCCACCCTTTGACCACAGTCAGACCTTAGTCAATCAATTCTCTCCCTACTCCAGTTTCCTGGTGATGAGGCCCCACTGGTTCTTCTTCTAATTCCCTCAGCAGTGCAGACTCCCTCAGCTATAGCCTTGCACTTGGAACATATAGAAAAATATCCCATTTCTGATACCCCAGTATAACTCTTCTTGTACAATACCCTGCTCTTCTTTCATGTTAATGTTGTCTCCTTCCCTTGTAAAGTCAGCATGCTTTTGTGCACCACGACTATTAAATGACAACATTAAATAAGATGAACTTCACAGAACACTAATAATTTCCTGTCAGTACAGGCTATTTTGGTTTCTCCTTGAAGCACACTTTATCCACCTTTCAAGTGTTTCATCAATCTGCATATCAACCGCTTTGCTGAATTCATGTAGATGCTCTGCATTTCTTCTGTCTATAAAAATCCATTCTTTTTTTCAAAGTCAGCTCAATTTGCCACATCCACCTTTGGAGAACATATGCTTAGGATTATTCTGCTTACTTAGATGTCTCTTATTCCTTCCTGTTTAGGTCAGACTTATGGGCCAGATCACTTCACTTTCCTTGAATACAGACCCTTCGCTTGAAACTCTCTAGTGATATGGTGCCATGTGTAGTTTGCTAGAGGTACTTAAAATCTTTCCTCTGTTCGGTACTTTATTTTTTAAGCACTATTTTCTTTCATGAGAAGCCCCAGAAGAACATAAGCAGGAACCAAATGGTTCAACATCTCCAAGCCTACTCCAGAAGTAAGGAAGGATATTCAGCCTGCAAAGACCCTCGCTTCCTGGCCTGTTGCCCACATCGGCTGTCTTGACAACAGAAGCCTTAAAAAACCCTGATACTCTTCAGCCTTTTCCCAGCCAGCATATATCTAAGGCTTTCCTCAGACTAGTCCCAAAGCACTTCTCTACTAAACAGTGGCTAAAGCGTCTCCTTGAGGTACATCCTAACCTCCCTAGCAGTCACCCCACTTTGCCTGGTCTGCAACTTTTTATCCTGGCTGTTCTGGGTCGGTCACTGAGCTGCAGCTGGGGAAATAGCTGCACGCTGTTAACCACATCGTGCTTGTTCATGGCAGAGTTTATCCAACTGTAATCGCATATACTTTGAATATATAGACAGCTGAGGTCCCACCTCAGTTGTGGGTTTAGCTCACAGCATATTTACTCCTGGTATATTATTGGTGTAAATGAAAAAAAAAAAAGTAAAGCTAAACAAATAATTCAGAATAATAGTTCAGGTTGGTACAATCAAACATAAATATTGAAAAATAATCAAAACAAAATGATATATGAGTAACATACAGATCTGAAATACTCCAAGAAAGATTTCTTGGGAGAAGTAGTAGAAATGCCATTATCTGAATGACTTAAAAATGAAAAAAACTGAGAATACATAGCAGAGGATAATTCCATGCGTTGTAGAAAAATGGTTATCACAATTCCATAGCTCTGAAAATGACCATCTGATTTAAAGAGATGGAAGGGTTATGAAGTTTTTCATTATTACTAGTGCTTTCACTGAGAGTAAAAGAAAATACCAAAAAAAGAGTCCTTTTATTTGAAGATTAAAATTCTGACGATTTTTTATGAGACGTCTCACAAAGATGGATTTTACGATCCGTCTCATAAAGATCCTTTTACTTTTTCTCCCCCTCAATTTCACTTATTTGTGGAATATTGTCTAACATAAAAACTTATTTCTTCTCTCTGTGGAGCACCACAAGAGTGCCTCAAGGAATTTAGCCAGACAAAGTGAGACAGATGTGTTAAACAGATTGACGCCATGGAAGGGACTTGATTTCTCGAACAATGGTTGTGAAGGACTGGGGAGAAAGTGGAACAGAGTCTTGGCTGGATTGAGCTGGAGGAGGGAGACTTCTATGTTCTTGTAAGGGAAAGCAACAAAATCATGTATTCTACTTTGATAAACTGATGCCTTAATTGTCAACTATTCTGACTAATCTAACTGCATATTCCTCACACTGGCACACAGCTCAAAGCTGTCCTAAGCAATAAATAAGCACAAGGCACTGCAATTTTACTTCAGCCTTTAAATTTAATGGACTAAACACAAGTGAAACCCTTACCAGCTGAATGAAGTAGCAACCATACTTTCTCCTAGTGGTTTCCCTTACCTGCTGCATGGCTGGAGCAAAAGTGCCCATACAGGTGAATGGCAATGCACAGTGTCACACCCACAATATGCCTGACAGTGCCTGCCTGGTAGCTTTAGGTTTACTTAAAGGTCCCTTCCAACCCTTGCCATTCTGTGATTCTGTGATTCTGTGAAATCAGAAGCTCTTAATTGCAGTGTGGTAATACCCAGGAATCATTTAGCCACATGATCCTAGTTTTTGTGTATCTTGAGTCTTTTAAGAAAATACCAACTGAACTGCTTTCTACTGTGTTAGTCAAAAGTCTTTACTTCCTCCATAGAAGAGTAGAGCCATGCTTTAATCTAGAGCAACACGCAATCCAGAGCTACAGCTCTCAACATCTAGGAAAACACACATTCCTGACCATTGTCTAAAGCAAGAAATGTGGGGAAACGAAGGCTGTAGATAATTTTTCTCTGTGTCTTTCCTGCTCCTCAGACCTATCAGTCACTTAATCAGCGCTAACAGTTCCCTTGCACCTGCACTTCACACTTAATTTTGGTACTGAAAAGATAGGCAGGTTTAAAGAAGGGCAGCTAAAACAAAAATATCACCTATGAAGAGAAAGTAAAGCCCACATGCTGCAGTGAGTTCCCAATTACTTCTTGGGGAGTTATGCACAAGAACTACACATTCATTAGTAACCTTCCTTTTAATATCCAAGGTGTACAAGAGTGTATATTTCTTTAAACAGGTGCCTTAGGGGAGAGAAGCTTTGAACCAGATGAGGTCCCTTTAGTAATTATGTAGGACAGATATTGGTGACTAATTAACTCAATAACAAAGCAGGGGGACGGGGGGAAGACAAGAAGTAAAGCAATGGTATTTTTCAACACTAGAACAGAAATGGCTGGGACATGAGTTCTAAATTTGATTTGTAGAAGGTGGGGGTCCCTGGGAATTATTGAAGAACTCTCACAAGACTTGGTGAGGCAGAGCTTCCTTGGCTTGGCAGGAATTGCCCTTCTCAATTGTGGGGCACGTAAACAGGCAATCCAAGGGCCTTAAAGCTGTAAGGCTGTCGTTAGATTTTGCAGCTTCCCCTACATGAGTTTGTGAGATACCACAATATTGTAAGCATGATGTGAACATCTTGGTGTGTTTCACCTTCCATGTCAACAAAATAGGGAGCACAGCTTTTTGTTAATTATGTGAGTATGTAATAGTTGTGAGAGCCTCAAGTGGACATTGAGTGGGGAACCTGGCTAATGGTAAAGCCACAGACATCTCAGGATATAGTTTGTGACTTGTATTTGCTGCAGCAGCACCCTTTTCTCTTTCTTCTAGTCTACTTTCCTTTCCCTGCCACTCCCTCAAACCTCTTCTTTCTTGAAACCTCCTTGAAATTTTCAGCCTAAGTACTACAGATCCCCCTACTTCCATTTCTGCCCCCCTCCCTAGTCCATGCATTCCTAATGTTGTTCCAGGCTAAAGGGTGAGAAAAGCCAGAAAAAAACCCCACAGAGACAGCAAAGCTCATTGCTCCTGCATCAACTGGACTACCCCCTCTCTCATTCCTAGGTCTTCATATGCCATTATATGTCTGTAATAGAAACATCAGGAGGCAAGGACTGTGCAGCCAGGAGGTTGGGATGAGCTGTTCAGACTGCAACAGAGGCAATCTACAAGTTTGCCATCACTTGCTTTCTATTGACCTAAGCTGTGGTCTAAACTCAACATGTCTGTGTTCCAATTAAGAGGAAACTTTGATACTAAGGTCTGGCCATAAAATCCAAAGACTTTGCAGGTGCCTGAATTGCTGCAGATAGCCGTATTTCAGCAATAGATTTCAGTAGGTTCCTGGATTTCTGTAAATGGTCTTTCTACACCTGCCAAACCTTGTGGCTGGACTAAAGAGCTCCATCCCTATTTCATGCCTGAAACCACTCAGATCTGAATTTTTCCCCTGACATATATGGTCTGGTTGAATTTCCTATGAACTAAGGTTTATTTAAATTTTAATAAACCATTTATTTTATAGCATTTTCCCCGGGATTTGCAGCAGATTCTAAGTGTCAATTAACTTGACAATAAAGCCCTTTCAAAAATAAAATAGAGCTTTATTTAAACAGTCAAATAATCATTTAAATTATAAATGAAGTGGAACTAAGATTATTCCCTGTATTTTCACTAGTAGAAGAACAGCTGAGAATTAATTGGATTGGTTTCTCTTCAAACTGATGGAGGGAGTTCTGAAATATCCTGCCTTAAATCTCTATTAAACAGTTTCAGATGTATTCAGTGGAGCCAGGCACTATAATTTCTAGCCTGCAGAAGTTCCACAAGGATTCTGGGACCCACTAAACACTGGAAAGATGTAGGTTTTCTTCTTGGAATTACCTTTGATAATGAAGCTGGCTTTCTTCCCTGGAGATGGCTAATCAAACTAGCAGGAAAAATGTCTGTGTCTCACTCCTCAGAGATGTCCCCAAGCTGTAAGAAAGCGAACAGGTTGTCAGTTGGGCAAGAGCCAGCAGCTGGAAACTGCTGTGACTTACAGCACTGAAATAAGGATCAGCCAAAGAGAGAAGAAAAATGTTGTCACAATGAGAGGCAGTGAGCAGAAAAGAGATTGATTGAAATTTCAAACTTTTCTGATTACTGAGGATTGCAAAGGCCTTTTGTCCCTACTCCAGACACTAAAGAAGAGTTTTCCCAAAGGGTTATATATATTTTCGTCTCTTCCATATCAAATTGTACGGGATTATTCCAGCTGCACAATGGTAGTCCCTCATACATGCTATGTTGCCCTAAGAGACATAGGTTCAGCAAAGGACATTGGGATGCAATAGATAGACTAAATAGTACGGATGAGTTTCTTTAGAACTTCTCTTCAACTACCTGCTGGAGAGATAAGAACTACAGATTTTTTGTTTATTTAGTTGCTTATGCATTCAGTTAATTTTTAGGTTTTATTTACACTTCAGGTGCTTTGCAACCAGTTGAAATCATCTACATTAAATTATTGTTCTAGCATTTCAGGCAAAGTCTCTAACTGTTGGGGAATTTGTGAAATTTGTGAAATTAGAAGACTGTTTAAAGAGAGACATATGTCTTGTCATGTAAAGGAACTCTGCTCTACAAAGCTTTACCTGAATACCTCCACAAATGTCTGCTGCTTCTTTTCCCAGCTCTGTCCTTAAAAATATCACTTTCTACAGCACTACTTACAGGTCACAAACAGTCACTGATAGCCTCATTAGAAGTTGCAGACTTTGAAATATCTAAATGTTAATACAGTTTCATTTCAAACCGGCATTGCTTTATGGGATATAACATTTTAACCTATTACTCTTCATTCCTCGGTCCCAACAGCAATGTTCTAGTAGGTCCAACAAAAGCACAAAAATTATGATTTTGGGCCACAACTGTACGCTTTTCCCACCTTTTCCACCTTACTACCTTTGCTATATTGAGATATTTCCTCATTTGCAGCAAGTTACATAAAATACTCTAATACTTAGAGATTCTTGTAATAGACAGGCAGGACTGAGAGCTCTTTTACCTTTAGCTTTTAATTTCTCAGCATATTTCAGTGCAGAGATAGACCCCTTGGAGGAACATTTTCAGTATGCCATACTGGGAAATACTTTAAGTGTGCACACAATTATAGCTCATTACAACAGTGGGAGTCATTTGCCTGTCTGCTTTCTCAGTCTTCATGTTGAAATGAGATGTCACTGTTATTTTTGGCTTGATAAAAGAAAAGGGGGGGATTTATGCCAACATTATATATATTTAGAGGTATGTATCCATCTATGGCATTCTCATATGTACATGCTAAACATCCAGTGAGAAGAGGACATCAGCATCACGGTATACAGGTCCAGCAACCACCTTATGGCTTCAGCTGACATACATCTACAAGGTAATATTTTGTTACATTCACTTCTATACTTTAAACTGCCTTTTATTTTGTTCATGAGCCTCTGATTAACCTCTGGTAGGTTTTTAATCTCTTTGTGATTAAGCATCAAGAGGACAGTAAGGAGTCAACTCAGTTGCCTAAATGCCATTCAGTGCCATCTGAAATACTCTAGGATACCTGGGGCTTTCAGATGGGGCTGGCAGCCACAACATCGGACAGAGATATACAGAAGTGCTGTTCTGGAATGAGACCTGGTTGCCAGATGGCATACCCTAGAGCATCTCAAGTGCTCCTACATGTCTATGTGTGTGTAACTAGGAGAATCCAGTGAACTTTAAGGTAGTAATTTAATTTAAGCTGCTACATAAAACTGATGCCTACATTCCCAGTATAGTCACTGGAGAGACCTAGGTTCCTTAGAAACCTACATTTAGGCAGAAAGCACTTCAGGTCCTTAGAAGCCTCTAGTTACTTGTTTATCTCTATTACATAAGCAGTGAATATATGCACTTAAATCTGGGTTTATCTGTCCTAAGTTTAACTGTCTAAAGACTGTAGTCATTTACAGGACTTTGAAAGTTGGATTCAGCTCCATAGTTCAGTAGCTACTGCTATGAGAGATGACTTAGGCTAATCAGGACAACTGCATGGGCGCGACAGACAAGACACAGGATCTGTGTGAAACCTGCACCCTGTTCGAACAGCAGCTAGAGACTAATCCACTGACAGATACTATGGTATTTCAAATGGCACTAGGTGGTTGTATTTAGGTGACTGAATCCCTCCCTTCATGTGATGTAGGTGTCTAAGCTCTACGGTAATCAGTGGAGACCTTATCGCCCTCTACAACTACCTGAAAGAAGGCTGTAGTGAGGTGGGGGTCAGCCTCTTCTCCCTGATAACAGGCAATAGGACGAGGGGAAATGGTCTGAAGTTGCTCCAGGGCAGGTTTAGGTTAGACATTAGGAAAAATTTCTTCCCCAAAAGGGTTGTCAGGCACTGGAAGGGGCTGCCCAGGGAAGTGGTCGAGTCCCCATCCCTGGAGGTATTTAAAAGCCGTGTAGACGAGGTGTTTAAGGACATGGTTTAGTGGTGGGACGGCAGGGTTAGGTTAACAGCTGGACTTGATGATCTTAAAGGTCTTTTCCAACCTAAATGATTCTATGATTCTATGTTCTAAGGCTTGATACAGGCAACTAGACAAGCATCTACTGCTGTCTGAGGTGTCCCAGGTTACCTAAGACATCCTCATCCTCATGGGGCTGGCCTACAAGAGACCCTTGCCTTTCCCAAGGGGCCACTGTAGATTAGGAGAGATACTTTAGGGAATCAAATGGTTTCTGTTTAGTTAAACAAATTGAGCTCTAGATCTTCACTCACTATACTGGGAGCTAAAGCTGTATTGTAGTCATATAAAGTTAGTTGTCTGAACACATAGCTCAATCTCTCCTCAGGTTTCATCTTTCACTACCATTTCTTGCTCTCTAAGAAAGGGACAGATTAGCTAGAGGAGGAGGACTTTAAAACACTTTAGGCCCAGATACTTAGCTCACACATTAATACTTACAGTGTAGACTACTGAATTCCAATGTCTGAATCTGAAAATAAATCCCACCTCTTATTTAAGCTGTTTGCTACAGTTCTTCATGTGCCTGGAAATGGTTTCCAGGATTTGTAGCTTCATCACTTTCTCAGGGATCAAGGTGAGGCTGGCCAGCCTGTAGTTTCTAAGATTCTCCTTCTTGCCCTTCTAGAGACTACTTTCTTCCAGTCCTCAAGAAGCCCTCATGATCACCATGATCTTTCCAAAGTCATAGACTGGCCTCACATTGACATCAGTCAAATCCCTTAGCACTTGTGGGTGCCTCCCATGAAGTCACCTTTGTATGTCTAATTAATTTCTACATCCCCTAACCTGATCCTCCTCCACTGAGGGTAAGTCTTTCCTGCTCCAGACTTTGGCCTGGTCTCAGGGGCTTGGCATTCCTGAAGGTCAGTGTTAACAGTAAGGACAGGCAAAGAAGGAACTGGCTGCCTCAGCCTTTTCCATGTCCTTTGTCACCAGATTCCCTGCCCCATTCAGCAGCAGTCCCACAATTTCCCTACACTTCCTTCTGCTGACTTTTTGCCCTTGAGATCCCTCAGCAGATTGAAGTCAGATGATGGGTTTTGGCTTTCCTTACCACTTCATTTTTGGAGAATAGAAGGAACCTAGATGGTTAGTGTGAGCTGAGTAATGTTTAGATGGAATACCACCCTTCTTTTAGCAGGATCTTTTCATTTGAGTCCTGATATATAGATTCAAATTAATTACCTAAGTTATATAGGCTGGAACCCTAGACTGATTTCAAGCTGCAAGTGCTCTGCTCTTCTCTTAGAACGGTTTTCTCCTATATGCATCATGGCCTATTTGAATTTACCATGCTGTACACAGCTGTTACATTACAAAGAAGAACTAGAAAGCAGTTAGGGAGACGGAAAGCCAGGCTGTTTGTGATTTCCTGCTGCTGCCTAGTCAATGTATCCAGGGCCTTTTTGCTCTGCCTCAGGCTCCTATCAATCTGCTGGATCTGGAACACTGCAGACAGTCAGGTGTAACTGCTATAGATGCAAAACACTGCTGAGAGGGATGGGTTTTGGTACAGTATCAAAGGCAAACAACATGCAGGTTGCTCAAATATTGTTGTTAGGGGTTTAAAAAGAATAGGAAAATACATAGTTTTACATGCACGTGGAAGAGTAAAAACCATTACAGATTAATACAAGACCAAATTTTTTGTCAATGCTAAATAAAAATGACAGGGATATTACAGCTGACTATGATAGGTTTCATGTTCAATTCTACTACAAGGAAGCTGAACTTTTTTACTGTTAATTATTTTTAGTTAATCAAAATAGACTTTCTGTTCCCACCAATTCATATCATCTTAGATATTGAGCTAAATTATGTAACTGTTATATTCAGTAACGCTACTATTTGAGTACAAAAGTCTGCATATTTTTTGAAGGCAGAGCTCATGATGCATTACAGGGAGAGTATCTAGCTTTCACTCGCTTTTTTATATGCTATAGATGTCCTAAGATGCATGTAGTAAGTAAACAGATAAAATATTCTTTGTTCATAAATAGGTAAGGCTGTAGAGTTCCCATCCCAAGAATCATTCATGTCTACATGTTCATATCACAAACCACTCCTATACATTAAGGGAGAAGAAAAATACGTGGGACTCTTCTTTTACCATAATTATGCAGCTGCCAGATCCTTCCCCAGGATCCCTGGACTGCTGGGAAAAAAATAGTGCCTAAACATATGCAATAGGAGCACTGCAGGAGATGTCACAGATGTCACGTTTATTGTGTACGTGCTATGCCATTGATCTGTCATGGCCGCTAATTCTGATGTGCCCAGCCTCCTGTGCCTACATAGACTGATCTGGTGCCCCACATACAAAGCAGGACTCAATGAACATTGATGTAAGGTCATTTTTTGTACATGCACAGAACTGTATAGGTGAGATCTATCTGTCCAGGACTATCATGCCTCCCAATCAGCACTGTGCCTATGGACTCTTTAAGAGAGCTGGTTTCTGCATGATGAACATTCCTGCCAAGTCAACATACTGATTGCTCAGAACCTGGCTATTTTATGTTTTCTGTCATTAATGTCAAATCCAGGACAGGAAAAAAAAAAAAGTAATCCCATATTTCTCACTTACGCAAATATGTAGACTTCTCACCACTATCTCTCATGAACCACAGTATGGTAACATAGAGTCACCTTCCTTTATGCAATGTCAAGATTCTCTGACACTTTCTTTCACTATTTTTTTCCAGAACACAAAATGGCTTCAGTCACTTACCGATGCAATTCTGAATGACCTGCTCTTTAGTATTGACTCTGATTCTCTACATATGAAAAAAAGCTTCATGGCAGTGTTTTAACTCCTTTCCTAACAAACATACTTTTCACCCAATATAAGAAAGGTCTTGATGTGACTAAATGGGACAAATGGACAGCTTTAATGAAAAGCCATAGCCACAACATCTGGTGCACTTCAGACATAAACAAATCTGTGCCTGAGGGCTCTTTCTTTCCCAGTACTCCAGCAGACTTCTTTGGGGAAACCCAGGACTTCTGTTTACTCTGCCTTTTTAGCTTTCTGAAATGAATGCAGGCACATTAACAGATGTAGCCAGATCAGCCACAAAGAGCAAAATGCCAGCTGAAGTTGTTCATTATACTGGTAACTTATCTGTTGTTTATTCATAGAGATTTTATTCAGTGCTGAATTCAACCAAATATAATAGTTGATGCCTTAGTGTCCTTCTGGTCCCCTGCTGTCTCTGCAGGAGATAGCTCTTCCATGGGACCTGTGTCCTAGCTACTAATTCTGTGCAGTGTCAGATACCTTAAGACTTCTCTAATAGGTCTAGACATCCATGTGTGGGCAACTCACTGAACCTACAGAGTGGGAGTCAGCTGCAGATTGTAGACAGCTCCATTTAGACATCTCGGTGTAGGTGTTTACACAAGATATAGTTGTTTAAGTTCCCATTAGAGTCAGCAAATATCTGTAGTTTGTTTCAGTTGCTCAAACATAGCCATCTGGTGCAAAATTAGTGTTCAAGACATACTCACAAAGCTGGCAGATATGACAGGGAAGTCTTTCTGAAGACTTTCTGTCTTTCTGAAGGAAGCAGCTGGAAGCCAGGTTTGTTATCTGAGGTACAAATGACCAAACAGAACATCAAAAGTCCCTTTAAGCACCCCAGAGTACCCTGACAAATTTTCAGATGCCACTTCAGAAAGGTGTGGGTCAGTTGTCAGTAATGTATCAAACCTACCAGCCTCATGCAGGTATCTTGGCAATCCTAGGAAACCTGCAGGCTAGGCAGGATACCCTACGGAATCCAAAATTAAACCTGATGTCTAAGCTTAGGCACCTGAATACCTTTCCGTTGACCCTGAGGTCTTGACTTAGATGTCTATTTCATGCATCATCACCTTTATTTAGGCAGCTCAGGAGACAAATCCTATCTACAATTTGTGTATCTTGGCTAGCTGCAGCCCACTGGTAACCAGCAACAAGAAAATCAGTAACAATAGTGACTAAAATGAATTGCTCCAGTCCTCTCCCCTATTACAGTTCTTTAGTCCACATTTTAGGAATTGGTACTAAAGCGCAACTTTGCAAGGGCTCAATTCACTTGTCTGTACATGGGCATCTAGTGTCATCTGAGATGTCCTCAACCAAAGTATCCTACCTATTCTCCAACTGCCACATACAGTAGTGTGGGTCTATTTTAGGTAGTGCCATACCTGCCAGCCCATCCATCTGTCTGAATGCCCTAGGACTACTCAGATGGCAGTAGATATCTATGCGTGTGTAACTGAATTGAGTCCTAGATGGTGACATTTTACATGTCTAAAGTTAGTTTTCTTGAATCTTGATGACCCTTGTTCAACACCTACACTTAAGCTAGCCTTTTACAGAAACTGTATGCAAAGCAGTTTCATTCTTTTCATTGCAAATTTTTGCTTTCATGGATCTGTGATTCAGTCACAATTTTGTTCCAGGCTGAAAGAAAATGAAAGAAATATCTGGGTAAACATTCCCCCCCCCTTTTTTTGTTTGTTTAAAATCTAAAATTTAAGAAACTTATTCTGTCATTTAAAATTAATGGAAGAGATGTGTCCTTTAGCAAGATCTTACTGCTCACACATTTGTAATTTGAAAATTTGTCTATTTTAATGGTTGTTAATATGGATAACATTTTTGTACACTTTTATAGATATAAAATTATAAACACCCAAAATCACAGATTGTCATTTTCCAGCTGTCAATTTCTTCTGGGCAAGTGATTCCTAGGGGGTTATAATCTTCTGTGCAAAAAAATTATTTTGTAGCAATAATTCATCTGTCCTAAGCAACCTTTAGTTATTCTGCTAGCCCACTGTGTACATAAGGACACCAGTGAGATGGCTGGATCAGAAGAGCTGTGAGAAGAAAATGAGTGTTTGGGGACAGACTACCCCCAAACTGCTCCAGGGTACTATCTTGACATTGTATTAAGTCAATTTTTTGTTTGTATTTCTTTAATCATTATTATTGATAAAATTCCCATAATTTTCACAATGCTTATTTTCATAATATTTATTAAGACATGTTTTAACCTCTTGCCACACATGCACCTTTTTGGTTTTGAGTTTTGAGAAGAATCAGAGGCATAAATAAAGAAGTTCTATGAGATTTGGAAGGGAACATTAAATTAGGAAACTGTTCCTCTTGTATTTCCGTGTAAGGCAAAGATGCCAGACTGTCTTAAGAATTTGGAGGGCTGGAACACAGAGCTCCTTGGAGGGCTGTACCTTCCTGGTCAGAGAAGTGGCCCACAACAAGCCTATGTGGCATGTGCAGTGTGTGAGGCCAGCCACACACCATGCAGGGAACACAGAATTGCTCAGAGAAGGTATGGGTCAACTGTGTGACCATACAGTCTGAAACACGTCACATCAGGCTATCCTGCTCCGGTGTGCTTGACCTCAGCCTGCACCAGCACTGTCTCCCTGCATGCTTGGCAGCCTCGGTTATTGGACCTCCTAAAAAGTGACTTATTGCCCTGAAAAATGTCCAATCTGTGGATTTGGGGTCACATTGTGGACTGAAGTCTGCATTATCCATTGCATGTAGGTTTCCTGTCATACAGGCATACAGGCATACTGGTTCTTATGCATCCACTAGGACACTAAAACCTTATTCCTGGTGCTTTTTGAGGGGTCTGCTATCCAACATGAATTAGGGAGGATTATGTGAAATTGCAGTCTGTGATTTACATACCTCCAGGAAGGGCTTCTTTTGGGGCTGGGTACTGCTGCTCATGGCTGTTAAGATCTGTCCTGGGCTGGTGATAAGAGATATTTCTGCAGTGATTGGAGAGAAAGAGCTGGGAAACATCTTCCAACTCTTTGAACGACACCCTTGGATTATACTAATACCCTGCCTATGCTTTCTTTTTTTCTCCCATACATGCCAGAAAGCAAACACCAGATGTTTCAGTCTGCAATGCAGTGCCAGCCCATGAAGCAGAGCAAAAACAAGTAGAAAATAACATCCTCAGCTTTTATGCTATGTGTATTTCAAAGTAAATAAAATTAATGTCATCTACTTTTCAACCCTGAAACCCAGTGTAACTACCAGAGTATGCTGCTTGTGACTTGGCCACATCCCAGCCTTTTCCACAAGTCGGGTAGATGAACATTTTATCCACTTCAAAATTGTCAAAAATGTCCCCATGTCCTTCTTTCATTCTCACAAAATAATTGTGGTATGCTCTTGTCACTCAGGCATCATCCTGCACCAAAATGTTCTCACTGACAACCCCAGTATTAGCTGTCTAGTGCCCTCAGCAAAGTGACTGGCACAGGTTTTTTCCCAGACACGACTCTTTGCAGAATACCATGAAGTGGGAAATTTCAGAGAGCTGAAAATTGGTCCTTGATTTCAAAATCTGCTCTGTGATGCCTGAGAAGCACAAAGAAGAATAAACCAGAAAAATCTGGCTTGAGGCTTTGTACTTATTAAAACACAGCTAGATTAATAGGTCCCTACCACACCCCATGCTTTTGCTCAGGCCAAACTCACATTAAATTCCATTGGTGATTTGTCTTGACTAAGGATTAGAGCCCAGTCCTCCAAGGTAATTACATCTCTCAGAAGTACCAGCACCCTGTCTTCTCACTGGATGCTATGTGAAGGGATGGCACTCAGCCATGTGAAGAGATACTCAGAACATTGCAGGATTAAACCCTCAGAGCCCAGAATTCTTCCCAACAGCTCCTAAAAGAGCAGCCATATTCAGTGTTAAAGTTGCTGCTATAGGGTTTCGCTTTTTGACATGTGTCCAAAGCACACTGCTTGTACAAGAGTGTTACCAAAGCCACCATGGAGGTCTTTGTTCCCAGACTTTCTTTTAAATCCAGGCAAATTTAGATGGAGGTTAGACACTGCAGTGACTGGTGCAACAAAGGTTGCTTAACAGCCTTGATTTTTTGTCTTTGTGCTGCAGACATGAAAAGTGAGTTTAATATTTTGAGAGAAAATTATAGAGAAAAGGTAGACTCTTCCCTGTGGAAACCACTTGCTTCACAAAATGTTATGCACTGGGAGCCTTGTAATGATACAGAGAACTCTGAGGATTAGGATGTGAATCACAAGACATTCAGCTTCTGCAATGCATTCTGAAAGAGGAGAGTCCAATATAAATCCTGTGGATTTCATCATCTGTTGCCAGCCAACGTTTTTATTCATGTAATATTGTTAGCACTGTAGCAGGTAGATGTGTTGAGCCAGATCCACAATCAGTGTAAATCAATACATCTCTACTAAACCACTGAGAAATTACTCCCATTTACAGCAGCTGGGAAACTAAAGCTCTGCCTTTAGACAGTAATGTGGCTTGGCAATGGGAAACTTTGTAAATACTACTGATAAGTCTTATATGGCTCTTAATAAAGAGCTATTTAAATTGTGATGACTGTTTAACACAGCTTATGTTTGGAAACATAATCAAAGCCCACAGGCTTACATGCAATTTAGTGAGTTTGTGTTTTATTCTGCCAGGTGTGAATTGGCCAGAGGAAAGGGTTACAGAACAGATGCATGTGAGCATGGAAGGAACCTGGAGCAGCAGTCCTTAGCACTAGCAAATTCAGTGCATCCTCTGCAGGTCACATCACATAAAGCAGGTGCAGCCACACAGCTGCAGATACCTCTTCCCAAATTCACACTGAAGCTATTTCTGCCTCGGAGGTCTTTGCGTGATTTAAGAGGTGCAGTAGTTTCATGTGGTTGCAATGCCAAGACAGGTTTTCAACTGTTAAAACAGAGGGAAACAAGATATTCCAGCATGCACCAGGGGTGTTTAGTCTGCTAAGGTATCTTCCTTGTAGATAGCACTACCTGAGATGCCAAATGTAATATTATTTTAATAATTTTAAGTAAGGGCAAAACAAAAGTGCAAACAGATGGAGCTCCATCGTAGATGTGTATCTGTGTAACTGATATATTTGAAACACTACCACCGGAAACCTGCAGCTCAGGTTTCTGCTGTAGCATTGCTTGTTCCATGGTGCTTGCCAAGCTCATAATTATTTCAGACCCTGGTTGGCTCTGTCTGAAAAATCTGCCCTCCAACCAAATAAAGCCAACACTAGCCAAAGTGAGTCAGCAAGACCTATCCTCTAGGTTCAGTACTTGACCAAACTGCCAGGTTGTGAAAAGAAATCTCTCCCTTCATAGTAGAACCATATGCATCTCCAATTATGTTTTGTATTTAGTCCATACACACTGGCTTTTTTGCTGAACTCACCAAAGCTACACAACAGTCAATCATTTATCTTTTCACGTGTCTCGGTGTTTCACAAAGCAGTTATTTGCTTTTCAGGTGAGAGGGTTGCACAGAATCTTAGACATGATTTTCAATAAGGCCTTTAAAACCAGCCCCAAACATGTACATTTTTATTCCCTTTTCATTACAAATGGCTTTACTGTTAACTGGACTGCAATTCAAAAAAATTTTGATGTTAATTTGATCAAAGTTTTCTTGAAGGATTAATTTAGTCCTAGAAAATCCATAGAAATCAGATCACAGCTGACTCCTGTGCAAAGTAACAACAGAATACAAAGCCTAAACCATCTCTAAAAAAGCTGTCAGTGCAGCTGCCAGGTTGAACATTTCAAATTTCTATGCTGTTAAAAATAGTTACATGTTACTTACATGAGCCCTGCAGTATTCTGCAGAATTGTCATGGTTCTGAGTCTGATCAAAGATATTTAGGATTTAAGTACAAAACCAAGGAATCATGTGAGGGTGTTGGGTTAGAGGAGAGAAGAAAGAGTTCCCCTGGTTCACGCCAGAGACAATCATGTGGCCAGGAAACCTTTCTTAAATAAACAAAACAAGTCATTGTTATGTTTCATTGGTCTAGAAATAAACAAATGGCAATGTGAAATTTCCCTTAGCTTCTACTAATCCTCATGCAATTAGCTGAAACATTTTTAGCCAAAAATAGCTTTCCCACTTTGGAAAAGACATAACTGACAAAGCACATCACCTTGAACACTCATGTAATACATATTCAGAGTGACTGCAGTTTAAATTGGCTCAATTCACAGTATTGTTTTATTCAGTGCCTCACATCTCATCTCTTTTCTACGCACAGCTTCTGTTGTAATATTCTATGGAATAGTGCCATTAGAGTTGAATATTGATCCAAATCTAAACTTCACTTTCTAAAGGAGTAGCATGGGGAACCACCTGTGAGAACAACCTGATGTCAGACTTAATTTCTCTGTAGATACCTCAGTTCTGATTTTCAACAGGAATATGAGGATTGTGGTTCTATTATCAATAAATTTCTATTTTCAAAGGGCTGAAGCAGAGGACAGGAATTTAGCTTACAAAGAGGTCATGCGCTCTCACGAAAAAGGTGCCCAAGTAGGCATTCACATTCCTGCAGGACACATCAAGATTTCAGAAACCTGGGCCCTGAATGTCATGTCTTCCAAAATAGGAGAAGATGTTTTAAAATTATTTTCTATCTTCTCTTTGTTCTCTTAGATTAGACCTTTTGGCTTTGTCTTTTGCTTTTTATTTGACCCAAAAGGACAGGTCATCCCAAACACTTCCTTTGTTGTCTGCAAAAGACAACCACAATGTATCTGCCCCTCTGGTGAAACATGACAAAACCCCTCTCCTGCTGTGATTAGCCTGCTATCAGTTATCATGTATCATAGTGACTTATCCTTAGCTTTCCTATAATGATATATTTCTCTTAAGTAATTTTATCTATATCATTAAGTCTAAATGAAGTTGTTCCATATCCTTAAAGTTACCTAATACAAGCACGTTAAGATTTATGCAATCAACATTTAATTAAATTTAGAGGGATTCAGGATAACAACCACTTGTTTATTGTTAGGATGTGATGTAAGACGCAAGAGTTAATTTTTTTACAGAATTTATCAATGAAGAGCTGTAAACACTGATGATACTAGAGCTCTCCAACACAATTCCTCTAATGGTTATTTCAGCTGTGAAGTTGTACAGCATTGTTTATAGGTGACATTATCTTCTAATTCAATAAATTAATAAGTTATTTTCTATTTCCACAACCCCTTTGCCTTTTCTTACCATCCTTCCATTTTAAAGTCTGCCTTTTGATCAAAACAGCTGTTAAGCTACTCTTCTCCCCACCTCAAGTATTTTGGTTGTTCTAGAACTGAAAGGTGAAAAATCTATGAGCTGACATCTTAAGTACATCACCTGGGAATCAAACTTCCTTTAACAGTTTCTTCATTGCTATTTGCCCTTATCATCCTTTACCTCTTTCCAAATTGAGACTATGGGATTCATCTCACCTCACTTTGGAGGACTGCAGCCTGGGGGTCCATATCTGAGACGGTTCTCTTGGTTCCCTTTTTTGGTGGTGACTACAGTCAGCAGAGGCTCAACTCAGTCCATCTTGTCCTAATCAGGACCTCTGACACAGAGGAGAAAGACTGTGCTGTAGAACCACTTGCTTCTCTCTAGTGTCTATGAAAGGACTTGACATAACCAGCTCAGGTGAAGACTTTTACACTGTAGATGCTTAAAATTAAGACTCCTAGTGGGGCAAATGTCTTGGGGTTACAGGACCTAATGCTTCCACAGAAAATTATCACTGAGGTATCTGAACATATGACCCTTTTCTTCCCATGATGATGTAGGTTTCTAGAGAGAACTATATAATTAGATAATAGTTAAAACTGTATTACTTCTATACTGGTCTGTCTTGGTTTCTTTGATAACTATTCTCATAGCAATCCTCTTCTCCTTTCAGTACCTTCAAGACCTCATTTTCTTGCTTCATTGGATTTCCTCAATGACAGATAATTAGCTGAGTTCTATTCTCTAATTTGCCAGCATTTAGAAATCTATGAGGGATATCTCAGCTTTTCTACCATAGGACAAAAAATATGATTCATTCAGTGATCCCCTACTTACTGCTGACTTTTTAAAACGAAGATCTTCAGGCCAATATTACATGAACAACTGTGGTTACTTTAACAAAAAAAATATATAAACAAGCAATATTGATCCCTGCAATCATCTATTTGCCAGAAGATAGTTACTCTGAAAGTAATTGAGAAAGTTGAGAGAAGAATAGTCTGTCTTGGGAGCTGTTCTCATTAAGACGACAGCTCTTGTGTTACTCCATTATATTCTTACCTGTCACTCCTACTCATTCATTCATTCATCTATTCATATCAGATTCCCTTTGTATTTTATTTTGATTCTCCCTTACCATATCTAGAGTGGGATCACCCAATTTCCTTGGCAAATGTCTGTTTGGTTTATGCCCTAGGTAAGCAGCTGCAGTGTAAGGTCTATTAGCAGCAGAATTTAAAGCTGATCGTACTTAAATTATAGACAGCCTAGATTCTGTTCCCTAGCTTTGACCTCGCTCATGGTAGTGCTGAAAAGATATGGATAAATGCTCCAATGAAATTATTTGGTTTTTTTCTTTAATGAAGTGATCCTCTTCTGGCATTCACAAGGTAGGTCAGCGTAGGGCAAGAGGACATACTCAATCACATGCACAATGCTTTGATCATCCGTAATTAGAACAACTCTTGGCATGCTTTAAGTCAGTTGTGAGGCCATCTCATTATCAAAATCAAGGAAATTTAAAGGTGACAGAGCATCTCAGTCTTCAGCACAGACCGCACTAATATCATCGGGTTTGAACTGGTACGGCTCAATCACACACAAACACATAGCAGAGGAATAAGTACTTTTCAGTGATCTTCATGATATTATAAAGATCCTGATTGCTAATGTTAATCTGTTGGTGTCATCACTGTAAATCTCATTACATTTATGAATGTGTCTCAGGAAAATAAATGCAAGTATTTACCTTAAAAGACTATACACCAATGCCTTTTGTAGCTATGCATATGATTAAAAATAGGTTTTTAAAAGCATTTTAAGACGGAGTGCTCTTCTTAGAAGAAATACAAACTAAATCTGAAAGCTGACATAATAGTTTAGAACATTGGTGAGTCAGCAGAGACAGGCTGTACACCCACTGACATCGAGTTTCCATTTCACTGCCACCAGCGAATAAAAATCTTATAATGTCTTGTACTTCTGAATCTTAATAGCCCCCAGGTGTTGGGAGAATGCATGCAGGAGGAAGAAAAATGCTGTCCCTTCCACTATCCCCAACTTCATTCTTCACAGCTCTTAACAAGCATCCTGTTGATTTTAGAGCATTTGATTTGGATAGACATTCGGTCTAATTCAGTATAATAAAAATGAAGACATTGAGAAATAAAAGAACCAAATAGGCTTCAAGGTAAGGACAGACAAATGACATCCTGACAAATGCTCTACCAGGTAGATGAGCCAAAATGCCTCTATTAGGCCTGATAGCAGCCAGCTGGTGTCTTTGTTGTGCTCACATATCATACAATGACAGGCACTGGCTTTGGGCTATGTAGTCTCTGCCTCTCACAGCTGGAATTTTTTGTAAATCCAACATAAGAACTTTTTCTCAAAATTTTGGAAAGGATTATTTCCCCCCTATCCTTTACAAGAAAAGACCCATTCTTTTCATTGACAATTAGAAGAGCTAATTAATTAATTTTATTCAAGCAGCGACTAAGTTTTAAACTGAAAGGAAGATGCTACATATTTTACTGAAGATAATATGATAATATCATTGGAACAATTGACTAAATACCAGTACTTTGTTTTGCTTTTGTAAAATACAACATATTTTCACACAGCACCATAGCACTTTTTTTGGTTTTTTTTAATAAAACTTTGTTTCAAAGGCAAGCATGGAAACAGAACTTCAGGAGCTTGTTTAATATTAATTTAGGTTTTGGGACTTATTAAAAGCTCAGTAAAAATGAAAATCACAGAGCATCCCTGATTCCTGAGGCCAACACTGTCTACCTCTTCTGGAGGAGAGACAGTGATGCCAACAGGTAGGGTCCTCCTGTCCTTCAGGTCTGGAACAACTGAAGCGGTGTAGAACTTCCCAGTGCAAAATGCTAACACTGACATGCTCTGCTGGGAATAACCCCATGTCCCATAACCAGCACACGATGGTCAGCACCTCCAAGCCCATGCCTGGGATATTAGTTGTTGCCCTCTGAAATGCAGTGAGCTCCTAATGGTCTGTTAGGAAACTGGTGTGAAGAAAGGAAAATTTTATTCCCAGGCAAAACACAGAGAAGGCATCTCCTCCCAAAGGTTTGCTTTGCTGTTTTGCATCTGGATCCCCAAGAACACCTCCCTCCTTCAGAGCCTGTCTTTAGCTGTCTTTGCCAGCGAGCAACAAGGAGAGATGTCAGAATCAGCAAGAGCAAGTGACAGAGAGAGTGTACAGCTCCCCTAAACCCAAAGGTTCCGGGAAAAAGCTGCAAGAAATTAAGCTGTAATTTTGCCCTGATGTCTGGGGCTGACATTGCATGGTGAAATTACCAACTCCTGACTACTTGTCTCATCGTACTGTGCAGGGAGAGGGTTTAAAGTAGCTCACTACATCTTTGTAGTATCCACCGAGGAGCAGCTGAAAAACAGGAGAAACAAAGGGAGCCAGAATGAGCTTTCTGGTATAGATGGGCATGGATATTCCTGCATCTCCCCCTCTCCTCAGAAAATATGGGGAAGGGAAGCCCATCTACCGCTACATTAGTCAGGAGCAGAGGTCATGGCAATGTGGAATTGACATAATAGGCATGTATAAGTGTCTTGATTTATCTCAGTCCAGCCGTGGGATCAATAAATAAAGTGAAAAATGAGTACACAGAGCAAACCTGAGGCTGTCAGTAGAAATACACAAGCCCTGTGGCACATTACCACTCTCGACACAAAATGATTTAATATTTCTCCACAGTATCCTCTCTCTGTTTACCTTACAGCAAATGTTGGAGTGAGGAAAGGAGAGTTTGTATGAGAATGATTCATAGCGAAACACCAGCCTGGGATTCCCAGCCCCTTTCCCTGTGCTCACCTGCTCGCCACCCTCAGGAATTCCAGCCTCTCTTTCTGGCAGCTTATTATCACTTCCTTTTAAACCTTTATGAGGGAATTACCGCTTGTGAAAAGAGGGGAAATGGTAACATTTCAGATTAAAGCTTCTCATTTTGTACCAAGATAAGATAATACTGAACCTACTTATTTACTCTGTCAATTGCATCTCGCCGGACTCCCAAATAACTGCTGCAGCGTTACACAATTTCCTTCAGTTTCCCGTTTCTTTACAGCACATAGTGTTGATCCAGTGTAACTAATAATGCAGTGATACTGCTTACATTATTGTGGAGAATTTTAAACCACAGCGCCATTATGGTGTAAACAATGCAAAGATAACAAAAAGTGATTTAATCATACATTTTAAATGCCATTAAAGAAAACACAAACAATCTCCTGCAATCCTTTACTGGACAGAACAGACTTGCAGAGTATTTTATGTACTGTTCACCTGAAGAAAAAAATCTGCTACTGCTAAAATATTGACATACGGTACACAAATATTTTCCTTTGCATTCATAAGCTGTTTGCTCAATGGGAGCATTCAGCTACACATCTATGAATAAGGAACTTAGTCAAGAGTTATCTTATTCAGTACTGATTTCAAAACGAAAACAACCATAGAAATAAATTAAATATAACTTGCTTGACTAATTTGCACCATTAGATGGAAAATGTTAGAACTCAATGAGAGCAATTTCATCAATATTATTTCCTTCTGCTGCAATGCATGGGTTTACATTTTTGCTGTTTGGAACTAGTTTATAATTTGCATTTCATGCATGACATCCTCATCAAGAATGACTGTGACAGTTCATTTCAAGGGGATGCACTACATTAGTGTAAACAGAAATAACATGAGTTTATTTGCTGTGGGTTTGTGTACCAGCATACCCACCGATCTATGCATGCTGTGTTTCTGTACTACATTTCTTCTGCTTGCACTGCAGCTGGGTTGACTCAGTAAAGGACAGAAACTTCAGGTGGCTCATCGAAGAACACCATGAGCAAAGGTTTCTTCTGTGCTTGGAAATTTTGCTGTTGCTCCAGCTGTTGCCCCCAGCATTTCAGCCTTAATGGTGGCAGTGATATTGAAAGCACTAGCTTAAATAAGGCAACATCTGATGCTATGGTAAAGATCTTGTTTCTCAGACCAATACCAACAGATCAGCTAAAGCCCCTGCCTCAGCTAGTGCGCTTGACCTTGATATGGGAATACTACTTGTGAATATGAAAATATAGTGATAGCAGTAGCAGCAGTATCTTCAAGGGTTATATCACCACACTTAGAATCATAGAATGTTTTGGGTTGGAAGGGACCCCTAGAGGTCATCTAGCCCAACCCCCCTGCAGTGAGCAGGGGCACCTTTAACCAGATCAGGTTGCTCAGAGCCCCGTCCAACCTGGCCTTGAATGCTTCCAGGGATGGGGCCTCCACTACCTCTCCGGGCAACCCGTTCCAGTGTTTCACCACCCTCATTGTAAAGGATTTCTTCCTTATATCAGTCTAAATCTACCCTGTTTTAGTTTAAAACCATTACCCCTTGTCCTGTCACAGCTGGCCCTACTACTTGTTCCAGAGTGACTTTGTACTCTCACCTTTGTTGCCTTGTGGTTATGCTGTCATAACAATATTCCAGTTTCTTTTTGGACGTATAACAATATTACTACATAGAATTATTAAGTAATTTTACTAAATACCAAAATGCAGCTATCAGGCCAATCTTCTGAATACCTAATAATCAATGTTTATCAACATGTTAAGCTCTGAAAAAATCCATTTCTTTAGGGGAAGAAAAGTTATTAAGAGCAGATGTAAAATTAGTGTGATATTTCCCTTTGTTTAAATCTTTCCTACCTAATAATCCCTGTAAAATACAAATTGTCTTTGCAGATTATTTTATTTGGACTCTCAACCTTCCACTGAAATCTGAGTTTTCATTACAGAGAAATTCCATTTTCTCTCATGTTGACTGATTCCTCAGGCAATATGTGAAAGGATTTCACTATTTCTTCCTGATCCTATTAATGCCTGACCTGTCACCTCCCTAGCTCTTTCATTAGTCTTTCACTTCACTATATATTTGAAATATCTTGATCTATATGTGAAGTGCCATATGCAAACATCATTAACATCTTCATTGTTCTCTCTTTTGTAACACTAATGGAGATGTTAGTAAGAGTGGGATGCAACACTAATCCCCAGAGATCTCGCTGGACAACTCCTTCTATGTAATGAATTTCTGTTTGTCATCGGCCTTTGCCCACCATCACCCAGACTTTTTTTCAGTTTAAAATGTTTATAGCCAGCTACAGTGTCAGTTTTAATTTCAATTCAGTTCACTTTATAGTGACAGTTTCAATTTTTTTCATAGGAAGAGTCTGCGAATTATGTCACTGAGTATTTGAACCTCAAAACCATACACTATTTAGTCCTAACGCAGGACACTTTAAAAAAAAAAAAAAGTAAATTTGACGGATTTTAGCAAAGTAGTGAGGCATGTCAATCATTTGCAATGAGTGGGGACACAGACTCATTGTATTTGATTCTTAAAAGTCTATTGCATTTTGATTAAGAACATGGTCTTAGGCTACCATTGCTTTTGTGAAAGGAGTATTGAGCTGAACAAAATCCAAACTGCATCCAAACTGCATGCAGTGTTGTAGAAAGAGCTAGCTCCTTCGTTGACATTCTGTCACAGGCAGAATGAGGGAGAAGCACCAGGGGCAAGGAAGTGTCAGAGTGCAGGTTTATCCCACCATATTCTCAGCAGCTTGGTTGCCTTCTCTGTTCTCATCTGGGTCTTTCTGACCCAGTTCCTGACACATTTTCTGAGCTAGACCATTTTTCTATTACTTCTTCATTCACATCCTACCTGTCCTGCTACATCTGTTTAGGGGTTAACCCAGTGATATGAGGGACTTTTTCAGTACTTACTCTTCACAGAAGATGCATAGTTTCTTCCCACCATGTGTTAAGTGTCTTCCCAGTCTAACACAAGGCCTGTCATATCTTGAAAAAAGTAAAACTGGCTTCTGGATTCCACCTTCAGGGTGTAGTATTTCCAGGGCGTGACTGGAAGGGTGTATTCTCTTTTGAGTAACTTACAGAGGACTGTGACCAAGTATCTCGGTCCTAAACTTGGGTGTGGGCCCATTCCCTAGCCAAGATTGCTTCTACCCCTCAAGCACAGAGAGTAGTCCAAGCTTGAGTAAAGACTGGGTAGAAGGGACAAACTGCCTGGAAAACAAGGGTGTGGACTTCCAGGCTTTCAATTCATGTTTAGCATTGGAAGTCTGCAATCCAGTGCTCAGGTCAGCAAGGAGACAAGAGCTGGTGATGGAAGCAGACCCATGATTTTAAGCGTGTCCATTAAGTGATTTCCACTTTGGCTTATGGGCTTACAGTTCACTTTTTCATACACAAGGCTAGAAACTATTACACATGTGCTACAGGCTATAGACCCAAGCCCTTTTTAATTGTCATAATTATTTTCCTTACTGTTTTTAAATTACCTTTAAGCTAGAATCCTAAAAGTAATTCAGAGTTTTTCTTCCTTCTCATGGCTACTTCTATTAGATAAGCATGCTTCCTTTCCTCAGCGTTCCTTTGGTTACACTCCAATGGTATGTCATAAAAGCCATGCCACTTTTGTACCATGAAAAAAAACAGTCAAACTGACTAATAGAGAAATGTGCCTAAAACAGATTAGGTACAAGTTGGGTAGTGTTGTAGTCCATGGTGCGTGTACCCATAGTCATCCTCAATCCAGCAAAGTTTATTAGCAATAGCTTACTGCGGGTCCTACCAGACTCAAGCTACATCTGTAGAGAGCCATTTAGGTGTCAGAACTGTCCTTGCACCACTTTCAAGGAAAACATTTTGCTGTGAGCATTCGTGTGTCCATGACTCCATATGGTCTCCTAGAACCTGGAAAACATACAGAAACACCTGACTCTTCATTTGTGGACTCTTGTCTGGCAGAAATGTATTAGGCCCAAATGGGCTGTGAGTAGCTTTCACATTTCGGCACTGTGGTCCTGTTCTGGGAATGTTGTAAAGAGATGCAGGGCTTGTGCAGCAGAGGCCACGTGCTTGGTCCATATCACAAAAAAAAAAAAAAAAAAAAAAAAAAGCAGCTAAACAGCTTCCATCTTATTTCGTACTGCAGCAGTAAATACAGTGTTCCTGTGTTGCAGAGACTCAGTTAATAGGCTTTCTTGGACTCGCATGGATCTAGCACAGGTTTCCTCTGTTCTAGTGCACTACGTAACCTGCAGCTCGGGGACCGACCTGAAGGGAAGCATGGAGATGACTGTGTTTGTAGTGGCCACAGGTCTAAAAAGTCTCATTAATCTGATTACTTTTTTAAAAGGCTACCTCAGATTCCAAATCTTGAAGACAACAAATATTTACTGAAAATAGGACATCCGTATTTTACAGTTTTGTGCATCTTTCACAATTTATGTACTTCCATCATCAAGATGTTTCTAACATATTGCACACCATATGCTTCCTTAACACTACCGTCATCTTTAGTGAGGATCATCTTCACACATATACCAATATTAATAGAAGCTAATGTAAGACTTTTTTCCAGGTAAAACGAGTATTCTGTAACAGCTAAAATCTATATCATCGATAGGATAAAAATCTGCACTTAAACGTTTTCATACTTTTTTTTACGTATAAGTAACTGAAATTAGAAATTGTTTTATCAATCAAATGGAGACATTTTAAGTTCCTTTTGTGGATAGAAAAGAGAGTAGTAAGAAGAAAAATCAAAGTGTACAAAATAGTAACATGTTCGGTCTTTGTCAAGAAACAAGACCAAAAGACCATTCAACAAAACTAAGAAGGGGAGAAATAAAGCTGATAAAGAAATTTTTTCCCCACAAAATTTGACTTTGAAATTTAGAAACTGTTGCCACCCTAAGCTTCTGAAATGAAAAGGATGCAAAAAGCATTTGTTTTTTCTCTGCTATCATTGATAGTCAGAGTAATCTTATTTCATGATCACAAAAATTATGGAAAGGATATTACATCTGTTGCTGCAGAGCCTAAACCCATCTCTAACTATTAGAGAAACAGATTATCCCACATGTGCTTACAGATGGGTTTCCTGCACTCTTATCCTAAGTATTGGTACCACTGACAGACATTGGATGAAATGTGCTTGTGGTGAGAGCTGAGGTGAAAATTCCTAAGTAATGGCTAGACAAAACTTTGGGTCAAAAAAAAAAGGCAGGCAAGCAGACAGTAGGGAAATTCCCACAGACTTCAGTGATTTAACTCTCGCTGTACTATTCTTTCTCACACACCCTCTTTTTCTATCCTTTTAACTAGGTGCAGTTCACTTTTAATTAGAGGTTAGCTGACACAGAATCATTAGAGGTAGACTGAATGTTGTATTATAGTTCTTCATCTGCTTCACAATGCCCGGTGTTAAAATAATTAGAAAAGATTTAAAGGATGAGAATGCTTGTGGGAAAGAAAATGTTAACCATGTTGGGACTTTTCGTATGATTTCAAAAGGGAGAGGATTTTTAAAAACTGAATGTAATTTGTCCGCATAAATTCAGCTCTGTTATGTTCAGTCTGACTACCCTGATTACACTGTTATTTTGGCATGCTGCTGTTATTACATTTTCTGATGACCGGAGACTGAAAATAAAATGGTCAAGAGAGACAGTAGAATCATAGAATCATAGAATCATAGAATGTTTTGGGTTGGAAGGGACCCCTAGAGGTCATCTAGTCCAACCCCCCTGCAGTGAGCAGGGACACCGCTAACTAGATCAGGTTGCTCAGAGACCCATCCAACCTGGCCTTGAATGTTTCCAGGGATGGGGCCTCCACCACCTCTCTGGGCAACCTGTTCCAGTGTTTCACCACCCTCATTGTAAAGAATTTCCTCCTTATATCCAGTCCAGTAGTACCCAGACACAACTTCTCACTGGCTGTGTGCTCCTTTGGGTCACTCTTCCCCTCTGTTCCCCAATCTAAATGAAACAGGTAATACTACTACTAACCTACATAACTTCAGGTTATGCAAATGTGACTTCTGGTGTTTTCATTGAAAAGCAGTAAGTGGCAGCAGTACATCTACACAGCGTAACGTTGTGCATCATAGAAACAGCTCAGCTAGCATTAACCAGATGAGACATAGCCCGAGCATACTAGAACTAGCGTATCAGATGAGCGCAAACTTTGTCAAATAAGACTATAAAACTTTATTCTCTCAGTCCCCTTTGAAATGACTGGTCTTTATTAAATTGCCCATAGATTTCTCCATTCTAAATATGTCCTTGATTGTTCGGATTGACTCTGTCTGTGTTTTATCTTTTGTGACTTTACTGTAGAGAAACTTAATCAATATTTCACAGCATGCAGAGGAAGAGGAGGGGATGATCAACTTCTGACATACGGGTGTCCATATCCATCTTCAGGAATTCTCCCCTTACCAGCACAAGGTGTCTCTGTGTACTCTTGCGTCCAAGCTGGCCGTGATTATCACCATCAGGAATTAATACAGAATACACTGGAGTACCAGTAGTCCATTGGAATAAAAAGAAATGTTGACTGTACAAAGCTGTGCATTGTTTTTGCAGCAAGGCATAAGCAAATAAAAATCAATTAAGGCTTTGGAAAAACACTAGAAGTTTGTTAATGTCTTTAATAGATGTAATTGTGTTTGAACATTGGACATAAAAGTAAAATAAGTATAAAATAGTCTACCTTAATATGAAAAGGTTACATGGTTCCATAAAAGCAGTAGTAAGAGCAATTAACCTTGTAGTGAATTTATATGTTCTGCTTAAATGTTTGCAGTCCAAGCAATAAGGGCAGTTTTACACCAACCAACTTCAGATGTTAAAAAATCCAGCTGTATTTTACACAGTTGTGGAGTTAATGTAGGAAAATATTGCATATCTGGTGGTACTCGAACACAGCTGTGAGTGATGTAAGTGAACCATGCACCCAGTATACCTAGCATGATGTAACATATATAATTAATGAGTACAGTTTATGAATACAGATATAAATTAAAGAGCTTACTGATAAAAGGCATGCCTAAGAATTTAAATTGATTTCCTGAAAAGGAATCTCTGATATCTGTTATTTGTTTTGTCTCTTCTGGACCAAAAGGATTATGACAGTGAACTGGTGGGTTTGTGTGATAGAAAGCTTATTTGCTTTTTTTAGTTGAGCCAAATGAAAACAAAAGAGCTGCTTAATTAGATTTTGCTGCTGTTACTGAATGAGTAAATACCGCTCGTTAGTATTTTTCATGCGACTATTCAGATGGGCAGACCATTTAAAAGCAATTCTTAGGCTTGCCTTTAAGAGTTGGATTCTGCTGCTTAAAAGAAGGTGTCTACCACACTGTGAGATGCTCCACAGTTTCTGAGACATTCACACAGAGCTGGAAAATGCAGTACAGCATCTGCAGGAGCCCAGCATCTTCCTGGAGGTGTGAAACCCCAGGAAGGTAACCACAGACAGGAGAAAGTATTTCCCTTCATCATCACTCAGACAGCTACCGAAGACATCAGCAAAGGCCGGAGGGCAGCACCTTCACCAGTTCCACCAAGAGAAAAGTTGCCTCTTTACTAATAAAAACAAATGTGCCCTGTCACTGGCAGGTGCGGTGGAGGGGTGCATGTCCATATTCCCAAACTCTCTTGCCCTCCTGAAGAAGGTAGTGGCCTAAAAGCTCTTGACAGGAGATGGCTCCTGGCCTGTCCCACCTCCTGAACTGCTGCTGGAAGATTTCTGGGGGGAATGTGAAAACGGGGCCCAGAGTTGTGCAGACAAACCACGTCCCTGCCCAGGGGAGCTCCCGGCCGGGAGCTGTTTCCTGGAGCAGGATGGCTGATGGCGATGCAGGGCACCACAGCACCCCCCAATCCCCCCCCCCCCCCCCCCCCCCGGGCAAGGGGGCTTTGTCCCCACACCCCGGGCTCCCCATCCAAGCCTCTCACCCCACCGTGAACTCTGCAAATGGCACCCTGCCAATTTCTATGAACTGCTGGTCACCACAGGGCCAGGCCAGCGGGCATCCAGCCTCCCATTCCGCCCCCCCCCCCGGCTCCCTGCTGCCACTGCAGCCCCAGCACCAGGGCTGCAGCTTCACCCGTTGCAGGAGCCTGGTGGCCAGGGCCTCTTGGGCAAGTGTCCCTGGTATTGCCAGCCTTGGTTGGGGAGTGGGCGCTGGTGGCTGGGGACTGCCCGACTAGCCCCCCTCCAGGTGCCCGGATAGCTGCAAGCCAGCTCTGGGTATGGGTGCTGAGAAGAGAGAGAGGTGGAAAGGAAACTTGCAGAGAGGCTGGCCGGCATGGTGGCCTGCCCTCAGGGGGAGGAGGAGGAGGGAATCTTGAGTCTTACAAATGCACTACTAGAAGAAAAAGTTGGAATTTTGCTTCTGATAAACCCTGTCTTTGTAAAAGAGTCATTCTGGGGATGTGAGAAACTTGTACCTGGTCTTATATGAGTGCAGGCCTGGCACAGAACTGCTCTCAAAAAGACTGCAAGCTAGGTCTTCTCTCAGGCTTTGGGATGGGGCATCCTGGCCTTGACATGCCCTAGAGGCTTAAATAATGAGTACAATAGAAATGAAACTGGGGGAAACTGGTAACAAGTTCTAGGACAGCCTTCGTCAGCAAGGGGACTGCTGTGGCTCCTTCCTGCCCTGTGTTTGCCCCATCTGCTCCTGGCTGGTCAGGAGGTAGCAAAAGGAATATTTCTGAATATTTTTACTTTGTTAAATGTAACTTCCCTTGTAGCATGAAGCACACACTGCGGGGATAATTTTTGTTTCAGGTCACAAGAGTCTTATTGTTAGCAAACAAGATTTCTATACAGATCACCCTGGCCATACACTCATTACCTATAATTTGTCAGGCCCTGCTTAAACAAAAGCTTACTCTCAGTGTACAGGAGCTCACGTTTCAGCTCTTTCACCTTTAGTCTTCCCACGGCTGCGATGTAAGCTTTCTTGTTCAAATCATTCTACAAGCAAATTGTGCCATTCTTCCTCTTACCAGTCCTTTTCTTCCTGGGCAAAGAGTATTTTTATTTGATTGCTAGTTCTGTCCTCCTTAATACATCTTTTTATTTGAAATTTAAGAAGTCCACCTAGCTGCGGCTTACTTTTCTCATAATTCTGCCATGACTCTTGAGTATGAAACACAAAAGTTGGAACCAGTTGAGCATCTACCATGGAAAACTCAATTAATTAGTTAATTTTCCTGCATCTCTAGCAGCAGGAATATGCTACATATGCATACCCCCTTTTGGAATAAAAACATGTGCTGGGTGTCTGCCTGCATGCCTCTGCATAGGTGCTTCAGATAATGATTCTGGATGATGCTATAAGCTTCATATAAGCAACAGTTATGAGCTATGTTATATGTAATAAGCAACCTGATTGGTCATTCTAAAAGGCTGAACAGAAAGCAGAGGACTTTTTGTAGCTACTAATCTATTCTTGAAACAGAGATGCAAGACAAAGGGTGCTTTGCTCTCTCCTTTGCCAAAACACTGTGTAAAATAAAGAAGAATCAGTGAATGGCTTGCATTTTTTTTCCCTAATGAGAAATGTGAGTGGAAGGATGGGGAGACATGAAAGTTCTCAAACAACTTGCATTGCTACTTTTCTGGATTTATTGAGATTTGGTGGTAATGTTTTGGGTTGGGTTGTTTTTTTTTTTTCAGGTGACAGGAAAAAAAACAGAGCTTGAATTTAAAGAACAGAAGTTGCACTAAATGCCAGCACTTTCATAAATAATAGTGGTGTTCTCGAACTTCTAAGATTTAGGAGACCAAGAACACCAAATACCAAGTAGCAAATAATTCTCCACAGTAAAAAAGTTATATTACTTACTATTTTTTGTTATTAAGCTATGGACACATATAGCAGAAATGCAGTAAAATATACAGCCTGAAGGATGTAATCCTATAATCTTAAATTGACTGTGGATTATCCACATTCATCTATGTTTGTTTTCCAAGCTTGTGCAGAGAAGACCCAGCTGCCTTTTTTAAGGACAATTTGTTAAGTCACAGAAGACACCCGACAAAGTTGGTGAGTTCAGAAGACCCCAGCTAGTGACAACAATAATTAAAACAGCTAGCATCCTTGGGGACCTTTTACGGTGTTCAACCTGTGCACCAAAGACCTGCACTTGACATATTTCTGAGACTTTGAAAAATTCTGCTTGCAGAACAAAGTAGTAACTTTTGGGCTTTTCTTGACATTCAGGGGTGTTTGAACTCATTTTGTTCATTCTCTACTATTTTCCATGGCTGAAATGAAGATAAGAGAAGTGAGCACCTTAAGCTGAACATGCTAAATATGATTTTACAAAAGCATCAATAATTACTAGGTAATTCTAGTGTACGGCCTATATAAACATTACAACACAGTTGAATGTAGCTGAAAAAGTATAAAATATCTGTACTTAATGTCAGACATTTCTGGGTCTTCATGTTTTTTTTATACTATGCATCTTCCTCCTTCTCCTCTTAAAAGCACTCTCAAGGCAAAAACTGATGATAGCCTCTGAGGAAGGACTCCTCATGGCAGCATAAAGCTATCTGTTTGGCTTCTGACTGGGCTTGCATGCCCCCTTCATAGCACTGAACTTGAAAGAGCCATTCTTCCATGAGCAGCTTAAGTCTGGCCAAACAGAAGATATGGTTTGGCTAATAAAGCATGGCAACCAAGGAGAGCCACTTTCTCCTGTTTTGGCTTGCATATTACAAAGTCAAGAGACAACCTCAGAGACCGAACCTGGAATGCTTTTTCAGTTGCCAGGGTAGTGGATATATAGAAGAGACAGAGGAAGAATCAGCATGGATTTTGTGAAGCCAAATCATGCCTCAAAACTATTGGAGGGTAGAAAACAGAGGACAGGGCTTAATAACGGTTTTCACAGTGGAGGAAAATCAACAGAAGAGTTTCTCAGAGATCTGCGTGGGGACCATCTCATTCGACAGGTTCGTAAGTGTTGAAGTGTCTTGAAGTGAATAGTGAGGAGACAAGTTTGCTGACTGGTGCTAAATTATTTAAAGAAATAAAGAGAGAGCAATTGCACTGAAAAACCTGCAGAAGCATATTACATGACACTTAGCAAATGAGTGTTTAAAAGATGAAAACCAGTGTAGATAATTGTAAACCAACATACACAGGGGGAAAAAACCCACCTTATCTGAAATTTACATATATAGTAATAGACTAGTATTTAGGACTGAGACCTTGGGATTATAAAAGATTATTCAATGAAAACCTCCATTCAGTGCTCATCAGTCGTCAAAAGGCAGAAGACCCACCGGTTCTAGCTCAAACAGTCCTTGATGTTTCCAAAAAGCATTTGAATTACTAAGAAAGGAAGAGCCTAAAGAGTCCACGTAGCTAGGACTCTTCATCATAGAAAATAGATAACCAATGGAGGAAATACTACAGGTCTTCATTATCATATGTAACATAGAAAAGGTGACTAAATCTTGATTGTTCGCTGCTGTTCTCTACCAACTGTAGGAGTAATAATTGAAGATAGGAAGCTGCAAATTCATGTGAAACAAAACAAGACAGTTCTTCACATGACTTTTATTTATCTGTGGAACTCTTGAAATTTCCACATGAAATCAGTGCAGATGCTAATTTTGGTAAGAATTGGTTTTGGCATTATACCAACTAGTCATAAGAACATAACTGACCTTGAAGCCCTATATTTGGTATTACATATATTGTTTTGATCAGGTTCAGATACTAACATCATTTTAGTCAGACCAATATATAAATGAGATCAGAAGCAGGATCTTGGTGTCTATGGAAAAGATAGGTACAGTAAATTGTCCTGGTTTCGGCTGGGATAGAGTTAATTTTCTTCATAGTAGCTAGCATAGTGCTGTGCTTTGGATTCAGTACTAGAAGAATGTTGATAACACACTGATGTTTTTAGTTGTTGCCAAGTAGTGCTCAGACTACTCAAGGACCTTTTGAGCTTCTCCTGCTTGGCCAGGTGCATAACAAGCTGGGAGGGAACACAGCTAGGACAGCTAACCCAAACTTACCAAAGAGCTATTCCATACCATAGAACGTCATGCTCGGGGGGAGTTAGTCGGTCGGTTGGTTGCGGGGAGAGTGGTCGCTGCTCGGGAACTGATCGCGGCTCAGGGACTGATCGTGGCTTGGGACAGGCTGGGTATCAGTCGACGGCTGGTGAGCAATTGCATTGTGCATCATTCATTTTGTATATTCTGTATATTCTGTTGCCGTTCTCATTATTACTATTATTATTTTCTCTTATTAAACTGTCTTTATCTCAGCCCACGGCTCTAACCTTTTTTATTCCTTCCCCTCAGTGGGATGGGGGAGCGGGCGGCTGCCTGGTGCTTAGTTGCCAGCCGGGTTAAACCACGACATAAATATAAGAAAAAATAAATTATCCTTAATCCTTCAAACTAGTCAGTGACTTGCTCTGAAGATTTTGTCTTTATGGAGGTTGAGCAAGTTGATTATTCACTCATTACTTTCCTTTCTTCTTAGAGAAATGTGCATTATATATAAGCACATCATAAATGTGCTTGGCAAACATCCTTGGCAATGATGTTATGTTAGCCCCCAATCTTTGACACAAGTTGGAGCTCCATGCCACATCATGCATATATGAGCATAATCTTTCCCAACAAAAATATAGACATTCTCAATCTATCAAGTGAACTTCAGTTAGAATATATCCACAGCTGACTCATTTATTAACTGATAGATTTGGTATCTTAATCAAGAAACTAGATGGAGGAATCATTATAGCTTAAAAGAATCGGTGTCTTTTTCTCATTATGACTGAAAAATGCCCAAAACACAAAAAGTCTAAGTTTATAGGTGTTTCCACTCTTTTAAATTAGGAAACACTTTAAATTCAAGAAAAAATGTAAAATAGAAATTAAAAATCTGAGTAACTGGTATAAGTATAAATGTTCCGCAGCATCTTTTTTAAACTTTAGAAGCAGCCTGGCTTATATTTTAGGAAAGTTGGGCCATTTTTAATGATAACAGAGCCAGCTTAAAAGTTTGAGCAACACAATAAATTTCTCAAACTGTGTTTTTACTGTATATAAAGAAACACAAAAGAAGTATTTTATCCTATGTTCTTTCTAGAAAGTAGTAGGCTTACTTTCCAAAGATTGTCTTTTTCCTGCAAGAGAAAGGTGTCTATTCCCACCTCCTAAATGTGGATGCTTATTCTAGGCTGCATTTTGATGAATTAGAAAATGTACATCGTTCAGCCTGGCAATGTTTTAACGTATCAGTCAGTACTGCTCCTTTTCTTTTTCTTTTCTTTTCTTTTAATTTTGAGTCCAGTGAACAATTATGATGAAAGTCAAAATACATTCCTCTGTTGTAAAGGATATAGTTATCTCAGAATTAAGAAAAAATGAGAGAGGTCTTTTTCTTACATAGCAGAACATCTTCGTCCAAGTCTAAGACAGGAGGAACATATTACAGCTAAAGAATCTCTGTATACAACTAGTAGGAAAATTCACATCTAGATTCTGGATAGATATGGATTTCTCTCTTAAATAAAGTGTTCTAGATTTTGAAATTAAATTAATCAAGAAGATCCCTCCTGTTCTCTAAAAGATTAAATCATGATATCAGTGTGGTTTCAGTTTTATGCAATGCAATTACCTTCTACATTTCACCCAGTTATCACAACTGCACTGTAAAACTTTCAACCTTTCTGAAGTTATGCACTCTCAGAGAGTTTTTGGTGGTCTGGAGAAAGCTGTTTCTCATAGCCTAAGAATTTTTACAGTATGAGGGACAGATTCTCTGTGCTTGGTATGTGTATGGTAAACATCCACTGTCTAGACCTGTGTGTACAAAAATAAATAATGGCCCCAGAAAACCCTCTTTTTTTTTTTTTTTTTTTTTTTTTTATAAAAGACATTAGAAGTGGTTACTATGTTTAGAAACCATGGCTCATGCTTGGAAGTATATGTAAGCAGTCCTTGAGCTGCTGGAGGCTGGTGTTTCTGCGGCATGTTTCTTCAGGTTTCCAGGGACTTGCAGTCTCTCCAGTCTGTTTTAGCAACCCCCACTGCTAACTTCTCTCTATATATATCTTTTCATGGAGCATATGGTAGGTGGCATTACTCAGCTAACAGATGTGCCTTTATGATGCCTACAGTTTGTACTGTGCATGCAGGGACTTGTAGTATATAAACAGAGGTTGGTAACACTTGGTAAGGTCATTATACTGGCTATTTTTGCTATATGTGTCGGCAGACTCCAGGACTAAGAGAACCCAGAGCAATATATCTGACAAAGACCACATTTTTATATGTTGCTTATTGTAGATGGGCTGTTAAGATTATTTGATTTATAAGCTTTTTATGGGCCCTCTGCTATGCTAGTATGATAGGTACCTTGGCAGTCCCTTTCATTAATATCCCATAATAGACTATTTATGATACCACCATTGACTTGTGGAGACATATTTTACAACTCTGCATAGTAAGTTAAAAAGCTGGATAGACATGAGTTTAGTGTCAGGGAGTAATAAAAAGGGCTGGTTACAGTTACAACAGCGTGGCTCTAGACTATGCTAGGAAGAATGAGGGTCCACTTTAAAACTCAAGAAAAACGCACGGTTATTGGCTTTCCTTCACAACCAAATACAATAAATATCATGTCATTGAAGAATGTTGAAAATGGACAAGCAGACACTGCAAGCCATGCTGGATAATGCAGCCCCCTTAAGGTATTGTTTTATGTTCTGAACCGTGGGTTTGAGGGGGGGTCTTGCTGACACAACCTGATTAGTCCCAGCAGACTCAGTCCTCTTTCTTGCAAATGACAGTGAAAGCAAGTGAGGTCAGTCAGTTGTGAAGTCTTAAAAATCCCCTTTCTGTGCTTTTAAATACAAAGGCACATAGCACACACTAGCTGAAACCTGTGTTCTTTCTGGGTGTCCGGAGATGAGCTATTTTAATCTATTACTGGGAGAATAATAAGGACGTTTTTTAACAAGGATGTAAGTGTTACTGGGCAACATTGAGTCAGATTTTGCGCTGCTTTACATCTGAAATCACTGGAGTAGGTGTAGAATAAGCTATGGTACAATGGCTTTTGTTTTCATATATTCTAATAATTGCTTAATAATTGCTGCCTGATTTCAGTATATCAACCTGTATCCATGTTTGGTGGTTTTGGTTTTTTCCTCCCAAATACACCAAAGTGTTCTAAGAAAGGAGTAAACATAGTCTGAGATACCCCACTGTTTGTATTCTTAAAGCTGAACAAATGAATAGGTTTTTGCAGACCTTGATCCTTTCAGCATAAAGGAGTGGAAAATGCAAACAAATCACACTGTATTTGCCGGTTATTCTCTGCAGATGTTAACTGATAAACAATTGGTCCTTCACCCATTCCTGGGACTTTCTTGCTTGTTTTTTTTTTACTTTTGTGCAATGACTTACAGCTTCAGTGATCAAGGCAAAAAACCTGAATCAGATTACAGACATTCACCCAAGACAACAGAGAACTGTGAACTGGGCCAGAAGACCCCTCCTATCCTCAGGGCAAATCTGCAATGACCAAATGAACACAGTTTCGCCTTGAAAGAAGGGATGAGCAGCACAGTGTCAACCAATGGGCTGAAGCAAACTCTGGAGGTGTATCTTTCTCTAGTTGATAAAGTGAGCCTAGAACACTGGACACCTTTGAGATTGCTAATATTGAGAATCTCATCAGCTGTATGTGTAATACATACAGGATTTTCAGTGTTTATTTTTCATAATGCAACTTGACTCCTTTAGGAAAAGTATGGTTAGATTAGCCAAAGCCATCATTAACAAATTAAATTTCTCTATGCCAGAACTGACCACAGACAGATTTAGATTTCTCAGGAGAATGGGAGAAAATCAAAGTAGACATTAAAAGTCTTCTTCAGATTACAAAGTAGTTTGGTGGTGATGGCAGGGTGATATCCAGAGGTGACTCAATGAAAGAAAGGAGTGAGAAAGTTCCAGCAATGGGAGCAATGGGGCAGGAGAAGAATGACAAAGCTCAGTGAAGGCTTCATGACTTTGCTCCTCTCCTATATCCCATTACCTGCCATTCCCTCTTTTCCCCACATTCATCTAGGTACCAGGACTTCCAGCCCTTTTCCTTTCTCCATGGATAATTGTCTCCAAACACCCCCTTTAAATAAGTATTTGCCTCTCCTTTAGTGCCCCAGTGTAATCTCCTTGCCTACCAGGCTACTGAGAAAAGAAAGGAGAAGAGCCTGGTGCAGATACAAATCCTAGAGCCAGGGCGGAGTAAGGAAATGGATGGAGTGGCAGAGTTGAGCTGGGTCAAGGGTCAAGAGTCCCCTGTTGTGCTAGACTTTCTATTCCCACTAGACTGGACTAACAACCCACCTCTGCAGTGGTAGGGTACACATGGTACACATCTAGGGATGGGTGTGCATCCCAGCCTCTCTCTGTGTGGTAACAGCAACAAGAGAAACAATGGAAAGAGAAGGAACACTTAACACTCGCCTTTCCACCCACTCTGCGCAGCTGCCTATTTTGCCTGTTCCTAGAGTTGGCCAGGGCTCTGACCCATCCAATGCAAATCAGGCTTACAAATAAGCTACAATCAGTCAGCTGGACATTTGACATCTTTACAATCACCTATGAATGTACCAGGTTGGGGTGGGAGGAATGTTTTTGCTATTGCTTGAGAACGTCAGAAAGGCTGCCGTATTTTTCAAAGCAATTTTCATGAAAGTCATGTTGTGGTTTCTAGTTAAGTACACACTGATTTACTAGGTGAAGGCTGTGAACAGTATCTATTAATTGATCTGTACAATTAAACCAAAAGGCTTTTTATTCCCACTGATACTATGGCACTCGGCTTATAGATGAGACTACAAAGAACCTGTATGCTGAGTTTTAAACCTTTCTAGATTAGTGGGATAAGATCATGCACATAGTCTATTTTAAACTATTATTTGCTCTCTTTCCTTTTTCCTATAGGAACTGATCCTCCTGATACTCAATTCTCATTTAAAAAAATATCTGGGCACCTCTCTGGGCAACCTGTGCCACTGCTTAGTCACCCTCACAGTAAAAAAAAAGTTTCCTGATTTCAGATGTAACCTTGTGTGTTTCAGTTCGTGTCTGTTGCCTCTGGTCACTGGGCGTCACCGATAAGAGCCTGGCTGCATCCTCTTTGCACCCTCCCTTCAGTTATTTATATATATTGATGAAACCTCTCCTGACCCTTCTTTTCTCCAGGCTCAACAGTCCCAAGTCTCTCAGCCTTTCCTCATAGGAGAGATGCTCCAGTCCCTTCATCATCCATGTGGCCCTTGATTGGACTGTCTCCAGTATGTCCATGTCTCTCTTGCACTGAGGAGCGCAGAACTGGACACGGCACTCCAGATGTGGCCTCACCAGTGCTGAGGAGAGGGGAAGGATCACCTCCCCTCAACATGCTGGCAATACTTTGCCTAAAGCAGCCCAGGATACCACTAGCTTGCTTTGTAGCAAGGGTGCACGTGCTGGCTCATGTTCAGCTTGGTGTCCGCCATGACCCCCCGGGTCCTTTTCTGCAAAGCTGCTTTCCAGCTGGTCAGCCCCTAGCATGCACTGGTGCATAGGGTTATTTTTTTCCAGGTACAGGACTTTGCACTTCCCCTTGTTGAACTTCATGAGGTTCCTATAAGCCCATGTCTCCAGCTTGTCAAGTTCTTTCTGAATGACAGCACAACTCTCTGGTGAATCAGCCACTCCTCCCATTTTGGTGTCATCAGCAAACTTGCTGAGGGTATACTCTGGTCTATCATCCAGATCATTAATGAAGGTATAGAACAGGATTGGATGTGGTATTGACCCCAGGGGTACACCACTAGTTTGTGGCCTCCAACTAGACTTTGCACTGCTGGTCACCACCCTCTGGGCCCAGCTGGTTTTCAATCCACCTCATCCAGCCCATATTTTATCAGCTTCTCTATGAGGATCTTATGGAAGACAGTGTCAAAAGTCTTAATGAAGTCCAGTTAGACAACATACACTGTTCTTTCCTCCTCTACAAAGCCAATAATTTCATTGTAGAAGGTTATGAGGTTGATCAAGCACATTTGTTGTTGAAGGTTGGTCTTTCAGATAAAGTCTACAAAAATCAGTCTTTTTTTTTTTTTTATAATGCAGTGGGTACAGCAATAAATCATTCTTTTGAAAATGTTTCTCAATTATTGTTCTATGAATCAAGATGTTTGAGGTCTCTCTCCAGTTGTAGATATTCTTTCTTTTTAACCAGTATCTCAATTTTTTTTTTGGCCTTTTTTTTTTTGAACTTCTGGTAAAAAACTTCACATCTTTGAAAGTATGCTTCCAAGATTTCTATGTTCTTTATGCGGCATATGGCTTTATAACTGTAGTCCCTTTCTGTTGTCCATCAAGAGACTTTTCTTTCTACTGGGGCTTATGATAACGATGGGCATTATATTCCCCTTATCACCAGCATTGTGTAATCTGTTGACCCTTTTCTTAGCTTAGCTGCAAAGTAAACAGAAACATATGCTTGTTAAAATCCATGTTTGGCAAACAATATAATAATAATAATATATTGGTCTGTAATTTTTTTCATGTGTTTTCAGTGTATTAATATCTATTCAGTCATATGTTGGAGTTATGAGTAAACCTTAGGTTTTGAATGGAAAACCACTTTGTATGACAAGGAACAAACATAAATAATTTAAGATATCTATTGGAATAAAGTATCAAAACTGAAGAAATAAACAAGCTGACACTTGTAAGAACGAAACCCATTAATGCTAACAATAGAAGGAATTTTGCATCTTTTAGGTAGACTAGAATTGAGCAATCACCATATAAAAGATAACTTCTAAGGAAAGAATCTAATAGCAGATAAAGTGTTGATAAAAGGATTGTAAACAAAGTACAGAATATATTAACATATGATAAATTATTCCAATTTGGCACTCCAGTGCAGGATAGTTTTTTTTTCTCAGTCTTGCTTCTCAGATAGCATCAAATGCCAATATCTAATTGAACTTATAAAGCCAGCTTAAAAAAAATATACTCAAAATTGTTTATATGTACGAATTATGTTGTTGGGTTTTACCTTGGTTTCTAGAGAAACAAGGAATATATGACCTTTATATTTGTTAGTAGACTCCGCTAACATTGAACCAACTATCCGGTTTCAACCAAATTTGACGAATATCAGATACGTACTCTGGTTTAGTGTTTTATCATAGCCAGCTCCAGTGAGAGTTCTCACCACCAAGTTATAGCACCTCTCTCTTTATTTCTAGCTCTCCTTCTGATCCCAGGAAACTTCCAGTCCAGTGTACAGTGACCCAGCTTAAGGAATAGGAGAGATATCATTGGGGGTGGTCAGTCACTGGAACAGGCTCCCCAGGGAAGTGGAGTCGTGGTTTAACCCCGGTTGGCAGCTCAGCACTGCACAGCCACTCGCTCACTCCCCCCACAGTGGGATGGGGGAGAGAATTAGAAAGGTAAAAGTGAGAAAGCTCATGAGTTGAGATAAAGACAGATTAATAGGTAAAGCAAAAGCTGCGCACACAAGCAAAGCAAAGTGAGGAATTCATTCACTGCTTCCCATCGGCAGGTAGGTGCTCAGCCATCTTCAGGAAAGCAGGGCTCCATCACGCACAATGATTACGTGGGAAGACAAATGCCGTAACTCTGAAATTCCCCCCCTTCCTTCTTCTTCCCCCAGCTTATATACTGAGCATGACATCATACGGTATGGAATAGCCCTTTGGTCAGTTTGGGTCAGCTGTCCTGGCTGTGCCCCCTCCCAGCTTCTTGTGCCCCTGGCAGAGCTGAGAGGTGAGAAGTCCTTGGCCAGTCTAAGCACTACTTAGCAACAAATAAAAACATCGGTGAGTTATCAACATTCTTATAGTACTAAATCCAAAAGACAGCACTATACCAGCTACTAGGAAGAAAATTAACTCTATCCCAGCTGAAACCAGGACAAGTGGTCATGGCATCAAGCCTGTCAGAGTTCAAGGAGCATCTGGACAGTGCTCTTAGTCATACGGTTTAGTGTTAGGTAGTCCTGCAAAGAGCAGGGCGTTGGAATCAATGATCCTTATGGGTCCCTTCCAGCTTGGGATATTCTATGATTCTGTGATTCTCTGACAAATACCTTTCAGCCTGGTAACTATGTTGCTTTCTAGAGATAAGTTTGGACGCCTTTGAATTGAGGAGTCTCCCACATTCAGAGTGAAAGCTTTGCATAAAGATTCCGTATAAAAGACAAGTGGCTGTGTGTCCTAATTTATTTTTACAGGGAAAAAGCACCTCCAACTGCACTCTGTCGAGGCATGAAGCCTTTCTGATTGATAGGAATGTTTGAAATCATATCTGAGCATGTCACTTTGGAAACATTACTACCTCTTTCTCTGGTTCCTTTGCAGGTTAGGTGGAAGAGAGAGTACGGCTTTCCAGGCCTGTTGGCATGAGAAACTTTCGGGGCAGGCATAGAGGCATCCAGGACTCAATGAGTGCTAAACTAGTTGCTTTTGAGATTGTATGGTTGGATTTTTTTGTCTTTGTGCATCTGCAGCATGTTCTTTTACAGACATGCAACCTGGTGGACTAAAATAGTTGCCTTTTTTAATACTATCTAAAAAATTTTCTTAAATAACAGCATTTATAAAATGCAGCCACCTACCAGGTTCTCAAAACCTTATTCACTCCAGTAACTATTACTCCGTATAAACACAGATTCCAAGTTAAAGGGGCCTGAAATCAATGTGATTGAAAATGTGTTGTCTCTGGACAAGGACCTGCAACTTTTAGGTTCTTCTTCACATAAAAGACACTCATTTCTTTAGAGAAATGGTTTTTATGAGTAAATAATTGGATTTACATGACTTGTTAGTGATGCAAAGTGATTAAACTGGATAACACTTCAAACAACATTTCTAAAGGGGTGTATTCAAGAGAGTCTAATCTTCCAGCTTGTTTTCAGCTTGCCATTGAAATACTGCCATTTTTCCATTCACTGTGCCGAATTATCAGTGACTCATCCATGTGCCTACTTGTACAATGCTCACAGTGGTGAGAGTAATAGGACTCTGAATCAGCTCAGCACTTGGGTTTCAAAGTAAAAGTAAAAGTATCCCTGTAAGGTGTACTTTTGTCAGGCATCTCATCATCACATGTTCCAGGTGAGGGATTCTGGTCTCCAGAGGATAGCTGAAACAAGGAGTTCCATTTAACTTACCAGGGAAACACAATAATCAGGTTCAGACATCATTATTACCACACCACAGTAGAATATGAAGGAAGCTGCAAATGGAGAGGCTTGGCATTACACTGAATCAAAGACAAGGTTTTTAAAATTTTTTAAATTGTTTCTCAATTCAGGGCTTGGTTGTTAAGCAAGTTAATAAAAACCCTAATCATTACTTATCTAATTTTATAGCATTTTATATCTTAGTGTCATGCAGAAATTAACTAAAATTAAGTAATTTAGGAAATATTCCAACCTTACCAACTATAACGCATGTCAAGTTTTATTTAAAGAAGTAGGGAGAAGCTATAGCTTGAAAATAATGCTAAACACTAACACAGCATAAAATATTAAGGCTGTATATTTTAAAGCCTATACACTAATACAATACATTATAAAGATGAATTTTAAGTCAGTGTGAGTCACTGCATTTCTCCTTTATTCCTTGTGGTATACTAAATATTGAGTTTGCAATAGACGTAATGGTAACACAGTATTCTAAGGCTTTCTGTGTTTATATAGAGGAAAAGAAATACAAACTATCTAGTATGCTTAGTACATGCATCTATAGTTATTGTAGCGTGAAGTGACAGTGAATAGAGGAAGATACTTTCCTAATGCTATACTTATCAGAGCTGGATTTATAGTAATCATTAGCAGTGATCTCTACATAGGGCTCAGAGCACTTTACAAATTTACGTACCAGCATCTTTCCCATTTAACAGATGAGAGTATTGCAGTCCCTAATAAGGAAATGTTCTAAATATTGTAAAAAAAACCCCTATGGTTTAATCTCAGATGCTGCTTAACTACATAATGAAGGGTTATGGTATTTGATTGGAATCATACAGTTTGGATTAACGTGATTCAAAACATAAACATTAATAGTAAAACCGTGTGCATACATATTCATATGTAACTACTGCATAGTGATCATTTTCTTTGTAAAAAATCTGTATTCGAAGATCAACCAGTGATGAGACACCAGCCCTGGGAATACAAGTTTTCTGAACGCCAATGCTATGCACAAAGATTGTGATGCACTGGCCCTAAATTGCAAACAGAACATTCCCTGTGGAATTCCTCTTTTACACATACTGATTCAGAGGAAGAGAACTACCGTGTCTACCAGATTAATAATATATGTATTTAAAAAAAAGTTCCCCAAGAAATATTAAAATTATGTTAGACTGGGAAAGTTCTGGAATATCTCTCATCATTAGTTTTATGCAGACAACATCTTGTTTCAGCCCTTAAAATTAAACAATCAATATAGATCTTTTATGTACAGCAATTTTGTAATAAAATCCTTTTCCCAGTGCTGCTGGTTGGGGTGGAGATATTCTGTGGTCAGTTTCCGAGGGAGATGGAAAAACAACTGCAGCACGGGGGAGAAAAGCAATAAATGGAACTTTCTTCCAGGCATTCTGGCCATTAATAATTGAAGCCCCTTATAATGATCTGAGCCAGATTACTAGAAGAGGTTTTGAAAAATAACCTGTTGTGTTACTTCCCCACTAACCATCTCTGCACCCTTGGTGAACAGCTGACAGTGTCTGGCACCTCTGCTGTTCAGACATTGCAGTGAAGTGTATGTTTCTTACAGCCCTGAGTCCAGGGAAATGTAGAAGTCCTGTGCTATCTTGTCTGTGTGAAGAAAATATTTGTATCCTGGGAAAGAAAGACAGCTTGATTTGAAGTACCGCTCAACAGATCCTAGAATTTGATTGAAATCATGTAGCTTTGTATTAAAGTGATTTTTAAAAATAGTGAAAGCATGGCTCCAGTATAATTACAGCCGAGCCTGCCTGTGTTATGACGCTGAAAGCTCGGTAAAGCAATTTTCACCTAAGAATAATCTGAATGTAGTTTTGTGATACTTTGGATGCTTCCAGCGTGATTTCCTATATTTTGCGAGACAGGCTTTTTGCAGTATTCCCAAACTCTCTTCTGCACTGCGGCTTTCCTTCTCTTGTCAAGAATGATGCCAAGTATCCTTTTCATTTACTCTGTTTTGGGTCAGAGAGACTTTTTCACCAGTTCTCACTGAATTACAAAAGTATGCACCCTTTTCCCTTGTAATCTGCAAGGGTAGAAAATTAATACAATTTTGATTCTTCCTCCTCAGCTTCTTTTTTTCCCCAGGCTTATAGATAGACTGTCTCTCCTTTCAGACGGGTACAACTGTCTCCTTTTTCTGGCACCCAGGCCTTAATTAGCTAATTTAACTATACATGCTTAAAATTTTAGTAACCTAGTCATTTTAGGTTTCCCTCTCTATTCCATAGAGCAACAGAGATCTTTAGCAGATGGTCAAGATCATAGCTGAACTTTCTATCCTAGAAATACAAAACTTTACTAAGACCCTATTCATAAGCTAAATGGTCTCTCTTCCCTGACTTTTAGGCTGGGTGACACCAGTCCTCATTTTTGTTAAGAAGTTTTAACAGTATGCTTTGCATAATATATGTGACTTAATTTCTTTCCTCAAAACATTGCATATGTGGCTTGGTGGGTGAAATTGGAACACCACACGTTCCTGCAATCTGTCCATCTCTGACAGCTTCATTTCTTTATTCAGTGGCTGCTCTGGTGCTGATAGAGGTGTCAGAAGAAATTGCCTATCATACATGTGCGTTTGTCACTCATATGAATCAGTTTTATCACAGCTCCAAGCATCCCCAGAGACAGTACTAACTGCTTCATTTTTAATTACAAAGTGACTCTTTGTGTTTCTCAATATGGGCAGCTGTGTAGCCATTCATAGAACCACCTTGTCCAAAATTTAGAATATAAATACTAAAATTTATACGTCTTTTCTCTGAATTTAGCTATGAAGTTTTCAAAAGGGCCTCAGTAGCATTCATCCCAATCTTTGTTCATCTGTTTCTAAGGTATCATGTCTATCCCAGAGGCAGTCCATGTTTTAGCACATCTTCTCACAAAGCTCATTCTCTTACCCAAAGTGCCTGAAATAAAATAAAGGCTAAGAGCTTTAAAGCAGAATTGTGGCTTAGTTCAAAGCTATGCTTATAGAGATATGTATTTTTTTTCAATGAATCTTAATTGCATGTCAAATAGAAACAATTTCTATATATTTCCTTGGGAATACAAGGCAATCCAAGAAACTGAACTCAAGCTCTGAAGTAAACATAAAGCCTTGTCAAGGTATCTTAATGTTTTTGTGTTTGGATTTTTTTTCTTTCTCTTATTGCACTATTTAAAAAGTGGGATAGAACAATCATGGCATTTTAGCTTCTTTTGACATTTGGCAGTTAGCCAGTACATGGGTCTTTCAAAACATTTCAACACCAAGGAGTAATTTGGTGATGTAGTCAGATATTTCTTTAATACAGTCCTGTTTATTTACAAAGAATACACACAAAATGTTATTTACTTAGACACCATTACAGTTAAACAATAAAAGGCTATTTCTTTTCCCAAAGTTTCAACTTTCATTCTACATAGTATTCTCTCACCTCTTAAATGTATGATTCTCACCTCTGCTTGTTGTCTTCTGGCTACTTCTTTTTCTCTGTTTTTGAAGGGCTTTTTTGGATGTTCCTGAAACACACTTCCATCAAATGATACCCAGTAAATTTCTAGTACCCATTTACCCTTTAGTCTTCCACTTGGTCTGTGTTTTGGGTAGGGGATCCCATTGTTGCAGGTAAAAGGAAATACACTTTTTATGCCACATCTTAAACCTATTGTGAATGATCAGTTTGTCCCAGCATCCGCAAAGTTTCATCTAACTTGTATCGCACTTATTTTATAATCTTTATCTTGCTTAAAATGAAGTAGTTTCAATCTGCTTGACATTTTAACCTGAGAGGAACAAGCAGAATATAACCTTCATGTTCTAAATGCCAGCTTTTTTGTGCTTTTGTATAATTTGAAAAGTATCTGTAGTACATGTGATATCTAGGATGGTATGGAATGGCATAGGTCATGCTGCATCTAACTTTGGTAGCTAATTTGCATCCAACTTTAGAGTGACTTAGTGAATATGATGTCCTTAAGTGAGTGCCTACAACCCCTGTGTAGAAACAATGAAGAGAGACTGGTGCTTTTGAAGGCCTTGAGACTAATGCCTAAAGTTAAGCATAATATGAAATCAGATAATTTAGATTTGCTCCTATGGCTATGTGTGCCCTCCCCATGGCCTGGAATGGGTCAAGAAGAAAACTGTCCTGATCAGCATGTTTAAGGGTCATCCTGACAGGGTGCTACAGAAAGGCATTGACAGCTTTTTTAGCCAAGTCAATGTATGAAACTTATGCTCGGATAACCACAATACCAAAAATATTTTAGGATCTTCCACCACACTCCCTCTTAAGGCCTCTAAAAATAATCCTTAATTGCTCCAGCTGCAAATAGCATCGGCATGAGGATTCTGATCACATCATCCAAATGTAGTTCATGGGTTTATACAAAACTTTCTTGGCTTTTATAAACTGACTTTTGTAACTCCATAATGCTTGAGTAGAAAAATACCATAGAAACTGTATAAAGTTTACATAGGACAGAAATTATGTTTATGCAAATCCTCACATCAGTCTTTCATCCATGGCTCCTAATATGACAAACTTTTCTGCTTAGGTTCTCTAATGATTCTTATTTTCAAGGATAGCTATTCATACTTCACGACATTAGGCACTTACATCAAGGCTCATGACTGAGAGGTATCCACTGTAAAGTAATTTATAGGAGCAACAGCAATATAATAACTAGTATCAACCAGTGTTCATGAACTGTTATTCCTGGCTAGCGCCATTACAACCACCTGGCTGATATTCATTGTTCTCCACCTCATTCTTGCCCTTTTATTTTCCTCTACCTTTTAAACCCTAGCCAACAACTCCACTAATACAGCAACAAATTTACTGGCAAGCTCTGCAACAGCTGAGCCCATCCCAGTTGCTCTGTGCCAGTCAGACAGCTGGTAATCTGGGAATGATCTGAGAACTGGCTGTAATGCTGTTTCACAGACCAAAAAGAGACTCTGCAGTATTTGCCTTAGAAAGGTTTTTTCCTTTGCTATGGTATTGTTTGCTGATCATGGTTGTTGGCATAGAAAAATTAATATGGATGGCAGGAAAGAAAATCATAAGGGAACCAGTTAGGGAACTGCACTTGGAGACTGAGGAAGTATTTCCTAAACGCGAGTGAAGAATTCTGCAAAATACAAAATTCAGAATAAATGTGGACAGTTAAAATATCACACTCATTTCCATAGTTGATGTAATAACGATAACATTATTCAATTTAAATTAACTGCATGGGCAATTAAATCGCTAACAACTCTTGTGCTGTTGAGCATTTTGGGGTTTACTGTACATACATTCCTTCCTTTTGCTATCTCCCACTGCTTGTCTTAAAACCTGTTTTCTTACTATTCTGCTACATTTCTATTCTGCTACAGTTATTCTACAGATTTAGCAAAAGGTGAAGCTATGGGGCAACCTCGTTCAACTGAGGTATCCTTTTCCAATCTTTGTCTCTCCTCAGATCTGTTGGCATAGAGCTTGAGTGACATAAAAAATATGTTCTTAGAGTTTTAGTTACCTCAGTGCTTCAATTTATATTGTTCCAATACACTGAGTGATGCTCACATTAATAAGTTATGAAGTAATTCAAACCTGGTCTCCCCAGCAAGGTGATTGCCCAGCCATTCGGTTAAGGTCGTCAGTCTCCCGCTTTAAATAAATGTTTTATTTTATTCTATATAGAGTGGAATAGCTCTAACAGTGTTGCATTCCTCAATGATTATTTAGGAGAAATTTGAAGACAAGATTTTAAGTACAATGAGTTTTTAATAATAAAACAGGTAGGTTAATATAATACTGAAGGTATGTCTTTCTAAGGGATAAGGAAAGAGGAACTTGTCCCTAACCCAAACTGCCAACACTAGTTATTAACTGCATAGCTCCATATCACATACTCCAGCAAGTTCTTGATTTCATCACCAACCTCTTTAAGGAATTTCTATCTTTACAAACAACATACTGAGAAGATGAGATAGAGGTTGAGAATGAGGTAGAGTATGCCCCCTTGATAAGAAAGGAAACACAGGTCTAAATTAAAAAAAAAAACCAACACCACAGCAAAACCACAAACCAGTCAAGTACAACTTCTGTGGTTTAAATTCACCAAAGTCATCATTGTGAATGTGCAGTTGCCAAGGACTCTGATGGTTCTAGAAAATGTGTGTCCCCAGTTCTCAAAGTCTTGTTATACCCTGTTGAGGAACCTGGAAGTTTTCAAAATGAACTTCAGAGAGAAGGGGTACTTCCCACCCAGCTGCTGTTTCTACAGGCACTTTGCCAAATATGTCCAAATCCAACAAGGAAAGTGTTCCAGTGTGCCCTGTACAAAATGTGGTGTAAGTCATGGAGCAATGCAATTGCCACTGCAACCATGGTGGCAGCCTGTCCCCCTTGCAAGTCATCAAGTCTCCATGGGAACTGAGTGTACTCCTCAGGCATAGGCGTGGCTCTGTGTCTTGGGACTACTGGTGTGTAACTTGCTTGCTCAGGGCATAATTGCCTTTAGAAGCTACTTACAAATTCTGTACAGTAATGAGTTTTCTCCAATAAATTAGTGAAGTGATTTGTATCTACCATGGTTCCAGTATGATAATCGCTGAATTGACTTTCACCTTGGTAGTACATTTGGTGTTTAAACAGCAGCTAAATTTTCTAAGCTCCAGAGAAGAAAAAAAAATACAATTCTGACCCTCAGCCTGCCACTGTAATCATTATAAAAAGATGAGATTCTATCTGAAAGAAACAAAGTCTGTTTTTACTTCCTCTGTAACCAATATATGAAAATGAGGAAACTATAGCATTTTCAACAGCGGGGATTGTATAAAATATTGCATCTGCAGCCCAAGTGCCACCACTTTGTCCTGGGATTTCTGCCAAACCAGGAGGCTGTTCAGTTGTAATTAACATTTCTCGTCCCAACATCATTGTTGATGAGTCCCCACACTGTTTCAAGTACAGCTGCCTGCTACAGTAGTTCATTATGAACACAGGACCTCTGCTGACTCTCTTCCCTTCTGCTCTACTTATCATGGGCACTTTTCACTTCTTCAAAAGAATCACACAGTTCCCTTCTTGCCAGACTTTGTGAAGTAGCCCCGTCATCTCTCATTTGAAGATCTGCATATTGGTTTTGGCTTGAACCATTTGAGCTTTGTTGCCTTTAGGAAGTCTTTAATCTTTTGTTCGGATCTGCTGGACTTCATTTCTTACTGGCCTGATTCCACCTTCAGCTAGACATCCTTCACCCTTTGTTAAATTATTTGTCCATTCAGTTTGGTGCTCAGATTAGCCGGATCAGATCCTGACACATTTCAGCCTGGCTCTTCTGAAATTCCTTGGCATCGCTTCTCTGCAGGCTCTTGGAAGCTTTGCTAAAACTAAATGGAAGGCTAAGCAATTACAAGTGATGTAGTGATGTGAGCAACTTTTCTTGAAGATACATTATATAAATGGTTAGCATGAAACACAGTGGTAACCAGCCAGTATGAGAAAATTGCTTGGGAAAACAGAGAGTTCAGTTATTTTCCTCTACAATTGTTAATAGAGAAATCAAAAGAATACATTGGAAAAGGACCTATTTTTTAATACAATGAGTATCTTTTACTACTTTTTATCTATACTATATTATTCAATTTCTTGCTTCTGCTGGACTTATTATTACTCACAGACTGATCTAGCCAGGGACCAGAGTCTTTGCTTCAGCAACATCCCAGTTTCAAACAGCTTATTATCTAAGCATAGATGAGAGAAAACAACATACAAAGGGAGTTTAAGGAACCATAGAGACAAACCTGGGCAATTTTACCAATCAGCTTCCCAACATGATAACAGTCTAAGCATGAAGGGTTTTCTTAGCGTATTTTAGAAAACGAGAACAACCAAATTACGAAGTCTAGCAAACTTGGCTGATTAGTAGGGGTAGATGATCTCACAGTAGCGAAGGAGACAGAAGCAGCAACTTGAGTGGAGCTAGGTCATGTGTGTTCTTTAAAGCAGAGACAATTTTTTTTTTTTTTTCTGCAGTATAAACTAGGAAGCCATGAAGGCAGGAAAATGAAGGGGTGACCTTACTAGTGACCTGAAAATATGATCTTTGCATCAGTTTTCTGAAAGGAATAGGAAAAGATCTCTTATGGCCAAAGGAGGGTCCTTAGATTTCTGGCTGGCAGCAACATTCTCCATTATTAGGAAATGTTACATCCAACAATAAAAAATAAAATAAAATAAAATAATTGGAAACAGATGAATAGTAATCCAAATTGCAAAGTGACACTTTGACAAACATTGTTCCAGTGAACCATCCTGAGAAACAGATAAGAGATAATTTCTTAAACATATGGGGGGGGGGGGGGAAGGGGGGGAGGGGGAACGAACTCTGACATTAAGGAAAAGGACAAAAATTAATGAGGAAACTTCCTGAATATAGATGACAGAAATCCATATTCTATTCTCAGCTGACTTAAATAGACTTGCTCTAATTTAGCACGGATATAATTAAGAATAAAATGCAATCCAGTAAGGCCACATGGGTTTCAAGCAGGCCCAGAGATTTCAGTGTGTATATATGAATTATTGCCTTAAGCTGTAATGGATTCTACTGCAGAATCAATAGTGTTTGAGAAAAGCAACCTTGGAGTGCAATAATATGTATTAAATATTTATTTCTACTCAAGTAAAATGTATCTCTAAAAAATCTCAAAACATGAAGGAAAAGAAAGGGATATGTCAAAGATCTGGCACTAAACAGAACTAGATAACTGATTTTATTAAAATAGCTATTAACTTCTCATGTTTTGGGATTGTTAGTGAAGGGATGCTCATCAATCCTAAAGGGTACACTTGGACCCTTTCAATGTCCAAATGATGAGACCAGTTCAAGGAAGCATTGCTTAATAAAGACCTCACACAAAGTAATTAAATAAAATTATGTAAAAACAACTCACCATTCCCAAATTCTGGCTATTTTTTTGAAAATAACATTTCCAAGACTTTCTCATTCAATGCTAAAAGGAAAAAAAAAATTGTTGTCAAAGACACAAAGTGTTATGAGGACTTCCTGATCGAAGATGTGAGCCTTAATGCAATTGTCAGCCACAAAATTCTGAATGAAATAAGCATTTTCCTCTCAAAAAATTTATTTATTACAAACTAAGCAAGAATGTGCATCCAATGTACATCCAGAGAACAACCATTAGAAAAACTTTTAAAATAAGTATGGTGGATGATTCAACAGTGGCAGAGGGGATGGACAGAGGAAAAAAGTCTTCTGAAAATCTTAGAACAATGCCTGATAAGCAGAGTTTATATGGCACCAAACAAATCCTTCCCCAGGAAATGACATGCCTTTGATGACATTACTGGAAATTAAGGATTTACTAGAACTCCTTAGATCTCAGTTCTGCAATATAGCCCATGTGCAGAGCCCTAATGCCATGAGGGAATGATTTGGAGAACCACACCCACAACTCCACAGGTCTCCTGGAAAATTTTTCTACTCATACAAAAATGATTTCAAGAATGAGTGATGCCACTCAACAGTCAAGAAAAAAAAAGCAGATATATTTTTTTCCTGCTATTATTTTGCTTGAAATGATTCAGCCCTGCTGAAAGCAATGAATATGAATCAGACATATTTATGAGGTAAGGACCCTACAGTGTCTGGAGTCATTAAGATCTTTCATTTTTCTTGTTCAAATCAAAGTACCTGTCATTCTCCCTTGAAGATCCTGCTGCTTCATGGAGCACCCACTAGTCTCAGAGAAAAAGTTCTTTTCATAAAGAGCAATAAAATTTTGTCATTTTATATCTGAGGTGACTGGTTTTGACAAGATAAAATCTTGTTTAGAGCTCTGATTTCTTTCAGGCATTTGCAATTTTTTGTTGACAAAAAGAGAAGCATTAAGTCTTTCTTCTGAGAGCATGTTTGCATGAAAAACGTATCTTAAAATCGGTTAAATCCTGAACTAACTCCCAGCATCTGACTGAGAAGAGACTCTGTAATAGTATGAGGGAGTTTCCTCTGAGGTCAGAAAATATTTTTTAAATCAACACATTTTTCACAGATTCTCACGTGGAAAAAAACTTACTAAAGTCTATTTAGAGTTCTTTAAAACAGTGTAAAATAATAACGTTGACCATTAAAACTTTAAGGCAAGGGAGAAGGGTCTGAAATGTAGGCTTGTTCTCCTGTGTGCTTCAGCCTTTACTATGGACATAAATGAAAATGGCATAATGTGCTGGGCTGCTCGAGTTTGTGAACATATGCTTTCTCCCAAAGTGAAAATGTGCAATCAAGGAGATCAAGGAGAAAATATTCACAGGCCTGTAACGGAGACTCCTCTCTATGGGAAGCTGGGAGATACAGTTGGCTTTAGCAAATTTGAAAACAAATATTTTGTGCCACTATCCCCTCAAGTCAGATGAAGCACCTCCTTTCTTTGTCAGGAGGCCACTGTGGAAACCAGGTGGAAAGCAAAACTCCAAGTAAGCTTTTGTCCACCAGAGAGAATCCTGATGGATCAAAAAGCCAGACTTACCAGGCCAAAGTCTGCTATTGCATCATGGTATGGCTTAGTGCACAACACTTCACAAGCAGCAAGTGTGCACAGCAGTAGGAAAGTTGTACTGATTATTATCTAGTAAACTTTTGACTTTTTTGCCATTAAAGTTACCTTGCTACAAGCTTTAGTGGGAACATTGTTAGGTCTCTTAAAATATACTGATAAAGCAATTAGAGCAGTACAGTGTCCCTAATACAGACACAGATCAGTGTATCTTTCCCCCCTTGGCATACAAGACTCTCCCTGCTGATACTGAGCAGTTTTATAGCACTACTACTGCACCCAAATGGGTATGTCTATATAACAGAAGTAAGAACTTTTCAGGGAAGAAGACTGAAATCCATATTAAACTTGATCTCTTTATGCCTGCTAAATAAAATAGGACCTTGGAGTAAGCACTGTGCTGCTGACCATCCACAGGGCTGAGCTGTTAGTATGATTCTTGGCATGGTTTTGGTACAAACCAAATAAGCTCTTCTCCAAGCAATAGTTGTGAGGAGTGCAACATGCCAGGGCCATTCACTATGTCAGGACAGGACTGAACCAAGTTTAGTTCCCTCCATGTCAGACAGTTTTCCCAAACTATTCCACAAGATTGTACATCCTCAATGCTCCCTTGGTATCTTCACATCACAGACCAGGATATGCAACACATGTCCTCTATTTCATGATATCTAAATATTGTTCTAATGAGCTACAACATAGCCTTTATATTACTGTAGCCTCTTATATTATCTGAACAGAAAAATATACATAAAAACAAATAATTATGTGCTGGGTCCTCTATTTCATGATATCTAAATATTGTTCTAATGAGCTACAACATAGCCTTTATATTACTGTAGCCTCTTATATTATCTGAACAGAAAAATATACATAAAAACAAATAATTATGTGCTGGGTCCAGATGTACACTACATGGGGCCTAGAGGAGACCTATGGCCAAGCGCTGTAGAGATTGGACAGCAGCCAGGCAGTGCTTCATCCTGTTTTAGTTAAGAGAATAGGCATAGCCTTACACTGACAGACAAGTATTCCAAGTTCCAGAGGGTGATTTGAACCCTCAGCTATCCAGGATCTCCACAGCAGGAGGAGGCAGCCTGAATGCACCTTCTTACACCCACCAAGATCATAACGAAATTATTCTACAAAGGGAACTGCGAAACTAAAGTAGCTTTTCCGGGCTCTTACCAAGATGAAACAAATGTTTTGAAGTCATGCTTTACATTCATTTAAGATACACAAACCAGATCAGTATGTTTATTCTCCAGAGTTTATTTTGTCTGTCAAATGTAATGCATTTTTAATGTGCAATTAAATGTTTTGATAAAATATACATAAGTGTAGTGTTACATCATTCAAAACTTTTTCACTGTGCAGTAAATTCCAACTTTATTTGAAATAGAACTTGTGCTAGTTGCAATGAAATCCTTAATGAAACTAACTAAATAAAATTGCTAAGCTTCATCTCTGTCCAATGAAAAATCATCCATGTGCAAAATGAACAGTTACGTGGCTATTTTCCTTTCACATTTTACATTAAGAATCAAGGGAAGGGGGAAGGATATCACTGTAGTGGATGTTGTGTCTTGCATGGAAAAGCAACATGTCCCATAAGTAGTCGAGAGCTCCGTTTGGTCTGATGCAGGAGCAGACAGGATGGCTGAGCCCTCCCTGTGCTTCTGAGGAATTTCCTGTTAGGAACAAGAAAAACTGTGGCCTTCTTATGGAAAAGAGCAAGAAATACTTCCCAGTCACCAGGGGAAGATCATGGAGTAGAGTGGACTTTATGCCCATTTAATCTGTCTTGGGAGCAGCCTCAGTTGGGAAGGGGGTCTTTGCACACCATTTTGGTGGTGTGCATCCTCAAGGTGCTGTTGAATCAGATCAGCAAAACTCTGAGTAACATGTTGGCAACACAAGAGTCAAGTCCTTATTCTTTAGTGATCACAAAGATCCTGCACTTCCATAACATCTGTTGCAGGCACCCATTGCAGTGTACAGTCTGCTCATTATGCTCCATTAATCCTCTTTTTGTGAGGAATAAATTGAGGCACAGAGAGGGTTTAGCTTTAAATCACACACCCAGTCCACATCAGAAAAAAAAATAGGATCCAGAACTCATGACTACTGGTCTATATACTAAGTTAAAAAAAAAAACCAAAAAAAAACCCAACTAAAGTGGAAGAGATTTAGTTTCTTTTCAAATAATTAGTAGTCTCAAACTGATTGTTTCTAGATAACTGACTTTTTACATGAGGAATATTAGGAGTGATATGGGCAAAACACAGTCTCTTGGATTTGAGACACAGCAGACCAGCGTTCAGCGCTGTTAAACATTGTTTAATAGGAGGGAGTCTTGTTCCTTTTCCTCAGATTCCCTGATTGCAGGTTAGTTCTAATCATTTCAGAATTCACATTCTTGAGAATATTCAATTATTCATGAGAAATAGATTCAAAATATGGGTACATGTCCCTCCCTGAAATGGTAAGTGAGGTTCATTTATATCTGGATAGAGAAAGAGGAGTTCTGCTGGGTTAGGGAAAAAAGGAAATTAGTCATACTTAATTTTAGAAAGAAAGGCAGAATTTCCTTTGGTTTCTTGCCATGGCAATGACAACAGTTCCAGAAATGCTACAAAGCCGCAAGTTGCCTCTAGGAGAAAGGAAGAAAAAAGATTCTACATAAGATTTTGAAACGTAGAATACATGCTTATTTTTACTGTTCCACTATCTTGTTCAATCACTGTAAACAATTTTCCAAGACTAAAATCAAATATTACAAGTTCAGAGACAGATAACATACAAGATGGGATTAATGAGTTTCACCTAATTGGGGGAGATAACATACTGAATAGCTAGGTATTTTATCGTAGTGCTGATAAACAAGATCAATAGTACAGCCAGAAAAGTGGAAAACTGGTATCATCATCGTTTATCTGCCATGTAATGCAAGTACCTGTCAACGTGTTATATCTTCAGAAGGGCAATATTAATCCATTCCCTACACCAAAACTCAGAAAATTCACTTCACTGTAAAATACAAATGCTCTCTGTTTACTCACTGAAGTGCTTTACTAAATCTTAATATCCAGAAGTGGCAGAAAATAATGCAGTTAAAATAAAGATGTAAGGAGAACAACAGCAAGGATAAACACAAAGCATTTACGATAATTAAAGAGTGTGAACAGTAGAAAATTCAATGGATTGAAGAAAGCAAGCACTGTAGCAAGTAAAAAAAAATTAATAACAGTTTCTTGAAGAGAGTAAGCAATAGGCAGAGGAAGAAGCAGCAGTTTATCCTCTTAAGCATAATAGTGGGAAATTGGAGCCAATGGATTAAAAAGAATAGCATTAGACATTAAATAAACACTTCGGGTTCATTTAAGGAATGGAGGTGGAGATTTACTTAAAGCAGGGATCAAAATCAGTGGGGTAATAGACAAGGAATTAGAAAACACAGATAATGTTAGAACTGTTAACAAGTAGATCAAAAAATCTTAGACATAGAAGAGAACACATCAGTGTATAGAGGAAAAAAAAAAATTCAAGAGAGCAGTTTCAGTAACTTGATAGCAGAGAGGTACTAGGATCTGGAAACAAAAACTGCATTCTATTGTGAACAAAGCATTGAAGACCTCTGCTCAGTATATGCTGGTCAACTAAACAAACAGTATGGTCATCGAGAACAATATTACAGTTTTTTAACACGATCATGTAAAGTCAAGAGCATGCCCTCCATTGGAACATTTTTTTCAGTAGATTTCACCTCAGCTCTGAAAGGATAATAGAGAAAGTGATGGGGCTCAAAGATGAGGGTGACAATAATAAGAAGCTGGGAAAGAGTCTCATATGAAGCCCAAAGGAAAAATGGGCTATTTAGAACACACAGTTTGACCAGATAACTTAGCCCCTTAAGAGGCAACAGAACCAAAGCACATTGTCATCATAAAAAGCATCAAATATGTTGATAGTAACAACTGTATGACTAATAAAAAGATATAGAAAGGCAAGATTTTGAAAGGAATCTGAAGTTCCATTTTTCAGGACATAAATCAATCTCTACTTATAGGGGTCAGAAAGAAATTTTCTAGTTGACAACTGTCTCTTTTGTTGTACCTTACTCTGAGTCACGTGACATATGAAGTATAGCATATATTTTGAATACAGAAAGCTCATTAGTCTGGTCTACTCTGGTCTGATCAGGTCTTGTTTCTTCATTCTGACATATGCCCTGTCTTATAATGTAACTGATATTTAATGAAACCCAAGGTCATTGATAAATCACAGGCCAGTATTCTTAACATAACATTAACTTTTTAAATATACTCTATGAACCTCAGTTCTGAAACACAAAGAATACAGGGTAGGCTTTATCTTGTGAGTGAACTGCTATGCTAAAAAAAAGATTTCTCTGAAGCAGCTTAAATTTGTGATGTGACTTATAAAGACCAACAGCTAGAGTGTCATGTAGCTATCAAAGAAGCCTGTAATTTAGAAGATACAGCCTGCAAAGTCTGACCAGGAGAAAACTTAGAGCATCCTTGTATCTCATGGAGGTGTATCCCTATGGACTAGTTTGGCAAAAAATGCAATACCACTGCCCTATCATGTGTTGTTAAAATTATGTCCAAGGTCAAATCCTTATGCAGTGGAGCATTTTACCGACTAGCTGCTGCATTAACTGGTTCAGTTCCATGGCCATGTCTTTCACAAGTAGCCTTCACCTCAGTTTGTGTCCAGTGCAACACTTGCAACAAAAACCCATGAATTTCTTAACCCAGTCCTTCAATCCTAGCTGGATCCTTCACCAGCATCTAGCATTTGTGACTTGACTAAGAACTGAGAAAGCTGATCTTGTGGCAGTCTTTAAAGGAGGCTGTAGCAATGTAGTTTCTGATAATATGCATGCTCGGGTACTTTCATCTCCTGTGGTGTCAACCCAAATCATCACCTTTCTGCTATTGTGTTGCTTTAGCTGCAGCTTTGTGCCACTTGTCAAAATGTAGCTACATTACATATTTTGCTTTGTAACGCTGACTGTTTGATTTCACACTGATTATCTCTCACTCATGCATGTCAGTAATACCTTGCATTTGTATAGCTGCTGTCACAACCTGTTCACATTTTATCTGGTATGAGAGCTTGTTTCACAGCTGCAGGGGTTGCCCTTGTTGGCAAAAGCTAAATATGGGGGAAATGAATGAACTTATTCACCTTCTCAGATGCTCTTTTGCTGGAAGCCTTAGAATGAGTAGCATATGTAGCCTGTCTCGCAAACCCCAACCAATGTAAACAGTTGCAAAAGATACTGAACTGACTTATGCTGCATTTGACACATGGGCTACTGAGATAATTATTGATCTCTTCTGTCAGTTAAGGAAGTTTCTGCAATACCCGACTGTGCTGACTTGACCACATATTTTCCTGCTCCAGCTCATGCAGTTCTTTAAATACTACCCTTGACTTACTGATTTCAAGAGTGGCCACTATCTGTAAGAGGAGCATGGAAGTTACTGCTATTGTTTGTAACCTACTTCTCCTGGTCTAGTTTCTGCAGTCTTCAAAATACTTTTCCTACTCACGTACTTCTCTGATGTTGGTCCGACAGAAACAGTATAGATGTGTCTTTTACAAAATATTCTCTTTTTCTATATTGTACTTGCTTAGACAAACCACAAATTGCAGTGTTTCTTCAGTTGAGCTGCAAAACAATGAAATAAAGTCACAGAATCACAGAGTGGTTGAGGTTGGAAGGGACCTCTGGAGGCCATCGGGTCCAACCCCCCTGCTCAAGCAAGACCACTTAGAGCCTCTTGCCCAGGATCATGTCCAGACAGTGTCTGAATATCTCTAAGGATGGAGACTCCACAACCTCTCTGGGCAATGTGTGCCAGGGCTCGGTCACCCTCACAGTGAAAAAGTGTTTCCTTGTTTTCCATTACTTTTCCTGTTCCCCCAGTATGGAAATAGGGCAGAAAGGGACACCTCTGAATATGATTTTTTATGCATTTTTTTTATTCTTCCATTTCCTTCCTCTGTCCTTTTCCCCTTTAATGATATCCTTTGAATAGAAGAGTGATCACAACACTGCCAATAAATATTGAAACATATATGTGATGACTGTTTCTGAAATGACTTATTTAATGGTTTGACTTGATGATTTATTTAAATTCAGGTAAAGCAGAGATTAAAGCTTGATACTAAAAAATGGACTCATTATTACAAAAAGTCACATAATTTAGGTTTGTCAATTTAGATTTATAATTGGCAGACAAAGTTCAATGCAAATAGACATAGCTTAATAGGCAGAATAAAGAAACCAGGAGGGAATGTTTCAAAGTAAAATGTTAACGTGGAAATTATTTGTGGTAAGATTGAAAAGAGAGCGAAGTCTTCTTTTATACAAAAGAAGAAAATCAGCAGTGTGGGCTGATAGAAAAAAAAAGAAATATAGATAAGATATTTTCCTGTTAATAACTGAAGAATCGATTTGCACAAATTAAAAAAAAACCCAAAACTATCATAGTTTAACTAAACCTGATGTAAAATAATTTTAAAAGTAACTGTCAGAGTATTTTCTTACTATTGGCTTCCTGTATTTACTAGTTTTGCTTAAATAGGGAAGTTAGAGGGCCAAGCTTTGAAAAGACAGGTAGTATATAGCAAAGTGGCATTAATCATCGTTTACACACTTGATCACCCCTGATGTCACCAGTGGAAAACATTTCTTCCCTTCAGATTTCCACAGGTTGATTATTTTTTACTGTAAAATCTGTTTCCATTATAGATTTGTGTGGCTTTGATCTGCACCCTTTTACTCTCATTATTTTTTTCTCTGAGAGATTAATGGACCTCAGAGTAACTGGGTGGCAGGATGGGGTCTAATTTTTATAGTACCTACACACCATAAACAAGTCTCCTGTCAGGGTTTTTTTGGTGATAAACTATACAGTATACCACTTATCCCCTGTTAGGACATTTTATTGGGCCCCTAGTCCCATTTGTGAATTATCCACATCCTTTTCAAACATATTTGTTCCAAATACTTGATAGTGTACATCCTTCTGCATGCTTACCCACATTACTTTTTTTTAAAGTGCATCATTACTAGCTGTGATTTTATGAGTCAGTAGTTAGCCTTCACCTAGAATTTGTATAAAGTATTGGCTTGCAGATGTTAGGGTGACAAAGCCACATCTTGTGGAGTTAGATCTCTAAGTGAACCCTTAGGCCTAAATGTGAAAGGAAAATGGAAGTAGTGAGAAAATAAGTTATATTTACAACGCAAAAGAAACCAAATGAAGAATCTCCCCAGATAACTCTGCCAGAGCATATGAAAATAAGAAATATAAAGAAAACATGCTATCTCTCTAAAATGGTATTTTCATCCCCTCCAAGCTGCAAATAAACAGCTCCACTGGGAAGGTTACTAAAAGGACAGTGATAGTAGCTTAACTAAAGTTTGCCAGAATATGAAGTACTGCTTAAATCAGTTACAGTGAGAATAAAATTTGAACAACTTTTAGAATCAATATCAGTTCCTGTACAGAGTGTAACAAAAATATCCACTTCGGTAAGGAGTCATGGATCCCTCAAATCACCAGGCTATAATAACAAATAAAGGACAACAGAAAGTACAACACTATAAATCTGGGAGGGGGCATCAGATGCTAAGGTTAAGAGATTTTTGCAGCTTCCAAAAATTGTTTTGTTCATAAGCCCAGTAATTGGCTTGTCCATTTATATTGCTAACAGTTCTCTGTCTTGGCGAGACAAATGCCTGCTTCTACACAGGCTTTCTAAGCTTTTTTCTCCTCCTAGTCTGCACTTTGTTGTATACATCTTTACTGGGCAAATGTTTGGTTTATAGACACTTGGGGTCATTTTCATTGTGGTAATTTAATGCATTTTTCTGCAGTACCTAAGTTAAGGGCTTATTCATTGTATGAAATCATTAAAGAAAGATGGCACCTCTAGGAGACACATCTAAGATCTGATTTTCCCTCTGGAGATGTATTTCAGAGCATTGATTACCGGGGAGCCTACAATGGCTCACCTTTAAATTTAGGATCCAGTTAAGTTCCTGAAGTTCTTCGGCAAAAACTCAAACTAAGACTTGAATGTTCATATTAACTTATTTTCTTTGCTATATTTTTGTGCAGGAAAAGGATGTAGGTCAAGGGTGTTTTGTAGGTAACATAGACTTAATCATGGCAACTAAACTCACAGCCACTGTCGTAAACATTCAGCTACTTGTCTTGATATTGCTGACCTTCCTATTTCTAACTTGGCTTGATTAAGTTCACTATTGTTAGCATACATGCTTTATAAGCAAATTTTACACTGATTGGTAAGACATTCACCAGAAATTCTAGTTTCAGTGACTCTGGATACAATTTTAATCAATATGTATTTAAGTTTTATACTTTGTGCTGCATCCATGTTCTGTTGAACGTTAATTTATGGAAAAGATTTCACAGAAGACAAGCATGAAATTGAAAAGTGTAAAATGAGCTAAGGTTGCTACTTCATCACTTTAAATAATACTGTAGACCTCCAATTATCCAATAGGAGAGAAATAATAAAGTCTGCATATTATGCTGTAATAGATTTTACGCAGATAAGGCAACATTTTACCTCAAAGAAGAAATTATTTCAGTTCTTCCTGGCCACCAAAACAAATCTTGTGTTAATCCAGTGAGGTTTATTACAAACCAAAATGGTACGAATGGTATGTATTACTTGTTTCATTAAAATCTGATTATATTCTAATGTAGAAATCTAATTTCTGTAAGTACCTCATTATTCCTAATTTCATCTGCCAAGTGCATGTGTGATTTTATTGTGAAAGTGAATTAAGCCAAGGCATAATAACCAGATTGATATCCTGAACAAAAGTCACAGTATGATGAAAGTTTCATTCTTAAGAAACATACAAATGGCTGTGTTATATGATCCATGATAAGTGTACATTTTTCTATAGGTCACATGGTTCCCTTGCAAATAAAACCAATTTAGATAAAATTATGAACCTGATCCATCTCCTCAACAAAAATTTTACACTGAAGTAATGCTGATGACTTTATGAGATTTTTTTACCAGTTTACATCTAAGCAGATAAAATAAGAACACGGCAGCTCTGTGAGCAATTTAGTGCACTTAAAACTTGCTGTGGAATTAATAATATTGTTTCTATTATCAGTAATATTTTTCCTTCGATCACAAATCTCAAGTCCTTTTATCCAAATACCCATTCTCACTGAAACCTACATACCATCCCTGCCGCAGGTCCTTCAACTGCCAAGAATTCCAAGAAAAAGGGAATTAAAGTTGCTACACAGTTAGAATACAGTGTTAATTCATATCTTGTATGATCGTACTTTCTTCTGACAACCAAAAAGTAAAATGTTCCTTTCGAATGGAAGAGCTACAAATATTAAATAATTTTTCCCAGCTCCCATGATGTAGTGGTGATTCTGTGTTTCATAACATAACTTGTGCACTGCTGTGCCTTCTGTAAGTCTTCTACCTCATTTGGATCATAGGGCCATATTTAGGAGATTAAATGTTTCATCTCTTGATGTAATCATGTGTCTTCAGCTTTTTTTTTTTCCCCTCCTGTCTGGAGACTGACCATTTCAAAAAACTAGTCAGCTATAAAGAAGCAGAGTTACTGACATGCACTGTTGAAGCATATCTTTCTCTCATATGGTCGTTTTATGCAGCCAGGAGATGTGTTTGAAGGGTAAAACCCTCTGGATATTAAATATTTTTAACTATGCATTGCACTCTACCGCACCTTCAGAGAAATGTTGTTGCAACATTGATTACTTGGACCAACAACCAAAAAATATCTGCTACAAGGAATGTCTTTTCACATCCAATAATCAGCGCTTCATTTTAAGACATAGCATGCATTTTGCAGGTCCAAAGGCTACAAACATGAAAAAAATGTTTTTAATATTTTGCTTTCAAAGATTTGCTCATTCTCTTTGTGTTAAGCTTCCACTGAGAGCATGAACTTCTTACCAAATTGGAGAGCCTTTAAAAATGTAAGGTAATAAAACTGATTTTGTTTGATCTTGTCAGATAGTTAAAATATTAATCAAGAACAAACCTCTAGTAAAGTATGGACATTGGAAAGGGAGAAGTGAGAGATGAAGATCTTCAGCTGACATGCATGGATACTGCTTCATGGATATGGCTTAAGCAGAAATGACTCCAAGTGAGGTTCTATCTTAATATTGTTGTGAAATATAATGTGATAAGAGAAGGATGGAAACGTATAATCAAAGGTTTGCTTGTAACAAACTTAAAAGCAGGGACAGAAGAGTGCTTGGTTATAATTTTCTTACTATGCTGGTATGTCTTAACAAACTGCTTAACTTGAAATCCCCAGCTCTTAGTAGAAACCATAAAATGCTCCAGTCAATAACAGCAAAAACTCAATCCAACAAAATATCTTTTAGTCCTATGACTTTGTTATGGCTACCCTTGATACCTGGACTAAAACTTCTTCAAGTCCTAGAGTATGAGAGCTTTCTGATGTTGAATTCGGTCAGCAATTATATTCAGCATATGAGACATGGGATTTATATGTGTGTATGCATATTCAGACATATAATATTAATACCAAATATATGAAATACATACAAATATACTAAAATATATATAATACTTTAATATGTTGCCTATCTTGCAGTGCAGATATCAATATCCTTCTATCAACTGTGTGTCGATATAATCTTCAACTGTGTAAGTATTTTTCTGTCAAAGCTTTTGCCATTGTGTCAGTCTCTGATATGTGAACCATTTCTTTAGTTTCTATCTCAGTGGTCATAGCATTTTGTGCTTCTCCTCTTGTGTAAGTGTTCGGGGAAGAACCGTGAAAGGAAGAAAGTTTTAAGGTGGCTAGAATGCAAAATCTGGAAAAGTAATTTGACCATCATTACCATCACCAATCTCTCTTACCTTATATCATCTCACATCCTTATAATCCCAAAACTTTTCACATTATAGGAATTATTAGCATTACAATCTTCAACAGAAAGCAGAAAAATGTGGACTCTATAACAGCAAATGCTTAATGTTAGCAATTGCCTAAAGGATGATCTTGAAGCCCATTTGAAGTAGAGGGGAAAAAATTTACATTTTGCACAATATCCATCTGAGCAGGATAGTGGGCTAATCATCCAGTGACACAGAGTCTCAAATGGGCTACAAGGAGAGCAAGCAAAAGATGCAGGTTACGGTGCAGCAGGGATTTTTGATGGGCATCAGTTGCTTTGAAGTAACGGCCCATGAAGGTGCTGCTACTTTTTGATTCTTCTTCTTTCAGTAAGAACTGCCTGAAATTTTTGCCAGTTTATAAATCTCTGGTATCTAATAACATTGGGTGGAAACATTACACATCGTATATAAATACATGAATCACCTCAGTCATGATGGTTACCTAATCACCCTGGTGCTAGAAACCCTAAGTGCTGGGGCAGGGTGTTGCGGCAGGGTGTGCAGGAGAGCTGCTGCTCTCACTGTGGGGGCCAGACACACTGCATCCACCAAGGGTCTGCTGGAGGCTCTTGTTTCTGCTCTGGGTGCTTTTACCTGGTAAACGTCAGAGGTGAGGTCAAGGTTGCAACTACTAATTCCATAACATGGACCATTATTTTCCATCTTACCTGTAAATTATTGTCCAAAATAACCCCATTTCATCGAGGAGAGAACCTCCAAACTTTCTGTCCTTTTTTAAAAAAAAAACAACAGTGGATTTAGAGGTTAAGAGAAAGTTTCAAAACTGCCTAAGGGTTTTGGCTATTAAATTTTTTGTGGCATGCCACAGACATTCCTTATTTCATTTTAATTCAGCCTATTTTATGATGGGATAAAATAACTTCAAGACAATAATAAAAAAAGAGAGACTGCATCAATATGTGTATCCTTCCCTGCTAAAAGAAAATTAACTTGACGCTAGTCAGCCTGATCTTCAACTGCTATAAAATCTCTCTGTAAAATAATTTCTGAAGACTTACATTTATGTACTCAGGCATGATTTTTTTTTTTTAAAGAAAACTTTACGATGGCATGGCTCCTCCACTCATGTTCCATCATGCCATTTGCAAGGCCTGAATGGCACGTCTTAACCAATGGCAGTTTCTTCTGTTGAACCATTGCTCCTTCACCAGCAGATGCTGAGCTCTCATAAAGTTTGTTTAAATATTTATCCTGTGACCTACAGGATAAATAACTGGAGTGTAACTCCTGCTGTGGTCTTTCCATCTTTCCCATGAGAATGTTGTTGCTTGAGTTGATTGATTGCATGTTTTACTTTATTGGAAGTAATTTGTTCTTATCGATGTCAGGAAACTAATTTCTTCAATTATTTCTTTATCAGTGTCATTCTTTTCTTGTATAACCATCACTAACTACAATAAAACCTTCTTGTATTGCTTATTATTAACTCCAAGCGTGGTGAACTTGATTGTTTCTCCAATTTAATGAAAATTATATTGGGTTTTATTTGACTGACATTTTTCAGCTTTCTGTGAAGCATTGTTTTGCATAATTTGCTAGGGATTAATTTCAATTTTTTTGTTAGCCATCTTTGCTCTATTAGTTTGTTGTACACAGGATTTACATTATAAGTGTGTGCGCAATGATTTGTACAATGTCCACTGATTTAAATTAGATACTTTAAATTATGTATCTCAGTTTCCCTCTTTCCTCAAACTAGGGTCGTTCTTCCTACAATTACCTTAATTTATAATTATTTTTCTTCATGAAAAATTTCAATTGTACCATTTAGGAATGAAAAGAATTCTTTAGTTATGCCTTCAGAAACACATACAGACTTTTCTTAAAAACAATCCAGGTTTACATAAAAAAACAATAAATTTGCTGTAAATCCAATGTTTTTTTAGTAACAGATGGATTTTTACTAACAAAGGAATTTATTTTCTAGAGTCTGAAGATGCCAAACATAACTGTTCTTTTTCCAGCCAGATTTTCTTTCATTCCTGTCTGACAAAACCCCCACATTTTCTTCTTGTGGAAGAAAAGCCAAAGTTCTTTTACTTTGTGTTTCCTGTGTGACAACCTAGTTCATTTCTGATGCTCACTCAGTTTGTTGGAACTTGCTTTTATTTGTTTGCCTAGCAGTCTGGCAAACATTATTTTGTTACTGGAGAGCAAGTCCGTCAAAGATTTCAGATAGCATTTCCTCTTTTTCTCTTTATGTAGGCGGATGACCATCTACAAATATTTCATGTTTGTAAGTACAGTGCTCATTCTGTACTAAATAATGACATCCTCAAGAGCATAAGAATGGCCATAATCAAAGATCCTTCTGACCTGACACTCTGTCTACAACAGTGGTTGATGGCAGAGGCTAAATCAGGCAACTACATATTGATCCTTCCCTGATATGTTCCCCCAGACTCCAGAAGTATATGGACATCAGCCCTTCATGAGCCAGAAATGTTATCTTCATGGCCATGGTACCATAAGGATTTTTATTCCGCAACCTTACTTCTTTGCCTTTTTGTCTTGTGCAAAGTTCCGCTGCATCCTGAGGAGGAGTTCACCAGTTTAATTCACTACAGGAAAAATGTGCCTGAGGGGTGTCTTTGCAAAGATCCATCAGTAGCAGCTGAGGAGTCAATGCACAGCCCTGGCTTGTTTAATTTTTGTTGTTTCTTTCTTGTTGTTGTTTACTAGGTGCAGTTAAATAAACAAAAATATTCATTTTCAAGTACCCTTATTTTCAAATGTTAACCTTTTTCAATAGTGAAAGTGCCTCACCTTTCAGCTGTAGTTCCACAGTTGACTTGTCTTCTAATTTTGGCTCAGGTAAGGATGGAGCATAGATGCCATATCCTTTCAAGTCTGGGACTGCATTGTCTGTTTTCCTCCATTTCTGCAGAAAATATAATTCTGTCATTCCTTGCCAAGGTCTTTCGGAGCTTTCCAGGAATAACAAACTGGAAGCTTTGCAAATTCTGGCTATTTGGCCCATTTAATTTGATCTGGATGGGGTTATTTAATGTCTAATTCATCGCAGAATACTTAGAAAGTGAAGGATTATCCGATGAGCTGATAACTCCTGCTTCCAAAATTCTGTAACCTTTTCATGTATGAAGGGCTTTTCATGGGAAAGAGTTGGTATCTTAAAGCTGTACTTTTAAACATTTGCTTGCTTGCTTTCTGACATTCTTACTCTGACGATGCCTTCAGAGTCTCCTCTGTAGAGTGTATGGGAAGAAACACATAGATCAGCAGTTTCATGGCAATCTGTTTGAAACGGAAACTGACACTTAAGCTGTTATCAAAACTAACCAGGTCTTCTATTACAAATAGTATTCATTTTATAGCTCCTTCTTTCTTTGTTTACCTAATAGCTCTCAAGCAACACTGTGTTTTAAGGATGGCCTCATTACATGTAACTGCTCAACAAAGAGTTTCTGAAAAGACATTTTTGACAGTAATTTGTTTCTTCTCCTTTCTCAGTATTCCTGGTCTGTGAGTAGTTTCCAGCCATGTGATATGCTTAACTACGTGAGTGGATGCCTGAGTTTTTAAACTAGCCTACAATGCTAATTCATTTCTGATGTAATATTCTGAGCAGATAATAACCTGCTAAAGGGAATGAAACTTCTGGAATCTGCAGACGCACTGGCAGATAATGAATGTTTGATTTGTGATCCCCAAAATTGCTAATAGTCAGTCTTTTGCCTTTTATGCATGATTTAATTTAACATTATTATTCATGTCTCAGTATAAAACCCAAGAACCTACCTTAAATATACCTGTGATGCTGATTACACCTTCTTTTCCTTCAAAGGCATGTTTTTCATCTTTTCTGTATCTTGTTTAGTATGCTGTTTGTATTCTTGAGACAACCTTTTCCAGCATCTGCAGAGCTTTGTAGCAAGAGTCAGAGATCTAGCTTTTCTTACTGGTTGCTCCTGTGACTTTTTGAAACATCAGGCACCCCCATATCTTTTTTCTTCTCCTTTCCTCTAGCCATTCTTGTCTTTGTCAGCTCATACAGTAAGTTCCCTGAGACCAGTGGGTTTCTCTCTGTAACAAAGATATTGACATGGACCTTGATGGAGTGAGACTTTTCCCCTGATTTTCCCATCTCCTGTCAATGCTTAATGGAGGGCAAATACTTGTAGCACATATTACAGGAACTACTCACTGAACAAAATTATATTTTTATTTACAGTTAATATAATACTCCAGATAAGCCCAGAATGCAAGACATAGTCAAGCTGAATTTGTCTTGACAATATGTGTGTTCAACATGTAAGACTGTGATTTGAAAATGTTGGGGTTTCAGCAGAAGTGGCCAATGATCAAGATTTGGACCTCACTGTGCTAGACATTATAGTCACTGATTTAAGAAGGAGCAAGGTGAAGTCTTCAGCCTAGACAATTTTTGGGGAGGATGAAAGAAGACCTTTTCAGGACTGTTTTTGCAAGCTTTCAAGAAACAAAATACTAATAAATAGGAGAGAGTTGTTTTATTTGTACATTCTTCCAGAAGGAGCTGGGTTGCAACTTGCAATTTTCCATCACTGACACATATTTCAATTACCAAAAGTTACTTATACAGTGAGAAACAATGGAGAAGGGAGAAGAAAAAGTAATGATCCTCTTTTCCAAAGAAACAAAAATAGCAGCATTATTGGTTTTGCATTTAGTTTTATTTTTCTTGAATTCCTAGCAATAAATAATTTAATCCTATAAAGCTATCATTAGAGTAACTGACACTATAAATCACTGCTTTTACAATGGATATCTAAGCAAGCTGTTTTTACTGCCTCAATATTTTGGATTAACTGAATAAAAGTTAAAAGCATTTCCCCTAGAGATTTACAATAGAATTGGGTTTGGCCTTTGTAAACAAAATCAGATATTGTCATAAAAAAATGTACTTCCAGCTGCTTTATAGAAATTACCACACACATGAATCTCAGAGGATTTCGCTTAAAATGTGAACTTGTGGCCTTCCTAGCAGAGAAAGAATGAGACAAAGGGAATCAGGCCAGTGGTGCTTGCCTTTTCCCAGGCATTGCAAAAAAAAACCTTTGGCAGGGCAGCAAAGAAAAGAGAGATGAGTGACTAGCAAAACAGAGGTGTATGTTGTCTTATTACCTGTATAACAGCTTGTCACTGTTTCCTTGGTGAAAGGAGCTGTAATAAATTATGCATATTCTTAATAGAAACTTGCAACTGTAAAAATAGAAATCACAAAATTTGGTATATACAGGGCCATAATCTTCATGTCCAGAAGTCTTTAACTGTAAGAATAAACAATTGTGCTCATTACACATTCAGAGCAGTGTACAAACATGAGCTAATTAATCCTCACTACTCTTGAGAGTTAACTGGGAGCAGGTATAAGATTTTATTCTCTGTTTAGGGGGAAAGCTGAGGCAGAAAAGGAAGCGACTCAGCATGGAAGCAATCTGAGAGTTGATGGATTCATACCTTGGACAACCAGACCCCCTTTCTCTATGCCCTTTTGCCAAAATGTACTTACTCCTCCAGCCTGGTAGGCCTGTTAGTACAATGAAAGCGGAGAGAATCTGGACTCCAGGGGATTTGGACCGGGGTTGTTTTCCACAGCCAGAATGGAGACACCTGTTAACAGATTCCATCGGAGCCTAAGGCAGTTCTGTGCCACCGACTTCAGAAGGATCATGACCACATCAAAGGTTGCAAAGTACTGCAGTATTGTAGGGTATCCACAAAGTTAAACATAATAGTATGCCGTTCTCCTCCTCTATGTATCTCATCTCTCCTGTGAGAACATATGAGTAATACCTCCTGCTGATAACAAGCATACTGCAGCTGGAAGACACATTTCTCAGAAAAACAGGCAGAGGGCAAAATCCTCAGGAACAGTAGGTATCCCCATTAAAGAATTTCTCTTATGCTGAGCAGATCCTGGAAAGATCTCCTTCGCTTCCTTTATTTTTTGTGAAAACATATCATAAAATAGAAGTCCTGTGTGCAAAATCACACTGTATATAAATAATTCTTGAGGTATAATTGTATAATCTTGTCAAGATTACAATCAAGATTCAATATCTAAATAAGATTCTTCACAAGGTTCACACCCACCATTCTGAGTTCAGAGTCAAAACTTTACTTGAGTTTTAGTCACACGTGTGTAAAGTTAAGTCAGTTTACTGTTCAGACTGGAAAATTAATTATAATATTGACGTGATTGGTAACTCAGAAACACCTGAAGTCTGGTAGTCTCAACCAGTTATTACTTGTATGGAAGAAACTTCTCCAAGATATAAATATTATCGGATATCCTAATAGTTTTGAAAAACTTTTAGGTTTTGTATCTGGAAATATGCTCTTCTGTGAAAAGTTAAGCCTGAAAGCCTCCTCATGGGGACAGACTTTGGCAGCAGACCAGTGCCCTTTGACTCCAGGAAAAGTCTAGCTGGGAAAGTTGGCAAGATAGCGTCCTTATTTTGTATTTCCTAAGGCCCTTTCTTTTTGTAGAAAGTGCTGAATTATTCACACTATGCTAATAAAGTTCATTTGAGTCATCTGAGCAGTCTCCTGAGTTTATTAATAAATTATTTAATAAAAGAGTGAATTTGGTCAAGTTGTCTCTACATTAAACTGGCCAGCAATACAATGATAATCAGATAAATAGCAAAGATGAATTACAAGACAGGGAATGCAGGCAGAATTGTGCTGGGAAATGAGACTTCCAGTATTCCAGCCTGAAAGAGCCTGGGGAAATTCTGCTGGCAAAACCTGGAGAAAGCCTGAGGTGGTAAAAGTGTGCTCACTTCAAGGCAGAAAAAAGAGGTTCTGAGCACGGAGTGGGGATACGGCTGAGATAGGGCATTCTGACAGCAGCTTCATTGACATTCTCTGACATAAAGCTCCCACAGCATCTACAGACATGCATGCCAGAGCAGGTATCGCAGGGGACACTGTTCTGCAACAGAAATAGATGCAGCCTATTTTAAACAGATGCTCTGCAAATACATCCATTCTTTTCCTTCTGTGACGTAGGTAGTTGTTTCCCATTTATTGCAATACTGAGAAAATAGCATCCATCTTCCTTTTGTTCAGCCCTCCCTCATCTAATTCCACCCAATTCACATTTTTAATCAAGATTAAGAAACACAGCTATTTCTCTCTTCAGATGATCCAAATTTTCCATCATTCAATACATACAGGTCTTGATCATTTCCCAGCTGAATTTGTATTTTTTCCCTAAAGATTCAAGTTAGATGGTATGCCCAAGGAGTTTCTTAGGCATCTCTAAGGACATGCATATCTGAAAGACTGAATCTCTTAGCAGATCCTACTACTATATAAGGAAAAAAAATTGAGCTCCTTAGTTTACAAATGAGGTTCTAGCTATGTAAAGGCCTGGTGTATCAATTCAGGAACACTTTGAATACTCCACCTACTACTTAATCCATAATAGCCTGAATTGGATAACCCCTCAATTGCTTCTCCCAAATTTGAGGTGAGTAGTGAGAGTGGGCACAGAAAACAGAGAAGAGACATCATTTTTTTTCTTGATGTTTGTATGTTTGCTGGGAGGTGAAAGAGTAAGAGCTGAAATCTCAGAAGGAATTGTTGCATTCTCTGGGAAGGGATTGTTTTTCTGTTCCTAGCTTTAGTGAGTTGACCCTTGCAGCTGACAGTCTCATCATGCCTGCAGAACTTAGCTGTGGAGGAGTGTTATGATCTCCTGACAAGGAATGAATTTTTAGAAATCTTGGTCAAGTGCCAGAAGATCACTATCTTGGAGCAAATGCAATGTTCCCTGGGGAAGCAGTATAAGAAGTCTTGGATAGACAGCACTGAATTTGCCTTTGAGTAAGAAAGGCATCAGTCATTCTGCTGGAAGTTTTCTTCTTTACCAAACAGAAGTACAAGAAAATATTCTCAGTGTGAAGAAAAATTCTCATAAAAAGGGAGTCTGTGTCTTTGATAACTGTTGATAAGACACAGTTGACATACTGGAAAGTCATGCATGGATCCCACAGGATCTTCAAAAGTATTCTTTCTGAATCATATCAATTGTACTTGGGCTTAAGAATAGATATCATGTGTTCAAGCAGACAGAAGAAAAATGGAATTGCTACTAAGATTGTCCACGAAAAATTTCTGAGCAAGACTAGGACATGGTTTGGCAAATCATTTTCTTCACTCTTCTATAACATTGGTAAGAAGAAAGACAAGGTATACTCAGGCAGATGAAGGGCTCTGATCTGCGTAGGATGCAATGTATTTTTTGGTGATGTTTGTGATGCATTATCTCAGTTGTTGATTCTGTAGCAAGTGTGGTATGGTTTGAAGACAGCAGTCAGGCCACTTTTTTGTATATTTACTTAGCTACATCCAAGATAATGAATGCCTTTTAACATTCTTGTATTGCTGCAAAGTGCTTTGAAGCACTGATGCAAAAGACTTTAATAAATTAATTCTGTTATTATTTCAGCATTATATACTGCAGATACTGTGGACTAAATATTAAGATTTAGGCAACAGGGTGGAATTCACAACAACTTGTGATAATTTAGGTTCTTCCTACTGCAGTTTCTGCATTAAAATAATTGCTGAATTATGTTCATTTTGTTGGACTTAATATTAAATTTATTGCACAGAGCATCATCAACTGTTTTAATACTTGGCAGGTAATCAGCATTTTGACTGACAGCCTTCCCTTCTCTTTTCACTCTTTAGTGTGGACTATTGCCAGCATTCACTGCTACCTATACATCAGTATATATGGCCTTGGGTTGAGACTTGTGCAATGCATCACTATGCAGCTATTTACAATGAGGCATAAAGAATCTCTTTGAAACCGCAAGAGAAAAATTCTGTAAGTGGGCTGAAAGTAGTCATAACAATTAGAAGCCAGCAAGGACAGCAAAACCAGAGTCCTCAAGCACAGCAGTGCTCCATTTCACTTAAGGGAAGAAAATAACTCAAGGGACAAGAAGTAGCATGCCATGAATCACCACAGATCACACTCTCAGTGCCTCAGTTCACAGGTTCCCAAGATATGATTTATAATAATTTGGAAACATCAAACACTATCTCTCCAACATCTTGCTTACCTTATGTGATCTTATGTGACCAAAGCCCTAAAGACTGGCTTGCAGCCCTTGGGTTGCAGGTCTTTGAGACTTTTCATTTTGTTCAGCACACCTCTCAGCATTAACCTACACTGGGAGGTACCATACCCAACCATTCATTCTCCAGTTTGACCACCTTTAGAGTTCAGACACACAAGAAAAGCCTCTACCATGAGTCCAGAAAAAAGCATGACTTTACATCTGCAATGTGCTTTAGTTGTCCCACCACTCCAGATTCTCCAGTTCCACAATCTAGTATTAAAATATGCCTTTATTATATACTCTAAAAATCTATCAAGTGCTGAAGTAGATACACTATATATGGAGAATTTCAAAGGCTTCTGGATATTCTAAATCATATTGCATAGAAAACACAGGTCTTTTCCTCAGTAAATATGCTAACGATATGTATGCCTAATATTTAATTAATTAAAATATATTCACGTAAAAAAATTATTCTTTCTATCCACCTCCCCACTAAGCTAGCAGACACATCCCTAGAACCATTCCCCTGAAGGGTTATTACACTATTTGTAATATTCAGATTAAAAATGTCGTACATCCTCAGGTCTCTTCATTGTAATACAATCTTTACACAATCCACATTACCATTAGGAGCACAGTATGAGAAGTAGTTTCAAAGTAGCATTTGTCTGTGAGATTCACAGACTGAAATATGTTTATGATGTATATATATTCTCTCAAAGCAATTTGCAAAGGGTTTTGAACATTACTTAAAATCTCTAAAAGCAAAAGAGCAAAGCTTTCCTTTGTGAAACCACAAACATTATCCTTCACCTGTACATCTGAACTGGATGAAATATGAAAGAGTGTTCCAAGTCCTCTACCTTCCCTCTAGCACAGCCAATGTCCCATCTGTTCCCCAGACTGACGTGCCTAAGCTTTGCCATGATGGGCAGTTGCCTCCTTGCTGGACCACCACCCTTCTGGCACTCAGAGAACGAGGTAATAAAAACGAGCTACCGGTGCAGTACGGAGGGAAGCTGTATTAACTTTTATCCACTCACTATGAAATAAGAGAGGACAGCAACACGCCCTCAGCAGCCGCATGAACAGAAACGCATCCCGAGAAACAGCTTTTTTCTCAGGAAACATCTTCCAGAAAGTTTCCCAAATTGAGCCATGCCTGTGCCAACTACAGAACCTGGTGAAATAACGAAATCCAAATCAGCTTACAAACACACGCCACACACACCAGTAAGCTATTTTTCTCACTAATCTCAAAGAGTTTTTTTCTTTATTTGGCTTCTTTTCCTATTATTATTTAAACTGAAAATTGGAGGGCACTCTGATCTCGGATGTATTGGAAAATGTAGTCTTTTTGCAGGAGGTGTTTACAGGAAAGCCAAAGATATTCAGAGAATTTAAACCAGATGAAATGCAAGGCAGACAACAGACCTTAGACAAAATACAGGCACAGCAGGGAATGACTTTCCCAAGGTCATATAGCACATCAGCTGCAGAGCTGGGACTAGAACCCCAGTCTCCTGATACACAGCCTAATCATGCATTTCTCAATAGCAAAATTTGCAAATAAGATACCACATGCATAAAAATTCTGTTTATGTATGGTATTTCCTTAGTGAGCAGGGGCAAATAAAAGATCAATTATTTAGGAGCTTGCTTAATAAGAAGAGTATGTTTCAGTAATTACTGAGGCCAACTAGTAGGTTGAAGGTCTTATAAACTATACAATGTTTTCTCATTGTACTATGGAAGATGTTCTTGATTAGCCCTCTTGTGGTTTGTGTGCTATGTCTCTCCTATAATGAGTAGGGTGAATGCACATGGTACTGATTGACACGTGGTTCTTACACGTAGTTCTTTAAAGTTGAATTAATTTCATTTCTGTAAGAAGAATTTTATTTTTCATGTTTATGTGAATCTTACAGGGTGTGTTTTAGATGAAGATTTTCCATTTAAGTGGTGAATTTAAGCAAATGATGTTTAGATTTCTGTGACAATAAAAACTCATAAGAGAGAGACCTGTGATGATCAAGTGATTTTATTTTTGTCCAACTTAGATTTCAATGTTTATAAGCATTACGTGTTCACTCAGCTATGATATGCTTTGAAGAAACTTGTAAAAAGCAGAATCTCTGAAGTCATCCAAAATTTCTGAGCATGCCTTATGCAGGAAAAGGCAGTGGAAAATCCTTTGGTTTGCACTACAGTAAAACAATTCTGAATGTATTATGAATATATATGAATGGGTTTCCAAGAGATCCCAGTAAAATGAAGTGGTGGTCAGACATCAAGTCTCTCATTCCAGATAGAACAGACTCACAGGTGGGGAGGTTACAGCTATGTGAAGGTTGAAGTCCATTACTTGCTGTTAAACTGGGTCAACTGTTGTTCTCTGTCAAGGGGTCTGAAAAAAAAGCTTGGTGGGCTTATATCCAGTGTATTAAATTACACCACTTTTTGCTGAGTTTTGATCTCCCATATCAAAAGACACTGTACCACGTAAGAAATGTCAGCAAGAGAAATGACAGAAGTGCAGCGTAGGAGACCTGCAATAAATGAATGCATTTCACATAACCTGCCTCTATCTCTTCTCTAAGACAGAAGCCAGCAAAGCGCAGGGCATTTCCTGGGGATTAATGGCTAGAAGGAAGCATTGACAAGATGAGGCGTAGCCAAAGGCAATCATTAGGTTACACTGGTCCCTCATTCTCCAGGAATGGCCCTCTGTGAAGGTAATACACATAAACATTAATGACTGAAAAGGAAAATAGTTTGCCCATTTACAAGGTATGGGCAGTGGCATCTCATTTTTTCATCCAGTTTTCCAAATTACATTGGAAGTTCCTGAGGCTTTTTATTTCATATTTCCTGCTCCCTTCCTCGTTTTACACTGCAAAACTTATGCGTAACCTGGAATGGCCAAACATCTCCACAGTTCTAGGAATCAAAGCATCTTAGTGTTTTTCTTATTGTCTTTTCTACTTCTGACAACCTCTGCCAAAAGCAACCTTTCAAAAATGTTAACATGCTGTGGGTAGCAAACTGCTAATTTTTGCACATGCTATTAGAGTGTCACACGGTTCTAACATACTGAATGCTTTTTTATTCCCCTGTTCTGACAAAAAGTTTGTGCTGGAAACAGCACATATTCCACTAAAATTCACTGCATGTGTGATGAAATGCTAAAGATGTTTAGGATAGTCTGATCTTTGCAATTTCTTTTTATATTTCTTCCAGAATTAATAGTCTACCACTGCATAGAAAAGGAAGAGAGAATGGGAAGGGGAAGAGGAAAGGGAAGGGGAAAGGAGGGAAAATGTGCTGTTATCTCAGATAACTAACAAGCTTAGCTACAGTAAAGTGCTACTGGAGACATATTCTGCTTCTTTGCCACCAGGCAGCTACATACTGATGTCCTGACCTTGTTACCTCATTTCTCAATACAGGCAAAGTATCTTGTCTTGCTGTGGTTCTATTCAGGATAGCTGCTGATGGGATTTAGTTATGCAAATATTAAAAGAATGTAAAAACCAGCTTTTTTCTTAGATCAACTGATCCAGTCTTCCCATTATACATTTGAGGAAGGTTTGTCTTGTCTAAGTAGACATTTACTATTAAATTACCTACGTCTGGCCTGGCTACTCTAAGTTCTCTTCATTGCCAATGAAGAGAAAAAGAGCTGTGATGGATTTTGTCTTAGGTCAACAACTGCTTGCTGTTTTCAGTCTTGCCTTTGAAATGTCTATTTCTTTCCAGTGATTATAAGCAAGTTACAGTGACCATTTCAGATTATTAGATGACTGTTCTGTAGATGCCTACATTCAGCCAGATGCATACATCTCCTTAAGTAAAGGCTTAAGTTCTGCCTAGCACTTGAGTAGATCAAGTATTTCTGAAGAAATGAATGAGCTCAGAATCCCAATGTTTTTAAATGATCTGTGCCGGGCTGGGTCTTACAAGCCTTCAGGAAAGACATAACTCTGAAACATCTGGATTTCATCAACCAGATCTTCTGTTTTCCATAAGTATCAGATGCCCTTGACTCCACACACTATAGCAGGGAAAATTACGTTGTATTTCATACTCAGTTTCTCCAGGGAGACTCTAGTCTCTTCCTTCTCCTAGGTTGGCTCCTCCTTCTGTCTATGCTGGCTACCTTCCAACAAAAGCAGAGAAAATTGATTCAGTCACATATTCACCCGGCCCTAGAATTCAAGAACATATTCCTTAAGCATCTTAATTAGGTTCCTCTTCTGAGGCCTGCCTCTCAAAGGATGACTGATAAAGGAAGCCTAAAATTTTAACTTGGACACTTAAATTGATGTTGAAAGTTAATGATGTGAGAAAATGCAGTAGTTTTTACTAAATTTTGTTTCTGTTTTCTTGAAAAGATTTTCAGAGTATTTCCTCAGTATATGTTAACAGCTTCTCCAGTGTACCGGTGAAGATATTTAAAAGCCAAGGATTTGGGGGGAAGATAATAGTTTGGGTGTAATGAGGAGCCTCAGAGAAGGAGGATGCAGCTACGGAGGACTAGAGGTCCAGTAAAGACCCGAGTTGATCCTAAACCCTTCACAGAGCCTTAGGATGTGCCCCAGCTCCTGCTGGGAAGATGGGTGGGTACCAATTTCTGTTCCAAGGTTTCCATCTCGTGACTCACACCATCTGAAGCCCCAGCCCCCTGGTTCAGTTGAGACCAGCCCTAGTCCTGGACAGCAGCCCAGACTCCTGCTCAGCTGCCCAGACTCCTGCTCAGCCATCTGCATGTGCCGGCCATCCCTGGTTGTGTCCTCCTCCCTCCCAAAGGGATCGAGCTTATAGTATTTGACATTTTCTGTATCAGACGGTTGCCAAAACCCACCAAGCTAGTCACACAGCCCGAGATCACTTCAATTGCTCCATACCTCAGGCCAGTTAGCAGCTGTCACCAGGGTTTCCCCCACCCTCTGATCTCCTGCCTCAAATGCATCACAAAAGTGTGAAGTTAGACATAATGGCATAACAAGTTTCACCTATTGCTCCCTTGTTTTTTCCAGCTCATCCTGAATTAATCTAGTCAAATCTGGGCAGATGTAGTCAAGGTTTTGCATATCTGAGAGGTGCTTTCAGCTAGGCACTATCCCATGATATCTTGTGATCCTGAATGCTATCCAGTTATAAACAGCCTCTCGACAGTAATGAATTAAATATACACACACACACACACACACCCCGTTCCTGGACAACAGCAAGAAAGGAAATTATCCACATCAAAATCATAATTCTGCTGTCTCCAGTACTCAAGGTGATACAGTAAACAGACTTATTACATGATTTACTGATGAAATAAGGTATAAGTCTATGTAGGTGTTGATAGAGAGGTAATGGTTTAATATAAAAAATTGTTCTCCAGCCTCAATTTTCATGAGACATTTTTTTCTCTTACAAGACTGCCTTCAGGTTGAATAGATCCTTAAACTTCTTTATTTTTCCTTACAAATGTTTTTGACACTTACAAACATTTTGTATGCTGCTAAGGAGTGTACATTCGCTGGAGGCTAAGTTACAACTTCTGTAAATTTTCACTGTTATTAGACACAAATCCAAGTCCCCAAAGTCTAGTACATCTGACCTTTGAAGAAGTTCAAATCTGATCTACCTTGAAACAATGCTGCTTTGGGCTGTCTCCATTGGTATGGGCAGATGTTGCAAATGATCGTGTTAACATGTTATAAGAAATTCTCCACATAGCTAAAACATAGTGACGCACTGTGTAAAAAATCTCAGTCAACTTCAGTGCAGCACAAAACAGGCTGATCATGCCCATGCAAAAGCAAAAAGTAATCTGTTTCCTAGGCTCTGTTACCCTCGTCATTAAGCTTACTTGCAAGGACTAGATCCACACCAGGATGCAATGACAAAAGGGCTAAGTATTCCATTTGTAGCAGCCTATAAAGATTCACAGAAAATAACAGCCGGAGTGCATGCAAGCTCTGCTACACTGATCAAAATTACTCTGAAGGATTTCTGAGGATTACATGGGTTAAAGAATCAGGGACTGATTAGTCTTCTTGCCCCTGAACTGATATAGGCAAATGTCAGAGGGTGGACACAGGCTTTGGGTAGACTGTCTTTGGCCATGGACAGAGCAAGACTAGCAAGGGCCACAAGCAGCCTGCAGAGCCTGGGAGTCATCTTTTTCCATCTGCCTTTGCTGGAGAAGCTTGGCTGAAACACCACCAAAGGAACGGCTCTCTGTGTTCCTTCCTAAAGCCTCAATCTGATCCTGTACAACCAGTTATTTAGGTAAATCTAATTATACGAATTTTTGCACAGCTCAAGAATAATTTCTTTTTAATGTCATGAACAGCTGTACTATTTTTTTTTTAAATCAAACAGAGGCGAAGCTTTCAGAAAACCTCTTATTCAGCACAGAAATAGAGTTATGCAGAATACTGGATTTTAGGCTTATCTGCCGCTGCCTAGGTTGTCTCACTTGAAGTAATCTGCTTTCCAGTGTTTTCTTGTTTTCCGTGACATTACTCTTTTTTTATGCACAAGCCCTAGTCTGTAGAAGCTTTCCTTGCTCGCTGCTTCCTGTTTTATTTTACTTTTTCTTTGCTCACTGGTTCTAGCAGTTACCTAATAACAGTTTTGGAACAATCAATCAGCCGTCTGGGCAAGCAAATAACTTAACAAACACTTGAACCCTGTAATTGTGTTCTGACCTTGGTTTTACTAGAGGTTAGAGTGATAGATTCTTTGCAGCAATGCCATAGTTTGTCGTTCTGTAAATGCAGTTCGCCTGCTTAAGGTGAACTTTACTGCAGAGGAAAAATCAACTGCAGCCACATAAAACCCAGCAGTAAATGGAGGAGTCAGCGATGGCATAGGGAGTGTTGGCAAACAAGGCACGATATTACCTAAACCAAAGAAAGCTTAAGGAGAGAAGTATCTAAGGCAACTGGGTAGGAGACCTGACAGTCCTTATGCTGACACTGAAAGAGTGTGAAAGGTTTTAAAAAATCTCATTTTCCTCCCTTCAGATTTTTGGAATATGGGTGTAAGAAGATTATTAAAGGATTTGCAGTGAGATAATTTTTCACTCCAAAGTCCCTCTTCCACCTGAACTTATAAATAAATGCTGTCTTCCCTGTAATTAAATAAACCAGTAGAGTTGCTCATAAGAGTGGTATGTGATTCAGGTGTGATTCCTCCTGCTGGGCAAAGGACATTCAAAGTACAGAGATTCCCTACTACAATGTTATTAATACCACCACTTATTATGCATCCCTATTAAGAAACACGCACTATTTCCATGCTTTCCAGGAGAAGTATTTTGAGACTGAAGACCAATTGGCTGAAGCAAGTGGATGCTCTTTAGCTGTTTAAAACGTAATAATTCTCTCTTGCCAGGAAATGGGATGGGATCACAGTTTTGAGTTATTGCCAGAAGCTCTTCCAGTAGTGGGCAGAGAAGCAAAGGGAAGAGACAGCACTCCGTGCCCCTGTGCGTGCCTGTCATGGTGAGGGGCTGCACACCCAATGTGCAGGCATAGAAAGACAAACTCTTACAGTGTATGTGTCAAAATAGGCATCACGTGTGAGCACAAGCAAGTATTTGGGGGAACAGAAGGGAACCACGAGGGTAATACCAGTGTCTCTGATTGACAGTAGTATTGGTGCAACTAGGATTGAATTGTTGTCAAGTCTCACAACACAAAAAGAAAGAGAGGATGGAATTCTTCCCAGCCTCAGAGGAGGCATGGCAGAAAGCATGGAGGAGCTTGTTTGAAAGGGTTAGAAAGGAGCAGTGGTGGTTGATGAGTGGCAAATCCAATACAGCAGCAGCTTTCTGAGAAGAGTGGTGAGATGGAACAAAACTGGGATGACTTTAAAAGCCAAGTGCTGTACAGAGGCAAGTAATCACTTCCCTAATCTCCTGCCCAGAACCTCGCAGCTCCCTGTGCAGTAGCCTTCCATCACGACAATGCTGCGCCACTGGCTCATGTCAATATTGTCAATGGAGATCGTAGCTGCTGTCCCTCTGACTAAGAGGTGTCATCTTCAGAGTTTACAGTTCTCCAGATCTGGACTTGTTTAATCAACACACGCAGGTCTAGTGACGTTCTGGGATATCTTCTTATATTTCAGCCACTCTCCACCTGCCACTCTGGATGCCATCTCCCATAGGGTCAGTGTCGTATCGGACAGCCCTGTAAGAGAGTTTCACACAGCCTAGGGGGTCTCTGGTAGCCTCTGTCACCTTCAGTTTGAGAGGAAAGCAGATGTTATCCCTGTTGGGTTTGCCCTGGTGGCTGACAGGAGGAGAGGAATACCACAGGATGACTCTAAGAACAATGTTCAGTAGGCTGTGAAGTGAAAAAAGAGAGAAATTATTTCTGACAAGATGTGTTAGTTAAATTTCAATCAGTTATAAAAGCATGTTCAAGCTATGAAGCTTGAATTATCAATAGATGGCAAAAAACAGGGAGAGGGAGTTGAGAGAAGAACAGTTAAAATGTGGGCAAACTTAAATTACCAGAATAAGCTTACATGACCAGAATACTGGTCTTATCAGAAAACATGGCTGTTAAGAAAGAAGAAAGTGTTTCTCCAGAAGAAACTTGAACATCTGGCACTGAAGATGTAACTGGTGTCAGGAGCGTGGAAAGTCAACAAATGCAGATGAGAAGATAGAGAAATGGCAAAATGAAGCCATTAGAAACCCATTGGAGTATGCTACAAAAAGCTTGTTTCCTTTTGGTGATTTTATGTATCTGCAGACGCATTAATGAACAGAGAAGCAACAAAAGCGTAATGTGTGATCTCCACAGCCCAGGTACCCCCCCGTGCATTTTCTAAAGCTCTGTTTTTCAGGGGGGGAAGTGCCGATGGGTTTCACCTGAAGTGCTTCTTACTTGAGTTGGATGACGTGGACTACAACATCTTGTACAAACTTACATTTCTCTGACAACACCTCTTTTCAGACATTCTCTTTCCTAATTGCCAATGGAGTTTTTATTTAATAGGCTGCAGCACCAAGTTAGATGAAGCATCTCATTTCCCAGTGTTGCGTGCTAACACAAAACCAGAAGCAATGTACACTGTTATATCAGATAATGAGCATGCGCTAATAGAAGTTAATCAAAATCAATAAACACAATGCATGTAGCACAAATGATCAAAAGCAAACATTTGAACTGAATTTTCTCAGCAATGTAGTTCAAAATTATTAGGCTCATTTAGTAATTCAGCATGATCTGCAGTCATATACCCCTCTTACTATAACCTGGCAGATATCTGAGCAAGACTTGATTCTGGGAGTCTCGTTGATGTGAAATATCGTATAGACTTGATGCCAGATGTGAAATTATCCTTATTAGGTGTTTTTCTTTAACAATTGTTTTAGCACTGTGATTAGACCAGATGGAGCATAAATCTTCTCTTCCATTCTCTTTTTTTAACCTACATCCTTTCAAAACCCAGTTACCATAACAACTTGATTTCACTGTTTTTGTTAAATCATCTTCTTTTTATATCACACCTAGAACTTTTGTCTGGCTCACAAATGACTACAACTAATTTTTTAGTTAATTATTTGCTGTCAAAAATCTGTCAACAACTTCTCTTTTGTTTTCTCCTTTTTTTTTTTGGTGGGGGAAGGGTGAAAAGGAGTAATGTCTTTTGTTTGGCATGTTTAGTATCAGCAATAAGTAGACAGAGTGGTAATATAAACCTTCCACAAAACAATAAAACAGAAGGACTCCCAGCAGAAAGCTTGGGAATCTCAAACCATACTTACACAGACTTCTAATGATATTTTTTAAAGGACATTTCTTTCCATGAAAATTAAATACTCCTGGTAATTTCACAACACCAGAGCTTTGTATATATTTCCCTCTGTGCTTGAATGGGCCAATTCAAATCTTTTATGATAACAACATAAAACCATATTGCAGTAAAATACCTTCCCTTCTGTCTCCTTTTTCTCTTGCTTAATATCTATTTGACTTTGTCAGGGAGAAAAGAGAGACTGTGGGAGGTGTGATAAGTTAATATCTAGGAATAAAAAGGCACTACCTAGCAACATTTCTCTGGAAACTAAATCTCATTTGTCAAGCAACAATAAAACAGGGGCTACATTGCCCAGGGGATTGATAATGGCATACAGAGCTTTTCACGGTAAGTCACTAAAATATAAATGCAGCCCAGGTCAGTAGCAACTGAACACTGTTACCATCTGACAGCTGTTTAGTGGCCTGTATGAAATGCCTTCTTAGTCTTCATCAGATTCCTAGCGGGAAGGTGGCTGCATCCCAATTAGCATTAATTGGCTCCCTTATTGTTAGCTGCAGCAAGGCAACGAAGGACGGTGCAGAGTCCGGGAGCAGAGGGGTGGAGGGAGCATGCCGTGATCCTCTAGGCCAGCTGTGTCTCTCGTTAAACCAGCTGCTTCAACGGCAGCATTCCTGACAGATTATTCTATAGCCCCCCCTTTCAAAGCTGGGAGTGAAGGAGCCTCGACAGCATTCCTTTGCTTTGCCTGATTCAGTGGCTCACATCTCCTGTCCTTACAGCAGGTTTTCTCCCTCTCAAATCTTACCGAAACCATCTTGTTTGAAAACTTAAGGGATTTATTTTTGTCCTTCTACAGGGAGTCAATCCATCAAAGGAAGTTACCAGACTTCTCAGCCTTTTATCATTTTGTGTGCTTTCCTCTGGACTCTCTCCAATTTGCCTACATACCTCCTAAAGTACAATGACCAAAACCAGACACGATGCTCCAGCTGAGGTCTTACCAGTGCTAACTACAGGATAATTATTATTTCTCTTGCCATACATTAATGCTCCTCTAGCAAAGCTCAATATATGTTTTTCTGCTACAGAATCTCATGTCAACTCAAGCTTTCTAGTCTGTATAACACAGTGGCCCTTGAACACGCATGTTTCAAGTGGTTCAGAGATGATTTCGGCTGAATCTCTAACCATCGAGGACGAGTTTTCAGGTGCTTCTGAATGGACAATCTGACTGTCCTAAACACTCTTTACGCTCTTCTTTCCTTGTTCTGCTCTGTTCTCCCCCCTCTCTATTAAAACATGCTTTGCTAATTACTACATCGCACTTAAATTTTTGAGTAAGGGTAAGGCACAGGAGGCACTGAATGTTTCTGCTCTTCCTGTAATTCACACTCCTTCCCTGTTTTGCAATAAGCCCTTTCCGTGCCTTTGTGCCCTACTTTTATGCTTATAAAAGTTTCCTTATCATTTGTATGTTCCCACTTCACTGAAGTAATGTTGTATTTTTACTATTTTGTACTCTGTTTTTCTGCCCACTTGCTTGTGCCATTTTTTATGCTTAGTACTATGTCTTGGCTCACTCTTTTGGTGATTCCTTTTTGTATGTCATTGAGGAACTTTCTGTACAGCCAGGAACAGACTATTGCTTTTTTTCAGAAAGGTATCTTGCTGTTGTGCACTTGCTAGAACCTATTTAAATAGCTCCACCTCTCCCATTCTTCTTAATCTTTTAGATCAGGAAAAATTAACCAAATGTCTACAATTTAAGTGAGCTAAATGAAAGTTACAAACTGAAAACCAGTTCAGTCACCAGAATGTCATAGAATCATAGAATATCTCAAGTTGGAAGGGACCCATAAGGAGCAGCGAGTCCAACTCCCCGCTCCTCCCAGGACTAAGAGTGTCATCCAGATGCTCCTTGAACTCTTGACAGGCTTGGCGCTGTGACATCTCTATTTATTTTGAAGCCATATAGGTGCCTGCTACTGAGTCCTGGAACACTCAGCAGAGAATCAAAGCAGAAGTTGGTTTAATTACCAACTGTTAAAAAAATTCAATTTCAGCTCTAGTCTAGTACCATTTGAAATGGTCTAAGTAACCTCTCCAGCCTCTGGTCACTACTCCAGAAGGGCATGGGACATCTCATGCAATATCTGCTAGTCCTATCGGGGTGTCTCTCAAATTCTCGGGAGTCTTGAACAGTAGCAGAAAGCTGTATCTTGATGTCACTCAAGCCCAATGGCATCCAAGGAGCTATTCACCTTATCCTAAAGCAGACATCTGTGGTTAAACCCATAGCACTCTACACTTCTTTGACTGCACTGAGAAGCAAGGACTTCTCCAGTAAAATATCTAGATGCAGATATCTAGTGCTGTTTGGGATGCCATAGTCCCTAGCTGTCCTTCCAGAGAGTCATGGATATTCTGCAGGTCCTGTATCATACCTATCAGCTCTATGCAGGTGTCCCAGATAACTCAGAACATTTCAGTGGTACTGCATACCTGACTATGAATCACACTGGAAAGATGGACCACACAGGACCACCCTGAGGCCATCCAGAACTTACTAGCTTTAGTTCACTCTGGTCTTTTAGATTTGGAATTAGGCAATATTGTCTAAAGATGACAGGAGTGTTAAGAGCTGTGTGAGCCTCTTTAAATATAACAAAAGGGATAATTAGCCACAGCATTAAAAAAAAAGAAAAAAAGAAAAAAAATAATTCATACACATAGAAACTGATTGTTTGTACTTTACATCTTGTTGCACAGTAGAGGTTCAACTCGTGATTTCTTTACAATCTGTCATTTCTCGGTGCACATTCAGAAATAATTCTCCATTCATACTGGTTTCTTAAGCTAAAGTGCACAATTAAGTTTTGAGCTGGCACAGCTGCGTTAGGTTATGTGATAAAGCTCACCTGAACACCCACAGAAGAAGCTTGGAGAGACAGTGGCAGGAGGAGGCCCCAAATAGTACCCTGCCAGACTACTCCCAGACTTATCATGAGGGCCATCAGGCCATCAAAAGCACGTTCCCACAAGCCCAGAGGAGAACAGGAGCACAATGGCAGGAGGGAACCCAAATGAAGGACTCACAAGGAAGGAATGCCTTTTCCCAGCCCATCTCAGGGCTGTCCCAGGAGAGCCAACAGCCCCGTGGTCCAAGCATGGAGCCCATTGCTGTGAGTCATGGGGAGCAGCTCTACAGATCGCCTTTCAGACTAAGGGGAGCAACTGGGGAGACTGGAATCCAGTGGACAGCTACAGGACAGACTGAATGTCTGGACACTGCTCCTGGAGGGATCCACTTGTACATATGTAAGCTTTTAGCTTGGAGGAATGATACCCTGTCTTCTCACTCTGTGAGATTCTTAAAAGGCTCAGAAAGCTCAAGCAAAGTAGCTTCAAAACCATTCATCTTCAGCCAGCACATGAAGTAGACATGTATGCCTTGCACTGGAAGTAATCTCTTTCCTGGACATGGACAACAGGGTTTGCTGCTTTGAAAACTTTATGCATATCACCCCTGGTTGCTGCAGAATTCCTTATGAGTGCCACCTCATGTTGGTTTGACATGACTAAGTTTAGACTACATGTGATGCAGTGGATCTTCAGACTTGTTCTCCTGATACGGACTTCTAGGTAATTAAAGTGGCCATTTGCTGCTGCAGTCCCATCAGAGCTGTCATGACATCTTACTCCTCTCCCACTGGCATGAGAGCTGCTGTACCTTCCCCTGTCACATCGCACAAACTGCAAGAAGGACACTCAGGCAATGTGTTTGATCACAGGGCATGCAATGAGCAAAGACAAGTGCTGTAAGCTCACAGTCTCTCTACTCTTACCTGGGAGCACAAACCAACAGCATTTTGTGCTGGTCTTCCTCATGGAAATCAAGATGATTGGGCAGTACCATATTTAAGTTGTTTGATTTTAGACATTGAACTATTTCTTCTGTTTCTGCAATTCAACTTTTTCTTCAATGTTACGTCAGTCTTGGCACATAAGCTGAGAAACAGCACGGACTTTGCTGTCACTTTTCTCTGGGCTATTGTTGTGCAGCAGGAGTCTCTGTGTCCCTTGAAGACAAGGCCTTGGCTCTGGAAAGGATAAATGAGAACAGCTTTCTTGACTGTCTGACATTTTATTTCACTCTCTAATTTCATGGAAATTTCATGCTGCTTACTAGATATCACATTAGACAGGTTTCCCAAATCCTCTATATTTGCTAGCAACACTGGCGTTTTTCACAAGCAGCAAAGCTCTTGGCAGTATCTTTCCCATTGCCCACTGCTAATATGTATAGCTATCCTGGGGGCTGAGACAGTGAAATTGGCAGAAAGAGTGCACAATATTTGCAAAACGCACCATCTTGAGTCTTGGAATAAGCCAGCTGTTTTTTCTGAAATCAAAGATTCTCAAGTCCTTTGGCAGGAAAGAGGAAAAACTGGTCTCAAGGAGCCGTAAATTCTCCAAAATCTGTATTTTCTGGTCACTGCTTCTCCTTTTGTCCAATATTTCTCCTGTGATCGAAGCACAGTAAGACCTGCGAGCTAATGCAGTGAGCTCTGGGTTGTCACAGCAGCATTGGCCAAAGTCAGAGCTTGTCTGCTTGTTTCATTAACGCTAGTAGGTGTTTCCATAGATGCCATGCCATTTGTCTCCCATCCTTAAGACTACGTGGTCTTTTCCTGACACAACAGAAAGTGCAACATTTTGGCCTCTTGTCAGACATGCTGAACTCATGTATTAAACAGTGGAGTAAAAACTGTGTTGCTAGTCACCGTTTGTACCTAACGAATGCTCTCGGAAGCTGAGCTGCAGTTATCAGTCACTCATACAGACACACACAGCACAAAGTGGATTGCCTGCTGTGACTTGGGAGATAGCCAGAGCATATCTGAGCTCTCCCCCTCGTGCAGCATACCCACTGTTACCATAGCCATGGATCAGTAAATGGTATGTTTCACATATATAATCCCAAGAAAATGCTACTGCCAGGGGTATGGAGAGCTTACACAGCTGCCAAGCCAATGACAAAAAGACATTTATCCTCCTCACCCCACTGAAACGTTTATTTGTAAAATAACTCTGTTTGACAGTAATAGATGATTGCGACTTTATTTAACTGGAAAGGTAACGTTGAATAATTTTTTACATGATTCCAATTCCGTTCTGTTCCTCTGAATGACTTTAATAAGGATATCATATCTCTACCAATGAAAGAGAAGCTTCCATTCACCAGAGTTTTTCTGGGGGGAAGAGGAAAACATCGTAAATGTGATGTCACAGATGGTGAACTTGTGAAAGGGTTGCTTAAACAGGATGACAAGCCACTTCTCTCTATGTATTCTTGTAGTGTTTCCCTTGGGACACCCTTCACATTTTTCTTGCTATATATTCTTTGCCTCTTCCCATTATTATTCCTCCATAAAACACTTTATTTCTTTGCTTCCTGAGACTCCACCAAGGGACAAATCTTGAAATGGACTATGGAAGTTATTTCAAACTACACAATCACACCCGTCTGACTTCTCCTGACTCAGATAGCATAAGACCAAAATTATTCAGACAATCTTTCTTTAGACTGAAGTACATTATCCACACTGCAGAGGGAAGGAGATTGGCCCTTCAGCACCCACTACAGAGAATTCTGCTTTGAGTTTTGGAGGTGCCATTTTCATTCCCCAGATTGTAACAAAAATAGCAGTTGTTAGAAAGGTACGTTTTTTCTCCTCTCCCCTCCTCTGCTCCAGTCACGGTATTCTGACCATTTCTGCTCAGTATCAAATATAAATTAGTCATACTAAGCCTGACCTGTCACGGATTCTTAATGCTTTATCTATATACCTGCTAGACACTTGAACAAATTGCTCACAAGCAAGACTAGTAACATTTGAAAGAAATGCCATTCATTCATCAGCAGATTCAAATTAAGATATGAAACTTAACATAGAGACAGTATTTATTTAAAATTTAACGCATCTTCCTAAGCCCATAAAACACATCTTACATTTAGGGGAAAAAACTATTTCAAGCCTTTAATAAAAATCACATTTAGAGATGTAGATCTGAATTAATATCATTAATATTTCAAAAACTAAATCCCTGAGTCTTTCAGATGCAGATTTTCAATGGGCAAGCTATCTCTAAAAACAGCAGGAGAAAAACATGTGTGTGTATGCATGTGTGTGCTTGCCTGTGCAAACAAATGATATATTGTCATGACTTTGTTGGAGAAAAATATATCACACTTCTTTCATGCACACCGTTTTTTTTCAACTATTCATACATCCCTATAGCATGTTGACATTGCAGTTTCTTGCTTCATAACAGACTGGCATCCTTCTGTTTGCAAATAAGTAAATGTTTTATACATCATTTTGAAATTGTGCAGCTTTCACAGCCTTGAAAGAAAGGAAACATTCTAGGTCAGTTCCCTTATTTTCTCCCAGGGCAAGGTGGTTGTAAAAAAATCTACATGCTATAGCTTTCACCAGCTCGACTTCTGCTGAAATAGAACTACCTGAGCTTAAATTACAACAGAAACTGTATCGTTAAGACTGAATAAGGGATGACAATGTTTGAGGCATAGTTCACAAGCGCATCCGCGTGATGTTGCAAGGTAAGGTCACAGCGGCTGAAGTGGCTGAGACAGACCAGGGATTCTGTCTCTGTATACTAATGAATTCTGCTTCATTTTCTGAACTTTACATCTGACCAAAACCTTCAGTGTGGATTAAATCTTCCATTTTATGGGCAAAAGCAGCCAGTGCCAGAAAGACTGAAGAAGACCATTAACATTTGAATAACCTTGTCCTGCTAAAGCAGAAGAGACTGGTAGCCCCATCAACTGTTAATAGCCTCCTGCCTAAACCCTGGCAGAGGTTGGAGAGAAAAAAATTTAGGTGTTCAGAGTGTTAGGAACTGTTTCTTTATGAAGAGATGGTCCTTTACATTTTAATAGCTGGAAGATTTAGCAGGAGGCAAAGCAGCAGCCAGCCTGTACTCCTCAACATCCTTTGTATTTCAGCAAGATCAGAAAGGCTTTCACTGATAGCTTGGAATTAGTCTTCAGCTTCCAAATATCTGTATATTTGGAGACTTTGCATTCATTAAATATTCAAAGACATTAATTTCCTGGGTTTTCCTAGTGCCTGCCCTTCTGCTTATTTCTCAGCTGTAAACCAGTAAGGCCCAAAGGTATGCATGAGCTATCAGTGAATCTCAGGGATGGTTGGCATTGGTCTTGGGACAAACATCTGAGGTTCCAGGGAGGAAGCCTTACTCCCAGAGCTAAATCGAGGAGCTGGACAGGGTGATGATGACCACTCTTTCTACATTAACAGTGAACCAAATTAGATGCTTCAGCCGCCCTTTGAGTCACTAAGTGCTGTACTCAAACACTACACAGATCTTCAAAACCAGCACTGAAATATTATCTCAACTGGTAAATTCCTATCTTGTGCTGGTGGACATTTACAAAATCACCCAGCTCAGCAACCTTGCATCCTGGGTTCACACTTCAGCTTTAGCAGGATTCTCAAAATCAGATATAAGAGCCCTGATTCTTTACTGAGGAAAAGGGAAAGAAGTTTGCATGCAGCTTGGTAAGACACTCACCTGGGGTGTCATGCTTTAATTCCCGTACCGAGTACTATATAAATATTTATGTAATGGAAACATGAAACTGAAGGAGCTGAAAATAATCCCACCCAATAACACCCATAGACCAAAGGTAGTATATCCACCTGGGACACAGGAAAGCAGTCTCAGTACTCCCCTAAGCATAAGAGGGTTATTGGATCTATAGACTCTACCTTTCCTTTTGGAAAAGACCATCTTGACTTCTAAGGCAAGAAACAAATATTTAACACAGTGAGTGAAGGCTGACGATTTCCTTCAGTCCCGAGTTTACAGGCTACTCCTCAGAGTTTCTTACAAGCTGTTTTACATGGCTTCCTTCTTAGAATGATGTTTTGTCCTGTTGGGGACACTCCACTGGCTTATAACAGGAGCCTAAAGAGCTTCATGAGAAGTTAACAAAAGAAGACATTTCCACTAGACTGTGACTTAAATATCATCAGTTTAACTACTAGCTTTGACAGAGATGTCTTGCGTGATCTCAAAAAAAAAGATCTCTTTTCATTCACTACCCAGTGAAAGGTATCAATAAGCAGGGTCACAGCAAGGCTGAGGCAAAATCAGTACTCCAAGCTGATGCAGGTTTTGCCCTTTTATCACCATTGACAAACAGAAGGGGTGTAGTTTCACAAGAGAATGAGACAAAAGCAGTGTAATAGTGACTGAAAATATCCCAAGATCATATAACATTCCTATCAGAAAAGGTTTGAGGTTTTGGGTTGAGGTGGTGCTGTCTCCTACACTTGTGTGAGGACAATGTTTGTAACTGGGAAGATCACATCTCAGTGGCATCCTGTATACCTCAGTCTAATGCAAATAAGAGAAAGTCCCATGAGAAGCACTGACATCAAGAAAAACAGACTTAGGTTGAGTTATCTTTGCTGGTTACCTATTTCCAGGGAGAAATTCAGTAACCCAATTTAAGGACCTTCTTTCAGGAGGTATGATTTAGCAAGAATGAAACTGGAACAAAGCAGTGGAGTGTCAGAAGGCATATATTGCTCTGTAGTAATTTGTAGGGAGAAAGGGCAAGACACTCTTTAAGAGTCCTCTACAGAGGCTTGGAGGTTTTGTGATCAAGGGAGGGAAGTTTCTAGCTTAAAGGACAACACTAGGGAAAATGCAGAAGAAGTTGACAGAGAGGTGACTGAGGAGTGAAATCAAATTGATTTAACATAGACAAAATGCAATTAGATCACAGATGCTGAAGATTTGGGAGGGGCCCTGCTAACTTTCCTGTAACTAAGATTAGAAATACTGGCAAGCTGGTTCCAGTGGTCTTAGTAACATCACCAGGTCTGCACCGAGTACAAATAATGTTGAAATCTATACCTTGGTCTCCTAATTAGATCAAGAAAGTAAATAGCAGATGGAGAAATTAAAGAAAGAACACAGAAATTAGGATCTTATGAGGCAGACAGCTTGTTGCAAAAATAAATGTGTTTTCACATTGCTGTACATAGCCTATCTGGAGCATTTATAAACCATTTTGTGTTACATTTTCTTAAGAACTCCCGTTGGTTCCATTTTAAGTATTTTAAAAGCAGTTTTACTTGTTCTTTGGGCATGTATATGTGATACGATTTCACACAGGCAGCTTGGAGAATACTTTACTGCTCCTTTTGAAAAAGGAATGAGGAAATGGTATTTTCAAAATGAAATATCACTGCATAATAATACAGCAAAAGGTGAGTGAGTGATTCACAGTGAAAATTTTGGTTGGCATATTTCCCCTTTTTTTTCTTGGTGTCAGAGAGGAGATTGCATAACAAGCCTCAGGTTTATTGTAATTCAAAATTACTCATGAGGTTTTTTTGGACTTCAGAGCCTTTAAATACCAGATTTTGATATTTTTTTTTACTCGATAGACAAGGAAAGGAATGATTTTGCATATGTTTCAGTGAGGTAGAGTGAGGCATAAGAAGCTTCTTGTTACTTGTTACTGTGAACATATTTTATTTTCCATATGGGAATAGGGTAAGAAAAACCTGTAATTAGATGTGAAACAGCAGCTGATGACTCCATAGTCAGCCTGCTGGTTTTTCATGAATGAGACAGTCATCATGCAAACACACCAACTAGAGGAAGACTCAAAACAAGTGAATTAAGATTATGAGACCAGATCTCGCTAAACAAGTACTAAGAATGAACATAACAGAGGGTAGAGTAGACAATAATGGCTTGTAGAAGTCTGGGCTACTGGGAAAGCAGCATTGACCATATTGTTACCAACTAATACAAGAAGACCAGAGACCAACACCTGGGCCAATGGCATCAGTTGGTTTGCATCCACCCTCCTTAAGCACATTTGTCTTACTTCATGAAAGCTAAATCGAGTGGCAGAAAACAGAATGAGCTCTGGATGATCTCAGGCCCATTGCTTGAAATTACTGCCTTGTCCTCTTACTTAGCAACAGAAACATCCACTTTAGATCATAACTGGAAGATATAGGGCATTAAAAGTTCTGAGAAGGAAGTCCCAAAATGAAAATGTTCTCTTTCTTGTACCTGAGAGAGTAAAAAGGTACCTGTAAATGAACATTGTAATGAGAACTTTGCTTTGTTCTTAAACAGAGAGCAATAATGTAAAAATTAATCTGCCATGTGGGGTTGTGGTAGTTTTGCATTTCTATGGCAGCCTTCACTGAAAAACTGTTCTGGGTATTTGTAAGCAACCATTTTGGGAGACAAAATACATGGAGCGAGGGAGAAAACTGAAGGTGACTCAATATGACAAATTCTAGTTGAGAGTTGGCTATCAAGAGTTCTTTCTCATGTCTAAAGCCTACAAGTCCTAGGCTGGTTATGACCCTGCCTCAGAAAGTTACACCATCTATAAGGTTCTATCGTCAGTTCTTTCCATTTCTTTCCATCCTTTATCCCTTCCTACGTATACCATTCCTTTCATCAAGCTCTCTGGTGAATGGGAGGATACGCAAAGACATGGCAGAGCCTGGACATAGCTTTCCACTGTGCACTATGCAGCACTGCTAGTATAACTCCATACGGAACACAACAGGGAAATGCAATTCCTCAAACACAAATAAATGAAGATGATGATTGCCAAGGAAGCCCTGAATGTGAAAAACTTCTAAAATTATTTCCCTGTGTGGATTCCATTGGTGACCAGTAAAGATGGCATGGCTTAGCCCACTTTAAAAGTGCCATAACATTAAAAAAACAATCATGGACTAGAATACGCTGGAATAGAAATATCTTGCCTCATCTTTGAAGTAGCATTAGCCTGCTGATACAGAGTGATATGGAGACTAAGTGTGAACTAGCTAGTGAGCTGCAAATAGACCATCCTTCAGGTGAATTTGGTCTCTCTGACAGAGCAGATTTGTATTGTAGCTGTTCACAGTATTTACAATTCATATTATGTACACCAAGCCAAATTGTAAAGCACATCTTGTACAATCAAGCTGCAATCAAAATTCACTTCCACATACAATCCAAGCATTTCAGCTAAGAATGCACTTTTTGGATTGTTCTCGATAGAAAATTCTAAGCATTAAATTACCACAGCAAGCTTTCATAAAATGGCATTGATTATGTTTGTATCCTAATTTAATTAATATTTGTAGGAAGACTTTTTCACTATTTGCTCAGCTATGATATCCAATGTATGATGCCTGTCCCTGCTCACTGCAGAGGGGTTGGACTAGATGACCTCTAAAGGCCCCTTCCAACCCAAAAGATTCTATGATTCTATGATACACATTTTACCTTGTACTTTATAATTTGGCAAGGCTATCAGGATTAAGTAGTCTATCTAACAAGGAGATAGGTGTAGTCTTCACTTCTGTAGCACAGAAGCATTAAAAAAGAATTAATACAAACTGGCAAAAAAAAGAAGAGAGACCTTTGAATGTAAAACAATATAAGAAACATTCCTGAAATGGTATAGTTATGATACCGTACTGATTTTGAGAATGAAATATTTTAATGAAATAAATGGCAAGACTCAACTCCCTTGCACTGCAAGATCATGCATTGAAACACTTGTGTAAATGGGTATATTACGATTATACACAGCTATTTTAACCCTCATATTCATTTCAAAGATATTCCTTCAGACTGAAAAAACCTATTCCTTCAGTGGCTTAGTCTCAGACATATACCCAAAGCAACCATTTTGTGCCCTTATCATAAATTCTCAGTCTAATACATTCACCAGGTTGTAACCAGCTTTACTTCGTATATTAATGTTCAACACCAGTCATAACAGTTTGATTTGGTATTCGAACAGCAGCCACACATTCCCGTTAGGTTTCCATTGTTGGTTAATATTAATGCTCCCTTAAAATGAAGTAATACCCAACTGTCTTCACATTTATTCAATGTGAAAGCCCAGCCTTCCAAAAGATAGGTCACACTGATGTGACGCTACATCTTTTTGTCCTTAGGGTTTGGAGGCTGAACCTTAGAGCTGCCAGACAGACATGTGAAATTTGATCTTGCTGCTTAAGCCTGTGAGCTGCAGGATGCTCATCATCCAAGCGGGCAGGAATTCACCTACGCAGGTCAGGTGGTAGGAGCCCATCTGAACAAGAACGCTGGTAGGAGCCCATCTGAATGAGAACGCTGATCATTAATGTCATCCCAGAGATGTGAGGGTCTTCCTTGCTGGCAGAAATAGATTCTGGTAGCACCAGGGGTGTACCTTATTGATGGGAGAACTGCGATTTGCAGCGTGTCACGGGGGCGGTGGAGCAGGTTTAAATCAAATACAGTGGTGTCTGATTATCTGATAAAATAACTACTGGAACAAACCACAAAATTGTCACGTGCTCTGGAGGCCAATAAACGTAAAGAAAATGAGACCGATTTATAAGTTGCACATACTTTAAAAAAGTTCAAATGAATAGTTTTTACCTCATATAGCAGTTTGTAGAAGTGATTTGTAAAAGAGATTTGATACCAGCTGATCCATTTCTTGATTTTGTTACGACTAAAGTTCAAATAACATTTTTCACTGATGGATCAGTTTAAGGATCTAATTCCATATCAAAGAAACAGAAAGAGATCAGAATCAGAGGTAACACACCTACACAGAACCTTTCTCCTGAAATAATCCCGGGTGCTTTTTCAGGTACATACAACCACACTAAGAAGGAAAAGAGATAATAGATTTTGTTCTCCCTTCTGAGATTCACAGTGACAAGGAATTCTCCCACTGGCCACTAGTAATAAATAACTCCAGGGTGACCCAGAGGACATAACAGGACACAGAGATGTCAGCATCCTCTCAGCCAACATCAGTTTGACTGAGGAATCAGCACAGAAAGCCACTGAGGATTCAGTGATATGCAGTCACAACCTATATACTTCGCACTGCCCAGCACTGTCGCCAGGAGTGTGGCATATCCAGAGGAGGAGAAATAAAGGCAGTTCATTAGCAAACAGATGATACTCTCAGGTATTCTGTGGCTAAGGCCACAGGCACACCATCATTTTTAACACAAAGAAGTTTACACCATTATCATTTTATGTACTTGTCTGTTATAAAGGCAATGACTACAGCAAAGTTCCATTTCTAGTTGTCCTACAGTTGTAAACACGGGGGAATGCCAGCCGATTGCTTCTTAGAGCGTCATGTTTCCCTTAAGAAGAGCTTAGATTAAAACAGATTACATACAGATATGGTAAATAGAAGTGATATAAATATATATACAGATATATAAGTAGAATTATCTCCTAATAAGAAGCATGCCAGACAACTCCATGAAGCTTGAAGAAGACCTCACCATGTCAGCCAAACTTCTGCAGGAAATATTTAGGCATGTCAGTGAACAAAAGCGTAGAAAACTCAAGTGTAGACAAGAACTGTAGTATTAAAGGGCAGTATTCTGCCTTCCACCTTCCAAGATGAGCATTTTCTCTGCTTTACCTAGCGCCATCTGTACAGAATATGGAATAATTCCAAAACTTGAGATCTACTGCCCCAAAGGCAAGTAGAAATTTGAATTGTAGATTGGAGTTAAGTGCTAGGTTAATTCTTCTGAGAACTCATGTTCAAAATGTACATCAGAGCATCCAGTGGGGATCTACACATTTAATAAAACCATCTATTCAGACACGCGAGACCTGCAAATACAAGACATATAGTGACCAATTCTGAACCCAACTATCTTATTAAAAGATTCTGCTTGCTTGCCATGTGTAGTATTAAAACACAGTTTTATTTAGTAGGTAGTCTTTTATACATTGACCAGTCTTGGCTGGATTTTCAATTTGAATTCCAGTAGTAGTAATTTCAAAATGGAAATACCTAGCAGCACAATGATCAGGTAAGCAGGTTGCTGAAGATGTATGAACAACTTTAAACTATAATTGTTCAGAATGTGCTAAGCTTTATTGGCCATTTACAGTACCTTTGTCAGGTATTTTATGGCATCATTTCTTTCTCCCAAACGACTTCTTTCAATTAAGTGCTACCATTCTGGGGTTTTTTTTCTGGACCTCACTGCTTCTACAGTAATATTTTCTCACAGTGATGGATCCAAATTGCACTGCAGGAATATTACCAGTGCAAATACTGGCCAATAATTATGATTACCCCAACAGCATGAATATATACAACCGTACCAGATCACATCACATTCACTCTGTAGAAGCAAGGATGAAAATCCGTTCGTGTTGTTCCACTTGCTCATATGACTTGCACTGGTGAAAAAAATCAGCATGAGGGTTTCAAGATCATCAGGTTTTTTATGGCAGTCTCCCGACTTCTTTCAAAGCACTAATGTAGTTCCCAACTCTTAAATTAACATTCACAAGTAGAGTACCCTGAATTTTATTGTGACATCATAAAAAAAGGTTCTAAGTCATCTGGAAAAGCCCAGAAAATGGCCAACTCATTCAATTTTTGCATTCTTCAGAGTTTATATTTTATAGTCTTAGGACTACAAAGGACCTAGGGACATACACAAAGTGTCTACACTAGAATTCCCTGTGTACCAAGCTACTGAGGACTTACCATTGGAGTTTTACCCAAATAGTGACTTCAAGAGAAAGCTGGGTGTTGCCTCTTGGAGTCAACAGTGTTTGTGCTGTCTAGACTGGTGTGATTTCCCCTAGGAGTAAAACAGGCAATTGCTAAACCTCAGTATCCTCTTCTCTGGGCAATCTTATATGCCATCTGTTCGCATCATCAGAGCAAAACCAAAAACACCGGCAAACCTTTGTGCGTATATCATCCTGCTCAGTTCTTAACAAAGCACCCAAGTTCTCAGTGTGTTTACCAAAGAGTGGCAACCTCTTTTTTTTTTTTTTTTTTCCCCTCTGTGTGTGTGTGCACATATGCTGGGTTGGCCTCACAGACATCAACTCTCTGTATCAGAGGTGCTTTCTCAAAGTCAGGCTCCAGGCTGGTGGCCAGATGTGCCATCTAAATCATACTCAATAGGAATCAAACGCTGCTGACAGTTTTCCAGCCACACAAAAAAAAGGAATGGTGCTGCCCAGACATTTCCCTACAACACATTAAAAGAGCCATTTACCTTTCATGTGTAAAGATTTAAGAGCAAAACCAGGGCTGCACAGGAAAAGGAACTAACTTGGGTGGAGAATTCTTCACAGTTTTGTTCGGAAGGGGCCACAATAGCTAATTTATTTTAATGTAGTCATATTATTATTGAAACAAAGTATCAGCTTCATTCATTCACATCTTTGTGGTATTTATTGCTCACAGAAGTTGCACAAAAAGCCACTAGTTATAACCTATAACAGTTAATAATTTTGAACTGAATTTTTAAAAAGAAAACAACTTAGGAACAATACTGATTTAAGGATTTGAAAGGAAAAAGCGTTTACTCGAGCACTGTACAAAAGAGCTTGCTGATAACATCAGCTGGTATGGCACAGCAATGACCACTAGCTTTTACGTCTGCTTTGCCAGATGGACTTGGTGATAATACAATTCCCCCCTACACAATTACTAGAAGAGGAAATGAGTGCTCCTTTTCTGAGATTTACCTTTCTGAATAAAATATTGTTCATAATACTAGTGGCCCTCCTAATATGAAAACATGAATTTATATTTAGTAGGACAAGCATTTTGAGTGTACAAAACTTATGATTTCTTATGTGAATATTAACCAAAACCCTAACTACAGAAACTGTCTCTAAGGGAAATTGCTTCAGCGATCTGAACTGAGTTTTCTTCAAATTCTCATCGCTGTTACTATTAGCAACACAGCAAACAATTTCAGTGGCATATCAGTGTAATCAAAAACAGGCTAGAGGTATAGGTGTATATTTATCTAGCTTGTTAAGTACCCATCAAAATGAAAACAGAAATACAGCTGATAAGCTTTTATTCAGTTTAGTTAAATGGGACACTATTGCAGGGTATTTTTAGCATATTCCCCTGTTTCCCTTCCTCTCCTCAGTGAGAATGTTTAACCTCCACTGAGCCACATTTCTTTTCCAATCTCAATTTGCCACATACCTTAAAACATAATTTGTTCAGTTAGGATAATGTTAATGGCACCTAATGCGATATCATCCCACCATGCAAACTATTACTGCTAAATAAAAGAGGACCAGCTGGCCCCTGCTTGTCCATGCTACCTAACTGTCAGGTCATTCTTTAATTTGTTTTTTACTATTCTCCCTACAATACAAACCTCTTACAGAGGATGGTAGCGTGTGGTGTGGGCTAGTCTGTGACACCTGGACACAAAGCCTGAGGTTATCCCTTGGACGACTTCTTTAGTCATAAAGGATTGGCTCAGAGTCTCTTTAACTTAAGTGAAGATAAATTTCATTTTGAAGTGCCTGGGCGAGCAAGGAGGACCAGTGCTGCTAAAATAATGCCCAAGTATTGCCTAAGTCCACTATGTAGGTGCTCTTAAGGACTTTCAGGGGTTTGCTTGAGTCAGTCACTTTAAGAAAAGAATCATAGAGTGTTTTGGGTTAGAAGGGACCTTTAGAGGTCATCTAGTCCAACACATCCCCCCCCCCCGGCTTTTTTAATAAAATAATAAATTTCATCCTCTTTTTGCTTCAGGAGCTGGGGCTCGAACAGGATCTGGAACATGATCACCTCCTTGTTTGTTCTACCTTTTGGACTTTCTGCTGCCCATCATTCTTTGAGGGACTATCTGGTTCTAGTTTCACATTAATCAATTCTTCAGCGTTAAAGAACACATTAGGGCCCTCTCTGCTTTCCTCCTTTAAACACTCTGCATTAGAAGTTTGCTTAACAGCAGATGAAGTGCAAGGACTGCTTCCATCCATTCCATTCTTCCTCATCCATATTGTCTTGGTTCCTCTCTATCGGAGATCTGTTCTACAATCCTGTTTCTACCATCACGTCATCATGAGACTTTGTGTTACTCTGTGGTACAAAGGGTGCCATCTAGTACTTTATGTTACTAGATGGTAGAAGGGAAATATCAAAAAGGGGAGTAATTTTACCAAGTATTGGGTGAGGAAAATTATCTTATCAGTAACGTTGTAGAACATTTGCATTTGAGAGCACTGGGAGAAGTATCATTACACTGATGAGAGTCAGAATAAATCTGGGTTTTAAGAATAGCCATGTGGACAGAGAGGAAAAGACTTTTTAGAAATATTACAGAGAAATAATTTGCAAATTCCCTCCATACTCTGGGTTTGTGGATGTAGTGGCAGGCAAGGCAGTCGTGTTTCCCTGCCATTCCCTGCTGTTTCAGCAGTGACATCCCCTTAGTAAAGGACTGGAAGGCCTTTTTCGCTGTGTTGAGCTTGAGCTGACAAACAGACAGACATTCACAAGGAGATGTGAGAAAGACAAGCTGGAGTTTGAGCTGAGGCAGGGAAAAGCAACCTGAAGATGATAAGGTCTGTGAACTATCAAGGTTGAAAGAGAAGCTGAGTATGAGCTTGTGGATTTTGCTGCCTGAAGATAACATGAATGTGCGAAAGCCAAAAAGAAACCCCTGAGAAACACTCACCAAAAGCTGAGGGTTCAGGAGATCCCACCAAGAAATGGAATAGCTCAAGAAGCAATTTGAACCCTGGAAGCCATCCAGGAGAACAAACAAAGGAAGAAGATAGTGGAGGGCAAAATTTGAAAGAGCATTTCTGGTCAGGACTGCATCAAGGATAAATGAGAGTTAGGAAAGAAATGGAACATTGCTTCTGTAATCTGGGTGATAAATTGTTTTGGTGAAAGCAGTATCTGTCAGGGCCCTGAGTACGCTAATAGGTCTTAATGGCCCTGACCATCTTAACCTGGTCCAAGGCTTAACCTCTGGCCCCGACCATCCTCTCCCCCTGCCTGTGGCCCAAAAGTTCCACACAAGTTCATGCCTGGGCATCCAGACTTGCCCTGAGCTATGTTATAGGCAGGCCAGTCTCCAGTCTTGTCTTCCACTGTTCCTGACTGGATGTCCTAGGCAGCCTCAAGGCCTGACTTGTTACTTTGCCTTGACTGAAGAAGTGATATTTATCTCTTGCTCTCATTTGACTTTTAAATATAGCTAGCAATGAAAGGATACTTCTGCATCTCTATTGCAGATTTGCACAGGTATCCTGAATCGTCATTGCTTTTGGTGCAGTCACCCAGAAACTGACTGGTTTTGCCCCAAAATCACTGAGATATTTAACCCATGGTAACTGCACACAGCCATTGGTTTTTTTATTACATTTAATATTCTAGTGGGCTACAAATAGAACATTTTTTAGTTTCACTGAAAGTTTCTGAAACTCTTGAGTTGATGTTCAGCTGTTTTCTTGAAATCACCTTGGCCTTACTATCAATTCTTTACAATAAACAGTGAGGTGCGGTTAACAAGATGTTGTCATAGATATTAATAAAGCTGCCTGTGCTGCCAATGTCAAATCTATCTGGGATGGCATATTCCAGTGGAAAAAATCTTAATATTTTTCAGCAAGGATGTGTACTGATCTCCATTATTCAGTTTCTATAAATGCACTATAAATGTAGCCTGAAGTACTGAGTAAATATAAAGTGGTCTTACTAAGAGAAATGGCAGAAGTCCAACTGAGTTATGAAATTACCCTTTGTAAATTAAAAAAAAAAAAAAAGTTAAGATAGGTTTCTAAATTCGAAACATAATGACAGTTAGAAAAATTATTTCTAATAATTTTAATAGAATAATAAATAAATCTAATAATAGAAAAATATTGTCAACAACAGGTGTATGCTTTGAGGCAAATTCTAAGAACAAGAGCCCTGGAACAGCAAATTTCCATTTCCTTATTATTTTACCATATTTATTACAATTTAATCTGAAAGTATTTTTTAATTCTTATCAGGCAGGAGAATGAAATATTTCATTCAAATTTTATAGTCACTAAAGAAAAGATACTTGCCAGATGCAAAACTCGAATCAGTATTATAGTTATAAACCTTAAGTTTTACATCAAACAAAACTGATTGATTCCAGTCACTCATTTTTCAAGTTAACATCACTACAACAAGATTTTAAAAGCTGGCACCTAATGTAGAAATCTATACTCATGTGTGTGTCTGGCAGGTTTTTCAAAACTGTTCATACCTTGTGGTCTGTGACTCATTATGCAGGCAATCAAGGACCAGACCCAGGAGCAAAATTAAGTTATTTGATCACATGTGTGTTTCTTGAGATCATCATCTGAACTCCCTCTTTAAACAGTGGAGACAGACAAATATCTAACACAGCTGGGCCCTTACCTTAGAGGGAAATGAACCACCTTCCGGCCAAGTCCATCAGCTGCAGAAGAAACCTCTATACAGCTACATTTAAACAATCCGAATCTTACCTGTAAACTTCTCAAATAAAATAAGGTTATTCTTCTGAGCTCCACTTCTAGTAAGACCTAGCTGAAGTTAAAAATGAGTTTCACAGATTTATTAGAATGTCATGGGTTTCCTTTTCCATAAGTAGTAGTATGGCAGTGTGTAAAGTTAAAAGAGATTGATTACTCAAACATGTAGAACTCAAATGCTAAATGCCCAGGTTACACACCCCACCAAAAGGCTTGCTATTGTCATCATCCATTCCAGCAAAACTCATACACAAAGGAGAACTGGGGTGAAGGGAAGCTAAGTTACTATTTTTTACAAGTGGTAACTTTAAATTTAAGGAAGACATGAAGAACATTGTTACCCTGATAGTTCAATCACAACTACAAAGAATGCCAGAGATCCTATTGTGAATTCTAGAAAAACCAAGTGCTCAGAATTTATGCTTTTTTAGCAGCACTGGTTTTATAAATGGTCATAATAGTACAAGTGCAGAAAAAGGGAACCTGTGACCATGTGCTGTTGAATAAGAAGGAACAAGTATTCCTGCTTGGTTATCAAGGCACAGGCAGGACACCGTGACAGTTCTTTCAGAGGCAGACAAAGTTGTGTCGACGTTATGCTCCTAAAACAAGTGCGCAGAGATTTACAGCTTGAATCCACATAGAAACTGAAGCTAGCTCAGAGCATTCGAAGCTGACTGCTATGCCAAATACCCCACTATAAATACTAACCCAGCACTCCACAGGCTATACTATGTGTTTGTGAGCTTGCAGGCAAAGTTCAAGTTGTTGATTTTTGACTAACAGAGCTATAAATTAGTTTAGGACCTCATAGGCTCTGTGTTCACCAGCCCAGATAAATAAACTTCCAACAGCCTTTTGGACAGGCAGTCCTTTAAATTGACTATTTTCAAGTAAAAAAAAAATAAAATTAACCCTTGTCTGAGCCAGGGAAGAGCAAAGCCTGCTGCTCCTGGTAATCCTTGTAAGTCTTATTTCACACATTAGACTTCTCTGGGAAAACCAGAGTGCAGTTAAGGGGCTACTTATATCTTTCAGCTGGGAATTATTTTAGCTGATCCCTGCCACCTTAATGATTTTTTAAGCAAACAGCACAAAGGCAGCTGCTTTTGTAGATCCTTATATACTATTGTAAAACTCCTCCATCCTCTTTATCACTGTTCACCTCTCCATGAAACAAAAGACTCTTCAAGAGCCGTAAGTCTTGTGATTTCATGAGATAAGGCAGCAATTACTTGGGTAGTCCAGGAGCAGAGACAGGCTATAAATACAGCACTGCAGTCATTTTTATCATGGCAGTACTAGTCAGAATAAGCACAGCAATCCCCAGCAGATGCTACTTGAGAGTTCAACTGCCCAGGTGACAATAAGGCACTCTTTTAATGTTTCACTCTGCTCTTCTGGAAGAAGCTCTTGGCTCAGACAAGAGTAATTTTCTTCCTGAAACTCACCTCCTTTGAAAATACCTGTGCGAAAAATTCTTTGATAAAGTCTGCATTTTCAAGAAGTAAAGCATTAAAAATATGCACGCAGTATGCCTGCATAGGCAGCTTACCTTTGTCTGCTCTGAAGTGTTTTGCAACCCAATAAACACACTTAAGGTGGCTATGATTGCTCCAAACCTACACGAGTCAACAGTAATAACTGGCTAATACAGAGAAGGGTTGCTCTCATTTCAAATGGCAGATACTGAATTCTTGCTCTGTCAGAGAATGGGAACACTTCTTTCCTCAGAGAATTTTGGTCTTGGCACGCCCAGCTAGGTATGTAATGGGGGTTGGCAAGAAGTCCTCTACCGCAGCAAGTTTAAATGCCATTGCCACATTGCACAGTTTTTCCTCAAGTTGAGGTGGTGTTACAACATCAAGCTATTTTCATTTGCTTACCTGAAATGAAACTGATACGTTTTACAGTAGGTCCCCAAAACAGTCAGCTTGCTGGTTCGCTGCAGCTGAAGGTGGGCTGAACCATAATAAATAACATTTTGATAATGATGTCAGTGGTGCTGAAGCTGTTCAAAGTACAAGGAGGTGGTGTAGGGACAGACAAAAAAAAGGAAAGGGGAGAAACAGACTTGAAGCATCAACTAAGAAGACCTCTAGGGGTCCCTTCCAACCCAAAACATTCTATGATTCTATGATTCTATGAATTGTTTTTCAAGCTCAGCAAATAATTCAAGAAGAGATCAGCCTTAGCTCATTCCTGCTTTTGAGAATGATGGACTTCCAGAAGCCCAAAGTGTCAGTTCTCCAGCCAATACAAACCATGGAGTAGGCCAGTCTGTTGGTTCCTAGGACTGCGGGACCAGGGTAACCTGACAGCACAGCTTTGACGTCGTTGTTATATATTCTACTTTTTCCACTCTCCTCTAGTATTTTGTCAGTCTGGTGAGCCAGGTTATATGTGAAATTGATGTCATGCTTAGCCCTGTAAATCACTACAAAATCAGATATGCTGTCTGGATTTGGGATCCAGTTCAGCTAGGTTATGTTTTTCATCACAAGTGTTACTGAAGAAACTTACAGCAGCACTTGAAAATAAAAAGGATTTGGGAGCAACTTTTTCCAGGCATCTCTCAGTAACTTCTTACACAGGCTGAGAGTGCTAATTTAGAAGAACAATACTTGCCCCAGATACTGGCCAAAAAGCTGTTATGATTAAAATCAGTCACTCTTGATTAATCTTGAACAATAGTTTCATGACTATCTTAATTCTTTTGCTGTCTTTATGAATCATGTGTAACATATTGCACGGGATTTCCTAGTGAGATAAAGAACTTTTTTAATGATCTGCTCATCCAGTAGAACATGGAAACCTCAAATAAACACTCAAGAAGGCTTCTGGATCTCTTCAGACCCAGTTTTAGTAAAGGCTTCTCTTTTGCTAAGGATACCCACCCTGCCTGACTGCAACCCTCCATCCTAACAGGCCATCCATCAGATCAAGAATTGCCGTGGGTATTTCTTCTTTCCAGTTAGAAGACTTGTGCGGCAGGAGCAGTTAATTGGCAAACGTAATATTTTCTGGCTGGTTTTGCCCTTTCCCCTCCCCAAATATTTTATCAGACCCACAGTCCTGATATATCTCCATCAAGCTATAATCACCCAAAAATTTTCTTTACCACATCTAGGCTACTGTCCAACTCAGGCAAATAAACTGCCACCGCTATTTACAATTGCCACAAGCAAGCAACAACTACAAAAAACCACCCCCAAACCTAGTGAAACCCTTAATTAGTTCTGTGAGTCTAACCAAATTCCCTTCTTTCTTCTGAAAGAGCCTGAGCTTTTTCAGCCATATGGGATGGTTCATTTCCCATAAACATTATGGAAATATGATTGTAGAAACAGCCATTAACAGGAGCAGAGTGGCATGTTTAGAAACATATTTTAACTATGCCAAGGATGCCTGGAGAACTTATGCAGTGGCTCAGTTGTTTTGGAAATCCATAAGTCTCTGTATGTAATAAATAATACACAGCACAGTCATACCTAAATGTTCAAAATGTTCTTGTGCCCTTGATATTTGTTTAATAAGAGAGAATAATCTCACCTAAGAAATAATAATAATAATAGTAGTAGTAGTAGTAGTAGTAATAATAATAATAATAATAAACAACCATAATAAAAACTAGAAAGTCTTATTTACAAATGTAAGTGTAAAGGCAGAGAGTTTGGGGACTTGGGCTGGTTAAACACCAATTCAATGTCAGATAAAGAAACTGAATATGAGTTTTTTGATTCTTCTGTCCTAATTCCAAGATGACTTTTTCATCGTTCCCCCTTCAAATTTTACAATATTTGATATCATGGAAAGAAAAAGCATACTATTATTGGCATATACTATGACTGAATTAACCTTGTGGAAAAATATGTCAAAGAAGTTCTCCTTTAAAAAAAGAATGGAAAATTTGCACATAATATGTTTCTTTTAAGGCCATTATTTCTCTACCAAAAAGTGTTAGGAACACAAGAATTAACTACTGACAGCCACTATGCACTAGCAACAAGAAATCAGCTGGTAAAAGTCATAGATAAAAAATAGATCCTCCAAATTAAATGTTGAACATACTTAAACAGAGATATATACTGTAAGGAATAAATGGCAGCACTCCAAAAAAGGCAAGTTTCCAAATAACAATCATACGTAGGTTAAAAAAAATATATGAAAAAGAGTCTCCTGGAGTGAACCTAGTGGCAAGAAATGCAAGTATAAAGACAGAAAACAAAAATTTCAAGAACTGCTTCCCTTTGGTGCACTGCATGTGAGCAGCAAATTAACTTTGCTTTAATTCTACCATCCCAAGACACAGACTTTGGCTCCCAAAGGGTCTGCCAGCTCCCTGGGATATACAAATTGCCTTAAGGGAAGTGGAGGGGTAGCAAAGCCTTTGGTCATTGCAATTAAAAGTTTTTCCCATGATGGGCCTGGGCTTAATGTGGGAACCCAAAGGGATCTCCCCCCCATGGTGCTACAGACCCTGTGTGTAATCTCAGAGAAAAGCTCACAAAGCAGATCAGAAGACAATTGTTATGGATAGAGGAATCTCTGGAGACAGCACACCCCAGACCTCATATAGAGTAACCATGCCAAGGGCATCCTCAAAAAGATTAAGGTTCACAGGCATTATTCTGATAAACAGGTCATTTTTCAGCTGACTTAAGTGAAGACCTAGCAAGGTATCTAATTAGTCCAATAAAGAGAAGGCACAAACCTCAGTCCTGTTTCATATCAGCCAAATGATGGATTATTCCCAAAGGAGAGTTAACATGGTTCCTATCAATATGTCTGTGGTTTCTACTTAAATAAGAAGTTGCTTTTTTAGAACTGAGGCATTGTGTTCCTACTCCTGTTCTTCCTTATTGTTCTTGGTGGCTTTTGAATAATTGCTTTCTTTGTGAAAAAATAATTATTTGCCATAAGAGGTGCTATATACTGTAATTGAGAACACACACCCCAAGAAAGAAAAGGAAAGAAAGCAAAGCAACTCTATTGTGTAAAAAAAAATTTTGTTCACAATAAAAATTTCCCCCCATAGTCAAGTAGGAAATAACAATGAATTACAAGTTTTTCTAAGATGCAACATCTGTTTTGTATATATAATCCATAAAAGGCTTCCAAATGCCCTTAAATGAATCCTCAATCTTCTACAAATTTGAGTCCTCCATAAATCCTCTGTTTCTTAATCTATATGCAATCTTCTTATAATGGACTGATCTCAGTAAGAATTTCCATTCTTCTTAGGCTTGGGGCAGGAGGAGGTAAAGGAAGGCGGGGGGAGAGGGGAAGTTGCAAAATAGAAAGAGAAGAAAATTAACTTGGGTTTATATGTTCTGCATTTTTTTTAACTAAAAAAAAAAAAAGATTGGTAGATGCATGATGACTTTTAATTAATTTATATGGCTTTCCCAAGAGATTCAACCATTGTCCTAGTATTTTATGCAAAAGTTTCCTTCCATGCTAGAAGATACTAACCAAAAAGACAACCAGCCATGTTGGCTCACACCATCTGAAGCAACTAGCACTGGCTCTATTAGGAGTGGATCTTGACCACTGTTTCTCCTAGTTTTTCAGCCTCACTCTGGCATTGCATCTTGAGGAATGATTTTATTCCACACGAAGTAAATGCAAACTACTGCCTCATTTGAATGGTGAAATTTCACTCCAAATTGTCAGAAGGAAGGCACCATGATATAAGAAAATATTTCAAGATCAGAATCTATTTATCTCAGAACTCTGTATGCCTTCAAGCAGGTTGCTTTTTTCTCTTGAATAAGGCTAAATAATATGCTATCATAAAAAAGGGAGAAATGTTTTATCAAAGCTGCTGTTATTTGAATTAGACATAAATAAGCTTTCATCTGTTGACTTGTATTAGTGATTCCATGAGTGTCCTCACAAATACATTGCTAACTATAGGTTTTCCAAATGTGGAACACTGTTCGGATTGGGGGGAGGAATTCGCTCACGCACAGGTCTGCTTCCTACAAGTCTGTAATAACAGTTTGGGTAATAAAGCATGGAGCATCTTTTGGGAACAGAGGCGGCTAGTAAAGAAAAATCAGAAACAGCAAGAGTCTTTCAAGTGATGGCATTTGCTTACTAATAATATACAAAAAAATAATTATGCACACCCACCACCCCCCATATTCTAAATCTCTTCTTTTGCCTGCTAGCCAAATAAACAGCATAATAGGCAGGTCTTTGGAGACTAGGAGCAGGAATACATGCACCAAGCAGCAGAGCACTGATTTGAATCTCAGGCTTCATTTTCAACTTCATTACTCAACATTTCCATGGGAGAAATTACTAATGGATACACTCTGGTGGATGCCTCAGCTCTGTCCCTTCCAACACCAGAGGCACAGTCCAGAAAAAAATCTTCATAGATATTGGCAGTACAGTATGGAAATAGCTTTCCCTAAGGCTGCATTCCTCACTAACAGAAGGCCTCTCTAGATATGTTGCTAGAGGAATGGCAATGCTGGCCTTTATGGAAGATGCCTCTAATGAGAGCCTTCCACATAAGAAAAGTGAACCTCAAGTCTTTGCATTGTCTTTGCAGTTTTAGATATCCATTCAGTCCCACCAGTCTGGCTATGAAATAATAGTAGCTAAAAACATTTCTGTTAAAATAACCACATGAAAATTTTAGAATTTGACCCTAACTCCTCTACATTGTAACAAGCAGTAAGGAATAATTATACTATTGGCAGTGGAGGCATTTCTTAGATTTTCCTTCAGTACAATTACACAATCTAAAATCCCAGCCAGCACTTTGGAAAGCTTTTTGTTTCCTTCATGAGAACATGCTGGTCAGTTTTCTCTAAATGTATAGCAACTGCAAAAGCTGAATTTCTAGGACTGCTGTTTAAGCATTATTTCTCTACACAAAATTTGCTGTAATGACTGATTGTCTCTATTCAGGGACTGCACAGCAAGAATGTTACACAGCTTGCTTTCACCTTAGGATTTTCGCCAAATGGTAAAGACCACATACCAAGAAATCCATGGGGAGACCTTAGTGTCGATGTGAGTTGTCTCTCACATTGCAGTCTTGTGTCTTGATGGAAGATATGTGAAGCTATCACAATTTCCTCTAACTTTTTTAGATTCAGCATGGGTTGAAGCCTCACAATAGTTGTGAATTTCAAAGTAAGTCTTGAAAAATGGGTATGCATGCATTTTGGCGTCATACCCTACCCATTCCTTTTAGACACATATCTTTTTGTCTGGCTAGTTTTGCTCCCCACCCAAAATGTCTGCTATTGCTAGGATCATAGAAATTACATGTCAGTAAGAGTATATTTCAACTTGACTGATTACAGAATAAGAACAAATTTTGTGAGTCTGGCAAAAAAAATTATTTTGAATCATTAAAAAGCAGCCTTATGAAATCTTGCACAGAAAATAATTTTGGAGCATTTGAAAACTGCTGTTCACATCAGGTTTTTTTCAAGAGACTGGAATGTTTTCATGATCAAAGCTTTCTGTGTAAAACTATGTTAAATCAACAGAATTCATTTTCACCTTTTAAACTAACAAAATGGAATAGTGTAGCATTTTGAAAGCTACTTTTCTTCATTAAAAAGTTAACCAGTTCAAATTCATCAGATGAAAACACTCCAGAGACTCTTTGGCTTGATTCTTTATAATGGCTGCAATAGCTTTTAAGGTAAATGCACCTTATAAACCACTTAATCGTCAGAGCAACACAAAACTGCCTCTCTGTAAAGTTCATTGATTCAGGCCCTGCACCAGTCTAGTGCTCCATGGCTTCGAATTCAGAGGTGATTTATACTTCTCTCTTCCAGAGCATGGCCTGAATTTGATTGTTTTTTCTTACGAAATGCCATGTAAATCCAGTCTGGAGTGTCTTCTGCAGCACTCTGCAGCGCTCCGGGAGGTGGCACAAATGCTCTGCCCACATTGGGGCTATGGAGCCTTTGGCTGCCCGGCAGCTGCTGGTTCATGCTCAGTAGCTAAGGCTGCGTTCAACAAGCAGCCCATGTAAGGCTTTGAGGCTCTGCGGCTCACGCTCACTCCACTTCCTTGGAGGAAGGGGTGCTAGAAATAACACTTCAGCTAGCAAAAAGGAATTCTCAACTCAAGGATTTACAAAATCCAAGTGCTTCAGGACTACTTACTTTCTTTTCTGCCTCTTTGCAGATAATCGACAATCTACCTTATTCTTTTTCCCTAAAAGAAATCATAGCCCATGTCACGTCCACTGGTACAGTGACATTCTTTTCAGCCACTTCATTTAATTTAAGTCAATATTTTATTTAATCGAACTGTTCAGCTTAAATCAAAAAATCCTACAAAGCAACCTGAAAGGTCGGATCAACCCAGTGCAAATTCAGAATTTTTTTTTTAATTTCTAATGGAATCCTCCTGCTTTTGGTCCAATAAATCTCTCTATTCCTCTCAGGCAACCACAGTAACAACTGTGATCCTTGGGCACGGGCAGCTGCAAGGAGTTCTGCAAAGACAGACGCATGATTTCATCTGGCTTTTCACCCCACTGACCAGGAGAAGTGGGCAGGCTGCCAGAGAAGTGATTTATTCTGCAAAAAAGGGCTCCTTGTATCATCTCTTGTGCTGTGACTTCACACTGGACACAGTGGGTTTAGGGAAATAGCAATGGTCCTGGTATCTTTTCCAAGAAAGAAAGGAATAAAAATAGTGGTTTATGCATTCTTTCACCCACATCTATCAGTATGCTAAAGCAAATTTCTAGTTATTCTTGGAATATTGGGAAAGTTCCAGATGGCTAAAAGGAAAAATTATGCTGTGGCAATATCTTAAAAGGATTAATGAGACCTGGGTCCACAATAAGGCTGCCAGCAGGACTGCAGTCAGTGGTAAAATGAAACAGGAAAAGAGGGAGAACTTGATTAACACAGCATTAAAGGAGAATAATGCAATTAATGCCAATCATGCTGGATTTATGGAAAATAGACTGTGTCAGAGAAAATTTCCTGTCTTTTTTGATGAGGTTACAAATCTGATTCATAAAAGTAATGGTGATAATGTAATATACTTAGATTTCTGTAAGGCATTTGACTTAGTACCACATAATATTTTGATCAGGAAACTCAAATGATGTAAAATCAATACAGCAGACACAACATTAAATTAATTAAGACCTGGCTAACTGATAGGTTTCAAAACGTAATTGTAAAAAGGAACACACTACTATATGGGAGTGTTGCTGGTGGAGTCCTGCACAGATTGCATTTTGGACCTTTCAGGAACCTGGCAGGAAAAAAAAAAAAAGAAAACAGCCAAAAATCATTGCTGATCGAATTTGCAGATGACACAAAGATTGGTGGACTGAGAAATAATGAAGAGGAAAGGTCAGAGACACAGAGCAACCTGAATCTCTTAGTAAACTAGATGGAAGCAAAGGATATATGTTCTAGTACAGCATAAGTGTAATGATCTAGAAACAAAGACAATAAGCTTTATAGATTTACGCTATTTTTACAGTGCTCTTTTCCAAGTGTTAAACTTTACTTTTTTTTTTTGTTGGATAGTCTAAGCCATATTCTTGTCCTACAGAAGTGAGAGGCATAAGTTGTGGAGGAATCAGCTAATTGTAATATTCTTTGCAGGACTTAATGCTGTTTAAACATAATTTGATCTTTATGTAAACTTGTTTAACTTCTAAATGCTGTGGGGATGGATGGGGGAAGAAACCCTTCCCATGCAGAGACCTTGTTTGTCCAGAAGTAGGTATCAACCTTCCAATTAACTTTATGATGGAGCTATCAACTCTGAAACTACATAATAGAAAAAAATTATGTTATAAGATGACACAGTTCTCAGCCAGCTGTGGATTTCCATTAAAAAAAAATTCCATTAAAAAAAATTACAACAAACCTCATTATAGTTGTGCACCTGGGTAGAAATAAGGTGCTAAGAACTAAAATATTCAAAGATTATTCACAACAAATATTCAGGGAAATGGTGGAAAAAGATTAAGCTGAATAAGGTTCAACTAAGAAAAAAAAAAGGGGTCAAGACATATGAGTTAATAAGACAGCTATGCTCCTTCCTAGTCCCGTTATACATGTGACAAAACCAGACCATTAGCAACAGAAAATGACTTTGAGATGGTACAATTACTTTTTCATCTCTTTGACTGCTGCCAAATGTGCAGGACTAATTATTGGAGGTGATCAGAAATTCCCCTCAGGCCACCTCCAGAGAGGCACTCCCTTTCTGTAGTCTCTGGCAGGGCTGGGGCAGGTCTGGGGGTACCTGCTAGTCCCACTGCCTCCCAACTATAGAATCATGGAATCATAGAATGTTTTAGGTTAGAAAGGAGCCCTAGGGGTCATCTAGTCCAACCTCCCTACAGTGACTAGGGACACCTTGCTCAGACCCCGTCCAACCTGGTCTTGAATGTTCCCAGGGATGGGGCCTTCACCACCTGTCTGGGCAACCCTTTCCAGTGTTTTACCACTCTCTTTGTAAAGAATTTCTTCCTTATATCTAGTCTAAACCTACCCTGTTTTAGTTTAAAACCATTACCGCTTGTCCCGTCACAACCAGCCCTGCTAAAAAGATTATCCCCATCTTTCCTATAGGCCCCCTTTAAGTACTGGAAGGCCACAATCAGGTCTCCCCGCAGCCTTCTCTTCTCCAGGCTGAACAAGCCCAACTCAGCCTCAGCCTGTCCTCATAAGAGAGGTGCTCCAGCCCTTGGATCATTTCAGCAGCCCTCCTCTGGACCCTCTCCATCAGGTCCATGTGCTTCTTGTGCTGAGGGCTCCAGAGCTGGATGCAGTACTGGAGTCCTCAGCACAAGAAGGACATGGAATTGATTTGCACCCTGTGTTTGCAGCATCCTGCCTGGCCAGCTGAGGGACAGCCAAAATGCTGAAAGCTTGAGCAGCAGTGACGCTGAAACTCTTGGCTTTGCTTGAACCCACTTGCAGAATAGAATTTAGATATTATGTGGGCAGGCTGGGTCTTTTTCTTTATTTTCTTCCCTCTTCCCCCCAGACAAAAATATTATGTGTTTTGGTTTCATAGAGAAATGGGAAATTGGAGTTCAACAAACTTAAACAAACCCAACTTTTATATTTCGAGTGCCACTTTAGAGTGGACCCATGGCTTTTTGTAGTACAACAAAATACATTCTATTGCTTAGTTCCTAATTTTACACAAACTTGTATCCTTATTCATGCGACTAATCCTGCCATGGTCACATAGTATTAGTGAATACACTCACTGCAGCATTACTAAAATGTTAGCAATAAAGGAGCATAGGAATTGTATTCCTGAGTCAGGCTACAGTTTTATCTGAAAAGACTAAAGGGTTAAAACTGAATTACCATAATCCCATCCCTATTTTGTTCTTAATAAGTACAGCTAAATGCTACAGTACAGATAGTAGGATCCCACACTAACATAGCAGATTTTTTTATTTTTTAAGGAGTTTGGGGGATTTTTACACTGGACATTACTCATCCTCTGCAGTAGAGGTCAGACAGCATGCTACCAGAGGTAGTGCAAGTACCTTTTCCGTGATCACTATTGGGATGGAGAAGAAGACATGTTCCACCCTTACCTAGCCTGCCATTCTCCTGCGCCTGCACAATGTGGGACGGGGTGGGGAAAAGGAAGATGAAGATCTTGGCAGCTGAGTACATTCAAGATGAAATTTGCTGGAAACTCACACGGCACAGATATATATTTGGATTATAGGAGGTATACATTAACTATGTATTTCTGCAGCAAAAGTCTGTGTTGGTATTTCAGCATTTTCCAGGGTTTCTCAATCCCTCAATAAAGAAATTGGCCAAGACCTATAATTTCAGGGTGCCAGCTAACTCAGGAAAACATTGTAAGAGTTTACCTTTGGTTCATATTTTTAAAAGCTGTCCACAAGTGTTAGAAGCAGAAGCCTGTTAGTTTTTAAAAGGGAGGAAGAGATTCGTGAACACAGTTAGTGCAGATTTAATTCTGTAAATGAAGAATATACAGGCATTTCGTTAGGATGCAGCTGAATGATAGTCCTAGTACACCTTGGAAATATGCCTTCCCTTTCCTAAATATTGGTTATGTCTGCATTCTTCTCATCTGAAAGAGCACTCAATTCAGAATGGGACAAGGTGATTAACAGCCTGAAACGCTGAAACATAAATGTTCAAGCAGATCTGCTGGTTTTGTCTGCCAGGCTTTCTCTGGCAAGTTTGAAGCATTTTGCTTTGAGATCATCCATTGCTGATTTGGTCAATAGATATTTCCACACATAACTCAGTACTAACCTCTCCTTCATCTTAAAATGAGTATATTCCTTGTAAATATTCAATTGAAGTTGTTTATAAAATTTCGAGCAGTGTCATTACAGATGTTTTATATGCCTGAGGGTATAGTTTAAACTTGTTTTACTGCTGACAAAAATATTCATTTAACTACACCCTTACATGCTACAGAATGATATGTTAAAGAACCTAGAAAAATGTTTATTTTAAAGCCAGATTCCAGAGACCCTCAGATTCTCGAACTCAAGTTAATAACAACGACCTTATATTTCTTCTCTCCCTATAATAAGAAAACACCAATCAAGCCTAAAAGAACATAAATGTTGAATATGCATGGAGGAAATGGAGACTCTTACTATCCCAAAGGACAAAACCTAATCACACACCCTCCGTTGAAAGCTCAGATGGTCTATTGGGAATTCAAACTTTGCATATGTAGCACTTGCAAGCCTCTGGAGCCTAAGCTCAGTCTAGAAGACCCTAAACCCCTGTGGCATACTCCCAAAGAGCACATCGTCTGTCTTGCAAATCTCCTGAGACCAAGAACTCAAAATGCAGTTGCACATCCCAGGGCAAAGTACCACCTTTTCAGATTCCTCTCGCATGCCAGAAATAGGAGCCTTCTGTCCCTGCATGTTAGCCCTTTCGTAGACACGTATACACAAGCTCTGCAAGGAATTGAAACACAGCTCCTTTTACTTAAAGGACAAATTATAAGTTGTTACTGAAGGCTATTAATCTGCCAAGAGTAGGATCCCACCAACCCAGTGTGCAGCACCTCACACACAGGTGATCTGTCCCTGAAAATCTCCACAAGCAGCTGCCTTGCCCAGTGACTGGAGAGGCATCTAAAGCATCTCCTTTAGGGCTGCTTCAATAGACACCAGAAAGTTAAGCACCTAAGTCAGGTGGGCTGAATCCACCCCTATTACCTGAAATCTGTGCCCTTCATTTTATCTCGGTCTTCCCTCTGGGTCTGTTTGTATTCAGCTTCCCTTCCACCCCGCTGAGCTTCTGGAGCAGATATCTCTTCTTCGGCTTGAGCTGCTAAAAATGGTCCCTTATCCTTTCCTATAACCTTCTGGTTCCTCTGCCAGGTGACATCTTTTGTAGGCTGATCTGGAAAAAACAGACCCTAGGTAGGTGACTTTGTTGCCCGAGTGACCTGCTGCCTATCATACCAAATCTGAGTAACAAGAGCTAGCTCATTGCTTAAGGCAATTATGCTTCAGTGGTCCAGGAATCACATCCATTCCTCTGTTGTCTGTGCCTCCATGATGTAAAGAATCAGGCCAACATGCAAGCAAAGAGAGCAGAAAGGATAAAAACCAACCTATCCAAAACAGAGCTGGCAGCTTTCTAACACCACAGACACAACACTCACAAGTCGTCCCCCACTCTCCACAGCCTTCTTTGAAAAAAAATAAAGTATCCCACAAGCACCACTCACTTAGAATTAATTAGACATGAAAAATTTAGGTCACAGGGCTCTCTTCTTCTCTCTTTTCCTCTCCCCACTCTGTAGATATTTTATTGGCTTAGCAAAGGCTCATGGTGCTCTCATCTTTGCAGTGTCTGAGTGCTGGCACAGCTCCACTCAAGCCCCATCCCTCCTGCCAACATCCTTGCAGCTGAATAACGGGGATGGCAAAGGGCCTTCACAACAGTCCCTCACAACTTCTTCACAGCTTCTGCAGACATTTATGAATGCAACTGGAAAGGTACAGAGGAACGGAAAACTCCTCCAACTATCTACTGGAAAGACTAAGCTACCAGCTTCCATGGCTGTGTGTGCATCACCCACCACTCACCTAACCTGCACATCTTTAACATTACAGTTCTCTCAGGGTGAAGAGGGCTATATGTGGATCGAGGTATGCTGGAAAATAAAGCTAAAAAAAAAAAAAAGCTAGGAATACAGCAGATATATAGAAGAACCATGCATAAAGCTGGTAAAGCAGTGTAATAAATGTACAAGCAAAATCTCATTGAGACACTGCTTTGATAGGGAAGTCACAGTACACAGAGGGTGACTAGAGCACTGTTACATAAATTAGTTGCACTTATTTGTTTCCAAACACAGCCTGCTATTTTTTAATTACATTTTTTAACACAATGCCTATGCAGAAGCTTTCTAACTCCAAGTCTGTCCAAAGTTATTTTTAGTCTAGTTAGAAACTTCTAAAAATAGAGCATTTCTAATACAAAACCACTTGCTAAACTTTCATGAGTGTTACAGCATGCCGGTGTGGTCTGAGTAAATGATATACTGTGTTGACTTAAAAATGAAAAATAAAAAAGAGGAGAAACGGAAGCTTAATCGACCCAAGTGTGATGCAGGCAGGGGTCCCAGCTTGCAATTTTTCAGGACTGCTTGCATACACAGTGGAATGCTCCAAAGTTGCATTTATCATGTCTTCCTGCAACATCAGCCGTTTTTCAACAGTGCTAATCTGTGTCGGTTAAGAAAAAGTTTGGCCTTAGCTACTTAGACCATTATAAAACCCCCTTGCTTTTGTTCACCACAGACAACCTTTCAAGAATATAAATAACACAGATCATCCTGCAATCAGAAATAAGAATGCCTCTAGCAGCTAATGGAACAAAGCTGGCATCGTGCTGTTATAATTGGTATTTTTTAGAGAAACTGGAAGTTTGATGAACTGAATCAAGTACAATTTGCAAGGCTTCTCTTCAAGATAAATACTTTTTTTAAAGTAAAAAAGAGACTGCTGTAATGAAATACAGATTTCCCTTTCACAGGGCACTAACTAAACATTTTATGACTTACACAGATTCCATCAGCATTTCTAATGACAGCAGAAATATTTGTGGAACAAGATAGGTTTCCCAAGAGGTTTACATCATGAGATGAGTAACTTCGCCTGATGAAAAACAAGTAAGTAAATAAATATGTCTTTAAAAATAAAAGTATTTTTCCCATCAGAATGAATTTGAGGCCAGCATTTGAAAACTGCTGAATACCAGTGAACTTCCAAGCCCATATTGTTCACGAGCAAAAATAGTTACAATGACCCTTGCAAAACACAGGCTCAGAACAAACAAGACAAGGATTGTGTGTGAATGAGTTGCCCATATTTGTTGTGTTATCACTGACGTAAGAAAAGAATCAGCATTGTATTAAAAAAACCCAGAAACCTAAAGCCTTACAGGTTATAAGAAGGATAAATAATGCTCTGCTTCTAACAAGCTGCTATCATTTTCTGACCCAAACCACGAATCTGAATTATTTGACTGAAGACATGAAATTATCCCCATGGTGCTGTGGTAAAAAACCAAAACCCTCTCAGTTCTGTTTTATTGTTTGTTAAATATCAGTCCTTTAGACAACATTATCTGAAAACAAAGCTCCTACAAGTGATTATCCTCTGAAGTTTCCAAGATGTTCCAAATCAGGTTTTCTAGTACTTGGGCTGCTATAACACTGAAGAACATTGAGCCAAGTCAGAGAGGATGGTTATGTGAGTTTTCAGCCACAGCAGAAAGAAAACTACATCTGTAAATTATGGTGTGCTCTATGAAGCCATACAGAGAGAGTAAGAAGCAATACAGAGAGAGCAAGAGTAAGAAGGTTTTATGAACTTCAGCACGTTTCTACTTAACTCACTAGACCCGTCCAATACATCAAAATGCTTAAGGTACAAAGTGAAATGAGTAATTATTTCTTAAAAAAATATCTTAAGTCTCTTTCCCTCAAGTACATTTGTGTTGGTTTCTATTTTTTTTTTTTTTTTTTTTCTCCAGATTTTGCAGAAAAGATTGCAAACAAAGTAAGAGTCAGTCTCAGACATGGGAATAAACTGAAAAGGCACAAATTTATATTAGTTTCACAACACGTAACACTGCCTCATTAAACACTGCCAGTTCATGTGTTCACAAATAAGACTTCAACATACTCAAAAATGACCTCAAAAAGGGGTAGAGAGCAAGGTGACAGAATTTCTGCATGCTGCTCCTGTCTAACATACGCTGCAGATGCTGGTATACCCAAGCACGTTGTCAGGTTTGTCTTCTCATATTTTCCAGGGTGCTTTATTTTTTGTAACCACATCCTGAGAAACTTAGCTGTAGAGCTGAAGGCCAACTAAAATCTCTCTCCAACTGTAACATTTAGGATCTGCTAAGGCTGGAGCAGTGAGAGACCAAGGGATGCCCTGCCAAATCGGAAGGAGCTCTGCAGGCGATGGGGTGGGAAAGGAAAGTGGAGGCACGCCAAAGGAGGACAAGAGGATAGGCTGCACGGATATTACACACACATATTCATGGCCATGACACATCACACACTTGGCAAAAAGGAGCTAGCGGAACCAACACCAGAGCTAAAACAGTAACACGCAGAAAAGGCAGACAAGGGACTGTGCTGTGACTTCTCTTTGCAGTCCCATGCACCGAGAGCATCTCAACTGCGTCTTCCCTACCTTGAGCACACTTCAGTTCTGATGAAGGTGAAATGAATTTCATCTTTACATCAGGATTTTTTTGCTTTTGCCCAGAATGAGAAGCTCAGTTTAAGCATAAAGCTGTAAACTGGAGTTCTTCCACACTCCCTACTGCAGCCTGGTCTCAATTCCAAACCTGACAGCATGTCTCTAATCACACATATCATTTTAGGAACACTGTATTTCATGGTGAAACTGGTGTAGGCAGGCGATCAAGCCTTTCAGCAGACCAGGCAGTGCTCTCTACTGCTATAAATACTCATTCAACAACACAGGTATATTACATGTCCATTAGGCTTAAATCAAAATTGAAACTGTAGAGATTAAAGCTTTACCTTTAGTATTTGAAAAGATCTCAGTAGTGTTGAATTTGGTTTGAATCTCTTTTACCTGTTAATAGAAACTTGACAATGCTTACCTTTAACTAACATTAAACTGAGTGAATGCCTCTGAGACTGTGCCAGCCTACAACGCTAAGGCTGTGCAGAGTGTTTCAATAGTCAGATCCTTTGCTATAATTGACTGAGGATGAATGAGTATTCTGAAGCTTTTCCTATCCCTTCAGGGGTTTTCAGTAAATCTTTTACTCAAGTTAGGTGGAATAGTAGATTCTTCTATGAAACAGCAGGTAGCACAGTTTGAATTTTTCCCAGATGTCCTCTGAGAGCAATACTAACTAGGCTGTAGAATTAAACCTAGATCCAACCATTTAATTCCACAGATGTCCCTAGGGAGAAAAGATGGGGGGGGGGGGGGGGGGGGAGGGGGGCGGGGAGAGAGAGAGAGAGCGCAAATACCTCCCAGATTCATATATAGCAGCTGCCCTCTCAGCATGATGGACCAGAGGAGGCAGCATCCATTCACCTGTAGGTAGAGTCATATTAATGCAACTCATTTCCACTTAGAGAACTGTGTTTCTTATGCTCCTTTTGGTGCCTATTTTTTGATAGCGACAAATCTTTCCCAGACACAATATCTTGGGCTGATTACACTAAAAAAAAAAAACAAAAAACAACCTGTTTGCAAACATTTTTGTGAGAAATAATTGTGTCTGAACACCAGCAGCTGCTGTGACTTCTTATACATGTAAATGAGTACATATTCTTCTCAGGTTTATCCCTAGATGTATTTCAGGTGAGCTTTATGCCACTATGCATGTCACACTCACAAGGCAACACTGTACCAGGCACGTTTCAAACAAAGAGGAGTAGCAGCATTTTGAAACTTCCCCAGCAAATGTTTCATGCATTGGGGGAAATGTTTGCTACATAACATTGTACCATTTAAAATGGGTTGAGCTCAGAAGATGACAAAAAAAAGATTGCATTCTTTTCTGGAGGATATTGCATGCAATGGCAAAAATGAGAGGCTACAGGGGAAGCTCAGATTTTGGATGCCACATACAAGACTATCAAAAGAACCTGGTTTTAAGAATCCTACGTTCTACAACTTCTTACTTTTAATGTAATTATATTATAGACTTGGTTCATTGCACTACAATAACTGGGATATTCCTGTATATAAGTGGTTTGTCTATCTTGGGACGACAGAAGCCAAACAAAGAGTGCACTTCACAAATAGATTGCCTGATTGAAGATCCATAAAAGTAAATGTGTTTTCATTGACCTCATTGGACAATGGATCAGACCCATAAGCATGATTAATCCACAAATTAAAGTTAATCAGGTAATCACATTTAAGACTTTTCAGAATTGTTATTTCTTTCCCCACTGCCTTCAGGGTCAGACCTTTTCTGTTTATGATTTGTTCACACTAAGGCAGCGTGACTGTTAGTTATCCCTTGAGAAGATCTCTAGCAAGCATAGGTTTTCCATGGAAAGTTAAGAGTACACCAGCCTTCCTCAGTGGCCCTTGGTGGTCTGTGCAGGGTCCTGCCTGTGGTCCCAGAGCTGTGAAGCTGTCCCAGCAAGACTGGTGTTGCACTCACCCTTATCTCATATGTCACGCTTTGTCATCTGAAACCTGGTTATATATTTTATATCTTTAGTACTGGAGACGTTTCAAATTAGATCCAAACAGCATGGTCCCAAACATCTCATAAATCAACTTCCCTGCACACTCTGGAGTCTTCAGGATACCCTTTGCCCATGAGATACACCTTACCAATTCTCTTCCCATCAGCCAAGAGACATCCTCCTTCCAAGCAACCCAGTTCCCCCTTCATAAGGGGAAGCAGAATCACTAACTTGTTCATCCCTGCCTCCCACGTTCTCCATGGCTATTACACCTCAGTAAGCTCATCCTTCCCTCTGCTTTTGGCTGCATAAACACATTTTGCACAGGACTTAAAAACACAATAGCTGAAGAATTAAAATCCTCATATGGATCAGATGAAAAATTCTTTCTATTAAAAAGGTACAAGTAATCACTGCAAATAATCCTCAAAGTTTGGTGCTATAGACCTCCAAGCAGGTTACTATAAGCAAACAGGACTGAAAAATACATATAAAAGGCAAACCTTCATTCAAGTCATTAACATCCTAAAGCAAGAATAATTTGGGAACTCTAGGCATTTATTAAGAACACTCTGATTTGGGGCAATGTTGTGGTATGATGCAATCTATAGCTATAATTGGGCAAGGTTTGTCTTCTCTGTGCTCGTATGCACATTTTGTGGGAGAAGATTCCTGCATAATAACTATGGTAACTGTGAGTTACCAGAACCCCTGTTTGTCAGATGCAGAACTACCTATACAGTTTCCCATCTATCCCACCTCTATCACCCCCTCTTCATAATTTAAGTCCAAGATTGACAATGCCTGGTACTTTCTTCTGTATATGGCTAAAGAAGGCTAGAAAACTCCAGATAATGCACAAGTTTACTCAGAGAAGTAGTTACTTCTAATAGTCTCATCTTTAAAAAATGGAGAATATTTCTTCTCAAGTCTACAAAGGACTGAAATAATTAGGTAAATCCTGACAATTCTTTCCAGAAGGGCATTTGGTACAAGCTCCAACTCCTTCAGCTTAGCTATATTATTAAGGCATACAGATTTAAGGAACCACTAAAGAGTCAATGGAATAGTACACTCAGATTCAAACAGGTGAAGTGGTTTCCTATTGAAATACTGACTGGATGAATCTAGGATATATTAACTTTATCCAACTTCATTTCATTCATTTTCCAGGAAATACACTTACATTAAAATTTCAACCTTGAGCATTAAAGAAATATACCCAAAATCCTTTGTCCATTAACTGCAAGTCCATCCACACACAGAAATACTGTAGAACAGTCAAATCACCTCAGAAGTATCAGTGATGAACAGAAATCTTTACTCATTCTAAGTAAAAAGACCTAGTAACACTTCTGGTTCCTTTGCAGAACAAGTCATTGCAGCAGCATGAACTCCAAAACTCATCCAGAAACTAGACACTGCTTTTGTTCCCATCTGATCTTTTCCTTTACCTGTAGTTTCTTTCATAGAAGCATTTTGCTCTGGTGCCATTACTAGTTTTTTACCTGTTTTTACCATAGTTTCATCAATGGAAAAAAAAAGGCAAGATCGTAATTAATTGCATTCATTAGAAAATTTCCCTGAGGTTAAAATAAATAAATAAATAAATGACTTGGAAAAAAGTGTCCAGAACATCAGTTATCTTATTTGTGAATGATAAAAGGAGATGATGTGAAAGCCCCTTGAAAAGGAAAAGTGAAACTGAGAAGGACGCCATCCACTGAAAGTAGTGCTTATCCTACATATACACGGTCACTATTAGACATAAATCTTCATTTCCTTTTTCTTATTATACTGACAAGGACATACTCTCTTCAGAGGTAAGTAGTTGATTTTTCTAGTGCTGTGTCTTTGAGGGCAGAGCAGAAGCAACAAATATATGTGCCAGTTCTCTAAATCTTTTAAAGAAGCTAACAGGATTTTATTTTCTTTCCAACGTTATTAGAAGATGTTACCCTCCAGATGCTCACCAAACAGAATAACATCTTCCCTTTCTTTACCAGTTGTCCACAGTGATGTCCAATCTTCCTTGCAAGTTGTTCCAAACACTTAAAACCCACTAGTATTTTATGTTAATTTACATTGCGCCTGAATGTTAAAGGGGGAATGTGATATGAAAGGATAAACAGATGCTGTGATCTTAATACAGAGAAAGCTGAAAGCCTGTAATAAACAAACAGATCAGGATTGCTTCATTTTCACTTGTTTTTAGTCATTAGCAAACAAACTTTCCTCTCAGCTCTCTTCTCTGCATATAGCCTACAGTATATTCACCGTATATATCTTTACAGAAAAAAAGTCATTATCAAACACACATTTTCAGGAAACTGTTTTCTAACAGAAAAAGGACTCTGCTGACAAAAACCAGCAAACTGAATACTTTATGTAAAATATTTTTAAAAAGGAAACTAAACATTTTTCAGGTTCTCATCTTTATTTTCTATGAGGAAACTATGAAAAAGTATTTTTCAAAATTTAGCTGAAATCTAAACATGAACTTTGTTAATTGCTGTTAAAAACTGACACTAGCAAGTTCTTTTTTACTAGCTTGATTAATATCATGGTCCTTTTAATGGGCAACTTTCTAGAATCTTTTTATTATTAGGGTATAACAGCTCACAGGATTACAAATCACTGAAAGATAAGAAAGATTCATAACATTAATGTATTTCATTAATTGTCAAGATTTTCTGCTTAAGTCTATAGCCCTAGAGGGATTACTGCCTTCAGTAATCAATCTAACAAGCATATTTAGACACAGTGATCCCAAGCTTGATCTCAAAAAGGCAATGGGAAATTGACTGCAATTCCCCTGGGATAACTGGACTCAATAGAGGTATTCTGGTGTTAAGAGGTTTTTCATCAGCTCCACACTGGTCCTTCACAATGATGCTCATGCCTTGGTTTAGCAAGGTGAAGCCTCTGTTAGAAGGAAAGGTGGCAGTGTCCACCTAGTGCTGGAGGTACCTCATGCATGCACAAGCCCACAATTAAGATGGACAAAGTAGGCAAAAGGAAGTCCACTCGAGCACTGCACAAAGGTCACGACACAAAAAGCCAGGTGAAATTATATGGGGTCTTTTAGCTTCATTTTAAAGCAAATTGTTTCTATATTAAGAAACAATTAAAGTTGTTTCTTACAAAGCCAGCAGCCCAACCCACCTAAGAGTCACTGGTGTAAAAGAAGGATCCACTTACAAGTGGTTCAGCTCTCCCCAGGGAGAACTGCTCAGATAGAGGGAATGAGAGCCATATTTATCTGGGGATTTCTGCACTTTCACCTAAGGCTTTAATCTCTCCTTTATTCTTTATCTCCAAAACTCCTTATTACACTGTTTTCCTCCCTGAAAAAGATTTTGGTCATATTAATTAAGAAGAGAAAACAGCGAGTGTTGATACAGAGCAGTGCTGGTCCATAGCTGTCTGCTTGTGACTCCGAAACCACATCTCCGTCCCACCACTGCTGCATTAGCTGGGTAACCTGGAAGGTAAATGATACATCTGGCCTCTCTCACATCCTGCTTCTGGCACTGTGGCCTGTCTTCCAAGAAATGGAAAGAGAAACCCAGATGTATCTAGAGCACAAGGCTGCAATTCTTCTGATCCTTACAGTATGCAGCTTAAATTCAGCCCACAAAGGTGCAGGAGGGCATCAATGGTGCTTTTCCTTTAGGGTCTATGTAAGTTCATTGGCAAGAGAAAGGTACTTCCAGTGAGTAATTCAGCACAGCTAAGTTATTAACAGTTTTCTGTGTATTGTCTGCATTATCTATAAAAAAACAAGGAGAGCAAGGACTCTCCTAAATTAAACATTTCCCTTAGATGTCTAAAATTAGGTAGAATGACACTAGGTTTCCATAATTTTTTTTTGACTGCCTGGCCATGCCATAACACAGTGGAGTCTGGTCTTAAAACACTATTTTTTTGATTTTTTTGTTCATGATGGTCTTTTTATTTCCTTCTTGCCAACAATATGAGCAGGTAAGCTATGGTCCCTGAGCTATAAACAAGCAATTTCGCTGTGTTAGCATATGTCAGTGACCAAGGTGAAACCTGTTGTGACATGGGGCCTCACTGTGTTGACTGAGTCTTTGGCTGTGGAAGAAACTGAACTAGCAAGGAAGCAAATTCAGGCATCGTTAGGTGTTCTTAATTGTAGTTAGATTTCTACAATCCTGATGTCTTGATTGTTCAAGTGAGCAATGTGGCCAGCAAAGCCCATGTTACATCTCTCATGCTAACCAAAAAAGGCCAGGGACTAATCTTGACCTCTTATCATAGAATCATAGAATTCTTTGGGTTGGAAAGGACCTTTAAAGGTCATCTAGTCCAACCCCCCTGCAGTGAGCAGGGACATCTTTAACTAGACCAGGTCGCTCAGAGCCCTGTCCAACTGACTTTGAATGCTTCCAGGGATGCGTCTCTGGGAAACCTGTTCCAGTGTTTCACCACACTCATCATAAAAAAATTCTTCCTTATACTCTAAATCTATCCTGTTTTAGTTTAAAACTATTACCCCTTGTCCTATCACAACAGGCCCTGCTAAAAAGTCTGTCTCCGTCTTTCTAGGCCCCCTTTAAGTATTGAAAGTCTGCAATAAGGTCCCCCTGAAGCCTTCTATTCTCTGGGCTGAACAACCCCAACTCTCTCAGCCTTTCTTCATAGGAGAGGTGCTCCAGCCCTCGGATCATTTTTGTGACCCTCCTCTGGACCCACTCCAACAGTTCCATGTCTTTCCTGTGCTCAGGCCTCCAGAGCTGGATGCAGTGCTCCAGGTGAGGTCTCACCAGAGCAGAGCAGAGGGGCAGAATCCCCTCCCTTGACCTCCTGGCCACGCTTCTTTTGATGCAACCCAGGATACAGTTGGCTTTCTGCGCTGCGAATGCACACTGCTGGCTCACGTCCAGCTTTTCATCCATCAGTAGCCCCAAGTTTTTCTCTGCAGGGCTGCTCTCAATCCCTCCACTCCCCAGCCTGTATATATACCCAGGGTTGCACTGACCCAAGTGCAGAGCCTTGCGCTTGGTATTGCTGACCCTCATGAGATTCACATGGGCCCACTTCTCAAGCTTGTCCAGGTCCCTCTGCATGGCATCCTATCCCTCAGGCATGTCAACCACACCACTCAGCTTGGGGTCATCTGCAAACTTGCTGAGGGTGCACTCGATCCCACTGTCTGTGTTACTGATGAAGATATTAAACAGTACTGGTCCCAGTATGGACCCCTGAGGGACACCGCTTGTCACTGATCTCCACCTGGACATTTAGCCATTGACCACTACCCTCTGGATGCAACCACCCAAGCAATTCCTCATCCACTGAACAGCCCATCTATCAAATCCATATCTCTCCAATTTAGAGAGAAGAATATTGGGGGGGGACCATGCCAAAGGCCTTACAGAAGTCCAGATAGATGACATCCATAGTTCTTCCCTTGTCCCTTGATGTAGTCACTCCATCATAGAGAGCCAGTAGATTGGTCAGGCAAGACTTCTCCTTGGTGAAGCCATGCTGGCTGTCTTGAATCACCTCCCTGACCTCCATGTGCCTTAGTGTAGCTTCTAGGAGGATCTGTTCCATGATCCTTGAGTCCAATGTTCCACATCCCTTGAGCCCAAGTGTCACTGTCTGACTAATGCCCCCACTGCCAAAGACTGGTCCCTCTACAACAGGCTTGTCTTAGAGAGGCCTGGTTGGACTAGTCCAAGAAAAGAGACTAAAAGTGGGCTAACTTTTAGTGTGTGGGCAGAGATATGGGGCTGAAGCTCACTTGCTGCCATGTTTTAATTACATATCCACTCCTGGAGCTGGGCTGCATATGGGGAGTGCAGCTAGATCTGCTCAAGGAGTTGCTCCTGGCACCCTCAAATCCAAACACTATGATCAGAACACATTCCATGGGCCAGTTTCCTCTTGCTACTGCCCTTGAGAGTAATACCCTTTTTCCCCTGAAAGTCGTTCCCTGAACTCCTCATTTTGGGGTTTCAGAGGAAAGTATGGCCTCTGACTATACATGAAACTTTGAGCTAGTTTTGCAGCCGGTCTGTTGTACCTTGGGCTTCATTTACAACAGAGTTACCTCAGGTTATCCATACTCAGGTAAGCCTAGCTTAGTAAGAGTCACCATACTGAAGTAACACTTAAGCTAAAAAGCAGTCACTGTATTATTGTATATAGGGATGGCATTAGAGCTGACAAATTGTGCTAACAAGGTATAGATTTTACTCCCTGAAGATCCAGGAAAATAAAATACGGAGAGCCCAGTCTCAAATTTAAAGTGACTAAAACATCACATGAATGTAAATTAATATGTTCAAAAACTATTGCGGTAAGTTAGCTGTATAGCAATCTAAGCACAGAGCTACCTAAGGTGAAACAACAGCCACCAGGCCAGCATAGTCCTGGCAAGCAAGATCAGCTAAGCTACTAGCAGAGGACAATACATGCATTCACTCTAGACCTTTCTCTCTGTAAAATATCAGTTAAAAAATCTAGTTTATTGCTGGAATAGCAATAGACAGACTTTAAAAAAGGTCTCTTTTCAGGGGACATTCTTTCCTAGGGACAAGTATCAATAAACAGCTTTGAAACAACAGGCCTAATTTCCGTTTCTTTTAAAATATTTTCTACTTTTCTTACTTTTTCAACTGTGAAGAACTTAAATATGTGTATATGTGCTCCCTCACTACCGCATGCTTTGACTTTTTATATTTTCCAGTATTTTATACTGAAATAAATACGAGCATGAAGAAGAGATAAGAGGAGTTTTGGGGGGTACTTTCTGTCCTTTAATCTTTATCATCTTTCAATGAGTAAGAAGGTAGGGGAAAGGGGGTAATTGTAAGAGAAGCCAATGAAAGAAGAAATCAAGACAATTCAAAGTTTGGAAAAATTCAACACCAAAAACCAAAGCTGGGTTGGCTAAATTAGGATTTCAGCATGGAAAGCCCAGTAATGTGCCTAGCAATTTGGAAACTGGCTACTCTCCAGCAATCCTCAACTCCTCAGACACCAAAATCGCTAAACAACCCTATTTTTGGCATGATAGTTAGTTCCCCGAGTGCCAAAATTGTTTGTTTCTAAGCATTTTACTTTCAAAATTTATTCAGATTTTTAAAGAGAGGTTGAAGAAAAGATCAAATGACAAAAATACAGAAAAAAAAATCTACCTGGGGCTGAGAAAAGTGCTTAAATTTTCCAAAGTTAGTATGTTCTGTTTCCTCTCTTCTCCTTCTTAGAATCATAGAATCATAGAATGTTTTGGGTTGGAAGGGACCCCTAGAGGTCATCTAGTCCAACCCCCCTGCAGTGAGCAGGGACACCGCTAACTAGATCAGGTTGCTCAGAGCCCCGTCCAACCTGGCCTTGAATGCTCCCAGGGATGGGGCCTTCACCACCTCTCTGGGCAACCTCTTCCAGTGTTTCACCACCCTCGTTGTAAAGGATTTCCTCCTTATATCCAGTCTAAATCTACTCTGGTTTAGTTTAAAACCATTACCCCTTGTCCTGTCACAGCTGGCCCTACTAAAAAGATTATCCCCATCTTTCCTATAGGCCCCCTTTAGGTACTGAAAGGCCGGCCGTAATCAGGTCTCCCCGCAGCCTTCTCTTTTCCAGGCTGAACAAGCCCAACTCCCTCAGCCTGTCCTCATAAGAGAGGTGCTCCAGCCCTCAGATCATTTTAGTAGCCCTCCTCTGGACCCGCTCCAACAGTTCCATGTCCTTCTTGTGCTGAGGGCTCCAGAGCTGGATGCAGTACTCCAGGTGAGGTCTCACCAGAGCAGAGTAGAGGGGCAGAATCACCTCCCTCGACCTGCTGGCCACGCTTCTCCTGATGCAGCCCAGGGTACGGTTGGCCTTCTGGGCCGCCAGCGCACATTGCCGGTTCATGTCCAGCTTTTCATCCGCCAGCACCCCCAAGTCCCTCTCGGCAGCGCTGCTCTCGATCCTTTCTTCCCCCAGCCTGTACTGATACTGGGGGTTACCCCGACCCAGGTGCATGACCTTGCACTTGGCCTTGTTGAACCTCATGAGGTTCACACAGGCCCACCTCTCCAGCCTGTCCAGGTCTCTCTGGATGACATCCCATCCTTCTGGTGTGTCAACCGCACCACTCAGTTTGGTGTCGTCCGCAAACTTGCTGAGGGTGCATTCGATCTCACTGTCTAAGTCATTGATGAATATATTAAACAGCACCGGTCCCAGTACGGACCCCTGAGGGACACCACTCATCACCAGTCTCCATCCGGACATTGAGCCATTGACCACTACCTTCTGGATGCGGCCATCCAGCCAGTTCCTTATCTACCGAACAGTCCACCCATCAAATCCATAGCTCTCCAATTTAGAGAGAAGGATGTTGTGGGGGACCTTGTCAAAGGCTTTGCAGAAGTCCAGATAGATGGACCCTCTTTGCCAGGCAACAAGCCTTGTCTCAGTCATGAACAGTACAAAAAAACCCACTGACACTGTTTGAAATCTGGGAAACTCAACTGAACCATAAGCAATAGTTCCTAGCTCACAAGCTGTGAGTTAAATTATTTAACAAAAGGAACTGCTGGGGGTGAAGAAAGGGAAAGAGAGGAAAGGAAAATACAATACATGTTATGATCTGGCCCCAAAACTATTGTTTAAATCATATCCTCCTCCTATTAACTACCAGTGACTGCTGGCACAGCTTGTCACAGTCTTCCTTTTCAGTTGCACCTCATTCACAGTTTGTTGTCCCTACAGGGTGCAGCAAGCTTCTGGGACTCAACAAACTATGCTATGGTTAGGCTGCTGTATAAAGAGGTTTCAGCACAGCTGCTGCTGATCTTGATGGTCACCCTGCTCAGCTGCAATCCTGTCACACATCAATCATGGGAGGCAGATGCCTGATGCATTAGCAGAGTGTGCAGCCTCCTGGGTCACCTCCACTGCTCTGGTCTAGCAGCCAGGCTGCAGGTCTCAGCCCAGCATGTAAAGGGACTTTATAAAACCTCTGAAGTCAAGAAGGATGACAAAAAGGAGATATCTTTCCTTCTTCTCCCAGAGCTCTCAGCTGCCTCTTCATTCTGGTCACCTACCCCAGGGCAGCCAGATAGATCAGTTAGTTTGGGGTGAGCCAAGCCTCGTAGCCCCAATATTTCACACAATAACATCCACAGCTCCTACAGCTTTTAACAAAAAAAAAAACCCCACAACTTCCAAGATATTGACAAATATACACATAAAAAGATGTTCTACTCATTGACATGTGCCATCAACTTTCTCTCACAGCAGTGTTCCAGTCCCTTCGGGCATCCAACCCCCTGCATCTTCTGAAGGATGCCACTCTTCTCCCTCAGGCCCCAGGCCACCAGCACATTTCTGGAAGACTGTCAAGGCCACACAAAAACATTGGCTGGATGATCTTTTGTGGTTTATTAAAATGCAAGTGCACAAACCCAAACTTTTCAGCACGAAGGTAGAAAAGAGCACTCTTTCTCCTAACATATTAAATTCTGTCTCTCTCTACGCTGTGTATAGCTTGTGCCAGTTTCGTAACAGACCACCCTCCTGTTGCTCTTACATAGGGCAGCAAACCCAAACAGGAGACCAACCTGAATTTACTAGAAGAATAAGTGGGTAAGAATTTTCTCCTGAGTTGCAAACCAGGGAAGCTATTCTCTGTGTGAAGGGATGGTCTATATTTTACCATTTGGGACTGTATGTTAGCCAAGCTTCCAGGAAACAACAACAATGAAAAGTACTTCCATGTTTAGGATAGTAAAATAAATGTGAATATTTGTAAGAATAAAATACATGTAGTCCTTTACAGCAGAAACCAGAAGTGTAATACTACATTCCACATCATGGAGAACCTCCATCCACTAGTGGATGCAAGGGGGAACATTGCCACTAAGGATGAGGAAAAGGCTGAGATACTCAACGCCTTCTTTCCTCGGTCTTTAATGGCCTGACAAGTTATCCCCAGGGTACCCAGCCTCCTGAGCTGGAAGATGGGGACAGAGAGTGGAATGAACCCCCCATAATCCAGGAGGGAGCAGTCTTTGACCTGCTATGCCACCTGGACATTCCACAAGTCTATGGGCCGGATGGGATCCACCCAAGAGTGCTGAAGGAGCTGGCAGAGGAGCTTGCCAAGCCACTCTCTATCATTTATCAGCAGTCCTGGAGAACAGGGGAGCTCCCAGATGACTGGAGGTTGGCAAATGTGACGCCTCTCTTCAAGAAGGGCCGGAAGGAGGATCCGGGGAACTACAGACCAGTCAGCCGAACCTTGGTACCGGGGAAGATTATGGAACGGTTTATCTTGAGTGTGCTCACCAGGCACATGGAGGACAATCAGGGGATCAGGCCCAGTCAGCATGGGTTCACAAAAGGCAGGTCTTGCCTAACCAACCTGATTTCCTTCTATGACCAGGTGACCCGCCTGGTAGATGAGGGAAAGGCTGTGGATGTTGTCTACCTGGACTTCAGCAAAGCCTTTGACACAGTCTCCCACAACATTCTGCTGGAGAAGCTGGCAGTTAATGGCCTAGATGGATGTACTCTTCGCTGGGTTAAAAACTGGCTGGGTGGCCGAGCCCAGAGAGTCGTGGTGAACGGAGCTAAATCCAGTTGGCGGCCGGTCACAAGCGGTGTCCCCCAGGGCTCAGTTCTAGGGCCAGTCTTGTTTAATATCTTTATCAATGACCTTGATGAGGGGATTGAGTGTGCCCTCAGTAAATTTGCAGATGACACCAAACTGGGTGGGAGTGTTGATCTGCTGGAGGGGAGGAGGGCTCTGCAGAGGGACCTGGACAGGCTGGATCGATGGGCCGAGGCCAATTGTATGAGGTTCAACAAGGCCAAGTGCCGGGTCCTGCACTTGGGTCACAACAACCCCATGCAGCGCTACAGGCTTGGGGAAGAGTGGCTGGAAAGCTGCCTGGTGGAAAAAGACCTGGGGGTGCTGATTGACAGCCGCCTGAATATGAGCCAGCAGTGTGCCCAGGTGGCCAAGAAGGCCAATGGCATCCTGGCTTGTATCAGGAATAGTGTGGCCAGCAGGAGTAGGGAAGTGATCGTGCCCCTGTACTCGGTGCTGGTGAGGCCGCACCTCGAATCCTGTGTTCAGTTTTGGGCCCCTCACTACAAGAAAGATGTTGCCTTGCTGGAACAGGTCCAGAGGAGAGAAACCAAGCTGGTGAGGGGTCTGGAACACAAGTCATACGAGGAGCGGCTGAGGGAACTGGGGTTGTTTAGTCTGGAGAAGAGGAGGCTGAGGGGAGACCTGATCGCCCTCTACAACTACCTGAAAGGAGGCTGTAGCGAGGTGGGGGTCGGCCTCTTCTCCCTGGTAACAGACGATAGGACGAGGGGGAATAGCTTGAAGCTGCGCCAGGGCAGGTTTAGGTTGGACATTAGGAAAAACTTCTTCACCGAGAGGGTTGTCAGGCTCTGGAATGGGCTGCCCAGGGAGGTGGTGGAGTCCTCATCCCTGGAGGTCTTTAAAAGAAGGCTAGATGAGGTGCTTAGGGACATGGTTTAGTGGTGGGATGGTAGTGCTAGGTTAACGGTTGGACTCGATGATCTTAAAGGTCTTTTCCAACCGAGGTGATTCTATGATTCTATGATTCTATGATCATGCCACATAACCCTGGCCATATCTAGATAACACATTGCTATGATCTAGTGACTTTTTATCTCTGGATAGTTGAGTGGTTGTCCTGGTTTCGGCTGGGATAGAGTTAATTTTCTTCACAGAAGCTAGCATAGTGCTGTGCTTTGGATTTAGTACTAGAAGAATGTTGATAACACGGTAATGTTTTTAGTTGTTGCCAAGTAGTGCTCAGACTGCTCAAGGACTTTTTGAGCTTCTCCTGCTCGGGCAGGTGCATAACAAGCTGGGAGTACAGCACAGCTAGGACTCAAACTGTCCAAAGAGCTATTCCATACCATATAACGTCATGCTCGGGGGGGGTTAGTCGATCGGTCGGTCGCGGGCAGAGTGGTCGCAGCTCGGGCTGTGTGATCACAGCTCGGGACGGGCTCGGCATCGGTCAGCGGGTGGTGAGCAATTGCATTGTGCATCACTTGTTTTATATATTCTGTATATTTTCTTACCATCATTATTATTATTATTATTATTATTATTATTGTTATTCTTCTCTCTTATTAAACTGTCTCTATCTCAACCCAAGGGTCTTACTTTTTTTTCTTTTCTCTGATTCTCTCCCCCATCCCACTGGGGGGGGGGGGAGTGAGCGAGAGGCTGCGTGGTGCTTAGTTGCCAGCCGGGTTAAACCACGACAGTGGTCTAAAATGTACAATATTCATCAAGGACACTTTGCCAACAGCTCTTTTTTTTTGGTACAGGTGGCATGAAAGACCACATCATGAAGCCTGACTCAAGCCTGAGAAGCCAGAATACCATTTCTTGTGTTATCCTGTCATGGAGATTGAACCAGTGGCTCCAGTGCCCCAAGCAAATGGGATGAGACAGGGCACTGTTAAACTTATTATTTCCTTCACCCTGGCTAGTCCCACCCTGGGTACACAAGGCCAACTGAAGATTTGGCAGTGTCAGTAACCCCTTCTGCATCTGGTATCTCAGGGACTCATTTGCTGCTGGCAGTTCAGCAAGAGCTCTCCCACCTTCTGCTTTTGGCTGAACCTTGAGTTCTTGCAGCCTTTTCTGAAATTCAAAGCGAGTGACTTTCCCAAGGTCACACGGGAAACGTACAGCAGGGAAGAAAGCAGCACTCTTCACACCCTTAACAGCAGATCTCTTAACACTCAGCACCGAGATCTTTTGTGAGTTAAAGCCCTGTACTTCAACCTCAATGCTGTGTTTGCTTATTAGCTAGCAAGCAGGGGAAAGCAGAAGCCCAGGGAGCCTCACATGGACCTGGTGGGAGACATCAAGTAGCTCGGTTGGGCTGTGTCACTGTAACAGACCCCTTTTTCACTGCGTTTCTTTGTGTTGTATAAAATACAGTACATGTGGTAGATTAAAAGACAGACCATACTTATCATAAAAGTGCATCTGTGGTTGTAAAAAAAGTTTGGAATTACAGCATGAAATGAGCAAAGAGAGTGCTGACAGAGAAAGAAAAATATTTTATAACTATGAAACTATAAACAAATGCTTATTCTTTATTAACACATATTTAATTTCAATGCCTAATAAACACAGATGAAAAAGTCTATGTCAAAAATTCAACACCTTTCCCCTTTGGGGAATGCCTCATGAAATACTTTGCAATTACTGGGGAGTGGGAAGAGGAGGGGGGAACGAGAGAGTGAGAAGAAAGTCATTGCAAGAAATATGACAATCTAAAATTAACAAATCAAGTAGGAAAAATATGACAAAGCCCCTCCAGCCACACAGCACATCCACAGAGTTTCAGGATTTACTACAGACCATAAAGAAGAAAAACAGACACCAAGGGTGGGACACAGTGCCTAAATATAGGTACCTATTGTGTTTCTAAATACCATATGGTCTCTCACTGTCTCACTGTCAGCTGCCAGCCCTGGAGGGCACAGTGTCCTGTAGGTCCCAGTCATGTCTACCTATGTACATAGGTGCCTCAGACACCCCAGAGGGCAATAGATGGCTATGTTTAGGTGATCACTTTGTCGTGGCTCTTATAATGAGATCTGAATAATATAATCAAAGAAAAGTATAGCATGAATCCCAGACCTGGAACATTGGGAAGTGATTCAGGTACCTAAACTTAGATGTGTCATGAATTTGAAATCCTGTTGGTTATCTAAGACATGACACAGGAATCCCAGAAGACCTGCAGCTGTCTGGGTAGGCAGGACTCCCTCGAATATCTTAAAGCATTAGATATCAAAGTAACTGAATCACATCCTTTTAACCTGGAGGAAAGCTGCTAATGCATCCTTTTCCTGTGCAAAATTCTGGAGGGAAAGTGTAGCTTCTGCCACACAATCAAATAAAGATGAATATTCTGCTGCTGCTTATAAGATTTTTTTCTCAGCAGTTCTACATGTTTTGGACTTTTTTTTTTATATAAGTTTTCTCTGAGTTAGCAATGTCAGACAAAATTAGAAAGGTGCAGTAACATTTATCTTATACATCTTTGTGGAAGATATAGAAAAGAGAAAATATCACCATAGAAAACAGAAGAGCTTGATTTCAAGTGTACCCTTTGGGGAATAACAAAAAGCCAAGTAACAGAATAAGGAAAAATTATTCCCTTTTTTAAAAAACAAGGTATGGGGAAAGTATTTTCAGAGTCACAGCAAAGATATTGTCCTTTTAGGAGTGTGAAAAGGAAATTACTTGTCTATATCACTAATTTGTGTAGTGTCTACCATCATTGCCACTAGGTATTCTAATTAAAGAAAAGTAATGATGCAAAAGCTGCTAAGCAAATGTTAAACAAAACTAGTGCATACTCCGTAAGCCCTAAAGGCATGTTAGACTCAAGTACTAGAAGACAGTAAGAGGAATGAATTCCTCAGAGGGGAAGAAAATTCAAGGGAGGAAGAACCCTGCTTCCAAACCAGTGTTCAAACTAAGGATGTAATCTTTAATATGAGGCCTAGTGGATCTATGCTACTATTTATATTGCTAATAGCACCATTGAAATCAAAATAGTTTTTCTGAAGGCTCTAATTAGTATCTATTATTATCTCTGTTACATTTGGCCTTGAATACTGTCATGAGTGCTTAGGACTGCTGTGACGCAGAATGTGCCAAGTTCTGGTTACTTGCATGCCCGGGGGGGAAAGTATGTTGATAAGTGCATAAAACAGCTTTTTTCTTTCTTTTTTTCTTTTTTTTTTTCCTGTTGCTTCTTTCTCTTGGCTGACAGGTACCAAGAGCAAGCACTTCCCAGCCAGGCAATGGAGGAAGGAGTGAAATGGGATTTCTCAAACAACCAAATGATCCACAGAGCACTCCAAGGCAGGCAGATGTTTTCTACATTAAACTGAGCCCTTAAGAAAACAATAGGGCAACATTTCAAAATTCTTATGCAAATTTCACTCATTCAGCTCTTTCTCTGAGGCCTGGGGACAATGAAAAAAAAAACCTGAAAGATAATTCACATGCTCATCCCAATATGGTACTCATCAAAAATGCTTCTCGCCTTCATCATGGGGATTTTGCAAGGCTGAATTACACTTAATCTTCAGTAAATCTCTTTAAGCCTGAAGAAGTTGAAAAAGGCATTCGGCATTCAATCTATGATACTTTAAAATGGGTGAGGTACCCGAGCTATTTCTTGATGGGAGCGTGCTTGTGCTGCATTTACCAGGCTCCAATGCATCCTTCTTCCTTCTGGTCTCTTTGTGACAGCCTTCACAAAGCCTTCACGCTACTCTCAGACTGGGATCTGGCTGCTGTACACGGAGTATCCCTCCTTTTTTTTTTTTTAATCAGGTAAACCCAAGCAGTTTCAAGTGCCTTTATTGCTTCATTTTGAGAATCTGCAACGAGAGACAGCATGACCAATGGTATTTCAAAACCTGGGTGTGGCTTACTTTGTATTTATAAGAAAGCATTTAGACATAAAAGGTGAAAGGGGTGTATTAAAGCAACAAAACAGCCCCCTTCCATCATTAGTCTTACCTAAACCACCGCTTCCATACAGTTACAATAAAAGGCTTTCCTTTACACCAACAGGGATAGCACAGTGTTACCTTTGCATTCTTCTGAATGGCTCAGAGCCCTTGAATTTAGCCTCATCTTGTTTTTCAGGTCTCTCTAGTATCTTCAACAGAAAATGTTACTTTTTTTGTGGTTTAATTTTTTTTCTTCTCAAAAGCTGCCACAACTTGCATGTGTCAATTAGTTTCCAGCTTACTGATATCTATTAAAGTATTCTTTCTATGTTTGAGCTTTTTTAGCTTTTCTGGTTTTGTTTCTTTTGTGTGTGTGTTTGTTTCGTGTTGGGTTTTGATGAGCGTTAAATTTTCTTAAAATTTAGACCCATCAGATGCACCTGCCCTGTTATGGAAGGACCACCATGTATATGACTCAGACACATGACTTTCCCTGTACAAGAGGCTTCAGGTACCTCTGAGCTAAGCCCAGCTGTCTTGGCTTCCAGGGACTAAACCTCAGCTTTGTCTCACCCATTAGAAGACCCCTTGCGCTTGGGCCAGGCACTCTCCTTTATCTCCACCAGCTTTTGCAGCAGGGTGATGTGACAGGCAGCGTTTCTTTGGGCTCTTTCTAGGAGGCCTGATGCTGATAACAGAAACAAGAGATGGAAGGCAAGAGGCCTGCAAAGGAAAAACCATGCTGTGGGAGGACTTTGTGCACATAGTTTTCCTGGGACACCATACCTTATATACACATGCCTTTTACAGCGACTAGATACAGAAATAATTTGCCCCGTGTCATATTTACATATGGCCATGGGATTTCTCCTTGACAGTCTGGCACTTTCTTTAAAAGACCCCATTAGGGTTTCTCATGGCCTGATCGGTCACCATTCCTACAGGAATCTGCTGTAGGAATCTCCTGTGGGAATGCTGATGGATCTAATGACAGACCCACTCTGCTTTTTCTCAACAGACATACACACAGAGGGGCTTTTTTCCATGCCACAAGTCCCATTCAGCAAAAACACAGAAAAAAAAAAAAAAACCTGCTTAAAAATTATACATGCATGGGGTTTTTTTCTCCAGCTAAAAAAATCAATTCCACATCCCTGGCTTAAGACGCTGTCAGATCTGTATCTTAACAAGGCACCAATTTCAATTAGCTCTTTTGTTTCCCAAATTACTGGATCTTAAAAATACTGTAAATCAAGAACCCATGCATGTTTAAGATAAACCCCAGGGTGAGCTGTCATTTTCAAACCTCATATGCAAAAAAATACATTTTTGGAGGAAAGGAAAGAAACATATTTGTGGTAGTTCTTTCTTTTCTACCAGGAGAAGAAGAGGCTGTTTCACATCTCAACAGAGGTTTGGAATACTAGAAGTAATTCCAGAAGAGATTAGCAGGCAAAGTGCAGCTGAGGAGGATGTTCAAGGAGGCAAATAAACATAATTTATTTCATGGTTCCATGGTTGAGAGAGAGAGCAAATGCAAAGATATAATGTACTGCTCTGCCTACAAAGCTCCACCATTAATGAGAAATAAAGTATATGGGCAATTTTTCTCTTAAGGAATCATTTTCCTCCCACTTTTTTTCCCCATTAAACAAGTTATTTTTATCTGAGTAGTATTCACCAAATGGAAATTCTTATTCTTATGTTGGCTTGGGCTACTTCAATCCATTTGTCTTTCTAAAGCTGTGCTTCCAGGGAGAAGTGTGTGGAACTTGTTTAGATTCATGAGTTTGAAGGGAGGAGAAAAGTGGCTTTTAAAAAGGTTGTGCTTTTCAGCAACCCCATCCAGACACAAAAATTGATTTAGTTTTTAGAGTAATAAAGGCAGCAGGAAATTAGTTGCCAACTGGCCTCTTTCCTCTTCCTGGATTACACAGCTCACTCCAGCCCACATTGTTTTTTCTGCATTGAAATCAATGTTTCAGTGCATGCCTTACGGTTAAATGTATGTGTGTTTGCAGCAGAAGCTGGCACATCTGTCCTACCTTGATTTTACTAGGACAGATAAAAAATAGCAGCAAGATGCAGCGTTACAGACCTTTATGGCCACACCGCAGTACAAACTTGACAACATTGTCACTTGTCTGCGTTGTTACTGAAGCTGTTGAAATTTCATTAGCACAGGTACTTCAGCTCAGGTTGTAATCCCGTCAATTCTGCTGTGTAGATACAGCCTTATCCATACTATGTAGGGCTATGAGAGGTATTCAGATGCTCAGTCCCATGACAGATTTCTTAATGTACGTCTATCTGTTAATGGCTTTTCCTAATAGACAACTTCAAATCACGCACTGCACTTTGGGGAATTGATTGGCTAATTCTTCAGCAGGATATAGGCGAGATAGCCAAATTTGTTAATTAATGAATGGGGAGTTTAATATTGCATCAAACTTAATTGCACATCTGGCACATTATCTAGGTAATGCCCAGTTATACTGCCTCTGTTTTCAAATCTGTCATGATGCTTTTCATAGGCAAGATTGGAACATAAACAGGGATGCCAGATGTCTCCAGCCATTGCTACCTTGAAAGTGTCAAGTCCTGAATTTTATGTAACTGATAAAGGAGGGGCAGAATTTACGCCCTACTGCCTAGTGTATAAACATGGAACAAGGGTTTAGGTGTTTAGCTCAGATATATAAGACCATATCTGAGACAATTATTAATTTACCCCATGTTGAACATACAGATCTGCTGTCTTGAATCCTAGTTCTGAAAGGAACTTGCTGCATCCCCATGTATACACTGCTTAAGCTTCAAGACTCAGTTTTCTTCCTGAGAAAAATAATGAATCCCACCTAAGTGTTTCAACTAAAAGTACTTTAATGTGAGTTTTAATGTGAGCCAGTGAATTCTGGGGGATTACATGCTCCTGGTCCCACATCTCCTGAATCCAAATTCCTTTTCCTGAACTTTTGGGGTTATTTACACACACATGCAAATATCTTGTATGTAAATTTATGTAGCAGTTATTGAAAATTGTCTTGGTTGCGTTTAAGTTTTGAGAATTTAAAAGCAAGCAATTTATTTTGGGGGGTGGAGGGCAATTTCTTCATTAACAATTCACTCTACAACATATGAAAGGTCAGAAAGGTAAAAAAGTCCATCCTGCCGCTGTGTGTTATTCACTGAGTGTGATTTTATCAAGAGTAAGTATGATGACCAAAAGGTGAGCAGAAGGGCAGTCAGTAAATATATGTATATAATCTCTTTTCAGATTTACTGGCATATTTTATTCAATTAAAGTAAATTTCAATAGTGCCCCAGTTCCTAAGTGCTATTAACTGCTGCTAAAGATGCATTAGAATATTTATTAAAAATCACTGAAAAATAGTCCATGTAGGATTTCATCTGGAAACAGGCCTACCATGATTTATGTTTATTCAGGTAAGGCAAAAGTCCCATCAGTGTTTGGTATGGGAGCTGTATCTTGTGTACCACTTGGTGTTTCTTAATTCCACCACAAGTTATTGTTATTAGCCACATGCAGGGCCCCCAGAAACCACCAGCTAGAGATTTAGCTAGACATGCCCGTCAGGCTGCAGAACTCTACTTGTGAGCAAGACCTTGAATCACATAAGCTGGCTCATTGAAGCTAATAGACCATTCATAAGAAAGATGGTTTGCAGGCATATGCTTCTCATTTTTGCTGTTTTCCCACAACAGCATTTGATTTCATAGAAGACTGCGTTAAGGAAAGGGTATCAAAGCTGTTCTCCATGTCTGTGTTGGATAGGACAAGAAGCGAGGGGTGCAAACTCCCGTGCAACTCCAGTTGTGAGTAAACAGTGAGGATAACAGAGCACTGGAATGAGACTGTCAAATCCGGCTAGGTAGGTGGAGAATCTCCATCATGGAACCTTGTAAGAGCAAGGTTGTGCAAACTTCAGTCAGGAGGTCAGCAGAGCAATAACTAATTCTGTAATTTATCCCACTTCAGGGCAAGAAGATGAGTAGGGACTTTACAGACAACCCTCAGTGGTATTTATTTTTCTGTGATTGTAGGAACTAATCTGTAGCATCATCAGATTCTTCCTGTGTACAGAAGTCCAGCACACATGTAAGATACATCCTGCTGATTAGAGGCATTACTGCTATTGAGCCATTGCCTTTCATCTGTTAATTACTAAAGCCAGCTCAACTGTGGAGCATTAATAACTCTTATAGGTGGTAAATGCCATGGCTACAGTTGCTATGGATTCAGAGGGAAAGAAGTCTAAAGGAAGTATTTTGTGGAAAAGAAGCAACTCCCCCAAAATAAGAAATTCCTAACATCCGTACATGCAAAAATAAACAGGATATTCAGGATTAAACACCATGCAGAGCATTGCTCTGGCTTCCAGGAAGACGATGAGGTTCTATACTTCACATTCGTCCTCTCTTTGGTAAAAAGGGTACCATTTTATTTTGTCTAATGGAGTCACTGATGAGACCATAGTATTTTCTGCAATCATACTGCTTTAGTATCTGCATATCTGACTCCCAGGGAGAGTTTTTAGAGTTGAAGAGCTATGGTCTGTAGGAAAGTACAGTATTATATGAAGTATTACGTGAATACCTGCAAGCAAAGCTTTTTTGAAAGCATTTGTTAGGACCCCTGTGTATGCTGCAGAGGAATCTCAAGAGAGACTCTCAAACATCGCTGGAGAAACCATGGAGGCTTTATTTTGTGCTATTGCACAGGGACTGAGCTACGAAACTGAGCTAGCTGAACAGATGTTCCACTAGAAGAGGAAAAGACAGCAACAATTCCAGATGACCCAGTGCACCTCTGACTTTTCAAATCCCATTTGTCCAGCAGTAAGAAAAAATGCACACTAAGGACACTATCTGCTTCTCCTTCCCACCTCTAAGCAGACATCATGGTAGGAAATCCTGAAGAAAAGCAGAGGGGAAGAGAATCCTCTGCTTGGGATGGAAGGGGAGGCAGAACTTGGAAATACTAGTTTCACTGCAATGTTATTTTCTCCCTGTTTTGGCCAACACTTCATCCAGGGAAATCTGATCTCATAGTGTCTTAAACAAAGATTTACTGGCTGATAGCAGAATCTGTGGGTGTGTGAAAAGCCTGACAAAAACCTTAAGAATTTATTTATGGCTGCAAATATTACATCCATATGGGAAAGTTCATTTGCCTTGAACTTTTTTTCAGACACTGTAGAGACTGTTATTGATTTAATAGTCTACGGGAATATAGGGGGGGAAAAAGGCATAACAGGAGAAAAGCTAATTATGATAATAAGATCAAGACATGTATAATTCCATTAAAAAAAAATAGTTACTTCTCTTCCTCTATCATGATTTTCCCTAACCACAATTCTCTGTTCATTAGGAGATAATTACCTTCACTTCCAAGCAGACTATAAATGCACTGTTTACACCAAGAGCAGAAGATTTTAGTTATATTTCTTGTCAAAAATGTTATTGTTATTGAGGTAGTCTTACTGTATTACATCCAATAGGTCACTAGACATGTAAGTATATCTGTGTACATTTGGTGATGGTTCAAAATTGTTTTATTCCTAATGCACTGATTTAACAAGGATGGTTTTACTGATTAGCCTTTTCATTCCAGACCTTTACTACCAACATACTGAAAGCCACGCCAGCGACAGGTCCCTTACTTCACCGTTCCCTTCCTCTCCCACTTTTCAGATACAAGCAGCTTCTGAGTAATGTGTCTTGTTTCTCACACAAGATTAAGAAGTGGCACTACAGCAATACAGCACTAAGCTATCTTGCAACTGAATAGCACATGCGCTAATTAAAGTTACACCACCTATGCAAGGTATGAAGTTAATTAGCATCATCTTTATTTCAATAGATGAGAAAATGTGGAACAGGAAAATGAGAGCATGTAGCAAGCCAGAGCTCAAGAGCCCCTCTTGCCCATCTCCATCATTATTCCTCTGTTTTCAGCTGTGGTTCACAATTGTTGGCTTCCCGGTAGCTAAAGACACTGTGCACAGCTGCATGGAAAATGCTACCTCAGTCACTGGGCTCCTGTATCTTAGACCACTGGTGAGAACCACCATAGCAATAAGGAAGGCCCTAGATGAGCAGTAGGGCAAGCCCAGATTTCTTCAATGGAGATCTTCTTCACATCAAGCATGCAGATAACAGATAATAGGCAATGTGGTCCATATTTAGCCAGCCAAGTACCCAAGTTGCTCTTTTCCCTCCACTGATAGTTAGCAAAGTATTTGGTGCATCCAGAAGAAGATTTGACATGCCTGAGATCCAAGTTGCCACATGTTAATAAAAGAAATTATATCCTCCTGCAAATATCCTGACTCCTAGTTAAAAAATGTACTGACCCACATTTTTCCTTTCTGTTATATCTCCCCTACTACTTGCTGAATGTGTTGATTTCACTCTGGCACCTGAATTTGCACACAGTAATAGTCATTAAGTGATAGTAATGTGTAGTAATCCCTTTACCATAGACTTTCTAAATCCTTCATTCCCACACGTTCCTGGAAGGCCAATGCTGTAACATTAGGATATGTTTCTTACTTGAAGGATTAAAGGATTTGAAACCTTAAAAAATTATGCACAGCACACTATGCAAAACAGCCTAGAAATGATTGCAAAACTATTTTATTCTCTGTCTTGTACAGTAAAGCATGACAGAAAGAAAAAATTCCCAGAAAAATGGAATAGTGGGAGAGTAATATAATCTGTGGGGTTTGTGTCTTTCATGAGTTATTTTTAACGGGCCAGAGCATGAGGTCATTGTTTCTGATGCAGAAATGATGATTTTACAAAATTGGTGGAGTGCTGTTAAACAAGGACCTAAATAAAAGGAAGATTCAGTCACCCACTCCTATGGAGAAAAGAAAATATAAAAAATATCTTTCTCCTTTATAAATTTCTACTGGGTTGGGAGTTCAGTAGCTGAATACATGCCACAAGAATGATGACTTATTTGGTTCAGCATGCAAACTGAAAAGTTGAGGAAGCAAAATGAAAATTTGGAGGGAAAAAAGTGTCATAAAATGAATAAAACAATGTTTGGAGAGAGAAAACATGAAAAGTTTCATTCATTTGAAAATGATAGGTTTCTTTTCATTTCCAGATATTGCAACATTTAAGAAAAATAAACAAAGTAGAGAAAAGAAAAAAAAAACAGCATGCATCAAAAGCTAGTGTGCAGAGCCATTCAAAAAACCATGAAAAGGATGCGGCAGCTTTTGTCACCTCTCTCCAGAGTGAGCTGATTAAAGCACTCGTCTGGGTCCAACTCCCTCTTGCCACGTGACTTGGAAGAAAGAGTCGAGCTCAGGTTTCCCTCCTCTACGCTCCCAGCCTATGAAGTCTCTCTCCTTCCCAGTGAATATTTGTTTATAACAATTTGATTTCAAAGTGGAACTGGTCCAAGAGAAAGAATAGCTGAAGATGGAACACTTGATTGCTCAGTGGGAAAGGACTCCTTAGAAGAAGAAAGTAGATATCCAAATTCCCTTTCAGAATCAGGTAGGGATGGGCTTTAGGGTCTTCAGCATGTTGGGCTAGTGCCCTAATCACTAGGATTATGAGAGCTGGAATTCCTTCAGCAGATGCTCTTTTTGAATCCAGCTCAAAAAAAATTGAAACAATGAAAAATTGTGGTTTGGAGAATGCTGAAACTAATCTTTTTGACATTGCCAACACTTTTGTTTGTTTTTTTTTCTTTGCTTGCTTTTCTTCAGTCAGAGCTGTTCTTTCAGTTTGACCTGAATTTGCTGCTGGTTTCAATTTGAATTTTGAATGTTTTCAAGTCATAACTTGCTTACTAGAAAAAGAAAGTGGCTATCTGCACTTGGCACTGGTCTTAGAGTACCTCTGCCTCTCAGCCCAAACACCCCCTGCTCATTTACTCTCCATATCAATCTCCTACTCTGCTAGAGCTACCCATCTATATCTCCTTTTGTGGCTGCCGCTATCAGAAACTTGATTTCATCTTACAGTGGGAGGTTAAGGAAAATTAATTTAGCCTAAAGTTGCCAACCTTTTGGCAAATTTCCCATGAAGTTCTGTAAAAGCTTGCACATGTAGTCTTGAGCCCCTTGTGTACAGGCACCCTTAATCCTCAACCTGAAGCCACCTCCTGAAGTAAGCAAAGAAGGTTGCTCTGCTGCCACGGACCTGCAGGCTCTGTAGGACCAGAAGAAATCTCCACAAGGCTGAAGCAATCCTCGGAGTCAGTGTCTGCTGCCAGGGAAAGGGGTAACACAACATCCAGTCCATCAGAGAGGTCCTGTAGGAAAGACCCAACCCTCTCAACTAAACATAGCAAGGGTGATTTCTGCCCAGCTCCTTTTGATATTTCTCCCTGATTTTTTTTCAGCATGGGCTTTCCTGTGTGCTTCCTGGTTTGTTCCTGGGTTTTAACCCATAATAAATATTTATCTACATTATGTTGTGAAAATCAAAGGCATAAAAGTGGCCTCGCTCTCCGTGTCTACAGCTGACGACAGGCTTGTATTTTTGCTAGCTGATTCCAAGTCTGCAATGCTATCTGAGAAAAACATTTAACCACCTGCAACAGTTTAATTTTGAGCACAGTTAAAAGGCTTTGACTTCCTGTGGCTCCGATACAGCTCTGCTCTAACAAAGGAATAATAACAGATGAGTTCTAGCAAGGGAATTATTTATTGTTATGGGTAGGGCTGGACCTCCTCGAAACTGATGGGTGTAACAGCCACCCTTCAATGGCGATAACTTAAGGAACTATTTTATGGAACTCTTTTGCTCAGACATCAAACAACTCCTCACAAATGCTGCATTGACAGGTTATTCAGATATTTGTCTAGGGAAAGAGGCTTTTAGACATGTTTTAGCAGAGGTATGTGTGTTTCAGAAGCAGGAAAAGTACAGGAGGACACAAAGACACGAGCATAGTTTATGTGAAGATCATTGCCCATGAATGGGAGCATGAACATGATAACAAGCCAGAAGCCGAGTGCTATACAGAGGGAGAGTGCTGAGGAACAAGTTCGCTACACTGGAGAATGCAAAAGACAAATAGGCAAAAAAAGAGGAGGCAAGGTGACAATGAGTATGAGAGAAATTAGCCCTGTGGTAAAGCAATGGGAGATGACTGAGATATCTGTGAACCAGAAACTGGAGAATATGAACTGAAATGCAGACTATTCGGCATTGAAACAGAAGGTAGGGAGATGTACAGTCAAAAGGCAGAGAGGAAGAGAAAGGACAACACATGCCTACTAGTATCAGAAAAAAAAAGGAGCCTGAACATGGTTGTAGGCTCTTAGTAAGGAGATCTATCAGGTTTGTCAGCCAAGCGCATCCAGAGCACAGAGGGAGGTGCAGTCTGCCAAAAGGACAGGTACACAATATGGGCCTCAAGCAAGGAAGGACCAGGAAAGGCACAGCGAAGATCTACTGTTCATTCTTCATGCTGGAACAAGCAATACTGGGAAAATTAAACCCAAATGAAACTGATGCTATAGACTGGCGTCCCAAAAGGAGGAGTATGCTGCAGGAATGAGGAGACACAAAGCTTGGCTGCATTTAAGAAAGGGTCTAAAGACATGGGTTTTGTCATCACTGCTTGCAATGCAGGAATGGATTCAGCGATGCCTGCAGTCTCACTACTTCCAAATTCCCGGAGAAGATGCTGTGGAGACAGAAGAAACACTGGTAATCCTGGTGGTTTTTGAAATCAAGTAGACCACACTGCATGAGATATTTGTCTTCACTGTAGACGTGTATCCCCTTAGTCTAAACTGTGATGTCTTGGTAGTCAGTGGAGAAAAGATGCACCTACAAAGAATGATTTATCTTGTCTGCCTTGAGTGCCCATTTTAGTATGGGATGAGTTGCCCTTTCAGAGACACCTCTCTATCAGCTCTAGAGGGACCCAAAAGGTTTACATTTAGCCAAGAAATTGTAGATGGCTAAACAAAACTGACATGGATGCCACACATGATGTCATCTTTCAGTAAAGCCATTTCCAAGTGGTGGCTGGGAAATAACTTAATCAAAAAAAATGTTCATTTTCAGTATATGTGAGAGCTTATATTTGTAAAGAGATTTTATTTCAATTTCAGATTTTGAATAACTGTGCCAAAGAAGCTACTTTCTAACAATAGACTTAATATTCCTAGAAGAAAACTTAATCATCTGCATGCAGTGTGATTTGGCCTGCTTAAAAGTTACACACATATATTTTTGTTTTCAATTATTAAAGTTAGAGGGAAAAAATAGTGAGAAAAACAGTTTGAAATGCTGATATTTCAATGTTTTAGTTGTCACAAAATTTGTTTTTTTCAAGTGCTAAAAATGTGAATTTGGGGGATATTTTTAATACTAACAATACATATGTTTACATGTCACATTTCAAGCTCATTTACAAAAACATTTACGGTGAATGTTAAGTATTGCTACTATGTATTTTCAGACAAATTCCTGAAAGAAAGGCAGTTTAGGCCAGAGTCATCTGCTGTAATTTGGACACCTTGAATCCAATGCACTTACACTATGTTCCTTTTATGACTGTTAATGGATCCCATCTCCCAAGGACAATTCATCTTATGTTAAGACAGGCATTTATAATAGGTCAGAAGAACAGCTTTCAACCTCTTTTCTTCCATTCAGTATCAATCAAGCCTAAGATAATTGTCTCAGACTTACGTGCATAACTTTTCAATACCCAAAATTAAGGAAGACAGTCCTGCTCTAAATATCCCAGAAAGACTCAGGTCTCTCAAGGATATGGTCTCCCTGTCTCTGTTAGCTACTCCTACACTCCTCTTGAACATGGAGAGATTCTTTCTGCCATTTTTTGTCCAAGGGGCCTCCCACCCAAGGTCAGAAAGTGAGGCTGGAGCACAGCTGCAAACTGAGTCCAGCACAACCTTTACTGTGCTGTGCTGCCTCCTGTTCCCGTGCCTCTGTTTACAACCCAGAGCAAGATCAAGGCCAATTTATGCAGCTATTTGTATGTAAATTAGGGGATATTTTCAGACGCATTCAGCTTCGTGTAGGAGGCAGGCAGCATTTAAAAAATGTGGGTTTTTTTCCCAGGATGATAGTGAGGTTTTCAGTTTCTATTTTGCTCATCCTGCATTTGTTGGCAGACTTGTTCCTGACACTGATTTATGAAAGTTTTAAAGCCTAGTACGTCACACACTTCACTGCATCCAAGAGGCTCTCTATATGTCCTCTCCTTCTCCCCTCCAGCAGACGCTACCTGCTACCTTTCTCTCTCACTATTTCAGAGCACCCTCTTGCACACTGTCATGGCAGATGGTCCACCTTCCTCTCCACCCAACACAGCCAGCTCATGCATATGCCAGAGCTTCCATCAATGCTCCATTATCTTCATGCCAGGCCTTTTTCTGGCAACCTTTTCTTCAGTGTCAAGGTCTTTTTCCCTTTCCTTTGTGTCTCCCAAGTACTCTGACCCTTCCAGTTCCTCATCTGAGTTCCACATCTCAGTGTCTCCATTCTTCCCGCTGGATCCAGGTTTCTCCTTTCGGTCTCCCCACTGCCAAGCCTCGAGTGCCTGTTTCAAACCAGGCACACACCTCATTCCTTTGCCTAGCACCCCAGTTCCTCCCATCACTACCTTATAAGCTGACTTACATTATGTCCCTGTCCATTACCATTTTCGTATTTCCAGGTCTCCTATCTACCACCTGCAATAATGCCTATGCTGTCTCAATCTTTGCTTTATTTCTGCTTGATCTTGACTGTTTCCATGTGTATTTCTACTTCCAGTATCACTGTTGTTCCACACATTTCTGCTCTTTCGTCTCTCTCCACACATATCTCCCTCAGGAGATAATTACTGCCTTACTCTTTCTGATGTTTCCTCTCCCATATCCGTCTTTGCTGATTTGTACATCACTGCTAACAAACTTTCTCTGTAAGAAGCCCATTTCTGCTAACGTCCAAGTTATAGATAATTTGCCTATGTAGGGATATATTAATCATTTAACGAGCTTAATAGCAAACTAGGCTTTACCCATGCATTAAATTTTAGAAGAGAGAGTTATAAGCAGGAGAAAATGGGCATTGTTCTTCCAAAATCATGTGGGAAAACTTTTTATCTTGATCACAACAGGGTGAATCTGGAATAACCTCACTGAAATCAGTGGAGTTACACTAGCATGAAATAAAAATATCATTATGGTTGTACATATCCCAGATAACTTGTCTCATCCCTCTAAAGCTCTAAAACTACATACATAAAATAAAATAGTTTGTGTCAGGAAATGTTTCCGGGCAGTAGAATTCAATCGTCTTCCAGTACTGTTAGAGCAGACCCTGGCAGGGTTTCAATACAAAATAGCACTCTCTCAAAATAGTTCCCTCCTGAGCACAAGCCAGGGACCATGCTCAGTTTGAGTGCTGACACCTGGTTTGGAAGCTAAAAGGTTTAATTGTACTGTCAAAGGCCATTCCACGCCAGCTGGCCTCTGTGTCAGAAAAGTGCCACAAACACATTTGACTCCCTTGTATATATGTTCTTAAAGGTACATCCCTACAGTCAGCCCACTGTTCTGCACTAAGGTCCTATCTCCATTACACATGTGTTCACTGAGCCTCCAGCCTGGAGAAAATAAATAGTTGTCTTGGTAAGCACATCTCAATGCAGGGTAATCCACCCCAAGGTCTAGGTCCAGTACTAAGTGCTCAGTACTGAGTACTCAGTGACAAGGATGGGATAGGTACTGGTGAAGGGACTGCTCTCCAGCTGGGGAGGGCAAGAGTCAGGGACTGGTTCCTCCTGATCACCCAGAAGAAAGTATGAGACTCTGGGACAGCAGCTACTGGGTCTCTGAGTCCTGTGCTCTGCTGCCACAGACATATTACCTTCTTTCATAAAGCTTTCAAGTTCTTCTCACCCTTGACATGCCTCATCCTCCACCCTCCTACAACACGTCTCCAGTGACACAGTCAGAAGGAGTGCTATGACAGGTCTCCACTGGCTGAAGGCATGGTCTGCCAGGATTTTGCTACTCATTTTGCCACTTCCTACCTGCCGCAGGTAAACAAAACCCAAAAATCCATCTCCCAAAGGCTTATTTTTTTAACAGTGGTTACTATAGCCTATTATGTTCTCATTGTATTTACCTTCATGCATTTGAATGTTGTGTTTGATATAATAATGACTGAAAATGATCATTATCAAATTATATGTTTTTCCTTTGTGCTGCAGACTTTCCTGTTTTGGTAGAGTGAAGGACTGATCTCACACCTGTCAATAACTTACAAACTCTTATTTAAATATTTCCCCCAAGCAACAGTTTATTACAATAGTTAACAAGCACTCACTTAGTAAACTGCCTTAAGACAAAGCTAAGGACAAGTTAATGGTGTAATAAATCAGTCATTATGTTAAATGATCAGTTTCCACTGTACAGTATTATTGCTTTATTGACCCCTGCTGATTTATCACAGTAGTATTTTATTGTGGTTATAGGACACATGGTTGTAATACAACAGGGTGCAGTTTAGCTTATGCTTCTGTTTTATTTTTAATTTTATTTAGCACTTGCTGCGCACAAAGAGCTGAAAAAGTCGGAAGCACAACTCAAGAGAAGGTCATTTTTGCTGAAGGGAAGCAGGGCAGTAGGCACTGGGGGAGTGATGGAACCAGAGGGTTGTTTCTTGTTTGCCTCAGAACTGTGATGCAAACACAGAAGTAGTGAGGCTGTAGACAAAGACCCATGGACTCTTCCACAGTTTTGCCAGCTGAAGAGGTTACTACCCCCAACCCCACTTCCTCTCTTTTCCAGGCTATTTCCTCTTCCTATCCCCACCAACCAAGGGCTACTGTTCCCTCCTATCTGGCTGAAGACCTACTTTCATTATTACTTCTTTAACTGTTTCCATCAAATTGATGCCATGTTCCAAGAGAAGTACTGTGCCAGCTCTTCTGGAAGGAAATCAGCTTGTTTTGGCTAACACTAGAAAGATATCACATGGATCTATGCTGGAAAACATGAGACAGGCCATAAATTAAAGCAAAGGCAGCAAAGAAGAGATTAAGGTTGTAAAACTATGGATCATCTCCCTCTGGGGGAAAGTGAGGATGTCCTAAGTCACCTGCAGTAGGAGAGAAAGTGTTTGTGTATCTGTGGTGGGAGACTATGGACCTGGGGTATGTGGTGTTGGGAGGAGTTCCCAGGTCATTTGGGAGAGAAAAGGAAAGGATGGGAAAAAGAAGAAAGTCAGAATGGAGAAAAAGTCTACAGCAGCAATTGGTTCTTAGCAAGCCTTCAGATTTAGCGTGTATCAAGCTCACTTGGCTGGTTCATCAAGAACTAAGTCTAGACCAGCCATAACTACTACATATCACCAAGTACTCACTGTTCTGTGGTTTGCCTAAGAGTGGGAGAATTAACACACAAACACTCTTTCATGGCCCTAACAACAGGCCTGAAAAAACTAGTCTGACCTCACCGCACTCAGATGAGAATGCATCTAAGTTATTATTTTGTTGCCACTTTAAAGCTAATTAGCCTTCAAGAGGATGAGGTTCTGTTCTTGCTCACACAAGAAGACTGTCCAGTTGATAAATGTGACTGCACTTGGATACTGTGTCTGTACTAGTGAACTAAGCATCTCCAGGCAGTATGTCTGGGCACTCGAGCTCAGTTACCTACACTGCTAAACTGTTGGAGAAGTCTTTGGCATGGCTTTGGCCCAGGATGGCTAAAATACTCCCAGACAATTCCCAGGCATAATTCAGGTTGTAATCTGGTCCAAGGACAACTGCTGTACACAAATGAAGCCACTTTTTTTAGGAAACTTTTCTGTGTCAGCTGGCCACCATGCTTTAGAACAGTAAAGGCTATATCTAATTTAGTGATATAGATGTGGCCAAAGTCTTTGAATCCTCCTCGCCCTAAAACAAAAGAAACCAAAACCAAAAAAAAAAAAAAACCCAACCCAAAAGAGAAGTCAGGAGTTCACAGACGACACCAAAGTTGGGGACTTGGGGAAGCAGTCAGTATATTGGGAGGCAGGGCTGCCATTCAGAGAGGAACCTTAGCAAGTTGGAAAAGTGGTCAGGCAGGAACCTTGTGAAAGTCAACAGAGGGAAATGCAAAGCTGTATGTTGGGGAGGAATAAGCCCATGCACCAGTACACACTGGGGACCCACCATCTGGAAAGCAATTTGCAGAGGACAGGGAGGTCTTCTTTGACACCACATTGACCACAGGTCACTGATGTGCCCCTGTGGCAAAGGAGACCAACAACATTATAGAAACATAGAATCATAGAATTGTTTAGGTTGGAAAAGACCTTTAAGATCATCAAGTCCAACCATTAACCTAACACTACCATTCCACCACTAAACCATATCCCTAAGCACCTCATCTACCAATCTTTTAAATACCTCCAGGGATGGGGACTCAACCACTTCCCCAAGCAGCCCTTTCCAATGCTTGACAACCCTTATGGTGAAAAAATTTTTCCTAATGTCCAGCCTAAACCTGCCCTGGTACAACTTGACCCCATTTCCCCTTGTCCTATCGCCCGTTACCAGGGAGGAGACCAACACCCACCTCACTGCAACTTCCTTTCAGGTATAGAGGGCGATAAGGTCTCCTCTCAGCCTCCTTTGCTCCAGGCTAAACAAACATCTTGGGATACATTAATGGGAGCTTGACCAGTGCATCACAGAAGGTGGTCTTTCCCCGCTATGCAGCCCAGGCAAGACACATCTGGAGCGCTGGGTCCAGTTCTGGGCTACCCAGTGCAAGGGAGACATGGACATACTGGAGTGAGCACCAACCTGGCTGGGGGCTGGAGCATGTGAGGAGAAATTATGAGACTTGGGACTGTTTGACTTCAAGAAAAAGAGAATACTGCTGTCTGCAACTACCTCATGGGAGAGCGTGGAAACCTTTGAGGCTGGTCTTTGAAGCTGGCCCTGATTTGACAAGAAAGGTGGATGAGAGGTGGATGTCCCTTTCAACCTGAGTTACTCTTTTTTTCCCATAATTCTGCTATATGAAGCCAAAGACAGAGAGAGAACCCATGTGTGCAGAGCTACTCCTACCAACATGGAGGAAGCAGAAGCAATCTTCCCCTCAGCTCATTTCCTCTCCTCTGAAATGCTGGACCTGTGGACAGGAAGAAAAGTTGGTAAACATGAGCTGATAAACACAGTTTGACAAACACAAGTTCTGGCAAGAGCATTGAGAGGGCAGCAAGATGGAAGCTGCCCCTTTGTTTTCCTGAAAAGATGATGTGGAAAAAGAAGGAAGCAATCCTTAAAAAATCAGCTCTGGAGGAGGCATTATAAGCAACAAACTAAAAGTGGCATCCAGACCTGTACAAGGGTATGAGGCTTCTCAGAAAGCATTTTTGGTTAAAGATCATTCTGGAGAAAAAAAAAAGATTGGGAGGGTGGGGAGGAGGAGGAACAAAATACTATTTTCCAGCTGGTGAAATTACGTGGGAGAAATTTTTCAAGAAAAGTCACTCAGCTCCTTCATAGGTATTTTGCCGCACATTAAAATGAGCTTTCATAGAATCATAGAATCATTTGATTGGAAAAGACCTTTAAGATCATCGAGTCCAGTCATACCTGTCCACTACTAAACCATGTCTCTAAGCACCTTGTCTACCCATCTTTTAAATACCTCCAGGGATGGGGACTCGACCACTTCCCTGGGTAGCCCATTCCAGTGCTTGGTAATCCTTTCAGTGAAGTAATTTTTCCTAATATCTAATTTAAACCTCCCCTGGTGCAATTTGAGGCCATTTCCTCTCATCCTATTGCTTGCTACTTGGGAGAAGAGACTTACACCCACCTCACTACAACCTCCAAGGTTTCCTTGGAGGCCAACCTTTCTTTCAAGGTCAGTTGGAAAAGACCAGTTAGAAAAGGATGGCATCCTGGGCCAGGGGCATCCTATGCAGCCACACACCAGAAGGGCTGACTCCTAGTTCTTACCTCCTGTGCACAAAAGTAAATAATGAACAACTGCACTAAGTAGTATAAAGGAATGAAGAATCAGGTCCTTAATATCCTGCTGGGTATTTTGGACATCAATGTATTAATACAGTATTTCTGTAAGAGCAACTATAAAGACAACTTTTTTATTTACATTATTTTCATTGACTTTTGTGCTAGTCAGGGTCCATATTTGCAGCAGTCAAAGCCATAACTGAAATACATGCAGACATGTTCAACCTTGTTTTAAACTAGCTCGCTCTGGTAGCAAAATCCACCCAGAAACTAAGAAAAACAGTCAGGTAGTTTAGCCTGCGTTGAAACACAAGCACCTTGTGCTTTGCTGGTAGCCCTACCCTAACCAGACATTTAAAGTTAGTTTGAGGTTTGTCTACATGATCAGCAATCACAGCAAGAGATGAAGTGAAATACAGCCCCACTCAGCTCCATGCATAAGAGATTACCCTTTAAAAGGCGACATCGGTTGCAAACAGATGTTATCTCCCCATGCACTCCACCTCTGGATTTTACTAATCTAAAGAGTTCAGAGCTTCAGATCACAGCCAGGGCCAAAATATAGAGAGATTTCAAATCAAGCTATCACAGCAAGACTTTTGGTGTTATTAACATTTCATGGCACTTGGGAAGAGAGGTACGAATATTGTTTAAGTAAGGAAACCAGAAAGACAAACCCCATTTTCTCTCTTTATCAGTACAAAATTGTTTAGTTTTGTCTTTACAACTTTTTATCTGGCATATTTTAGTCTTAGCCAGAGGGAAGGGAAACAGAGAGAAACAGAAAGCCCAGGATGTTAGGATACTTTATGTAAAACATCAAAGTCTTACAAAGAGCAGTGGTGTATTCAGTGATGAGCTCTATAGACACAGCCACAGAAGCTGCAGTGGTCTATCTTCAACCAAGATTAACAGAAATATCCCCAGGAACATAAGATAAATATCATCCGCAGAATTTTCTAACAATCCTTGTGTTAGAACAGCTGAAATTAACAAAGAATTACTATATGTATTGATTAAGAAGCCATAGTGATTTTTCTCTGTAATCCCTCAGATTGCTTATCAGAATATTACTTGTGTATGGCTGAACTAAAAGGCAAGGCCACCTTCACCCGAGGGCCTGGCTCACTGGTTGGCAGATGTTCCTAGTCAATCTATTTTGTGATTTATATTGCTAAGAAGAAATCTATTCATTTAAGTTAGCCACAAATCTGGAAGATGTTCACATCTCTGAGCCTGAACAGCACAACTAACTATAACAATATAATGACCAGTATAAAAAACCACACTTGATAGTCTTATACATTGGAATATAATTACTAATGGAGTTTCCCTATATTCAATTTGCAGCCAACCAACTTCAAACTATATAGCAGTAGGGATGACTATATGACGGGAACTTGCCTAAATCATGTAATGATTTTTTCTGTCCCCCGGCAACCCATCTCCCTCATATCCTTATGGTGAGTTATCCTTGGTAAACCAAAGATTAAGAGGATCCCTGAGGAAAGGGACATGTCTGCTGTGAAGTGCCTATCTTTAGGCACTGCAGATACAGAGAAAACTATTCATGGGAGGTTAAGTTTGTAAGATCCTTACACTGCAATGGCGCACACAGCCAGTGACCTCCTGGAGACGCTTGGGTCTTTGCACTGTTAAGTGGCTGTGGAAGCTGTGTAGAGACATCTTTGAGTTTAATGTTTTGGGTTTTTTCCATTTTGAGGTGGACAAAGGATGACTTCAGGGAGCCTCCATAGAGGATTGCTACCTATGCTGAACTTGGTTCTGAGGAGAAGGGAATAAGCCCAGAACAAGCCACTCTGGAGAGTAGCATAGAATAGGCCAATGAAAGGAACATAAATGCTGGCAAGCACATGAAGTTTGAGCCTGCAGGCTTGCAGAAGACTGCAATAACATAATACGTAACAAAAAAAAAAGATTGGGAAGGTCGCATGAGACAATTTCTATCAGTTGTATGACCTAGATTTACTGAGCCTTTTGACCCTGTTGTAGTAGCTGCCACTGACACAGAAATGTGATGAGAGAGATAAGAAAATTCATGAGCACACAGGACACCAGGAACCTCAAGTGGAAAAGCTGTCAGAGCTTTAGTCTCTGTTTGCCCGAATTCATGTCAAGGATACATAAAGAAACGACACTTACTACAAGGGGAAAGTTCAAAAAACCCAATCCTAATCCTACATAGGAGCAACAGAGAATACAGGACAAAATACGTAGGGTATTCTCAAAGAGCCTACCAGTGCCATCCAAATGCATGGATTAGTGCTGGACAGAAAACTGGACCGGTTTTGGATTGTTTTCATCTTTCTTTTAAAAATAACTTTCTCTTCCCCAAAACCTCCAGGAATTTGAGGCACAGGGGCTTCTTTAGAATAGCATATCAATGTTTTCCATGGGAAGTATATATTTTTCATTAAAGTTTTTTCCTGTAACAGTTGTCTATTGAAAGTGCCTATAATTTTCACAGGAAAAAAAATATGCAAGTAGATTTGTCTGAATTGATGTTACCTTGCATCCAATTTTCAAACCTAATATATTTTCAAACTTTCTAGGCTTGGGACTGGTGTCTTATCTCTGGATCCCAAAAGTACACACCCCAGGGGCAGACCTGCTGCCTGATACTCTTTCTAAGCAGCAAGACCCCAGAATCCACCCACCCAAAACAGGTGGATCATGTATAGTCCCCAAAAGTTCATTCCTGGGATCACTGCGATGTCTCCCTGTAGTCCTTGGTGGCCTGGAAAAGGAAAGAAAAACGTCTTTTGCGAATGTGATCTTTGTCAGTGTGCAGGCACGCGCCTTATTATTCACAAGCACAAAGATTATAGCCCCCTGACTTACGGTCCCCATGCCAGCCAGCCGGCAGCAATGCCCTGCAATGTTGCTCCTGGCAACGAACAATTTAAAAAGTAAAACATTCATCTGCCGTGCTGCTGCCCAGGCTGACAGGCAGCGCCAAGTAGCAGTGTGGTGACTCGCTCAGCATTGCTACCCATGGGCCCAGCCAGAGTCGATGGCCATCGCGTTAATGTTTAGCACATTGGCTATAAATATCACAATATAAGTTGTCTACGACAGCTGGAGCTGTGCTGTGATATATAGATGTGCTCAGGTGGACAAAACACATGACATTAATTCTGCTTATAAAATAGAGTTACAAAAAGTAAAGAAAAAAAGAGTCTGGAAACTATACCTCGTATGTATAGTTTTATATGTACCATGTAAGTGCCCTTGTGAGAAACCACAGAGTCTTGTAAGAAATGCAATTTATTATTCACATCTGACTGCTTTTCTTGAATTCTGGTCACTAATCCATCTTCCCTGGGATTACCTCCTAATGTTTCAAACTCTACACAGCTTTCAACAAATGGTTTAAGAACAAGTTTTCCAGTTCCCCCTTCAAATGTGGGCTCTGTTCCATATAATTACACATTCCTGAGGTCTGGGATGAGTAATATTTAGTTCTGGAATAGTTGAAGGTATAAAATCCAACACAGTACAACTCATCCAGCCTGCAAATGTCCCACTAGAAAACCAGGAATCACATTTAGAAAGGATCTAAGCCTTTTTTTTTTTTCTTTTTTTTCCTGGTGCTGTATTTTAGGTATAAGCTAAAGTACATAAAAATTCAGGTTCTATTCTGTATGGAAAAACTAGCATCATTTAAATAATTATTAGAAAGGCCTTGAAACCTGTTTGACTGGATACCTGGCACTAAGCAAGTCTGCTCAGATAACGTTGCAACATTCGGCAGTGGTCAAAAAGAGAAAAGCACAGAAAAACATCATTATGCTGCTGTGTAATTCCACAGTGCAATCACACTTCTGGTAGCCTCATGCAGCTCTTGCCACCTCATTTCCAGGTCAGTCTAACCGAGCTGTGAAAGGTAGTAAGAAGGGCAATAGGGGTCACTGGAAGGATGAAGTAGCTCCCATATTAAGGGTCACCTCCGTAGACTATGACTCTTCCTCCTGGAGAGAAGCATATCCAGGAGGATATGACAAAGGTCTGCAAAAGCCTAAATACTATGGAGCAGATGAAATGGGTCATGATTCTTATTATTTCTCATAAGAGCTAAAGGGTTCCCAGTGAACTTATCCAGAGCGATTTTAAAAGCAAGCAGAAGGAAGTCCTTTTTCATACGGCATAGAGTAGTAGCATGGTATTCACTGACAGCTTGTGGTGGGAGTCACCCACAGGAAGAATGGTTTAGACAGTGATCAGCTAAGTGAACAGCAGATAGGTGGCACCTCCGAATGATCCTCTGCATGCAACCCTCATCTCGAAAACCAGCTGATTTCTGCAAGCTGAGGAGTATAGCAAATTCAGGGTCATTCTGTTCACATCCTTCTCCTGTCACTATTTTCCTCAGCATCTGCCACAGGTCATGACTAGGGACATGAGGAGAGATTTCTAGACTGACCCAAACAGCAGCATTTAAGACTCAGAATGTATGTTCTTTTCAACACTGGTAAGATTATTTTGCTGTAAAGTATCTGAACACAGAGGGGAGAATAACCCAGCAACCACTCTGGAGGGAAAAGAGCTCTTTTAAGCTCTTGGTCCTTTCTGCCAACCCCCTGGGGACAGCTTGGCTGTATAAGGCATTTAAGAGGTCATTGGAGATTTATATTTGTGCACCTGCATCACTCCCAGAGAACATGGGATACATATGCACAGAGTCCACACATGCAGCACTCCTTTGGGATGAGCTGGATAGCAGATTCCATCTTGGCCAGACTAAAAAAACTGTATTTTATCTCACCACCCTAGAAAAACATATAAAACGGGGCAGGTGCAGGAGGGGAGGGAGAGGAAGAGGCAGGGTTTCGCTCCCAGCTTGCAATCCAGACAACCGCCTTTGAAAAAACACCGTAGCGGCGTTACCACACAGCAGCTTGCCAGAAAACACAGTGAGATGCGGATTTGGGAGCGGCTCGTTTTGCTGGCCGGGCTTCTGGGAGGGCTCCCGTCTCCTCCGCTTGGAAGATGAAGTTGTTCCACGCTTTGCCCTGCTCCTCCCTCCCGGAGTAATTTCATGGGGCCCGAGTGTGCTGTAAAGTGGATAAAGCAGGAGGGCTGGCAAGGTCGGGTAACCAGACAGAGGTACACATAAACAGAGCTGGTTGGTGGCTCCCGTTGCTCCTCGTTTTTCCAAAAGTCAGTGGAGGCTGGTTAAAATAAAGCTGACATGATGGTGAAATAGTGATTACCCTGTTTTCTGCCAGCATTCCTGGAAAAACAGCTCATAAAACACACTGAATCATATAAAAGTCTTCAAGGATTCAGCAAGAGACGGGAAAATTAATCTTTTCTTCATTGGCATCTATTTTTGCTATAATGATGAAACCATACTCCTTCAGTTCTTCTGAAAGTTAAAGGTTTTTATTCAAAGAGGACCTGACTCTGCAATCCAGTCATGTTGAGTAACGTTTCAAGGGGATTTTGCCATGACAGCTTGCACAAAAATATATTGTTTTCCTACGAATCAGGCCAGCAGAATGGGTCTTTCAGCTTTTGTCACTGCCGTTGTAATTTTCAAGCTGGCGATCAGGAGCAATGAGAGGTGTCAGGTAAAATGTTTTGTATCCCTTATTCAACAGTCTTCTATAAACTACATGCCATGCCAGCTTAGGGAACCCATTTCTTAGAGTAAGAAAAGGGTTACAGTAATACACTGTACTTCCACGAAAAAAAAAAAACAACCAACAAATGTGGGGCACTGCTGTTAGACTGTGGTGGAAGCAGAAAAATGAGAAGCTGCAGAGCACAAAACTGCCAAAATTATTCTTTTCAAAATCCATAATCTGCTGCTAACATCTCCACACCCCTACACTACAAAAAAAACCCACAAAAAATAGGTGTAATTGCACAAAGGGCTCCCCTTCGGTGGTGAGGTGGAGATGCCATCTGATGTTCCCTGATAGTCCATTTAAGAACTGCTGTCATAAGTAAGAAAGCTTTTTCCTTAGCTCTTTTTAAAGACTAAATAACATTCCACTCTAAAAGCGGAAACAACCTTTATGAAGATGTTCCAAATGTGGGTTATTTCTCCTAAAAGCATCCCGTAAACCACACTGCCTTTTCCCATAGTGCTCCAAGGAGGTATCTCAGGTGCCACCTCTTGCGGAAGGGAACCAGGAAGATTTTCGTTCTTTTTAACCAGGACAGTGGCAGTAGGGGTACCACGCTCGGGTTGCGAGGGGACAGATCGCAGAGTTCAGAGATAGAAAGGCTCATGACTGTGGCAAAGAAGAGAGCGCTGCTGCTTTGCTTGGCTCTCCTGGGAAGGCCAAATTTATGTCTTCTCACCTCAGCCCCACGGGGGGGAAATAAAAAGTTCAAAGCACAGCGCAGCAATAAGAATATTTTTTCAGATAACATATTTCCTTATGCGATTTGCAACATCTAGCTCTGTCTTCTTTAATGCTATTGGTGTTTGCGGCTATAAAATTCCTCATCATGAGCCTTTTAATGCAAGATAGACTTTTCTACAAAATCAGTAATAGTCACTGTTCACCTCGTAAATACATGAAGCAACTGATATTTTATGGTGCTATCCATGCCTCATCAAGCATTAATGTATTCCTTGTAAACACATACTCTTTATTTGGTTAGGACAATAACAGTGCCACGTGCCAGACTTACCATTAAATCCCAGTTCTCCTATTTGTGATGGGCTGTAACAGATGTTTTATCCTCAAAGAATGTCCTTCACTCCATTTTCTGTGCTAAACACCCCAAAAATCCTACATTATTGAGCTGTACCTTTTTTCCCTCCTTGCCTTTCAAATTGCCACACAGAAAGCACTTTGCTGCAGACACACAAATAGCTGTTGGGAAGTGAGTGATTTATATCCTGGCACAAGAATGACTGAGAATCACATCAATGATTTAAAATGTAGATGGGGGGGGGCGGGGGAGGAAGGGGGAGAGAAAAAAACCTCATGAATTACAAATATGTCATCATAAAGCTCCCCCAGACTATAAGCATCTTGCACTTTAGCAGCCTGCGCCGGGGCCATTTCAAGAGCTGCTCAGGGCAGCCACCAGGTCGGCAGAACTCCATTCCCTTGCGCCAAGGGTGGGCTGCTGCCAAGGCTAGGCTTGAAGAAGTACAGGTCCAGGGCTGGTTTTAATGGCCACACTGATTCTCCATGTAAACGCCACCTTATCCATGGGTGTGCTTCGTTAATGCTTCAGGGTGGGCTTCACCCATCCATCAGTCACATGGAAATATTTGACTGATTGCCAGGGCTGAGGGCGTTCATGAGCTCCCTGCAACTGCCTCTTCTTCTTCACTTTGTTTTACGTGTTACAAAGTAAGACCAGAAGAAATCGAATTAATTTCAGTTCAACTAATTTCATTTCATTTGGTTCTTTCAAGAATAACTGCATCATATATTTCAGAAACTACCATGTTTAGCTCAGTCGGGGACCTAATAAACATGTTCTCTGCTAATAGCCTACCAACAAGATGGATAAATCAGCTAGCAACTGTAGACCTGGCACAAGTTCCTAACCTGTTCACATGAAGCCTTGTGTGGCTTGGCTTAGAGCACAGTTTACTTCCAATCTGCTTTCTAGAAAGCTGGTCACCACCTGGAATTGAAAGCGCGGCATTATAAAACCTCTCTAATACACATAAGCCACCAAATCAATCGGCACACACCACCGTGTCTGCAGATACCTGTGATGTACATCAGGAGACAAAACTACAACGTGCTGTCAGGCAGGGAAGAGGTCCCTTTCTGTGTTTTTATTAGGTTTCATTGAATAAAGCTTCAACTGTGATTGAGAAGCTGGAACTCAAATAAAAATGACTACTATCACAAATCAAGTGAATAGATATTTCCCCTAATATTATTAGTGGGATTCAGCTAAGCAGCATAAGCCTGCAATAAATATAATCAAAGATGCACAGAGAACGCCTCTTGATAAACTGCACTGTAATTTTATTTGATGTTCTAATCTGATGTGGGTTTCTACCTGCAGTAGTTTGATTAAGGGGCATGTGCATTTACTAATAGCGACATTATGTTTCATGTCTAGACAGCTTTGTGGACATCAAGTGAGAAGTTTCTCTTTCACATGTTTTTATGATTCAGAAAAAAACCCTGATGTTTACTCTATTAGTGCTTTCAGCCAAGATGCTAATTGATTTTCAGTGGTTATTCAGTTCATTTACCGATTTCTTCTTTGACTGTACAGACCCAAACAACAATATTTGTTCTATTCTGGGTGATTTACAGATAAAAATTTTATTGACCTTTTTTGTCAAACCCATTTTCCTCTGAATATGTGCCATGCTGATTTTACTACTGATTTGTATTAGACGAGTTTACATTTTGCAGAGAAGCTGTAGGCTCTTAACTACGTTCTCTTGACACTTAGATCAATGATACACTACACAGTTAACTGCATCCTACGTAATATGCAGTATTACATATTGCAATATGAAATTACATGTTGTGATATGCAGTTATGCAATAATGTGTTAAATATATTTTTTGTGAGACTGCTAAAAAAGCCAGAGTTATCGGATAAAGTGTTCTCAGTTCCCGGGTGAGGGGCAGGATCTGGAGGGTCACAGCTGTAGTTTGGAAGTCCATTTAAGTGCGGCTTAGCCCTAGTCACCTAGAACATGCTCCCAACACCAGCGTCAGGCCATCTCTGCCTCATGTTGCTCATCTCCCTGGGCCATCCTTCCCACTCGCAAAATACAAAAATGGTCCCACCTACTCTTATTTAAAAGAAGTCTTAATTTTCTCTATCCTCCCTCGCACCGTAAATCAGCTTCCTGTCTTCACACTAACCACAGCATCTCCAGCTTGAGATGTTGATGATAAAATAACTTGAGATGCATCTATCCAATTTTCATGGAGGAAATCAAAACAGAAAAACTTGCTTCTGAGTTCAGATTTGGGGCCAGCTGAGACTGACCTTGTTCCTGATTCAATTCCAGTTCAAGTTCAATGAAACTTCAAAATCAAGACTCAGGGTGAGGGTCAGTCCTGATGCCTGAAACAGTTGGAAAGGGGGTTTAGCTTGGTTTTGACTCAACTCATTGAGTCTAAAGCCCACTTCTACCGAGGAAGACTGTTCTGTGCCCTGCTTTTGGGGCATGGTGCTTTTGAGGCATGTGGGGTTTTTTATGATTGTGAAATTTCAGCAGTAAATGCATTCAGAATCCTATGGGACCTTAGTACCAGTGATTTTGCGCCATTGTGGGTTTAGACAGATTATTATCCCATCCTTTATTCAGGTAAATCCTTAAATTAATTTGTTAAATTATAAAAATGAAATTGGTTGTTACAGAGGAAAGAAAAGAGAAGCCAGAAGCCTCTGTGGGTACTTTCTGAACAAACAACATTCGGAAATCCTTAGAATAAACCATATATTCAGTGAATGCAATTCAGGAAATCAATTGTACCAGAGGCTGCTTTATGGTGTTAGGCACTGAAATTATGGCCCTGTTAAAGTCAATGATTGCTTTGCCATTAACCTCAAGTGGGCTGGGATTTCATCTTCTTGGTCTTGCTACCGGAGACACAGGCTTGCTGGAGGAAATAGAGCCAGAGAAACGCCACCACAAAAACCATACAGGAAAGGAACCGTACATAAGCAGAGCTGCATCAGGTGATAACTCAAAAACCCAGTCTATATAGGTTGAGGTGCTGACAACAAGTGCACAAAGGGCAGGGAAAATAAAAGCACAATTTTGCTCTGAATTTTTCATTATATCTCAGTAGCACCTCCATATAGAAAACAAGAGTAATGATTTCTTAATACAGGACCAGAGCCTCCCACTTTTTGCTGAAGTAGCAGAGAATGGGAATTTCCATCTTGTTGCCCTACTGAGGCACACCGGCTGTACTTTGTGATGTGGGCCAGCTGTGAGAGCAAAGCCATTTGTGTAAATGTGGCACTGACGCTCTTTTGCCAACATGGCCAAAAGGCTGTTCATCTTCACATTTTTTTCAGTGATCTAACTGGTGACAAGTCCAAAAGATGAGCTGCATAGCATCGCCTTCTACCCATCTGAATTCTGGAAGATACTATAAACACTAACAAGTCCTTTTAGGGAAATATATGCTTAGGGATCATCACAGGCGGAGATGGGGAAAGCTTAGCAACTCATACTTCCAGTTCTGTGCTCAGTTCCCCAAACCAAACTTCCTCTAGAAAACACGAATGGTCCCAAGTACTGGCATTTACAGCCCAGATTCATTCAGAAGATTTGCAAATCTGAAAAGGAAAATTGCTGTGGTAGAAAGTTCAACAGGTATGTTTTACTGCAAGGAAACCTTTGTAATTTACATTTTTTTCCAATTTTAAGAAAGAAAGGAGAGAGGAATGGTCATCATAAACTGGGAAATAAAATGAGAGAGCAATATCCAGGGCAAGTCACCTGTGTCTGACAGAGGAAAACCCTGGGCCAAAGGAAGAGCCAGCCTTGCAGGAGAGAAGTCTCAGGGAAGCTGAGGTGGGACAATTGGGAGAGCAGAGCTCAGCCTAGAAAAGAGTCTCTGGAGAGCTCAGCATAGTTACGAAAAAAAATGCACATGCTGTATAAAAAATGTCTGATATGAGGGCATATCAACTATGTGTCTAAAGAACACAGAAAGTGCAAAAATTTAAAGAAAAAGGTGCTGTTCTGTTAGGTGTGGTTTTCCTTTAAACATCAATGCATCTCAAAACCAGCTTTTCTTACAGTTTTCTCCAGTCAATAGCACTGGATGCCAGGAATGCAAATGAGCAGCTGCCCTTCCCAGCCCCTATTTTGGATTTTACATAGTTGAGAGAATCTTTAGACCTTAGAGCATATTTATTCTTTGATTTCTTTTGCTAAAACAGTCTGCAGCCTGGGTAAACACTGAAGAGGGCATCGAGCCAAGTAGTTTGTCTACATAGGCAGTTTTTTGTTTCTTCAGCCCTCATTCAGATTTACAGCTGAGCAGTTATAAGCAGTGGATGAACCCTGGAGAATCTCTTTCAATCCATGCAAACAAAGATGAAATCTGTGAATTTTCCTTCTCACGTCCAGATTCAACCAGTTCAGTTGTCCATATATATTTCAGAGATGATCTAGGCAACCTATTGAATAATCTGTCAAAAGCATTCACCAGCATCCCAGTCCCATGAGGTCCAGGTCTGATCTCAGACCAGTTTATGCTAGCACAGTTTTTTTAGCACTAACAGTTTCTTCCAATTTATATCAATATATAACAAATTGAATCAGACTCACCTAGGGCCAAGGTGTTGGTACTCGGTCAAAAGTTCATGTCTCTACCTTATGGTTTAAAAGACCTTCACTTAGCATCAAAGTACTTAAAATTTGCCTTTCTGTTAAGCGTGTTTGTATTTCCATTTGTAGGACTAATGAAATATAGATTAATGGCTAATCCAATGGCTAGAACATGCGATGGAGATTGATGAATCACTGGTTCAGGGACCATCTCAGATAAACAGCTTGTTATACCATGTCTCACCTGTCACATTGGTTTGAGCTCACACTGAACCCCAAATCACGCTCATAATTCCTATCCGTTTGATAACTCTGCCCTGAGTCTGCAGTTTACTGAGAGAACACATACATTGTAGAATCACAGAATCATGGAATCATTAAGGTTGGAAAAGACCTTTAAGATCATCAAGTCCAACCATTAACCTAACACTGCCATCCCACCACTAAACCATGTCCCTAAGCACCCCATCTACCCATCTTTTAAATACCTCCAGGGATGGGGACTCGACCACTTCCCTGGGCAGCCTCTTCCAATGCTTGACAACCCTTTTGGTGAAAAAATTTTTCCTAATGTCCAAATACGGAAGCACACCTAATGTAACCCACATTATATGAATAGCACCTACTTGCCCCTACTTCATCACAGAGAGTAAAAAAATATAAACAAGATAATTGGCATTTCTTAACATTCAACTTCTTGATTTTGGTAAATTAAATAATTTTAGTGAAATTTTACTGTTTGGTTTTATGTGCAACAGTTCTATAGTCATCGAACTTTCTTTTAGGCAGCACTTCTGAAGCTCCCTGAAGTCCACAGGAGGGCTGAGTATTTACCCTTTCCAGTGGGATAAAGCTCCCAGTTTAGCTTTATTGAGACTGCAAATAGAAATCAACTGCTTATCAAAACCTGAATTTTGCCCAGCCTGCACCCTGAGTCAATATACGTCTATATTTAGATGGATGAACGAAATGTGCTTGTGGTAGATCCATTTCTTTTGTTTTAGTTATAACGGCAGATTACAGTCTGAAGCAACTTAGAAGTTTAGAGGAAGAGCCAGTGGTGAGGAGTTCATGGATGGCATATAACTGAGGCTGGTAAACCTGTAAGTATCTACCACCTCTACCTGAGGGACATATAGCACTAGTCAGTCTATAAATACTGAATACAAATGTATTGATACCATCTAAAATGAGGTGAAACAGGGAAGGGTAGAGCAATATAGGTATCTTAATGTTCTCAAGTTGTATATAAGCATGTGTGCCTAAATATATACCTCTCTTATTTCAGTTTTGGGAGACTATGCTTCATATTATTACAGAAAAGTTTGCAGATAACAGAGAATACAGGGAGGAGGCAAATTTACATCTCATTTAATATATTCATATGTATCATAGATACATGCACATTATATACATAAAAATATGGTCTTAAGACCTCTTTTGATCCAAATTAGCTTAAAATTATAAAAAAGGTCTGCATTTTAAATGTTTTACACAGAAAACTGTTTTATATGATTCTACTTGCAGGCATAGCTGGTTATCTTTTTAGCTGACACAGTAAGGTTGATAAAGTTTTAAGTATGGTGTAATGAGATAACTGAAAGCCTAACATTGGAAAAAACTAGGAATGGGGGAGAGAAAGAAGGCCAAGTTAATTTAACTCAAATATTATTTGTATAACAGATTTTCAGCTGAAGTAAACAAATCGTTAGCATCAGCATTATAATGACTCTACTTTCCCAGGGCTTTGTTTCCTGGAGTCTCAAAACAAAAGGCTACAGTGTCATTTTCTTCCTGCTGCCCTGAGTAATGTTAAAGCCACAAACAGTTGATCACAGGATCCTACAGAGCAAAATGATTGTGGCAAATGTGTCAAACCTGGAACATGTCTCCATCAGACATATACCAGAGGCATAGTACTCCATCATGTCTGGTTTAAGCTTGAATCTGTATTAAGGCAGAAAAATATTTTTATTCATTGAATTCTTCCTAGTAGGTTATGCCTTTTCACAGACAAATGATCTTATTTTATACTCTTCTACAGTACAGCTGATCCTACAAATAAGGAGATATCCAATGTTTAGCATAGTTAATAAGCTTACACACTTTAGCACAACTTCCTAGTAACCATTTCTGTCCATTTTCCTCTGGGCAGTTGGGTTTTGGTCACAGTGATCGACTCTTTTTGTCTTAGTAGGTACATCTGCAGTGTATTTAAAGCAAAGGTCCAAGACCAGCCTCAGGCTCAGATTTCTTTTCAATTTCTGAGCTCACAAGAGAAAACTCAGACTTAGGCTACACTTTTGCACTGGCTCAAACACAGAGCTATTGCACCAGCAAAGGGTTGAGCATAGCATCTCTCATCAGACAGCCATGTGCCAGACAACGAGATCACATCCTCATGGGTCTCCTTCCAGAAGGGTACCTGCACTGCCCAACACAGAGGCACCAGGAGCTGCTGGTGGCAGAGCGCATAGGCATGCAAGAGTCAGGGAATATGTCAGGCTCTAGCTCATTGCCTGGCCCTGGCTTTTAGGGAAACAGAATAGGTACAGCCAGTCTCAATATCTGCCTTTCCCCACTGCATTAGTAATTTTAATAGTATAGCTATACCGTTTCAATGCAGCATCAACATACAGAAAGTACTGGCTGCGATCCCAAAGCACTACAGATGGCTTAGTACTGCATATGGGAGCGTATAGCATAGTGTTTTATACCATGGGATGTACAGCTCCTGGACTGGAGCTGGGGCAATGCTTCAGTTTGGACAGAACAAGCTGGTGTCTGTCCACTCTGGTCCATGCAGACACAGGCCAGGACTGCTATACCATCTCTCTCTGATGGAGCTGTGGAAGGAGGCAGCTGCTTCCACTCCTTGCTCAGTCACTGACAGGGAAGCAGAGAAGCCTTTGAAATTATTAGTTAGTGCCAGAACTGCTAACAACAGCTATTAAAATTCTTGCCAAAGATTTTTTTTTTTTTTTCTTTCATGCTTGGGGATGCACATTTAACAGAAGGGAGGGGAACAAAGAGGAGACAGAAAAATAATGAAGGAAGATGGGTCATTTTTTTCCTTCCAAGAAACAGCAAAAGTGATTATTTCTCAGGTTGTTCAGCAGTTCAGGATTGTATCATTTAAACTAAACTGTTTCTAAATCAATATAATCTAGGGTCAATTCTTATATGAACAGTCAGATCTTTTTTTTTTTTTTTTATGAGACAAATTAAGGCAGACAGATACAAAACCAAAGAAATGAATTGAGTAAGGCTGCTAAATTGGTGTTTAATTTTCTATTTTATTTTTGCTTTGATGAAGTTGGGTTCCATTTTGCGAAGGTGTTACAGTGAAGAAGACACAATATTAGTAAATCTGCTGACTCTGCAGAAACAGTTTTTTCCTTCTGGTGATAACTGCCTTTTTGTTTTTTTTCCCCCCTTCTGTAGTGAATTTATTGGAGGGAGAAAGAGCCAAACGCTCTTTTTGTTGGCTATCAAAAAAATTATTTGTTGTCTACCAAGGTAGGACACAGAGAGGCTTCTACTGCTCGTCTGTTGTGTGCCTGTGAAACGAGTCATATCATTTCTTCATTCCTTCGTCTCCCCAGTAGCCTAATTTGTAAAGTGTTTGAAAATGCATTGATGAAATACCTCCATTTTGTCTTTACTGCGAGAATCCACTGAAGACAACCAGGATGGACAAATGTCACCAGTGGAAAAATTTGGCTGTCATACACTTAAAGTAAAAAGATCAGTGCTGATATGCAAATAAAAAAAGTACAATCTATCTTTCAAATCTCAGGCTGAGAATGCAATTTTGGCAGCTGGGAAACCCAAACAAACAAATTTGCCTTGAAAACTAATGAGACAAAACCATGGATAGCTCTAGTGCTATTAATAATATTGGTTCTCACAGTAAAAGCATACTTTGGGCCATAGGACATGAGGAATTATGCCTAACTGATGTTATAATAGGCAGGAAACCCCCAAATATTACATGAATACACAGAGCAGTACAAGATGCTATCACACATCTTAGAACCATAGAATCGTTTAGGTTGAAAAAGACCTTTAAGATCATCAAGTCCAATCACTAACCTAACACTGCCATCCCACCACTAAACCATGTCCCTAAGCACCCCATCTACCCATCTTTTAAATACCTCCAGGGATGGGGACTCGACCACTTCCCTGGGCAGCCTCTTCCAATGCTTGACAACCCTTTTGGTGAAAAAAATTTTCCTGATGTCCAACCTAAACCTGCCCTGGTACAACATGAGGCCACTTCCCCTCGTCCTATCGCCTGTTACCTGGGAGAAGAGACCAATGCCCATCTCACTACCCCCTCCTGTCAGGTCGTTGTAGAGGGCAACAAGGTCTTCCTTCAGCCTCCTCTTCTCCAGACTAAACCACCCCAGTTCCCTCAGCTGCTCCTCATAAGACTTGTGCTCCAGACCCCTCAACAGCTTCGTTGCTCTCCTCTGGACACACTCCAGCACCTCAAAGTCCTTTTTGTAGTGAGGGGCCCAAAACTGAACACAGTATTCAAGGTGAGGCCTCACCAGCACCGAGTACAGGGGCATGATCACTTCCCTACTCCTGCTGGCCACGCTATCCTGACACAAACCAGGATTCTGTTGGCTGCCTTGGCCACCTGGGCACACTGCTGGCTCATATTCAGCTGACTGTCAACCAGCACCCCCAGGTCCTTTTCCTCCAGGCAGAATCTTAGTTCAGGAAGCTAAAAAAAGTACTGTTTTTCTCCACTGTGTCCTTTGGTTCACCTATATTTATCACCAACTCTGATTTCTTGCTTCTACGAAGGTGAGTGAAAACACACTTCTAGCTGGACTTTAAGCAATGAAGACTTTAAGAAAACCTCTGCGCTTTCATCCTACAGACTCCATCCAGTTGACACAGATGCTCAAATTTAGGCTGCTCCTTACTCTTCATCCTCTCACAAACAGCCCTTTCAAGGGTTTATTCCTGCCTCTCTCCATGGAGCACTGAAGGTGCAAACCTGCACCTGGCCAGGGCAGACCCAGTGGGTCAGTGCTGGTGCAGGACCAGGACCCAGCCTCCCCACACAGCCAGGCTGGGCTTCTGCTGGAGGGTGCAGGGCTCCCAACACAGATGCACACCCTCTCACCTGGGGACCTGAGAGCTGGGCGTCCTGGCAGTGAGGAGAAAGGGCGTGAAGCAGGCATAAGAGGGTGTTCTTCCCATTTCTTTCTTTTCCAGGAGAAATGTCTCTGTCTCCTTATTTCTACTGCCCCTAAAAGACCCACTCCAAATGAGCTGAAACTCTTGACCACCACCCCCACCTACCCATGGCACATATTTACTCATGGCTCTCCAAGCAATCTCCTCAGCTCCTTGCTCACATCCATTGAAGGATTATACCCTCTAGCTATTCCCACCACAGTGTTGCTTCCGTGTCCCGAGCCGGAAGTGCTCAGCAGAGACGCTCACTGCTGGTGCTGAGTGGTTGGATGTGCTGGCAGGGGCAAGGTTTTGATGTAGCCAAAGCTGTGGGAGCTCTTGGCACCTCATCTGAGCCCTAATGATGGTATCAATAAGCAAGTTAAAGCTCTGGTGCCCCTGTGAGCTCAGTGTTTCTCCAGCAGCTGAGCTGGTTGCAGTTTCACAGGCTGTGCACACCAGCACCCTGTCCCCTTCCATCCTCCTCTCCGTGCCCCGAGGCCCTAAATTCCCATGGCCACGCTGGCTTCCCTGGGCCCAGCACAAACATCTGTGTGGCTAAACAATGAATCAGATGGGGAAACTGATGCAGACCAAATTCAAAGTGTGATTTTTGGGATACAGCTGAGCAGACCCAAGCAGTTGCTGCACGGCTAGGCCTGACTCTCCCCATCCAGGGCACACAGTCCATCCTCCTCCACTGGGCTGGCATGTCTCTAGGTGAAGGGACCTAAACTACCAGGAAAATATTCCTCTTGTTATTTTAGTAGTTCCTTTGCTGCCAGATGTACTCCCTGAACCGGCAAGATCAACAAGATCAGCAAAGCTTTCTGTGGGGGTGTGAGGGAGCAGCAGGATGGGAAGCTGGGAAAAAGCAAGATCTCTCCCTGCAACAGCAGCTGGCCGTGCCGTTCATCAGCACAGCAATAATTGCACCCTGTGCCCAGCCACCACACATGGTCCTTGACCTTAGGCTGGAGCATCATCCTCCTCCTTATCTACGCTATGGGGCCCCAGTGGAAAGAACGGACGCGGCGCAGGAGTGAGCGGGCAGGGATGGGAGAGAGGGACTGCTGCTCCCAGGAGCTCTCCTGGTCACACCAGCAGGCATCTTTGTGAAACGATGGGCTTGGAAATCATTGTGCAGCACTACTGAGTATTTCTAACTGAGAATTTTTCTCTGATTTTTTAAATTTTTTTTTTCTTGGAAAGCATTAGTTTGTTGAGTACTGTAAAGTTCTCTATGCTTTGAAATGATGAGGTTTTAATTATTAATATGTGCTGGTTCGTCCTTATCTTTGATAGGATATAAAGCTGCTTTTTGGAGATCAAAATAACTGTTCTTTAAAGGAATTCATTTATAGTAACACAGCTTAAAAATCTGGAACAAAATTTCCAAATGGCTCAGTCCAATTTTAGGTTGTGGGTTTTTTTTTTCTTCAAGTTGTTCCTTCTCCACCCCAGGATTTTATCTTTTCATCCTGATTAAGGCTAGGGAAAGCCTCACAGATTCTCCTTCAAACAAGAAAATTCCTTCCTATCCATCTGTGGCTCTGAAGGAACGTTAGCAAGAGCTAGTGTCTCCTTGTACTGTGGCCCCCTGCGCCAGGGCGGGCTATGCGGGAAGCAACACACAGTGAAGGGAGCAGAAGGAGCACGAGCTACAGTCTGGATGCACAGAGCGCCTGCAAGGTTGCCTATAACCTTCACCACATCCCAGAGAATACAAATGTTCTGGGAACTGCATCCCCAGACAAATTTTTTTGGGAGGAGCCACCCCAACCCTCCCCCACTGGGAGAATTATGAAAAGGCAAGTCCATGTGAGCAAGAACTCAAAGAAATGTATTTATCCCCTGTTTAAAAAAGATGAAGTGTTGCAGGGAAGCGTTGGTCTCCAGTGGGCACTTCCTAGCTGCAGCAAGTTTTCTTTGTAGTTAGGTAGTTGGCAATAGATCATCTACTGCTGGAATAATACAACTCTGAAGTACGGTCCCTGATGCTGGCTTGGCATTCATAGAAAAAAAATCCTTGCTTAGTTATTATTGCACTCTCCATATGTCTTAAACAGGGCTGATAAGTACCTTCTCAGGTATGGGTCTCCTGGCAAGAGACAGGGCCATTTTTATAAAAGCAGATCACCATCAAAAGTGGGTAGAGAATTATTTCCATATGATCGGGGCTGGTTGTCTGAGAAACCAGTGGGGTATTTTAAACTGTATTTGCTCCTACTGCTTAAAATTAGACTGGCAATTCATTGGAAAAATACTTAGATAGTATGACAGACCAGGTGAGGTAAAAGGTATTTTTTTTTTATCTCTGACTTAAATCCTTTTACAATTCCTTACATGAGCATTTACCTTCAAGGCAGTGGAGGGAGGGAAAATGTTCTTCTTTGTAGTAGCTGAAGACTGGGAAGTTGAGGTAAATAAAAGATTTGCTGGAGTGCTCGTCAGGGGCACAGGTAAACACAATGGAAGAAAGCTTAACACACTGTTCTATAAAGGACCAAAAGGCTATAAATACCAGGTAATCAGGTTTTTCACTTTTATGGCTCTATACACCTATCCATTCCTTGGACACAGGACTGCATTATTTAAAGACAAGTACTGGACAAAACCATAAAGCTCCAAGGTCTTTTCAATTGTCTCACATTCCCTGCCTGATAGTAAAAACAAAACAAAACAAAAAAACAAATCCCAAACGAGAGACAGGAAAAAAAAAAGCTTGCTAAACATAGAGTGTAGCCTCAGACTAGCCCATCAAGTGCTCCATTAATGATTGGCATGTCACAGTAAATTTTTTTTAATAGGAAAGGCGTATTTGATAGAGTACACTTGTGTTAGAGAGTGCTACTAAACACTAATAGCCTAAGCCATGCAGACATGTGGGTGGACATGTCTCCTGATCAGACCCAGAACTGCTTTGACATCCTATTCAGAAAGAAACTATGGAAAGGGAGGCACACGTGGCTGAAACACTGCTGGCCATCTTTCAGGGTTTATCCACTGAATATCAGCATTGGTACAGCTCGCCATCAGCACTGGGTGTGCTGCATCTCTGGGCAGAAAAGGCAGAGAATCGGGAATCCAGCAACATTTTGAACCACAAGAAAGTTGATGCTAACCCACGGGAAACGAATTTTCAGACACAGAAGGGTGAACGTCTGTGCTGTTTGTTAATGTCCCCACAAACTGAAGTACACCTTCACTTGCTGCTTCCCACAAACAACTGAGTAAGTAAAACCAGGACCTGTGAGTGGATAGAATTTCCTCCTTTCATTCATTCCTGTTCCTGAGAGCTGCGGGCCATAAACAATAGCTACGGTATTTGGAAAACCCAAATAAAATAGTGTTTCAAACTCAGTAGAATTAATTTCCTTTGTCCTTCTTGGTAAAGCAAAGTATTGAAAAGGAAGGTGAAGCAGCAAGCCCTGCAAGGCACAAAATAAATATTCATTATGCAACAGGAAGAAAAAATCTCTAAATAAGAAGATATACACCTTTCTTCACCCACTCGGAGTTCCTCCAGGTGTTTTAGCTCTTCATGAGCTTCTCATCCACTTTTAACTTTTCAGTGTAATAAATTGGTGAAAAGGAGACTCTCCCCTTAGATTGTAGCTGGATCTTTTGTCCTCACCAAGCTCCCGCTGCCCTCTTTTCCTTCCCCTGCTGCCAGTGGTGCACACAGTGCATGAAACAGCCACAGCCAAATGTCCACTAAAGAAGAGATGTCCACTAAGCGAAGAAATCTTCACTTAGGATAACCTGGCAACTGGTTAAAATTGGGACATACAGACGGAAATAGCTGCCACTGCCACATTCATAGAAAATCAGGTCACAGACATTCAGGATAGGATTCACTGGCTATCTCAGTATGCCCAGGTCCCATAAGGTCATTTAAATAGAGTGGAGAGCACAGGTATTGCATCTAACCTAGCTAGAGAGCTGCATTAGAGTGAGATGAACCATCCTCTGAGGGTTCCTATGTCTAAAGGACCTGGGCGGGGGACAAGTGTAGGCTTTTGGCACTGTATTAGATGCTGAGCTTAGGGCAGATGAATACATAAGAGTTCATAGAAAGTCTTCTCTGAGTTCCCCCATTCAGATCACAGAATTTCTTTAATACCTGCTACCAAGCTTTAAGTCTACAGTAAGAGATTAAAAACACAGCTATAATGAGCCATGGAAAAAAAAAAAAAAAGCAGAAGGGCTCATGAATATCAGCAGGGGTTTAGATCCCTCCAATAAAAGGGCATGTGTTAAAGAGAAAACTCACAGAAGTTCTTGAAAAGTTGTCCAAGCCCCATGCCACAGTCAAAAATACCCTCCAGTGGTCCTTGCCGGTCTCACCTGGAGGAAAACTCCCCTGGTGCCTACATGGAAAACAACTTCACACGTGGCAAGACATACTGCAGGCATTCAGTAGACAATAATCTGAAATCCTTTAGCAGCAGCACACTCTTCCTGACGTACATCTTCTCTGTCTGAAGCGTCTAGACTGGCTTATGGCTGATGCCGGTGCTCTGAGGAGGGGAGAGTGGGCCAAGTCAAAGCAGAGGAGGTGGCTGGCTGAAAGTGGCTACAAGAGCTTCGTGATGTGTCCCTACTCTGCCAGATGCCTGGAAATATGAAAGGTATTTCATATTTCAACATATTTCAATGTATTTCAGCAGTGGTATGGTCTTTGAGTCTTCATCCACATTTTATGTATCAGCAGATAAACGCAGCTTGCATTGGTTTAGGAGAAAACGTGCAATGCTCCAGCAAGAGCTGTATAGAACCCTAAGTCTGAACAGAATTCAGCGAGATGACCTTGGACTTACTTCAAGTGACTGAAATAGCGACAGATTGGCCATTCTCTGCACAGTTTCTACCTTGGCCAGTTGTTTCTCCAGGGAAAAGACCAGGGTTTGTAGCGCAGAGTGTCACACGCACACTGCTCACTTTCCTGAGACCCTGCTGTCTGCAACAGACCTATTCATCGTGAGGAGCTGCACTTTGCAGCTTACGCATGCCTGACACAAGGATTAAGCCTAGAGACAAGAAGAGTATAGATTCCTTGCCTCAGGGACGCTCCCTCACTCCTGTTGGTAGCGAACTGTTGCTATGAAGGACTCTCTGTCTTTCTGAAAAGAGGATGTTTTGCCTTTGAAATGTACCATCTGTGAATTTCCAGATGAATTTCCTGCAGCTTTCCATCCTTCAGGTTTCAGGAGATGCAGGAGCCAAACCTACTGGCAGATCTTTCCCTCTCTCTGTCTCTTCTGCCTCTTCAGTGGCACAAGTAATATGCTGTGCTATGCTCCCCATGCACTCGGCATGTCATTCTTCACCAGACTGAAGTCCACCATGGGCCATTCCTACCATGGGCCAGATATTTAACAGTGCTCAGTAGTGATAGTAAGCCCTGAAAAGCTACCCCGTAATGAATTGCAAGTTTGTCTTGGCAAGTAGAGCACTGTTTTATTGCTTATGACAAAGGGTTCCCTATAGCTGGACATACAATAGGTTCCGAATTCCTCCTCCTGCTTAAACTTCTTATATATTCTATGTAGCTTGTGGTATTAAAGCAGTTATGATACAAGGAAAGATTTTTCTTTTGTTTCGTTTTAATGGGGAATGTCTCAGAGTACTGAGTGACTCAGCTAATGTGGCTTTTGAAAACGTACTGCCACAGCAAGACACTTGGCGATAGGGGGATTTCTTCGTTTCCTTCCCTTCCCACCCACTTTCTCATTGTTTGTAATTTCTCTGGCAGATGAGCTGAAAATCAAAATCTTACTGCTGGAGGGAATACACTGTACATCTGTTTCCAAGTTCAGAAATTATTGAGATCATATTGTTTGTGGATCTACAAAGACATTCCCTTGTTCTAACAAAGACTAATGCCAGTTCTGTCTTGTTCCTGCTGTACACAGTTATATTATTGCTGTTTATATTTCCCTTATTACTTTTGAAAATTATTGCACTTCATCTTGATCATCAAATTGGTACAACACACAACACCATGTAGCTGCTTAATTATGCATGTGAGTGTTCAGTTTATCAAAACTATACCTTTCATGTGCAAGTCTCTAGCAAGGCAGGGACTCCCATGTAGTTGTCTTCTCAGATACACCCCTGCCTGATTTTGCAGCTACCTGTACCATAATGCCACAACATTCACATCATAGCATGCAATAGCATGCCACCATGAAATGCAATGGGAAAATAGGAAAATACTGCTAATATGTCATGCTGACATTGTCTACTGTAAATTCTGTAGCAGCCACATTTCTCCACCAAAGCACAAGAGTTACACTCTCAAAACCAACCTCATTGTGGAGACCAGAACTGAGGAAAGAGCCCTTGGGTGCACTTCCAGCCGTTACACAGCTGCTGTTGTTTGTCTGCAGCTTTGTTGCCTTCAGTGTCACACCTATGCAATGGCACTGGGATAGAGGGAAAATTTTCCCCTTTGTCAGGCTCAAGAGGAATTAAATCTCCAGTGCAATGACCCAGCACTATGAGTCCAGACCAAAAGGGACTGGCCTCCATATCGAAAATCACCCCAGATGACACTCCTGGTGGCTTCAGCACACTGCTAACAATTGAATACTCCCTCTACTCCAAAAGTTGGATCTATGGATATAGCAGGACAGTGCATAGAGCTAACACCACCACAGTCTGTTCTGTAGGTACTGTGAAGAGAGATTGAGTCATTCCATTCAATTGCTCTCCACATCTTTCAACATTATCTGGTCAAAATATGAAGAAACACCTACGTGATTTCAGTGTTTTCATTGTGTGATATCTTTTGGAGATTGGAGGAGTACTTGTTAGCTAGCACTGTCTCCTTTGATTTCCATATTATGTAAGTTTATTCTCTTGGACAAGGAGTGTTATGCTTCTTAAACTATGCTTCTGAGAAGAAGACCTAGCTGATTTGCTTCTTTGGCTCATTAGTTTGTCCTTGCTGTTGAAAACTTATGAGTTTAATGTCCAGTTCAGCTGATGAAGAATGCCAAAGAGATTAGGATGGCTTCATCTCCATTTTGTCCACACGTCATATTAAATTTCCTTGCAGATTAAGAATTATGGAAAATGCTTAAATCACTGCAGAACTGTTTTGTGAGTGCTGGCCTGTGGGTAGTAAGATGTAATACCGCAAATGGCAGAGGGGCAGAACAAAGAGCTAGAATATGGCAAAGATAGGCAGGATAATACCAGTGATGAGCAAAGCAGCAGGACAAGAGGCTGTGGACCAATTTGGGAAGTGAGTTACAGGGAGGTCATGATGAATATGTTGTTTTCCTACAGACAAGTGTCTAAGGACCAGGTTAAGGTAATTTCCCAAAACACTGATAAGTTTACTTTAGTGACTTGTGGTGTAAGATAGTCAGTCTTCCTATAGCTGTTATCTGCTTTTCCATGTGCAATGACAGGTAACACATTAACACACAAAATAAACTCCACATATGAGGTCAGTTCCAATGTTCAGCAGATCTTAGCTGTGGACCTCCCCTTCTTCTCAAAGCCGAGCCCCTTCCAATCCTGACAAGTTATGTTGGGATGGTGCCTGCCAAGGACTCACGTTTTACCTTTAAAACCCCTTTATTTTATATGTCACCCAGAATTCCTTGCTTTCTAATAGCTGCAACATATTTTTTAAAAGTAATTAGACTCTGTATTCATTTCCCTTTTGATAGAGTTTTCGCTTCAGTAGGGACATTATATTTAATAACCTAAATTCTGTTTGGTTACGTCAATATAAATAGGTCACACTTTCAAAATATGTAGTTTCCTACTCTTAACATTCAGTTGAATCTGTTTGTAGTTTGAATTGTTTTAATGATAGCTTTGGTGTCCTTAGTTTTTGGAAATTAGCATATTAGACGGATTATCTCCCTTTTTCTTGGCCTTTGTATAGAATCCTTTCCTATTAAACACAGAAAATCAGGATTCAATACTAACCTTATAACTTAGACTGTGAAAGCAGATTGGAAACATGATTGCTGCTTCCTTTTATTCCTATAAACAAGAAAATCTGTCCAATTGCTAGGAGGGATTTATAGTGATTCATAACGGCCTAATCATTCACACAGCCTTACCAATTAACAGTATTACACCAGGGATTAATTTGTCTTGTGACATTTAGGACACATGTTGCATTTACCAAGCGTATGTGTGGGTACCCCTTAATGCAGCGCGACAGTCATATCTGTGATTAGCTCAAAGTCTCTCAGTGAAAATCCACCAGTACCCATAATCACCTCTGTAGAAAACAATCATAAAATAATATACTCTGGGCAGTTGCTGCCTTCAGTATTTTACATATTAGCTGCACTACTGTTTTCTGTCATAAAATGTATTTAGCCATAAAATATTGCCATTTGCAAGTACTTCTATTCATCAGCACAGAATGCACAGAGTGTTTCTACAAGACTGCACCCTTTAGAGCCCTGATCCTGGAAATGCCTGACTTTAATGACACTTGAATGTGGCTATTACTCACGTTTCTAAGGTTAAGCATATTCATGTCCACCGGATCACTCCTTAGCTCCTAAGCATCTTGAAGCAGGAACATGGCCTGGAGATGAGTATACCCCTGGGAATAAATTTTCATTGATGTGCTTCCACGCGCAGTGGATAAAGAATCAATGATGTATGTATTTCTTTCCTTTTAATGAAAATAAATCCATCCCATGTCCTCAGCGAGACTAGTTTATCACCAGTACATCACAACTAAATGAGTCACAAGTCAGCTAAGGCCAGTCCTGCCTCCTCAGATGTCACCTCCTTGTCCCATACTGGTTTCTACCCACAGAATATATAGCCTTTAACAGCACCTTGTCAGGACTTACTTAATGGAGGGCGTTCAAATCGATGTGTTTTATATATTTCAGGTAAATTCTGTCCTATTTTTATAGGGTCATACTGGGATGGAACTCAAATAGAGAGGTTTGAATTAAACTGCTGTGGCAGCGGACGACCCAATGAGTACAGGGCTTGAAAGGATCAGGGCTGTAAAAATACATTAGTTGTATGTCATTATTAAATATCATTGCAGAATAGCATACCTAGAGTTCATTCCTGCTAATTCAGCAAACAGAAGAATAACTGCAGTTTATTATTCTTCACACGAGCATTTACTATTTCTGAGCAACAGTGAAACAGGAGAGGATCAGAACTGCAGGACGTGAGCAGCAGAGCAAGAAATACGCAGGTTCAGGCAATCACAGTGTTTTCACTTGTACAAGAAATACTTGTATCTACCCAAATACTTTGTTGAAATCAACAACCAGAGTCTCAAAAAATAAAGTTGTAGAACCATGTTCTTTGTTTAAGAGAGAAAAAAGCCAACAACAACAAAAAAAAACCCCACACGCCATAACCTCCAGCATGGCATTGCCCACACACATGCAGATACACACACAGGTAGATACACACTCCTGCAATGCCAATTTTATTGCCAAAGCCAGCTCTGCATCTGCCTCACGGCTGGAGAGCAGAACCAGTGGCTTCAAAGCACAATGCAGCCAAATTTTGCACATGCACACACACACACACACACATAGAAAAATGTCGAACGTATGGCTCAAAAATAACTCTCTGAGCTCTTGGGGCATAGCTAATTCATCCCAAGGCTCGGTGCTGTGAGGGTCATGCTGTGAGGGGATGCTGCCCCAAAACCCCTTTGGCTTCTCCGCCACTGGAAACATCCCCGCTGCTACCCACCCACCCACGGGCATCCTCCACTTCATCCTTCACCCCAGACAGTCCCCCCCGGTGCATCCAGTGCCCTCCCATCAGCAGATATCCATGGCAACCAGGCTACAGCTCCGGGAGGAGGCTGCTGAGCTGGATTGAAAGCCTTCTGCTCCTGCCTCCATCCATGTGCGTGGCAGACGGGCAGGCGAGCCGTTTCCCTGGCTCCCTCCGATTAGGATGTGCATTTCTGCCTCCCTTTGTTCCCTTCTTTCGAGCCATCACCAGCGCACTGGCCGCAGACACCCCCATGCTGTTGGTGTTGCTCACTTAACAACGATACTGTCCGCTGGCGGTCCTCTCACACCCTACCGAAATTAGCACTCGGTAGGCGAGCCTTGCAAATTACTGACAACCACAGAGGCTCTGGTCATGCCAAGTCTTTTGTTGCGCCGCCCTCATAAACCAGGCAGCCGCGTAATAAATAGATTCTTATAACGCAATTAAATCGGAGGATCAAATAACTGTAATCATAATAAAGCGATTGTTGATGCCACAGATATCGAGACAGGATAACAGACTGCACATCGCTTCCTCTCTCCTTGCCAGCCGAGCCCCAGCAGCTAATTTGCACGCCATGGCCCCATGGCACGGCAGCTGAGCTCTCGGTGGATCTGTAGCAAACCTGCCAGCCGTGGACCGTTCTGTCTACAGGCAGCAAGCACGCGCAGATACAAGCCTTCACACTGATTTCTGTTAATTTGTGGTATCGGCGTCCTGGACTGAGCAGGTATGCCAAAGAATTTTGAACTCTGTTGGAGGAGTGTTTCCATCCTCGTTTGCGAGCTAATAGCTTTGGCTATCCAGTTAAATATGACTTGCAGTTTGGCTTTGTGTTCCTTGAATGAAACATTTTCTGTTTCACTCTGTGGCACTCCTTGCCAGATCCTTGGAAGGAAGAAAGACAGCGGAGTTTGATGGGATCAGCACTGGCACACAGTCCTGCCTCACCGAGGCTGCAGCTAAACCTGATGCTAAAGCTCCGTGCTGTGTCTGGATTGCCTCTGATTGATGTACGACCCTAAAGGGAGGCTGAAAGATAGGCGGTTTACCTTATTTTTTTTCCAGGGAGAGACCGGTGTCAAATGACTTGGGATTTACATTCCCAAGAATCTGCCTTTCCTTTGGCCGGTGCACACAAAAACCTGCACAGCTTTGCAGTCTTACAAAGGCCTTTCAGGATTAGTCACTGAATACGTGGTCCATTAAAACACATTGGATTATACCTATGAAACATCTGGGGTAAATTTAATTTTTAAGGAAAAAAAAAAGCCATTATGACTATTTTAAATGGTAAGGGTTGCTTCCCCCTCCCCCTCCCCCCCCCCTCCAAATACACAGAAAATTATGAACATCTGCAATCTGAAGAACCTTTTTATACCCCCTGTCTGAAATCCAAATTCTGACAATTGTAGCGGCTGTTAGATGGGACGGCTGAATGGCGTGGGTCGTGGAGGTGCTTCAGGTGACTGATTGACATAACCAGCTACGATGGCACCAACATCTTCTTCAGCTGCGCTGTGAAAATAGTGACTTATAGCAACATCAGAAACCTGTGTTTTCCCCAGACAGATGCGGTGGATGGGCCACATATGTAGCCTATTAATACGGAGAGATGATATATACAGGCTTTCTGCCTCATCCTTCTAAAAAGGTTATTAACTGTCTTACTTACATCTAAGGGGAGAGATTGGCCAGAGCTGTCATATGTTCCTGTCAGATTTTTCATACTAGCACTGCAAATTAGGGCTTTGGGGAGTTAGCGAAAAATAAAGATAGGTGGTATGGAGCCGGGAGGAGGAAAATATTGAATGCTGTATTTGCATAGGGTTTAAAAAAAATGGGATCAGATTGAAATTCAGCCCCATGAAGAGGGTTAGCTTGAGTCCCATGAAACACCCCCTTAACCCTGATGGCTTGCATTATGCACCCCACAGCTAAGGTAGATCCTTCGCACAGTAAAAACACCCCCATTAAAAAAGAGCAGCCTGGCTTGGATGTCCACAGCATTTCCAAGTGACTCCAAGAAGATACAATGCAGCATCAGCATACCCTAACACCATCCTCAAGTACACAAGGTGCAGCTATCACTAGAACCTGGAAGGGGAGATAGATAGAGATATCATAGCAATTTTCTCCTACACAGGAGCAGACATTATTGGTCAGGAATATAAGGGCTATAGAAGTGATGAATTTCTGCACTAGAAGTCCGGTTACAAGAATCCTCCACTTTTGTGTGATTTGTTTGCTGCATGTTCATGCGTTCACAAACCCAATATCATCAGGCCTTATTCTTTCCTGTCAGTTATTTCTTTATGATACTCTATGTACCCCATCTTGTCAAAGGTCTGGGCATTTCAGAAACTGCTCCTGTATACAATTCCTGCATGAAAAAAAGGGGGAGGAGAACCTTTGCCAAGCTCCCACTGCACCTGCCCCCAGCTCGTTCCCACACTAGAGTGAAGCACGTGGTGCTTCCGTCAAAAGAAGGTTTCTACTAAATCAAAATGCCTTAAAATATTTCAAAACACCCCTCATTTAGCCTGATGACTTTGCTTCAGTTCTGTTTTGGCTCCCCACTGCCTGCACTGGTTCACTGCTCGCTCCTGCCTGTGCTTGCGGTCTTAGCTCCAGTGCTCTGGAGCACCAGGCTCAACCCATCTGAGTGCATCGATTGCCCTGATGAAGCCATAATAACCGCCTAGAGATGGCTTCCCAGGAAAAGAAATGCAGAAAGGATGAAATAACTAATTCTGGTAAGTGTAGGATTGGCATCATGGGTTGCCTGGAATTTGACAAGCCTTAAAAAAGAGCACAAGTTTTTTGAGAAACTGGCTAAAAACCCGGAGCAAATTGTAAAAAATCATTAACTGCCCACATTTAGAAGTTCAAAGTACAGAACTACCACAGGAGAGTTTATTTCCAGCCTAGCCCAAGCTTCACTTTCTCCTTTGTTTAGGTGGTTCAGGGCAGCTGGAGGCAAAGACTTGTCATTTTATTTATCTGTAAAGTACCATGCACACCTCTTGCCCCATACATAGAGTAGAATACTGACAGTTATGTTAGCAGCCATGGAAAGCTCTTGTGAAAGTTTGCTCTTTGGAGACTTCAAGACCCACCCCTACCCAGTTAAAAAAAAAAAGGTCCAAATACATCAGAGTAAACTCTAAATAAGCACTAAAAGAGTTTCCAGGATTTGAGAGTTTCTCAAAGATTTACTGTGCATCACTGGAAGGCTTCGCTCACTGGGAGAAAGACAACAAAGCTTGTTTATGCAACTAGCAATTTGACTTTAACAACAATTTTCCTCCTATTGTTTTTGAAGATATTAGCGTTTTCTTAAAAAATAGCTTTCCCTACCCAGAACCTGGCTGCTTCTGCTTGATCCTGCAGTGAAGTCATCATAACCCTGTTTTATGATGCCGCAGTCTGTTGCCATGAAAATAATTGCCGTGTCATAAATTCAGCATTATAACTTTACTGGGGGATGAAGAAAGAGAAAACAGGCTGTGGGGTTAAAAATACCTGGCAAAGCAAACAAATGCCTTTGAAAAGTAGCCACAGCGGCTCAAGGGAAAACGAAGACAAAGCACCTGAAAGGTAAGCAGATGTAGGCAATGACAGGAGTCAAAGTTGCCCCCAGTGTGAAAACTCTCCCACATGAGACAAATCAGAGCATTTAGGTCACAGAATAGTCATGCCTGCATGAAGGGTGGAACATATGGAATTTTTTGCTGTTAATTAGGGTGTGCCTATGGCAAGGCCACTGCAGTTGGATTTGCTTCAATTCAGAAATGCTCAGCTCAGCATAATGGTCTGGTTGGAATTCAGAAAAGAAAACCAAGTGTTTTTTTCCCTTTTTCTTTTTTTTTTTTTTTCTTCACAAATGCCAGAACAGACAATGTAGAAATCAGGAGGAATAACAATACAAGGAATGGAAGAGTCCCCAGAGTCTCTGAGCTGGGGCAGCGATGCCCCAGGTGAGAGACCCGGGTTCGGGATGCTAGCTAGAACACAGGTCACATGCCTTTCCATTCTGCTTAGGGTCAGGTTTTGCCCTTCACAAAATAAGAATGGTGATGTTTAGCGATGCATGTAAAGTTCACTGGGTTGGGATGAAGGGCATCTGGATTCTGTTCTTGTCACTTCCATCACTGGCTGAGTGATGCTGGGCCAGTTCCTTTGCTATACCCCAGTTTCCTCAGCTTAAACAGGGCTAACAATACCGACCTCCTCTATAAAGAGCTTCTCAGTCCACAAAAGTCTGGATGCTATTATAATGATTGGCAATCACATCACGAGGGTGGGATTAATTTGTTCAAATTCAGATGTTTAAAATATTTTTAACTCTTTCATACCAACCCTAAGATCATTCTCGTAGTCAGTTTAGAAGATAGCATTCTCTTTTGTGTTTGTGCACAGTATTTACAGGACTCAATCCAATCACCAACCATAGATGCAGTCCTGAATACAAACTACATTTAGAATCACCTTTTGAAGGAACCGTTGAGTGGTCAGGAATTGACATCTTAACCTATGAAATGAAGCACTCTGATCCCTCAAAGAAATATGTAATGGAGCCAGCTTGTCCAGGCTTGTTTTCTGTATACCAATAACTTCGTAATAAATAGAAGTCTTACTTGTGACTCCTAAACAAAGCAAAGCCATCCATATAGCTGCTAAGGAGATGCCTGTTTCTCCAGCAACATTGTGTCCCTTTGCTTTTCTTCTCTGAGCTGACCTTCCACAAAAATTCAAATTCAGGACCAATAGTGACATGGAGTTCTGTGGACTTTAGATAAGGTCTATGGTGAACTACAGTATCATGTCCACACCCAGCCTTCTAAAAGTATGAATGTGTCTTTCAGACGACTGTCCTTGTCACAGCTCCCATAACGTATCTTATGGACCTGACAGGGTAGGACAATATGATGCTTGGGGAAAAACCTTAAGTTTAATAAAGTCTCTCAATGCTCATAATGAACTCAGAAGCTGACAGAGGCTTTTGAAAAAGCCTTTTAAATTGTACTCTCTCACCTGAGCATGAATGGGTCCAAATTAACATTTTGAATGGGATAATTTGCTGTGGATCCAAGCAGGTAATCAATCACACTTTATCTAGGTCTTTCCAGGGGAAAAGAGGGTGAATGAAACTGCAGCATTTTAAAGAAAGAACAAAGACACAGATACACCAGCCGTGCTGCCTGTCAGCTCCAGAATAAAGAGAAGGAGAGTTTAGAGAGTCTCCACTACAAGGAGATGCCCCTTTTATGAGCAAGCCTTATGAGAAAAAAGCTCACAGCTTTCATTTCTGTGGCAAAACCTGAGAAATGGACCAAGCGAGACTAGCCAGTTACATTCGAGGCACCATTCTTATAGTCCGTTTCCATATGACATTTTCTGTTACGCATTTTCCGTTACTGCAGCACGTATTTGCTAGTTTGTTTGGCAGCCTGTGCTGCCCTATACGCAGACCTCCTTATTGTATTGGGTTCATTGAGGTTCAAGAGCAACTCAAATGCGAAGGAGACACCCTGTTTAGTTTCACTGTAGTGTTGCAAATGCTGCACGAAGGTGTCTGTAAATTTCCTGAAGGACACATTGACCCCACAGACCACTCTTTGGACACCACGATTTTCCATCAGTGTTGCAGGGATTGAGAATTCTGAAAGTTTTTGGTGTTTTTTGTTGCGGGTTCCTTTTTCTGCAATGCTTTAACAATGGAAATTTACATCATGTGAAATCTTCCAAATATAGCCTGCACTGATGAGAAGAGATATATTTATCTCCCTTTGTACTTCTCCAAGACCACCACAGATACAAAGAGTTGAGGTTATTAAGAGTGATATCCCAGCTGTATCGGCCTTTCTATAGTGTGGCTGAATATATGGAGTTGAATTTATTGACTAGATTTACATTACAGGAACCCAGAAAAAGATTTCTTCACTGAACTGGGGAAAGAGATGGGATTAAAGTAACAGAGATTTTGTCTTTTATTCAATTAAGAACTTTAAAAAAAATCTTTGAAAATGTAGAACAGCACCAAGATGTTTTCCACTGTGTGTGTCTTTGCAGTCCAATGTATTAGAAGTTTGCAAAATTATTCATGGTCTTTTCCTCTGAGATAAGAATCAGTCGAGAAAGAGAGTATCTCCTCTCAGCTGCTTTCTTCTAGGCTTGAGATAGCCTGTGACGTTGATTACCTTACTTGAAGTTCAGCAATACTTGGCTAGAAAAATAAAATAAATTCCTGAAATCTATAAAAAATCCCCAGTAATTTCAAGAGTCATTCTTGTTGTCATGTGTGGTCAGACTCTCTACAGTGAGACATCCTTATTCCTTATTTATTCTCATTGCTACCACTAGAGAGCACTTCAATTTTTATTTTTTTCTTTTTTTAACAGAAATTTAATGAAGGCCATTCCTTCTTGACTCTTTTGACCTGTTTTACCACCTGGTAGGTGAAGGTCAGCAGTCTCTCCAGAGCTGTTTCTGTTGTAATGCCCTTTGTTACATTACTACCAATTAATTTCATATTTTCAGTTACTCTCCCTTCAGGGTAGGTCAGGTTTGAAACAGCGGTTAGGATTCTATTTCACTGATAGGCACGTCCAAGAAATGAAAAGAACAACATGGTTTATCTAAAAACAACACCTTTACTTGTTCATTTAAGGAGTCCACAACTCTGTGTCTGTAGATTCAGCTGAGCTGCACATTGCTTAAGCACAAAATCTTTGCCTTTCAGTATAGCAAATACCTTTCCTTAGCCAAAGGAATTCTGGAGGGATTTCACTACAAGTCTAGACATGACCACTTAATTGACTTATGCCAAAAGGAAGATGACTTCTTAAATAAAACATTATTTGACTTAATCATGTTTCAGTACTGACTTCTCTATTGATAATCTGGAAAATCCAGAAGGCAACGTAAACACCCATATCCTGGGTCCAGGGTGAGTAGTAGCTATACTACCCCTTAAATTGTGCTTCTTGAACAGTTTGCAGGTAGGGAAAAACTAGTCAGTAATTGTAAAACTTCAGCTGGTCTTGTAACTTTGAGGCTTAAAGACCATTCTTAGGGATTCAGTGGCAAGAATCCCCAACCCAAGTCAATTCAGCAGATGGGTGAAGAAAACAGACGAGTTATCTGAAAATGTGGAAGTGTTCCCTATCTGTTGCTGCCACTATCTGCACTTAACGTGAGTGACAGACGTTACAAAAAGTGTCAATACATTGCTCAAACCATCCATGCAGGATGGTGTTTTTTTACTCAGAAGTAGGCAGCTATGGTAGAGGGATGCTTGGCACTTATATGCGGGTGGGATTTAACCCAAAAGGTCCTCCCACAGTCCCACAGGCATCACTCTACAGAAGTTTGGGGCTTTTTTAAACAAGATATATCACAGCTGGAAACAGAGGGCCTGGATAGTAAGTCTGATTCGCAAATGACACCTTTCCTCATCTCTTTTCCTTTCCCACACTAGACTGAAGCAACATTCGGAAGCAGTCTTGCAGAAACCCACGGCAGACTTCTCCAGCTCACTCTGCCATGTGGAGCACGTTGCCATCCCCTCTCCACAAGCTGCCCACAAGTCTGGTCTCTGTCCCGGGCCCACAGATACTCATCCCTGGGCTGCAACAGCAGCTGCAAATTGCTTGGATATACAGAGCAGGTGGCAAATCCCTGGTCTGTGCCAGGGCTGAGAGGACTTTATTGTTAAGGTGGTTTAGACCTTACCTGTATTCATCCTGCAGAGACAGAAGTGGCTACACAGCTTACAGGACTTAATCAGACCCGCTGCGCTGAAACCAGAGCACAAAATGCACACTCTGGAGGCATGGCAGAGATCTCAATATAGGGACTAGAATAGGAAAATGTGAAAGCATGCGCGTGGTGGAGGATGAAAACTGGTGCAGGCAGCTGCCCGTTACATAGCACAGGAGTATACGGTGTATTGGGCAATGGTCACAGAGGCATGGGGGGTTATTTTCTCCTCTGTCTTCTAGACAGTCCATGCCAGGTGCCTACTTCCCAGTTATCATCTCTCCCCAGTACAACTGGAAGAGCAGGGACCATGTGTTAGCGTGTAAAGTAAAATCTACTTTTCTGAGGGAAAAAAAAAAAAAATCTCATTAAAGACACCATTCCCCATATCAAAGAACAGCAACATCAAAAATGCCACGTGCCTACCCAGATATAGAGGGCATATTTGAAAGGCAAACCTGAGAAGCCCTGCCAGGTTTCTGTGCCTATGGCTGGAGAGGTCATCTCTGCCCCGAAGCAGGAGCCAGTGCTGGCAATGTCCAGCTGACGGGTCAAAACAGAAAGACATGCTTGCACACTGGTTGGGTTAAGTTTACCAGAGTAATTTATGTTATTCAGCTGATTTCTGAGCAATGACAACAAGATTCACTGCTCACTGAAAGACTAACTCTATCAGGGTAGCAATTTTCCCCACGAAATGCACAGCTGAAGGAGCAGAGAACTTTGCGAAGAGATGGGATTAGTCAGTTTTTCATATATCGGATACATTTGAGCTCCACTATCATGATGGAGCTTCAAAGGAGAGTTAAAATGTCAGGTGTGCTTCATTTTGTACATCCGTGCATGTCAAAGGTCCAGCGCAGTACCCGTTTGAAGTGAGCTGCTTTCCACCACAAAGGACCGTGCTCCCCATGCAAGGGGATGAAGTCGATAATGTAGACACCTCTTTTCCCCCTTTCGCTTCTATCAGCGCATATATTCTAAGCTTACACAAACAGGTTGCCTTCTTATACAACAGGCTTCAAAAAGAAGGGGGAGGGATGTGCTTTTCCAGGTCTAGATGGCTCAAAGGATTATACAGCTACAAAGATCTACCCACAAGGGGATTCACATGAGAAGACGCATGTATGATGGGGGGACTGGAAAAAAAACACAAACAAACAAAAAAAAAAACCAAAACCAAATCAAGGCAGCTCATGAGACTAAGAAAAAAGAAAGCATTCAAAAATGGAAAAATCCCCAAACCTGATGCTTTTTAGGATCCTAAACGTTAACTGCTGAAGCTGTGAGAAGACAAAGATCATTGAGCTGGAATATTAGTAGTAGTTCTTCCACAAGGGAATAAAAGGTCACAATGACGTCTTCCCTCCAAGATGTAGTTTCCTAATTTTCTCCCCAGTACGAGGAATGAATTCACTGAGAAAGCCATGCCCTTGTGGAAGGCGTGAAATCTTCTGCTTAATATTTACATCTCTACCGAGCGGTAATATGGAAAACAGGTTTGGGGAATGTAGAAGCAGGCAGCCTGGGGAATACTCTGGCCTGGGCTGAGCCTCTGCAGAGGCAGACAGCCACCTACTGCCAACAAATGAAACAGAAAGCAGCCACACAGGCTTCCTGAGCGCTGCATTACAGAAAACCATGCCTCACATGAAACAGCTTTGCTTGGCACACCAGGCAATCCATACTAGCCAGCATCAGGACAAACCTGTCTCAGGAAACATAATATTTTTTTCTCCCACTGACATGTTCATGCCGTGTCTAGGAGAAAAAAAATCAGAAGCAGATGATGGAGTGGAAGCCTTTTCCATACAGATATGCTGCAGGTTTTCGGTTTCCATTTGTGGAAAATCCCTTCACCCTCTCCCTCCACCCCCTTCCACATGCACAGTCGAATTCACAATGAATCCCCACAGACCACAACGCTGTGAGCTCTGACAGCGAAGGGCAGCGGAAGAAGGCCGGCAGTGCAAATTGGAGCAACGGGAGTACCCCGCAGGTAGCCGAATATCAGATTAGCCAAGGCACCACAGCCTACAGCTTCCACCTGGAAGGAAAAGAAACAAAAGCCTCCCTTTGTGTCTCCGGGTTTTGCAGGAATTAAACACAGCTCCCCTCTGTGGCAGACCCAGACTGTCACCAGGAACAGGGGGCAGCCAGTAAACTCCCTGGGCTGTCCTCAGGGAATGGCCTATTTTAAGCCTGCTTGCAAACATCTCCCTGTGTATGTGCTGTATTTTCATGGAAGAATAATTTAATCTTCATTGCCATCATTAATTTTTGACAGAGAGCACCATACGACATCCTGTTTACAGCCCACTAAATCTTCATTATGAAGCCATGCTTACAGAAAGAAGAACAATCTGAAGAGCCGTGTTAACTTTTATGATTACATTCCAGCCCTGAAATACAGAAAAATGATTAAAGTCACAAAAAAAAAAAAAAAAAAGTAAAAAAACCCACCCAACATTAACATTTTGCTATGCTTCTTTTCAGGCTTCAGAACAAAAAAATCTTGTTTAAATAACCTATAGCAATACAGCAGGTACCTTCAAAAATGCACGTTACATACTGGTGTTCATCCCTATGGCAATGCATACCCTGTTGTTTCCAGCTGTGTTGAACAGCACAGGTAAGTGCCGCTATTCAAAGCCAACAGAAATTCTGTGACAGAAGCAGAGATTTAACTCTGATGCACGGAATTTTGCTAACACATCTTCTTGCACTCGTATCCTTTCATTTAGAAACCTAAGGAGAAGTTTGGTGAGAATTTTTAATTTCCCCTGGAGCAAAACTACGGAGAACCAAAACCCGCCATCAGCAAGGAGAACTGAGGAGGGACAAGAGCTCCAGAAGGCTTTCAACACGAAGGAGTCACACACTGGCAAGGTTATGAGAGGGACCTGTAAAACCATCACCAAATTTGACCCACTGGTATCCATATGTACACAAAACCTGTGTCGAGGAAACCACTGCTGAGCAGACATCAGATCTCCATTGCTGTCACCTGCTGCTGGCACACGGCAAGAGCACGTAGATGTGTCATCACCGTTTCCCAGTGCAGCCCCATTACCAGCGCCAGGCCTGGATGGGGTTGGACCTCCTCATCTGCAGTAGGACTCCACACTGCAACAACCTGCAACGCTAGCACTGGGCTGGCTGCAACCTGGTCCTACGTGTCTGGCCATTTTAGCGATAGTCTCTTGAACCATCAAGTGCCTCCATGTTCAGGGTCTGCTCTGAAGAGCAGGAGGTCCCTGGCCTAACCCCTCCACCACTTGCCTGTCCTCTGCTTAGTAGGTCCATCTAAGGTGGGTTATAGGCAGACATTTTACCCTTTTGGGTACTATGTGATGTGAGAGGTGTTCACCAGCCAGGATGCATGCAACGGTAGCACCGTTTCAATAAAAGGGAAATCTCATCATTTAGACCTAGGTTTACCTAACTAAATTAGGTGCACCCAATTAGTTTAACACTTCCTCAAATTCAGTGAAACAAGAGAGGACCGTCCAGAGAGAAATTCCAGTCTTAGACAGACTAAATTACTTCTAAGTTAGCATAAGGTCAGGATTATCCTCTGGAGGTCTCCCACTTTTCCCCTCCTGCAGAGTGCATAGCAACACTCAAATAAGTGCCTCACGTTGCAAATCTGGACAATAACTGTCCTCCAACCCACCACCTTTCCTTAGCCGTGAGATGAGACTTTCTCTTCTGAAGTGGTTTGAAGGACAACCAAGACACAATCAAGATTTCCAGCCCTACCTAACCATCCCCAAGGGAGGCTACCCTCTTTCAGTATATACTTTAGGAGGTATAAGTATATATTCTATTAAGTATTTCGTGAAGCATTTAAGTATATATTTAATACAGTACTTCTCTTTCAACCCTGTTTCTAGCAGCAATCATTCTTCACATACACCCAGTCTCCTTTGGATTTAGGAAAGTTGAGTCATGGCTCAATACTCTAAAATAATCCTCATGAACGTTTTCTCCCAGTCATCAGTTTCTAGTGAATAATCTCAGTGGCACTATTGAGGTGACAGCTCACGACTATGCAAGGTAAACCCAGGTTTGTGTGAGTGTCTCCATTCAGTGGGAGTCTCTGGAAATAATTTAACTGGAAATCAAGTTGATAATTAGACACTACAGCCAAAAGTACTATGATTACACTAATCTTCATAGATTAAAAAAAAAGTTCTATAAAAGTTTATCATTGTGTATGTTTTGCAAATGCACACAAAGCCCGTGTTTCAGATTCATTAGTTTTTTCAGTCTCCCAAAACCTAGCAGCAAGCACCCATAACTCTCTTTGTAAGAGCAATGAATAAAAATTCTGCAGATTAAACTTTTTCTGGTGCTATTTTTCTGTTTGGGTGTTAGAAACAAAATAGAGAATGACTAACAGTTTTGACTGGTTTTTTGCCAGGTTCCCTCACAGTTGAGGGTTTTGCAAAAAGAGCAGGAGACATTTTAATCACCACCTTCAGATACTCCTATTCATAGCCTGACACTACTGGTGGCTATCAGATATGACCATCTTTTTCTTTTTTTTTTTTTAATTTTTTATTTTTATTATTAGTATAGCCTGCTGAACCTCACACTCCAGCCAGGGCATTGCACAGCCTTCATCTGGGAAACACTGACTTTGTCCTGTTTGACACCTCCTCTGCAACCCACATGTACACTTCCCCAATTCTATTTTTTGCCTCCTCCACCCATTTACTTGAAGAAAAGTTGTTCTCCTTTCTTTCACAGCTTAATATCCCCAACTGCCTCCTGCCTATTTCTCACACTGTTGACAACGTCCCTCCCCAAGTCTTCTCCTCCCTCAGCCCTCATAGTCACACAGAATCACAGAATGGCAAGGGTTGGAAGGGACCTTGGGACATCATCTAGTCCAACCCCCTACTAAAGCAGGTTCACCTAGAGAAGGTTGCACAGGACATATCTCCAGAGAAGGAGACTCCACACCCCCCCTGGGCAGCCTGTTCCAGTGTTCTGTCACCCTCAAAGAAGTTCTTCCGTGTACTCAACTGAAACCTCCTATGCTTCAGTTTGTGCCCATTGCCCCTTGTCCTGTTGCTGGGCACCACTGAGAAGAGTCTGGCTCCATCCTCGTGGATATCCACCCTTGAGATATTTGTACATGTTGATGAGATCCCCTCTCAGTCTTCTCTTCTTCAGGCTAAACAAGCCCAGCCCTCTCAGCCTTTCCTCATAGGGGAGATGTTCCAGTCCCCTCATCATCTTTGTAGCCCTCCTCTGGACTCTTTCTAGGAGTTCCTCATCTTTCTTGAACCAGGGAGCCCAGAAGTGGACACAGTACTCCAGGTGGGGTATCACCAGGGCAGAGTAGAGGGGGAGGATAACCTCCCTTGACCTGCTGGCCACAGTCCTCTTAATGCACCCCAGAATACCACTGGCCTTCTTGGCAACTAGGGCACACTGCTGGCTCATGGTCAGCTTGTCATCCACCACAACTCCCAGGCCTCCTGGTTGAATTCCCCCAGCCTAGGAAGGGGCATCAGGTTCTTCTCCGCCCAGCTCTCCAGCCTGTCCAGGTCCTGCTGAATGGCAGCGCAGCCTTCCGGCATATCAGCCACTCCTCCCAGTATTGTGTCATCAGTGAACTTGCTGATGGTACACTCTGTCCCCTGACCCAGGTCATTGATGAACAAGTTGAACAAGACTGGGCTGAGTATTGAGCCCTGGAGAACTCCACTAACTACCTGCCTCCAACTGGACTCTGCCCTGCCGATCAGAACCCTCTGAGCCCTGTTGTTCAGCCAGTTCCCAATCCACCTCACTGTCCACTCATCCAGCCCACACTTCTTGAGCTTCCCTATGAGGATGTTATGGGACACAGTGTCAAAAGCCTTGCTGAAGTCAAGGTAGACAACATCCACTGCTCTCCTCTCATCTATCCAGCCAGTCATGCCATCATAGAAGGCTATCAGATTGGTTAGGCATGATTTCCCCTTGATGAATCCATGCTGGGTACTCCTGATTACCTTCTTTTCCTCCACTTGCTTGGAGAGGACACCCAGAATGAGTTGTTAGTCCCTATGCTCCTTTTGCTCAGAGCCACCTGCTCCTACTTCCCAGCCCTATCTTGGCCTTCATCAGGGGTTTGCTAAGAGGCTGGAGGAAGGGCCAAGGAAGACCACTCCTCAGCCACCAAAGAGTCCACCTTGCCTTTGCTGTCCATGCTCCTCCATGGAGCTCGCTCTGCTGCTGCTGGTTTGCTCTACAACCACCTGCATCTGCCCCCCTTTAGGTTTCTGGGCTGAAGCATAAGAAGCAGGGGTAGGAGACAGGCAGAGAGGGCACACTGAGACGGTCTTGTTTTCTCTGATGATTACATCACTTCTCACTTGCCTGGGTCATCACCATCTCAGCCTGGTGCCCTGCTGCTCCATCCCTCCCTGCCACATCTGCAGTGATCCTCGCCCTCTGTGAGCCACCTCGCTTTCTCCCTCCTTTCCCTCCAGCACGCAGAGCGGAGAGCAAATAACAAAGCTTTTAGTGCAGGCTGTGGCCAGAAAGGAGCTGAATGAAATGGTTACTTTTACTGACATTCTTTGTTTCCATGGCTATTAGGGACAAAATTGAATAAGGAGGGAAAATCAGCAACCACATCAGCTCTGCACTGTGGTTAAAGGGCTGCAAACCCTGCTGAGAAACTGGTGATCATATTTTTGCTTTCTTTTTCCTCCTGTCTACCTCTAGCACTTTTCTATTTAATTGCTCCGACAACATTCGCCTAGTGGAGATCAGATGTAGGATTTAGAAGAGAGAATAACTGTTAACAAATGTACCAATTAGATTATGTAAATGGGAAGAGCGCTTAAATACTTAGGTAGCAGACTTTGCAGAAAGCTCAACACCCCAAACCTTTCAAGCTCTGTCCTGTACTTTAAGTTAATCCTACATGGTATAATAGCCATGACTGTATGTAGCTTTTCATGTGGAGGGAAAGGAAGTATTAAAAGCTTCTGTAAAAAGATGCCCAAAGGAAGCCACTCTCAGCACACAAGTTTTATTGGCCCTGCAAAATCAAAGGAATATGCTACATGCCCTTGAGCCCTCGGTACCGAAATTGTATTTATCATTTTAATGCACAGAGTAATGTATACTTTTAACAAAAAAGAAAAAAGGAAAAAAAGCAACAAACAGACCAGATGGATGCTGTTGCATTTGGAGGGTTACAAAAAGCTAACCCCAAAGAGGTCGCATGGTCTAGCTGCCTGGCTTGGTATTTGGATTATTCTCTTCACCCACAGTTCAGAGGTCAAGCCTAATAGATGCTGGGGTTTTGTGCACTGGATCTTCGCTCAAAAGCTCACCTCTTCCTTTCCTGGATTTCAGAAGTTTAAATGGTGCTGAACTTGCTCTTTGGGAAGAGGGAAAAATTTTACTCACTTCAGTGCTCAAGTGCCTTTGGTTTTGTGGCAAAACCTAGCACGTGGCTTGTTTCACGTGGGAAAAGGAACCTTGTTTGTGGGGAGCAAAGATTGTGGGGGCCATCGGGGTGTTTCTGGGGCTACCAAGGATTTGGTTGCAGGTGCTTTCTCCTCCCTACTTTGCTATAGTGAAAGGGAGGGAGCCATTATATCTCAAAATGTTTACAGCTTAGGGAGGGTTGCTGGCTGAGCCCAGGAGAGATATCACCAACCTGATTTGTGACTCTAGACCTCATGGTGACAGGCACCTCCAGCACGCAAAGAAGAGTGGCACAGGTTTCTCCTCGCATGCCCGATGCAACCCCAGTCCTTGTTCTCTCCTGCAATACATGTTCCCTCCTTCTCTTCTGTTTCTCCTTTTCCCTCCCTGCCTTTGGGCCATTACACTTTTAGCTGTATCTGGAGTGGTTTGATACTGGGCACACGTTACAGATGATGGTAGAGCACACATTCATTTTACAACAGATATATTGAACCGGGCCCTAAACTCCAGCACACTCCATCTACTTAAGGCATCTGCAGCAGCAAATCCTTCTCCTCCACCTTTCCCTACAGCTCCAGGCAAAGTTTCTTTGCTATTCATTTTCCTGTTGCACGCAGGAAGGATTACAGTTAATTTCTGTGTTCAGAGATTTACACTGGGACTCTCTTCAGACTCTGACTTCCCTGGGATGAGGGGAAAGAAAAGTGAGAAAAAGAAATAAAAAATAAATGGGAAAAAAGACTACTAGCTTGGATGATACTGCGGTTGGAGAACAGCAGCACCTCAGGTCTCGGCATGCGTGGAGGGGCAGTGCGAGCATTGCATTCCCCTCTTCTCCCTTTCCTGCCCTCCCTGATGTGGTGGCTGGAGACCCCGACTCCAGGGTCCAGGAGTAAGGAAGGGACAGAAACTCGTGTCAGGATCCTGGCTCACACAGGGGAGCAGGGAGAGAGGCATATGCACACTCCAAGGAGCAAAGGATCTGCCATAGACCAGATAGCCTGAGGGTTCATGTTTTGTTTAATAGCATGTTCATTATAATTTCCCTCAAAGCATGGCATAAATGGGAGAGACAGTCAATAATTGAGATCCTTTGAGGGTCTAATCACACTCATTATTTGAATCTCAAAGTATAAGAACAAACAAGTGGGCTGTGAAGGCTGTCCATGTTACATATTTCCACTTGCCTTTTTTCCAGGATGCATTTCTGACCAGAAATCAAGCCTTTAGTCCCTTAACAATTGTGCTAACCATTAGGTTATTCTATAGAGGAAGAGAAAGGAGGTGCCACACCTCTGCTCTTCTTGCTGGTATTTGGGGTGGGCGGGAGAAAAGAAAACATAGACAAAGGTTTTAGGACCAACCACAGCCAGAGAAAGGTGGCTATCAAAATTAGATGAATGAGATTTAATCTTTGGACGTGTCTCTATGAAGACAGTGCTGAGCCAGAAAGCTTGATAAAGACTAAATCAAACCTTCCCACTTCTAAAAACAGGCATCTATGATATAGTTGTACATCTGCCTAAACTGATCATAATTGCCCTGGGCCCACACTGATGCTCTTACCAACTCACTCTCATCCTTCTTTCCACCTCTTTGACTTAATGGTAAATTTCTTGGGACACCGTACATCTTTTTCTGTCTTACCAGATTTATGTCGTAGCATCTCTGTAGGCCTGGTTACATCACAAATAAATATCGTTTCCAAAATGCAGGGTTCTCCACTTAGCAACTTTGCATCATTTTAGTGCTTTGGCTCTCTAGGATGCTATGATCACCTCAGGTGGTGCTAGGAAAAATACATACTTTTTGTAAGGAGTAAGTAGAACAAATGTCAAGAAGCCAGAAATCCGCAAAAATTGGCATGTTATCATGTGCTTTGGTATAAATAAGCTGCTGTAAGAGCAGAAGTGTTTGCCACATCTACTTTACGATCTGCTGCCGCAATTCCATTTCTTCCTGCCTACCCACACGCAACCACTTTACGCATCCCCAACCCCCCAGCTCAACTGAACAAGTTTCCTCCAGGGCTGTTTAACTGCATCAGGCTTACTTCCACTGAGAGACTGTTAAAAAAAACCCTGACATCTTCATGTACTGGGGGTATTGCAGTCATCCAAACCATGGGTCTTTAAGAAGCCAGCTGGGCCAAGCATATGAAGCATTCTCTTCCATTGCTTGTGCATAACCTCAGCAGGAGCATGAGAACTAACCCCAAAGAACCGCTGGACAAGGTGCTCTCTGGCTTTTCACAAGAGATGGGCAGCAATGGTACTTCCCATTGAGCTGATAGAAATGTGTTTCTTAGAAAACGAGGGCCTGTAGGAAAGATGGGGAAAATCTTTTTAGTAGGGCCAGCTGTGACAGGACAAGGGGTAATGGTTTTAAACTAAAACAGGGTAGGTTTAGACTAGATATAAGGAAGAAATTCTTTACAATTAGGGTGGTAAAACACTGGAGTGGGATGCCCAGAGAAGTAGTGGAGGCCCCATCCCTGGAAACATTCAAGGCCAGGTTGGATGGGACTCTGAGCAACCTGATCCAGTTAGCAGTGTCCCTGCTCACTGCAGGGGGTTTGGGCTAGATGACCTCTATGGGTCCCTTCCAACCCAAAACACTCTATGATTCTACGAAAACCACAGAGCTTTGATGCCACGTTTCTCCAGCAGGGTGGGTTGGTGAGAACATCGCCCACAAACCAAGGAAATGGGCAGTGATCTCACCCTTTGTGAAGAATATGAGCAGGAGGGGAAAGACTAAAAAAGTGGGGACAAGCTGGCCTAAAAAGAAAACAAGACATGCAGCAGGATCCTGTCCTCCTGCAGAAGTTAAAACGTTGGAAAAATATGAGGGGAAAAAAAGAGACATACCCAGTTGAATACTCACTTGCATGAAGGTCCTTTCCAACCTAAACGTTTCTATGATTCTATGATTTTGTTCTGAGGAGAAAGTCAAGGGGGACCTGCAGTACAGGTCAAGCTGTAGAAGCGTTGGCACCAAGTGTCAGAGCTGGGCTATCCTCCACTGCACTCTTACGTTTCCCCCCACCCACTGACATAACAAAATCACCCAACCCTTTCCTACAAAGCAGAATTTTACTGCGGCACTATATCAAGTTTATTCTTACACAGAAAAGAGGAACTAAAAGCATTGTGGAGAATTTTACCTATTGGGTCTCCATTAGGAAACTATTAGAAGTTACCCTCCAGTTGACATATTATTATAGTTATGGACAAGCACATGTTGCTAAAAGCAGCTATGCCACTGTGAGCAATTCAGTGGTTCGGCATACCTTGCTTCCCTTCACCGGTCCATTTGGAGTAGGAAGGACCATGTAGCTGTTACTTGTTTTAGCCAGAAAGTGGTAAATTGATATTCTTCCAAAAAGATTGCTGCCTTTGCTCCTTCCACAATACTCAATAACAGCAGTCAGTGAAAAAATACTCAATTCAGCCCATCAAAGCCCTCTGAAGTTTTCAGGATTACCACAAGGGCAGAAGACACAAACATCACAAATTCTGGTAGGGATGATGGCTTGGCAATGCATCCAGCTCCAGCAGCCATGATTGCTCAGTAGGCAAGAGATGTCAGGGAATCACGGCTCCCTGGGCTGCGCAACCCTGACCCTGCTACCGGGACCGCAAGCTATGCAGGATGCAAACATGCCTGGTTACCAAATTTTTAAGATCCTCCCACCCTCTCTAAAGCCTTAAGCAACGCTGAAGTTAGCGCTCTTTCTAATTATTTCTTAAACAAACATGTGACATCAAAAAATTACTCTGTAGATTCTCCCTCATCTATATTTACCCAGGCATAATACCAGCTGCCTACGCAGTTTTTGTCTTGCTAATGCACAGCAATAATCATAGAACTACCCACAGCCCATCTATTTTGGTAAAGTGCAAAAATAGACATTAAACCTACAAATGTCAGAGCATGCCTTCATTTCAGATGTTGGTATTATTTAAATTAGCACTTGAACGATGTTTCCACAACGTGATAGCTTTTCAAATGATGGTATATTGCACATGAAGTGCACTGGCCCTGCTTTAAGCACCTTCAACCCATTAGGCCCATCTATAATTTGGTGCTTTTAGAAATGCAAACGCATTGTAGAAGAGATGTGGTCTCTTTGTTTATGCTCAGAAGTCCCCAGGGAAATGCTGATGCCATAATTACCTGAGTATGGTTTGAACATTAGGCTCTGGTTGGGAGGTAAACATGCCTTGTGCCTGTTGTCCACGCCTATTTGAGAACAGCTGTGTCTTGGTGGTTGGTACAGCGTGTTATCCTGACTGTGTCCTCTGCATTTCAGAGCAAGCATGACATCTGAAGGCAATGGTGTTGGAGGGAAAAAGAGTTAAGTGGGAAATGGAAGTAGCAAGTCACATTTTCTCCGTAGCTCTGGAAAAAATAGGGGCAAATCCTTCATTTTTGTTCTGATCACTGAAAACCCAGTAAGATTTAATTAAAAGAAAATCTGGGAAGAAGGACTGGTTCTTTGAGACTTAATGGGCCTAGGGAAGCTTATTGCAAGGAAGCCTTATACGAACAAATAAAAATGAGTAAGTGCAGAATCGGACTGCAGTTAGACCAGATCAACTCAATGCTGGCTTCAAGAGACATAAAATCAAATCCTGCTCAACCAGAACGGTACAAAAGGAGACACCCAGGATTGGATTGCTGGGGACAATATGCCTATTGTAATGTGTAAAAGTGCTTCCATAGTTCTCTCACACAAGAGCAGAGGCTAAACGCTGCAACTGAGGCATCCGTTTCTGAAAAGGCCATATCTATCATTTAGTAAGTCCTCTCATTACAATAAATTCTTTGACCATGAACATCACGTTTTATTACAAACAGTGTGCAAACAGAGCATCGTGCTTCACTGGGCAGGAGAATAAGTTAATTCTCCTCTCTAGAATAAGTGCTGTAGCGTGCTGCTCACACACTGCGCAGAGCGCAGGAGCCGTGCAACCCCGACACCGTCACATGCACACGAGCTGCGCATACAAAACCAACAGTGACACCTCGTGGATGATACTCAGGTACAAATTTAATAACTAAGGTTTCTTCTGAAGCATTAACTTCAGCAGACTGATCACTAAAAAATAAGTTTTTTGTAGCACTGGAAAAAAAAAATTAAAAAATCACCCTTTACTGAGTCCTGGAGAGGATAGTGCAGACAGCCCAGCAGCTCATACAAAATTAGCCGTGTTTTCTTTTGGGAAGTGCTGACGGGATGCTGACAGGCTTTGGGGGCCTACAGCAGGGTTTTAGTTAGCACCAGGTGTACACTTTGAAGGAAGTCTCCTACTTACTCCGATTTGGTTTGCATCACAGCGCTGTCTCAGCACGTAAAACTGAACTGGAAGAAGTCTTTCAGGAGCACGAACTACTCAAATGGACAAATGGGCGCTCAGTGCACGGGACCAGACTTGACCAGAGCCCTGAGATGCAGCGTAGAGATGATGTCCAGCCGTCCCAGAGCCATGCAGACCCAGCTACATTCCTGGGTGTTTAGCAAGCCAGGCTTTGCATGACGTTACTGTGGCTGCTTCCAGGCTCCAGCTAGCCTGGATCTATCTACTTTTCACTTCACACTGTGCCCTTGAGCACCTCCATTCCCTGGGGCTGCCGATGATACTCAACTAGGAGCAGCTGCAGACTCCCTCGGGAGTAGAGAGGCCTTAGAGAGACCTGGATAGACTAGAGAGCTGGGCAATCACCAACCACATGGAATTTAACAAGAGCCAAGTGCCAGAAACTCCACCTGGGACAGGGTAATCCTGGTTATATGTACAAACTGGGGGACAAGAGGCTGGAGAACAGCCCCACAGAAAGAGATCTGGGGGTTTGGGTTGATGGCAAGTTGAATGTGAGTCAACAGTGTGCCTTGGTAGCCAGAAGGGCCAACTGTATCCTGGGGTGCATCAAGCAGAGCGTGGGTAGCCAGTTGAGGGAGGCAATTGTCCCATGCTACCCTGCACTGGTGCAGCCACGCATGAGTACTGTGTGCAGTTTTGAGCACCTCAATATAACAAGGACATCAAACTATTAGAGTGTGTCCAGAGGATGGTGATCACAATAGCGAAAAGTCTCAAGGGCAAGTTGTACAAGGAGTGGCTGAGGTCACTTGGCTTGTTCAGCTTGGAGAAGAGAAGGCTGAGGAGTAACCTCACTGCAATCTACAACTTCCTCCAACGGGGCAGCAGAGGGAGAGAAGCTGATCTCCTCTCTCTGGTGACCAGTGATAGGACATGGGGAGATGGAATGAAGCTGTGTTGGGGAAGTTCAGATTAGACATTAGGAAAAGGTTCTTCACTTAGAGGGTGGTCAGTCACTGGAACAGGTTTCTCAGGGAAGCGGTCATGGCATCAAGTCTGTCAAGAATTCAAGGAGCATCTGGATGATGCTCTTAGTCATATGGTTTAGTTTTAGGCAGTCCTGCGAAGAGCAGGGAATTGGACTCAATGATGGTTATGGGTCCCTTCCAACTTGAGATACTCTATGATTCTATTTTGGGTAGCCCACTTGCCCAGCCAAGGGAAAAGTAACTATAGGTTCAAACCAGCTCTTTCTTCACTGGGTTTTTCTTCTGTTCTGAAGCAAGGTTTTCAGCTGGATGGCTACTCTGGACAGGAAGACAATGCTTATACTACACAGAATGCTTCGTTCATGCTCAGAATTGGTGGTACAAGCAGTTCAAACTTTTTAGACAAAAACGGCTGTATCTAAATATCTTCAACTCCAAATAGTAAGTGTAAGCAAGGCGACTGAAGTAATCATTCGGACAGGTAATAGCATAGAGTAGAAACAGCCAGTGCAACTAGATCTCTGTTTTGAAGTCAGATACAGACCTATTTCTCACACTAAGAAGCGACATTTCTTAGTCCAGCATTTTACAAGCACAAGCTCACTCAATACTTCTCCCCATGTACGTTCTGTCAGGACATGATGTATGGCATTTACGTCATCTCTCAGCGCACACTGTAACCAAAAATAAAACCAGTACATTAAAACTTTCTGACTTTCTTCTATCAGAGTGAAGACTTAAGTAAGTTGTAATTTGAGTGCAGGAACAGTTTGGATAAGCTCCAAGAGAAGTTCTGATGGTAAGACTATGAACAACAATTCCCAATTTCCTTGTTAAAAAGTGGTTGTTGAGCAAGTATTCTCAAGAGAACAGTAAAGGAGTGGAAAACCTCAACTCAAACGAAACGCCAACACAACATTTCCATAAAGGAGCACCACCAGCTCCCTACTTTGGTCCAGGTTTAAGGTCAGCATTAAAATAAACCCAAACAACACACAAAGCACGAGTCCATCCAGATTCCTCTCCACTGCAAGCCTGTCAGCACACAACCCATTAGCTGCTCAAGGCGCACAGTAATCTCTGCTTTACTTCCCAGCTTTTTACTGTCGCCAACGAGTTTAATATGCTTTCAGACAGAGTGAGGTAACATACTAAACTTCAAGCATATAAACTCTATCCCTTGCACACCAGCTGTCTGGAGGGAGGATATAGCTAAGCATTCAATATGCCTTTTTGGAAAAGAAAGTTAAATTTTGTTCTTTCTAGTCACGAGAAAGACCGAGGGAGGCAAAGCATATGTAAATGCATTCAATAGCTAACACTGACTACAACAGCTACCAGCTGAACTACAGAAATACAGAACCAATTACAATTCTTCAAATGGATGGTGTAGCCTGGCATAAAGCTTGAAATGTTGCGGCCTGCACATGCCTGTCAACACCCATCTACGACTACAAAGACTGAGTGGGTAATTACTATTGACAGTGCCCGGGTTATTCACCTCAACACACAAAAGGCTATTCACACTACCACCAATGTGGTTTTAGGTTTAGATTAAGTGTCCAAATGCAGACCCTCTGGATCATGCTAGTAATATCAAATTCTTGGACCAAACTGCTGAAATTCTTTCCTATGTTACAAATTGTTCGGCTTTCTTGTAGTGCTATTAAGCAAAGCAGTGTCATGTTGAAGAAGGGGCATAATCAAGCCACTTAAGATTAGTTAGATTTGCGATTTCAAGTCAGGTCTTCAACTGGAACGTGCCATTTATCAGGAGACCGATTTTTCAGTAATATCTAATATTTTTTTAGAGAAAAGTGAACAAAATACAACTTAAAAGCACCTTAAATAAATGTTCTTTTTAGGAGAGAAATACATACTCACCTTTTTAGAAGAGGGGAAAAAACCCCTCCAGAGAACAAACAACCCTTTCTGGCCAAGTTTTCCATCCAAAAAAGATGCGAATACCAGAGAGTTCCCTAAGTTAGCCCTTCTTACCAGCCTGACCTATTTCAACTCTATTCCAGGCAAATAGTACTCTTCATTTACAAGCTAGTTTGCTAGCCAGAAGGATGGATCTCTTCCCAGACTTTTAAAAAAGCCCTCTGCCAGCAGAAACCAGTCTAAGTTAGCTGTTCCTGAAAACAGTAGGTATTTTTTCCTCCTGAGTTAGTTCTCCACAAGTTGACTGTAAAAGCTGAGAGCACTGTTGTGCTTAGCCCAGACAGAATAATAGCTTTATTCTGAAAACTTTTGTTTTCCCAAACAGAAGAAGAAGATACAGGAATAAATGAGCAATTTGTCCAAACCCAGGAACCGCCCCTTCTCCCAAGCAAATATCCTTGCAGCTCTGTCTCTGGCCCACTGCACCTTAGACTTCCCTCTTCACAGTTGCACAACTGCAACCGGAAGAGAATGGCTGTAAAGCTATCTATACAATAGACAGGGAGAGACAAACAGGTGGGCTCAACCGCACACACCATTCACAGTCTTCTAGATAATCTTGCTGGTTATTCATCTGGAGATGATCTGGAGCATACCTGCTGGAGTGCAGACTTCAAGCCAGACACCCCAGAGATACGCAATTACAAGCCACGCTTGCGTCCAGAATACAAACACTATCACAGATGTCATGAGGCACTTACCTCATTGTGGTTTTACTTCTGTAGTTTATTCCTACTTGTTGATATGGCATCCTTCTCGTCCTCCCAAGCTAGACGAACAGCAGAGTCCATCAAATTACTATTCTCAACATGCATACATACTAAATGAACTGCTACAGAAGAAAAATACCTTTTGATCATTTCATCTTCTATTAAGAACAATGCAAGACTATTTTCCTTGATAAGAATTTCTATCCTCCCTGTGTCCTTCTACAAATCCTGTGGGTTTTTTCCCTACAACTAGAAACTAAATCCTCTTCATCTTTCATGTAAACAGTACTATTGAGAATGAGATTGGTACTTGAAGCGTAGAAAAATAAAACTAGCCAGAGGCCATGGGAAATGCAGCAATGACATTTATTGGAATTTCTCCAGGCATTACATGAAAAATTTTATAAGTGAAACAGAGGATAAAGCACATTCAGTGCATCTTAAAAAAAAAAAAAAAAGAAAAAAAAAAAAAAAAAAAAGAAAAAAAAAAGAAAAAAAAAAAAGATGTATCTGAATAACCTTGATTCTTTGTAATACACACTACTGCAGTTCCTGGGATTGGTTTTGTATGTACACATCAGCTAAAACTTACTCTGAACAAAACTGCAAAGAACCGCCTTTTCACTTGGCATTTTCCCACCTAGTACAATACAATGTTCTTGAAATATCTAGACAGATTCCACATAATTTTATACACAGTGTTAAGACCTTGCACCTCAACTGTAAAAAGAAAGATTGATAAGTAAATCAACTGTCTTTAATAAAATAAACCACCATGGAAGTAAAAAACAACAACAACAAAAAGGAGACCCCCGAGCCCCTAAGTTCCACAGCAGCGTGCCACGAATCAGCATTGCTGTTCCTTGCTTTTATGTTAACATAAAGCATAATACTTAGAAAGCAGTGATATTCAGTCCTTGCTTTCTAAATTGGACAATCTTATGCATAAAGACACTGCTGGATTTGGCACTTTGCTTAATCGTTTTTCTTACTAAAAAGAACAAGTGTTTCCTGAAATACAGTATAAATGGTAAGAGATAACATGAGCCACTGTAACACTCAATTAGCTGTTCAGACATGCACTCCAAAATACATCTCTATTACATAGTTGTCTAAGCCTTCTCAAAAAATTCCACTCAAAAACATTTTCAAATCTATATGCATTTTTTATACCTTTATAAACGTATTTTCTCCCTTTAAATGATCTGAGCTTACCTACCTTCTGCCCAGAACACATGAATTCATCACTTTTGTTTTAAAAAGACCACCACAAAGCAGTATTAAAACAGGAATAACCTGGAAAGCATTATTAAAACTGCACCTGTACTTCAGAATCCCCTTTGAAATGTACATCCACTGTGTATGTGAAAACCGAAAGGTACATAATACTTGAAACTTGCTTGGTCCTCTCTCATGCTCTTATGCTCAGTGTCCTGCAATCTGCCTCCGTTTTCACTTCAAATAAAGTTTAACAGCAGATTTCTGGCTCCCACTGCGAAAAGACAAGGCTTCTTGTAGTATTTCTTTGGTTAAATGAGAACCTCTGACACGTCTAACTCTTATGACAGCAAGCCTCCTGCAGAAAATTAACGTCAGAATAAATACCACCCCAGAGCCTTGCTTCCTTCCTCCTGTCATCACGACCAACCCCAGGACAGGTGGAAGCAAACAGGCCGGGAAGGAAGTAGCAGTCACCGTTAGCTCTTGTTTTTAGAAGTTCTGCGAGTGTGTATAGATACCTATTTCTTAGCTCTGAGCTATGGAGGCGGAGCTATGACGTGATGCTTTTTGTTTCCAGTTCCAACATGCATGCGGAATTACATTGCTGACCAGTACAGCCCAGGCAGCGGATAGCACTAGAGCTCTTTCTGTACAAACCAAATCACAATACTTACTCTGTTTATTGGTCTGTGCACACAATGTCAGTAGAATTAAGAGAGAGGGGTGCGCATGAGTTCACACAGATTTTCCACAGAAGATGTGAAACATGCTGCTCTTTGGAGGGAAAATTACATTCTTTTTTTTTCTTCAAGTATTATTCAACATACATATATATAAAGACACGCTATCCTCATTTCACTACAAGACAAGCACATCCAGAGTGAATTTGTAGATCACCATTATCTTGGCTTTGACTACCGAAATTTCTCTTTTCCTTTAGGTCAACTCTAAATATACATCAACTCATCGTAATTACATGTGAGAATCCTTTATTTCCCCCTTGTGATTTATTTACACGATCATAAAAAAAATTAATAGCCTGAATTTGCATACTGACATTTGAAGGCCCATCTGTAGCTATGAGTGTCCCAGCACTAGTTTTGGATAATACTATTGCCTATTGCTAAGTCCGTTGAAAGCAGCGTAGTCATCTTTTCTTTCCCTTTTTTTGAAGAAATGCTGTCTAGAAAACCCTGGCTTATGGCTTACTCCTTATTTTATTTTATTATTTGGATCGTAGTTTACTTCCTTCAGGAGCAGTTCACAGTCGGACAACACTTCTGCTGGCAAATACTTCATCATCTGCTCAAAAGTCTTTTGATATGTTGTCTTCTCCTGTTCCAGGGACTGAATTACAGTCTTCATTTTGTTCTCTCGAGTCAAAATAGTCTCCAGGCTGGATTCCAGGCTCTGAATTTTAGCATGAGCAACCTGTAAACAATAACATTTAGAGTAAATCGAGGGGTTCTGAATAACTTTTTTTATATTATTATATGCTCTATGTTAAGTTCCTTCCTTAAATACTTAAGATGTTTCTAAAAGACATCTGTGTAGGCAGGTGATAAAGGGAATGCCTACTGTGTATCAAACACAGAATCTCCTTAGAGCGGCCAGATAAATCCGAAGGATTTCTGAAAGCTTTACAGAGGGAAGGAGACATGCAAGTTGCAACAAGCAAGGGACAGTTGAGTGTAACAAGGAACTGGAGCTGCAGGGAGGAAAAGGAAATCAGCAGCTGGAGTAGCACTGGAAGAGACGACTTGTCTGACAGTGATGGAGCAATGGAACCCTATGTAATAAAGTAAATTAGCAGGATGGAGAGGTTGGAGGGAAAGAGAACCTCAACTTAAGTCCAGAAGCAGACGGTCTTCCCTGTTCTCCAATAAAAGACCTACAGACTCCTCTAGGGAAAAAAAAAACAAAACCCAAACCACTAGTAATGAGAAACCCTGGATCTCAGCAGTAGCAAATGTGTCTCTGTTGGAAGTGGGGGAATTCTGATTGTTCCTAGGAAAGGGCCCAAGCAGAGGAATGAAGAGGCTAAACAAACAAAAAGTCAAAGAGGTTAAGGAACTGAGGAAGATGCATTACAATACGACACTCTAGAAGAACCGAAGAGCTTTGGTAGAGCCTTTCAAATCAGTCACTCATAATTATTCTATGCTCTTGGTGCATTTTCAGAACAGAGGTAAAAGCCCAGGTAGCAGTAAGTAAATAAATAAAAATAATAAAGCAAAAATAATAACAGTAAAAATGCAAGTGATCTCTGTTTTCAATATCAAAAGAACACAGCATAGCACCCTCAGCCCATAAATACAAAAATAATGAGGACTTGATCTTTCCTTTTTTCCCTGCTTCTATTTTCAGGTTTCAGAAGCTGAAGGTGCTCTCTGAGCTCTTCCCAATGCTTGTTCAAATTAACAAATATAACAAGCAATGGCCCAGTGATGCAAAAAGATGTTGTTCAGGAAAATGCAAGACAATACATGAAACAAGTCTTGGCCAGGCTATGGGAGAAAGGGTCAACAGTGAAGGAGGAAGAGAAGACTTTTTTAAAGCATGACTTTATCAGGCAACGTCTGGTGGGCACTCAGCTGTATTCAAGCCTGCTAGGAGAGACCACCATTCAAAAGTGGGACTATGAGCTTCAGCAGAGGGAAACAGAATGATACTGACTACAGAGGTCTGGAGAAAGAAAGCCTACTGCACTATGAATTACTTCTTAAAACTTTCCAATAGGGAAGCAAAGAGATGACAGGACAGAGAGCTTATTTTTCAGCAAGTACACAAATTTTGCCAACAGATTTTATGGGATATAAGGGCAGAGATATTTTGAGAAAAAGAGATCTAAATCAAGAAGGAAAAGTGCAAGGAATGACAAAGGAGTTAAAAGTATGTCTAACAAAAGTAAATCACTGTAATTGAGAGAACTGCTCAACTGCATAAGGTCTTGCAATTACTGAGGCTTCTCATGTACATTTAAAAAAGACACTTGACTCCTCTATTGGCTGAATCATAGAAGTGACCCCTCCATGAGTTTGTAGTCTTAAGTCATTTACCTGTAACTTCTCCAACAAATCCATGTTTTGTCTTTTCAGGTGATTGTTTGCCCTCTCCAGCTTCTCCAGGGGTTCACCTTCATCACAGGGATTCACATTTTCCTGCAGTTCATCCTGAAGAACGTGGTACTCTACTTCATAGGCATGGAGCTGTTTCGAAATATCCATCTCAAACACCTGCCATGAGAGAAAAAACAGTTTTTAACTACAATAGTGTACTGTCTTTGGCTGGGATAGAGTTAATTTTCTTCACAGTAGCTAGTATGGGGCTATGGTTTGGATTTGTGCTGAAAACAGTGGTGATAATACAGAGATGTTTTTGTTATTGCTGAGCAGTGCTTACACAGAGTCAAGGCCTTTTCTGTCTTTTTCTGACCACAGCAATATTCCATACCATATGACATCATGCTCAGCATAGAAAGCTGGGGGAAACAGAAGGGGGTGGAGGGGGCAGAGTGATGGCATTTGTCTTCCCAAGTAACCATTATGCGTAATAGAGCCCTGTTTTCCTGGAGATGGCTGAACACCTGCCCGCCAATGGGAAGCAGGGAATGAATTCCTTGCTTTGCTTTGCTTGTGTCCATGGCTTTTGCTTTCCCTATTAAACTGTCTTTACCTCAACCCATGAGTTTTCTCACTTTTACCCTTCCAATTCCCTCCCCCATCTCACCAGGGCGGGGAGTGAGCGAGTAGCTCTGTAGTGCTTAGCTGCTAGCTGGGGTTAAACCACGACAAATACAGAACACTTATTCCACGTGAATGTTTGGCTAAGAGGCAACTCTGCTTTATTAACTTAATGTTTTTTCCTGTTCCTCTCAAAAAAGTATTTTAAGGGGAAGTCTACAGTAAGAGCATTTTAGCACCTAGAGTTCTTATTGTACCTATAATACATCATAGACTTTAGAATAAACTGGATCATCACTTTTACAATTATCAAATACCATCTTTTACTATGAGATGTATTGGCAGAAAAGTCTTATTTAATCCAAGAATTTCATAATATGATCAAGTCTTACAATCTCTTGCTCAGGAATATTAAGAAGTTCAAGAAGAAATTTTTAAATTGAAGTCTAAACAGCTTGTGATGGGAGCAGGATCACACAATGAGGAAGAATCAGATCTCCACCCTCAAAACTGGATCTCTTGACTCCAAGTGCCTGCTTATAGACTTTTATAAAAACGCTCTTCATGACTACAGTTTCCCTGTGGTCTGTCACAGAAGATACACTATTTTCTTACTGGGATGCTTTGGTGACAAAGCATTGTGAAGACTACGGAACTGAGCATCTAACAGTGAAGGGACTATACAACCCTTACATATCTAAGTCACAGCCTCTCAGCTTCTGAAAGTTACCAAATAGTTCAGACTAGGAAGGGAAGGATGTCTACAGTGACATTAATTCTGTTCCTTGTTCTAGAGATCACAAACATTACACCGACAGAAGGCACACACAGATCCCCCAACAAAACAAGTTCCGCATTATGTTCACTGTTCTTCAGGTAACTCAAATGAGGTAAAACTTTAAAATTACATATGATGTTCAAGCTGGGCAAGTGCCATTTTCCTCTATGTAACTACCCAGTCAAGTCTTCATCTCCTGCAAAACATCTACATTTCTCTTTAAGTATCCACTATAAGGGGACCATCCTGGGAATTACAACGCCAAATGACTCTACCTGCAGCCAGCCTAGGTAGAAGCAACACAGTATTGGCAGTCTACACGTGAATGCAGATCCAGAAGGCTGCTCAGCATGAGACCACGCCACAGGCGAGCAGACCACCTTACTCTCAGAGCTGAGCTGACCTGCGTATAACCACATCCACCTCTGCTCAGGCAACGTAACCCATTCTTTACTCAGTCAGACCTGGCTTTGCACAAAGCCACTTCTACCATGCTCACCACAGCACAATTGCTCTGCAACCCACGCAGACCGCAGGACAGATATTTAATTTCTCACAGTATCAAAAACATTGAGCTACCATCTCTATCATTGCCAGAATTGGTGAGTTGTGAAGACAGACACTAAAGTACCTGACACAGGTTTAGCACGGCAATCACCATCAGTGCAATGAGGAAATGAAGATTTACACATCATCTGAAAATGAATGCTTGACTGACAGCACCTGAAACATTCAAGCATCAACCAAGCCATAAGAATGCATCAGTGTTAACTGCACTCCTACATATGGAGATGGCTTTCTAGAGCTCTTCTGTTACCTCCGAACTGCCACCTGAACAGGGAAAACTGCTCACAGTTAAGTTACTAGACTGAGGCTCATTTTTAATTTGCAGCTTCAATGCAGAGGAAGACTATGTAGAGAGATGAAGATCCCAGATACTGACATAGTATTTCACAAGGAGCTTTTCCTATATCAGCATCAGTAATTCTTTGTTTCTCTTCTATTCTCGCCATTGCATGAAGTTGCAACGATACCAATGAAATAACACTACTCCAGTCCTCCTTTCCCTTACCCAAGAAAAGCAGGGATCATTCCTGAGGGGCTTTTACCTCTGGCACCAAGCACCTGCCAAATGTGATCCCTCCAAGGACAGGGTTGAGCTGAGAAGGGGAAGTTGCAGGAGGGCACCCTAACAGTGATCCCCAGGAGGATTGAAGCTGCCCCCACAACAAAACAGCAAAAGTTTGCTTGACCTTGATTTTAATACAGAACATGAAAACAGGGCCTCACCAACCTCCTAACTTGTAGGATTTTAAGTTGGAGGTGTCAGAAAAGTTCCTACGGGGGTACCTGGCCCCGTGCAGCCAGAAGTTCGAAAGATCGGGAGGAGAAGTTGCTGTGATGCTGCCTCTTCCCACCATGGCAAGCTGTGCTTCCTGTCACAAACTGGGACTGCTCACCCACTGGCAGGGAGCAACAGCTGAGTTTAGGCTTGGAAAATATGCTGCTTTTACCCTTCTGATGGTGACGTGAAATTTATAAGCAAAGCCATGTTTTCCCCATAGCTGGGGCACAAAAGAACCTTTGTACTAAACCTTGAGGTAGCAACTAAAGTCTTGCTAAAACTACAGTTCAAAACCCACTGAAACTAGCTCATATTCTATTTCTGTACAAGTTACTGGGAAGATGACTCCTTTGCGTTTCAAACCAAAAGAAACATACCAAGAAGGCTTTTACATACACCTTAGGCACGATTCTTTTAAAGTAAATGGGGGGGAAAAAAAGTAAAGAGTAAAACAACCTTACCTGTGTAATAATTTTTTCCATTTGAGGCTGAGTCATATCTGGAATAGTGGTTTTAAGAAAATCAACAATGTTCTCAAAACTCTCACATCCCATTATAGATGTTTCTTGACTGCTAAGTAGGCTCAGTGCTACTTTAAATATGACTTCCGTTCCTTGAAGAAAAATGATGTCTAAAAAAGAAAATCATTAAAATATCTTGAAAACAAGAGCTAAAGTCATTAGATAAACATATATATTAGCTGGGATGTTTTTCTTTTTAATCAATCATACTGCAGATTTATTCAGTTCACAAGTGCAATCTGTCTTATTTCAACATGAGGTTAAAGCATATAAAAGCATTTTCTGTCACCTTACAGACGTGAGTGAGCATTAAAGAAAATGTCACACGCTTGTTACATCTGTAACAGTTATCTGCAATAAGCATTTCATTACTGTCTACTGTAGACTACAGACTGTTAACTGCTAACTGTTTTTAAGTGCATCTATGACTGAAAAGCAACTGGGAAGCACATCACAACAGAATGTACCGACTTTCTCTTCTTCTCCACAGGCAGGAGCTAGACCTTAAAAATCGATCATGTAGGTTCCATAACCAATCACATTGGGTTGTTTGGTTTTTTTTTTTTTCAAAATCCACAGTAGTGATCAAATTGGCTACAATTTAAGCCCCAAACTCTTACTTTGAGGTGTAAGTATGTGGATGTGAGGGGAAAGTCTGGGCTCTGCTGAAGTCAGTAAACGCAGATTGCACAGAAACTGGAAAGTTGATCACAGTAACTGGAAACTCTGTCTCAGTAGTAGCGGTGGACTTGCAGTTATCGAGATGAATGCCGCACGTGAGCAGTTCAAATAAGCCTCCTGTGCTGTTGGCTCTGCCACACCACCAAGAACCAGGCTACACAACTGAACAAACTCAACTTCTGATCCTGATACCATCTCACTAAAAGTCTCCCTTCTAAGTCTATGATGCACATTCAAGCAGCATAAATGTTAAGTACATAATTTGTGATGAGTAGACATTAACCGTCTGTCCTGGTATGTGACAATGGCCCATAAGACACTGAAGATGCAGGAATCCAAAGCATTAGGAAGCAAAACAACACAGGGACTTTTGAGTTTTAAAATGGGAACATGCCTTGCTCAGCTCATTTACAGAGAAATGAACACTGAGCCTCCCCACCCTTAAAAAAATTGTTTTTCAAATTCAAAGCCTACTGAAGACAAAAAATCAAAAGAACACTTTAGCCTTGAAAAATAAAACAAAAAGGGGAAAAAAAAAAAAAAAAAAAGCTCGAGCATCCCAGAATTCAATAATCCCACTGGGAAAGAGATGATTCCCCAATCATGTGAATACCACTGAAAAACCAGACACACCAATCATTTGTTCACCCAAAGAGCAGTCAGAAAAAGTTTTCTGTAAAAGGAAAAAACCTCTGTAATGAAGAAATCACTAGGTCAAAAAAAATTAAACCTCTTTTCCTCCCAAAAGCACCACACCAAACATATTAAAAACCTAACACACACCAGTAATAAAACACGAGACAAAAGTCAGGTTGAATTTCTTAAGAACAGACAAAAGGTGCCATATGAAAACAGAAAAAAAATCAAATGAAAAAAAAAAAGTCTGCTTTAAGAGGAATTACATGACATATGCTCCTAGCTTCTTGATGCATATTTGAGTGCAGTGTTTTACATTAATAAATAAAAAAATTTTTTAAAAAGCTGCATTACTAAAGATTTGATTAAGCTGTCAGTTCTTACTGACAATAAAAGAATACAAAACCAAGTACTTGATATGCTGATACTGTAAACACTACAGGGCACAATCAATACTTAAGCTTCTGTACTAGACAGTATCTGAAGAGGAGCATATCATGAAAAAAATATTTAAATGGAATAAGAGGCATACTAAGACTAGGAAACTGTTTGATATACACATGAATACCTGAAACAGCCTTTAAGTTCAAGTTTACTTGAATTTTTATGAGAAAGTGCTTTAGAATCAGTTCAGGAATACTTCCTTGAAAACCAATGCATTCTCTTTTTTTCAATTTACAAGTTCAACAAGATGAACTTTTCTATAGACATAAACTGAATGCTTGATGCATGAAATACATTTGTAACAATAAAATTCCTGCTGTTCATACTTCAGAATTCTCTTGGCTAATAACAGCAGACAAACTTAATTGCTCAATTCTGATGCTTCAGAGAATACATTTCAGTTTTCCTCTTTGAAAAGGAGCTGACATCCCACCATGAAGAGTGTTGCTACTTGTCACCCACAATAGTCACCCCAAACGTCCCTAGTATGTAGAAAACTACTCCCTGAGAGTTTCAAAACACAACAGGCATCATTGTTCTGTTTCTTATTGCAATAGAATAAACTTTCTTACCAAATACTCTGGCTACAAATCCTAATGGAAACTGAGATGCGAACAGCGTAAGAAACCACGGTGCAGCATAAAGACTGGGACTGATTTCATTTTCTTCAAGATGATTATACAGGTCTCTGTGATAATCATGAAGAAGCCTTGAGAGCTGATACATCTGAATCTACAGTGCATAAGGGGGTTGGGAGGGAAGGAAGTAGAGAAAGAAAAGTTTAGCTTTACTCAGTTTTCCAAACCATTCCCGTTTCACTCAAGGGAAATTAACTCTAGTACAGATGGAACTGTAAAATGAAGCTTAATTGTTGCCTAGGGCCTCAAGTGGTATCTACTCACATATAAACAACCTGCCCCTAATGAATTAAAACCAACACAATAGTCAATAACAAAGAACAGTTTGAACCTGATTATTAATGAAGTATCATTTCAGATTCACAGGCTTAAGGTGAGAAGAGAATACATTGGTCTAACTTTATCAACAAACCAGAACTTTCAGTCTTACAGCAGTGAAAGTAGAAGTACCCCTTCCAAGATGCCAAAACTCTCCATTAGAGTTGAACTATTTCTGGCTAAATTTGCATATTTCAGCTTTCACCCTTTGAATCTCAGCCATATTTTTGCTGCATTTGAAACTCCTATGCTACAGCCATCACTTTAGACAGCTCCTGTACACACAGAGTACATGAGATAGGATGGGTCAATAGAGGTGTGCCACATACATATTTTCCAGCACACCTCCCACATACCAATGGTCCAGAGAAATTTAAGGTACTGATGCAAAAAGTGCTGCTATACAAGCTGTAAAAGGTTGCAAAGCTAAGTTGTCAGAAGTTGCTATTCATTGCTAAGTATATCACTCTGTGGCAAATTATCTCCTTGCAATTTTGATAGTTTATATTCCACAGTAAGTCGCTCACAGCACAGAGTGATGCTTCTCTCAGAAAGAAGATGATGAGAAGAAGGCATATATTGATTAGCTGTCAGATCCAATTTTGCTGTCAACAGTGCCTTGCTTAAGGTGAATCCATTGCTCAATGAGAAAATGATTTATTGGATACAGCTACTTTCCTACTTTTAGTGGTCTTGATTCTCCTACAAGCAGACATATTGTCTCATTCAGGCAAATTAGCTAAATTTGTGCATGTATTTGAGTCCTTGCTTTAATTGCCAAAGATACTAATTAAGCACAGTTTGGACAGTGTCAATACCAACATTTACATGTTAAATTACAAGAGTATCACAGAGGCAGTAAACCAATTGGATGAGTTCACTATGAACTAAGGATCGAGATCACTACTTTTTCCATAAAACAATTAAAAATACAAGTCAAATAAGTTTTCATTATCCTAAAGAAACACCCAACAGTTTTCTTCTACAGGACAGAATCTAATTCTGCATATAAGCTTAACTGTGTTTCAGTACTGTAAATGCAAAAGAATTTGCAAGTGTTCCACTCCTCTTAAAAACCAAAACAAAGGTTAGGCTTTAGTGAGATCCTCTAAGTCATCTTCAGTAGTCTAGTTTGTCTTGAGCAGACAAAACTGCTTTTGTCTGGAACAAGATAGCTGCCTAGGAGCAAACTGTTGGTAAGAGAGGTCATTTCATTTGAAGAGCAAACAGTACTACAAGCAGTAAACCTTCTCAAACTTAAAAAGTGTTCTTCCTAGGAGCTTCTGACAATGAACGTTTCAGGCTCATTTAAATCGAAAGGTGAAATCCTGGCCATCTGAATGCTCTCAAACCATCAGATGTTATTGAAAGTCTACAACTGCACTATAACAAACACACACTAAGAGAGCATCGTCTAGGGGGAAAAATCCCATGACCTTTGAAACTCCTATGCTATAAATCCCTGTAACACTTCAAACTCCACTGGTTCAAAACGTATTTTTGAGGGCGGAATAGGGACAGGAAAAAGGCAGAATGATGCTCTTTATGGCTATTCACCCTTAATTCATGACAACAAACTTGTTATAGCATACTTATATATCCAGAGTAAAACACTCCTCTCTCATTTTTAGAATAAGCACATACAATTTCTTTAACTACAATATACTCTATTGTAATGGGCATTTGCCAAATAAGCACCTAGAGTGACTGGTCATGAAAAGCGGACTGAAACTCCCCCCTTGAGCTTTTACTTATTGTAAGCATTTGCTACACAGGGAGCATTTAAAAAAAAAAAAAAAAAAAGCGAGAGACATTTTTATCTTTTTCTATCTGCCTCTTAGTTTTGTCTTTCAACACTGTGGACCATAAGCTTTGACTCAGCACTGGTATATCCCTTTATAATATTATGGGGTTATAGTGTATAGTTATTTAAGTCAGTGGACAGTTGCTTTCTCAAACTTTAAACCTTGAAGTTTATACAGATCTGGAAGATTTTCTGTCTCCTTCCTAAGCAGCCTTGAGTATCTATAGCTAGCTGTTTAAATAGTAATATTGCAGAGAATGCACCGTTTCATAAGCAAACTAAATGATTAAAAAAAAAATCATCTGTTTCTTCTCAGTGTTGAGGGTGGCTGGGTAGAGGACAATGAGAGAAAAGAGGTGCAAATGATGATGATGAGGCAAGCCAGAGCAGCCCCTGTACAAATGCCTGTGGAGTACATAGACTTGGCCAGTGGGTGTCACTATTGATTTGACTTGGAGTTACAAGAGGAAAAAATCTACATCTAAGTGGTTATGGACTGAAGAAAAACAAAATCAAATTTATTTTTAAACTCCATCTATACAGATGCACGCATACCAGGTTTTTGGCACAAGGAAGAGAGAGAAGTGAGGAAAAGAAGAGGAAGAGCAAAATAGCAGAGAATGCAGGGTTTCCAAACAGGAGATAATGGGGACGTGTGGCAGGAAAAGTCTGTTAGTTCTGAACTTCTCTGTTTGCAAATTCAGAGTTGGAAAGGGGTTTGACAGTAATTTTCATGTTACTCACAACCTTCAAAACAATGTAAGAAGCTTCATAAGACCCTGGAGAACATGAGCAACCTCTGAGAGCTCAAAACTCATTTAAAACTGGCTTGCTTTAGAAGGACTGACTTACCTGTAGTGACATCATGTCCGGCCTGTACTGTTTACGGAAGCCAAGGTCATACATGAGGAATTTCAGCATTTCAAAGGCCTGTTCCTCACTCATATGTAGCAGCAGCACTCCAGCTACAAAGCTTATACCTTGACAATAACCCACTTCTTTGTCCAGCAAAGAGTATGCTTTCAGGAGATTAAAGAGTGATAGCTGTCCTGCTCCCAGGTGGGCAGAAAAGTAAGGATGCGTAGGGAATGTCCGTCCTGATGTAAAGAGAGAAGAGTAGTTGATATTCAATTCTTCTCATAAAAAAAACACCCAACAGATCCATCTGACAGCCAGCACTTCTGTCTTCCCATAGACTTTTTCTCTTTGCTTTCAGGTTGATTTTAGTCAGGTCAATCCATAATTTACCACTGATTTTAGACTGTATCCTTTGAGCTCATTTCATATTCTCGTCTGCATAGAACTTGCAGAAGCAACTGCTTGATTTCTCTTTTCAGACAGATGTAGAAGAGCATAAACACAAACAGCATAACCTAAGAAATCATTTGCTCAGAGGACGCTAAGTGGCATACAGGGAACGTATCCTGACAACACAGAAAGTGGTGCTGATACAGCAGCATCTACCTCCAGGAACAGCTTCCATTAAGAATGGCGCACTTCCCCTCAGACACGTGAAACAAGTCAGAATAATCTCCCAGCTACAAACAGACGTACCTAGATCTACAAGGATGGCGTGCTGCTGAGCAGTCAGTTGCTTCAGTAGTTCTTTGTATGAGATGTCAGGAGGCTGCTGCTTGTTTGGTAGTCTGTGTCTGACTCGATGTTGCACAGCCAAAAACTGCCAAATTTCTCCCCGACGACTTTTTGGTACACCTGCAGATCAGTCAAAAAACCAAAAGGCCTAAACAGGGGAACATTTTTAGTGCTATGACACAAGAATTTTTTGCTTTGTCATAATCTTGCCAGTCATTATCTTTGCCAAACCACTCTGGAGGATCCCTTACAAACAGTCAGCTTCCGAAGTTTTCCACTCTGCAGTGTATTCCCTCAGTAGCCACAATTCAGTCCCACTAACTAAACAGTAACTACAAACTTACGGTAATTACACTGAGCAGTACATCAGGCAACTGGAGTACAGACATCACTTGTTTTGCCACCTCTGAGCTGTTAGCCTCCAGCAGGAAAAGATGCACGACTACACACAGAATGCATACCCATCCCGTTTAGAAAGGCTGAACTAAATTCAGAGGCGTCAAATACAGGGAGGTCCACCTCCTCTTCCCCTTCCCAAAGAGCTGCTCATGTCAGTCCATAGGCTTGGAGAAAGATGTAGAGATTACAAAATGCTCAGTTCAAACCTAAAAGCATTAATGCTGCACACCAAAGGAAGGACACAGAACCACTTATTTTTAAAGACAGCATTTTTCTCAAGTCAGCCAAGCACCTGTGAAAGCATAAACTAAATTTAAGTATTACTTTCAGACATTTGCATACATCCCCCTGACTCTGTAAACAGATCTTTGAGTGTCAGAATAAATTGTCAACTCTGCGAATACTTTCCAGGCAAATAATTATTTAACAAACCCACAAATGAGAAAAAGCATATCCTTGTTCCCAACTCTGAACTGCAGTCCAGCAGCAGAAGATAGGGCAGCAGGGAAAGACATTTGTTGTCAGTCTTCTGCAGGTCACTAACAGGAACCGCCCTATTTCTACCATGATTTTCTTTGGTAGTAATTTAAACTTCCCTTACGTACCACAGCCGGATTACACCGCAATATTATTTTTCAGCATCTGTAATACAGACATGAGATTCTGTGGAGGAGGGCACAGCAGTGCAATCAGGCTCTACATCCGCATTATACGAACAAGGCCCTCTGCCTCCCCTTCTGGGCTATGCCTAGGCCACAGGAAGACCTACTTCGAGCCAAAATCCCCAGCCTTTCACTCGAGTAAACAATACACTAGAAGACCATAGCCCAGACTCCACAAGATGCAGTCCTTCTAACTCTCTGAAGCTTGGCTGCGATTCCCCTGGGTTTTGGGCACAGTCCACATTAGACATTACGGTCCTGCCTTCTCAATTAAGTAAAATCAGAGCATCTGAAACTCAGGGTGAACTGGATAGCAGCCACAGACCAGAAACCAGAAGGTCACAGTGTTAGCTGCAGAAGCTCCATATTTAGCCTTTGATGCATGGGCACAAGAAGCTACTCTTAGGAGTATGAGTATACATGTTTCTGCATTGCTGACATCGTAAGTTGTAGACACAGCAGAACCTGTTTTCTGTTTGGCAGCAGGGGGTGGGTACGTTTGCAAAAAGAAGGCAATTTTTTCATTATTTTGTGCTACTGGAAAAAGTGTATTGCTGGCAGATTTCCTTCAGTATCAACAGGCAACAACAACAAAATCTTCAGTCTTCATAGTTAAAATACCTTCTTTCAAAGTGGAATGGATATCTTCCATGTCACATCGGATTTTGGCTCTGCAGTTAAGTAACTTCTTATCCCAAACATTTATGACATCTTTCTGACATGTACCAACTTCCTCGTAGTCCAGTTTGACTTTTCTTGATTGGAGCTCATCTCTGCTTGCTAGAGCACAGAACACAAAGGATGAGCACATGGAAAACCAGAACATCAGAAAATGGCAAGAGACCTCAAATATGCAAACCCCATTCAAGTTAGATATATCTATCTGATAATCTGACTAGGGATAAATATCCCTTCTACAATTCATCATTTAATAGCTGAGATGGGGCCAGTCTTTTGTCATAAGATGCTGCAGGTAGCAATTCGACTTCTATTACTGGGCCATGAACATTAGTAATTCATGAAGTACATGGAAACAGTTTTTAAGGCTTGGGGCAAGAAGAAAAAAAACACTCAAGAGTCAACTTCACCACATCTGCCGCTTCTTTCAACTGCAAAACCACCTTTAATAATTTTTCTCTCGTTTACATTGAACATTACAATTGTTTTAGCATGGGAAGTCCCAAACTTATGGATGTTGATATTAGAGATATAGGCAAGCAAGCTAGGCAAGTCTTCTAAACTGAAGTCTGTCACACTCATCCCAATTTTTACATGTCCCTTAAGAGAGTCATAAGAGCTCCTGGCACTGCTACCTTGCATCATCAGGCTGACTAGAAGTAAACAGAATGAACCAACATGAACCATATCCAGAAGGGTACATCTGTGCTGAAGCACAGAACTCATGTTGCTGTATACTTAAAAGGTTTGTTGCATAGGGCTACTTGGCACAAGATATTTATTCCAGAGGACTCGCTATTTCTGAAATAAAGCTGCAGAGTTACTCTGGAACTTCAAGGAGGAGCAGCTTTCATTTCCATTACTGAGAAATTAACTGTGGTTATTTTATTGTACATGATATGCATGCAGCAACACACTCCATTTTCTCATACTACTGGTGTAAAAAACTGGAATCAAGACTTGAATGTGTCTTAATTTACAGAGACAGGTTTATTACCATTGGGCTGAACTGTACATTTCACAGCATGACCTCTGAAAGCTGCAGTTGAGTTTATCTTAAATTTGCCTTGATCTGTGTGTAATACTTGCTCCTTGCAGGAGACTCCTTCCTCTTACAGAGGTAGCCCCCTCCCCATCATCATCTCCAGGTGAAAGCAAACTCCCACTACGTCATTATACAACCCACAAAACAAGACAATCAGTTCCTTTGTCTAATCAGCACATTTTGGATACAGACAATATTGGATGAATCCATAAGGTCATTGCCTAGCCCACTTCAAAAATGTAGGTAACAATTTATTTTCAAAAGCTGTGTGTTACACCAGTAAGACTGTATCTGTTCAAGACTTCAGGGGGCCTTGTACATGCAACTATTATGCAAGGAGCAGTACACTTACATAAAAACAGGAACATAATCTCACCACATGAATTTGCAGTCCAACTGGGGCAATTTTAAAAGCTACCCTATTGCTGTATGATTTCCTTTGAGAATGCTCATTCTCAAAAGCAGTGTGTGACAGATTTAAGACAACAGTAACACGTTTCAGTGTGACAACGAACTCCAGAATTAAGTGCATGGGTTATCATTCACTGAACGGTACTTTGGCACTCCAGTTAACCCTACTGCAAGTCAGCAAGCTTGCCTGTTGACTGTATTTGCCCTACCTCCTATGCCAACCTTGGTTCCTTGCAACCTTCCTCGTTAACATTCTTCCTAATCATTGCTAGGTGGCCTGCTACTTTTTGTAGTGCTTCTATTTCTAGGTGATCTACTAGAAAAAGTAGCTTTTAGCTGCTCAGAAAAAAAAAAAAAACTAAGCAAGTTTGTGCAATTCACAGAACTTACCTTCTGTAAAACAAAGAGCTAATAGTATTCAAGTCTCCTCGACAGCAAAAAGAATAGGAAAAGAGGTTCTATTAATATTTTGCAAATAAAAATCAAAAAAACATTAAATGAAAACCACTGAAAAAAATTTGGCAGGAATTCCAGTCTTAAACCAGTCATATTCAGCTGAATAAATTCACAGCTAGGAACCTGGCTTCCAGTAGAAAAATGGCTGCACTTCTGTTATTACATTCCCCATTCCCGAGATCTAAATTTAACTGTAGGCTAGGATGTCAACCACTGCCTGAACCAGCACTTGTTTGGAATGTATCAGTTCTGCATGTGTCCATCCATAAAACAGCCCATGTTACAGTAGCCCATAGGAAGGAAGCCTAAAGATAGGCATTAAGACAGTTTACTTTTCACCCTTTAAAAATAAGATGATGAATTCTAGCTAGCCAGAGCACCACTTTCACTAGCAGTACTTATGAACCTGCATACAAGAATGGAGATGTGCTCCTTGCAGCTCAAACCAAGATATGGACTGGCAGATGGGTGCCAGTTTGGAGTCTCCACTGCTGACACTCCTGTTTTCACCACTAACAATCAGGCAGGCAGAACTTATTTTCTACATATCAGTTACAGAATGGAAATAACCTCCAACTGGTCTTAAGGTACGGGTCCTACTTAACAGTTTTCAGTACCTCCAGCCACACAGGGAGGGTACAGAAAAGAGTTTGTCCCTCAGTAGCTCATACAACCAGGGGGAATAACGTTAAATTAGTCACTACAGCAGATGTCCAGCTTCCCCATCCCACAACAGTAGACAGACCGTTTGGTAAAACAACAAATGAAGATTTTGGCTTAAGTTAAAACAGACTTCTCCGTAGATGTTCCCTATGAATATAGCAGTTTCCACAGAAGCATGTGTCAACAGGGAGACAAAACATAGAGAGAGTGCACAGAGAAATATGCTACGTGTGTTGGAAATACATTCAAAGATGTATGCTTGTAGGGACATGGAAAGACTTCTGTCCTGCTGTTTTTCTCTCATCCTCCTGCCTTCTCAGTAAGGACCACTGAAGAAGGAAAAAGAGTTAACTGACCTTAACAAGATCATTATGTTTTGTCTGAAGAATCAGACTACCCTATAACGAGGTTATACACCATACAGGAGAAGATGGCAGCAATTGCAGAGTGGACATTTGAAATTTTTAACTGGCACAGAAAGCTATTAGTCTATTATACTGAAGAACTTCTATATGCTAGGATATACATTGCATCCTGTCTTTTATCGGTGTGAATCTTGACCAGTCATAATAAAACAGCTTAGTCAGAAGCTCAGGCAGCCGACAAGTCAGCACGGCCAACTTCAGATCCCTCAGTAACAGCACTCAATTTTCAGTGTACAATGCTTATCTTCTGAAAGAAGAACTTTTTGACGTACCTCAAGAGCCAGTTGCTCAAAAATCACATTTTGATTCAAATATTTATAAATTACCACTGTGATGTTATTAATGAAGGACAGAAAGCCTGGACAGAAATGTCATGTGCTGCAAAGGACTGAAACGAGATATAGAGGGTAAGGTTTACCATACCTAAGTGTTCACAAGCATCCGTTCTCCTGACTCCACATGAGAATCCCTAGACTTAGCTAGAACACAGACTGTAGCAAGCTTTGTCTAACATGCACTAAAAAAGGAAAAGTTATTACTTTCTTCTTCAACTACAGTGACTCATGGAGACTTGGCAGGTGGACAGAGAACCTGGTAGACTGTCAGATAGGACTGGGTAAACACATTTCTTTCTAGCAGTATTAACCAAAAAGCTACAGAACCACGCCTCTGTTTGAGGGGCCCAACACCAGCACAGTTTTTGGCTTCAGGCAGCAGAATTTGTAATAGTTTTTTGGGGGTGTTTTCTAAATAGCTAACCTTCCAGCTTCTGGTTTTCTTTTTCCATTCGAAGTAACAGAATTTGTTGATGGATGGCTTTTCTCCACAGACTCTGTAGTTCTTCTGAGTTTTTCCTCTCTCCAGTTTTATCTGGACCATCCTCATTTTGCAATACTAGAACAAGAGGGTCCTCCTCCAAGGGTGGAGCAAGAGGGGATAATGGTAACAATTCACTTCCATCATGACCATCTGCAAAGAATCAGAAAGCTATTACAGGAAACTCAGATTGTTTGACATATCACGAAAATACAAGTCACAGCAGAACAAAAATAGCTGTCTTTCACATTCTGCGGTGAGGTGCTGATTCCACAGACAGAGAAAATGCAGTTCAACAGTACAGAATTATTTTTAAATAAAGTGTTTTATTTAAATTAAGTTATATTTAAATGAAGTAAAGCTAAATAAAGGGTCACCTGGTATTTCATCCCTTTCCCCTGCTAGCTCCTTCTAGTGTTAGGACATTTATCCATAGTCTCCTTTACATCTGAGCTTGTTTACTGCTGTGATTTACCACAGGCTCTGTACTAAAAGCAACTTTTTCCATCTGCTAAGCTGCAATGTAGGCAGTGCTATAGCACTTCATGGTCACTAAATATAGTTTGTCATTTACTTATGGGTGTGAATTCCACCAATGGGACTACATCAACATAGCAGGATTTCAGATATTTGAAGTTTCTACCTTAGAAGACCTAAAGCTATAAGAATTATTAACACATTCGAGAGGTGCTATGTGCAGTACAAGGACAAGGCAAAAAACTTACTGTTTTCTGCAAATGCTGCTATTATGTAAGCAGGCTAGGGTAAAAATTTGCTAACTGTTAAAGAGGGTATCTTTATCAGCAAGTGGCAGTTCTTCGTTTCCTTGCTATCAGTGCACCCATGGCAGATTGCAATTAATTCGATTTTGATGACAGAATCCTCAGTTCAAAGCAACAAAGACCTGAAGCTGACTGAGCACAACTGTTCTCTAGTGAGGTTCTAGCAAGAATAATTTTATCAAGCTGACTCCCTTCACCCTTTCATATTTTCACGCTGCAGTTCACTACAGTAATAACTATTCAGTAACAACTGCTTGTTTATTTTCTTTAAAAGCACACACAGACCTGGATGCTGCATCTTGGAAGGAGATTTATTCATAGGTGAAGCTACCTGCAGGAATATTCTCCGCCGCCAGGAGATGCGGCGAGGTGTGAGCGTGGCCCCCACAGCATTTAGAGATTCACTGCTGCAGACGGTTGATGTTCTTTTCTTTCCCTCCCCATCACTGAAGGAAAGAAAAAGCAGATGTGGTGATCAAAGTCAGTCATCTTTGGAGGGGAAATAAATAAATAAATCAATCTTTGTTGAGTCTGTCTAATGTACAACCAAACCTGCAGGAGCATTTGCTGGGAAGCTTTAGAAAGCAAAGCATGCTGTGTGTGAGCTTCACCCTGAATACAGCATTGCCCAGCTGTCTTCCTGTAACACAGGGCTGTGAAGTTTGCACTATATACCACAAGAATGAATTCACAGCGTTCATAAAGTGCTCAGCTGGAAGCTCAGAAGCTAAACTTTCTCAAAAGCTAAGAGAAAAAAGTAGTAATATCCAGCCTCTAAAATAGCCAGCAATGGGTTTTCCTTTACCATACATTAATTTTACGGGGGCGATCTGATGTAACACCCCTAAAAGCACAGATGTTGCTTTAGCAGAGCACAACGTTCCATTTAGTGCCATTTTAAATAGCACGATGAGCTCACAGGTTCATACTTCACCAGAGGCAATGTTCTGGCCTTCTTCTGCGTCCTCTTTCCGATGCTTCAAGAAGTGGACACTTCACTTGCACAAATGGGGCCAAATGTCCTCATGTTTCATCAACACCTCCAGCTGAAGGAACAGAGCCTTTGCAAACAGAGGGCAGGCTCAGTTCCTACCACAATGACCTAAAAGGAGCTCATCTCCTTCCCAGTTGTCGCGTAGAAATATATTTACACAGTAATTTGAATAGTAGCTTACGTTGCTGGAAGAAGCAAGGAGAGGAAGCAGGGAAGCTTTACTGGGAGGTCATTTTAAGAGGAAAACAAGTAGACCTCTCTAATGACTATTGCCAGAGTAAAGGACATTTAGCTTTCAGAAGTACTTGAGCCACTTTCAGGAATGTGTCAAGCATTTTACATTTGTGGTAGTAAAGTAGGTGCACTGATCTCATCTAGTAATGAGTACATTGATTATCTGCCACAAATCTTTCCATGCAACGTCAACAGCGTGGCACACAACTACAGGCTTCTTGGGAAGACAGCATCAAATACAGGGAGCTGTGTCTGCAGTTTCATCTTCATCACAGGGAAAACTGCTATATCAACACAGCAGTAGCTACACTCAAAACTTCATCCTGTGATGAATTTCAATGCTACAGTACGAAGTCCCTAAAAAGAGTTAGATGAAAGGAAAGCCCAGCAGGTTAAGTGTTCACTACATTTGTAGTGGTAAGTTAGCTGCGGATGATTGCAGTTTGCCAGCTGCAGTCAGTCTCCCCATATTTGGCTTGCACAAAAGAAGAGATCTGCAAGGGAAGCAGTCTACGCCTTATGGAAGTTTCAGCTACACCAATCTACCAGCTACACCACCTCAACCAGTACTTTTCACATCAAATACGCTGTGCTGTATGATAATCCACCAAGCTAGAATTGGCTTTTTTGGTGATCAGCGCTGTCCCTATGGTAATGATCAACAACAGCTCCCCGACATCTGTAAGCCTCAGTGAGCAAACTGGACTCACCATCACACACAGGTATCAGACCCTGCTTCCATATTCCGGCAGAGAAATAGTCATGTCTTCAAATCCACCTAATGCTGGGGCATTAGGCACCACCCCTGCTTTCCTTTAAGAACAGTGCTATGGGCTGGGAGCCCCGGATAACACATTGTCTGAATTATTCTCTACTCCCAGTTTAGTTTCTACAGTGCCTTAGTTCCCTGTGCGTCATACTGTTAGTAGGTGGTCTCAGTAGAGCCCCACGTTGCACGCTAAGCAAAACAGCAACAGAAAACCCTGTGACAGTCTTTGGCTAACTCTTACACAGTCTTTGGTGATGGGGTAACCACTGCTTGTGCTAGCTAAATATAGACTACAAAACTCATTCTGAATCTAGAAGTGCTGTCCCCCAAAGGTATTTCAGTCCAACAACTCTTGGAAATAAGATATTGAATTTGGATATATTAATCATTATAACTCATGTTTCTATAAATAACTGTGACAAAACTACTTCTCGCTATTTCAAAGTCTTACTTATCACATGTTAGAAAACAAAAACTGAGTCATTCCAGGGCTTATCAAATAGAAGCTACATAACAAGGGAATGCAAACTTCCTTTCTGCTGCGATGTACAAAAATCTGCATTCAGCTACTGTGCCCCTAAATGGGGAGACGGTCCCAGGAATGGTGTTCAATTTACAGTAAAATTTACAGGAAAGTCAGAATAAGAGGGTGGCTATTTTAGGGCATGAAACAAAGCTGTTTACATCACTTGAGTCACAGAGTGTACCGTGGGATGGATTAGTCACACATGCTACCTCATGAAGTGTGCAAATCATACAGTTCTATAGACCTGTATTTCTGTTGTTATACCCTCCCTTCCAAAATTCCCCTGGCACTTTAAGCAACTGGCATTAATCAACTCCTTTTTTAAAAGAGCTGTCTAATGAGTGATTAAAGGAAAACTTTTAAAAAGTCTCATGCGCACACCTTGCCATATTCAACGGAAGGCGAGGGCCCCTGTGAAAACACCAAGATTTAGGAAAGGGAGGCTAGAAAGGGAGCAAAGAAAGTTCCCTCATTTCAAGGCAGACAGAAGAGTCCTAGCTTAACATCAGATCTTAAGGTGTGAAACAATACCCTACAGAGTAAAAGCATGAAGACATTAAAAGTAAAATAGTAGTGTCTCCTACCCTGTGATGAAAATGTTCAGAAGGTTGGTGCAAAAACCAGATGAGTTAATGCATATTCCCCACCTTGAAACAGGAGTTGCACAATACTTATTCCCTAGACTTTACCATGTCTTACACCGAAGCTTAACCAGCTGTCTTTGCTCTTGGTCCTATTTGCAAGATTACTTCAGTTTTTAAGGTAGCCGTGGATTTTAAAAGCCAAGCAAGGTAGGTGCTCTGCTCAGAGAAGCCAGCAACACCCCATATAGTTCCTCTAAACAGGGTGGGGGTAAAGGAAAAAAATGAAGAGGTTGATTAATGTGAGTGGAGAGACTAAGAGCAAAAGCAGCTCCAAACCAACAACAACTTCTTGAATGGAGTTCAGTCATTGCTACTGAAAAGCAGAGCAGTGTTTTCACTACCTCCCAACCTGGGGAAACAGAGACTTTTACAACTTTCCTGTCAGGTCACTGATATCGAACCTCAAACACTCACAGGAAAAATTCTTGAGAATTCTTAGGAAAAGACCTTGTTTTGACAGCACACAGCCTTAAACATCTACATGGGAAACACGTTGCAAGGTCAACTAGCAGAAATAGTCCAGTCATTAATACTGGATTTTAATGATGTTTTCCACTTTAAGAAAAAGATGCTGCCTCAAACTCAAGAAATTTATAACTGCTGTATAAACTATGGATTATAGAGCCTAGACACTGGGGCAAGGCAGAGGATGAATATTTCTTGGGTTATACAGTGACATAGCCACCAAGAAGAAAAAATGCAACTACTTTCTACAAGTTCCTGTCCTGATGAAATGCACCAGAGTCAACGTGCTGCAAATTAAGAGATGGCAGTATATAAAATCTTAATGAACTACAGAAGAGATATTTAAGAACTGAACTGCAAACTAGGAGATGACTGCAAGAGTTAATTTTTTTTTATTTATTTTAAGGAAATGACAACTAGATTATGGTACAGCTTCTAGATCAGAATATTTCAGCTTGGTAAAAGAGACATGTGAAAGTGCAAAGCCAAACACCTGAATAGAGAAATTCCACAAAATGGAGTATTTCCAGTTTATTTTACTTACTGTTCCTGTTTTCAACACTTAACATATCTCCCATACAGCTTTATAAAACGATAACAATGTACTAATTTCTATATTTAAGAAAAATGCATCACAGTTCAGTTTGAAGAATAATGGTTCTCCATCAGGCTACTTAGCCTATGCTCCTGACACAATGCAGAAACCAAAACACATTCATCAGCTTGTATACAATAAAGAGTGAAAAGCTGTAAATTCGATATAATGCCTCAAATATTTCAGTCTGTACTTTCATCCTTAAACTGCTACAAGTGATAACCCAAGTACTCAAGAGTACAGAGTACTTATCATCTACGCTTCTTATCTCTGGTAACTGCAATTTGGTTTCACCAAAGCATCCTCCCATTCACTACTCCACCAGATAACATATAGTATGAAGAAGAGACACTTAGTTCAGGAAAAGAAAGTGCGAAAGCGAAGAAAAACCCCCAAAACTTGTTCAGATTACGAACATGCTATTGCTTGGTTTTAATCACCCAAATCTCTTCCCAAAACTGTTCTTTAAGATGCTCCCAAAGGCTGATATTCAAAACCCCACAAAGCTACCCCCTTTCTTGTGAACTCTTTACACAATACTTATCTGAATTATTCTGCACTTGAGTCCATGCAAGCCAACTGACTCAAGAATAAATACTGTTGCTGCTCATGCCAAGGTCTGCATTTTTCTGCAGATTTTTGCAATCTGCTCAGATTCAAGTGGCAATAAGTCATCTTAAATTATCCTTGCATAACAATGCAATGAACAGAGGCAGTGTGGGCTAGTCAAACCTATGCTGAAGGTTGTCCCATTTTTAAAAGTGCTGCTTTTATTTTTATATTAAAAAACCAAACAGGTTCTTCCAATACCCTAGCTTTCAGAAGTAGCTGTTGAGTAAAAGTCAGAAATTCCATAAGTTACAGAAATGAAAGTTTAAAAACAGATTATGCTCTCAAATTCTTGTTTGTTTACCTTTATGTTGGCAGGATACGTTCTTTTTTAATCCTCATGTGTGCTTGTGTTTAATATTGAACACTGCACAACACACTTGTCAAAAGTCAAGATTATGTGGACCATGTCCACCTGAGAATTCTCTCTAGACAAATGAATTGACAATGAAGCAAAAACATTCTGAAGGTGCCCATTAATATTGTGTTGATGCCCAACTTTATTATACCGTCCATTCCTCAAAGCAGAAGACATATTGGTGTTTTCTCTCTTCCATATAAAGCATCACAGTAGTGATCATTAGAATTAAACCCAAAAAGCTCAGCCTCTCCACAAACATTTGGAAAAAAGATACCTTTCACCATAATGAACTCATCTGGAGAATAACATTTTTTTTTCTCCTGGCTTTAGGCATCTCCAACACAGCCATTTAAATCCTAGGAAGTCAACTGAGGCTTCTTTTTTAATGAAGGTCAAGACACTTTCAAGGCATGATTCATGCTTTCTAAATGAAGATGTTCCAAATGATGGGCACAACTGGCTGCATTAGTGTTCAGGAAGGAAGGAAGGTAAACAGGCAGGATCAGCTCTGTAAATGTCAGAATGTTAAAGACAGTAACATTAGGATGAGAGCAACTGCGCCGCAGAAGCACCAACTTCTCTCCATTGATTAGCTGAGTTGAAGATGTCTACAATCAGGTGAGAGCCACTGTATCCTGTATGTCCAACACCATGGTAGCAGTTTCTCAGTTTGTGACCACATGCCAAGCGTGATGTAAACGTGGATCAGAATCATCTTCTATACAGTGGCCAATACTTAAAGACAGATATATAATAAGTAGAGCTGCTTTTTAACACACAGCTCCCCAGATGACCCTGGCTTGGTGTTGTTTGCATAGGCCCATTTGACTGCTACAAATCACAGATCTTTCTAAAATGAAGTCTGACTGAAACTGGCTCTGCTCCTGCACATCGAAGTTCACCGGAACACCAAAAAAAGCTTCCTGCTGCATCATGTGTAATCTCAAAGCTCGTGATACAGGAATTCAGACTATAAAAATTTTTTCTCCAGTGCAATGTGGCTAGGATACACTTCATGAATGTGTAGTAACCATGATTATTCTCAAGAGAGGAAAATGCACTTTAGTTTTAATTAGGGTTCTTAACAGTTAAACAGCTTGTAGCCTTCAGAGTGTAAATGACTGCCACACTGTGCTCAATTCCAACATAACATACTCAAATGAGAATGCTAAGAACACCTCATGTTGAGCCTATCAGGGATAGAAGGTGATCTTCTCTGTGAAAATAGCCAAAGGAATAAAAAAAAAAACAACCCACCACACAACCCCAAAAAACCAACAAACCAACCCACATGAAAAACCACACCGTAAAAGATTTGAACTTCCTCTCATTCATAAACCTGATGACATGATACACATTTGCAAGCTAAATCAGGTAAAGTTTAAAGAGTTTCAGCCACCACCAGCTGGACAGTATACTTCATTCTCCATTAGCCAAGTTCAAGTGGCAGTTGGATTACCTCAGTCACTCTTACCACATCAGCATTACCCATTTGGCACTTCTTTCTGACTGTATTTGTTGTATTCACTTCATGAACCCAACTAGATGCCAACACTTCACCCTTGCTACTGCAATTTCCTTACCATGACAGTTCAGGCCCAGTTGTTCCCAGCAAGATCTATAGCTAATGAGATCACATTTTCACAGGAGTTTTCACACAAATTCAAGATTAAATGGTATCAGAAACCTGTATACTGTGAAACCTAAGTAGAAACAGAGTGGCCTTTTGGGAATTATTCCTAATTTGAAGATCTCCCCACCACACAGTTCAAACTCCATTATAATGAAACACAGTATCTTGACTAGCGTGCATAACCAAATCCAGAAAGAGTAATAACTCAGACATTTCAGCTTGGAATCAGCTGGCATTAAAGGACAGTTTTAGTACAATACTCAATACCTACATTCCCCAAATGCAGAAAGCTAGGTTTAATAGGATCCAGCTGCCTGTACAAATTGACCTGGGCACTGGTTCAGCTTGGACCAAGTCTGCTAACTGAAGGGAACACAGAAACAAAGTCAGACTGGAACCCAAATAAGAGGTAGTCTCTGAGAGACAGGTTATTTTTTTGCCATTTGTCTGCACACCCTAATGTGCGCTCACCAGTTTCTTTAATTTCAACTTTAATAATTCACCTGCTACTTAGTCTAGTGTTGCTGCAGTGTAGCAGTGAATGGAAAATCTAAGCATCTGATTCACTTATAAAGTAACTATTACTGGACACAAGGTTTAGAATAGGAGATACTAAAAGCCTACTTCTACACTGGTCGAGATGTCAATATCTCCTCTCAAATTCCAAAAACATACACTGCTTATTGCTTTGTCATTTGTGCTTGGGTAGAAAGGTTTCTTCAAAATTGAAAAATTTCTAAGACTGGTTTTGAAAAGACCTCCTAAAATTAAGTAATGATTAGTTTACATTATCCCTCTATTAGTGAATCTAGACAACGTTTATTTCTTAAAAGCTGTGGGACTGGGGGGACAAGGCAGGGGGGCAGCAGGAGCCCTGTCATTCAAGCTATGTAGTCACCTTCCTGTAAGGATGTCTCACCTTATTTCATTTATACACAAGTTTATTCTGTTGGAAGGACCTAAACTGTAGAGATTTCCCACTAGGTGTTTAGTAATTGTGTCTGCATTACAGATTTTGGCTGCATGCTGTACACCGATTACAGATTAGAGGTCAGAAAGAGACACTTCAAATGTCAGTGAAACCAAGGCAGGTTACAGTGTGCTTAAGGAGAGGATATGTACTCTGTATTTATTCTAACCTATAAATTATCAGAGATAACTAACCCAAACTGTACCTTAAAGCCACCTTTAGGTCAACTGCCTCTCACCTAAGTTTGTATATCTACGTAATTTCTTACAGTCTACCCTAAAATGGAGATGACAAACTAATCTGTGTTTAATGAAACTGCACTCCACAAGGTGGAAAAATGTCTTTAGGCACCCCTAAAATCTTCCACACCTATCTCTGACAACTGAAATCCCCATGTATTAGAGTCCTAACACACCTAGAATCCAGATCTCATCAACACTTGGTTTTGGTAAGAATGCAATCTGCTGTTATTTTTCCAGGGAGAAAGTCATAAAAGCACCTTCTACAGCTCCACAGTTTTCTACTGGGAATGATTAGGGAAGAGCCACACTCAGAGATGAAGAGTACCAGAAACACAAGTATAGCTCAGTGAACAAGGACAGACTGAAGAGGAAAAAGGAGTTCTCACTGACAGAAGAGAATAAAAAGGCCAGCAACTGGCAAAAAAACATCCTGAAGTTCAAAACTATGGCTCCACCCTATTCACTGTAGGCCTACTTCAGAAAAATAATCCATATGCAGTTTCCTCAAGCACCCTCCTGAAGGAGAACCTATTCTTTCAGTAAGAAGAAGTGTGACTTCCATTGAAATACTCAAGTCTTTCACACTGATGTCAGAAAGCCCTTCTTGTATCTTCGCTTCTTCCCCACTCATCTTCAATGGGAAGTTGTTTTCCTATTCTCTCTAAACATCTCACAGAGTTAACTTGGCATTTCCCCTTCCTCATGCACAGGCATCCCACGTTAGTCCTGTACACTGTTCACATTGCTCTTTTCTTATTTTCACATGCCAATGATCACGGCAACACATGCTGGCTTGCATTCAGCAGAGAAAGCATTAAATTGGCATGACGCTCCTAAAAAACATTGCATTTCAAGTGACAAACCAATGCAACAGATTTGCAACACCACAACGGAAAGAAGTCACAGTTACTAGATGTCAGCAGACAAGCCTCTATTTTTAACAGGCTTTTTTGGCCAAAAGCCTTTTTGCCCATTTCCATCAAGTACTTCGGAAGTGTGTTAGAAATGCAGGAGCACAGGGCAGAGCAGGAGAGATCCCACGAGCTGCATTGCACTGGGAATCCTGTTGTTAAGCTGGTAGCACTGAAGAACTAGACAGGAGACAACGCTCTCACCTCTTGGAGAGGTCACTTTCTGAGTGCTGGAGCAACCTTCCTGAGCCCTGGTAAAAGCTTTTCAGGAAAGAAGGGGCAGAGACAGAGGAGGGGAGACCAGGTGATGCAGATTCACTCTCACTGAGAGCGCGCCGAACCCCAACAACAGGGCTGTGCAGGCAACAAGAGAACATAGCAGATGGGTCAGCATGGATTCGGATACAACAACAAAACATCCAGCATAAAGATACTGGCCAAATACCTCATCTTGGCTTACAGTAACTTTGTTTCCCAGAAAATAAAATGTACCAAGTACACTACTGGGCAGTTTCCCTGATGATACTGATTTTGCTGTTGCAGCTGATTTCTTTTAAGAAACATTTCAGTGACACTACAGAACAGTCAGACCACCTTATTTCTTTAGCCTTATTTATTCTCAAAGCAAATTTGGAAGAAGAATTTCTGAAACATTCAGAAAATGTTCTTGGAAGCAGGTTTCTAAGAATATGAACCACCTTGTCTTTTCCCTTCAGTTTTCTCTTTCTCTTGTAAGTAACGTATACTGCTAGAACACATTAGAAAGTAGAGATCATTAGAATGCAGCATTTTTGGATAAATTTTTGTGAAGCATATAAATCAAGGAAGATAGTCCTCCTACACAGTTAAACATTACTGAATAATAGTAACAAGTGTTGGGGGGAACACGAAAATTAATTCAGTTAAAGAAATGTTTACTTAACATTTTTGATTAATCCTCAATGGGAAAGAAGAGAAGAAAGAATCCCAGCCTAGAAACAAGTCGTTATGAAATGTTTTGACTGAAAATCTGCTGAGGATGCCACTTAATTAGCGACTTCTTAAAAGTTATTACCAAGAAGTGAAGTCAGCAAGTCCTTCAGTTTGAACTGTCAGGGTTTCCTGTTTGCATACAACATGGTCAGTGGAAAAAAAAATAACCAACGTTTATCTCAGTAAAAAACACATTATTTATCTCTTCAGAAACACAATGTAACAAAGCTATTTCAAGGCTAGTTTCTTATCCTTCACCCCCTTCCATTCTCTTAAAGAAAATAAACTTTTTTGCCTTTCTCTACAAGCTGGAGCGGCATTCACACTGACATTTCAACCTAGACATCAAATGGGTGAGAAATTATTATTTAAAGTCATTTTTACGAAGAGCCCAAAAAAGCATAATTGCAGCCAAGCACTGAAACAGACGTTTGGAGAAAGTGCTCCTCCGGCAGAAAAAAATTCAGCTCATCTGGGCCTGAATCTTGTAAAGGTTTTGGAGTTTGCACGATCGCTTACTGCAGATAGCCAGGATGGAGGCAGAGAAAGAAAGTACAACCAAAGAGGCCCACAACGAACTGTGGGGACCTCTTCCGACTGAGAGAAAGAACTCCTCAAGGAACAGTATTCCACAAGTTAATAGCTGGAGAGTCTCCAGAAGGGAAGGGGAAAGAAGTTACAGAGGGAAGCTCTGGAAAAAGGCAAACAGGGAAATCTTATGCCTCACATTTCAGTGGAGGTGTTTAATCCTTAAGTCCTTTTGTGAGACTCCTCAATGGTTTTACGTCTAGACATACTCTCTGGGAGCTTGGCTAACACAGCGGCTGATGCTTGAAGCTGTCAGTGCCTTTTTCATCCTGGCGCAAAACCATCAGGTTATCGCCTCTGCAGTTAAAAGCGGTGAGGACCTCTTCTCCAAAGGGCCTGACTACCGACACTGCCAAAAAGGCTCAGCTCAGAGGCAACAAATAAATAAATAAACAGATCGGCGCCAGCATCCAAGCCCGATGATTGATTCGCTGGACTGACGTTTCCTCTGAATCACTAATTCAGGAGTTACTGCAAAGCACCAAACTACTCCGAAGGGGAGAAGACAAGCTGAAAGTAAAACAAACAAACCAACCAAAACCCAGAGCAGTGACAGAAACAGCTTCCGTAAGAAGGCACACGGGTGAGGCTCGTGTGCCGAAATTGCAAGGAGACAGCAGGCGCGTGGCGCGGCATGCCCTGACTCACCTTGTGGTCTCGACGCAGTTCTGCCGCAGCAGCGGGGACCGGACGCTCTGGGACCTCCCGTTCTGGAAGGTTATCCTCCTCCTGGCGCTGGAGGGGGGGTGGCTGAAGGTGTGTGCGCGCCTCCTCAACTGGGGGGAGTCCGAGTCTTCCTCGGGAAACGGCTGCCAGGCTGAGGACACGGGGGACGCCGGAGGAGTAGCTGGCGGGGAATCGCCTGGCGAAGCGTCCTGTAAAGGAAGTGCTGGCGGAGTGAGGCCTCTCGCTCGGCTCCCTAAAACCCCACGGCTCGCGCGCCACATCGGGGCACCAGAGCCTCTCCCCCTTCTTGGTCATGGCCTATTGTATGCTAATTATCACCAAACCCAGACATCCTTTGATGATTTACTCCAAACTAGCAGCGTCCGTCAAAAAAAAAAAGGAATAAAAACGCATAAGCAACGCAAACAACATACTAATTACTCCGGGCATCCTCTCACAGGGATCAGCATTCCAGCTACCAGGCTTCTGGCTCTTTCAGGAAAACAGAGGAATTAAAAAGACTAGAGAAACCCTTGTAGCTAGTTTCCTCGACATATCGCGAGCATACTTCCTGTACCGTCATACCGATATCCTGGAAGAGAGACCATTACTACACAGCCAGTTTACGAGTAACTGTAGCAGGAAAACCATAACGGAATCTTTGCCTCCTGGGAAAACCAGCAACCAATCCTCACGTGAGGTTAAACATTAAAAACAGGAAATAAAAAGAAAGTGAACAGAGTTCCGCCTGCTTGCCCCCATACAGCATCCCCAACAGCTGGGTTTAGGTCAAAAATTCTTACTTCCCTAAAGCAACTATTACTTACAGAAAGGATTCTTCACCTTCTGAGCATTTCCTTTTGTTGCGATATCACCTTTTTTAATTACTTCAGTGAAACAAGGCAGCAGCTGACCAGGAATTCTCTGCTTTTTATAAAAGCAAGGGAAGTGTAGCAAAAGAAAGGACTGGCAATCAAACAATAGGTTAAAGCTGAAGTTTCAAGTCAACATATACGCTGGCTTTCTTACACCCTCCGCCTCCCAGTGGAAACTCTTATATGAGTTTTGTAAACTGATGTGCTTTGTGCTACTTCCTTCAAATCGAAGCAGAGTGCCATATTCATGCTTCATTAACGCCCGTGCGTGAAAACGTGCCAACTTTAACTAAGCTCCTTACGTACTTTGTCAGAAGCAAGGCTGTTGCAACGCTCAAAGCTGTCCACACTTCCCAGGCGGCCTCGCATTCTGTTGGCTCCCTGCAAGAAAAAAGGCAAGTAATTTAATCTGGTCTTTTTCCTCTTTTTCTGAAGGTTAAGCAAAGACGGCAGCAGCTGTGCAGGTGAACACAGGACAGTTGAGGCACGTGACATGCTTGACATAAGGCAAGCACCGGATTTTACAAGCAGCGACATCTTTAGCTGGCAAAGCTCTATCTTCTCCCCCCTTGCTCCCAGGAGTTTTAAACCTGCTGCTCTGTTGTCTGAAGCAACTGAGTATTTCTTGATCCATCTGAGGCAAAATAGCTGAGCTGGCTTAAACAGCCAAGTTCAAAAAGCTCCAGACTTCAGCACTGTGTGCGCACTGCAGCTAACGGATGCATTTGACATACTACGATCTAAACTGAGAGTTTACTCCATATCTAGACACTTCAGACAAATTAATTCCACCTCAGCAAAAGTAATGAAAGCACTAAAACTGGGAAGAATTGCTCTCTGGCCGCAAATCCAGCCAAATAATGCCAGGTACAAACAAGCCTTTTCAATTATAATGCAGATAACACTGAGGCAAATTTGACAGAAATTAGCATTAGCAGATCCTTGCCGAAATTGTTAACAGTCCTCTGGTTTCACAGGAAGAGGTGATAGAGCCGCAATACTTTTGACTGCCTTCCACTCCTAACTCCCATCAAACATGGGCGATGTATGCTGTCAAGACACTTCCAACTGCTAAGTTGCTTTCAGTACTTTATCAGGGGAAAAGTAGTCTAGGTTTTAGGAAAACTATAGATACAGCCCCTCTTGTTATGCTTGCAGCTACAGAGGAAGTTTTGTCAACATCAGCAGTATTTATTTAGCCTACTTTATCCTGGTAAGGTTTATTTTCAAGGCTTAGAGTGACCTTTAACTACATTATATCCCATTTAAGCTTATTACTAATGAACATTCTGCCTGAAGCATCTCTTCACTGACCCTCACAATAAAACAAGAGCAAAGGATAACTTGGAAGTTTCTCACTAGCTTTAAAAACAAACACTTTTGGCACTGTAAGAAGGGCTTTTTGGTTCAGAAAAAAACAACAACAGAAGAGGTTAGTGCAGCATGGGCTGGAAGAAATCTCTTCATAAGGTCAAATAGAGGTTATATTTATTTTTCTGAGGTACCTCATTAGGAAGCCACAGCCTGTTTTCAGTTCAAACCTGACAAAAATAAGATCGGTCCAGCAAAACAAACAAGTGAAAAAGCGACATTCCTCTGGGATTAAGGGAAGCCAGAGCACAGAACCCAACATGTTTCCCTATGGTCAGTAGCAAGCAGCTACTCCTTCAAGTAGCTTAAAATGTCACTTAATGCTATTCATCTAGCTAAGAAGCCATCCACTTAAAGTGTTCCTAGATATCTGGTTACTACATACTTATTTCTAATTTTGCTAAGATTAAGGCTGCGTAAGTCTCTCCCTCACATATACTGACTTTTACTTTTTACTTAAATCTTTTTATCTACAAAAAGATGCTGAATGCCCATTTTTTTAAAAAAAAAATAATTTCTTTCCTGATCTCTCTGTTACTAAATATACTTGAAAATAAAAATGCTAAGTCATGCAATAATTAGCTTCCCGTTACATCAATACCATGTGATTTGCAACTGGCTTAAAGAGGGGAAAAACCTATCACACCAATAAGTATGTGGTGCCTAAATACCTTTAGGAATTAGCCATGATCCATTAGGCTTGTCGTAACAGCCTGATGAAGAATAAGAACTATTGAAAAAGTCATTGTATAACACATGTATGCACAAACATACATGCATAACACATGTATAACACAGTATACATGCACCATATATACCTGCTTTAGCCAAATAATCAGTGGTTGAGCTGCACTGTAAATTCTTTTTCTCAGTCTCGCGCTCTGTAACCTGTAAATGGATCTGCAAGGATGAACCCCTATGTGTATCATGATTCATACTGCTGTTCCTTATCTCTTGCAGTTTCAAGTAAAGGATGAGACAACCTTCCTCAAAACAGCAAGTCCACTTCATAAATAGCAAACTTAAAATGGCCCTAATCCAGACTCACGTGTCCACTTCTCTTGAACTCAATCACGGACTATGTAGATCCTTATACTATAACACGCAGCACACCACAGTGCCCCTGGTGAGAACGGACACACTGTATCAAAACCAACAATATATAAGCAATCTCCCTTCAGAGACACTTCAACTTTAAACAGTGCATTTCATCTAAACGATTTTTCCTCGACATGATCAGAGTGCTAGGATGTCCGTATATGGCAGGGCTGCCTTACAGTGTTATTCCCAGCGATGTATGCGTGTTCCACAACCACCGCAGTGTTAGTGACCCACTGTCAGGGCTAAATCACTTTCCAGTCACTTTTAGATGTGGAAAAGAAATCAGACTCAGCACAGGCATGACTGTAGCTGTCACCGTTTGATGATATTCCAGACTGCTGAAATTATCCAGATCTTCTGTCATTGTTCTCTTTTGCGCGCTCTCTCTCTCTTCAGACCAAGTTCCTAGAGTGTAAAACTTGCTACATAACGTAGGGAAGATTTGACCAGGAGAGTTTCAATGCTAGCTTCAGTCCTAGGTCAATTCACGTCTAACCTCAAGTACAAACAGTTCTAAGGATTCTCCTTTGCAAGTAATATTTTGCCCCCCTGTACAGGGAACATCTGCAGCATCCCATGTTTGCAGGTTACTTTATGACATACCCATGTAAGCTGCAGGACAAACACAACTTAGGCCTTCATTTAGCATGGTACTTTCAGAATTGCTAGTAGAAGGAACTTATTCTCACTGCTCCAAATTATATTTAGACCTTGCCATCCAGTATTCGCAGCTTATCACACTTTCTCCGTAACGACATACCCAGATCCCATCCCAGGCACCCAGCCTTCTTCAGTTACTTCTCTATATGTGCCTCTTCTCTGCTTTCAGGACTCTCCCTACTGAGCAAGGGACACTAAGCATAACTTGCAATTCAGACTTCTTCTTTAAAAGGCTATTTAATGTAAGAGAGCTCGAGTAATTATCTGCAATTCCACATCATACCTAGCAACACTGAAATGAAGAACTCACTTTTTTTTTTTAAATCTATTGCTTTTTTTTTTCCTGCAAAAGGACACCTTTGTTACTACTTTCTAAAGATTCTTAGTGACCAATATGAGTAATTTTAGCTATGAGAGGTAAGGCATTACTTCTCAGAACAGAAAGATTTCCAGTTTACGCGGCACATGTAGTCATGTTTTCAAAAAAAGATAACATTTCTCTTTATGGCATCATGCATCCATCCCGATTTTTTTTTTTTTATTCTGAAGCAACACAGCTGATAATGCTCAGCTAACTCACTTGCCACCTACAATGAACCTTCGTTATTCAGAAGTTGCCTTTTTTCCCCTCTGTATGTATGGCCTTACCATAAACTTTCTAGCACAGTTAAGTCACAATCAACCCAGCTATAGCCCTCAGATTTCACAACATGGATACTGCTTCATTAGGTATTTATCAGACTGAGGCAAAAAAACAACAAAAAAAAATCTGATAGGTCTTTACTGTCAAGGATATCTGGGAGAGCTGCTGGCAATGAGTTGTTAACCTTACCCTTGAGAAGATATTTTCCAGAGAGCTAGTCAAGGATTTCTTGGCCTTGTTTTTCAGAATGTCAAGTTTAAACCTGCCACTACTTGTGGTGCTTTCTGGAATCGCACTGTTAGAAATGGTCTGTTGAAACAAACAAGGACACAATTCAGCTTTGGCAAGTCTTTTTGCAGTTGCAGACCTCCAAAGACTAGAGCTGAACCAAGTTACATAGTAAACAACATACCCTTGGCCTTTATTTAAAAAAAGCACAAACAAACAAAACCCTCAAAACCCCCACATCTTCCAAAAAACAAATCCACAGCAACACACAGTTAAAAGCACATTTCATCCCTAAAGACTATCTTGTAAAAGCATATCAATTTAACAATACTATTGCCCATTTCCTTTGCTAGATAAATCTGTAATTTAAACTGAAACCAATGCCCTCTTCATCCCTATTCTCCCTCGAAGCGACTGGGAGCAGAGATTAGGGAGGAAAGAAAAGGACAGAATAGGTATCCTCACACTGTAAGGAAATCTAGACCTAAAAATAATTGCTTGTCTTTCTTCCCTCCATTCCTGCCCCCCAAACTTAAAAAAAAATCCTCAAACATGCCACTGTAAATCAAATCACATTACTTCTCTTCATCAGTCCTCTCTTAATTACAATACCCAGCTTCAGCTACCCCTGATGAACTCTAGCAGTGGCCCTGCTAGTACTCACTCAAGACTGCATTTTAATAGGGTGGAAGGAGGGAGAGGAATAATACAAAAATAAGCTTTACCGACGGTGCTTCACCAATGTGAATGTGTGTTTTCTGCTTAGTTTCACAGAGTTGGCGCAGATGTAAGATCACAAGTTCATTTTCTTCCTGGTCATTGTCAGGCTTCATTTTCTGTCAGTAACAGCAAAAAAAAGAAAAAAGGTCCTTCAAGTCATGATTTGCTTATTTTCTCTTCCATATGTATGTATTCTTTGAAGTTAATATATTGATATGCCATATGCCAGAGTGCACTATTAATGTGTCATATTGCACTGCTGTTTATATGCCTTCATGCTCCTGAGCAAAACAGACCAAAGCTTTCCATGTGGAGAATGTTACAGGCTGTGGAGAGGAATGAGCCTTACACCCACACTTTTTGTTTCCTAAGGTTGTCTGCCATTGTACAGCCTTATAAATCGAACAGGCATTCCCTTCTTCAGGCAGCTAGAGAGAAGCACAGCCTTTTGAAGCCTAAATTACTATGTAATTCATCTGCTTGAGTACACTTGCTTACACCTCTTACCTCAGAATAAGTCAAAAGAGAGCTTCTGCAAATACCAACCACCTCTTTGATACCTGCATGTCTCACCTGCTCTCAATTCATTCCCACATCACTTTCAAGTAGGTAAATGCGTTTACTAAAGAACTAAGCTCAGGGAAAAAAAAAAACAACTGGGGTGTAAACACAGAACACCTCAGCAGAACCAAAACTTTTCCAATAGCAGTGTATCACACATGAGGTGAGGTTGGAACATGCTGTTTCAGTATGATCTTTGGTGGAACAATAATAAATTCTAGATCAACTACATAACAAAAAAAAACATAATCAAAAGAAAAAAACATCTGGTCCATGTTATTGTGGTCTTTTTCAAATTTGAGACAACAGTTTCTAATATATTACCTGAACACGTTCAAAAATGTCCGCTTGCTCATTATCAGTTAGTGACGACAGATGTCTCTGAATTACAAGTTTGGCTCTTGGTGGATAGAGTCCTGAGAAAAGAAAGGAACGTTAAAGCTTCTAGATTTATCAAATGATAGCATAAAAAACTTTTGTAAAAATGACAGTAAAATACATAAGCTTGCATTTGAGTTTATACAAGTTTAACATATGACAGTTGTATATCTGCAGTATCCATGATAGAAATACTTCAGGTTTTGCTAAACCACACGTTTTTGACTTCTTTCTTTAGCAGCAAGAACAGAACTAACAGCAGCGAAGTGGCTGGCTCCTGTGTACAAGATTGTGCTCCCTACCCCACTGATGTCTTCTGTCCTAGTACCGAGAGATCACTAAGATGGAAGCCTGACAACTGTATGGGAGAAGAGGTAGAGAGGAACAGCTCAGGGGTATAACCGGGAACATACTCAATGCACAAGATACTCAGAAGTTCTCAGAAGTTTTCAGATACTTTTAATTGAAAAGTTTAGATGCATTTCTACACGAGGAAAGGGTAGGGTATAGGTCATACCAGAGAACTGAAGACACTGAAGCAACAGCAGCATAAAAGCTCTAAGAATAAAAGAAAGAATTTCTGATGGTCAATAAAGCACACGTTCACTCACAGAGCTTGTTCTAGGCAGCTACAAAAACTGTGGGGAACACACCTCCCCTGCATCAGATGAAATATATGGGGTTTCCACCCAAGGTAGATATGATTCACAGAGAAATGCAATCAGAACAGATCAAGATTTTCATGAAGCCCTGGGTTTGATTATGATAAAACTTCTAGATTCTAAACTAAGCAGACTGATAAAAAGAAAGGGACACTAAAATAAATCTTTCAGTCACTAAGTACGAAGTCTACAAAACTACTATTATGGTACTCAAGTTGTTACCCTAAAAGAGATTTCATTTTGATACTGGACACTTATCCCAGGCTTGCAAGTACCTGTATTCAAGGTACTTACACTGCCTTATACAGCAGCCTCTATAGCTTTTCATTGACAGAAGACTTCCCCAGTTAAGCTTTATCACTTCCAAAGATCTGTTGTAAACCCAGAAAATACCAGTCACAACCTAACAGAAATTCACTCCACTAAGATTTTATACTTGGCTTTTCATCCACCAGAGGGAGTTAAGTAGTAATAGTGACTTTTAATGAACGGGAGAACTGGCAATCATCATCACCACTATCGCCCGATCAGAAGATGCAAGACTACTGTAATGTATTTTCTTCTTTTCGCATACAACACTTTGCAAGGAGACATAGTGGAGTGACTATAAAAATAGGATCCTGATGCTAACTTTTTTAAAAAAAATTCTATCTTGTAAGATTTTTTGCCTGTTTTGTGGCATACCTTACTTCCTGAGAAACTGCAAAGGTTTGTGTATTCATATTTGAAACCAAGTAGTTGCCTTAACTTTATTAGATATCATGCTCCTAACTTAATCATTTATTTCCCATAATAGAACTAAGTTTGGAAGTAAGAGAATGAACACAAATAAGGAAAAAATAACCCCACACAGGAAAGAACGAACACATGAGAAAACAAGACCCTTTTTGATCACAACTGTCTTTTTATGATCCATTTTGAAAGAATGTACCTTCAGAAAAAAAGAACGTGAGAGGAACTGTTGGGTTTTTCTGCTCTGTTTAACATTTAAGAGAGGTAAAATGATGAAAGAGCATGTATTTATAACACAAGCTATACTATATGCAGTTGCAATATCATTACTGCTATCACCTACACATGATTACAGAGAGTGCGAAATGATGGTAGGAATTGCTTATTGGGATACTTTTCCCTCTGTTCTTACTTGTTGAAGTTGAAAGCACATGGCTGGCACAATTAGAATTAACAGATACAGTAAGTTCTTCTAGAATAATTGGAAAAAACAATTAGAAAATAAACTCAGCTGCTACCTTCAATTCTTTCACAAAGTTTGTGCAGTGAATGCATAGGGCAGGCCTCACACAGTTTAATCTGCGTCTTGGCATTTTGCAGAGCTGCAGCAGTGCTAAAGGCTTGTTTCAGGGTAAGCATTACCTCATCAACCTAAAGGGGAAGGAGGGAAAAGACAGCATATAAACAAAAATGTATGCCATATACATAAAATTAGATTTATCAATCACATAATAGACAGGTGCTTTACAAGAAAAAGAAGTTTGCTGTCTTCTGAAGAGATCAAGGTTGTATTCCCAGCTTTTCTGCTTTTTCTGTGGATGCTCACCATCTTCAAGTTGTTGTTACTTCAGATAAGCTTACTGGGTAGGCAACCACTGTTTTAAGAAGCTGCAAATGGGAATTTTTGGCTTGAATATATGCTGGCTAAATAAAAAGCATCAATTTCTTTTTCTTTAGCTTCAACTTTCTCCTGTAAACTGAACATGCTCCCTCTCACTGCTGTACCATTTTAAAACAAAACCCCACAGGCCCATCCTGCTGGCAGATGGAGCTTCCCACAGCAGTTTACTTTTCTCCAGGCTACCAGACTGCATTACAACTTATCTTTAAGTGCTGCCGGCCTGCCTTGCAGTCTGCCCTGATCTTTCCTCTGCCACTACCACAAATGCAGCAGTGCTGTGTTACCACACACCCAGCACTGGAAAAACTCAACTTTTGTCTAAGAAAGGTCAAGGTGACAGCGTTCCTTTGTACTCATTCAAATACACTCCCAGACCTTATATACAAAGCACCTGGAGCTCCCCTGTCTATATTTTAGGGGAATACATTGCTTATGAAAAGATGTTTACTCAAGTCATTGCATTAGCATGGAAAGAAGACTACAACAGCTTAATGAAAATCTTAGGAAAAAAATCAGTATTCTACTTCAGAATCAGGTTCTCACTCTTACCTATTGTTTTTTTTAGAAGTAGGAAGAAGAAAGCGGAGATATCTGAGACTAAAATCATGCAGTCTAACATTGCAATCACACAGAATTTTTAAGGGTCTGTCACCTGGGGGGAAGGAAAGGGCACCTGAGTGTGGAAATTCGAACTAGTTTGTGTCCCAATGTGTTTAGGGGGTATCTTTGGGTTTGGTTTTGGAGGTGTTGGTGTTTTTTTTTTTAAACCCACAGTTTTAAGCACTACCAGTAATTCCCGGGTGCTCTCTCTACTTAGCAATAAAGCAGGACATCGAACAGTGAATATCAGTGTTGCAATACAGACTGGTAATTTTTAAAAGTTGTCAACAATGCCTCTCAAATGGAAGACCCACAGAACAGTGCTAAGCATATGGATTATGACTACAGTAAAATCATGAGAACTGTAGCACAGACTGTAGAACAATAGCTAGGTTTAGAGCAAATATACACAAGACTACCAACAGAGCCTGACTGGCAGCACAGAATCCAGAAAGCATTAGGTCTTACAGCTCTGCCCTGCCACAGTCAAACTGTCACTGGGGTCCAAGTGATTGCATCTAAAAGCAGCTCAGGAAACGTTTATTTCATACTTCACTGTGGGCATACCCATATCAGTACTAGAATATGTAAAGAGGTTCATAAATGCATGGTTTCTTTATATGCCACATTTTAAGTCTTTGAATTATGCACGGTCAGATTTATCAATAGGTCAGATGAACATTTTGTGTTAGTACAAAGATAGAGCTGATTTCATTACAAGCTCCCATTTTGATAGAAGCTCAGCCCCAGCTAGGGCTGTTAGCTGTTTGAAGTTTTATGGGCGTAAATCTATTCACTCTCGAGCTAGTCAATGGATTAACAAATTACATTTCCTGCTAGCTAGAAGAGTGGTTTTTAAGTTTAGCTGAAAAAGAGTTAGTAGCTATTAGCACAGCCATGAGAAACAAACATGTTTCAGAACAGAAACCAACTTTTTTTAAAGTGTCAGAGCTTTAAAATAAAAATGTAGTAGCCAAAATGATTTCCTGTATGCATTTCACATTATTAAGCTATCTGTATCAGTTAAATCATCAGCACCTGGAACTTCAATTGATTGATACATACTTTATCAGATGTCCAATAGACTTTTTTATAGTTACACATACATTCATGCATATTATGGTTTTCTTCTTCTCCAATCAGATGCTATTTTCTTCTCCCGAGGAACAAAACAGGCTACAGGGAAAATGCTAAAGCTATGTGTAGGCTAAAGACACGTGCAGGATCAGGCCAGCAGTTTAAACCCTACCCTGAAAAGTATGTTCAGGTTTTATCATCAGCTTTGTTACTGATTCAATACATGTAATTACAGGTTTAATGGGGAACCAAGTGTCTCAAAAATCAGAAACACAAGACTTAACAATCAAATATAGAGCCCAAATACGCTCACAGTCTGCATGTGTGAACTCATCCATGCGGATTTTTTCTGTTTGTTATTGATATATGCAGAGTACCAGGATATGGCTATATATGAACACAATGTATGCATTTTCTATTGCATATTTTCATATTCATAACTGAGGTCTCATACCTGAGAAGATGTGACCACTGAGGCTCAGCTGACACAGCAGAATAACAAAGACTGCCACGGTTTAGAAAACGCCTCAGACATCCTCCGATGGAAAGGTTAGGATTATTAATAAATACTCACCAGAGACTCACTTGCACACTGGAACACATAGCAAACATACTGGCTTAACCCAGGTTCAACAGATTCCCGGCAAATGAAGCCAAAATGATCAACATGTTTTATACCCTAAAAGAGTTTAAAAACAGCATTAGTGGACTATTTTATAAACAGGTTTAGTTTCCAAAGTGATCCTAAAAATAGTTACCAGACTCCAACACTTGCCAACACAAAAATTTGAGAAACTATAAACGCATATTCCTAATGATCTATTTTACAACTACAATAGTTATCTTTTAAATTGCTTTTTGCATTCAGAAGTTACAGAAAGCTCTTTCGAAACAAAAGTTATACAGCAATAGACCTGGACCTGAGTTTCTTCCATTAGGAAATCTGGATTTTCAGGGAAGGGAACAAAAGAGTCCTAGGTTGTATTTGGAATTGCCTCTGCAGTGAAAACTTGAGGTAATGAGCCCATGGTAAAACATGGGACTGGAGTAGCACCAAAGTAGCAACAGATCTTTGCTTTCCAGTAATACAAGTTTGGACTACACCAAAAAGAGCAAGGAACGAGTGGTGACATGCAGAATTCCAACCAAATTCTTAAATAAATTATTTGAGACTGAGCTACATACCAGAAGCTTCAAGACTTACTACGCATTGCTACTGATGTTTTCTTTCAAGATCCTAGTCTAACTGCTTGACAGGGAACGTTGCCTTGCTAAAAACACCAGTGAGAAGATCAGAGAGCTGCTTCCTAAGAAGCACTATATTCCCAGTCTCAATTCATGGAACATGACTCACTATTGTTAAAGCCAATGTTTTTATCATCTGAGTACGGTAATAGTAGATTTTCTCCAAAAGAAAGCCTACTCCCCTGAGTTCAAATACAACAGAAAGCAGAACTCGATTGCTTGGATCCATCTCCAAAGAAAACACCTATATCGTAAAAGAGGGGAGGAGGCAAAACAACTTGCTTGTCACTACAGAAAACACTCTAGACAAAGTTGGTAATGCACTACGTGACAGACTGAACATACTGTCGCTACATGCTGTAGTTTTTAAAATCAAAATTCCAAAAGTTATGTTTCTGCTACTTAAACAAAACTTCACAAAGGCACAGAGGATATGTAACATGGTAAAAATGGCATTAGTTTACCATAGTCCACACTAATCCTGACTTAACTGAACGCATTTTCCTGTAACATGTGAAGTCTTCAAAAGCATAAAATGAAAAAGACCAGAAGTATACACACACGTTGATCTACCCAACAGTGAAGCGTTGTCCTCTCTTTTGCAAGGAAACCATATTTACTTAAGGTGGTTCAGTGAAATCTCAGTTCCCTTGCTGCTGACAGTGCCTGAACAGGTCTAGTGCTGCCTGATCTCTCAGTCTCCACAGGAGAACTTTTGTGGGGGAGACGGATGTGACACTTGCACCGCTGAAGCATAAATAGCACAGTACGTTCCTTAATTAATAATACCTCCCATCATGTTTCTTTAAGAGCATGGCCAGGGTTGTCATGCCAAAGGAGCAAAGTTTTGTGTTTCTGGATTCCCTCAAGGTCAGTCAGACTGCAACAAGAAAACTTCTACAGCTGGCTGACACCTGAGCTTTGACAGCACACACAGGGGTTTATCATCAATTATATGGAGCGCGGGTAATGAACTGAATGCAGCAGATCGACCATACTTAAGCTATAGAATAAAACCACCTTTATTAGACCAGACTAAAAGAATCCAGAATGCAAGCTGAAGAGAACATCTCCTTTTCGTCGCTTGTAAGATTAGAAGGACAAACATTCCTAAGCTGCAGTCTTGCAATACTCAGTAAATCACTACCCTGTAAATCCACAACAGAGAAGCCCTGCGGCTAGCACCGAGTGCTTAAAAGAAGTACTGATGAGGTTTACGCAACCAAATCCTTAGTCTCGAACAAATTAACGTTTCATTTCTACTGAACATAGAAAAAACTCCAGACTTCTCTAAAGTAGCTGTTTTGCATTAAAAAAAAAAAGCAACATAAACCCCACAGTATTGTTAGTGCCTGTATGAGTTATTCAAGCGTGCAAAATAACAAAAGCTTTGCTCCAAATGAAAGTGAAGAGGTGGAGTGAAAAACTCCACCTCCAAAGCCCCCCACACAGCATTACCTAACACTATTTACTGTACACAGTTATTTTACTGAAGGAAAGCTAGGCCTTGAAGGTCTGCCATGGTCTTGCTGGTCTCCACCACACTTTAAAGTCAGCAGAACAAAGGTTGTTGCCACTCAGGACTGTTTTGTTTGAGTGTTATCAGCAGATACACGCAACCCAGGAGCCCAGTACATGAAGTTGAAGTGTCACTTTTATTCAGCTCAGTACACCCACAAAGCAGGAGAAGACTCAAGCCATCTGTAAATTTTGCTTTCCATAGCACTGTTTTAGCAATCAATTTGATCTGTATTTATTGTAAAGCTGTTAATACATCCTTGTTTGGTAATACTGTCCCATTCTATATTTGCGCTTGCCTTTTGTCTCTGCCAAGAGCAACAGCAATTGGACTTAAACAGTAGATTCAAATTAAGGGCCTGGACCTTTATTTGGTAGCTTGAGACTCCACTTGAGTTACAAGTACTGACCAGTTCTTAATTTGTATTAGCATTGGTAGCACAGTCATGCAAGAGCAATTTGTTATTAGCATTAAAATGAAAGCACCTGGGGGTGAAATACAGGCTTAGAGCATGCCAGGAAGTGTACTTTCAACTAGAATAATAATGTTTAAGGAGGCCTGAAGTGATGCATGTGCATGGCGGATGAAAAAAAAAACCAACCAAAAACGTAATATGAAACAAGACCTCAAAACAGACAGTGCTAGAAGTAACAGCTGCCGAACAACAGCAAGATAGAAAGGTGAATCCCTCAGCCCTGCCATTTAACTTTGTAAGACACATTTATTTATTACTGGACATAGCTAGGTTCATCTACTGCCACATTCTCCAGAAGAAACGATGCAGGTGAACTGCTGTTTTTCTGGAAGGCTGATCTGATGTTCTGCAGAGGCTTTCAGGAACATAGCTGCTGAGAGACAGCACACTCAGCGCATCCTAAACAGAGACTAAGCTACTTGCAGAAGTACATCCAATGATCTCCCAAAGCAGAACAGTTCATACTTTGTTTTCTGACCAATGACCAAAAGTTGCCACCACCACAGCTCAGACTGGTTATCTTGCATTCATCTTTTCTGGACTTAAGCTCTTTAGGAATGGCTTTGCCTTATTTTCCTGCGGTATCTACTTGAAACTGCTACCAGATGAGTGAAAGCCCCAATTTGAATAACAGCTCTCGCTCTTGTAAAGGCAAATCAGTGCTGCAAGCATTCATGAAGCAATCAGTTTAACATCCAATTTCTTCAGCTGTACTCCCCAAAGAAGTTGATGTATCAAACGTCGTGCAGGATTTGTATATATGTTAGTCACAATCGCTCAAGTTCCCCCCCCCTTTTTTTAATTAATAAGCCAATGGGATAAACCAGCAATTTACTTTCATTTGCGGTAATTTAAATAGGATTAACTGTTTAAAAAAACTGCCTTTGAGATTGAATAAAGGAAAACAATACAGAATGCTGAAAAAGAATTCTACAGTTCTTTTTTTCTGCTGCCTATAGACCAGCAAGGCAACCCAGCTGAAGAACAAATAAATTCCTTTTTGTCTGATGATGTACATGTTGCTTCTTAATGCTTACCTGAGAACATGAGGAGATATCTTTAAAATTCTTTTCAAGCACAACAGATTTGGTGTCCGGACTGATGAGGTTCACTTCAAACCTTCCAACCTGGGGTGGGGGAGAGAGGAGAAAAATAAGTCTAGTTTATGACTGTCGTGGAGATGCAACTTTAAACAGCAACTAAAATGTCACAATCCAACCCCTTGTTCACATTGAGTACCTTCAGCACAACAGCTTACTCAACAGAAACAAGGGTTCCATAATTCAGCCCTTGTTGAGTAAGAATATTTCAGCAAGAACAATACTCAGTTGAATAGGAAAGACTTGGAAAGAAGATGGCTTTTTTTTTTTTCTCTCCCTTTTCTTTTTGAGTTATTTTGGTCCAAAGATCACATTTGACAGGTGATACTAAAACCTTTAGTAAACAATGTGGCTAAATTAAAGTCTGCAATAAAAAACAGAATTTGTGGATTGATTTTTTTTTTAAAACTATACTGTAGATCAGCTGAGAAACTATGTTGATCTTAAAGTGATACTTTTTGATTTTGTCATCATTCTGGATGAGAAAGAGTAGGTTCTGCAGCAACCTATCTTTCAGCTTTCCCAAACTGCTTCTCAAGCGTATGGAACTTATGCCATAGAGGGTGGAGAGTTTTCTCAGCTAAATCCTTTTCATTACTAGTGATAGCTGTGGCTTTCTAAAGGGCAATGCATTCTCACTTCAGTTAGCCCTTCCCCAAGAGAATAAAAGGCAAGAATGATCTTTAAAGCAAGTGGAAAGACAAAACCCAGGCATTTAGCCCCCTGTTATTTTAAGGTCCACAGATCTTTCCTTTTATGGGTCACTGCCTTTAAATGTCCTTTTGTTTTCTCAATACAAGCTCCGAAGATGTCAAATGCACTTCAGGCAAGAGAAGAAATAACTGTGAGGTCTGCAGGAAGAAGCCTTCGGTGCAGAGATATTTGAGTACTGAACTGGGAAAGACAAGCTGAACATCGGTACAAGCTGTCATGAAGGGGCTGGCTGTGAAAGCCTTATGTGAAGTTGCAAGCTTCTCTAAGTGCACAAAAAAAAAGATAATTTGTTCACATGGAAGTCTTCATCAGTTCTCCTTTTGAAAGAACACTTACTTTTTTCAACTATGTCCCAGATCTCACCAACACAGATGAACCAGTACTGCGTGTAAAATAATTATTTCCCTAGAAACTCTGCTCCTGTAAGTAATCACTCCATAAGTGATTCCTTTTTCTTAAAATTCACCTGAGCTCACGAGTTGAGGCGAATTCCTTAAGAAAATTCAGCTACTTGTGTTCCAATCATTTATGAACAGATACATAAATATTTATGACAAATCATGAAACCATACTGGATCCATACTACTTATCTTACAAAACTTGTCTCAGCTTCAAGCTGCACATGAAAAGATACGGTGCAAAACCAACATGAAATTACTCATCCTAGCACACACCTGGAACAACATTGTCCTGTTCTTCTCAGAATCAGAGGGCTGAACATGACTGGGTGCACTTGCGTGTCTTCTGCGTGGTTGTATTTTCAGGTTTGTGTCATGAACCCTTCTTTGCATAACTGCAGTGAGACTGCTACACCGGGAGCGAAACTCTTGCTGCTCGTCAAAGCCAGAGTCCTCTAAAATTCGCTCTGGAAAGGAGCCACGAGCGCTGGCCAGGTTGGTCAAGTTGGTCTGGCTGCCAACTGTAAACATCGCAGCATGCCCTGCAGTGTTATTTGGGCTGTCCAGCTCCTCGAATGGGCTATCCGATGGAGAAGCTGGCACATTTCCTTCACACAGGGGTAAGTCCAAACTCGACTCGTTATTCCGCTGCTCATTTAATAGTTTCAGGCGCTGGCGCTCATGAAGGCTGAATTTCTCAATGCAATCATCAATTAGCGTGGAGGGAGCTTTCTTGTGAGCCACCATCACCTTCCCACAGTACAAGACCTCAAATTTTTGAGAGTCATAGAAGGCATCTTCACTATCCTTGCTTGGTTTGGCATCTTCTTTCAGTGCTGCTTTGGAGACTTGTCTTATGCTGCTGATGACATCAGGAACCTATGGCACAGTTCGAAAGGTCTGTTTAGCAGCCACAAATGAGATAGCACAGACAGTGGTAGGTAAAACATTTAATATATATTAATATAAATATCACAAGTTATTTCTTCAGCAGAGTGCCACCAGCTTCTTGGCTGACAACAAAAACCCCAGTAAATCCTAAATGCTGTATAGACAATTTATGCAGCAAAAGCGAAGCAAATAATTTCTAAATTTTTTTATGGGAACCTGTTTCAGAACACAAGGTTTTAAATTACCAGAAGGTCTATTGACAAATGTTTACCACTTTTCTTTTTTTTTTTTCTTTTTTCATTTTTTTCCTTTTTTTTTTTTTTTTCCCCAACTGAGATTGCCTTCTCTTTTCTGTAGCCCTCTTCCCACATCAGCATCTCTTGCTGATGTATTTTCACAGGGCCATCACTGTTCACTTTTATTCTGCAGAGTCAGATATTCTGCTCTTAGGACAGTTGTGGAAACAGTTCCATAAATGAAAAAAAGAGATGATGAGCAATCCCCATCAATTTCAACTGACAGTTTTGGAATACAGGCAGCAAGTGTATGGAAACTTTACTGAAGTGCCATGTACAATTGCATTAGCTCTCTTTATTGTCTATTACAAAAACCTTACCCCATCCATCCTATGACATAGCTTACTTTAAGGTCACACTTCCCCCGCTGCAATTAAGAAGCACACCCAAATCTCTCTTCTCCGTCATTCTTACCCACAGATTCCTACTATACCCTATTAAGGCCAAACTGTACATCTCCAGTAGAAACTCTCAATTTCATCCCTGTATCACCCAGTCTTTTAAGGCCACCTGGTTCTTCCTCCATTTTATCCCAAACACCTTGGAAGGATGTCTGCCTTCAGTATCAGCATATTTACTATGCGAGTTCCTTTTTCATTTTGCCTTCACTGAAGAAAACAAGGACTTGTCCAATTCTACTGGCTGCAGATCAGAGTGATTCTAGCTGCTCTTTCGACAGCACCTACCTCTGCTTAACCAAACCTCTTTCTCACCAGGTCGCATCTTCTCTGGAAGGATAATAAATGGCATCATGTTACATGCATTAGGAAAGTTACTAGTGACAAGGAGATCAAGAGAGGATATCTATCTGATTTTCTTCACAAGGAAAATGGGTTCTCAACACTCACCTAAATCCAATGCAATCTATCAACAGCTTCTATATTCCATACTGCTTCCCACCATATCTATAATATTTGATAATTTGTTTCAAAGAATTTTTTCTATTTATTTTTTCTATTAAAAAAAAGGTAACTCTGAAGTCACACCTTAGTAAATAATCCATGCTCCCTACAGTATCTCTTTCTTTCAGTCACATGATACCAGTTGAAACTTGCTAAGGAGGCAGTAATTTCCTATGCCAATACTTTTGCAAGTCACAGTGGAAAATTACCTTCTCTTAATCCCCATCTCCCATTACACACTTCCCCTCCACTGGGCAATCAACTCAAATCTCCTTCCAGTTTATTTATTGTAAAATTAAGTTCAATTACCCTAACATCTACTGATCATTTGGCTTTCATCCCTATAGATACCATAATCTCACTTTTCAGCGAGGCCAAGAGTTAGTCTTGATATGACACGCATACTAGAGTGTATTTAATCTTTGCTCATTCTCACTACCCAGGCTGCTTTACGATCGCCCAAGGTGTGCTTCCTCCCAGCCACGCCAGCTCAGCTGGACATGGACAATTCTCACTTTATACATGCCCGTTCACATTCCAAGATGCAGCTATTTTTCCACTGATCAGTCCTCTTATTCTTTCTATGCCTGTGCTGAAAGAAGCTCTATAGTTTAAATCCCTTAGCTCTCTATTTTAGCAAAATTCACAAGCTAGCTGTCTTTTAATTAACATTTCCTTTTTTAGGATCTACACACAATCAAGTAAAATAAAAAATGTTAGCTGTTTAATCAACAATTTGGATTTTTAAAAAAATCGTACCATCACTTCCCACTCCAGTAACTGGATTCTGCCACTTGCTCATCTCTTCTGACATAAAAGACCAGAGAGTAAATTCTGAAGTCTTTCTAATACTCAGTAACTTCCTAACACATCCTATTGCCCCCGCCTCCCCTCCCAGCAAATGTCCAGACAGGCTGAGGACACTACCAACTCTACCACAACAGGATCCCACATCCATCCCCTCCTCTCCGAGAGATCTCCCCCACATGGAGTTTTAAGTAATTGCAATTTAGTTAAGAAAACGACCTACCATCCTGCTAGTTATCACTTGGTTTTATTTCCATCTTTTCCACATCATGAATACTCTTCACTCACTAGTACTTAAGTTACAATTACTATTTCACAATCCCTGTTTCCTGTATAGCTGTTGCTTCTACCTACTATGTGTATTGCTACAGTATTTTCCTTTCAGCATAGAGGGATCCTAGCACTAGAGCAGAGGTTTTGGCTCATACGGCCCAACCAATCCTTATTCCCTGCTTTGTTTAGATAAACTTTCTTACAAGCTATGTTATTTTTTTACAGTCCACCCTCATCAGTATTCACTTTTTTTTCCTATTTTCCTCCTTATCCACAGAATTAAAGTGATAAATCAAGGTGAAAAAAAATTGAGACCCATTTAATCTGCATAGTTATGAATACTTTTCTTATCTACAGATTAAAACCATGTAACGCAGGGATATCACAACAGATAAGAAGTATCTGTCAGATGGCCCAGAACCAGTTCCAGATGCTCATCCTTTGTTTCATGGATTCACTACATAGTAAGGTGTGAAAAACAGCTTAAAGTATAAGATGCAAGACAGATACTAACATTGCTAGGCAATTAGTCATACATACAGATTTTATTGGTCTTTAGTGCACAGGAATGACTGTATGCTGATGACGATGTGCCCAATGACTGATGATGTGCCAGCTCATACTGTTAGACCTGACCCTCTTCACTTTCAGAATGATACTACCCTATCAAAAACTGCCACTGCCATCAGAGACATACCAAATCAGATTACAGTATTTTCATGTAATGTTTTGACTTTGGGCAAAAAATGTAACTGGGATTAAGTGGAGTCTAAAAAAAAGAGTTTGCATCTGTATTTTCCTGAAATGCAAGGTAAAGGAAAATTTATACCGTTATCAAGCATACCATAAGCATATCATAGCAACCACCCCAATGTGGCTTTTTACACATTTCTTTGGCATATATCATTGGTTTTTAACATTTTGCTGTCTATGTATCAGTCACAAAAGTTTCGCCATCAAAGTTGTGTAACTTTTTTGGAATCGAGTATTAGCTGTCAATGTTGAAATTGCAGGGCAAAGTTAGACAAGACAGCAAGCAGAATGGTGATTTAAAAATACTGAATTAATAGGATGAAACTGCTTACCTATTTTTAGAAATCAGTTTAGTAATATTAAGACAGACTCCTGAAATGTTCAAAAGCTATTAAAATGTTTCCAAGTTCTAGTATTTCCCTGCAGCAGTCTCAAAATTAAGCAGCCAGAGGGGAGAAATGGGATTCTTATTCCTGAAACCCAAAGGGCTGTGGCAGATCTTCCTGGACATACACTACCAGCCTATGTTGTTACAGTAGAGCAAAACAAAAAGGTTAAATGAGTTATCGCACAGTTTTTCAGCACTCACCTACATATAAAGAAAATGAACCCTTAAAATATTTGAGCAATTAATCTATTTAACATACTCAGAATTTTTGTTGTCAAGCCTTGAAGATAAAAATGTCAAAGAGTAGAGGGGGATAGGCAGTGTATTTGCAGGGTGAGAGGCGAGAGGCACACTTCCAGCCCAAACAAGTCCAGTAGTGCCAGTGCCAGAACAATGCAAGAAAAGTTAATTCGTCCACGCTTTGCCTCTCCCAAGTCCCGTGGTCTAGGGGCCTGTCACCTTTTTCCAAATATTGCCGGGCAGAGAAGGAGAAGATGACTACGGCCCAAAAGGAGTTGCAGAGGGCTTCTCAGGCAGAAAGGTAGGAGCCGATGGTGCCATGATGGGACAGCAGTTCTCAAACCAGAAGGAGAAACCAGAAGCATAATGCAGGCCATGCGTACATATACAATGCATGAAGTTTCCTTAAACTGTTGAGGAGCAGCAGACTATTATGTGAAGTGGAACAAGGCAGCAACCAAAACAAAAAATTTTTTTATAAACAGTACAGTGATAGGATAATAGAAGCTTGTTAGAGACAGTCATATTCCCAGTCTATACAAATTAACATTATAAGCACCTTAAACTGACATTCTAAATGTTAATTGTCCAATATATTGTATTTATTGACCAGAGAATGTAAAAAGTCTATTGCTTTCTCACTTTAAATGGTGAAGAGAGGAAGAGGATCAGCTCCCAAAACAGAAGCTGCAAGGTCCTTAAGAGCTAAAATCCATGAGCACACACATCACCAGGCTAAAAACTGAAAAGTCATCAGAAAAACCAAACAAAAATCCTGACAAGCTTCATGAAGAACTAGACAGACATGGTGTATTATCCAGATGAAGGGACTAAACAACATGGTTACTCAGATGTGTTGGAACAGTGCACAAAGCTTTCCTCTAATAGAAGAGTGACCTCATGCTTAAACAGCTAGAGGCACACTGAACTCTGTCAGGTATTAATAAACTGATACCAAACCAAATGGATGCGAGCGCTTCAGATGAGCTTTCCTCCCCCTCCAGAATGGCAAGAGCTGCACACGCCTGTCAGGAGACAACAGTGGCACGTGAACTTTAACACTCTTGAAACAGTGCTCACAGCAACTCCTAAATCTCTGAATAGAGAACTCACAAGAGCAGAGATCCTTCTTCAGGACCTGTACCAAAACCCCCACAAATGCAAGAGGCCAGAAAGATGGACAGTGGGCACCATAACTGCAAGACTAGACCTGTGATACTAGTTCTGTTCCTCAGAGCGAAGAACACTCCAAAACTTGGTTGAGGAGAAAAAAACAAAACAAAACAACAAAAAACCCAAACAACCAAAAGCAAACATACAAGACTGAGTTAAGCTTCATAATGACGTTAAAGAGGCAATATTTCACTCCAGGGAAACAGGATCTATCCAATAAGTCGAATTAAGGAGGAAAAAAAAAAACCACTTGGGAATCCAAATCAAATCTGTTATTATTCATATTTGAGTAGCCTAAGATTATATGAATCACTCTTCAACCAATTAGACCTGATTCAACACGTGGCGATTCAGTAAGCAAAGTTAGCCATACTCAAATCAGAACAGATGGCACTGGTTGAGCTCTGCATCACCTACAATAAGATTCGGCTCTGAATATACAACATAAGAAGTAAAGCGCGAGAGGTGTTCACTGTCACAAACTCTGTTTAGTACAGATAGTAGAGTTTTGGTAAATTGAAACTAACAACAGCATCAGTTTTAGCCAAATGGTCCCCTAATCTATCCTACTTGCAGTTTACACCCACTTCACCCCACCTGCCCCATGACCTTGTTTATAGACCTTACGAGCTACTGCCGTACATCATCCATTTGGCCAACTAGTGTAGAATATGCAGCACTTTGCCCTGGCTAGCAGACCCTAGATCTGCTAATTCCAGCTCTGCAGTTCATGGGCTCCATCCAGTTCTGTCCCTTGTGACTAGACCTACAACAGGATCAACACATAATGGAGAGCAAACACCTTCCTTGCACGTATGTAGTACGCTGTTCAAGGTGCACATGAGTAGTACCGCCAAAGACTATTTACTGTACATCAAGAAACTTCACTGTGTTCCATGCAGAAACATATTTTCATGTTGGAAACATGAACATAACTGACGTAACTCATGCAAGCTCTTTTGTCTGACTTGATTAAAACCAAAGAGAGGACTACAGGAAAATAATTAATGTCAAATTAAAACTTTCTTTGCATGTCTTCTCATGCCACACAACTAGGTTTTTCTTAAGAGTAATACCAACTTTAACAACCTTGCCTTAAAACCCCAAAACAGAACTTCAGTTATGAGGTGTTTGCCACCAGTATCTTGAAGTTGCAAAACAGAGAGGCTATCAAGCCTACTAAATCATGCATGCTGCAGCATAACACTAGAATAGTTTGTCACAACTCCAGAATAGGCAGAGCATCTCCATGGTGATACTGCACGCTTTCTCAAATAGTGGTGACAGAAGATGAAGCATTAAAAGAAATACATTCCCTTTGAATTTACCACAGCCTCCAGTGAACAAAGGTGGAGCTCCCCTTTTTACTAGAGGGATAACATTCACACACACATCCCACAGTAACTACCAAGCGGTGCTTTCAGTTTTAACCCGAACTTAGAACTTTAACTCTATGGATGTTGCAAAGAAGGACAAAATTAATTTGTTGTTTATCATTATTTCCACAGCTGGACAGAATTTCACTGTTCAGAGAAGCTGCAGCTCTTGTCCATTTGTTTCTAGCTTCCACATGGAAAATTTCAGTCTGGCATTTATTAACAAAGCAAAGCCCCTCTTCATACCCTAAGGCTTATAAACGTCAGCATGATTGTCAAGTACTAATCTAACAAACATGCCTAACAAATCTGGCTAGTTCGTGACAGCAGTTCCAGCAAGGCAATGATTTTCAAAGCAAGGAAGGAGCTCGGCTCCCTCTCGCTCCATCGCCACGCGAGGTGCAGCGTCACATCCCTTCCACCATACAAAGAGACGCGAGACGAATGAACTTCACGCACGGACGTTAGGAGCAGTCAGTACCTTCTGCTGTGGGGTCCAGTTCGGAAGCACAGGCATGTCCCAGCAAAACTGTCACTGAACTTTGGTGTCATGAACGTGAGGGCTCAGGAGCACACTCCTGGGATAAGCGAGTGCAGGAAGCTCCCCCCCCTCTCGCAAAGGGCTGGCAGTGCTGTCGCAGCGTTTCCTCAGGCTGGGTTCGTGACACCACGGCACAGCCAGGGCTCTGCGCAGCAACCGTTCTGCTTCAAAAGCCAAGTATTTCCTGACTCCGGGCGGGAAGCACCCGGGCTGCCTTGGATTTGAATAACGAGTCCCACTCATGATCTAGCCATGTACGTACTTAAACATGCACAAAAAAGGAGCAGGATACTGTCCTGAAATCAACACCCCGTGCTTTGCTAACTACTGAAAGAGTTTGACATCTATCAATTAGAAAGCAGAGCAATTGAGTGGGAAAAAATGAGGAGCAATTGGACGTGACTGTCCTTTCAGTTAGCGTTAAGTGGCATATCCATGAGATAGGAGAACCCAGCCACAGCAGCGAAACATGAACAGAGACAAAATAAGCAACATGTCACATCCTGCTATGTATCAGGCATTCGACACTGAGGCGAAGTTCTTATCTTACACAAAAACACACCCAAATGCCAGCCCAAGTGCAGATATCAGTAACTATTCGCAACCAGAAAGAAGGGTGGGAGAGGGGGGGAAAAAACAAAAGTTTTCTTTTAACTGCTATAAATGTTTTACTGTCATCCAGTTAGTACACCACTGATCATCCAGACCTTTTGTACTTCTAAATCTACAGCAGTCTGCTGCTTCACATGCTGGCAACAGTGCTCCGCTTCACAGTTTTCACCATTAAAAATGCATCTTTCCAATAAAGAGATAAAAGACCAGCTCAGAGTGATTCAGTTTATGCAGTCACACAAACAATTTGTTGACTTTGTTTATTCTGGAGATGTTTAGAAACTAGAACAGAAAAATTTATCTCCATCGGCTGACTTAGTGCAATCATCTTCGGTTTTACAGAAATGGGGAGGATTTGTAGCCAAGAGAAATGCTATCACGAAGGGAAAAGAGTAACAGCCAAATTGCTAAGCATTTCTATAACCCACCTGCACTTAGTGTACTCCTAAAAATACAGTTTTGAAAACACAAAGTCAGGTTCTCGGCAGGCAGTAATAAGCATCTGCTATCAACTCGGATTCATCCGGCTGCAAGTCTGGGCTAACACAACACAAGCCCAGTAGCAGGAAAGCTGGAACAGAGGAGCTGGCAAAGAAAGACCCAGTGAAAGCAGCTTTTGGAGCTTCAAGCTGACTGTCACCCCTGGCAGCTAGCGCTTTCACGTTTCTGCTGTTCTCTACAGATTCATGAGTGTAGCCAAAGCTTACAGCAACAGAAAACATATAAGGAACAAGCCAAAAACCTATTAAAAACCTGCACATAGTAAAGTTTTGCTTTCAAGAGACAAGAGTCTTCCTCCTATTTGCCTGGCCTTATATGTTTTTCCAGGTGACTGGTCAGGACCCCAATTAGGTTTGTTTCTAAAGAACTACTACCGAGCAAAGCACTTCTTTTATTCTGACATTCAGCCTCATGCCATATATTGGGGAGACCACATACTCCTGCTGAAGGTAAAGCTGAAGATCACAACAAACCAGCCTAAAGAGAGATTTTTAGATAGGTAAGAGAAAATAAAATTCAGTTCTCAAAAATAATTCTTACTTGAGATCAACCCCGTAATTACTTGTGCTGTTTAGTTCTGATACAGTCTAGAAGCAGAAAACAGCCTATCAGAGTTGCACAGCTTACACTTGGAGAACTCGCCACATCACCTAATTTGCTACTGGAAGCTTGTGGATCACCTAACACGTTCTGTGCACTACACACGCACACAAGATGCTGCTTTGCCAAGTATCCAGATTTAAATAAGCAGTATAATGATAGAAGGTGGATCAAGTTACTTAACAGGAAAGAATGTGTAAGAGTTACAAGATTGTTTGGATGCCTGAGCAGATAACAGATGCCTTTTTTTATACATGCATGCAAGCACTCTACAGTGGTGTATCGAAGAACTTCAACCATGGCAGCAACAGCACAGCCCAACAGGAACATTGCTTTAAGCAAGGAAGGTTCTTGCATTCGGTATTTTGCTCCTATGTTTAGGCCAGTCAGATGGGTGCTTTTCTACCTTTCAGATACAGCTCACACTCACTCTGCTTGAATATTGTGCAGCCCATAGAAGTGCGAGTACAGAGCTCTCATGACGATCCTTATGTTCTTTGAATATGTAAAATAGTAAGTCTTAATTCACCTACCAGTTACACACTGTAAGCATATGCAAGTACTCTCAAGTTTGCTTCCAAGTTCGGGACATAGTTCCCAGTAAAAGATTTAGCAAAGCACAGCTTGCTTGTAACATCAATTAATCTTAAACTTTCCAACTGCTTTAAATCAAGTTTTTGCAAACTATGAAAGCACAAATTCAGACATTAACTAGGAATTTTCTCCTGAAAACTCTGCATTTTTAAATTAATTTGGCACTTCATTTTCTATTAAGGAGTTTATTAAAGATGGTGTTTTTAAGAACTCCATCATATTTAATGCATACCCCATTTTTAAAAGGGCTTGCCTGAGAAGATAAGGCTGTCACGTGGATAGTCCCGAACAATTAATACATTCTCTGCATTCATTTCCTTTTGGGAAAAAAAAAAAAAATGCTACAGTTGGAGAGGTCATTGAAGTATTTTGCCCATTTACGGTCACTCTCTACTTCTCAAATACAGATCAGAAGATAGCAAACTTAATTTTAGCAGATTTAAAGTGCAAGTGCAAAGACTGAAATAAGTGTTCCATGCACCATGTTTAAGAAAGAACAGAGATTTTTAATTCAGTAGCTTTAGAAAGAAGCTCTCAAGATTTTAATTTAAGAGGATGAACTAACATGTTGATTCACTATGAAAACACCTTTGAAAGTCTGTTTTTCTCTACTCAAGAGATGAAGGTTTCAGGACTCCTACATGGCAGACCATGACGACTCCTAAGCAAGTATCAGTCCAGATGTAGTTGAAGACTGCCTGCATCTGATTTTCATGGATACCACCACCTTTAAAACTTACCTGCTACAATAACCACCTTCTTCTATCACTGAAGGAGAAGATAGTAAGTGGTTAGTAATTCAGCACTCACTCTGGGAGATGGGAAAAAACTACAAACTCCGTTCAGTCTAAGACATCTAGCAGGTGTCTATATATTTGGTCCAGGAAAAGTCAGGCACTGCAATAACTTCTGTTTTCCTTAAGGAGGCTAGACATTCCTCAATGACATAAAACCAAGGAGTTATATCTTTTCCTATTTGACTTTTTCCCAGAAAATCTTGGCTGCACTATTGAGAACGACATAGTCATAGAATCATTTAGGTTGGAAAAGACCTTTAAGATCATCAAGTCCAACCGTTAACCTAGCACTGCCAAGTCTGCTACACCATCTCCCTAAGCACCACATCTACCCATCTGCCCAGCTTTTAAATACCTCCAGGGATGGAGACTCAACCACTTCCCTGGGCAGCCCGTTCCAATGCTTGACAACACTTCCAGTGAAAACATTTTTCCCAATACCCAATCTAAACCTCCCCTGGTGTAACTTGAGGACATTTCCTCTTGTCCTATCACTTGTTTCTTGGGATAAGAGACCAACACCTACCTCACTACAGCCTCCTTTCAAGGCAGTTGTAGAGGGTGATAAGGTCTCCCCTCAGCCTCCTCTTCTGCAGGCTAAATCCCAGTTCCCTCAGCCCCTCCTCATAAGACTTGTGCTCTAGACCCCTCACCAGCTTTGTGGCTTTCCTCTGGGCATGTTCCAGCAATGCAACATCTTTCTTGTAGTGAGGGGCCCCAAACTCTTATTTAAAGTGCAGCCTCACCAGTGCTGAGTACAAGGGACCGATCACTTCCCTACTCCTGCTGGCCACACTTTTCCTTATACAACCCAGGACGCTGTTGGCCTTCTTGGCCACCCGGGCACACTGCTGGCTCATATTGAGTCAGCTGTTGACCAACACCCCCAGATCCCTCTCTGCCAAGCTGCTTTCCAGCCGCTCTTCCCCAAGCCTGTAGCATTGCATGGGGTTGTTGTGACCCAGGTGCAGGACCCGGCACCTGGCCTTGTTGAACCTCATACAGCTGGCTGCAGCCCACTGATCCAGCCTGTCCAGATCCCTCTGCAGAGCCTTCCTCCCCTCAAGCAGATCAACACTCCCACCCAGCTTAGTGTCATCTGCAAACTTACTAAGGGTACACTTGATCCCCTCAATCCAGATCATTGATAAAGACATTAAACAGAACTGGCCCAAATATTGAGCCCTGGGGAACACCACTTGTGACCAGCTGCCAACTGTATTGAACTTCATTCACCACCACCCTTTGGGCCTGGCCATCCAGCCAGTTTTTTACCCAGCAAAGAGTATGCCCATCCAAGCCATGAGCAGCTTGTTTCTCCAGGAATGCTGTGGGTAACACTGTCAAAAGGCTTTACTAAAGTCCAGGTAGACAACACCCACAGCTTTTCCCTCATCCACTAAGCAGGTCACCTGTCATAGAAGATCAGGTTGGTCAAGCAGAATCTGCCTTTCATAAACCCATGCTGACTGGGCCTGATCACCTGGTTGTCCTGCATGTGATGCATGATGGCCATCAAGGTGATCTGCTCCAGAACCTTCCCCGGCATTGAGGTCAGGATGACTCTCCAGATCCTTACTTCAGCCATTCTTGGAGATGGGTGTCACATTTGCTAACCCCCAGTCAACTGGGACCTGTCCAGTTAGCCAGGACTGCTGATAAATGATGGAATCTGGCTTGGTGAGCACTTCTGCCTGCTCCCTCAGTACCCGTGGGTGGATCCCATCCAGCCCCATAGACTTGTGTGCATCTCAGTGGTGTAGCAGGTTACCAACCATTTCTGCTTGGATTATGAGGGCTTCACTCTGCTCCCCATCCCTGTATTCTGGCTGAGGGGGCTGGGTACCCAGCGGACAACTGATCTTACCATTAAAGAGTGAGGCAAATAAAGCATTAAGTACCTCAACTTTATCCTCATCCTCTGTCACTATGCCTCCCACCGCATCCAATAAAGGATGGAGATTCTCCTTAGCCCCCCTTTTGTTGCTAAAGTATTTATAGAAACATTTCTTACTGACTTTTATGTCAGTAGCCAGATTCAGCTCTAGTCAGGCTTTGGCCCTTCTAATTTTCTCCCTGTACAAGCTCATGACATCATTGTAGTCCTCCTGAGTTGCCTGCCCCTTCTTCCAAAGGTCATAAACTCTCCTTTTTTTCCCTGAGCTCCAGCCAAAGCTCTCTGTTCAGTCAGGCCGGTCGTCTTCCTTGCCATCTCGTCTTTTGGCACACAGAGACAGTCTGCTCCTGTGCCTTTAAAATTTCCTTCTTGAAGAATGTCCAGCCTTCCCGGACTCCTTTGCCCTTCAGGACTGCCTCCCAAGGGACTCTCTCAACGAGGCTCCTAAACAGGCCAAAGTCGACCCTCCAGAAGTCCAAGGCAGCAGTTGTGCTGACCCCCCTTCCTTACTTCCCCAAGAATCGAGAACTCTACCATTTTGTGATCACTATCCCAAGATGGCCTCCAACCATCACATCACCCACAAGTCCTTCTCTGTTCACAAACAACAGGTCCAGCAGGGCACCTTCCCTAGTTGGCTCACTCACCAGTTGTGTCAGGAAGTTATCTTCCACACACTCCAGGAACCTCATACACTGTTTCGTCTCTGCTGTACTGTATTTCCAGCAGACACCTAGTAAGTTGAAGTTCCCCATGAGAACAAGGGCTAGTGATTGTGAGACTTCTTCCAGCTGCTTATAGAATATTTTGTCTGCCTCTCCATCCTGGTTGGGTGGTCTATAACAGACTCCCACCACGGTATCTGCCTTGCTGGCCTTCCCCCTGATTCTACCCACAAACACCCAACCCTCTCATCACCATCATTAACCTCTAGACAATCAAAACACTCCCTAACATACAGGGCTACCCCACCACTTCTCCTTCCTGGCCTATCCCTTCTGAAGAGTTTACAGCCATCCATTGCAGCACTCCAGTTGTGCAAGTCATCCCACCATGTTTCTATGATGGCAACCATATCATAGTTTTCCTAATGCACAATGGCTTCCAGCTCCTCCTGTTTGTTGCCAGTGCTGTGTGCACTGGTGTAGATGCACTTCACTTGGGCTATTGATCCCACCACCTTTTTGGGAGGAGAAGCCCTAATTCCTATGTGACCATTCTTAGGCCTTTCCGTGGTTTCTAACACATCCATAACCCTTGTATCTTTGCTGCCCCATGGATCTCCATCCCCTACCAACACTGAGACAGAAGGACCTCACTAGCACACCATCCCTCAAACATGCCACCCTCAGGCCTATCTCTAGCAAGCCTGGTTTTATCCCTTTCCCCCTTCAAATCTAGTTTAAAGCTCTTTCAATAAGCCCTGCTAACTCCTGTGCAAAGAGAGGAAAAGAAGTTTCAGACTATAAACTTCCCTTAAAAAAGACTCTGCTTACAAAAAGTGTCAAGCAGCAGGTGACACTGCGGCAGAGAAATAAAAAAAGTTACTACTGGGTTCAAGACTCCTTTTCTTTAAAGGACATTCACTAAGACACTGTGAAAGACAAATGTACACAATTTATCAGGCAGTGTGCATGGAGTAGAAAAAAAAAATGGATTTCAACCTAATAGCCTTTAACAGCTTCTCCATCCCTACCAAGTAATGTTCATTAGTTTTCTAGTACTTTGGAAATACACACCTGTACAAATTCCAGCTTGCCCGGTAAGCTCACACATCACAAGAGCAACTGCATTATCTTGCGACAGTATCAAATGCCTACGCAACCAGTATTACAGTTAACTTTTCCCAGATAACAACCAGCCAACAACCCTAGCATAAACACAGCACAAGAGGATTTCAAAGCCATATTGATCCAGGTGCTGAATTCCCAACTGCTTCAAAACCAGTGCTGGGCAGAGCAGGGAGCTTCCAGCTAACTGGACTTACTCCAGCACTGAAGTCTATAATCACCACTTTGCCTGACGGAGACAGAGGGATAATGAATCCCGTGGCCCGAAGGCAGAGCTAGCACGCCACAAAACACCAAGCGCTACTCTCGCTGGGAGTCACAATAGTCTAATCTTGTCAATCACTAACTGTTAAAAATAGTAAGATTTCATCAGCTACTTATGTGAGCTGTCAAAAGAATTACAGCTAGATAGTTACGGTGTTCAAAAGTAAATCCGTCCACAGTTCAACAGGTATTTCAGATTTAATAGATGAAAGTAATTAGGTGCACGGTTGTTTTACTTTTTCACACAGATGAATTCCAAAAGAGCTACAGAGTTACTATTAATAATAATAAAAAACAACAACCCACAAGACCCAGGGGCAACAGAAAAGGAAATGCTTTCCCAGAAAGCCTTGAGACAAATAAGTCAATGAAGTAAAGACAGTAAGGTCCTTTCAGAGGAACAGCTTCGTAAGTCAAGACTCTTGCACCAATGCTGATATGCATGATGAATAATCTAAGGGTTTGATGAAGACCCGTGAGACTATTTGCATATATTCCCAAAAAGCTTGTGAGAGTGTTTTGCTTTGATTACCAATCTGGGTTCTATAAAACTGTCGTGAAAAGGGGAGCAGTCAGTCACTGTGTAAGGAAGAAAACACAATAGGTGATGAATACAGAGAATCAAGACAGAAGGGAAGGAGTTGTTTCTGAGGGTACACGAGGAGTTTCTGTTCGGTTTTTAGGCAACATTTTCACATACCTCAGGTAAAGTAACTTTTGCAGTGCTTCACTAATTGCTACTGGTAGATACTACTTGTTTCAGTAGTGCTAATCTTTATTTTCTCAACTTAGTACACCTGGTACGTGATAGGTATTTCTGACCCAGTAGTTGCATAGCACTGCCTGACAGCATAAACAATAAGATTTAGGGAACCAGCTTTTGGAAGTGGCTTGAGTCAACACAGATAAGCAGAATAGGTAGGTTGCAGTAACTAACTAGAGCTAATGTTGCTAACAACATTCATAGGAAGAGCAGAATAGGCTTCATCATGTCCTAGCAATAGAAACACACCCAGGATTTCTGGAATTTATGTTCATTATTAAAGCACGCCAAAGCCCACAGTGCTTCACCTTCTGTGGCAGCATCTTCATTGTACTAGGTACTATTAGCACATCTTACTAGGGTACCTACATATTAAGGTATGTTACCTGCATGTGTAGCCCCAATGTCTAGGGCTTGGGAAAAGTATGCTTAGATGTAACATGGCAATACCCGTCACAAGGCTCCTGTCTGGCCTTGAAACTAAACTCCCATTTCTGGACTGCTGGATGGGAAGAGCAGCTTTGCCACTGACACAACAGTGTTCTCATGACATTTAAATAAGTTATTCTGAAGGATAATATAAATGCCATTCACTTCACATTACCACAGGAGTTTCTTAAATCATTTCAGCTAAGATACTACTTGTCGTGCTCAGCTGCAATCAAAGAGATGGCTTCAAGTAATTTACGTTTTCAGAAATCAGCATGTGAGTCCTTCTTTCATAAAAGACCACAGTTTTACTTGGACTGATGAACTTAAAACTCAGTTTATCCATAGATTCACCATTCCATAGCTGAAGCTTTTTTTTTTTTTTTTACTTATAATAGCCCAGATTACAAAATCTTTCTTTCTACAACTGAAAGTCAGTTTGCCGATGAGAGTTGGCAGTGAACATGTAACTACCAACGGAAATCGGAAAATAAGCTCCCCTGAGGACTGAACTTCATTCCTCCCGCCCATCAACTCTCCCTCCCCTGGGGGAGCTTAGCCTATCTGGGAATTATCTACATTAGGAATTTATTCTTGCTTGTATCTGGATGTCCTGTTCTCACTGAAGTCAAGGCTGAAACTTGTTTTGCAAAGCCAGTGAGGAAACATGTCAGTTGTATCATAAAACCACGCACATTTCATAATGCATCTGTTCTGTTCTGCACTTCCCAGCATCATACCTAGAAAGACAAGACATGTCTTACTCACCAAGCCTCAGACTTTTGCGTGGTGGGACTTGCAAGCATGCCTTCCAATTTCAGTCGTGGCACCCACAAGGGCTTCCAAAACAATTCCATACATTTCTGTATGGTAGACACCAGGCACACTTCACGGAGGAACAACAGAAATCTCAAGTTCAAGGGTTACCCCAACCATGACAGAGGAGTTTTTAAAGCATTTGGCATAGTCCCGGGTGCTGCAGTATCTGTTCACGAGCTCTTAGGGAGCTGAAGCTAGCATAGGATATAAGTTGGCCCATTTCTGTGTTTTTGCTCTCCAAAAAACTTAACATCTTGCATAAATTAGGTAACTTCAAAACAGAGGTAGGATACAATGAAGCAGGTGTAACAGACTCATCGTTTAATTGAGATAATTTTTATTAGAACTGTAAAAGTTCAGAAATTAATATGGACAGTCAGCTAGCAGCAAAATCTGAAAACCACACAATTCATTTCAGAAGCCCAATTAAATTCATAGACCAAGATGGAGTTTAGTTCATAGGGATTTACATGAATTCAGGTGAGTAAAACTGAACGTATTAATATCTTCATGTTTTTAGACAAACAGAAGCCAAGTTGACCCAAGTAGGAATCTTTTTTTGTTTGGGTTTTTTCTTTGTTTATTTAAGGGGGGACTACTATAAGAGGGTTATGATGCACTGGAGCAAACAAGGACAAAATTATAAGTGAAGCAGTAGAAAAACAAAACCAGACATGTTTGCTCCCAAGTCCAGTACTTGGTATGTACATGATTTCAAAGTGGCATATGAGAGCAGCTTTCTGCAGTGTTGCAACCTGCCTGGCTGAGGCTGCTCTCCACAGATCTGATTTTTACATTCTATTTCCCTTCATGGGAAAACTGGGAATGACTAGCTCAGACCTGGATGTTCAACTTCATATCATACTAAAAGTACTGCACTTCTGAAGAGTCTACAAGGTGATGTAAAAGGAACTTCTACTGACTCTTCTACATAAGACAGCTAACCTGTGTTTCAGATTGTGCAGAGATTTCCACTTTTCTGAGTTTGATCTCTGATTTTATTTTTTCAGCATGCTGCTTCTCCCCAAACAGCAAGAAAGTCTGACAGGACCTATTTTATGCCAATTATGCTTATCACAATCCTTCTTCAGCCTGTCTGACTGCTTCAAATATGCATCACATATAAACACCAGTCTTAGAATTAAACAATTTGGAATTGCTCAGCAGCATGTAACATTTGAGAAACTGTATTGCTTCTCATTAGTAGCGGCTTCATGATGATTGTTAGCTGAATTTATTTAGATGATGCCTGCTCTGAGGCTGACCATAGCAGACAGGGATTCTAGAAGGACGCATAAAGTAGAATTGCTGCAAGGAAATTGTAAGTCTCAATAGCATTTTTTATACACATGGTAAAAAATGCTACCTAACAGCAAATTTAAAACTTGTACCCTCTTTTTGTATTAAGAACACAAGAGGAAAACACTTTGAGCACCCATAAGAAATCAAACCATCTTAAGGACATACTGAAATAAGAACTAACCAGAGAAAAAACAAAAGAAAAAAGACTGTTACCTATAAATTCAGTTAACTAGGGGGCCACAGAACAAAGCCCGTTGTAAGCTGCTGGATTGACAGGTCTGAAATTTTTAGGTACAGCCAAGGAATGATAGCCTTTCAAGCTTAAAAAAAAAAAATAAAAAAAATCCAAAAAAGTGAGTGCTCGTCACTTCTAAAATCAGTCACGGTTTAAGTGGATAAATAGGTAAGTGGGGAATTTTAAGGCATGTAATAACATCCTGGTATTATACTGAGCGTTCTTAAGTGACATGAAGGTGAAATACAGAATTTAAGACATCCAGGGGTTATTTCCAATGGCACATATATGAATACTGTAAGATTCAGATACTGGTGAAGAACAACTAGTAGTGCTAACACTTTGTTTTTTCTGTACCTACGAATAGAGTCAGGAAATTAAGATCAAACTGAGGTCATGCTGCTGTAATATATGTAGACTGTAATAAGTATTTTACCAGAAATAAACAAGACAGACATCTTTGCAGGCAACTTTTGCCAAGAGTCCCATATTGTTAGTATATAGCTACACCGATTGCTTGCTGTGAATTCCCAAGAGCTGTTCATGATGCACAAGCTCCACAAATAGCCCCACTTCAATAAAACCTGAGGGATGCATGCTTGCCACACAGAAATTAGGATTCCCCCCAAACTTTAAATTATGTCTTATTTCATAGTCTAGAAATTTACAGTAAAAGAATTATCATTCTTCTAAGAAAAAAATATGCATTTGCATAATTTTACCCAGTTTATGGAATACCCTACAGTTTCATCCTGCAAAAAAGCCATACAGATAGTTGGAAGAATATTTATGTACTACTGAAGGATTTAAAAAGAGCACCTTTATTTGCTTTATAGTTATATTGCATCAGCTTCATAACTTAAAAGATTCTTCACGTGGAAAAAAGCTGTGGACAACAGAAGTAGATACCTGATGGAGGAAGCAATAACCCACTGCTTTTTACTCATGTTCTTCTGAGTTTTGTTCTTTCAGTGTTTTGATTAACCATGCTTTTCAGGGGGGAAAAAAAGGACCTGCAGCTATAGGAGCTGTCAAATCTTGAGACCTGATATTCTGGTAAGAAAAGAGTATATGCTAGTTAAAATTTTACAAATCACTTATGATGTTAAAATGCAGAATAATACAGCGCCTTGGATTCTGCAGTTCTTGGAAGGTACGTACCTGGAACTAGGTTCATGCAGCTAACAGCTTAGTAATATTGGTGTAAGCAGAAGTATGTAATTACTGATATGGTACTGGTCCTCTCAAACCAAGCAGTTTTGCCTTCAGAGCAAGGCTTGGTATTTTAATGAGTGAAATTAGTTTGAGGAAGAGATGAAAGAGCGAGCAACTCCAGCTGCTAAAAAAGCACACTCATACTTGCTGTCAGCCCCGAAACTCCCAAGCATCTATCAAAACTGCAGTGGACAAAACAGCGTGTTTCTTACCCCATAATTATATGCAGCATGATTAGAAAGCCTCAAATTTACAAGAAGAATTACCCCAGTGGTAACAAGAGGAAAGATGAAACTCCTACCAGAAGGGGACACCCCCTAAAGGACTGGTCCTTACAAGGGCTCCTATGTGCAGCTGGGAAGGAAAAGACACACCTGGAAGTTGAGATGCTGAAGAGCTTCCCCACCACCATCTCCCCAGCATTTTCTCAAGCTATCACACCAAAAATGTTTACTCCTAATTATTTATCATTATAGCCGCATGAAAATATGATTGCAGACATTGTTATGTTTCTAGAAGGTTTGGTTGAATGCTCACACCCACAGAAGGTAAGAACGTACTTCCACGCATGCATTTACAAAAATCATCATTTTGCTACCCCAGCTTCACACAGTGCTTTCACAGGCTTTGAGAGTAGGCTTTCCCCAAATACAGACTAAGAACTGTGGCTATGAGACTCTACCCAGCGGCTGCTGGTCATAAATTGACTAAAATGGAGTTTTGGAGCTCTTGGGTCCTTAGATAATTTAAAAATACCTAATCGACTGAACGGGGGAGGGAGCCGCTCTTCAGAATATGACATGCCCCTCCACCACGTTAAGAACAAAGCTGTATTTATATTATTTCACCGCTTATCTGAACACACTCCACGCTACCTAGTAAAACACACCCTGTGCTTTTGTGATAAAATACCCCGTGGTAAGGCAGCCTTACTTTTCCACCAGGACATGAAGGCGTGTCCCAGGCCCCACGACAAGCACCAGAGCCGCAGCCAATGTCGGGTTGCTGTACTCAGCTCGGATTTTGTCCGCAGCCGCTCAGTAAAGCCTCCACACACCCACAAGCCTGAAAGAGTGCTAGCTGAGGAGCCAAGCATTTTTAGACGGATGCTACTTGCATAGCGTATTAATAGGAAATCAATCAAATTATACACTGTGCTTAAGCCCTGCATTGACTTTGATAGCCTAAGATGACAAGGGAGGAGAAAACAGAGATGACGATGGCAGAGACAGCCTGAGAAGAAATGAGGGATCCAATGCTCGGCTCAGGTTGGTTTGGGGTCGTTTTTTTGGGGTGGTTTTTTTGTTTTAAACCTTTTCTGAATGAAAATTGCAGAATGAATGCGAACCCTTCATGTTTTCCCCTGAAGAGTTATATTTCCTCAACTTTAAGACTTTCCACTGTTCCAACCTAGTGCCAGATGATGTCAGGTAGAGTTACCGGAGGACCTATGAAATTAAGTCTACAGGCCCGAAAGAAACCCTGCATCCTGCAGGCAGGGAAAAGGCACACGTCAAATTAATTAAGACCTTAAGCTTACCTTTGAAAGTAGATACTTCTAACTACTCTTCCCTCTGCAAAAAGCCACACTGAGGTTTAGGAGCTTGCAAACCCCTTAATTAGCTGAGGCCAATTAAAAATTGGATGCTGCATTGGGTGTAGGTAGCAAGGTTTTGGTAGCAGGGGCGGCCTCTGCGAGGAGAGGCCGGGGCTGCCCCATGCCGGACACAGCCGGTTCCAGCTGACCCGACGCAGGGCACGGCTGAGCCCCTCAGCCAAGGTGGTGGCACCTCGGGGAAAATGTATTTAAGAAGGGGGCAGGAGGGGGAAAGCCACAGACAGAGCAAGGAAGAAGGTATGAGAAACAGCCCTGCAGACACCAAGGTGAGGCGAGGAGGTGCTCCATGGTGGAGCGGAGGTTCCCCTGCAGCCCCTGAAGGAGCCCACACTGGATCAGGCTTTCCCATCAGGAACTGCAGCCCGCGGGGGACCCACGCTGGAGCAGGGGAACAGCGTGAGGAGGGAGGATCGTTAGAGAGGAGCCCTTATGGATGGACCCCAACCCCCATTCCCCACCCTCCTGCGCCGCTCAGGGTTGGGGGATGAGGCAGAGGAGTCAGAAACGAAGGAGCAAAGTTAAGCCCAGGGAAGAAAGAGGTGGGGGAACGAAAGGAGTTATTTTAGATTTTCTTTCTTTTTCAACATCCCAATCTATTGGCAATAAACGGAATTGATTTTCCCCCCCAAGTCAAGTCTGTTTTGCCTATGATGGTAATCGGTCAGCAATCTCCCTGTCTTCGCTTCCTCAGTCCATCCTATTTTTGCCTCCAGCCAGCTGGGGTTGGGGTGCAAGTGAGCAGCTGGGTGGGTGTCTGGCTGCTGGCCAAGGTTAACCCAACACAGGTGGCTGAAAAACAGGGACATGATTTTCATTACTACCCATATGCTGCTAAATAAGCTTTTTTTTTTTTTTTCCTCCTTCAAACACACAGTTTTTACACCTGGATTTTTCAGACTGTTATACAGCATAGCATGGATGACCAACACAGTAACAGTTGCTGAACTGAAAAGCCAATGCAGGTCCTACCGTGTGCCTTTGCTACTGGTGGCTGACCGACAGACACACTGAGGGGGCTGACTTCAAACATTAATGCAGAAAATTAACACTTGGCAACGACTACTGCTGCCTCCATGCCTGCTGCTTAGAGCAGCATCTCAGTTCCAGGCCTCAAGACGCACCCCACTGCTTTATTTTTATTGTCACTTGAGATTTTTGCATCTTGACTTTCACATTTTTACATCAACAGCCACATTCAGCTGAGTGACTCAGCTAAGAGTTTCCCATTTAGACAGCCAGAAAACAGACAGCAAGAATATTTTTTTTTTTTCAAATTAGGTCCTGAAGTCATCAGGGAAGGGACCAAGAAAAACCCACATGCAAAGGTGCAGTAAATAAACCTTGCAACATGCACAGTGGGCTTTAGAGAGCTTGGCAAAGGAACAGAGGTGCAGCCGAGAGGCTACAATGCCCATCCTCATTCCTATTGTTTTGCTATATTCTCAGGGTTCAGTGAGGACCCTCTGCAAGTGCTTTTAATTTTAAAAGCAGAAGCTACTAGAGTATTCTTTATTTTATTCTGAAGGGGGGAAAAAAGAAGAATTTGTTTACTACAGTGTTCATTATATTTACAAGTACGATTTTATTTCTTTGGCAGATCTCTCAAGTAAGTTTGCCAACAAAAGGTTAAGGTTACAATACTGAATTCATTAGAGTCTAATTGCACGGGGGAAAAAGAAGAACTTGCTTTTCCAAGACACTCAAGAATAAGATGAAAAAACGCAGACCTCTGCTCTTTCTGGTAGTAAACTCTCCCCTGCCCCAGCAGTGTTTCTCCATTATTCCAAAGATGCATACTTTAAGCTCGCTCCTTTCAAGGCCACGTCCAGAAGAGTCCATTTCAACCATTTCCCGTTAGCAGGTCTCTGTGAAAGAACAAAGGGCCTTCCTTTCAAATCCACCTGCAAGATCAGAGTTTTAAATGCCTGCATAGGTCCATCTGATCTATGTGTTAGGATTTCTAGAAAGTAATTCCAAAGGCTATGCAGTAGAAAAAGAAAAAAAAAAAAGAAAAATTGTTAATGAGAATTATAATGAGAATTACTATCACTTGTGTTAAAGCTTCTTCTGTATCAGATGTTTCAACAGTTTAGCTATAAGGTCAAAAGGGTTTGTCAGGGTTTTGGTTTGGGAGTGGAAGGGAAGGGTTTATTTTCTGCTTTTAAGCTGGTTACTTTTTCTTACCTAACCCCCGACAACTGAAGTAGCTCATTTGTTCCTTGGAAATACTTTTTTTTGGTCCTTCTGTCCTACATGTTTGACTAGGAAGCTAGAGAGGATATGCTCTTCATCTCTACTTGTTAGCAGTGGAGGGGAGGAGCAAACAGAAACAGGTTTGCTCAGATGCTGGACTCTACACTAGTTTATCATTTAAACAAAAAAGTCTTTGTTATAATGTGACAGTAAAATGGAATGCAAGCATTTTGGAGTTCGTTATAGTCTAAGTTTAAAAGCTTCTCTCCTTCCATGTGACTGGGGGGGTGGGTGGAGGGAGGGGGCGGGAAGGCCGAATCTTTATTAGACCTTTATTACATCTTGTAGCCATAATAAGTTAAATCTGCGAATTTTGCCCCTCTTCCTCCAGAAAGGAGGAGGGGAAACTCTCTCTACCTCAAACTTGAGCCAAATAACAAAGTCTGTCTTTCCCAAGAGGAAGATGACAGAAGATAAAACTTTCCCTCCATTTCACCTGTGCCACTCATACATTCAACTGCACGCTGACATTTCCCAAAGCAGGCAGGTTCTAGCCAACCCACAATAGTTCACACAAGGGGAGACAGCAGCATCTGCTTAGTATCTCTGTTAGTCTTTCTGAAGTCACTCATACGACCATTTTCCTACACATTCAAGGAAGCCGATACGGTTTGGAAGATGCGACTCCCTCAAATTTCAGCAACAGGAAAAAGCCACCATCACATTATTTTCCTTTTTTAAATTTTTTCTTTTAAAGACAGTACCGAGTCTTTATGCATGAAGCAATTGAAAACATTGCAACCATGCAACTTGAAGGTGAACCTGGAGAAGTAAGACATACAGGTGCTTTCCAGTGAATTCCGCCTGAAAACACTTAAAAGCACTGGCAAGCACTATCAAAAATCTGGTGAGAAGTGCATAAAAAAGTTAAGAGCTCCAATTTTCTGAAGTCAGACTCAATTTATATCCAAGTTTATTTTTAGGCATCAAGTTCTGTTTCTTCATACTTGAAACAATGAGATTTCAGATACTTCATTCCCTAGCAAAGTCGATTTGTATTACATGATACGTAAGTAGCACAAGGAGCGCAATCTGATCTGTGGTGGCTGATGAATGACAGACAGGACATCAGCCCATTTATATGCGCTACCACTTAATGGAACTGCCTCATTAATACAGAGCAGAATGCCAAGAAAGCGTGCTCATTTCATCTCATCTCGCAAAAAGCCAAGACACAGCTTTTCTCCAATGTTTCTGCAAAGCCAAAATAAATTCTCCACAGCTCCTGTTTCGTAACAGCTGCTTGAAAACTTAAAAAAAAGCTTCACCTCTCAGGAAGGAAGTTATTTGTCTAACTACGGTTCTTCAATCTACAGGGCTGAGAAGAGATTCAGTTGTTCTCAAAAGCTTGTTTTGAGGATTTGGAAACCAGGCAACACAGTAGGCTGCATCTGTGCATCTTAACTTTTGCTGAAGGCATAGCCAACTTAACCATTCACAGGAGTGTTCCTACTGCTTACAGTAAACAAGTGCTTTTTTCCCAGGTAAACAAGTGCTTGTAGCGACAACCAGGACTTGGTACATTTATTTTTCACACTCCCTTAGGTTCCTATTAAATTCCAGAGCAGGAAACAAGGCTGATTTCTTTTTACAAAGTAGTATCATTTATCATTTCACAGGATGAAACTATTAAAATAAAGGTGCAGTGTAACAGAACATAACAATGCTATTTTTTTCCTTTTTGCATAAAACTAGTGTTCGGAAGCAGAACTCGGACTGGAATTCCACATTAGTCGACTGACTCAGTTCTGGTCTTAAGACAAGCCCTGTCACTCAGAAAGGTAAGTGTTTGTCTCCGCTACTGCTAACAGGTAGTGTCTCAAGTTATTTTCTGGGAATACCGCCAGGAGTATACAGAATGCTGCTCACATATGAGCAGCTGTGTCCCCTCCCCAGTGTCCTGAGGAATGGAAGGATAATACTGAGAAATTACATCCTCAAGCACAGATAGAGAGAACATATTCAGTGACCTTCTTTTGCTAGAAGCTACTTGCTGTGCAGCGCTTAAACTTCATTCCTTGCTTCAGATATTTGATCCTCTCAGGAGAAAATAGAGCTCCCCAGCTTCTAGACAGCAAAAGGAGAGAATGCTCGAAAGGAAACACACACTTATTTAGAAAACAGAATGAAAGACCTTATTGGGAGATCCACAGTTAATCTGTAGGTACCCCATCTGCCTTTGTAAGGGATCACAGTGTGCTGGAAGGCATCTCACAATGGAAGAGTTGCATGCACAGGCCAGGGGACTGGGAGGAATAAATGCAGGTCTTCATGTGAAACATCAAGGACCATCTACAGGCACCTCGTAAGCCTCATTTGACTAACCTGATCTTCTATGACAAGATGACCTGCCTAGTGGATGAGGGGAAGGCTGTGGATGTTCTCTACCTGGACTTTAGTAAAGCCTTTGACACTCTTTCCCACAGCATTCTTCTGGAGAAAATGGCTGCTCATGGCTTGGACAGGCATACTCTTTGCTGGGTAAAAAACCGGCTAGATGACCAGGCCCAAAGGGTGGTGGTGAATGGAGTTCAATACAGTTGGCAGCTGGTCAGAAGTGGTGTTCCCCAGGGCTCAATATTTGGGCCAGTTCTGTCTAACATCTTTATCAATGACCTGGACGAGGGGATTGAGCGCACCCTTATCAAGTTTGCAGATGACACTAAGCTGGGTGGGAGTGTTGATCTGCTCAAGGGGAGGAGGGCTCTGCAGAGGGATCTGGACAGGCTGGATCAGTGGGCTGCAGCCAGCTGTATGAGGTTCAACAAGGCCAGGTGCCGGGTCCTGCACCTGGGTCACAACAACCCCATGCAATGCTACAGGCTTGGGGAAGAGCAGCTGGAAAGCAGCTTGGCAGAGAGGAATCTGGGGGTGTTGGTCAACAGCTGACTCAATATGAGCCAGCAGTGTGCCCGGGTGGCCAAGAGGGGCAACAGCATCCTGGCTTATATAAAGGATAGTGTGGCCAGCAGGAGTGGGGAAGTGATCCTGCCCTCGTACTCAGCACTGGTGAGGCTGCACTTTAAATACAGTATTTGGTTTTGGGCCCCTCACTACAAGAAAGACATTGGGGCGCTGGAGTGTGCCCAAAGACGGGCAAGGAAGCTGGTGAGGTGTCTGGAGCAGAGGTCTTATGAGGAGGGGCTGAGGGAACTGGGGCTGTTTAGCCTGGAGAAGAGAAGGCTGAGGGGAGACCTTATCTCCCTCTACAACCACCTAACAGGAAGGTGTAGTGGGGTGGGTGTCAGCCTCTTAGCCCAGGTAATGGGCAATACGATGAGAGGAAACAGCCTCAAGTTGAACCAGGGGAGGTTTAGGTTGGACATTAGGAAAAACTGCTTCACTGAAAGGGTTGTCAAGCACTGGAACAAGCTACCCAGGGAAGTGGTAGAGTCCCCATCCCTGGAGGTATTTAAAAGACAGGTAGACGAGGTGCTTAGGGACATGGTTTAGTGGTGGACAGGTACAGTTGGAGGTGATGATCTTAAAGATCCTTTCCAACCAAATGATTCTATGATTTCCTGGCTAAAGAAAGATTCCTGAAATTGCATCATCAGTTCCTTCTTGTCTTCCCCATTCTCATGAGCACCTACAGCCCTTGCCTTCCACTGAATTTGACTGCTATCACACCACCTTAAGAGTGACCTTTCTTGGGGAAGGACAGGGGGGGAATGGAGAAGAGAAAATGAGTAAGTGGCTGTGTAAAGCAGAGACGCCCACACAGAGGAGAACTGTCAAGCTTGTACTGAAAGCATCTGTTCTGCTCAGCTGGCCAATACACACGAGTGTGTGCACAGCAAACATCAGCTGCAGCTGGCATAACACACTGTTTCTTGCCCAGCAACTGGCTGAGAACATAGGATAAGCTGGAAAACTAAAATACTGTTTAAAAAAAAACCAACTTGATAAATTGCTTTATATGAAAGATTCTTACTGTGCATTTTATTTGTGTGTTTTCCCTTCCCTCTTACTTCTGCTTCATCTCACCGGACAGCTTCACATTCCTTTTCCAGGAAATGCTGGAGGCCTAGCAGAATCTTCTGGGCTATCCAGCAGATTACAATACGACATTCTTATCTCTTTTAAACAGAAGGAAGTGGATCAAAACGAGAAAGTCTGTACCTCACGAAATGTCAGGAGTGTTTGTTCTGCAGCAATCTGGACTTTTCCCATTACTGCATGAGAAGCTGTATTACAGTTTTACTTGAACACTAACACAGCGCTAGTCATTTCAGGCACCGTGAAGATGACTTTGCTTCACAAGTTCATCACCTCCTTCCTACTGCCTACACCAACGCTACACCAATTCACTGTGTTTAAGCTCGCCCTGTTCATATTTACACTTTGCAGGATGTCATAGAATCACAGAATGTTTTGGGTTGGAAGGGACCCCTAGAGGTCATCTAGCCCAACCCCCCTGCAGTCAGAAGGGACACTGCTAACAAGATCAGATCAGGTTGCTCAGAGCCCCGTCCAACCTGACCTTGAATGTTTCCAGGGATGGGGCCTCCACCACCTCTCTGGGCAACCCGTTCCAGTGTTTCACCACCCTCATTGTAAAGGATTTCTTTCTTATATCCAGTCTAAATCTACCCTGGTTTAGTTTAAAACCATTACCCCTTGTCCTGTCACAGCTGGCCCTACTAAAAAGATTTTCCCCATCTTTCCTGTAGGCCCCCTTTAGGTACTGAAAGGCCGCAGTAAGGTCTCCCCGCAGCCTTCTCTTCTCCAGCCTCAACAAACACCATCCACTGTTTAAGAATACTGAAATCACTGGACATTTCCCTAGCTTAGGTTTTGCCTCTGAAGCCAAATCGGAGACTTAACAGCTGGACTTTGCAGGAGCAACAAGATGGAGCTGTATCCCCAGCAGGACAGCAGTGAGCCTAACACATCTCTGTTAGCTTGCCTCACAGTGCACATCCACAGCTTCCAGACGTAAAGACTTTGCATTTTCCAAATACATTAAGAACTATCCCTCACTTCCTGTATTTTCAAGGGTGTTATGCTACCAAGCTGGAGTATCTGTTGTGTGTCTTCAAGGACTGAAATGATTAAGTGGTTGAATTCAAGGAGTGTTACACAACCCTCATGCAGTGAAACAACTCTTAAACCTTGGCAGAGACAGCAAGGATTTTGCAATCCTGTAAGACAGTGCCACAGCTACTTCAGCTTCCTATTAAGTTCCATATTAAAGAATTAGTAAAGTTGACTTTTTGGCTTACTTGTTTTCAACAGAAAGAGGGACTCCAAATAGCACATAAGATGCTGATGTGGAAGCGCTATGTTTGGTTAGTCGGGGATCTTCAAAACCTAGATACCTATGTAATATTTAAATACTTAGTCTGTGTCTTTTGCCGATTATTTTCAACAAAATGAGCTAGAGCAATTCATGCATACAGTATTTCTGTGACTGTCAATCAAAACACAACTTTCTCATGCTTCTGACAAGACTATTATGAGTAAACAGACTGGATTAATAATTTAGTGGGTGGTGAATAAAAGATGGATAGGAATTCTATTACTACACGTGAATGAGGTACAGCAGTCACCTGATGTAAGAGTCGGAACTTCAGCCTGTAGCTGAATCCCAGCCTGCCCTGTCCCATCCCCAAACAGCTTTCCATTTTCCCTCCTTGAAATCAGTCCAACTGGAGAATTTGAATTCCCACTGCAGACAGCAGAAACACAGTTAGGTTGCAGAGTGCCTTTCATCTTGCCAACATCTGGTCAGGCACTAGCACTTCAGACTCCACAGACCAAATTTACTAGACCATCACCAACTATAATGGCCACTTGAACATCTCTGTTAAGCCCAGTTGTAGGCGCCGGTGGGTGAATAAACTCAAGACTGTGAAACAGCAACAGGGCGAGAATCCAGTAACACGGAGCTCAATTTTTTTATCATCTCTCCATACACCGACCCCAAGGTGACTATCTAAGTATCCCAAACTAGGCAAGAGTCCCTTTGAAGACAAGTAAACACAGCTTGTCTTCTTCTGTCGCTTTCCATTTTTCAGTTTATTTAAATGCTATCTAACAAGAAGAAAAAAAGAAAATCCAGCCTGGCTTCCCCTGGAGTCATTGGGAAGACTAAATTTTAATGAGCGCTGCATCAGAACCAAGTATGCTGAACCCAATCTGTAATTTCAGATGATATGGAACAGACTAAAGCTTTTTTGACTTCATCTTGGTTATTTACTTACCATTCTCTTCCTAGTTATTTCCTATTACCTTTCTCTCACTGCTTTGTGTAAGTCAAAAATTAATTCCTGCTTTTAAGAAACTTATTCCTTATAAAGCAAATCCCTCAAACTCCTCAGTTGTACCACTATTTAAAAATGGATTAAGGCAACAGGGGCATTTCCTAATATTAAACTACTTAATTATGAGAACTTACGTACTTCAATTTTGGCTTCTATCCAGAATTTAACCTTCTTCTCCAGGGAAGACAACAGTTTGCATAAAAAAAAAAAAAAAGCAAGCCTTCACATCTTCCCTTTATATTGCAGTGTTATCCAAAAGGTTCTCTAACCCTCTAGCACAGCTCAATGAGCCACCTGAGCTCCTTACTGACTGGTGGTACTACTTGTTATTATCCAAAGCATAAACAACTGGGAAGGCAAGACATTTCCTATCACATTCAGGATTACCTGACAGATGCATTCCAAATGCTTCCACTTCACTCTCTGGTGGTAAGTACACTCTAACAGAAAGGTCACACATCTATACCACAGTAAGTACAACAACTTTCTGCTCCATCACCTCCACCACACCCTCATGGTCATTAAGAGCTATTTCCCTTCTTAATGTGTATGCCTGAGAAGAGGCACTGATTTCAGAGGGAGCAGTCTCCCTGCTACCAGCTCTGGATCCTTTCCGATCAGAGTTTATGGTTAGCAGGATAAATCCTACGGAGGCTTGAGCTGAACTGTGTCTAGCAAGCCTGGGATCCTCAGGGAGTCCCACCACAAAGCTCTAGCGAGTCGCTACAGGATCAGCTCATGTGCTTTTACGGAACAATTTATCATACTTTGACAGCTCTGGGAGCTGCAGAAAGCCCTTCCCTTGCAGCAGGGAGTCTCTAGCTTCCAAAAAATCCTTGCTCAAGTTTTCGACATTAATCAATGTTTTCTTGATGACCCTTGCTCACAGAAAGCAACTAAACCCATTTTAAAATCAGTCTGAGATACAGACTCCCTTTTAAGCAGAAGGTGGTCTGGCTACGTCCAAATGGTTAACTTTGGGCAACAATACTGACTAAGAAAAAAGAAATCTATGGAGTCTGCCAAAGGTTCTTTATGACAGATCCTAATTAGTGGACCAGCTTCACCAAAACTGTGCCTTGCATTGCCAGTTTCCTGTGAAGGCATATGAACTTTCAGAAAACAGTACAGTCTAATAAGACCTCCACCATGGATTTCCGGAGGGCAGACTTTGACCTGCTCAGAACGCTGGTTGGGAGAGTCCCTTGGGAGATAGTCCTGAAGGGCAAAGGGGTCCAGGAAGGCTGGGTGTTTTTCAAGGAAGAAGTCTTAAAGGCACAGGACCAGGCTGTCCCCATGTGCCCTAAGACGAATCGGCGGGGAAGACGACCGGCCTGGCTGGACAGAGGACTACTAGTGCGACTAAGGGAAAAAAGGAGAGCTTACCAGCTCTGGAAGAAGGGGCACGCAACCCAAGAAGAGTACAGGGATCTTGTCAGGTCATGCAGAGAGGAGATTAGAAAGGCAAAAGCCCAGCTGGAATTTAACCTGGCCACTGTTATAAGGGATAATAAGAAGAGTTTTTATAAATATGTTAACAGCAAAAAGAGCGCCAGGGAGAACCTCCATCCACTAGTGGATGCAAGGGGGAACATTGCCACTAAGGATGAGGAAAAGGCTGAGATACTCAATGCCTTCTTTGCCTCGGTCTTTAATGGCCCGACAAGTTATCCCCAGGGTACCCAGCCTCCTGAGCTGGAAGATGGGGACAGAGAGTGGAATGAACCCCCCATAATCCAGGAGGGAGCAGTCTTTGACCTGCTATGCCACCTGGACATCCACAAGTCTATGGGGCCGGATGGGATCCACCCAAGAGTGCTGAAGGAGCTGGCAGAGGAGCTTGCCAAGCCACTCTCTATCATTTATCAGCAGTCCTGGAGAACAGGGGAGCTCCCAGATGACTGGAGGTTGGCAAATGTGACGCCTCTCTTCAAGAAGGGCCGGAAGGAGGATCTGGGGAACTACAGACCAGTCAGCCTAACCTCGGTACCGGGGAAGATTATGGAATGGTTTATCTTGAGTGTGCTCACCAGGCACATGGAGGACAATCAGGGGATCAGGCCCAGTCAGCATGGGTTCATGAAAGGCAGGTCTTGCCTAACCAACCTGATTTCCTTCTATGACCAGGTGACCCGCCTGGTAGATGAGGGAAAGGCTGTGGATGTTGTCTACCTGGACTTCAGCAAAGCCTTCGACACAGTCTCCCATAGCATTCTTGTGGAGAAGCTGGCATTTCATGGCCTAGATGGATGTACTCTTCGCTGGGTTAAAAACTGGCTGGGTGGCCAAGCCCAGAGAGTCGTGGTGAATGGAGCTAAATCCAGTTGGCGGCCGGTCACAAGCGGTGTCCCCCAGGGCTCAGTTCTAGGGCCAGTCTTGTTTAATATCTTTATCAATGACCTGGATGAGGGGATTGAGTGTGCCCTCAGTAAATTTGCAGATGACACCAAACTGGGTGGGAGTGTTGATCTGCTGGAGGGGAGGAGGGCTCTGCAGAGGGACCTGGACAGGCTGGATCGATGGGCCGAGGCCAATTGTATGAGGTTCAACAAGGCCAAGTGCCGGGTCCTGCACTTGGGTCACAACAACCCCATGCAGCGCTACAGGCTTGGGGAAGAGTGGCTGGAAAGCTGCCTGGCGGAAAAGGATCTGGGTGTGCTGATTGACAGCCGGCTGAATATGAGCCAGCAGTGTGCCTAGGTGGCCAAGAAGGCCAATGGCATCCTGGCTTGTATCAGGAATAGTGTGGCCAGCAGGAGCAGGGAAGTGATCGTGCCCCTGTACTCGGTGCTGGTGAGGCCGCACCTCGAATCCTGTGTTCAGTTTTGGGCCCCTCACTACAAGAAAGATGTTGCCTTGCTGGAACAGGTCCAGAGGAGAGCAACCAAGCTGGTGAGGGGTCTGGAACACAAGTCATACGAGGAGCGGCTGAGGGAACCGGGGTTGTTTAGTCTGGAGAAGAGGAGGCTGAGGGGAGACCTGATCGCCCTCTACAACTACCTGAAAGGAGGCTGTAGTGAGGTGGGGGTCGGCCTCTTCTCCCTGGTAACAGACGATAGGACGAGGGGGAATGGCTTGAAGCTGCGCCAGGGCAGGTTTAGGCTAGACATTAGGAAAAACTTCTTCACCGAGAGGGTTGTCAGGCTCTGGAATGGGCTGCCCAGGGAGGTGGTGGAGTCCTCATCCCTTGAGGTCTTTAAAAGAAGGATAGATGAGGTGCTTAGGGACATGGTTTAGTGGTGGGATGGCAGTGCTAGGTTAACGGTTGGACTCTATGATCTTAAAGGTCTTTTCCAACCGAGGTGATTCTATGATTCTATGATATACAAGTAATTAGCTTGCAAGCTGTCAGTTGTACAAGTAAATCCTCCTTTATCCTTCTACCATCCTATGGTTTTGTAGAAAGAGAGTCAACTTTTCAATTCAGTTAGTGATGATGAAGTTATGCCTACAAAGAAGCCATTTTTGTACCCCAAAGTCAATTTCTCCAATTCAGTACCCCCTGCTTGAGGAAAGCATACAAAGAATCTTAATTTTATTATTTCAGCTCTTCTGAGTTGGTTGGGGTTTTTTCCTTCTTATTTTAGACAATGCAAAGGTACCAGATCTGAAGAGAGAAACCCAAATACTGAGACTCTGCGAAAGACAAACCCGTACCAATCGCATGTAAGCTCTCTTCCAACTCATTCTGTCTGACCTACTAGAGTAAGGAAAGTCATTCTTTTATTTCAACTTGGAGGAGAAAAGCAAAAAAAAAAAATATCTGTATTTAGATTCATATTGTACAAAGGACTTCATTTTAGTTAGCTTGTAGGAGAGAGCATCTTTGGCAATTTGACTTCTGACAACAGAAAAATTAAGTGTTTGGGGGAGAAATTATGCCAATGAGGTCAGACCGAGTCATCTACAAATGATGACAATGAAGTAGCCTACCCGTAGGAAAGAACCTGTTTGCTGGAAGTTGCATGGCGTTGTGAAGGTAACCTGAACACCTTCCAATGTCATCATCTTGGAAACAAGGTATTGCTAAATTCCCACAAAACCAGGCTACGCTGTGTCAGTTGATTCTTTGCCCGTAAGTGCCATTATCAAAGTATTTCATCAAGTATCACACCACCTGTACTAACTTCAAATGTTTCCCCCCACTGCTTTTTTTCCCTCCTGCCCCCCTATCTATGAACTGAAAGGTACTATCCAAGAAATTACTATAGCTGTGGAGACAGCTCAGTTGCAAAGGAGAATCAGTTGGATACCAGTGAAGAAGTAACTTCAGTTTTAAATATGAAAAATACTTTTGGAGTTAAATCTTATACAGATTTAGACCTTTCACATGACAGCCTTTCATTAAACATTATGGCAGGAGTCAAAAAGGGGGGAGTAAGGGAAGTGAACTTCCATATCTTCCTAAAGATATGAAAGTCTCATCATCTTCCACTTTCATCCAGCATCAAGACAACAAGAACGTATCTAAGCCTAAAAGAGCTTCAATTTACCTTCCCAAATGTAAAGAACTAGGTTGCTTTAACTGGGAGCAGGGGAGACATCATCCTGTGCTTTCCTCAGAAATATCTTAGTTTCTTAAATGATCTTCCTCATCCTTTCAAGTCAGAAGGATCTTCACCTGCAGTTTAATTAAAACTATCTGTCTTAGAAAGCAATGTTGCTGTCTCTAAGCATGGCTTGTGGTTAAAACAATAGGGAGAGGGGTATAGATGGGAAGAAAATACTCTGTACTTTAGTCGCTCTTACTAGGAAGAAACTGAAGGGAAATACCCTGTATCTTCTTTTCCCTTAAAACGTACACATGCCCCAGAGCAGAGGCTAGCACCACAGAACACTAGAAAAGCCTGGTCTGACCACATGGTACAAAGGTATCACCCAGATTTATACCGCCAGTCATTCAACTGGGAAACTCAAATTCATCCTGTCACAATCTACCAGTCATATGTTCCCTTCAAGTTACTCCCTTTGGAGCAGGGAGGAGAAAAAACCTACATCCTTTACAGATTACATTTTGTCCGTGCAGTGTAACTCAATACCACACACGGAGTGAAAAGAACGATGTGCACCGGCCTGAAACCACTGCTAGCAGTCACCAACAAAAATCCCCTTCCAGGTCCTGAGCGTTGCCAACGTTTTGGGGTTTTGTTACACAACTGCAAGAACCGTTTCGGCTCCCACTGCGTGCGGATTTTCTCTGCTAGCAATTGTTAATGACTGGTTTTCCTGCTGTGTTCTGGAACAATGGGAATGATAAATGTACCCAAGAGCAATATTTCAGACGAAGATTATTGATATCAAGTGCTGGTGTCTGGCATGAGATGAACTAAGTTCTGTTACGCTAGACAGCTCCCCTCTGCCAAACCCCTAACCTCATTTTTCCAGAGGTTAAAAAAAAAAAAAAAAAAAAAGAACAAAAACCAAACAAAACAAACCTCAACATAAGTGAAAACATTTTTAGGAAGGTTATCCACTCCAAAAGCTAGTCCCATTACTTATTAGGTATTGGCAGTAAAATCTATAAAACTAAACCCAGACACATTTGATCTGACATTTAGGAAAATTCAGTAGCGTGAAGATTTTAGCTTTAACCAGAACTTGTCCCTTCTGGTACAGGGCAGTAACACCAACTAGCATGCTTTGGTCCACTTTCTTTTTAATCACAGTTGTTTGTTTATTCAGCCATTATGAACTGGGCGAAAATAGAGTTCTAGCTTAGGTACGCTTTGGTCACCGTCAGCTCTCCCCTAGGAATCATTGTTTATAACCACCAAATTTGCTTATCTTAATATTTCAGCATATTCTCCTATTTGTACCGAACATCCTTTTTAATCAAAAGGTACACATATCACCAGGTTCTTTGAAGCACTTCAAAGCTTCGCTTTTTGAAAGCGGCTACGCAAGCAAACACCCAGCCGCAGCTCGCCCCTGGGAGCAGCCGCTTCAGGCGCCTCTTTTCGTACATCTGCGAGCCCGGGCCTCGCACATCCAGCTCCGGACACAGATGGACGGGGTGGACAGGATGCACCTCACTGGAGCGGTGCCGCGAGGATGTTGCGGCAGGAGAGGATACAGGATCGGAGCTCTGCTTTAGGAGGATGCTCGGGAGTAAGGTGGGAGCGCAGGAAAGAACTAACATTTTTCTGTGCAAGTGATACATAGCTGTGTAACTGTTCACTGCAGTAATGATAAAGGCAAGCGCTCAAGTAGCGAAATACTAAATACAAGCAGCTTCTCAAAAGTGGAGATGGAGCGTGAGGAGCACAAGTGCAGAATGTGTTTCAACTAAGGTTTTATCATTTTTGATAAATGAAATGGCATTAATTGGGGGCAGAGACCCTTCAGTTTTTACCATTCTGTAAAACGGAAGTGTTACAGTAGCAAAGTCACATCTAAAGCTTTTTTAAACTTTAGCACTAAAAAGGGGAACACATGGAAGTTCAGCACCCATTTAATACGCACACTGCTTAAGGCACTCTGAACATTACAAGGGAACAGACATAAAATTGTTATAAATTAAAATACTACAGGAAAAAAAAGCCATGTCCTGCATTACTAGAGATACAATCCTTGCAAGTCAATTGAAAAACACAATGGTTTTTTGGCAAGATTTTATAATACAGCTTCAAGGCTGCATCCTTCTGTCATTTCTACAAAGATCATCCTTTAAACACACTGATGCAGAAACACACAAGATTCTTTTTTCCAGACTATTTCAACTCTCCCTGCCATAATAACTCTTCTCTCCCCGTATTCTCCTCTAGCATTGTTCTAGGGCACTGCAGTGCAAGCATCTTATCATGAGTTTCGCTGCTGGACCTCTTAAATCCTAAGCCTGTGAATGAAATACTTCTACTTACATTTCTTTGAATGGAAATTGCTGGAAGAGTGAAACGAGTTCATCAGTGCGGTCAATGAAACAGATACAGCTTAGGTTAAAATACCTGCTCCTTAGGAAGCTGGTGGCTGTAATTGTGGTGTACCAGATTATGGATAGCAGAAGCATGTGTCCAGGAAGTTTGTGTTTGTGCAAACATTATGCAAACTCTTAACCACCTAAGTGGCATGAACTACCTTAGCTGTTCAGTGCAATCAAGTGGAGGATGCTGTGGTTTAACCCCGGCCAGCAACTCATGCAGCCACTCACTCACACCCCCCACAATGGGATGGAGAAGAGAACCAGAAGAGTAAAAGCAAGAAAACCCCTTGGTTGAGATAAAGACAGTTTAATAGGGAAAGCAAATGCTGCACACGCAAGCAAAGCAAGAAATTCATTCCCAGCTTCCCATGGCAGGTGCTCAGCCATCTCCAGGAAAGCAGGGCTCCATCACACGTAACGGTTACTTAAGAAGACAAATGCCACCACTCTCAAGATCCCCCCCTTCCTTCTTCTTCCCCCAGCTTTATATGCCGAGCATGACATCATACAGTATGGAATATCCCTTCGGTGAATTTGGGTCAGCTGTCCTGGCTGTGCCCCCTCCCAACTTCTTGTGCACCCCCAGCCTCCTCACTGGCGGGGTGGTGCAAGAAGCAGAAGAGGCCTTGACTCTGTGTAAGCCCTGCTCAGCAATAACTAAAACATTTCTGTATTATCAACACTGTTTCCAGCACAAATCCAAACCAGAGCCCCATACTAGCTACCATGAAAAAATTTACTCTATCCCAGCCAAAACCAGTACAAGGAATAAGCAGCATGGCAAGACGTGTAATTTATAACTGTACCAAAGCACAGGAGACAAAGATAAATGTAAACGTTGTAAGAAATAATGCATGTTTTATCTGATTCTTCCCCCCATTCCCGTTACTACTCCATTTTCTTAATCCATGCCTGTAGCTCATCACCAAGTGCAGTTTACATCAGTATTTGCACAACAGATTCTTAAGCCGCAGTTTGGTTTTGCCAGCCATACCCTGGGCTGCATCAGGAGAAGCGTGGCCAGCAGGTCGAGGGAGGTGATTCTGCCCCTCTACTCTGCTCTGGTGAGACCTCACCTGGAGTACTGCGTCCAGCTCTGGAGCTCTCAGCACAAGAAGGACATGGAACTGTTGGAGCGGGTCCAGAGGAGGGCTACTAAAATGATCCGAGGGCTGGAGCACCTCTCTTATGAGGACAGGCTGAGGGAGTTGGGCTTGTTCAGCCTGGAGAAGAGAAGGCTGCGGGGAGACCTGATTACGGCCTTTCAGTATCTAAAGGGGCCTATAGGAAAGATGGGGAAAATCTTTTTAGTAGGGCCAGCCGTGACAAGACAAGGGGTAATGGTTTTAAACTAAACCAGGGTAGATTTAGATTGGATATAAGGAGGGAATTCTTTACAATGAGGGTGGTGAAACACTGGAATGGGTTTCCCAGAGAGGTGGTGGAGGCCCCATTCCTGGGAACATTCAAGGCCAGGTTGGATGGGGCTCTGAGCAACCTGATCTAGTTAGCGGTGTCCCTGCTGACTGCAGGGGTGTTGGACTAGATGACCTCTAGGGGTCCCTTCCAACCCAAAACATTCTATGATTCGATGATTCTATAACTTGACCTTGTTACTCCTGCAACACGTTGAGCCTCGCTTACCTACCAGAGAAGCCATAGAATCAAGATAACACAGCAGAAAATCCCTAAAAAAATTTTAAGTACCAATTAGATTCTACAATTATTAGAGAAAAATTCAGTTCTGAAGATCTGAAAATCTCAAATCAGTATTTTGTATTTACTGTAATTTCATGAGCAGTGATGCGCGCATTGCTTCTCGCGGGCTACGAGAAACATGCATCAGAGAACCCAGGAGACAAGTGCCTGGCAAAACCACAGCGTGTGCCTATGTTTGCTACTGTTGGACAATGACCTTTTTTTCAAGTTAGATATTAATTTTTTTTTTTTTTTTAAAGAGCTTCACTATATACTCAGTCAGCAACCGCACAGAATAGAACATCAGCACTGTCAGCAGCCAAACCCCATAATCGTACCCAAGCATAGGCTGTGACTCTATAGTTGAGACTTCTTTCTAGTCTGGCATAGAAGTGATTCCATTAGCAACATTCAACTGCAATGTGAAATTTCACAGATCCTGGCAGAAAAGACTACCATTTTTTTTTTCATCATGATGTTTTTAATCAGCAGGCAATTTGAGAACCCTATTGTGGAAACATTTCCTGATGCTCTTAGGGAAATACCTCTGGCTCTGAAATTTACAGTCTAGGTTTTTCTCATTAATTAAATACAAAGCCAGTGAAATCCAAGTGTTATATAAGCATTCAATCATGAATTGAGAGGCATTGGCAAACTCCTTATTTGATACAAAGAATAACCCAAGTAATTTACAGCACATGATTTTTGTCATATGCCTGTATAATAATGGAAATAAGTTATAACTTTATAAATGGATACATAAATTTTCTTTAAGTAAAATGAATTGACTATTCCTAAAGATGCATTCTGCTAAATATAAACAATGATTCACAAATGTTCTATTTTGCATCAATAGAATGAAAAATTTTTTAATGTCCTACTTCATGCATAAACAGAAAGGAAATGAGCCATGAAAACGGATGCTGAAACTCCCACATTCATCAGGCTGAGGAAGACGCTCCAGCATTACCCATTTGTTCTCTGAGGGAGCTCCCCCTTCATGGAGAAAGAAACTGCCACTTCATCAGGAAAACCATTGCATTTACATAGATAAGTAGACACAGTTGCTGTCAGATGTGACCAGCTTCCCAACAACTAACTTCACCTGAAGCTCTCTCCACACACCCAGAAACTCTTCCCTGATTCATTAAAACATTTGCTTCTCCTACTACCAGTCTGAGTGGCTACGACCACCTTTAAGTTCCTCTAGAGAAATGCAGCAGCCAGTCAAAAAAGTCTCCTTGCACCTACTTTCCTTTAAAAAATGTCCTTAGCAGTTTACTTCTTGATTATTTAGCAGTTTTCACTTGTTCACTGTGGATAAGTAGCTGACCAATTATTTTCACTGGTGCTCTTAAGGCCATCAAAATAAAACCCCTTGAAAACAGTTTGATGCCTTTCAGCCTGCCACCTGCTTCCAATTCCAGCCCAAAGTCTCATCCCTGCTTGCCCACACACACTCACTCCCAAGCACCCTGTGGGCTCTCACTGTCTAATCCAGCTGGCTTGCTTAAACACAAAGCATTAAGCCAAAGATTATCTGCTGCAGGGCACGCTTACAAGAAGGGAAAACAGTGCACAGAATTTGACCCTTTCTCCCCTTGCTCCGCCAATGCTAACTCTTCAAGTGCTGCCTTCCACCCTTAGTCACCCCCTGCCTTCCCTTCAGCCAACTCCCAGGACACGATATAGAATCACAGAATTGGTTAGGTTGGAAAAGACCTTTAAGATCATCACATCCAACCATTAACCTAACACTGCCATTCCACCACTAAACCATGTCCTTAAACACCTCATCTGCCCAGCTTTTAAACACCTCCAGGGATGGGGACTCTACCACTTCCCTGGGCAGCCCATTCCAGTGCTTGGCGACCCTTTCGGTGAAGAAATTTTTCCTAATGTCCAACCTAAACCTGCCCTGGCGCAACTTCAGACCACTTCCCCTCATCCTATCACCCATTACCAGGGAGAAGAGGCCAACCCCCACCTCACTACAGCCTCCTTTCAGGCAGTTGTAGAGGGCGATCAGGTCTCCCCTCAGCCTCCTCTTCTCCAAACTAAACAACCCCAGTTCCCTCAGCTGCTCCTCGTAAGACTTGTACTCCAGCCCCCTCACCAGCTTTGTTGCTCTCCTCTGGACACATCCCAGCAATGCAACGTCTTTCCTGTAGCGCGAGGCCCAAAACTGATCACTTCAACACCACACCATGTTTGAAGCACTCTGAACCACACAAAGTGCCTACCTATCCTCAGAGACCCTGTCACTGCTCCACAGGAGACCTGGATAAAACCCCAAGCAAATGCCGGGCAGCATGGACGCAGCCAGTACCCTCCGGAAGGAGCTAGCTGGGCAAGCTGGAACAGACGACTCCCATCTGTTTGGTGCTGGAGTCAAGAACCACTTCCCAGAGCAGATGTCTTTAGCGGGATGCATGTCAACTCAAACGGGAAGCTCTTCAAGGACAAGATCATATCTTTATGCTTGCACAGCTCCCACTGCAATGCAGCACTGACTCTAGCTGTTCGGCTGCGCAAGACAGAATGCAACTGTTAATGCTGTCGGCTTCATGGTAATTAGATTAAAGCTGCCTCTCGAAACCGTACGTCACACAAAACACTACAACATCCAGCAAAGCACATGCTGTTCACGATGTCATTATCCTCCAAGAACGTTACAACTAGCGATGCCTTTGTATGCTTCTGGGTATCAATATGTTTAACGCTTACTGATTTGGCAGTTTTGCTCTCCAAGAATGACAGGACTCCACCATAACATGCAGAGTTCCTAGCTGAACACCGAAACGCTGTTTTGCTGAACCGATGCACCCTGTGTCATTGATAGAGGTGTCATTTCAAAAAGGTAGTGCTTTGTGAAATACAATGCACAGTCACAGGATTTTCACCGTTCTCTCTCACGTATGCCTCAATCTGCAAACCCAGCTGTAATGAGCGGAGGTACCAGGTAGGTGCTCTTTAGGTACAAGAAGGTAACAGCCCGATGCATAAACTGGTGCACTAAAGCCTATGTCTCTGTACTGCAGTGCAATTTTTTTTTTCCCTAGCTTCAGCTTTTGTCTTCTCCCGTGACTAAAACATCAAAATCAGACCCCGCCTTAGCCCAAAATACTTGGGGAACAGGCCTCACAGCCCAAAGCAATCTGCCTTTCCTTTGTCTCCCCCACCTTCATTGGCCTCTGACGTACTGGGTTCCACAGCACTCGTGTCTCGCCTCTACCAGATTCAGCAATACTGCATTCTGCACAAGCACTTATAGACACCTCCCTATTTAGGCAACTTGTAAATCTGTACCTATAAAGAGACACATATGCTGTAACTTTTGTGCTCCTCCTTTGTTTTTTCCTCACCCCCATCCAAGCTTTTATCCAGTACAAAATCCAACCAAAAAAATAACGGATGTTCCAAAAATGTAGCTATTCTAGTTGGGAATTTCCTACTGAAGGATGAGCTGCTTTGGAATTGCTCTCCAAAGGGACTATTCCAGAACACATTGTAAGTGTGATCCACATGGCAAGCTGTTCAGAAGAGCCCATCCTGCCATCGTTACCCTAAACAATTTTACTATCAAGGCAACACCCAGAAGTCTCATAACAGTGTTAAGTAGAAAAAACACAACAAGTAGAGAAAAACAAGGAATGGCAAACCTACGACTAAAATACAGATTTTGCGTGGGAAAATAGGAGCTCCAATGCAGCAGATACAATTCATCTCCATGGCATTAGGACAGGCAGTTTTTGTAGCTTCAGTCTTTCATTGTGGCAGTAATGATTTAGATATAAATCCTAAGCACGAAAGCACTAGTATTTCTGGATTTATTCTACACAAGAGTTTTTGCAATTATCAAAAACCAAAAATCAGGAATTAGCTACTTATTCAGAAGGAAAAATATCAGTTTGAGTAAAATAAAAGACTATATAGACAAGGGGAATAAGAGAGACATACAACACTGATGCATGATCAATGATAAAAGAACTTTTTTGGGGGGGGAGCAGGGCAAGAGGATGAAACAAAGCATCATGCAAGTCAGCTCTGGAGACATTCTAATGAACTATTAGAAACCTTAAAATAGGACACTTAACTTGATTAAAACATCTACTAAACCCAAGGAGTTTCTTTAATTCCCTTCACTATCTTTCACTGCTTTTTAAAACCTATGCTTAACTACAACATAAAGGAAAATCAAATACAGAAAACTTACTGTTACAAAAGCTGTTCTTTTGTATCTATTAAAATACCGAAGGACACGATAAATTTCCATTGAAGCACACCTAAAAAGTTAACATAGGTAAGTCCCTTTTCCTAGAAGTATGCTTATATTACATACCCTATTTGCCCCCAAGAATGCTGGCAACCAAGCACTAAGGAGGTGGGGCCAAGATTTGACATAGAAAACACCTGATACCACATTCAAAGGCTTACATAAAATATCTACTACAGGTGATGTTTGCTTCAAGAAGTTGTTTCATTTTCCTCTCAAATAGAGGATTTTTATCTAGCTTTTTAGGTACCACAATTAATCCTGAAAACAGATGATGTTTTAGTTCACTGATCTAGAAGCTCTACAAAATATAACTACCCATTTTTGTAAGCGAAATTACTTTCAGTGTTTGGTCGTTATAAACTAGCCAGAAAACAATGCTCCTGAAGTTTGTCTCAAAATTTATTGATATAAGATGTACTTTTACATTCCTAAATCAAAGCAGAACTAAATTTATCGTAATAACCAGAATCTGGTTTAAGTCATCTTGAAGTTAAACATACTACCACTTTCTAGTTTAAGAATTTAAATCTGAATAATGCTTTGCATGTTTTTAAATACTGATTTTTATGCTATAATCTCACGGGTCTTCCTTACTTTTCTATACTATCGTTTCCAACTGTGTCTTGCTAGTACAGTAAAGATGTAAGGACAACTGTGCCTTGGTTGTTCAGTGATGCTAATGGACCTCAATTTTCTCCCAGGGTGGTAAGTTTGGCTCAACTGATCTTCTTACAGTCTTAGAATATTGTATGCCATGTATGTGTATTACTAAGCTCTCCTTTACTTTAGTTGGTCTTCTGTGCTTTTGTGCTGCTAAACAATAAGGTATGAATTTACTTATACTTGAAGAAGGCTGAAGAACTTCCTCCTAGAGGTACTCCTAACATTCATTTGCTTAAAAAAAAAATCTTGCTGCTACTCCTACAGCCCTGTTTCACACATGTAGCTAACGTGCTACAAAAACTCATGAATTACAATGACCAAATCTCAATGCTTTCTGAAAATCTGCCTATCAAGCTAGAGTATTTGTATTTAATTACCAGCACAATTTGCTGTGCCACACTTGTTAGGAAAACTTGATTTCTATCTACTCCTCCAAACCTAACTCTCGTGAACTCTTGTATGGGTGCTTAAAGTTTTCCCGCTAAGCAGTAGCATCTTGTATCGATAGGCTCTTGTCCCATTCTTTCTTTCTCGACTTTGTGACCACTGATCTGTGCTATTATAGGACAGATACCATAGTATCCCGATTTTGGTATAGCAGATCTGGAGAAACATTTAAGGCTGAGCTACTACATGCTTGTTCATAATTTCACAGATACAGTGTACAGAAAACTCTAGCTTGGAAAAGATGATTAATTTTAAAACGCAACTAGTGTATTTTTATTTGCTAGGTATGGTTTAACAGAGGATGATTCGACAGGACCTGTTTCTATAAAGAAAACTCCCAAATTAGTGTCATCTTCTGAAATTGAACAACTATGACAAATTTATGGGTTACAACAGAACACGCCCCCCCCCCCCCCAATCCTATAAAAATAAACATTGTTTTCTTAGGCTAATTGTAACGCTGTTAAGCAAGAGATTGAGGATGATCAAAGTCTTGCTATCTAGAGCTTCATGTAGAAAGACTTAAAATTGAGGATGAATAACTGGGAGGGTTGGGGGGAAAGGAAATTTACACCAAAAAAATTAACTTTCTGTACTGACTTGACAGAAGGTCAAACAGCTCTGATAAGAGACAGTTCAGATGTCATTACCTTATAACAATGTTTAACAAAAGTAACTTTTGTTCTATCCTGCTTTTCTAGAAAGCAAACCAGATTTGGACACAAAACTAAAAATACTGCTTCTTTCTGATTTGATTAGCAAATCAGACAAATTTGAAAATTTGTCTCGCCTGCATTTAGGCAGTAGGAGCGGTGTTTGATTGCTTCATCATATCAAGAAGTATCCGACTGCAAACCATTTTGCATTCTAGGCCCTTACCCTGCAATTATTTCTGATTGTCCTATATATTGTTTTACTGAGCCTTTATAAGCCCATGCCTCATCATGAGATGTCTTGTTTTCGCCAGTGTCCTTACAAGCTATCCCAAATATGCTCTGGACTTTTAATGATCAACTAAGACCATTCAGCTTACAGATATTCACTTGCCAAGGATTTTCCTGCTCTTCAGCCACCACCTCAACTACGTGTAGGATCTGTATACAACAACTGTGCCATCTTTACATTAGCAGGTGTCTGTACTGCCAGACTGTATACCTCAAGTCTCAGCTGATTTTCCTTAAAATGAGGAAGGGAGGAAGGAAATAAAACACACTGACAAGTCAAATAAAGCCTGTGTAAAAGCGGCAGAGAGAGTTGACTTTCTGGTGCTTCCGTGACAACCAGCCTTTTTTAATCCAACCGATTTTTTGGTTCCATTGGTGGTTCTGCTAATTCAGCCTAAAATTTAAAAATCAAGCTGTATTTTTTTTTTTTTTGGCACGTATGTGTGTGTGTTACATTTTTTGCTGATAGATAAAATCTAACAGTAAACTTCTGCCTTCGATTGCACTGTTTGCCTATAGCTGCAAATTTTGCCTGGAGTTTCATCAGAGCCTGCAGGTTGAGCACAGGTACCCTTGCTGAGCTGGGAGGCAGAACAGGTGCTCTGCACTGACAACTCAATTAGAAACACGTGAACATGCCTGGTTAATGGCAAAACGTGCAAGGGCTTTGACCATGCACGAAGAACAAGTCGGCTGTTGAAGGTGTCAATTTTCTCAGTCACTGCCTCCCAAGCAAAAACCCATGCCAACGTCTCCATTATCTAATGAAAATGCTCATCAGCCTTTTCAAATGTTCAGCAACTGCGAGTTGAAGCGCTCGGTTAATTTAAATTACACTGTTTGGGTTTTTTTTGCTTTTGCGCCCGCTATTCAAGACCTGCTATTCAATATGTCTGATATCATCTTTTCAACTTAGAGTGAGATAAAGCACTGCTGTGGTTACAACACGAAGAAAAGACTACAGACCTGTGAAGACGATGTCCTGTCCCATTCAGAAAAATAAGCTTGGATGGCAGGCGCTAAACCATTTAGCAGGTTTTAAAAAAATATGCGTGGGGGACATCCTACAGAAATACAAGAACATGTGAAATAATGTGGTAAAATACAGTAAACTATAAACCACCCTAAAACCTTATGGTTGAAGTTAGGGAATGTTAGCATCCCTTGTAAATAGAGGTCTGGATTTCTCTTACTCTGTAGCTTTCTTGTGGAGAGACACAGTGAAATCCGTCACTGGACACCCAAACTTAGATATGAACAGCCCTTGAACTCTTCTTGCAAGTTTTCTCTTGCAGTTCCTGGTGCCATTTGCCTACCTCTTCTTCCTAGCATGTGCTGCTTCTCCCTACAGTTCAGTCTCCCCCTAAGAAACACTCAAGTTTATTTTAAAATAAAAGCGTTATAATGGACGTCATAAAAACTTCACCGTTTTCTCCCTTTCTCAAAGAAATGTTTTCTTGGGGTTTTTTTTTAATATGGTAACTAGCAAAATGCATGCTTTTGTAGTTTGCCGTTACTCAGTTATGGCTATTGAACTGCATTCCAAAACAATGAGTTAACCCAGCTGAGAGTTACTCATTTAGCATTTTCTAATCTTGTAGGGAAAAAGCTTTTCAGACTAAGAAAAAAAGAGACTTGGAGAATAAGCACACAGTTGAAGACACATAAGGTGGAGAAGCTTTCGAGTAGTCTTAATTTGCAATTCATAACACATGTAATAATCTGCAAATCCAGATTCTTCAGCAAATATGCACATCTGCTAAATCTTTTTCCAACCACATTGCTTTAAAGCTTACTGTCAAAATTAATCCTGCCTGTCAACTATGGCATAATTTATCCAATATACACATTTTTCCAGGAAAGAACAGCACAATGTTTTTGCTTAAAAGCATCATATGTCATCTTGTAGCTGTATCCCAACTGGACTTAAATTGCAACATAATTAAATATAGAAGCAGATGAAGTATAAATAACTTCAACTGAATGACTACAGGAGAAACATCTTCACCGTTTATCTCCATTTTATAGGATTTTGGTTTTAAAATTTCAAGCCACCCTCCGATGTATTTCACTGCTGTGATGTCTTCAGCCACTTTGGGAACCTTTCTGACAGCCCTTGAACAAATAAAATGCAAGTTAAGCAACTGAGAGAAACAGTCCAAGAAACATATGCAAAATAGCTAGCTGAGGCTTTTGCTGAGATGCAAATGCTTTATTGGTGCAACGAGCATCACTGTTAAAGCAGGTTTAATTTCTGAAAAACTTTTGAGGAAGTCTTAAAAAACTGACATCCTTCCCCTTCAATTAAAACACGACACCTTAAATTACACACGAACTGAAACACCCTGGCCGCTAGAAATATTAGAAATTTCAAAATAGTAAGGGCAGCCTTGCGGACTGCCTTTGCACTGGAGAGGAGGCTGAGGGGAAGGGCGTCCGAAGGGAAGCAAGCCCAACAACGCTACGTTTGACCCTTTTCTTCCCCTTCCCCAGGTGAAGACATTTTTCTCACAACATCCTTACCCGCACTTCACACTCCTCCAAAGGAGAAGCAGCATACAGCTTATGACAGAGTAAGGCTTAAACATAGGTAGGGGTAGTAAGCAACGTAAGATATGCTCGCCGTGGTTTTCTCTTCTCCTGCTGGTAATGGACAGGGACAATGTCCCCAGGGCCACCGTTTCCAAGTACCTACTACTCCCATTTGCTTCTGCAAACTGGTTTTTGCCACGTTCTTGTACAGCTAAACGGTGAGGAAAAAGGTGACCTTGGAAATGCCCGGACTGTTTGTCCAGGAGGATAAAAAAAAATCACCAAAGCAGTCAGAACTTCCTGGCATTTAAGGGAGGCTGCATGTGAGAGAAAGCAAGCCCTACTGCTCCGGGCCGATGCTAAAGCCTCTCTAACACAGGCTAAGGAGCAGGGTTACATTTAATCTGTTCCAAGAAACCTGAGGCATACAAATGACAATCTCCTATTCTGCTTCCGAGAGTCAGAAGCTTCTTTTGACTATGAGAGAAGTCAGCTAATCGTAATGCGAAGAGGCTGACAGCTTGAGCAGACTCCAGAAATAAGCATACCTGTGACGCTGCCAGATGCTAGACGCAGGCAAAGAAAGGTTCAGCAGACTCAAGTTGTCTTGCACCATGCTTTCCCCAATTATCGCAGAATCACAGAATGGCAAGGGTTGGAAGGGACCTCAGGAGATCATCTAGTCCAACCCTCCTGCTAAAGCAGGCTCACCTAGAGCAGGTTGCACAGGACATCGTCCAGGCGGGCTTTGAATATCTCCAGAGAAGGAGACTCCACAGCCCCCCTGGGCAGCCTGTTCCAGTGCTCTGTCACCCTCAAAGGAAAGAAGTTCTTCTGCATATTCAACTGAAACCTCTTATGCTTCAGTTTGTGCCCATTGCCCCTTGTCCTGTCGCTGGGCACCACTGAGAAGAGTCTGGCTCCATCCTCATGGCATCCACCCTTAAGATATTTGTATACATGACCTTTTTCTTTTGGTTACAAACCATGTGGAATCTCAGAGCTTTGACACTTGCAAATATACTGAAAAGAACTTGGGAATCTTACGATTGTGCTTTCGAGTTGCGTTTGGAGAAAACCATCCAGAATGCATCACTGGCGTTCTTACTGCTTGCCCTTTCCTTATAGGTTTACGTGATTTTATGGTATTTTATGTCAAATGTAAAATTAGATTGGGAAGCCCGGTTCATGGGAACCATAAAATGCAGGTTAATATCCCAAAACTAATAATGACTTTGCTTCTCAGCCTACACACGTGCTACAGATGCCAAAAAAAGTCTATTTACAGCCAGTGCTTCCTTAGATTTTGGGTTCTTTTCTCCCTAGTAACTGGGTGTCCCTACTCACCCCTAGAAATACACTTTTTTTTTTCTCAGTCCCATTTTTCCCCATTTAATCTTTTCCAATTTTTGAAAAAGTTTTCTTGAAATTTTTTACAATGTCATCTTTTTTGACATGTTATTGGCAGAACAAACTATTCTGTATATGTAATTTTATCGGGCTTTTTTATTCTAGACCTTTAGTACTACAGTTACTATCACAGTGAGTTACCTGTGCCTGCACTGAAACTTATTATCTAAACCCATGCTTTAGCTCAAAATAAATGTTTAACCTAAAATAAAGTATGCTACATGCACTAAAAAAAAACAGGAGTGCACAGCTCATACTTTAAAGCATTGACTTCAAAACTAAAAGCATCAGTAACAGTGTTTTTTAGCAAGTAGATCTGAGGCAAATTTATGCTTCCTTTAATAAATATCTGCAAGTTCAATTAACTTAATATTTTTAATATTTTCATCAGCCTCCATGATTACCTGTGCTTATAACTAGAAGTGCAACAAGGGAAAAATGAAGGAACAGATTTAATTTTACTTAATAACAAATATGAAAATTCAAAGAAGAAAGGTCAGTCACTATAAACAACAAACTCTTAAAAACATGCATACATAAAACAACATACAAAAAATACAACATACTCCTAAAAACAACACATTCTTGAAAAATATTACATTCCTCTCTGACTACTCCATAGACTAATGCCTGGATAAATACCAAATTTTAGATCTACTTTGGGGACTCTTAAAATAGGGGTGATTATTAAACAGGGAGTGATTTTTACCTTATCGGCACAGGATGTTTATTCCTGATTAACTTTATACATAGATGTTAATCTTTAATACATTAGAAATAACTCGTGCATAACACAATACTTGTCCATGGTGCCTGGAGGTTATGTTCCACGAAAGTATTTTGGCATTTCCAATAAAGGCTGAAAATACTGTATTCAGATTAAGAACCCTACACCAGAAGGTGCTACGTGGTTGACCTCAAACCACTGTAAAGTGAGAATATACGTAACTTTTTTTTCAAATCAATTGAAACATGTTAGCAATGGCCTAAGGAAGTGCATGTCAGGAATTCTCATATTCTGACTCATTGCTCAGAGGACAGGACCAGTGTTTGGGGGACCAGCGTCAGCTCCAGCTAACCAACAGATCTGGGATGTAGCTTGGCTCCTTCCACGCTGGGAATCTGGGAGAAGTTTGTTGCCAAACACCTGCTTTCAAAAACAGGCAGAAAGCAGAAGAAAAAAAAAATCTTCTGATAAGAAAGCAATTACAGTTTCTGAGGAAAAGAAGAGAAGGCTGTGGGGAGACCCGATTGCGGCCTTTCAGTACTTAAACGGGGCCTATAGGAAAGATGGGGACAATCTTTTTAGTAGGGCCAGCTGTGACAGGACAAGGGGTAATGGTTTTAAACTAAAACAGGGTAGGTTTAGACTGGATATAAGGAGGAAATTCTTTACAATGAGGGTGGTGAAACACTGGAAGGGGTTGCCCAGAGAGGTGGTGGAGGCCCCATCCCTGGAAACATTCAAGGCCAGGTTGGACGGGGCTCTGAGCAACCTGATCTAGTTAGTGGTGTCCCTGCTCACTGCAGGGGGGTTGGACTAGATGACCTCTAGGGGTCCCTTCCAACCCAAAACATTCTATGATTCTGTAAAGGAATTTATTTTGGTATGCCTGGTTTCCAAAGACAGATTCTAACCCTTTCCCATAGCACCCAACAAATGGCTCTGATCTGGCAGTGCTAACTCTGTGAGGTGGGTTTGTTCCACGATGCCCTTTGAACAATGAGATAGACTTGGTCATCAGACCAAAGTGTCTCTGGGGTGCAGCATGGAGCTCTGGGAGCTCTATGTCTAATAAAACAAAAGGATGTAGGAGGTTGTGTGAATTCAAAACCTTGTGCCATGGACAGAGTAAAGCAGAATCATGAGCTGAAAAATATTCCTGGTGTCTCCCATATTACAAGTATCAACTAAGAACCTAGTTTATTTCCTGACATCAAGAAACAATCCCTATGAATTTTTCCTTGTAAAGACAAATCTGTAACCCACCATTGATTTGAAAACTAGACTGGTATAATTTGTGCGGCTTATTTGTGCAAAACAGGGCAATTTTGCTCAACTTACATTGAAGCTATATAAAAATTGCCCGGAGCAACTAAAATAGACTGGTATTCTGCTGAGTACGTGAGGCAATCTCCCATGGAAACTTCCTTCCTGTTGCAATCCTAATGCAAACGGCGTGCTGGTAAGTAGCTGCTGAACACTCAACTGCTCCCATCACATAGTCTGTTCCGAAAGTTTCTAAACCCCATCAGCTTATTAACAGTCTCAGAAAAACCCCATCATTTTGAAAGAGTCTTAATGAATGAAATGTCTCCTCTCTTCATATACCACAGTTGGGGCATGTGTGTGTGTGTGTGCGTGTGTGTGTGTGTGTGTGTATATACATATATATGAAAATCCAGGAATGAGACTCATGGCAATTTTTGTTCCCAGTCAATGGCAAGATCCATGCTGAAAGGGTGACGCTATGTCGCTTTGGATGCTGGCTGGACACAGGACTGAAGCTGCCATGCCATCTTGACATAAAGGGGACATGCTCCACAGTGCAGTTCTGACCTTCTTCAAAAGCTAGGAAGCCTGAAGGACCATCCTCCATTGAGTTTGTATTTTGTTGTGCGTTGGTTTTTTTTTAAAATTTTTAATGTCTGCGTCTTGCTATCTCGTTAGGTCAGATTTTTAAAAATTATCTTCAAATGCAATTCAGCTGGACCTGTAAAGGCACATGATAAACTCCACTTGGAAGAAAAGGTGTGTTAAGAGCAGACATCAAGTAAAATCAGCTGTTTCTGTAAAGCTTAATTCTAAAATAAAGCATATGGTCCACAATATTGTCCCTTTAAAGAGTTACATATTTTAACAGACCTCTGTCTGTGTTAGGCCCATTTGCCTCACCCCAGAGCAGGCAAAGAAGTTTGATCTTTGCATCTTAGCTCGTGCTTAAAAATAAAATCTGTTTATTTTAAACCTATTAAGCAAGTTTGTAATACTGAATGGATACAGGGCATCAAATTTGCTTCTGCCACAAATTCAGCCTCTCCAAACTGATTGTTTCAAATTCCGAAGTATCCGACAGCAATTAAAAATCGTTACAGTTTCTCTGCCCTATAACGAGAATGAAAAGAGACCAAGCATCCATTACCAATAAATATAGCTGGAAACTTCAAACAGAAACTGAATTATGTGCAGTCAGATTACCCCCATCTTTACAGGTAATCAAGGTGTTACAAACACTGAAAACTTGAGGAAATCCAAAGAAATGATAAAAAATGGTTTCAAAATATTCAGTATCTGTCTCAAAGGGATATCATGGAATTTTACATTCAGTTTTAGATAAATGAAGGTCTTTTAAGACTTGACAGACTTTTCCTCTCAAAGAGAGTCATATCTACCCTTAATACATGTAAATGTATTCTAAAAAGTAGCTGCTGAATATTTAGAGCAATTACTAAAAGTTAGGCTATAACCTTTATATTTAAATGCAGTAAATGAGTAATCATTTCCCTTCCAAAACTCTATCTGATAAACAAATGTATTTATTAGGAAATACCGTCTCAAAAATGAGATCAGTGGCTTTCAACTACGCACAGACCAGTCTAACCATCATGTCTCAAATTCAGACGTAGCTAAGAGCAGTTTTCACAGACAGTAATAAAAAGGGTTATGCACTCTTTACTACGGAGGCATGACTGAATTCATTTTAAGCTGTGAAATTACGTTTAATGCTATTGGAAGGCCTTTCTCTGCAAAATGAAATTACTTTGACTGAACTGTGGAGGGGATTCATTAACTCCAGTATTTCCTCCTAGCACGTCTAATTTACCAGTTTTGCTATTTTGAAATATTATGGGAATAGACTGTATTTTCATCGACCTTCTCCATAACATCAGGGGAACTTGGATCACGCTCCTGGCTGGAGATGCTTCTGGCTAAGCCATGTGACTACCTCCTGGTTTTACTGTGACCTGAAGAGCACCTCTTCAGGGCTCCCTTGTTTCGGAAGCAGGCTTAGCACTGGACCTCACACACATGGATTTCACCAGCCTTCCAGACTGCGTCCAATCCATAGGCCGAGTATTCTGTCTTTACTGTCTACTCTTAAGGTAGAAGGGATGACCAACAGGTCTGCTGAGGTTTACTTCTTCATAACCCTCATACTGCTGTGCCAGGAAGATGCTCTGTCCCCTGGCGTTTGTCCAGAAGTAAGGAGACAGTGGGAAAACGATCGGATAACAGCATCACCACCTCCTGTCCTTCCTGAAGATGATCTCAAAAAGAAACCTCCATTTTTAGAGCCTCTCCTACCCCCAAAGACTAGGGTTCCTCTCTAGCTCCTCTTGCTGGTCTGTCAGTCCATCTGGAGGGAAACTACGGTGCTCCGGTACTTAAAATACATCAAAAAACACAAAGTTCTTCTAAAACTAAAGAATAGAAACAACACTTCTGAAACGGCAAATTTCAGCAGCAGCAGAACTGTGCTGCCTGCAGAAAGCTGAATGTTTTCAGTAGTCAGGCACTAACACCCCCGTAGCGAAACCAGGTGGCCACCAAATCTGCGGCTATTGGGTGATAGAATCATAGAATGTTTTGGGTTGGAAGGGACCCCTAGAGGTCATCTAGTCCAACCCCCCTGCAGTGAGCAGGGACAAGAAGGTCTTATGCCCTGGTGAGTTCAAAGGAAAAGGTCCTCTCTCCACTGCATTTCAGAATAACTTCTGTGTTTTGTATTTTCAAAACACAAAAGGCGTCTGTGGATTTCAGCATTAAAAAATTCTCTTTTAAGTGAAAAAAAAAAAAACCAAACAAACCAGGGTGGTGGATTTTCCCCCCTTTCTTGTTTTCACACACAGAGGGAGTAACCCTGCCATATCTAGCAACAGTCGATAAGGTGTCAGCGCACGCCTCTCCCACATCTGAGAAAATACACCTCCTCTTGGCTTGGATTGGGGTAAACTGCCGCTCTACTCAGACAACCAGTGCCAGAAAACTGGGCTCCGATGAGAGGCCAAAAAAGCAAGTTACCCACCTTCTCAGCTGTTCAACTCTTTCTGGAGATCCACCTCACATTGAGTGTTTGTATTTTAGAACAAGCTGAAATTCTGACTCTAAGGTCCATCTGCGAGATGGGTGTTCTTCTGTGAAGGAGCTGAGCTTTCAATTGATTTCACTCACCAGCAGAATTTCAAATACCAGTTTATCATTTTGTATCATTGCCTTGTAAGCACAAGCCATGGAAAGATGGGGCCCTTTACTAATGAGCATTAGCACAAGTTTGGTGTTAAAGATGGAAATCTTTGTCTGAAGTTCAACGTAGTAACAGGAACCAGTAGGGGTTTAATTTCTCCTAATCCCTTTCAAAATGCTGTCTCTTCTAGTATAACCTCAAACACAAAAAAGGAAGCGTTCACTATGTTAAATCTGAATGTGTTTTTAGCATACATAATCTCTCAGTTCCACATACCCATGTCTGAGACTAAATTATTTCCTAACACATTCAGCTTCATTCCTTTTTTCCCCCCCTCACATTTTTGGTAAAATTCTCATCACTTCTGAGCCAGAAATATCTTACAGAAAGAGACACTCCCCACCCCAGAAAAACCGTATGAAAAACTCAATGACACGTTTGACAAAGTAATGCCTATTCCTCTATGGAAGAGCACCACTTCAGATTGTTTTTTCCCCAGTCACTGTTAAAATAAAGACTTCTTATGTCTCCTGGAATGAAAGGATGCTCAGGTAAGCCAACAATTCATGCTACAAGGCTCTGGTTTTAGATCACAACTTTGCCAAGCTTTCTGGACTGACATCTTCAAAATAGTTCAGTTACTGAACTATCATATTATACTTTTCTTTGGGTTTTGGCTCCTGTTAAAAAAAAAAAAAAAAAAATATCACCGCAAGCAACTCTTCCAAGGTATTTGGACACACAAACTCTTCAGTTCGGTCTTTGTGTATAATCTGAGATTCTTGTCTCCAAAAATTTTCCAAATTAAAAAAATTGGAAAATAAATAAAGTGGCCACATTCCCTGGATGCTAACCAGACCCTCAAAATACTTTCATCCAACCTTTAGCAACCTTCTGCCTGCAAACACAGCTCACAGTGGATTTGCAATATGACTGAGTCCACAAATTCAGAAGTGGGAAGGAAAGACTGAGTAACAAGCTAGGGAGGGGAAAGACGGAAAGACAGGGACCAGAGAGGACAGAGAGAAGAGAAAGAACTGCAGGGGAGCTGAAAGAGTAACAGGGACTGCAGCCAAACACATGACAGAAGGAATGAGGTAAAAGCAAGCAAGAGAGATTGATGAGGACCTGTGTCAGACCAGGGACTGCAGATACAAAAAGACTTGACAAAAACACAGAGACCACAAAGAGACCCGAGAAGTCAGAGTCACACTGAGTGCAAACGAGCGCGACGGCAGCAGCAGCAGCCTGCAAACTGGGAAGGAGCAGCAATGGCAAAGGAACAGGATTAGGCAAAGGTGAGCTGGAAGCAGAATGCAGAATTTACTACCCACCGTAACTCTCACTCCAGAACCCAAAATGTTTCCTCTCAGTAAATGTCTGGGAAAAATAAACGACCTTTTTTTATTTTTCTTTTTTTTTTTTCATTAGCACTGGAGGATGGGTCTTCTATTTGCCATCAGTTATCCAACTAGCTCAAAAGAGAGAGATTTGCAGTGGATACAGTGAGGTTCTTCACAATTTTTGCGGTTAAAGACCGATGCTTTTTTCTCCACAAGACCCCAGGGCTTGCTCACATCAAAAAAGGACGTGATCTGAGAACGAACTAGAACTGCAGTGGAAGACAGTCTGCCTGCTCCATTTAAAAGAATGTTTGTCATACGTGGCCTGAGGAACAGAAATCAGAAAAGGAGGATGACTTTGGAGTTACAGATGATAAACTGTAGCAAAGGAGATTGTCACTCTTCTTCTACCACTGTGATCTCCCGTGGTGCTCGGCAAAGCGCTTAAACTTCACCTAAGTGTCCCATGCTTTGTGCTCTTCTCAGCATCCGAGTGACTGGTTTAACATCCTGAGTCTGATGAGCCAGAAGGCTGGGAAGTTACAGCTGGAACAGAAGCCTGTATGGGGTCTGAATACATCAGCTATTTTGACGAGACAGTTCCTAAGCACCCTAAACTGAGCATTCAAGAAATAGATATTTTCTATTTCTAGCCAGTTAAAAATCCCTTCCTGGGATTTTAATTTTTTTTTTTTTTTTCCAAATTAAGACACCTCTTCCCTTCTCTCACACATGTGAAAATAAATTTAATAATGTTTTTTTTTTTAAATATTCAGATCCTATAGTAACAAGTAGCTCAGAAATCCCTTTGAAACTGTTAATAAGGACATCAATGTACAACACAAAAAATTTGTAACATTTGGTAAAACTAAGAAGTACACAAGAAACTCTCACCAGGTTATTTTCTATGGTCTTTTTGTACCTTCTGCCATCTACAGGGGCTTCTGCAATCAAAAAAGGGACTTTGTGAAAGAGTCATGCCCTCACCATTAACGTCTATGGAACACCTCTAATGAAACTCCTTTTTCCAACAGACCCCAAAGTTACCAGAAGGTCACGTAAATCTGCAATCTACTAAAAAAAGTACTTGCAAGAAAGATTCAATAGCAGGTTCCTGAGTACCCGAGTTTGTGGCAAAACAAGTAACAGCTTTTTTTTTTTAAGAATATTTTGCAATTATTTAAAGTTGATCATCATACTGAAGTGAAGTATGCCTGCTGGAAGACGATAGGTGACATCCTAGATACTTTCCTGCTAAGGCACATTTCAAACCAGCTAACAAATAAGTAAAAGAGTATCTGGAAATGTCTTGGTAAAAATCAGTATTTACAAAAAGCTTTTCTGTGGAAATAAGACCTAACTACGGTGCTCTTCAGATTAACCCTCCCAGTCAAATTTTGGGCTTGCAGCCAATTTCTGGAAAATTCATACATGTTGAGCCAGCTCCCTCAAGTCAGCTAGGCTTGTCCAAGAACACTTGAAAGGCCTGCGCCTTTAGAAATAAGCTTGGAAAGAATCATCACTTCTAAGTATTTAAGCGTATAGATGTTAGCAGAATAATGCAGTCCTGTGCAATAACCAGCATTTTTGTGCCAGCCCAGCCGTAACCCTAGGCAATGATGTCCCCAGTTCAACCAGGAATGGCAGCTCACGAGAAGGCAGCATGACTGCAAGGTCATAGGGAAAGGTTGTTTGCAAGCTGGGAAATAACCTGGACGAAGGTGCTTTATTAGAAATTATATCTATGATCCCTGCTGCATGTTCTCAACAAGGGATATAGAAGGAAAGGCTTATAGGAAAGGAACTTATTTACATAATATATAGAGAGCTGGACATTTATGAGGATCAGTCCCACAAACAGAAGGTCGACATTTCTTGAAACAGAACTCATGTTGTTCAAAGCAGCCATCAGTCCCATATTTGCAGATTCCTTTACGTGAAACTGCAGAACCAGCTAGAAAAATTCAGTTATGCTTGATCACATCCAAATTACTTGACAAGATCTAGATGTTCCTGCGTACATTTTTTTTGTGAGGCATGGATGTTTCTGCTTTATACCCTTGCGTTGGGGAATTCTTGGGGTGCACAGAAAAAGATGCAATTCTCCTATATAAGCGTTAGATATTCAGAATCTGAAAGAGCAAAGTGAAAGTCACATATGCTTGAGAAAATATAATATGGTAGAAGCTGCAGGGAAATTTTACTGAGACAAAACCATCCTTCACAGAAAAACTGGAGAAATACACAACATTAGAGCTCCCCAAAGACTTGAAAAAGGCATTTTGGTTAATCTGGACTATTAAACATTGCTAGCGACTCAATCTGTTCCTGAAAATATCTGATCTTTTTTATAGTCCTAATAAGCATTCTGCACCTAAAGTCAACCCCCCCCAATCAGTACTTTCTTTTAAATTCACTCATCTCTAAAAGATTATATCTAGTCTAATTAGATAAATTTATTTCCAACCTACAAAAAAACCCCACCAGCAACCCACAGTGGCACAGAGAAGTAATACTTTTATGAACGGAATTTCCATGCCTGAGCTATTAAAACGCATTTTCATGCAACAGCACCCATTAAAATATGCAATTTATTTTTTTTTTTATGTAGTTAATATCTTCTCTTTCCTTAGCCGATGCCATCCGTTAGTTTACACTCCGCAGGCTGAAGCAAGAGGTATGCATGGATGTGTGCTGTGACACGTGCCGCTGCTACAGACTGAGACTGTCCCGTTGGCAGGAAGAAGCGACTGGATGAAATGGGTGGTGAGGATCCGTTGTAGCACTCTGAGCTCCCTGGTCAAAAGACATGGGCAAGGGTCTGGCTCTCTGCGGTACTTGAATCTATGAGGGCTTAGAAGTAGTTTACTTGAATAAATTACTCCTGTTTTGGGGGTTTTTTTCCTTCATGTCACTATATTCAAACTATGCAGATTTCCATAAAGCAGAAAAACAAATGAATAACCATGACATTGAACCCTTCTGATCAACTACAATCTAAGATGGATAAAAAAACAGAGCCAAGAGATAAAATAGCACCAAAAGGAAAAAAAGCCAAGAAGTTACATGGCTAATGGGATGTACGATGCCCAAGAAGGTATTTAGATAGCTATTCACCCTGTAAAGTTGTAGTGCTCTACCTGTAAGCAAACTGGCAGCTAACCATGTTTGGTGTTGGAAATAACATGATTCAAGCAGTGGAAGGAATGTATTTGTCAGAGTCACTGGTTAATTACTCAGGAGCCTGACTATCACGCGGGATGCTGGAAGGTTCCCTTTCCTCCAAGCTGTCACTAATCGTTCCTCCAGCAGACGGCAAGTGATCCCACGGAAGCGTTACAATTCCCTCATGGAGAAGGGGAATGGCTCCCTCTTTTCCCCCTAACTTTAACCTACGCTGCCGTATCATCTCAGAAACAGCACTCTGAAATTTTGTTATATATGGTTTCAAGTTCCGTGAACTTGCCAGCTTCTTTAGGACCAGTGGAAGAACCGAGGGCTTGTTAGAAACTTTACCTTCTCACCCTTGCCATGGTGCGCCGGGGAAGGGGCTTGCGAGTTATTCTTGATGCTCAGTTTTGAGTCTGCTTGCTTGGAAAAAAGTATTTGGGAGCTGGAAGGCAAAGGCATTATTAAGGAAGGTAGAAGCACTCTTTATCTGAAAATCAAATTTCAAACAGTATCTTATATACTTTAAAAAAATAGCTATCAAAAACCAATGTGTCAAAACAATCTTCCAATGGAGAAGATGTTCAAAGACCACAGACTGAATACAAATTTTTGAAAGGGTTAACTTTACATAGTTGCATGGAAAGCATACTCTGAGGCTCATACTAAACACATTCAAACCTCATTAGATAGAATTATAGAATGTTTTGGGTTGGAAGGGACCTTTAGAGGCCATCTAGTCCAACCCCCCTGCAGTGAGCAGGGACACTGCTAACCAGATCAAGTTGCTCAGAGTCCCGTCCAACCTGGCCTTGAATGTTTCCAGGGATGGGGCCTCCACCACCTCTCTGGGCAACCCTTCCGGTGTTTCACCACCCTCGTTGTAAAGAATTTCTTCCTTATATCCAGTCTAAACCTACCCTGTTTCAGTTTAAAACCATTATCCCTTGTCCTGTCACAGCTGTCACTGCTAAAAAGATTGTCCCCATAAAGATAGACAGAAGATCAGCATAGTGACCTACAGTAGCAGCCTTGTTCTACATGAAGATGAAGAGAAGTAATAGTCAGGAGACTTTCAAGGACTGACAGTAACTTTATAATTTGATCTACAAACCATAACTGTATTAAGAGGAAAAAAGAAAATGTCCTCTGCTACTACTACTAGTGGATTCACAGAGAAGAATAAATTAGAAATTGGTAATTATGTCAATGTCATGAATACGTTTGCACATTTGAAAACTTCAGGCACTAGGAAATGCTGCTGAACCAATTAAATGTTGCAGAGATTAAAGTACGCTTATCTGGAGGGTACTTTTTCACAGCAGTTCTTACCGGGCTGAAGTTTATTTTGCTCTTAACCGGGCAATCTACCAGCCGTAGCGGCAGCTGTGCAGCAACAAGCATCCTTCAGCAGCAATTTGTTTCCGTACCAGCTATAAATGACTCAGCTCTTCATGTCATGCTCCAGGGGTTACTTTGCTAATATTACAGCCTTTTACCACATAGCACGGCATCCTTCCCCTCCAGAGTAGGGGTTGGGGGTTTTTTTTGGTTGTTTTTTTTGTTACTCATACCTTCTTTCTGAAACACGATACGACTGCCTTGATCACCCAGGAAGCTCACTTTCACTTCTCATCGGCCATATGCAGTCCTGACTTAAAAATAAACATGTGCCAGGTCATATGTTTTAAAAAAGGGCGTGAAGGCGAAAACAAACTTTAAATGCAAAGGAGCTCTGAGCAAGTAAAAAGATTAGAATGGCTCTATTAATACTGAAATTATCATCATGCATGCTTATTTTGACATAAAATTTTCTGTTCAAGTTTTTATTCAATAAACAGCTGTTACCAGAACATACATTAAAAAAAGGTTAATGGGGGGGGAGGGGGGGGGGGAAAGAAGAGTTAGGAGCTAGTCTTGGTGATATTTCTAAACTGCGAACTTGCAACCAGCAAACTTGAACAGGAATAAAGTTAAAATTTTTATAATCCTCAGCCCAGCTCCTGGCAACATGTAGTCAAAAGAATGAATGGCTTATTTTTTTTCTTTCAAGTTTTAATTTGCCGCCAGTGGGCTTGTGGGAAGCAGTGGGAAGAAAGGGATTATCATCTTTTTTTTTTTCCTGGGGTCAGAATCATGACTCTTTTATGGTTAACAGTACTGAATGCAGTACAGACAACTCTTGCAAAAAAAAAAAAAAAAATTATAATCCTGGATTGGGACGATTTCAGGGATCTGAGAAAAAGAGAAGAGCAAGAGACATGACATGAGAAAATGATAAGCAGTAGCCTTGTATATCCTTACGGTAAAAAGACTAGAAAAGCCTGCAAATTTGAAAACTAACACATCTGTTGACAAGCAGTAAGGGATCTTGCAGGGATCTCTGTTCTTTACCTTTCTGGGGGCAGCTCTGATTTCTGTATCAGATTCCCCATTACCTTCACGTCGCGGTTCCTAACCCTGACTTCATCGTGGTCCTTCACAGGCATCACCTAGAGAAAAGCTCCCTTTAAGACACGTGCTTCCCTGGATGAACGCTCCTGGATGCGTACAAGAAATAAAGCCAGCAAATCTACATGCCAGTAAAAATTGTTTTCTTAGGTCTCTGCAGGGCTCCAAATGACAGTAGCACCACATACTGAATCTGAATTAGAAACTTGTCACATCCTTATCCACCCGCTTATTCAATTGAGCTGAAAGGTATTTCGACATTTTAATATGAACAGTACTAGTAGAAACAAGAAACTTCAAGACTATTACTTTTATGACATGGTAATAGCAAGAGACTGCTATATTTGGCAGTAGGATGATCCTTAAAGCAGTATAAAACCCAAAATGTGCTACAGACCAGTAAAGCAGTGCCATCTCCTAGCAGGTCCTGTAGGAAAACACTGCACAATCTGGGCAGAATGACTTGCGTGACTTGGTTCCTATTTGAGATCAGGGCTCTCTGGACAGAATCCTAAGCTGTTTACTGAATAGTCCCCCCAAACCAACCCAAAGCAATTAAGCCCGGGATGAAAGCACGAAGCAGACCCTGCACAGTTTCATGCCGGGCTCCTGTGGGCATGCAACAGCAGCCGGTCCAGGAGCAGCGATCCATTACAATTTATGTCCCCTGCTCCCTGTAACACGGCTGGGGAGCCCAACTGGCAGCACTACGCTCAGGTGAATTAACTGACCTCTGTAACAGGGTACCACAAAGCCTACTCTTTATTCCCAACAAACTGGCCCAGTACAGGGTTGAAAGGAAGTATTTTCTTTATGTTACATAGGTAGCAGACTTAAAACGCTTTATAACTGATGGAAAGAAGAGCATCACGCAAAAATAAAGCTTGAACTTCCTATAAACTCAGGTGATCCTAAGTTTAAACCTTACACCCTATCCGTTACTACTTGAAATCAGTAATCACACTCCGAAGCATGATACAGACACGAGCATGCTTCAAATCATGTAAAAGGCTAAAATATCTAGCAGTTGAGCATGATGACTTGATGATCTTAAAGGTCCTTTCCAACCTAAACGACTCTATGATTTTTACCAGCATGTTGTTATCTCATTAGGTGTTAACTATTACATACATGGTTGTGTAGGCATGCAGGAGCTGGGTGGTGTGTTTCCACAAGGATGGCAACAATCCGTGGGGCTCCGCAGAGTATTTTGAGCTTCCCGCAGAGCTAACAGCAGGAATTTTAAAATCCGCAAAATGAGCACAAAAGCCAGTGGAACTCTGCGGGAGTTTTTCAGGTGGTGGTATACTATGTGTATAAAAACTAATAGTGCAATTGCAAAGCATAACAGGGGGACTAAATAGCTAAAAAAACCATCCACTATTACAGGCTGGGTTGGCAAACAAAGAATTAGCACTGCCACGTTGAAGAAAAGTATCAAAATGAAACTTCCAGTTAAGCTTTCCTATTATGCTGATGATATTCCAGCTTGTAAGGTGATGCATTCCCTGGCAGGTAATAAACGGTGACCTGTACGTATACATCCCAGTCTGGCCTGAGGCTGACGCTGCCAGAAGTAACAGAATTCAGCTGAAGCACCCGCTCTGTTGTGCTGCAGAAATCAAGTATTAATCATCTTATCAAAATCTGACCTTTTCGTGGTGGTCATGTGAGAAGTCAGAGCAGAAGTGTATCAAACAGGCTGTCAAATCTGAAAAACTCAGACTCAGATAAGAAATAAAATGGCACTACGGCGATGCTTCTGTTCAGCTTACTATTGAGAGTATCGTTAGAAAGGGTTGCTGAAGTTTTAACCTGTAACTTTGACTAAAACCAGAAAGTTCCCTTTCAAATTCCCATACAACCAAACCAACCAGCAAGCATATGATATTAAGTAAAGCAGATGAAATGCAGAACAGTGGGTGAACACACAGAAACAAAATATTTGTTTACATGAAGAAACATCAAGCTCATTAATCTAGTAGTCTGGGCTGGTCTTCATATTTCCTCACACTCGCAACTGTGATAATGTATAATTTAAGGACGACCTGCATATTGAGGAAAGAAGAAAAAAAACCAAAAACAAACCACCCCAGCATTCATACAGATCAACTGATGTGCTCTCTCTATTTTTTTTTTTTTTTTTTTTTTTTTTACATTGCCTTCTTCTGTGGTGATTTTGCAGACAGAAGGTCACTGTGGAGGAAACGTATTCATTTTGTAAACTTCACGCCACCCCACCGAACTGCAGATATTATTTTTAGTTCTCCCTAGCACTGAACAGACAGGGAATCCAAGGCGCAGTGCCAGGATGTAAACCCACTCCTTCTGAGCTGGCTTTAATCACGTCGCCTTGCTCCCACTCCGCTCCCATGTTTAGGACAGCAAATTTCCTCAAGGCTAAATCTGAATGCGTGCACACATATACCATGGATAATCCGGGTGTGTTTCTTCATGAATAATTCAGGTAAAAGTATGATGTGCTGCTCTTACTGAAAGGCCCACTTGATTTTTCTCTTTTGGCAAGGTTCGCCCAAAAAAGTGCTGCTGAAGAGTAGCCAACATCTTGCCTCTATTTATAATGTAGCTGGTTTAGAGAAAAAAAAAAAAAGTGGATCCTCTTTACGAACCGTTTTGTACTGCTCAAGCTTGCAGTCCTGCTGCACAGAAAATGAAGGGATTCTCATTGAGTATGAGCACAAAGCCAGGCCACAAGTATTTTCTACAAATGGGATACTTGTTTAAAATCTTTCTCCATAAAAAACAAAGTCTCGTACACAAGCCTAAACCAAGTGTTACAGGAAGAGCAGGATTTTCCACAGAAAGCTCTCCTATCAGATCCTATAGGATCCGCATGTTAGAGCGGCACTTCAGCACCTTAAACTACGTTTTTCTTACTACTTTTTTTTTTTTTTCTTTTCTTTTTTAAATATATAGTTACAATAGCTTGTTTGGGAATTTGTATCCTAAGCTGCTTAGATTGCCACAAAAGCACCATGACACTGAGGGCAGCCTGGTACCTGTTTCCATTGCCAAGTACGGCAGCAGGTCGCACACACAGCCCCTTCTCCTTCTAACCTGCACACCAGCGGGAAGGCATTTTTTCACCTTAGACTACCAAAGCCATAATTTTGCACGCTGTGACAGAGCTGGGGCTGGCAGGACTCAGAGAGCTCTGCGTGTGGACTGCAGTCCACCACGGACATCAACCTGAAGGTCACACATCAGCTTTCAAGGCAGGGTTTAGCCGGAGTTTATGTGCTGCTTTGTTTCCACGCTTCCAGCTGAGTGGTCCTAAAGAAAGCAACTGGTCCCTCTCCGGCAAATACGGCTCTGTTAAATATGTACTACCCCCCTTCTATTTTTATTTAGAAATCCTACCGTAACCTGAGATCAAGTTGTTAAGAACAATCAGGCCAAAGCAAGAAACAAACTGTAACAAGGCACAGAAAAATACATTTCAACGAGTTAGCATGGCACGTCCTAGTCTTTCATTGCTCTGTTACTGAATATTTACTCTAGTCCAGAAATACTCAAGAACCCACAGGCCACTGACTGCTCCCAAAGTTCCTGGGACATTGCTTTTTTTTCTTTTTTTCAATGAACATAACAGGAAATCCATATCGGATTCACGGAGTACGTGAAATATATTTAACATCAGCATCCTAAAAAATAAGTATTTATTAAACTTGCTAGGAAAAACAAAATTGTGAGCAGTCTGGAAGGCAGTCATTGCTATACCCCAGAGGATAATACTCCGACTGCCCACAAGATGTTTTTCGATGCATCCAGGATCTCTGAACAGTGCTGTGCAGATCTGCACGTTCTTGCCAAGAGCAGCAATGAAATAAAACATAACCCCAGTCATTTTACTGGAGCGAGTGGCTTGTTAAGGTTTGTCAATGTGCAAAAATGAGCTGCACAACTGAAATACACTTTATTTAAAGTCAGCTGTGATGAGAAGGGGGGAAAACACAGTCCCAGGGATGCTGGAGTTGAAAAAAAGCCACACTTCTATGGTATCGGTTTTACCTTATCTAACAGTTTCTACAAGTCTTTCAGACAGGCTTTGAACAAGGATCTCCCTCATGTCTGCATTTTAAATTTAATCCTGCAGAAAAGTGCCACGTGCCCGACACTAGACTCCTACTTATCTTCAGTGGTTCCAGAGATGCAGAATAAAAAAAAAAAAAAAAAAATATCTTACCATATTGCCCTTCCAAATTTTCAGAAGAGATCATTTTTAAAAGCCTATCTAATTCTGAAGAGATGCAACGATAAAAAAGGAAATTATGGATTCTGTGAGAAAGAGGCCAGTTTTGAGCAGAGATGAAGACAACTGACTATTAGAAGAAACTTATAAAGTCAGGAAATGTGGTTTAGTAGATACAATTCCTCCAAAGCACTAAGCTGAATTTCTAAACGGCATTGAGAGACCATTTTAAAAAAACCACGTTTTTCTTTTTGTAGTGGTTCTGCTGAAGTACTTTGCCTCTCTTACAAATGATCCAAACTGAAGAAAATCGTAATGCAGCTAGGTAATTGCTTGTTACTTTGTGACACCTTTCAGAGCCTCTGAACAGAAAAATAAAATTTAAGAGATGTTATACGTCCATTTGCTGTATGCCATCTACCTTGTCTGAACAGTCTCCATGGTAAGACAGCCTTCAAAGCACGCATCTCAGGTTTTTGTTACGTTGCCGTAAGTAGCTAAAACCACGTAGAAGGACAGAAAAGCCATGTTTAAGCACTGCAGCTGAAGTCCACGCACAACATTTCACCTCGGGAGGGTGAAACAATGCCTAGAGGCCCCGCTGGTGCCATGGTTTTCTTTTTTTGCTCAGACAGGGTCTGCTCGGGGAGCAGCGGAAATCCCAGCAGCGCCATCCTCTCCAAGAGAGGACTGAGTAATTAACTTCTTATTGCAAGCCCTAATTCCCTGCAGCCGATTTCACTGACGGGAGGGATGGCTTTAAGCAGGCTCCGCTTCGAACAGCGGGACATAAGGCTGCTCGTTGCAAGCCGTATGGCTGCTGCGGAGAGGCAGGGGCGAGGGGGCCCAGCTTCAGACAACGGGAGGTTTTGCGCTGGTAAAGCATCGCTGTGCTCAGAATGAAGACTAACTGGATTTTTCAAGTTGTATGTTTCACTTTAATAGAAACATAAAAGTTAAAGACTCTACTACGGGCTCCAATGAGCCCTGTGGGGTGAGTGCACGTGGTTTTCTTTGGTTATTTGGATTTTTTATGCCCTTTTCCCTGCAGTCCTAAATATACCACCAGAATTAATCCCCTGCAGCACAGACAGGCTTACTTCTGACCAATGCCGAGAGGAAGATTTAATTACCACAGTACTCTCAGATCTACAGGACCACCCAATACGTTTATTTGCCCACCTCACTGATGGACCAGTTGTCACCTAGTTAAGACACCTGGAAAGGGGGGGGTGGGAAAACCCAAACCAAACCCAAAATGTTCATGGATGAAAACATGCATACCCAAAACAGATCACGTAAATGGGAGGTCACGTACTTTATGCATCCCTTGGGGTTAACCACTTCCACACTTTGTACTTTCAGCCACTCTCTGACATTCTGTGTTGCCGTTTTGCACTTTGAAGGCCTCTTCGGGGCAGATTTAGTTGTTCATGACACGATCATACACTACCCTCCATTAGCGGTGCTCTGATTTATTTTGGAACCCATGCTATTATAGGTCTTGATGTACCTATTTGTGTCAGAACATAAGGAGACAAAAGTTATATTACAGTCCATACAGAACAGAAAAGCACAGCTGTTGTTTATGAATTAAGTTACTTTACTTTGCTGCCTTAAGTTTGCTTTCCAGCTGCCCTCAAACACCGCACTGTTTAATGACCTATACATGACTTCCAGTAGGTCTGGTCTTTTTACCCAAGTCATCTCCTCATGGTCTCTAAAGGTGCCTCAGAACAGTGCAGAATGTGAAAGTAGATGATGGCACAAATCACATATGGAACAAATTACAAAAGCCACATGGAAATAAATCAGTTTTTTTCTTTTGTCTGAACTTCAAATAGTATCTGAAACCACAGAGGAAACAAAACCAGGTGGCAGAGGACAGCTGGTGCCACGAGGGGACCATGCCAACCAACGCTGCTGAAAATTCTGCACAACCTACAGCCTAGGCAGCAATCTCCATCATCGCCCCCCAAAATTAATCACAGTGTTCACCGATGCTCAGAGAGTTCCAGGTAAATGGGGAAGACTGATGGAAGCGATGCGAGGAAGGGTCAGCTGCGCGCGTCAAATGCTACACCAAACTCTAACGAAGAGTAAAGACAGGTAAGAGTCAGTCACGCTGCTATTCTGCGATGACTCTTCAGAAATGGAATCTTTATTAGCATTCACTTTTATAAACACTAACTTCATGCACTTTGGTCTGAGATTTTTTACCATCTCTAAAAATCAGACTCTCCCTGTTGCCAAGACACGCATAAGCTAGCCAAACCTTTTGGAAGTCAATTTTCTATTTAATTATTTTTAAAAAGAACTGGCTCTATATTTGAAAAACAGGACAGAAAAATGTAGAAACAGATAAACAGACGAGGAGCCTTGATTTGGCGTGCACAGATGCATACAAGCTCCTTTCTTTAAGTACAGTAGCCTTATTATCTGATCATTGTATTACCTACAGCCACTCTCAGTGGCCTTACATCATTTCCTATATTTACCATTCTATATTCTACTTTGCCTTTCTGAAAATACAATCCTCCGTAACGTCGCTTCTACTCCTCAGCTAATGGGGTGGTTTTCAGGAACTGCAAAAGGAAAACGAATGAATTCTTTCTACAAACACAGCAGATATGATAGTATTTAAAACCATCCTCTTTCCTCTCCTAAACATTAACCAGGGATGAAAAGGCTACATAGCAGCATTTAGAAACAGTTGACGATTTTAATGGTTTTTTTTTTTCTTCTGTTTGGGACATGGCAGAAAATTACCATGGACAAGATGTTCAAAAGTGGAACTTAAAAAGAGAGCTTTACACACCTAAAATGAGAAGTGCTCTCATTTTCAGGAAAAAAAAAGTGCCAAATCTATCATCAAAAATGAAACTTTAAGCTCTCAACTTTCAGTTCCGCTTTCCAAATCTTAAGTCAGACACTGTTTAAACAAACAAACAAAAAACCAAAGCCCCCAAAAAGGGAGCGCAGGACTTTTTCATCTGAGGCTGCCTAGCCCATGTAGGCTGGAGATAATGAGGCCGCTCACCAAACAATTCTGCATTCATTGCAAGCCTTGAGCATCCACCCTTTGTTCTGAGGCGTTGCTTTTCAGTTTCTCACCCCATGAATGAAACTCTGACCCACACAAACGTAGAAAAAAAAATTGTTTTGGTCCGTCTAAAACTTGCTTTCTTGACAGAACCGGGACAACCTATCTTTCTCATGGAAAACAGCATTAACTCTTTCCTCTGCAATTGAAGCGCACTCGAGTCGATCTAGCAATCGCACTCTGCATCTCCCCCATTTCCTGCAGAATGCTTCCAAACCCAGAGCCCACCTTTTTTATCATGTCCGTTACATCTATTCAACACACAGTGGATCAGATGACTCAACCTGCGCAACATTTTAATATGAACTGCAATAATGCTGTACATACGTACTTAATATGCCAAGAATTTGTTACCGTTCAGCCCATGCGCCTATGCCACATAAAAATGAAAGCACAAGAGAAATATGAACGTAAAGCCCAGCAACTTTCTTCTTCAAACTTTTCTATCTTACATTCTGGAGTAAAAAGCCTTATAGAACGGGATACTGCTACAGCATAAAAGCCTCCTCTGAAGAGCTGAAAGGCTTCGTACTGATGCCTTGTTTTTCAGAATAAACTTACAGCCTTGCTTTACTGAAATACATTATCTAACAGACAGTTAGCACACCCTTGGAACAGACATTTTTGACTTTTAGCCCGTGTCAGCGATGGCAGAGCAGGGATCTGGGTTACAAGCAGGCTCTTGTCTCTGGCCCTCTACCTCTCCAGTTCTTATCACAGCTTTACTTTGTCAGCAAAATGCTCCATCATTTCTGCTTCGCCTTGAGACGGGCTAGTCCCCCTAGCGCGCGGCTACAGCAGAACGCCGCAGCTACAGATGATACACGCAAGGGCCAAACCCTACGGAGGTCTGTGCATTTTTCTTTCACAGCCAGCTTGGATGAGTTTTGAAACCCCATAACAATATATTTGAATTGTTGCTTACGAGGTTTCTAAAAGAAATACAAAATGCATCAAGTAAGTTCTTGCTTAACTGGAAAAGACAACTATCTTCACTAGTAAGAATCAATTCTAATATAATTTGATTTAGGATTCCAGTTCAGATTAAAAAAAAAAATTCCCCAAAACCAGTCTTATTGATGTTTCAAGAAGAAAATGCACAGTCTAGACCAGCATAATAATTAAAAAAAAAAGTGCAGAAAGAGATCAGACCATAAGCTTCTCCCCCAGAGAAGAGGGAACTCAAGGCAATTGTCAAACAGCATTGATTCGTTTCACACAATTAAAATCTGGTTTATAGAATAAAATCAGTATTTCATGGTAAAAATGTGTTGAAAGTGAGCTTGAAAACACTAATCAAAAGGGCTTTTCTTGGTGGCTGGGAGAGGGGTATGCCTGCTATATTTATAAACTGACTTTTGGTTTAAAGAAAAAAAAAATACAAAAAAATCTGTTCCTGGGGTTGTGAAGAAAACCTGCCAAATATAAAATGAGACAACGCTGTCATCCGATGTCTACAGACAGACCGTGCATCCTAGATAATTCTCAAATGACAGCAACACAAAACGAAGAAAATCTCTGGCCGCTACTCAGAAACTACTAGCCAGCACTAAACCTTTGAAAAGGAGCGGCAAACACTGTAATGATTCCAAGGGGGGGGGGGGGGAAGTCAAAAACTTCTGTTCCTATCCTCACCAGTCAGATAGCTCCAGAAGCCTTCTCCCCCCTTGTAATTAAAAGGCAAGAGACTCCCCTCAATAAAAGCATCTTTGCATCCACCCCCATACCGACAGCTGAGCTCTGGGTTTGACACGGTGCCAAAGTACTACTCCAGAACAGGAGTCGACCCACTGGCTCCTACTTCTCAGCTCTGCCTACAAATTTGCAGGCTTTCAAATAAAATGTAAAGAGGCTTCCTACCGCCTCGCTCTCTCATTTTATTTCGCTCAGGGCAAGTAACACTAAAGATGTTATCTTCCCATCTGATGTTATCAGAGCACATATCGCATTGGCGCTTTTATTGGTCATCTGCTAAAGAAATTTGCAGGGGCTGGCAAAAAGTATTGCTTTTTTTTTTCTGTGAGTAACAGGCCCTTTGGTGGTCATGGTGAATGCACGTGCATCCTAGACACTGTGCAATACCACTGGTGGACAACGCAATGGGCTCAGAGCCAAAATTTGCGTTCTCAGCTACACTGTTTTTTGAATTACTGCGTTAGCACTAATCTCTTGGACGTCAATCGCTACCCTCTCACTTTCATAACGTGCATCCACCGTTAAAAATTATGCCTAGCTGTCTTCTTACTCAAAGACCACACAACATCTCTTGCACCCCCTTCCTTCACTCCAGAGCGACTTGGCGTGCTGCTGAACTTAATACTGCCAAGATGGGCAAGGCCATGGCTTTGTAGTCATCGCCAGCTAACCTGAAGTCAGGGTAAGGGCTGAAAAGGCTCTCCCACTGTTCCCCTTCTCGGCCACTCACTGCTACCTTGTGCCTCCAAACCACCTGTCTGGACATAAAATAGTATTAAGGTTGCATAGTAAAAGCAAACGAGGGAAGTGGTTTGGAACTAACCCAGCAAAGGCAGGGGGAAAGCAAGTTTAACGCCAGTCAATTCCCTGATCCTGTTCACCGCGCGGCTGTACAAACAGTTGCGCTGCCACGAGGACAGAGCCGAGAGGAAGGAACGAGGGGTCGAGGCTTGAAGAGGACAGGATCACTCCTCTCAGTAGCGGTGCCAACTTACATTGGCTGCAGGTGACCGTGGCCTAAGATGGAAAACGAGGTTGCCTTAAAATAACAGCTGTGAAAAATACTTTCTAAGCTAATATGCACCATGAAGCTCACATACCCGATACGAAACAGAAGCACGTACTTAAAGATCTTGAAAGCATGCAAGAACAGCATCTATTTCATAAGAAGCAATTATGAGCTTCAAAAGAAGATTTTTCAGAGCTAGCAACCTGCAGCCTGATTTCATCTGCTCAGGACTAGGCTTAAGCACAGATCAACAGCAGGAGACCTGCACGGACGCAGCCAACCAAGCCTCAATGATTAGTAACAGAACTCGAGAGGAGAAAAATAATTCCACCTTCTTTTCCTTTTGATACCTTAAAAAAATCCTGCCTGTTAGTCAGATACTTGTGAATCACATCGCTGGCTGTGCGTCTACTACCCTTATTGTAGTTCTTTGCCTGGAAATCACGTGCTGAGTAACCCTCATGTGAAGGACTTATTCTTTATTAATGATAACAAGCCTAAAACAAATCTTGCCAGATAAAATTTAGACTATATTGTCAGAACAAGATAGGAGTTTATAAAAGGGAACTTGTTCATACTAATAACTTCCTTCAATAGGGAGGCTTTACCTATAGTACCAATTCGATTTAATTCCATGCACATAAGGACGTTCTCCTCCACAAGGAAAGAAGGGAATATACATGGATAAAAGGTTTAGTCAGAAACAGCCTCCCAAATGTAAACATACATAGTATTTTGCAAGTTCACAGAGTAATAGGGATCCACTATCTTACAGCATGAGGTTGTCTTACAAAGTCATGGTACCAGAGCAGACCTACCTCAGAAACAAATTTGATTCAGCATCTTCTGCCAACAGCAGGACCCGTGGCTCCCTTCAGCCCATATGGTCAGACTCCTAAAAGGACATTTTGGCTCCTCCCTTGCCAGCCATGATATCCTCCATTTCATGCTCCTTCTGCGTGTTCTCTCCTGACCCCAAATTCCCTTCTCCTGGCAGAGCACAACGGTGGCAGCAGTTGCCAACAAGTTAAGCGTAGTTACCTCCATTTGCGATATCTCCTGTCCCATCTTTGATGACGGCTCAAGCCACAGCTATGTATGCAATCTAAATCCCTTCAACATTATAAACTCTGGCAGTACATTGGCTCAAATCAAAATTAATATACTGAGCGCTTTTCAGTTGTTTTCTTAATACTTTCTACCCTCTTCACTTAAGAATACAAACCAGCGAAACCAAACCAAAAGAAACACAAGCAACTGTTCAGTAGCTCTAGTAAGTCAGCTAAGTGGTTTCAGTAAAATCCAGCATTTCTAATCGCAGGTGTTTTTCCTCCATACATGCCTGTGAAAGCTCAGGCAGAGGTGTCTTAACTTACTCAACCAAAGGATCCGTAGGAGCGAACGGCCTTTTCCTTGCTGTCACCATGCTAAACCAACGATCAAACCTACTCGCCAAACCGCTGTCTCTCACATACTCTACACAGGGAGGAGAAAGAACTCTGCTGCACATTTGATGCGCGAGCCAAAAGCCTGTCAAAGAGTCAGGAAAATACAGTCTTACTGTTAAGGTCCTTTTTTTTTTTTTTTTTTTTTTCCCCAGTTGGCACTTCATCAACAATGTCTCCACCCAAACCTAGGGTTGTTTGCAGCACTACCGAGTGTGCCTGAGCAGGGCCAGGTGTCCTTAGCGTGACCCGTGAGCAAAACCGGGTCGCCCACGATGCTCTCCACACCACGGGGGGTCCAAGGAGCCCTGGAAGCCCCATCCTGGCTTTCACTGCAGGCCCACAGAGTAATTAGGAGTAAACGATTCCAGCACTCACACCACCGTTAAGGCGGGTTTAACTCAAAATTCTGCGTTTTCCTCCCGCAGCAAATTGTGCGCTTGCCACCGAGCTGCTGGGGGACACGAGGCGGCCCCACAGGAGAGGGGCCGGGGTGGAAGAAGGGGGCTGCATCTCCCAGCGCCGGTACCCCCGGCCTGGCAGGCGGGGCTGGCCCGGCGCCCCACGGCCACGCGGGGCCGCCCGCCTCCCCCCGCACGCCCAGGGCGCTGCGGCCGCCCCAGCGGACCGGCGCGGTGCGGCGCAGGTGCAGCAGCCAGAACGGCCGCCCCGGGGAGAGCCCGGCCAGCCCCGGGCAGGCTCTCCCCGCTCCGCGGGTGGGCGTGGGTCACGGTCTCGCAGCGCCCCGCAAGCGCTGCCCGACCCCCCCGGGCCCCCGACCCTATCCCCCCCCCCCCCCCCCGCCGCCACTCGCCTGGTTGGGGTCGGTGGCCCGGAAGACGTGGCAGGCCATGGGGGAGTCGGGGTTGTCGGGCTGCGCCTTGATCAGGTAGGCGAAGTAGGTGAGGTCGTGGCTGTTGTGGATGAAGCGGCGATGTGCTGCGCCTTGTGCTCGAAGATGAAGACGGCGGGCGCGGGGCTGGCGGGGCGGCCGGGGCCGGGCGCGGGGCCGGGGCCGGGGCAGCACCTCGCGGGCCGGCACCCCGCTGCCCAGGCCGCCGCCGGGCTCCGGCCGCTGCCCGCGGCGGCGGATCTCTGCCATCAGCCAGGGCAGCATGGGCAGCGTGGTCCGCCTGTCCAGGCACGACGAGCCCACGTACCACAGCCTGAAGCGCTTCTCCCCCGCCGGCGCCGGCTGCGGCTCGGGCTCGGGCTCCGGCTCCAGGGGGGGGAGAGCGGCGCGCCCTCCCCGCGCTTCTCCATGGCGGGTCCCCGGGCGGAGGGCGCGGGGCTCCGGCGCCAGGTGCAGCCGGCGGGGCCTGCGCTCGGCCGGGGCCGCCGCTAAGCGCGCATCCCCGCCGGGCGCGTCCCCGGAGCCGCGCCGCCTCCTTGCCCCCCGGGGAGGAGCGGGCGGGCTACGCCCCGAGCGGGCTCCCAGGGCCCGACCGCCCCCGGCCGGGGGGGCGGGCTGAGCCGAGCCGAGCTGAGCCGGCGCCGCCCCGCTCTCCAAACAAAAACACAGCGTGGCCAGGGCTCCGCGACCCGCGCAGCTAGGTGCTGCTGGCCCCGCTGCTCCCGGGGGTGGGGTGTTGGCCTCTCCTCGCGGCCCTGCGACGAGACCGGCCGCATAGGAGGAGGAGGAGGCGGAGGTGGAGGTGGTCCGCAAGGGGAGGAAGGTGGCCGAGCGGCGGAGGGAAGGAGGCGGGGAGGCCGCCGGGGCCGCCTCCCGCCTCGACTGCAAAAGCTCCGAAACTGTTCCCGAGTTGGTTTTGCTTTCAGCGAGCTTGGGGGGGGGGGGGGGGGCTCTGGGGAGAAGCCACCCCGGAGCCAGCGGGGGCCCGGGGCGCCCCCCCCCCACCCCCGCTCGCCCCGCTGCTCTCCCCCGGCCGCCTCTCCCCCGCGCAGGGGAAAGCAGCCGTGTCGCCGACGTGCCAAGGCGCTTCCACGGCTGTTAATTGTAGCAGCGTGCCTCCCTGTCGAGTCACGGTGAAGTCAGAGTTTAATTAAGACTGATTTTAATTTATTTTTTTTCCCTAGGTTTCTTTTTCCTGCTTGAGCTTTTAGCGGCGGGGTGGTTTCTTTCCACCACCCCCTCCCACCCCCCCCCGTTATCGCGATAACATCTCTTGTCAACGAAAAATCCGCCACCTACTGTAAATGTTGTTAGTAACTGGTCTGCTCCACCTGAGAAAGTAGTCGGACGGAGCTTTTCCAGTCTCCCAGCATCCGAATCCATTTTATAATTGTCAATTTTTAGTCACCATCCTTGTGTTCACATCTGTTTACAACAGCGGCGATGATTCCCAGTAACACGCTCTTACAGCAACTGTTTTGACCCCGTCTAGGGAAAGAAAAAAATATATATCTGTAGCTTAAGCTGAAGAGCTGGCTTTGTGCAGTTCAAGGCTTGAGATCGTCTGGGCAGAGAGGGGTGGTGTGGCACTGCGGGTCACAACACGCAACAGCCTGAACTGACACAAAAACCATCGTATTTCAATAGTGTCACCACGCTCATTTCCCAAGCAAAGTATTTTCCTCTTCTTTTTCCTGGATCAATCATCTGGCTTATGCATTTTGGTTTATTGGTTGTAATTTTCAGGTTTAACGTTCCGACAGGGAAAGACCTCAAAATACGCTACCTCCCACAGCGTCCTAAACCGAGCTATTCTTAGAACAGGGCAGCTAATGCAAAAAAGTCTTACCTAGGCTGGACACCAGCTTTAAACGTTTGCTGCAGTGGTACAAGTTAAAGCCGGGATGGAATCGCTTTCCCAGGCTGATTGTTTTCACACATCTTTAACATCTGAACCGCGTTGTGGTACGGTCAGCTTTACCACTGGGGCGGTTAGAATAGTAACGGCCATGGTTTTTGGGATTGCGAACGTAACAAATTTCTCGTCCCTTGGTCCGCACGGTTTGGGAGCCGCTAGCATCCTCTAGGAGCACAACCTGGAAGAAGACCCGTTGGCTTCCTGGCAAGCAGCCGCTGGCATGGGTTTAATGCTGCGGCGAACAGCTCGTTCTCTGCCAGGTCAGTCCTGCGAGCCGCCTCGTAAATAGTGAAGCGACGGTGCTCACGCAGAGGCCGCTCTTGGCCCGGAGGAAGCGGGAATAGCTGCTCGGGGGCGGAAGAGGGCAGCGAGGCTGCTCCCTCCTTTGGGGAACAGTTGGGTTAGACAATTCACCTGGAGCACGAAGCTGCGCTTGAGCCCGAAGGCTGATTTTTGACAACCAGAGAAGCGAACCGAACGCTGGGTTTGCACTCAACTGGCGGCGAACCCCCCCACGTTCATTCTGTTGCAGTGATTTTTGTATGGGGGTAATCATGAAATGGCTCTAATGAGGCAGCCTAAGGGGCAGCTGCTTACAAACACCGCCTCCGAGACGATGAGAACCCTTTGTATTAGGTTTGTATACCACCTACCAAAACCAGGTTGTGGACAACCACCTAGGCTTCTAGGTGCTGCAGCGATGCAAATAATTAATAATAATCAGGAAATGTGAAGACAATCATGTGAATACATTTAGAAAAAAAAAGAACCCACTGCAAAAAGAGGCTGAAATTCTTCCAAGCAATCACAGATCCATTGGTGTTCTCGCATCGTTCAAACAGAGCAAGAAGCCTTGAACATGCCACAGTGCTGGGTTTTCAGCTGCTAAGGACGCGCTTCAGTTTTTACCAATTATTTTATCAGTAGAACTGCGAGGAACAAAATGTGGGAGATGAATCTGAAATTCTTAAATTGTCACCATTGTGCCAGTTACATAAAGCTATTTAGTTTCTCCTTCAGGTGGGTGATTTTCTTAGAATTGTTTAGGTTTGAAAAGACCTTGAAGATCATCAAGCCCAACCGTTAACCTAACCCTGCCATCCCACCACTAAACCATGTCCCTAAGCACCTCGTCTACCTGTCTTTTAAATACCTCCAGGGACGGGGACTCTACCACCTCCCTGGGCAGCCCATTCCAATGCTTGACAACCCTTTCATTGAAAAAAATGTTCCTAATGTCCAGCCTAAACCTGCTCTGGCACAACTTCAGAGCATTTCCCCTTGTCCTATCACCTATTACCTGGGAGAAGAGACCGACCCCACCTTGCTACAGCCTCCTTTCAGGCAGTTGTAGAGGGCGATCAGGTCTCCCCTCCTTTTCTCCAGGCCGAACAACCCCAGTTCCCTCAGCCGCTCCTCGTAACACTTGTGCTCCAGACCCCTCACCAGCTTTGTTGCTCTCCTCTGGACATGTCCCAGCAACTCAACATCTTTCTTGGAGTGAGGGGCCCAAAACTGAACACAGGATTCGAGGTGCAGCCTCACCAGTGCTGAGTACGGGGGCACGATCACTTCCCTACTCCTGCTGGTCACACTATTCCTGATACAAGCCAGGATGCCATTGGCCTTCTTGGCCACCTGGGCACACTGCTGGCTCATGTTTAGCTGGCTGTCAACCAGCAGCCCCACGTCCTTTTCCACCAGGGAGCTTTCCAGCCACTCTTCCCCAAGCCTGTAGCGCTGCATGGGGTTGTTGTGACCCAAGTGCAGGACCCGGCACTTGGCCTTGTTGAACCTCATACAGTTAGCCTTGGCCCATCGATCCAGCCTGTCGACATCCCTCTGCAGAGCCCTCCTCCCCTCGAGCAGACTGACACTCCCACCCACTTTGGTGTCATTTGCAGACTTACTGAGGGCACACTCAATCCCCTCGTCCAGGTCATTGATAAAGATATTAAACAAGACTGGCCCTAGAACTGAGCCCTGGGCAACACTGCTTGTGACTGGCTGCCAACTGGATTTAATTCTGTTGACCACAACTCTCTGGGCTCGGCCATCCAGCCAGTTTTTTACCCAGTGAAGAGTATGCCTGTCTAAGCCATGAGCCACCAGCTTCTCTAGGAGAACGCTGTGGGAGCCTGTGTGAAAGGCCTTGCTGAAGTCCAGGTAGAGGACCTCATCCACCAGGCGGGTCACCTGGTCATAGAAGGAGATCAGGTTGGTCAGGCAGGACCTGCCTTTCATGAACCCGTTCTGGCTGGGCCTGATCCCCTGATTGTCCTGCATATGCGTGGTATATGGCTTAATATGATATGAGATCTGGTTATTTTGACCTAATCCATTTTTATTATTGAATTCTTCATACAAATCCCTTTTAAGTGGCCATTACCTTTATCCATTTACTTCATCAATTGTTTCTTATCCTTTAATCTGCCTACCACTTTCTTGTTAAATCATGTTTCATTAGGAACTCAGTCTTTCAGTTACATAACTTTTCTTCTTGAAGTTGGGCCCTTTTTCTCATTTCTTTTCAGTGCTAAGATTTCATCCACCTTCAAGTTAAAACCTGCTAATTTCTCTCATATTGAGGCCAGTATTCCTTCGCCCATGACCTCTGACAAGCTTCTCGTGTAATTTTTCCCCTAGCATTTTAAACTATAATGGTAACAAAATCATTATCCTCTAATTCTTTGCATAATATAGTTAGGAATTAGCCCGGACTATATCATCCTTATTGTTCAGTCAATGGGAATCAGAAACTTTGGGATAGAGAAGAAAGCAACTTTCCACAGCCCTTATCCACAGAGCTCTGAAAATACATGTCTGCTCTTGATGAAGGAGCAGTTTCTCTCCAGGTCATCCCAAATGGGAAGAAGTGTAAACGCAGCACCCGTGCAGACACATGACAGACAAAGCCTCTGACGAGAGGCCACAATTCTTTTTTTAATTCCTTTTTGTATTTGTATGTTTGTATTATTATTATTATGGGGCAAGGCTCTGGAAACAAATCGTAAAATTAAATGTAAAAACTATATTGGAAGATCTAAAGCACGTGAAGTACTATGCTCAATAATTGCCCATATCACATGCTGCAAATAAACGTTCAGTTGGTCAGACAAAACCGACCACATACCCAGTCAGACTTTTCTGAGTTGTTGATAACCTGCCGTTGATTTCTGCTCACTAAAGAGACGTCCAATGCAAAATCTTTCAAAATAAGGTATACCGCTGAAGCAACCAAACATGGGGATGGTTCACTAAATGTAAGTCAATGCCTCCGAACATTTTGCATTCAGTATGCTTGTCAGTGGAGCACGACATGTAAAGATTATTTTTGCAAATAATATTTTCCTTCTGTTTATGAAAGGAAGGACGTTTTGTTCATTAAGACAATCCCTTGATAATGTACACTGGTTCTGCACACAGCACCGCAGCAGCCATTTCATGTATCGTGTCTGGATCAGCAGTTCACCTGCAGTGTTACAGGATTTAAACCTGCAAAATGGTAAGCAACCACAGTTCTCAGTAATTTCTTCAGGAGCGGAGAGACTTCAGCATCTCACATGATCCGACTGTTAATTGCTAGTAATTATCCATCCCCTTAAGCTTTCTAGCCACAATTTTAATTGCAGAAAAAATACTAAGTTATTAGAGGAGCTGTAGACTTGACTTTACAATCCTGTAATTTATGCATAACTTCCACCACCTTGGAGTAGAGGACTTTTATTTCAGTAATGTGCCCTGTAGCTGGAATCACTTGTCATCCTATTGCTTTTCTAAGAATGCTGTCACTTAACTCTCTGGGATTTCAAAGTCCACTACCGTATTTGCATTTTTTTTTAACTAGTCAAATTTTATTTTACTCTCAGACCACCTTTTAGTGAGATCTGAGATGCAGACATTTTTACTTTAGAAAACGTTTTATTGATTTAAACTACCCAGTCTTATTTGAAGATTCTAATGAAGAATTAACTTTTGGAGATATAATTGAAGTATGAGAAAGCAAGTTGAGTAGACTGGGCATATTACCAAGGCTTCAAACTTTAGCTACCAGAGAAACTCTGGTGCCTCCTTTATTAAGTATGTAAAAACATCACTAGAAATAATGAAAACTGTTTATTTTGCAGGATGTATAGAGGTTATTATGTAAAATAAATGTAATGCCAAAGGTTTGAGTAGGACATAGCAGTCTTGTAGAGACATGTCAGTAGCAGGAAACACTGCAGTTTGTACACAATAAAAATGATGAAAAATTAATCTGATGGGGGCTGGCTTTTTTTCTTCTAAATGGTGCTAATCTTTTTTGATTGTAATGACAGATTATAATTTGTTCTACCGATAAGAACCACTTGAAAACCAATTTAGGGGAACTGGAATGAGCAAAGTTCGTAAGAGCATAATCCCTAGCTAGGAACATCTCTAGAACTTAAGGCGACCCACCACATTTTAGGTCAGTGCTTGGTGTATCATTACTCCATTTAATGTTCACCGATTAAGAGAGACAATCCATTGAATTATTATATTTCTCTTCAAAGAAGCATTTGATGGTGGAACAGATTCTTATTTGTCATTTTTTTCATGTAACAGTCATCCCATGAAACTTTCTGGCACAGCAGACTGCTTTCAATCCAGTGAAGAACAGCAATGCTTTTTGTTTAAAACTAAGCTTTAATCTTAGTTTTAAATCCTACGTGCTTACGTGTGATCATGGCATCTTTCCAGGTGAGAGCATTTATGATTTTTTTTTTTTTTTTTGAGGTTCCTCCCCCAAAAAGGGTATCAGATCAGCTTACACAAGTCCCTGTTGTTGAGATAATACAGAGTTTGGTGGCTGCTAGCAGCTCAGGCGAGTTGCAAAGTTAGTTCTCACAGGAGATAGAGCAACTTCTGCACCAAGAACTTCTACATTCCCAATTATTTCTTCTTTTATATAAAGGAGACATTTACTTCCCTATGCTTCCCCAACCACTGCAGTAATACACAAAGAAGAGAAAAAAATGAGGAAGAAGGGTACTTCAGCTGCTGGAGTCTACTTCTCTCCCTGACAGCATACTCTACATCGTTTTGTGATTTGTAGAGGATCCTGGTCCCCTCCAACTCTCCAGGAATGGAAACTAAGACAGGGTTTCTTGTCATTGCCAAACCTGAAATGAACATCTTTATATTATTGCACAAATATAATATTACAAAGAATGAACGGCAGGCTAGAAAGATTAGCAGATTTGTAGTAGAGTGCAGAAACAATATGGAATAGAGATGCTTTGGAAAACAGAGAGTACTTCAAAAGTCACAACTTCTCTCTCTTCAAGAGGGAAACGGAAATACTGTTGAGACTTCAACAGTGTATCGCTATCAAAAATGGTACTGCAATTTCACAACTCAGTACTGTACGTCTGGTAAGAGAAGGTACAGCTTACCATGAACAACAGGGAACTTGTAGTCCCAGCATAATACCAAGGACGGTGCCAGCGTAGCTGCCAAAACCCCCCCAAAACAAACCAGATGGGAACCCCTTAATCCTCCTTCTCATCATCCTTGACTCTCTCCTAGGTAAGTCGACATCTGTTGTTTTGACTCTGTCGACTGCTGAGCATCTCTCGTCTTCCCACTTTCCCAACTGCGAGAAGCCGCATTGCACAGCACACCAGTGACGCACGCGAGACGTGTGCTTGTGTTCCTCTGCTCATTTTAGATGTAAACTTCAACACCACTCTAGAGCTTCACACGTGGTTGCAGCACCCAGTACTTGCATTGCTGGGAAGAAAGTCTGTTCTTGCTTTAATTTGGCCAGGCTCTCAGATGAATATTTTTTTTAAAACACTTGTGAGCTGCCCGAGACGTGGTAGGATGACATTCTGGCCCCATTAATGAGGATCAGAAAAATACTTTCCAGCTTCAGTAGTACCAAGAACATTGGAACATTGTCAGATTCAGGGGTAATTCACAGGGGAATTAAGCAGCAGGGCCACTTTCAGCGGCAGAGAAGTCTATTCCTAAGCGTGGCATAAAGACACTGAAAACTAGGCTGCGTAGCAAAGAAGGATTTTAGAGTGGTTAAGCTGCATGAAGACCTTGGGTAGAGAAATGCAAATGCTTGTTCTATGAACAAGACACAGATCTAGAATAATCTGTTTGAGAGATGTATATATGGGGGGAAAAAAATGTAAAACGAGAATAGGCCCCAATAGAAATGTAACGAGATACTATTTAAAGAGCAAGTCACAATGCAGAAATGTTATTATAATTGAATTACTGTTTTAAGCTACTGCAAATATACAATGTATGGTATATATTGTTATCATTAAAATGCTGTGTGTTGTGTCACTGGAAATCTTTATGCTCATCTTTTTAATAATTAACATAGAAGTTAAGAGTATTTCCCTACAATGCAAGAAGTAGGATGAAAGTTATGGTGATGTGAGCACGTACAGTTCCAGATGTAAGCTACACGGAGGAGAAAACCCGAAGTCCTTATCCTGCTGTCAAGACATGCTCTCAAAGGATTACCCTGTATCAAGACTGTATGCAGCAGTGCCACCTGGTGACTGATACTATAACAAATTCCTCTTAAAGTACAATACACAGCACAGAAATTTATTGTATGAAATAATAGGATTTTCCTCCTTTTTTACTACGCGTATTAAAGCTTACTGTTCCAAAGCTCAGGATGTGAAATACAAAACTGACACTGAAATTTCCAGTTTATAAATATAACAATATTTGTAATGTAAACACTAACAGAGTGTTTGGAAACTATGGCACTTACATATATTGAACAGAAATGGTTCTCAAGTTAGGGCAGCTAGATCTTAATTAGCCATAGGAGGAAAACGCAGTACAGGGAAGAAGAAACCCAGCAACACTAAAATTAGCCTTCATGGAGATCAGCAATCTCAGCTTCCTTACTTTCTCAACAACACAAAGTCATAAATAATTAACAGATATATCCCAGTAACTTAGTTAAAATGTCAGGTTACTTCTTTACCTTCCCTCAGAAAAGCCTCGGAAACAAGAGTTGGAAATGCTGAGCATCATCCCTCTAACATGCATGCTTCCTCATGCAGTCAAGCAACTTAAGCACCAAGAGTGGAACTGGATGAGTATGTACAGTGCTGTACAATATAGGCAAAAGTAAAGGAAACACTTGGCCAAAATCACACAGTGACAAGCAAATCCAGTTGTTTATGAGGTGACCAAACCTTGGGAAGGGACTGTAGCAGCATTCCATGCAAGCTCAACCCAGGTCAAGGTACTTGTTATGTTGTGTACTGACCTGCACAGACCCAACTTCCTGATCAAGTGAATGCCCAGTAAGCTAGCAGTCCAACCAACAGTCATACAACATGAAAATTTTTTACTAAAAATGTGTCTGGGAAATGAGTGCTGCCATGATCAACCACGGGGTACTGGAGAGGATAGAGGCTGCTGAATTTTAGGTCCCTCCCCCTGCTGCAAAAATGGGCATTTTTTTTTTGCTGCAGGTAGATGAAATGACTCAGGCACTTTTGTGTGTTATTCTCATACCTGCAAGGGCTAAACAGAAGAACCCTGCATGCCTCTGCAAAGGAGTGGAAATTACCCTCTCATTATACCCGCAGTTAAGAGGGTAATAAAACATTCAAATACCACAGGGAACAGGGCAAGCAGGAAGAAGAAACAACATTCTTCCTCTCCCCCGATTTATCATCTTTCTACCTTTGTTTTTAATTGGTCCAACCTAATGTATCTTCCTTCAGGTGTTCAAATAGAGTGCAAAGGCTTGAACACAGGAAGGTAAAAAACAAAGAGGGATGGGCTCACGGCAAACAACAAGATTACATACCTTTAAAATGTGATTAAAGAAAGGCAGTACAATTTTTGTGGAAGTGGGAAGAGACATGCTTTTACTTGGGCCACAACTAGGCCAAAGCATGCAGAAGCTGAATGTATGAAACACTAGTGCACAGACATAACTACAGCTATTTGTGCACTCTTTCTGTAAGCCTCTGTTTTTCTACAAAACAGCTTTCTGTAAGTGGGCCTGTGTGTTTGAAACTAATGCAAAAAAAAAAAAAAAAGTAGTGATGAAGACAACAGTCAGTCATTACCAGGAGATGCCTTCATTATTCCCTCCCTTGGGTTTGTTTACTGTGCAAGACCCTTCCCCCTTCCTTCCTCTTGCTCTGTTCAGGCAAATGTTGAAAAGAAAAATTGTTTGCTTGTCTCCTAAGAAGTGTTAAGGAAAGAAAACCACTTAAATGCAATTTCCTGCAAAGTTTCATTAATCTCCTATGTCTTCTGTCTTTTCCTGGGTCAATAAAACATTCTGCCTAGCTAAGTAATTGATACAAATATTCCTTGCAGCCTGCAGTTACCCCTCAGCTACTTGATGCCCTATCACAGAGAAAGGCTACATATGTCTGAACTTCATCCTAATTTAATAAGGAAAGTTTAGTCACAGTCCAGTCCTGAACTTTACCCATGATATTATTTATCATACAGACTTTCATGCAGTAGGCTTAAAACAAAATACAGACCATCTTTACCTTTGTTACCTGTATGTTTAATGACTGTTTATGGACTTACAAAAATATTCATATTATACAATTTCATATCAATCGACAAGTAGAATTAGGAACACACAAGGACTCCTGATTCTCTTTGAAAAGATCTGGTTTCTGCACATACAAACAATTCAACAGTTTGTTTGAACATGTTAATATTGCTATCCTGCAAACTGTTAGGGTTTTAATTTTTTTTTTTTTTTTTTTTTTTTTTTAAATAAAGTACTTAGTTCTTCCATTACTCAGTACAAGAATTCCTACTGATAGTGATCAGGACGGATCTCAGAAGTTTGAGTACATCGCCAACTTTTAATCACATCTCCTAGATGTCCATAAACACCTCTGAAAATTCTCACAGTAAACTGATATAGCACACATGTCCAGGCATCTTCCAGCCAGAGTTACAACACCCTGGAGTTCAGGGACATTTAAAAAATATTCTTTAATATTTCTAGAATATTTGACTTGATAAAATGTAAGTTAGACTTTTCAAAGGCTGCCAACTTTCTCCTCTTGGTGATGGACGACAAAACAAAAGCTGTAATTGAAAGCTTCCTCATTACCTTCCAGTGTCTACTAAATTGTTGTTTCTAGAAGTTAAGACATGATTAATTAAATCTTCTTTTCCATCCAGTTCCAATGAAGGCACAGATTTTCCAGCTGTATGAAGAACTTAAGTGCATTAGAACAAAATGGGAAGTACTTATAAGGCTCCAGCTTTACTAAAAAAAAAAACCCAACTGTATTCTTTTTATAATTCTTTTTTACAACTCTTGCACTGATGTAAACCAGCTAATTCACTAGGCCAAAGTATGAAAGTGTTTTCCAGTTATAGCAGCTTTATACTCCAACTTCTGCAAATTAAAAAAAAAAAAATTATCAGCTGCTCCTACCACTTCTCCACACACAGAGATTTTTTGCACTATGTTCAGCCCTGAGCCCTTGCAGACAGACAAGGGAAAAGGCAAACGGGAACTCTGTTCCTGAGACCATTTTGTCACATTCCATTGAGAGGGTCCCAGAAAAGGGCAATCTGCTCTCCCCAGCCACAAAGCAAACACCTCGGATTTCAGCAGCACAAAGGAGCATCATCCAGATCAATGGCCACGGCCCAAAACTTTTACTACCTTTTGTGAAAGCCAACACTGTTTTACTTGTTCGGGCTTCTAAGCAACTCCAAGTACTGTTTTTATGCACCATGCATAATGCCCAAATAGTAGGAGTGTATCTCTCTATATTGAAAGGATTGCAGTATGCAGCACGGACAGTATGCTGCAGTTTATTTTCGTGATGCAAAGAGGCAGGCATAACCTGTATCAGGCTTTCAGCCAGCTTCTAAACAAGTTAAGAAAAAAAAAAAGTGGGTTAGAAAGGTATCTGTTCCCACTTAAGGGGGCTTGAAATCACTTGAGGATCTGTCTCAGCAAAACTGCTTCTCAGTCTCTACCATTCTGAAGTTGCAGCATAAACTTCAGTCTGCTTATCAGTATGAATTGTGTCTTTTCAGATTTACTTGCTCTATTACACTACCAGCACATCTTTAAATGCAACAGTATTGGTTTTACTCCATCCCACTATATTTGCAGTTTGTGTTTTGTTTACGGAAAACACAAACAAACAAAAAAAAAAGAGCATGCCAGCACACTGGATTTATCACTGCCCCTTTGGAAGTGGCCCATTCTTCAGAATCAAAGTCAAAAGTTTGCTTGTTAGGACATTCTCTGACAGTGAGCGCACGCCACCACAGTCCAGTGGCCTCCTGCCACACAACACAACAAGCAAAAATCTTGCCACACACTTTTAACATGGTCCTTTCTCTCATGTGCTTGGCTAACACTCCAGCCTGAGTTTTCAAGCTTCCTCTTGACTTTTCTAGTTCAGAGCTTGGAGTGAGGTGACTACATCAATATTGTAATTTAATTAGAAAGCAGACTGCTAATCAAACGTCAAGCAGACTGCCACAGATTACAGTTGGATTAAATGCAAAGGCAAAAATATATTAAAATGCTTTTGAATTAAATTCACCTTTCTACTTTTATTTAAAATTAGCCTCTGGGCTTCATTTCAGAGAATAAATTTTGGGTGTCCAGAAGAGCTTAATGCATTAACTCAGTTTTTATAAGCCTAACGTGGTGGGAAAGAAGTATTTGAAATAAACAAGCTGTTAGAACAAGTACATTCTCCAGTTATTAAAAGACGACTGGAAGCCAGGTCTGCAAGTACCTGCAACTAACTACTTGACATTGCTATTCTTCAAGAATAACTCTGTATGCTTCTTACATGTAACTTCATATACTCCTTAATATTATTGTTGAATCCAAGCGCATCTCAATTTTTACAGACAAAAGCATTAACAGGGGATCTACACTTCTTTCAGTATCTTCCCAGTAAACATTTTCAGGTGTCTTTCCGCACTTCAGGGTTAAATGTGTAGTTTCTTACATGTCGTTTCTTACTCCTGGATATTAGAAAGTCTACAGTGATGCTTCTCCATACACATCCTGATCTTTTGTCTACCAGGATGAACAACGCTGAACACATTTTCACAAACACTGCAGTTGGCTTCAAGTATTCAAAAGCAAAAGAAATCTTCAGAGCAATGCAAGGATGATGCTATCAAATACCTGTCAAAAAGACAAGGATACATACCTTGCTGAGCAATGGCACTTTATTCCCTGTGCAGAATGGAAAGTTTACTTGATCTAAGTCTGTCTGAAATTTCAGTGTAAATAAGAGTTCTCTTCAAACTGTTTCAAGAACTGCCGCCATTTCCTTGAACTGTCTGAAGAAGTTCTAAAAAGCAAGAGGTAAGATAAATTTCAATTGCTTGAAGAAAAGCTCAAACTGTAGTTCAAACTAGCATGTTAGACAAAAATCACAATCCATGTTTCTCACATTCCCTCCTTCCTCCAGTTACAATATGCAGCCTGAACTGAAAGTTTCTACTTCTCTTTTTGTGGGCTGGTTGGCATTTGGGCAACTATTTGGGCGCTATTAAATCTACACAGGTGATGCCTTATTTGCATGGGTTTGCCTATAAATAGGAGAAGATGCTATGAAAGAAAAATAAAAAGCAGCTCTCACACCACAACAAAAAAAAACCAAACCAAAACAAAGACAACTCAACCCACCAAAAAACCTTCACACAGATGTTTCTATTCCCAGCTGAAATAACCCAGGCTTCTCAACTACAGCATCCACGTCTTATAGCAGCTGGACATGAAATTATTTAACGGGTTTCAACCAGAATTAATACAACATTTCACAACACCTAAGGATTCAGAATATCCTTCTCAAATTCTTGCCAGTCCAACTCCAAGGATTTATTTATTTGTAAGCTTGTATATTATCATCAAGTGAGGTACTTGCCCTTTAAACAGAAATGACAACAAAAGTGCCACATTTACACAAAATTAAAGTTACATAAGTTCATAGATGAAGGCAGAGCAATTAAGAGCCAGTGGTGACAAAGCAAACTGACCTCCATTCCTAGTCATTAGCAAATGTTAGGCTTAACCAAGTTTTAGATTTTGAGGGAGGGGAACAGTTCCATAGATTTAGACTATTCCATCCATTTTTAATAAGGCAGAATGACAGCTGACAAGAAAGATGCAAAAGTCTTTACATCTTCAGTTGTTAGCTTATTTTTAAGAGAACATTAATTTGCAAAAATTTATGAAATAAGTATTCAGCTTCAGTGTTTTAAATAATTATTCAGTGCTTCATCTTTGAATGACTGCATTAGTAAGTTAGCAACACAAGCATATGCATCAAGGTATACAGCTGCTCCTTCACACCAACATCACTGTTGGTTTTACAAGAGTGAATCAAGTAACACTGAGTACAGACCTTGAACTGCGGGATTGTCATTTCAAAAGTTTTGTCCGTTATTTGTCCTGAAGGGTCAGCCACTTTTAGCGTCACTGTAACATAAGGATACTTCAGAGACCTGCAGGTGTCAGAGCTCATTGCAACTCCCAGTTTCCATTTAATATCTATAAACTACAAAGAAGAAAGTCATTGGAAACAGCGTTAAAGAAAGAGACCTAGCCTACCATTGCTATTCTGTTGGATGGATGTTTTACAGACAGTGTAGGACACCTAGAGCTCATATTCAAACAGGAAACAAACATACACATTCAGATATGATTGTGGATACAAAGTCACCTACCCCTCCTTTTAATAGTGGGGGGGAAAAAAAAAGCAGCAATTTACTTAATCTGTTTTCCTTATACAAGTACTGTCAAGTACAGGCTATTTAAATTTCTAGTAAGAGGAGATTGAGCCACCTGGCTTGTATATAATTTGTGCTTTTGTCATGGTTTTTTTAGAAGTTGATTTAGAAATCAAGTGGAAACATGAGAAAAACCTCAGACAGTGCACAAAAATTTTATAGTAGCAATAATGAAAAAAAATTAAGGTATTTCACAACTGCATTTTAGATAAATCAAAGTACATCATAAATACATTCTGGACTGGTAAGTTATTGGTTTTAGACTTTTATGGTAGGCAGAACTGTTGAATAAAAAAAAAAGTGAAGAGAGCCTTTAGAAGCTTACTATCAAACCTCAAAGATTCCCCCCCCCCCCCCCAATTCTGTACTCTCTTATATTTGAAAAAGATCTTAACTGCAAATACACTGTGTTATTTTTTCAAAATAGAAAAAAGGAATGCTGGAAATTGATAGAAAGTATATTTAAAAAAAGTTTAAACTTAAGGGAGACAAAGAACAATCAAGTGCTGGTGTTATAAACTCTAAAAAACAATTCAAATTACTTTTAAAACAGGTTTATATAAGCAACTAATACAATCGTCTGCCACACTGACTGCCACTCACCTTCCCTGATAGTACTATGAAGCGCTAACTTTTAAAAAGGTATGAAATGTGACTTTATCATCCAAACAATATTATTAGAAAAGCTTTCAGCATTTAGACAATCTTTATTTTTGGGAAGACATCTGACAACATACATATAGAGGAAAGCTTTCAGCAGTCAAGATGCCACCACGTGCTTGACAATACAACATACACAATGAAGCACTGACATTTCTGCAAAGTTAATAGTTAGCGTGACTGCACTTTGTCATTGAGTTACCTGCCCCACTGTGGCCATACTTCTTGCATCTTCTGACACACTGATGGATTTGCCCTGCTCATTCCATACATGACGAATAACTTGAACTGCATGTTTTGGCAGCACGGTCACTGCATTGCTCAAAGTGCTGACAAGTTCTTCTGTAGAGAGATTGTTCCTGGCTGCTGTGCTTTAGATATATCCAAAGAACATCGTGTCAATTTCATTCTCCATGAATTTAACAAAATTTCTCACTTCACCCAATTTTTTTATTTCTGCTTTACGTGTCTATGTACTTTACAGTAATTAGGCAGCCTGTGATTTTTTTTTCAGAATGTTCCACTAGCCTTTTGTATCCACATGCAAAAAAATGACATGAATTGACTTTTAATGCGTCTTAATATGCAGAGACCAAGTTTTGCTGGGCTTGCACAACACACAACATTAAAGCAAAAGTAATCATAGCCTCCAAGTGCTATTGCAACTGAAAAAAGGCTAATTCAGTGAAAGATGTGTGCATAGAGCAGTTAAACAATATTATTACTTTAGAAACAAGGCAGTTTAATTTTAACATTAAGAGAGGTAATTTAAGTCTCACCAAAAGGCAAGTAAGGACCTCTAGGTAATGGTATAATTGGTACTAACAAGAGTCAAATGATGCAATAAACCCTCAGCTGAAAAGGCAAGTCTAGAAGAAAATTGCCACTTGGTTTCCTCTACACAGAAACAAGTAAAAGAAATCCCACTCTAGGTTTGCTCATGCACATCCACTCCTCTTTAAAAGACAATGAAAGAGAAACGAGCTGGTGCTCCAAGTAGCACAGTCTAATATAATTTAAGGCTTTTATTTCTACTGGTGTATTTTCTTCAGTCCTATTAATGTTACATAAAATGTTTAGATACTAGATACTAAAAGAAGCAAGATCTTGAAAATGTTATCTTTCTGAAAACAGAAAAACTTACAGCAAAACAACAGCTGAAAATGCTACCTAAAAACTCTACCTTTATCACAGATGAGTTCAACATTATAAAACTGTGTGCCCTTCAAACAGGCACAAATACTGCTTTCTAATCTCTAAGAAACAAGAAGTTTTTAGAACATGCTTCTTCCAGGCAAAGGCCTAGCTGACTTAGCTTTAGAACTGAGCTTAACTTCCTCTTTTATTTTGTCAGTAGTTCCGAAGCTTACAGACAGGATCTTAGAACAATTTCCTCTCTTCAGTTTTTTTTTTAATTATAAAGGAGACTGCATATTAAGTAACTGAACATTTTTTTAAGAACATAAATTAAGTCCAGAAATTCTTTTTTGTGTACTGAGAGTTACAAACTTTTGCCCTTTTCCCAAATCAGTTCATTTTATACCCACATTTGATGTCACTTTTTAACACCACTATTAAGTTGGGGTGGAAGAAAAGAAAAGACAGATTATTTTGTGCTTACCTAAATAGAAAGGAAACAACATTAGCTATTTTTGCCAGGTCACCAACATTAATCTCAGTCCCGGATGTTTGAATTCTCTAGAAACAGAATGTTCAAACAATTACAAATAATAATAAACCATGTATTAATAAAAACCTCTTTGTGTGTTATATATATATATACACACACACAAAAATGACTTGGGGAAATCTATCCTTTATCGCATATACAGTTACTATACTTGCTAATAAGTAGAAGTATCCAAACTTACCTGACACAGTTCAGCTGTATTTACACCTGGGATCTTCTGGTTCAGATGTTGAATTATTTGCTCACACTGTAAAGAAAGCAAGTTTGAAAACATTCTTAATGCATACTTTAATATACAAGACAAAGCTAGTTTGAACACTTTGAGATTACAAAACAAGAACTGGTTAATGCAAGAGTGGACAACAGGAGGATGCTTTAAATGCAGAGTGAAGAAGAAAGTAATTGAAATGACCGATTTTAAAAATTACATCAAATCCAAGAAGAGTGAATAAACTCAGTCAAGACTTCTAGTTACTACCTCACTAGCTATTCCTATTTAACATACCATTTCCATACTAACTGAACAGTCACGCTGTTCAAGAGCACACTATAGTAAACAAGCTGAATGTTTTCTAGACAAGCTAGCTTGATACCTCATTTAGGTGAAAGGCAAAAATACATTTTTAAAAATCTTCTGTGATAAAAACATACATTTAAAGGAATCCCATTACTCTTAGCAGGGCTGGTCCATTTTTTGCATCATGTAAATCTAAACTACCACATACATAAGATTCCCTTTGCAACATACAAAACCCGAAACAGCTTAAACAAAAAGGTGTCCTAGAATCAGAGTGCCAGAAGCCCTTCCACATACCATTTATCACCCTACTTACCAGTTCTGCAAAAAAATCTTGAGGTATTAAGCTAATCTTATCTGCTGCACCATCAACATCTGAAAAACACAAGCAGTAGTGATCAGAAGCAAATCCTTAAAGCATTACAGTAATAAATCTAATCTCTCGCTGAAGAATTCCTAGGTCGTTATGCATGCATTTACCTTAAAAGCAAAGCCGTCTTTAAGGGAGCTTGTCCTGAATTGCATTAACATAACCTGATCAGCATCCCAAGCAAAATCTAATAGGAACGACTCCATAAGGCCTCAGAGCCCCAGACTAAGCCCATGCAATTGCACAGTTTAATAGCCCTGAATAACTCTCCCGACCCTGTGGAGCAGACCCGCACTAAGTCCCCCAGCGCACCAGGAAGCCGTGCATGCCCGGGCTGCCCTCGGGCGCTGCGACATCCAGGCCGCCTGTCCAGGCGACCCGCGGACAGCCCGGGAAACCCCCCCGCTCCGCTGGCCCACCACAGGCCTTCGCCGGGACCCACCGGAGCGGCTCGCCCGGAGCCCTGGGTGAGTTGGCTCCGCGCGGCGGCCCACCGGCTAAGCCCTCAGGAGCCGGAAGCGCCCGCACGCCCTCCCGGCCGCGCTCCCCCCGCACCCCAGCCTGCGGGCTCGGGGGGCCCCCCTCACCCAGCGCCTCCAGCGCCCGCGCCACCGCAGAACTGGCGGCCATGGCGCCGCGCACCCGCCGGGGCCCGAGTTCCGCCACACAACGCTGGCCGCCCTGATTGGCTCCGGGCGATACCAGAACGAGGCAGAGCCAGCGGCCTCGCCCTTATTGGCTGCCGGGCAGGGAGCATGCGCTGTTCTCCCGTGCCCTCCGCCTCCTTTATCCCGCCTCGACGCTGGGTGGGTGCGAGCGTTGCCGGGAGCGAGGGATTTGTGCTTCTCGGACTAAATCGCTTCTTAAACAGACACGACTAAAAGCGGGGCTGCGTTTTAAGAGCCTATATTGGGTGTGCAGGCGGCGGGTGGAAGGTGTCACCCGCGGATGGTGGCTCAGGGCCTCGCAGGCCAGGGCCTAGCCGTGCCTCCCCTCAGGCCGGCCCCGTGCCCTCCCGCCGCAGGCCCCCGTGCCGGTGCTTACCCTAGGGATGGCTTAGGAAATGGCGCTGGCATGAGAATCATCTGGGGAGGCATTTGGAAATGCTGATTCAAGTCACACCTGGTTTGCGCCACGAGTTGTTTACTCGGTGGGGTGTTCTTGGTGCTCTTTGTTACCGCCTCGGGTACAGAAATTGTCAGTTCTGTGCACGCAGCGCGTGTGGTGTATCGTACTGATGTGTTGTGGAATAGGCCTGTACACCTGCAAATAAACCGTGCAGTTCTTGGATGGTTTGTGTAGATAAACTGCGTCTTCAGTTTAAGGGGAAAATGGCCGTTTATTGTAAAATGACAGCTAGATTCACTTTCCATGAGCTTTGCAGACTGTAATGAAGCAAGTTTGAAGTGTGGCTGGAGCCCTAAAACAACACTGATCCTTCACCAGTTTCACCCTTTAAAAATAGCAAATATTCTTAGATTTCTTTAATAACCAGTTTTACATTTGCTTTTAGATTTTTTCCTATATTGTAATGCTACAATCTCAGTAATCTATTGTAAGACTGTGACAGAATACTAAACCACAACTTGTCACGCAGTAGCGCTTGCTAGTTTAAAACTATGTATTTTCAATAAATGTTAATGAAAGGATTTAGAAGGTATTTTAGGAAAAGAGTAATTATAGTGGAACACTGTGTTTATGAACTTTATACATTTATGGTGTCTGATCTTGGCCTCTCCCTTTTAAACCATCCAATTAAGCGTGCAAATGTTTTTGAGTAGTATGTATTTTTATGACCTCATGATTGTCAAAACACTAGCAATGCATGTACTGGTAAGATCCGTCCGTGATAGCAAGGGCTTAACAATCTCTTTGTTCTGTCTTAGGTAACCCTATTACATACTTTGTTTTTTAGAGAACTTTACGTATTATATTAAAACTTCATCAAGTCTCTTCGTAGTGCCTTTAGCGCTATGACTAATACTTGTTATGTTACTTTTCGTTCTTTCTCCAAGATGCAAAGATAGATGTGAAGTGGAATATCTTGGTGTTTTGGTAATTACAGAATCATTTGCTGAAATTTGGAGTTATTTTGGGTTTATTTTCATCAACAGGTTAAGTGTGTGTTTAGTTCTTTGAATTTGGAACAGAAGGTAGTAAAACCTGTAATAATTTTTGGCTTGTCTGCCCATCCACAGAATTAAACGGCCTGTCTTTAGAAAATTCCACCTTCTGTCAGCATGTTCTGTGAAGCTTCTCGTGGCAGACGAAGGTAGATGTGGACTGAGACAGTGATCTGTCAGTATGGGCCCGTCTTTTAGCTAGATGAGGACTGAGAATATGAGGAGATGCTTGGTGTAGAAACTAGAAGACAGATTTTGTGAGCTGCAAGGAGATGGGATTGCTGAAGAGGTTGGCAAACGTGACGCCTCTCTTCAAGAAGGGCTGGAAGGAGGATCCGGGGAACTACAGACCAGTCAGCCTGACCTCGGTACCGGGGAAGATTATGGAGCGCTTTATCTTGAGTGTGCTCACCAGGCACATGGAGGACAATCAGGGGATCAGGCCCAGCCAGCATGGGTTCATGAAAGGCAGGTCTTGCCTAACCAACCTGATTTCCTTCTATGACCAGGTGACCCGCCTGGTAGATGAGGGAAAGGCTGTGGATGTTGTATACCTGGACTTCAGCAAAGCCTTCGACACAGTCTCCCATAGCATTCTTGTGGAAAAGCTGGCAGTTCATGGCCTAGATGGATGTACTCTTCGCTGGGTTAAAAACTGGCTGGGTGGCCGAGCCCAGAGAGTCGTGGTGAATGGAGCTAAATCCAGTTGGCGGCCGGTCACAAGCGGTGTCCCCCAGGGCTCAGTTCTAGGGCCAGTCTTGTTTAATATCTTTATCAATGACCTGGACGAGGGGATTGAGTGTGCCCTCAGTAAATTTGCAGGTGACACCAAACTGGGTGGGAGTGTTGATCTGCTGGAGGGGAGGAGGGCTCTGCAGAGGGACCTGGACAGGCTGGATCGATGGGCCGAGGCCAACTGTATGAGGTTCAACAAGGCCAAGTGCCGGGTCCTGCACTTGGGTCACAACAACCCCATGCAGCGCTACAGGCTTGGGGAAGAGTGGCTGGAAAGCTCCCTGGTGGAAAAGGACGTGGGGCTGCTGGTTGACAGCCGGCTGAATATGAGCCAGCAGTGTGCCCAGGTGGCCAAGAAGGCCAATGGCATCCTGGCTTGTATCAGGAATAGTGTGGCCAGCAGGAGTAGGGAAGTGATCGTGCCCCTGTACTCGGTGCTGGTGAGGCCGCACCTCAAATACTGTGTTCAGTTTTGGGCCCCTCACTACCAGAAAGATGTTGCCTTGCTGGAACATGTCCAGAGGAGAGCAACCAAGCTGGTGAGGGGTCTGGAACACAAGTCATATGAGGAGCGGCTGAGGGAACTGGGGTTGTTTAGTCTGGAGAAGAGGAGGCTGAGGGGAGACCTGATCGCCCTCTACAACTACCTGAAAGGAGGCTGTAGTGAGGTGGGGATCGGACACTTCTCCCTGGTAACAGACGATAGGACGAGGGGGAATGGCTTGAAGCTGCGCCAGGGCAGGTTTAGGCTAGACATTAGGAAAACTTCACCAGAGGGTTGTCAGGCTCTGGAATGGGCTGCCCAGGGAGGTGGTGGAGTCCTCATCCCTGGAGGTCTTTAAAAGAAGGATAGATGAGGTGCTTAGGGCCATGGTTTAGTGGTGGGATGGCAGTGCTAGGTTAACGGTTGGACTCGATGATCTTAAAGGTCTTTTCCAACCGAGGTGATTCTATGATTCTATGAAGAGATACACTACAGTGTTGTTAACAGGTCAATTCAGAAGCTTCAGGCACGGGCACATAGCATCACCGTAGTCCTTCTAAGTGATCACAGGGGGCAAAATAAAACTTCAGTAGGTAATTTGCTCTGGTTCATAAACTTGACATATACAAAACGGGGTGGAATTTGCACCAATGCTCCCTGAAGAACCACACCAAGTTCTTCAAACAGCAATTCAGGCAGACAAGGAAGAAGTGTAGCTGTTAACTGGGTTGCTCAGAGTGCCTGGGCCCTCGACTGGGGTATCCCCAACACCCTACCTTACTGTTGTCACCTGCCACTTTGGTACTCCTGTCTCTACAGTACCCAGAAATACCATTTCCTCGCATTATACCGCTTCCTTCTCTTGCGGGACTCTGATTTGCCTGTAAACCGGCAGAGATGCGTTTCCTTCCTGCAGTCTAGACACTCCTGTGTGCTCAGCCACCAGGTTCCCGCTGCCCTGGGGTCTTTCTGGTCACAGGCTGGGCAGGCCTGGAGGTCCAGCTCATAGGCTTCTACAAAAATCTGGTCTCAAGGTCCTCTTCCGAAAATGCAAGGCCCCATGCAGGTGCTGCAAGGTCCACTGCCGCCTGCGGAGAGCGGTGGGCAGGGTCGGGGAGGGCTGGGAGCGAAAAACCAATGCATTCCTTCATGTTTTGCTTTTCTGAATTAACTTGAAAGAAGGCGTAACACTGAATCTGGTATGTATGTGTATATATAAAATGTATATTATGCTGTACATGTATGTATTGCACTGTGCTTGACCATAGCCCTGAGGCCAAGAAGCAGTGTATCTGTGCTCCTGCGATGGGAAGGTATGAGGGCATTCCCAGCGTTAGAAGAGAAATCCTATTTTTAATCGTTTCTAATGCCTCTTAAGAGTCATTTCTGGCGGGCCATACGGGACCTCGCCGCCCGCGTCCGTGCTGCTATGCACGCCCGGCCCCGGCACTCCTTCGCGGTTCCGCCGGAATCCCTTTCCCCGCCTCCCTCCGTGGCCTGTCCCCGTCCCGCGGGGGCGTCCTCCGGACCCCTCTGCGCCCCTCACCGCCGCTTCTTCCGTTCAGCTGCGGGAGGCCGCTTCAGAAGGGGCGGGGCTGTTGAAGCGCTCGGCGCCGGCTCCCCGCGTTCCCCCCCCCGGGTTCCAGCTAGAGGGCCCCGCCCGCGGGCAGCTAGGGGGCCCTGGCGTTCCCGCCGGCGGCTGGGGGCAGCGGGGCGCCGGGGCTCCCGCGCACCACGCAGGCCCCGCCGGTTGGGAGCAAGTGTGGGGCGGGGCGGCCGAGGCACCTCCTCTTGCCCCGCTGGGAGAGTCCATTGCCGGGGGGAGCCGAGCGGGTGGGAAGCGGGAAACGGCCGGGCCGTCGTTGCCCGGGAGCACCGAGCGGGGGAGGCGTTCATCGACCCCTGCGCCGCCTCGTCCCGCCGCTCCGCGGCGGGGGAGAGGAGTGCGTGCGGAGCGCGGGAGGGTTGGCTTCTTCTCCGCCCCCCCCCCCCCGTCTTTCCGTCGCGGGTGGGTGGTGCGGTCCCGGGTAGGTCTGAGGCGAGGCGGCGCGGGGCGCTGTCAGTGCCCTGCCTGCGAGGCGCAGCCCGGTGCCGGTGCCAGGAGCCGCCCCGCCGCCCCCGCCATGGAGCCCCATCGCTGGCTGCCCCTGGAGGCCAACCCCGACGTGAGTGCCCGGCTCGGGGGTGGCGGGGGAGCTGCCGGGTGCGCGGGCGGGCGGGCTGCCTGCCTGCCTGCCTGCCTGCCTGCCGGTGGGAAGGAGGGAGGATGGCGGAAGGGAGAGGGCTCGGGGCCGCTCCGGGCTCAGCATCGCGGGCTGAGGGACGGCCGGTGGGGGCAGGGAGCGGGGGAGGTCTTAGCCCGCGCATCTAACAGGGGTCTTAACTCCCCTCTGTTTTCTGCTTGCTTTTCAGGTCACGAATCAGGTAAGCAGCTTTTATCTGAGGTAACCTTTAGTTTCTCCGTAGCTTTCGGCCCATTTAATTTCGTTTTCCTGTAGTAAAGGCTCCAGCTTCTCCAACGAGAGTAACCCCTTCCTCCCCTACGGGTGTCTGCGCTGAGCCTTCTAATATTGGACCTTACTGGCACCTCCTGAAGCCTCTGAGTGCATGGTGTCACGTAAAGATACTATATAAAAGAAAAAAAAAAACCATAAATGAGAATAGATGTAGTCTGGCTATTAATGTAATGTAATCTCTGATGTGCTTCGAGGTGGGTATTAATTAAATATTTAATGATTAAAACATTATTATATATTTAGAGATAACGTGTGCCAGTTCTGGACCTGTACATGATGGCTTTATGCGCTTGTATGGATCTGCTTACATTGCTGGGCCTCAGTCTTTTTCTTCTTTGGCTGACCATAAGAAATAATGTCTTTTTACCATATTTGCACTTTGCTGCTTGTCCATAACAATATCTGCATGACTTGCTGTTGCTGGTTTTGTTAGCGTAGTAGAATCCACACTAGAGAAAGGAAGCTTGTTCTAGTCCACTAAACCATGTAAGTGCTAGATAAACTAGCTGAAAAGAAACCACACATACTCCAGCCCCACATCTCGTTCTCAGTGATTACTTTGAGCATCTCTAGCAAGTATTAGAGGTCAGATGTTGATCGCAGCAGGCCTATTGGTAATGTTAAAGATGGTGTTCAAGCCAAAAGACTCTGAAGCTTCCAGCAATAAGATTACATTCTTAAAAATATATTGTTGACATATTTTGGAAATTAGGAATTTCTGTGTGCAAAGAATGTATTTTTTTGTTGTTGTTGCTCTAATATACTAACTGAGTCTACAGGAGAGTGAAGGGTTATTTAATGCTGGGTCATTTTGTGCTTGGCTGTACAGTTTCCTAGGACAAATAATGTTACAATTCTTACAGTATTGCTGCTGTGGAGCAATTTGAGAAGTTTTTAGTCCCACTCCTGCGTTAAAATTAACAACCTTTCCTGGGAGCTTTTCTTGAGCGTCTGATATAATTTCCTCATGTTTTAGGTTCTTTTTAATTTTGAAATTCAGAGACTAAATTCCATTTTGGAAGAAAATAAATGTGAATAAATGATTAATAGAATTTCAAATTGTCTAACTTCTTGCTTTCCAGATGTTGAGATGAGCTTATCACAGTACAAGTAAAGTCCTGTCAGCTGTAGAGTAGGAACTGAGGAGGAAAAACTAGTGACTTTTTCCAAATACATGAATTAACTTGTATCAGTACATGTTTATATTATGTGGAGAAAATCCTAGAAGAATGTTAAATGAACAATTCTAAGCGTGTTCAAAGCCTGTCTTTCTTGCCCATTGGCTTTGCATTGATGATGGATGATATCTGTCAGTTGTGGATCATCATGGATTATAGGAACTTTTACTTTGCAAGGATTTTCTTGTTAATATTTCTGCACAGAAAAGGCCACTTTAGACCAGTTAGACTTCCTCATTCACTATATAGTTTGCCAGTCTTAACTGAGCAACGGTTGTTGATATCTAGACTGAGAGGTATTTTTTTTTTTAAAGGAGAGGAAAAAAAATAGTCAGCGTTGAATATGAATACACCTCACATTATTAGCCTTTGTTCTTTTAATCTCATCAGCACACTGGTAAACTGTATAACAACGGGGCTATTAGTCACCAGTTATTCATATCCTGCTTAAGACAACAATAATAGTAATTTGAGATTCAAATGAAGTTGCAAACACATTTTTAAAAAATCCTGTTAATTGCAAGGACTGGCTGTTTTTTGTGGTACTCTGTGCTGTGCTCTGTAAAATACTCCAGAATTCTTCAGGATTAAAAAAAAAAAAACAACGGTGTGCCCCTAGTAGCTGTTATATATGTGTCTAGTAGTAGTTTAATACATGTATCTCTTTACCCAGACATCTAGCCATGTGTTTCTCAGTGGGTTTCTTTTTTCTATTTTGGTTTTTTTTTTTTAATTTTGTTTTATTTGTTTTACTGGGGTGTTAGACTATACTTGGAACATACTTCTGGTAGTGTTTGTTATTGCGAGGTTTGGTAGTGAACTCTTAAAACCCCCCCAAAATTGCAGTCACTGGTAAGATGCTTGGATTCTTAAGCATTAGATTGTATCAGAACTGTCATTACGATTTAACTAATGCTTAGCCTATTTTGATTATTGTATCAATCATTTTATTCCCTTTTTAATAGTAACTAGAAAGGAGATGCACTAAATGCAGATGCAGTCTAAAGAAGATGGCCCAGCACCCTGTCTAGCTGAGTCTTGAAAGTGTCCAGTGTGGCGGAGTCAACCACTCCCCTGGGGAGATTATCCTAATGGTTGACTGTTTTCCTTGTGACAAATTTCCCTCTCATGTCCAGTCGGAATCTCCCCAATGTGCATGCAACCACCTCCCAAGTCAGGTAGTGTCCTTCTTTTTCCAAGTCATGCATATTCAAAAATTACAAATCAATAAAAAGAAAAAAAATATCCTGGCATGTATTTCTCAGTTGTAGGGTATGTGAAATCTTTCCAAAATATCTTGAAAGTTTTTCTCTATCTGAAAGCATTTATGTTATAAGTCTAGGAATTGTAAGGGCTACAAAGATGATTACAGGACTGGAGCATCTCTGCTGTGAGGAAAGGCTGAGGGAGCTGGGCTTGTTTAACCTGGAGAAGACTGAGAGGGGAACTCATAAATACTTACAAATATCTTAAGGGTGGATGCCATGAGGATGGAGCCAGACTCTTCTCAGTGGTGCCCAGCGACAGGACAAGGGGCAATGGGCACAAACTGAAGCATAAGAGGTTCCAGTTGAACATGAGGAAGAACTTCTTTACTTTGAGGGTGACAGAGCACTGGAACAGGCTGCCCAGGGGGGTTGTGGAGTCTCCTTCTCTGGAGATATTTAAAGCCTGCCTGGATGATGTCCTGTGCAACCTGCTCTAGGTGAGCCTGCTTTAGCAGGAGGGTTGGACTAGATGATCTCTTGAGGTCCCTTCCAACCCTTGCCATTCTGTGATTCTGTGAATTTCTAAACCCTTAGTGTATATAGGATCTGTCTTTGTGAATATGTGGCTGATGAGGATAAACAGGAATATTCTTTCTTAGCTTTAAAGATTTCTAATGGCAGTGACTCACTCAGAATGCCATAGTCACATATCTGTAATAATCTTTTTAGAGAGAAGTCAGCATAGTTAAATGTATAAGTGCTAATTGAATTGTCACAGTACTTTTTTGTTTTTTTTTCCTCCTCCACTTCTACAGTCTGATAGAGTGAATTGTTAGTTCGCCTCTGATACAGAAAGAGTTGATGATTCAGCATTTACAAAGCTCCACTTTGTGTACAGTGATGACAGGGAATGGTTTCTTCTTTTTGAGTTTCAGCTGGGGGGCCTGATGTGGCCAGTGCCTCCTGAATCTCTTACGAGACTTTCCCTGCTAATTGGAGCAAGAAAGCAAGAAAATGGCGTTTATCTGCCCACTGTTTACCAGGTGATGTTTGGCCATGTATCTTGTTCTCAATTTCTTCTGCCACCAAAAAAAAAAATAAATCAGACTGCATACAAATTTTTGGAGTGAAAAGATCAGACACAAGGTGATTGTTTTTCATCATGGCATCTCTTCAGTCTGGCTTGCAACCCATGATTGATTCCCTAGCAAGCATAGATAAACAAAAAAGTAGTATTGGTGGATATCTTTCTTGATCTCCCATGATCTCTCTTAGCTTTCTTCTTCTCGCATGTTCTAAGAAAAATCCTTACTTCCTGGATAAGGTACCGCATCAACTCATGCCTTCGTTATATCCAGATAAGGACAGAGTAATTGACTGCATCTTGTTACAAAGCTTAAGCACTGGCTTCAGGTAGTTCAGAGTTAACGTATTGAGAGTTGGCTTTTGGGTTTCTCTTGCTACATAGGGCTTAATTCTGGTTCTTAGTTACCTTCCAGCATTATTTTCAGGCCTTTGATCCTACTTTTTTTTTTTTTTTAAAGCCATTAAGTTACTGAGAGTCAGCTACATAAAGAAATTATTTTTTTGTCCATAGGTGCCCTTGACAGCTGTGACTTTAAAGTCACAGGGGCAATAAAGATCATAAACCATAGAACAAATGGCAGAAGCTGGATACAGCTAGTCTTCACCCAGTTACAGAACACATTTCTTAAAGGTGTCAGGCAAATACAGAGATTAAGTAAGTATCTCGAGGAAACAAACTTTACTCTTCCTAAAAGGTCTTTTCATTTTATGAGCACTGCAACACTACCACACGAGCTTTCCCAAAAGAAAGCCCTACTGATCGAAGTCATTGAAAAGGCAGTGCCCATGATTCCTGAAGTGTGTTGGGTGCTAGTACTCGTAGGTGAGCTACTGTGTTGGAGTGAAAGCATGTTGGATGTGAAGAAAAAGACGTTATTCTGAAAATGCTTAGTTTAGCTAAGCTCACTTTTTTTTTAGTTGGGAGGTGGGGGAGGAAGTAGAGTTTAACTCTTCTGTTGTAAGCAAAGTGGAAATAGCAGAGATAGTGTGCATGCTTGGAAAACAGCCTGTTACTGTGTGCGTAGCCTCAGAAAGTGAAAGACCAGGACTCGGTTTGTGTCTTTCTGTAAAGAGAATACCCCAGAAAGCTTTCCACAGAGCCAACAAAGGGGAGGTGTTGAGACTGTGGCACAGCGTAGCGAAGAGTGAGCACAAGGACAAACATGAAGAGATTGTCGACGTCCACTGTGAGATCAGTTGTTGAATGACTTCTTCTAGTTTAAAATATCTCTAAGCTGTACAGCCCTCTGATTGAGTTTAAATAGGTAGATACATTACAAAGGGAGAATTGCAACTTGTTTTGGGGTTTAAAGCATAGTTCATATGAATAGCTGAAAGATTGACTTAGATCTGTCTTTGTACGTTAGTAATTGAATGCTAAAAAACCCACGTATTTCATTCCTCTATTTGTACTTGCCACTTCTGGCTTTTTATTGTGCTCTTTTTTCTCAGTGTCTTATTTCTGTTTCAATGAAATAAACTGAAAATTGTAACAAGGAAACCCTTACTGTCTCAAACGCTGTTTAAGTGAATGGGGTGCAAACAAGTGATAGTGGTTCATGCGATAGGTTGTCTTGTTGCACTGAAGATGCTGTTCCTTGCTTCCCCATTTTCCTTGGCTTAAGGGACCAGCAGAATCAGTAGAACCCAATTGTTATTTTAGTACACCATAAAAATTACACGTATAACGGCTTATTTGCAAGAGTGGATTGTTCTGGCTTGTGCCCACTATGAATAGTTGTTTAGATCATAGAAACAGGTCTCTAAGTGTTTTTCGTAGCATAATGTGGTGTCCTGCTTTGAACCAGTGGCTCAGGAGCTGCACCTCAGGACTCTGTTTGGAACATTCTAAAGTGTTCACTCACTGGGGTGTTTTCGGAGGAAGCCTGGGTCAGCTGGTTAGCCCGGCTTTCTGTGCGCTTTGCGTTGCTGCTGGTGTGATGTCCTGGTTCAATATATATGGCAGTGCCTGGGCATACTGAGTATTAAGTTTTGCAACTGCTTGATGGAGATGTTAAAAATACATACCTCTTGTGAAGATCAGGACCACTAACTGTAAGTCAGTGCTGCTCTTTCAGAAACCCTGAAGAAACTAACACAATCGGAAGGGAACAAATTTTGTGGGTGTAAGATTTCTCACATTTTTGATGAAGTTGAAAGAGTTCTCTTTTTTTTTTTTTTTTCTTCCTTCACTGCAAATTTTGAAAAATAATTAAAAAAAAATTGTGATGATAAATGGGCTGTATTCTTTGAACTTTATTATGAGATCCTGAAATACAGCACTTGAGAATATTAAAGAGTTTGTAATAAGTCTTGAATTTCCCAAGTAAGTTTATTATAATGGAGTATCTCTTGTTTGAGAGAAAGTGGCCACAATATGGTGTAAGTGAGGAGTAGTTGGTAAAGAAAAATAATGCACCTCCATGTAAGTTACAGCCATATATTTGCTTCTGGTATGCCTTTTGACCTTCTGTATAGAAATGAAGCTTCTACAGCTGCTGCCATCTTGTCACATCAGACATTTTGATTAATGGTCTGAAAGATACCTTCTGTAAAATGAATTGGAAAAGGATCCCTTCATTTTAATTCCATAAAGGTGATAATGAAACAACTATATAGAAGAAATATATCCTTGTAATGCCGAAACAATAAAATGTTGTTCTCATGCTTCCCTTATTTCTAGAAAGGAATTTCCTTTCTGAAAAAACCCCAGTTATTTTGTAATATGCCGCTCAAAATGATGTATCAAGAATTGAAAGTAAAATATTGTGCATTTAGATTTGTAATATAAATTGGTTTAATTAGAATTGGATACTTAAAGGGCTGAATACAACCATCTATTTGTGGATTTATATAAATTGTAATGTAAGTTTTTTTATTGTTTTTTTTTTTCTTAGTGATAATTGTATCAGACACATTTTATGCAGTATCTTACTACTCTCTAGGGAAAAAGATTAGCTTCTATTTAACAAAGTGCCAAAAATTCTTATGCTTTTATGAAAAAGTTACAAAATATTGATTGTCTTAATTGGTTTATTTAGATGTAGTCCTTCCAGTTTCCTAAAGCCATAGGCATGTTTTGGTTTTGCAGAAGAAAGTCTTAACTGGTTTTGTGTGATACAGCGATGCTTTAATCCACTGAGCAGAAGTACAATAAAATGTAGACTCTGTTGGTGTCTTGGTTTACATTTGCATTTAGAAGAGGATTACGGCAGTTGGGTCTTCTCACAAAAGCTCTTTGACTTTTGCATCTAAGTGTCTGGAAATGTTTGTACATTTCACCAGTTTTGTGTTTTCATGGTTCCAACTTGCATACAAATACCACAGTAAAATGTGGAAAACTCAAAGTCATGAGTATAATGCCTTAGTATTTAGAATGTGGTGTTCTTCAAATGTTTGCAAATGCTGTCCAACTTTAATTGCACCTAAATTTTGAAGTCCATTTTGTTTCAGTGTTTGTTATCGCTTTTTTTTACATGCAAGTGACAAAGTGGAAAAGAGCATTGCTACTTCAGACAATAAGTAAATTGTGCATTAACTACTTCAGAAGTTTTTTGTTAAAAAAAAAAATTGCACCCTTACTTCTTACCCCACTTACCCTTTCTACATCTCTGTGTAACTCTGTCGGCAGAAGCAGTATTGCCTGGGTCAAAAGGTTGCTAGGTTGCCTTTGTCCACTGGGTTTCCATTCTACTTTTGAGGCTCTTTAATAATAAATAAATAAGCATGAACTCTTTTTTTTTTTTTTTTTTTTTTTTAATTAAATAAATGTCATGAACCTTAAAGGTTGCCAGTGTGCCTCAGAGCAGAATCATGTATTAAAGATAACTGCTGGGTGCTTCTTCCGATGCCTAACAGTTCATAGGTTGAAGTAGTGATACCGACAGTGAAAACAGCAGGGGTTATACCACATAGGTAACGTGCCTAAATGTGCTTATTGTAATGTTTTTGCTATTAGCTACCATTTAGACATACAGATTTACAGTTTGTGGTGATTTAGAATAGAATCAAGTAGGCTGGAAGGGACCTCTGGAGTTTTGTAGTCCAGCCATGTTCTGTTCAAAACAGGTTGCTGTCAAGTTCTGAATTCCTCAAAGGGTGGAGACTCCACAGCCTCCTGGGCAGCCTGTGCTAGTGTTTGACCATGATCATTATTATTTAAATTTATTTTTAAATGCTTTCCTTAACAAGTTCAGATTTCCTGTGTTCCAGCCTATGTCCGTTATTTCTCATTGTTCTACTGTGCGCTGCTGAGATGAGTCTGTCTCCATCTTCTCTGCACTCTCCCTTAGCTAGTTAAAACCAGTAATAATTAGGTGAGGAGGAAGGGCCTTCTGGAATACTGGGGGGAAAAGTAGAAATTAATGAGAAATGTGTATAAGGTGTGTGTCTGGAAAAGTAATCTCAAAAATGTCTAATGGTTAGCTGGACCAGTGAAAAACCAAGAAGTGTGTTTCAGGAAGTTATTTTAATACAACAAGAAAAAAGACAACTGCAAATATGACAGCAGTCAGTAAAAATTAAGTTCTGAAGAAGTTAATAAACTAGATACAGACGTGTGGTGGTGTTTGTTGTTGCTGCTGTTGTTCTTCCTGAGCCCCTGTAAGACTTCTGTAATGTAGCCAAGTATCTTTTTTTTTTCTTTTCTAAGATAAATGTTCGAAGACATAAATTAAGAATAATCAGCAATGTGATAACCAGTGACTGAAAAAGAGTATCTAATACTCTGTTGTGCAGATCTAGAGACATATAAAGCTGGCATTTTATGTTAACCTGAGTATGTAGTATCAATAAGCTAAGAGGAAGTAGACAGCTGAGTCAGCCCTCAGATACCGTGTAAAGTAAGTATCCAAACTGCTCCGTCCAGTAGGTATCTGTAGAATAAAATCGTTTGCATAATTGCTGAATAAATGGAATGCAAAGCAGCAGAGGTTCTTCCCTTTGAATGACACTGTCTAAAAAGCACTCAGAAATTCCTGGTTTAGGACAGCAGGCAGGCTTTTGTCAGTGGGGAAGGGGTTGCTTCACCTCCTGGTGCATAACTGACTCCTTTTTGTACCAGCATCTTTGGCCTAGGAAAAAGCTAGAAAAAGACTGAGGGAGAAAAAAAAGGAGGTTTAATTTAGTTATCACTAAGGTATTCTGGTAACTTGCCAAAACTGAAGCTGTTGCTTGCGACGCCTCTTTTCTGACCTTCCTGTGTCTCATCTAATATGGATTTTTGTCCCTCTAAAGAACTTACCTGGGGTCCTAACAACTTGTTTTTATTCCTACAAAATTTCGTCTCCCTGAGCTTCCTAAATACAGTCTTGCCTTGCTTTTATCCATTCAGAACACAGTTGCAAAAGATTACTTACCTGGCTGTGTCATCAATCAAATTTCTTTTTTTTTTTTTTTTCTTTGCATGTCTCCACATTAAAAATAAGCTCTGTATATTTGTTTTAAGGGTTCTTCCCATCCTGCCATGTACTGTTCATCTGTTACCCATCTGTCAGTCTTCTACACAGGGGTTTATGCTGCCAGTTTTTATCATCTACTTACTAAATTTTTAAAGGGATCTCTCTATCTTTTTTTTTTTTATCAGGCCTGAATGAAACCCTCTTGGTACACCGAGAGATCACCTTTGCCTATTTTGGGTCTCTCCTTAGCATGTTTTTTTTAATGAGTCCCCAATAAAGTTGTTAGGTTGCTTGTGTGTTTTAAGATCACTGCCTGTCATACTTATCCTTGCTGTTCTCTGTAGTGCTTACCATCACTTCTAGTCATCACTCTTATTGTGTATTGAAACTTAAAATTTCTTAGATTGTAAAGTTTCTAGGCAGTGTAGTAATGTGAGTAATGAAAGGCACCCTATGTCTGCAGAGTTTTGGTTATGTTGAGTATTTCATTCAGGAGTTTGAGTAGCTATTCTTAGGTTTATGGAACATTTTGTTGATTTGGGGTTTGTGGGGTTTTGTTTTGGTTGGTTGGTTTGGTTTTGTTGGGGTTTTTTTTCCCAGTGGTGTAAAACAGGACAGGAGAACCTAAACCACTTGTTTGTCCAGTAGCTTAATGTGATCCTTCCGGCATTGCCTCATCTGGTTGTGGGGTCTTTTTCTAGGTGACTGTTGTTTTTATTTTGTTGGGGTTTTTTTACCTTTATTTTATGAAAGCTTACAAAATAATACATGGTATTTTTTCAGTTGCATTACTTTTCCCACAGTTCTGAATAACAGCAGTAAAAATGATGGAAAGGTTAGTCATTGGCTTAATAAGAAAAGTACTAGAAGTACAAATAGTATTTTAATGCACTCATACATGCACTCCCTTCCCCTTCAGAATTTTTTTTTTTTTATTATTATTCACAAAGAGGTAATTATCTTCACAACCTAGAGCATTAGAACAGGAGCTCAAAATATACTGTCTTCTGTGTCATCAGCTAGTAAATACTTAACACTTTCCCTTTTCCCCATTTTCATTAAAAGACAGTAATTTGGCCTTCTTCCCAATCTTGGCAAGACTTAAAGGTGGTACAGAACCAAAAGAGCTTGGTGTGTTACTTAAGCAATTTTCTGAGTGAATTTTGTTGCTGTACTTCAAGACTACCTTGTTTTTTAAAATAGTCAAAAAGGGTAGGTTCTGCAAAGCCTTAATTATGACTTGTACCCAGTCCCACAAACCTCTGCATAAGGGAACAAATTTCCCTAAGAGCTTGATAAAGACACTTTCTTTTCCCCCTCATCTCTCTTTTCCTCTTTGAATTTATGGTCAATCCACATTTTTCGTCATTAGTAGGTAGTGTAAGAAAAAGAGAAAAATGGGGAAAAGTATTTACATGGCCTTATGAAAAGAAAATCTCCATATTTTGCAATGCAGCCAGAATCAAATACTGAACTATCTCTGTGAACTGTATAGATTATTACTGTAGATACACAGAAAGCCACATTAATTTTTCCAAGATACTCTTTAAATTTTTTCAAACTTAAGTCACCTTTACTTGCCCTTGGTTTTGATTTCATATCTTGCAGTGTAAAATGGAAAAAGAATAATGCATTTTAAATGGTAAAGTGTGGATTGTGTGTGTCACTCCCCCTCCCCCCGCCCCCCCAAACACTGGCTGCAAACTGCAGCTTCATTCTCTTAATAAATTAAGGGTATGTATATTTTCTATTGTTTTGCCCCCTTGTAGAAGATATTCCTAAGTGTTACTGGTAAAAATCTTCCTTACTCTTTATAGATACTTGTTGTCCGTACATTCAGCCTTTGTACAAACTGTCTCCTTTATATCTCTAAATATTGAGAATCAGCCCCTTGGCTATGTCTCCTGCAAGAGACCTTGCCTCTTGCCCAATACTAGTAATATCTGAAGGGATCTCATGTTAGATGAAGATACTTGTATTTAGTTGTATGATCTCGTGTTTTTATTTAATAAAATGCTCATTTTGGGTATTTCTTACAGGTATATCTATGTAGGTATAAATCTGCTTAACCATAGCATAACTGTTACTGAATTCTTGTGCATATCTGTAAACCTGCTCACTAGGATGATTATGGAAAGAAGGGAGTCAGCTATGCCTTTCATTTAGGCTTATAATCTTATGAGATTCTTAAGCATCTTTACCGCAAATAAATAGATTTCCTCAAATAGCATTGGGCAGGGAGTATGATGAAGCTTTTAAAGCAATCTTTCCCCTCTAAGAAAGATAATGGGCAAATTACTCTGGTTGTCTACAGTATCACTTTTGGGAACAGCATTGCGAACTGCAGAGTTGAGTTTGGTTGAGAGCTGGCTAAAGAAATGCTTTAGGAGTTCATTGTTTTTCCATTAGAGAGGGTAGAGAACTATTACGTGCTGCCTGGTTTTTTAGGCATTGAAATTTACAGCTGTTTATCAGCAGACTTTCCTTATTTTACACTCAAGAGCCCCAGGTGACTGGGTAAGATTTTCCTACAGAATATGGTTTTTCCAGCAGAAATATACTAAATTGTGAAACATTAACTTTTTTGAAAATAAACAGGGTTCCCACATCTTTTAAGTTTTTCTCCAAATTCTGTCTCTTTTACCAGTAGAAGTAGTGTTTCAAAACAGGATTTGCGTATGCTACAGTGTACAGTTAGCTTTTTCTTATAAGTGTGCATATAGTAACAACAGTTTCTGAATTCAGTTAGGTTCTTCTAGATTTTGGTAACAGAAATATTTCAAATTGTTTTAGATCATATACAGTTATTAAATCTGTAGCTGTTGTGGTATGCAACTTACCTGAGTAAAAGAAGAATATATAATTAAAAAGTGAGCACCCAATTGTAGGCTAAGGTTGTCAAAGCTTAGCAGGCGCTACAGTCTCTTTCCTTGTTAAATGGCTTAATGTTAGGTAAAAGATCCAAAATCACTTTTTATATTGTGACGTATACCTGTAGTATAGGAAAGATAATCAGAAAGCTTTTGGCTTAGACGCCGTTTGGAATTTCTAAAGAAGCAGCTGAGAATTACTTGAAGATTCATGATTATTGACTGGCACTTAATCTTTGTCTACTTCAAAATACGTTACTCTACCATAGTTTGAAAGGACTTTCATGTAAAAGATCACCTTAAAAGGTACACCTACTAAAATATGCATCTTGTGTCTCTTTGCTCAAAAGGCCATCGACGATCACTTTTTTTTTTTTTAATTGCTGAAACCCAGCAGCTCCAGTATGAGCACTAGCGTCAGGTATTGTGAAGTACTCATAGAGTCAAATAATACCATAAGTTTATTCGTATGTGCTCTGACTCATGATTTCTAGTTAAAGTGAATATTCAATACTTTTCTATTTTGTGACAAAACACTTTCAAAATGGCTGAAATGCTTTAATGCTTTAGTAAATAGTGCTGGGAGTGTTCTTAATTTCCTTTCATAAAGCTATTTAAGTAAATAAAACAAGGGGATTTTATTTGTCATTGTTAGCACTACAATTTATTCAGCCTTATTTATTAAACTTGAATCTTTTTATTGTCCTCTATTTTCCTTAAATTTTGGAAAGTATGGGTTGTTGCAATGTATTTCACATTGTAAATACTCTGTTATGCTTCTAAAAAGATAGGTATATGAGCATGCTCATTTAATATTACTCTTTTTTTTTTTTTTTTTTTTTTTTTTTTTTTTTCTTTTCCAGTTTCTCAAACAATTAGGTATACATCCCGACTGGCAATTTGTAGATGTTTATGGTATGGAACCAGAACTGCTTAGCATGGTGCCAAGACCTGTCTGTGCAGTGCTACTTCTCTTTCCAATAACAGAAAAGGTAAATGTTTATTTTTTTATTTTAAATGAGAATGAACAGTTTGAAGCTTGTACTTTGGTGTCATAATAGAAGCAAGATGATACTCAAACCTTATTCAAGAGACTTCTTAATTAAAACCAAAACTAATTAACAACAAAATGCTTCCTTCAGAACCTTCTTTTGATAACCTTGCATTTATATTTCCAATTTCTTTTCAAATTGGAGTAGGAAAAGCTAAATTAGAAGCACAGAGAAATACGCCTCACATTCTTCTATTACAGACAATTTAAGGCTTTTTTTAAAATATGCACTGTGAAATAGCTCAGTTCTGCTGCTTTTAGCAGGAAGCTACAACAGCATAAGCAAAACAAGAGGTAGGGTGTAGGACTATATTAAATGCAACTCCTTTTTGAGTTTTCGTACTGTTGCATAGACCAAACTTCAATCCACTTTCAGTTCAGTCATCAGTACCAGTATGGCTTTCGCTTCTTGGACAGTTGGGGCATGGCTAAGATGAAAGAGAATTCCCCCCACCCCCCCTTTTTTTCTCAATGTTAGACTTTGAAACACTTGATTTGGTTAAATCTTCAAGTCTGCTTATTTTGTGTCATCATATGCTTCTACATAGAGAAGACATTAATCTTGCAGATTTACTTCCAGCATTACGTAGGTTGAAATGTGTGATTCATATTGATCTTTCAATTTATAAGAATCTTGTGTGATTGTGATAAGGTCAGTCAAAAAGTTTGAGGTGCATCTGCCCAAACTTTTTCCTTTTAATGTGTCTCTCGAAAAGAACACGTTGGTTTATAAGGACAAAGCAGTTGGCTATTAAAACTTAACTTCTGTAACAAAACCTGTTTAAATAGAGAGAAGAGTCACTAGGTCAGTCCTCTTACTCATTAGGTCCTGTAAACCTTTGCATTCTCAGTTTCTCCAAAACAGCTTATGCAGGCAGTCCTTTTCAGGCTTCATTTCAGCCACCTTGATAGTTTTGAATTTAAGCAAACTCTTAACTGTCCTCACCTGTCTTCAGCAAATTTCCTTTCTGTCACCTTTGAGGTGTTGTTTTCTGTGTGCTGTGGTTTCTCTCCGGCTGCTTGGGCAACAGGTCTGAGCTCCTTCTGTGACTGTCACTTTTCTTTTTCCTTCCTGCCTGTGCAAACTTCCTTTCTTGGATCTTGCTATATGGGAGCATCATCCCATGGGAAAGAACAACCTCCCTCTTGTTCCACAGGGCGTATCTGATTTCATCCCGAAGAAGCATATGACAAACGGAACCAGCGAAACAGCATATGCTCTGTTGCATCGATCAATCAAATTTGACCACCAGCCAAATATTTAAGATTTTCTCCAGCATGTTAATCCTTCAGAAACATAAGGGACACAAATGTTTCTATCAACTGAAGTTGATATCGCCTGAGTGTGTGAGGGCTGAATCTTTCATGTGAAGTCCCAATGTTCTGAAGCTTTTGTTTTTCAGTGTGAACTCCACAAGACTCTTGAGCATTATTTTGTGTTTCTGGAGTACTTTTCCCCTCCTCAGTCTCCTTTCAATATGGCTTGTAATATTCTGCTTTAATTTATTTGTGTTTCTTGGCTGTGTCTGTTTATGAAAGTGTGCCTCAATTTAATTTTTTTACCTTTGTAAACAATTTTCTATCCTGTCTTTGTTCTTCTGTCTAGAAGTTCCTTTATTTCATGTTTCCTATACATCAATTTGCTTGAACTTGCTTTTAGGGCAAGATGCTCTTGTTAACATACAGATAGTCTTAAGGCTATTGTCCAGTTTAAATGACTTCCTTAGTCTGCATTGTGAGTTCTAGACAGAGTGAATACTGTGAACGTTGGGCATTTTGGGTATGGTCCAATGAATGCATATTGCAGGACAGCTCTGGTTAGGAGGGACCTTTTGAGGTGATCTGGTCTAACTCTTGCTCAAAATCTTATTTTCAGTATTCTCAACACTTGCATATTTATTTTTGCCATAAAGTTTGGTTTGATTGGCAGGGAGTGAATGGCGGCTATATTGTTTACCTTCTCCAATCTGAACTTTTGTCTGATGATGCTCTATGAATTTTTCTCTCAGTTAAGGCTATTTTTGTTAACTCGTAGATAAGTGATGTCAAATTAAAATGCTTTGTAAATGCTCTTGCTATTTACTTAGACCACTCAGAACGTTCAGACAAGCTGCAAGCATGAAATCATGATGCTGGAAAAACTTGTTGTTTCTGTTGGTCACTGACAGTGCTTGGAGCCTGAGAGAAATTTCTCATGGGTTTTCAGCAGTTCCTTGCTAACATTCTGCATTCAACCTTTACTTTTATCATACTTGTACAAAAGCCCATTTACTTCAGTAGGTTTTTTTTGTCTGAAAAAGTACCTAGTAAAAGAGGCAAAGGAGGAAGAAAGAACAGAGTTGTCTGGAACATTTGCAGTTTTCTTTCATTCTTCTGTTCAAGATGAAAATTTTAAATTAAAAAAAACAACCCTCAAAACCCCAACCAAACAAAAAACACTCCCCCTAAAAGAACCAACAAACCACAACCAACAAAAAACCCCCACAAAACCTATACATTGTTGCACAGTATAACGGATTTTATTCAGTTATGATCTTTACAAAACAAGTACTTCAGATTGTTCAGTCAACTAAATTCTTTCTTTTACTACAGAAAACAAATATTCACTTAATGAATATGGCTTTTGAAGGGCCTGTTTTGAGGCCATGAGCATTATATAAATCTTATTTTCTATTCCTGGAAAAAATGAAATGTAAAAATGGAACTTGTAAGTATCCTGACTTTCATGCAGATTAAACACCTGAAGTATTATGGCTTGCTTGATAGCGCCTTGAGACCTCTGTCCTTAAAAGCTTTTTGTTGGATTGAAGAGAGATGGTGACAGGTGCTCAGGTCAAGGAAATATTTTGAACATTTTTTAAATTATGTTAGATAACATATCTCAAAATGATGTTTCAAGTGTGACTGGGTTTTGGCGAGTGACATTGGTTTAAGAAACAATATAGAGTGGTTCAGCTGAGTAAGTTTACATATGCTTGTCAGAACACGTGTTAAGCATTTCAAATTACAAGTTGAGTTTTGGTTTTTATTAGTTAGCTGTCATTTTTTTAAAATTGTTTTTGCTTGAATAATGTAGCCAGCATCTATTTGTACTATTTGTGAAATGTCTGTAACTTTCCTTCTAGTATGAAACCTTCAGAACCGAAGAAGAAGAGAGAATAAAAGCTAAGGGGCAAGATGTGAAATCATCAGTGTATTTCATGAAGCAGACCATTAACAATGCTTGTGGAACAATTGGGCTAATTCATGCTATTGCAAACAACAGAGATAAAATGAACTTTGGTAAGTTCTGTTGGGTGGGTGGTTGGTTGGGGTTTTTTGTTGGCTTTCCCTTTTTTTCTTTAACTGTGGGGAGGCATTGAGGGAAGGATACATTTTTGTACTATTTTCTCTGGATATAACCATTCATAAAGGGCAATACCTATTCAAAGAGCATTTCTACCTGTAATTATAAAAACAGTATTCATACTAATCCATGAACTAAAGCACTCTAAACGTTGCAACTGCAGCAGATAACAAGTGTCTTAAAGATATGATGTAATTATATCTTTTAAATCTTTCATTGGATATAAGCCTTCTGTAAGCTTTGAGTGAAGTTGGAGTTAAAACATGACTCTAATGATGTCTTTTTTTAATTTTTTTAAGAAACTAATTCTTCACTGAAAAAGTTCCTAGAAGATTCATTATCTATGACTCCTGAAGAGAGGGCCAAATATCTAGAAACTTATGAAGTTAGTATCCTATGTCTTTACTTTTACTTAAAATGGTGTACGAATTACTTTCATGAGCAGGTGCTGTCCTTAGGACTTGATCCAGCAAAGCACTTTAACAATTCAATTTTACATGTGAGCTTGTGATCAGACAGTTGCTACAAAGAAAACCGTGCTTTGGTAGTTTAAAGTATTCCTGCCTGCTGATAGCTCAGTCAGCAGAATGGATTTTGTCAATGTTCCTCATCCATATTAATTCACTGGCTTAGTTTAAAATTACTTCAAAATGGATAAAAAGTGTGTGCATAATCTTTTTGGTGGGTTCAGGATGCAGTTTAATGGTCAATTTAAGCTGATCTGGGGCTATTGCTGGAAGGATGGACCTTTCACTGCCTCCTTTCATTTGTGCCTTCTAGTCATCTCTCTTTGGCTCAGTTTGGGGCACACAAAGAGCTGATTTGGCTGAAATGTAATCTTCTTCCTCCCCCCCCCCCCCCCGCCACCCCAAACAGTTGGATGAGCTAGCTGATAATGTGATTAGACAGATCATTAGTGTTGTTTGAAAGGGTGCAGCAGAAACATCTGGCCAGTGGTGGAAGATGAGAATGGTGCTGTTGCTCCTGATGGTAATGATGATTCTCTCTCAAAATGAAAATCTTGATAATTTCTAAGACTTAGTTCAATTTAAGCTTATTGTGAATCCCTCAGGAATAAGGGTGTTAACATGTGGCTGAGGGAAGCAGTAACAAACAAACAGGAGTGATTCGATGACATTTTCTTTGGATATGTTGGACTCAAGATGTCTGATCAGAGCTTCCAACTAAAGTATTTTGACTGCTCAAGGAGCGATATATAACAATAACACTTGTCTGTAGCATTTTCTGTGTGTAAAAGTGCCATTACAAACTGTTAGGTATTTGATTTGAAATGACTGTGATGAAACTGAAGTATTGGTCTTAAGTGGAGATGATTTGTTTACTAATTTTATTTTTTACAAGCACTAAACAAAACCAGTTACTCCTGTGGCTTTTGATAAAATGAAGAGCATACAGTTATTATTAAAACACTGGAATTCTCTCTTTCAAAGTCTGATTGAAATATGTTTTAATTTTAGGCTATTCGTGTCACTCATGAATCCAGTGCCCATGAAGGTCAGACTGAGGTATTCATTTTTAAAAAAAATCCTTGTTAATAACTACTTCGAGTTTAATATCATTGAAATGAAAACAATTCTATATTAAAGGTTTACAGTGAAACTGAGATGATTGCTTAGTTTGCAGTATTGTGTCATTAGGGCACAAAATCAAGTGGCATTGTTGAGGGGAGAACCAAACTTGAAGCTTGTTTGGCTTTTTTTGGTTTTTAGGTGTGGGGTTTTTTTTAAGTTTTTATGTAACATGGATGGTCTTTTCAAGCTTTATTTCAGAATAAAACAGTCAGTAATAGTATTTTTAATGAAAGTTGAGGTTTTGATGGTCCAAATTTGTAGGTAAGACTGTAAGATCCATAGTAATCGTACAAGTGGAACAAACATTTTATTAGATACTGAAAAGTTTCTCTTCAGGAAAAGAAATATTACAGTACTTGTTTTCCCATTGTGTATGTGCTGTTTGTATACAAATACTAATTCAGATAAATTCTCACTAATACCTATACTTACAAGCTTTTATCCCGCAACAGATTGGGTTATGCAAAAACCCCCAACCAAAAGAACCCCAACCCCCAAACCAACAAAACCCCTTAAAATAAACAAACTTAACATTCAACATCTTTCTGCTTCAGTCATACTAAAGCAGTTTCCCATCTTTCCAGTTCAGATTTCAATATTTGTTCGACAAGAAGAAAATTTGTTAGATTGTTGCTAGCACTGCTTTGTTTGACAAATAGAGGAACCCTCCTTTGGCTGTGACTCTAGTGGCTCATCTGCTTGCTTTTTTTTTTTTTTTTTTTTTTTTTTTAAGTACAGTATGTGAGGTTTTCTTTCTTTTTATGGCTTGTGTAGTGTTTTCTAAACAATGCAGGAGAAAGCAAAGCAGTCCTTTCTGCTCCCTCTTGCCCCGCCATCTGGAAAAGAAAATGGAGAGAATTGTTTTAACTGTTTCTATTATAGATACTCCACTTCCTTTGTGATATTTTCTTTAAAAAATCCCCTGCCACTCTTTCTTCTTATCTCTTTCTCTAAATTAATCAAAGTTCTACATTTCAGGAAGAAACATCAGAACAAATTCATATTTGTCTTCCTTTTCTAAGTGAGAGACTCCAAAAAATCTGGTCTGTTTCTTTACAAATAAGTCCTTCTCTAGATATTCTTGGCAAGCTCAGCAACAGAGAGGCTATGGAGATTATTCCTACAAGTTGCTGAAGACCAAAGCTTTTCCTAAGATCCTTGTGAAAGAGAAAAATTTCTTTATTTGTTTTGATGTACTGTGATATTCATCCAGGGAATGGTTTGTCTAAGCATTCTTCTTGCAGAAATTATGAAATGATTGGGAAAGAAAATGCAAGTGCTATATAGTTCCTGAGAGTCTTCATAAAGATTCAGGAAGCATCTCAGTGATGGTGGAATACCCTGATAAGAGACAGTTAACTTCTTGAACTTCCACAAATTAATTTCCTAATCAAGATAACCACAATACAAAAGTTCAATAATTGTGTGGAAAGATTAAGACTTTTCTTAATAATAAAAATTTACAAGATTGTCTTGGCAACTATGTCTAAACAAAAATATTGGATAGGTAGTTTCCTTGTTAAATATTTATTATTCCATTTTGCATAACTCTATTTGGAAGTAATTCAATATGGATATTCCTTAGACTGGTAAAATAACTTTTTCCTGTCTTTCTGTTTCCAAAGTTGAAATAGTACCATGGTTGAATATGTGTCCTAGGACCTTTTTTCAGAATTGTTCTGAACTACTGACCAAGGAGGGAAGAAATAAACAAGTAATCTTACTAGGATATCTAATTGCCTGAAGATCCTGTCCTACCATACTGCAGTTAATATGGCAGCAAGGCCTCCCCTTTTATCTGTACAGGAGGAATTGCTTTACTTTAAAGTACAATTCTTTTTAAGTAAAACAAAGTCTGAAATGTAAATATGCTGAGAAGTGTAACTGAGAGTTGGAGGAAGTTAATCTAGTCTTTTTTCTTCCCATGGTACACTTTAAATGTTGCATGTAGTGGTGAAGGGACTGATGAACAGCATGCCCTTGAAGGTGCTGAAGTTAGCATATGCAGGTCATACAAGGATGTTGACCTGTCCTGCAGGGTAAGTTGATAATTTCTAGCACCTTTGGAGCAGGAGAGAAGAGAATCCCATTCCTTCTGCATGTCTGTTATTGTTAGGATTACTTCCCTGAGAATTGAAATTTCCTTTCAGAGCACTGGAAAGGAACATGTTTGCCTTCCTGTGACTCTGTTGGGTTTTTGTTCTTTGTTTTTTTCTTCTGAAATTGTTGCCTAAGCTCAACTGCGTTAGGCAGAATAACTTCCAAAAGTGGGATGTATGGCAGTCATCTTTGCTGATTCTGTTAAGAAGCTTTGTAACTGCTTTCAAGATTCTATTTTTTCCTTCTACCATGCAAAACACACCATCACGCCATTGAGATAAAAGTAAAATTTTCCGGAATATTAAGATACTGAAGGTTTAAAAATAGCAAAGAATACAGACAGGTTCTCTATTGAATATACTTTTTGTTTGGTTGGTTTTTTTTTTTTCTGGGCTCTGGTGTCTCAGCTATTTGAGGATTCGGCCTTTAATGCTTCTAAGTAAAGCCTTTACTTGTTGATTGCTCCAGACAGTCTTGCTAAGTCTTCCAAGCTTTTTTATCATCTCAGTGGCTACTTGATTTTTACAATTTGCTAGTGGATTTTCTGCTTTTGTTTCTGTTCCATGTATGTGAGTATTTCAAACCTCAAAATAAAACAAGTCTATCTAGAAATAGAAGGTTATAAGTAACAGAGTAAAGCAATGTTATCTTTTTAGTATCTGTGTATTCCATCTATTTGTCTTGTCTGGTGGGTAGAATTTGTTTCTGGTTTAGGATGATCTGTAATCAGATTTATTTTTTGTTTTAATTTCTTATGTTTTGAAGAAGAGTTCTATTTGGGGAAAAAAGTATATGACAAGATATTACTTGTATAACTTTAGTATTAGTGGACTGCTAGATTCTACATTCCAGTTAGTGATCACTGGAAGAGAAGAGTTATGGTGATCAGTTTGCTTCTGGGATTTATCATTAATGTGTGATCTATTTAGATGAAGCATTACAATGAATTGCAAAGCAAATGGATTGAAGCTGAGAGCTATAGAGTGTTCTGCCCTGGTGGGTGCTGTAATGGGCTTCCCACGTTTGAGAGCTGCGATTAATTTGTCTAGTTTCCAAAAAAAAAAAAAAAAAAAAAGGCTGTGTTATGTATAACTTTTAGTTTATATAACTTTTGGTATTGCATTTAAAACTTTTACAGGCCATCTATAGACTGGATTAGAACTGAGTATTTTGGGGAGGTTTTTTGTATTAAAATATGTGATGTTTTTAATGAATTTTACTGAACTTTTATTAAACAACTTAAAATATTTTCTTAAAAATAGAGAAGCCTTTCTGTTCTTTCAAAAAGATTAAATTTAAAGAACAGTTAAGCAGTTTTCACTTGGCTAATTCATTTCAGGTTTGCAAATTAAAATAATTGTGTATTTGGGCTTATCCTTCAGGCCCAGTTTTGGACCAGGTTTTATTCAAGTCCTGTGCTAAGACTCCTGGATTCTGTGGCTCCATGGCTCACTTTTTTGCTACAGTAAAGCAAATAAATAGATAAAGCAGTCCTATAGGTACTTCTAACTGTAAAAAAATGTAGGTCTGTTTAAAATTACTTTAGTAGCAAGCAGTAAGGTGTGGGAATAATTCCACAGAAGCAGCGTGGTGTTGGTTTCAAGGGTGGTTTGATTCTGGTCCCATATTCCAGTACCATAATGAGGGCAATTAATGTAAGACTCTTGTAACAGTCTTTCTGTTAAACTTTACGCTGCTGAAGCTTACACGTTCTCAAGTGACAGGTATTTCATGTCTAAAGCTGCCAAAAAAGGGATCTAGGTCTTTACGATAAAGCTTTATGGTTCCAGCTCGCCCTCCTTTCTATGTGATAGCTCCTGAAAGGCAGCTATTGCTGAGACTAGGATAGTTGCCAGCTATTCGAGATCACCTTTATTCTTCTGTGAGTCTACTGCTGGGTGTATACTTTTGTTTATAATATCTAGGATGTCTGAAGATGTGGAAAATAGAACCTGCTTCTCTGCAGAACTGCACACACTTTTAAGCTGGCCCTTATGTCGTTGCTTCTTAATGAGCAGTGTTTGAGTTTTTCTGTTTGTTTTGCATTTGTTTTTTTCTTTTTGTTTTTGTTCTTCCTGTGCTTCCTTCAGCAGCTCATAAACTGCTGAAACCCTGTACTACCACACATCTGAACATTTGGTAGCCTCTTATAAAAAAACAAACACCACCACCACCCCCAAAAAAACCCCACAAGCCTTCCAAAATGTTAAAAAGACATTAGTTTGTGGATGCTAAAGCATTAGCTGTCTCATCCACAGTGATCATTAATGAAGAAGTTATGGCACAATCTGAGGGAGGAAAAGTAGCAATTAATAGCACTGATCAGGGTTAAGTTCATATCTAACTTTTTGTATTACTATCTTGGGTTGCTTTCTTTCAAAGCAATCATAGTAACTATTTTCAAGTAACCAGAAAATCTGAGGGGAGAGTTTTTTGAAAACAGGAAAACGTCTCATTACATGAAAGAGACTTGCAGGTCTAGAGGCTTTTGCAGAGCAAATAGCCCTTTTGAATTTGGAATTGGTGAAAAAACTCATTTTGTATCCTACCTACTCGTTTTCATTAATAATAAAAAGTTCCCATATAGTTTTCTGAGTAGGAAAGGAGGAAAATGCAAAAGCACACTTGTTAACTCAATTAAACAATGATATACTCTGATAGCTTGAGGGAAGTTATTTCAGGTAGAAAATACTACCTGTACTGATTCTTGAAATAAATGACCTGCTTAATATGTGAATATAATAATGTGAGTAGCAAGATATTTTTGTTCTGCTCTTGTTCACTGACATCCATATACACTACTTTGCCACTATGCTTCATTACAGCTCAATTCTACAGTAAGGAAAATGGCAAGCTATACCATATAAAGTACTTTTAAAAAGATTAATTGGCCTTTAGTCTAGGAATTAGATCTAGAGAATAACCTGTATTCAGTTTCTGCATTTCTGAAGGCTTTGACATGCTTAACTCTTGTTCAAGTACTTTTCTGATAATAGCATCTGAAGTTTTAGCCAGATAAATATATACCACTCAAATAGTTGTGGTGTTAAGTAATTGGCAGGCTGTTTGTGCAATATCAAGGTATCACTAACTGCTGACAAATGGCTTTCCATATCACTTTTTGTAACAAAGTTCAAATGGTAGAGTGAACTTTTTATTATGTCTTGCGGTACTTGTGGCACATGGAACCACTTTTGTGTTTGAGGTTGAAATTCTTTTGGAGAGGGGAGTTTTAGCAGGGTTTATGCATCACTGCTTAGCAGAATGTGATTTGTGGTCTTTGGGAAGTTTATTTCTTTAACTGTTATAACAGCATAGCTCAAAATAATGTTTCAATCCAGCAAATAAATACAAGTGAAATGGCCACTTAAAATATCTCTGTTAGATACTGGTTAGCGAATAATAAGAGCTTTTGATTTTTTTCATGGCCTAAATTTGTGGGAGAAAATTGGGAGCTCTCAAATTCCCTTTTTTTCTTTCCTTTTCCTTAAATGAAGTTCAACCTACAGTGTTTCAGTTACTAGTTATTATAGAAGAGAGAAGAAAACAGAACTGGAGTATAGAATATATCAATTACTTCTGGGAGCACAGATAATACTGCCTTTGGTTCTGTAACTCCTGTTTGTTTTGGTGGTTGGCTGTTGTTTTTTTGTTTTGTTTTTTGGTTTGTTTTTTTTTTTAGTACACTTCATACATCTATTTACCAACTGACAACTTTGGCTACTAGAACTATATGTTGGGCTCAATGAGGCTCAGAACTGAGCAGACTGAGGCGCTGCATCTGAGCTGCCACTTCAAATGAAAACAACATTCTTGCACCTCATTAGACCTCTATCAAAAATATTAATGGTGGAAAAATGAACCTTCGAAAATCAAAATTAGTGTTTGACTCTGTTAGTATAAAAGTCACAAGTAAGAACTGGTCTCGGATGTTCACAAAAAAATGAAATACTTGTGCACATCAGTATGTATACTTAGATATACTTTTTGTTCACAAGTATGATCAGGAATATTTTTTATATGGATTGAAGTTGGCAGCCACTAAAAAAGCCACCACAGCTTGATTTCTTCCTTAACCCAAACCATAACTGCAAACTGTAGTCTGTAAACTTGTTTAGTGTGCCTCGAGAACTATAATCTTGCTTGGAATGCGCTAAGTTAGACTTTGATCACAGTAACAGTCGTTAACATTGGCAAGAACTAAGTAGAGTCAATGCACTCTGTTCTCAACTCCTGTAAAACTTGAACTTTCAAAGATGTCTGGCTCCCTGGGGCATTACAATTTATTGTTAGAGAAGAAACATAAAGGAGCTTCCCTTTCACTCCTGCCAAGAACATATGGTGGGATTTTTTTCTTAAATAGCCCATATTCTTCAGTGTTTCTTCTGAATAGTCTTGTAAAGAAACATGGGCATCTCGGGAGAATATAAAATCAATTATATAACTGTTTCTAAGATGATTTTTGTTTAGCTTAGCATTACAGAACAAGCGTGTAAGCTCTCCTATACAGGAGATGAGGTTGCCTAAAAATGCTAGCTGTAGCTTTTTCTCTTTTACAGCCTATGCAGTAAAAAGTGTAAATATCAGCTTACTAGAATCATGTGAAATGTTTTGGAAATTATACTTGGTTAGCCTTTGACTCACTGCATTGCCCTGTTATTTAATGTGTCAGTGTTTGAGAGATATGCATCAATCTGATTTCTATACTCTACTGAGCAAATAACCAATAAGGTATTAATACAGTTTTGGTCTGAATTGTTATTCTGGGTCTTACACTTAACCGTAAAATCTGTACGAAGGAACTCTGATTCCTAGACTAAAACATACCTATAGAGGATATTCGCACCCATAAAGCAGCCCATGAATTTAAATAAGAAGTATGTAAGAAATAAATAACAAGTGAAAGTAACAAATTGTTTCTACAGTTCTGCATCCAACATCTCTACCAACCTACTGCCATAAGCTTGGAGTTTGGTTTTTGGTTGGTTTTGTTGGTTTGGTGTTTTTTTGGTTTTGGGTTGTTTTTTTTTTTTTTTTTTTTTGCATCTCTCTAATCCATAACGCTTCCAGTGCTGTTCCTGCACTATCTGTGTAAGAGACAGTAAGCAGCAGGCTCTAGCCATGTGTTTGCTCACTGGCATTTTAGCAGGTTGATCAAGACAGGTGATGGTTGAGTTCACACTCAACCTCTTCCCCTCAGGCAGAAAAGAAACAGATTTAGTGCTCTCTTTTTTTTTTTTTTTTTTTTCCTTTTTTTTTGTTTTTTGTTTTTTGTTTTTCTCTTTATTCAACCAGTAATTTGGGGGGGGGGGGGGAGGGAATAAGAACTTACAATGCTTAAGACTGTGAACATTTTACCAAAATGGCTGAAGCTAGACAGTGGACTAAAGCTACTCAGAGAACTGATGTTGCATCAACCAACTTTGCTCAAGGAAGCACTCTAAAAATATAGTAATCGGGTTTGCAACAATGCTGTTCAATTTATTTTAATTTAAAAAAAAATGTGGAGGAAAACCTCTTTGAAAAATCTGGTTAGTTTAGGTTTTGCAGAGCTCCCTAACCTTTGGAATTTTCTTTTTTGTAATTCCACTAATTTTTGATCACAGAAGTCGCCATTGTGATAATCTAGCTTGACTTTTGCCTAACATAGGCCATAGAACTTAAATTTAGGTCTTTGCAGGGAGGTAAATTATTACTAATTTTGCAAACATTTTTTTTGGGGGTGCTCTGATCTCACCATTTTTCTTGTCTTTAAGCTCTGTCTTTACCCATACGTCTAGCAAAGCAATACTCTCGGGATACTGTCCGTTCTTAATCATGACATGGAGAATACTGTAAAGATTTTCTTTTTACCAGCTGCAGAAGCACTAATAAAACTTACTGGTGCAGAAGTTGATCAGCCAGCAGATGTAGCCCCATTCAGTTTAAAAACTGCAGTCTCAGTTACAATTATCAGCATCAATATGTATTGAAATGTTGACAGAACAAGTAAGTCTGTGAGCTGTGGCATTTATGAACCTTAATTTCTGAAGAATTTGCACATTGTGCAGGCTTTTGTTGCATGTAAGGAAGTTCCAGTTAGGAGCAAGGCTTTTCTTGCAGTTGAAATATTCATAATGTCTCTTGTTCATGTGGATTCTGTGGTGTACTGTTGGAGATGAGCTTGTGAAGCAGCTTCTGCCTCTATGGAATACTTCCTTTGTCAGGCTCCTTCTTCCCTGTCTAGCTGCTTATCACCACCACCAAAACAGGCCTGAAATGGTGTTAAAAGATTAAAAACACGTGAAGGAAGAAGGAAAAGGATCTTTTTCAGACAGTGTGATGCCTAGATTTAATTTGCATGTAGAACCCACTAAGGATAATGGCTTGTACGTAAGAAAAATAGAACCCACTAAGGATAATGACTTGTACATAAGAAAAATGCTATTTCACTTTGAACTGTAACACGGACCCTTTAAAACATTGTGTTTAATTCAATAATAAGCAATTAGTTAAGCAAAATAAAAAAAAGCCTCAGAATGTGGTGAGGAAAAATCATAGATATTAAGCACATCTTCTCTGAATATAATCTTAAAGCTATAATAACTCTTATATTGCCCATTTGGCTGGAAAAGCTGCACTTTTTATTGTCACTTAAGCCTTCCGCCATCTCTGCTACAGGGCTTGCTGTATGGGAACTGTATAATGAGGCCGCAAACACTTAGTTTGTTGGAAGGAGATATTGCATGCTCATGGACTGACTCAGCTGAGCAGATGCAGAACATGTGGCAGGGCCTCTGATCCCAGGGTTGTGCATAGAAAACAAAGGCCAGGATTAAAAGCATTGTATCTCCTTCGGTTTCCTGAGTTTCCAGTGATGTTGGTATGCAGTTAAAGCTCGGTTGATCTCTGTCCCGGTGCAACTATCATTTCTTTCTACACAGTGACACAACCTCAAAATGGAGGAAAGGAGAAAGCCCCAGTCCCAGCTTAGTTTGTCAGCTTATAGACAGAGAAGCCTCCTTAGAGGAAGGTGACATGGGCTTGAACTTTCCACTGAGAGGATGCCCCAAACTTGAGCTTCCGGATAGATGAATTTTTGTAACGTCTCGCAAATTAATTGGTAATAAATATTTCTGCTTAGAAATAAATGGTCATGCAATACCAGATGCTGCTTTGTCCTGTCAGGTCTTCAATGCATTATATGTGGACTGAGATACTTTGCTGGATTGGGTTCCCCAAGCAACCTGAGCAGACAGATCTCTGTTTCTAGAGCCTGACAGGTTTGGGCATGAGCCAAGTCATGAGCTACTCAGCACTATCAAACGTACGTAATTTTCGGTATGTGCAAAAGCACGGCTTTTGGTGCCTGAGGAACTTTATAGGTGTTTCCCTGAGATCTTTGATTTAAATGGCTCTAGGCTTCAATAACAGCTATATATAGGAATGTTTTTGGATTGGGGCAATAATTGCCTAACACTTTTTTTTTTTTTTTTTTTTTTCTTTTGGACCTATTCCATGAGGCTTTTAACTTGTTTATGACGTATTTTTTGCATTACAAACCATAATCTTAATGTGCTTACTGGTTTATATGACAATAACATTCCATTCTATTTCAGGGTTTTTGTTTTACCACTTCAGATATTTGACCTGCTACAATTTTCAGCACAGAAATATGCTCCTGTGATCTTTTCATCTTGTGAAGTTAGTCTAATTCTCTCTTCTCTGCAGTTTCTAGCTGTTAATAAGTCTTGTTTGAATACAGCGTCTCAAGTTATGAATTGTCTTCCACGTTTTGAATTAAATGTGAAATATATTACTTTGTATCCTTTATTTGGAGATGTGTATTTAACATTAATTTCATATTAATATGGACATGTAATTCTATTTTAATTTTTTTTTCATATTCAGTTGAAAACAACTTCAGTTGACACAGTTTAATTTGTGCTTATTGTTAAAGCGATGTATGGAATTTTATGGCTATTGCAGCCTTGTTAATTAGACATAATCCAGTGTTAACTTTGCTTTTCCAGAATACCTATATACTGTCTGTCAAAATTTCACTCTTACAAGTGCAAAAGGATATTTTCAGTGGGGATGAAGTTTATTTTTGTCTTGGTTGATCTCACTAGGGAATCCACTAGTACAGGAGATAAAGGATAAAAAGATTCAATGAATGGAATTTGAAATGAGGACAAATACTGACCTAGAAATATTAAAATATTAGTAATAGTTGCCTTAAATGGTATTCTACGTTATAAATTCAGTTTTGAGAATGTGAAGTCTTTTCTGGTCTTAAAACATTCAGGCAAGGGGCATTTTTAATATATTTTCATTGTTTTAGTAATATTAGCCAGAAAACAAATAAGTGCAATCATTACAAATGGTAAAAATGAGGAATTGTGGTAAATATGGTAACAAAAGTAAAAAAAAAAAAAGCCTTATAAAAATAATCTTTTTATATTCTGGTCATCACAGGACTATTAAACAAATCTTAAAATTGGTATTGTTCAGTCATACTAATGGTTTCATAGTAATTACACTAGGAGTGCTAACAGGTAGGGTTTTTTCAGAGAAAAAGTATAGTTTAACAGCTTCCAGTCAATGGAATGCATCAAAGACAGAATAAATTCCTACTCTGCTCTTAAATTTCTGCCCCACAGCAGGTTCTAATCTTATGGGTTCCTCCCTCCGTAGAGCTGTCTGTGGACTGTGAGGACTTCTAGGAGCAGTGGTTTATCTCTTTTCTTCTGGAATTTTCTTAGGCAAGCTGAGCACAAATTGGTTTTAAAGTCATCTGGTACATTATCTAAACGTAAAATGTCTCTGTTTAAATCAGTTCTTCAAGTGAAGAATTTAAAAAATACAGATAAAGTATAATAGCCATTAAACTCCTGTAAGCTTCTCTGATTCTTAGAAGTATTGTCATTGATTGCTAAATTCCTCTTTCTTCATGTAGTTACATTTTTGGGCTGGAGGTTTTCTGGTTTTGTCCTCTTTTATGTGGAGCTGCTGCGATTTAGGGGTGGATCAGAATGCTTGAAAATCAGAAGCTAACTGAAAAAAAACCAACTGTGACAAACCTGTGGAAAACTCTATTCTCTGGACAGGTTATGAGGCTTGATAACACTCCGTGCTCATCTGTGAGCTCTACAGTTTCTGCTGTACTTGGTGCTTGCTCTTCATGAAGAATTCCTATCCCTGTCTTTGTTCTTTAAGGTCAGGCATATGGGAGCAGAAAGAACCAATTCATTGACCCACTCTTGTTAGGAAAAGGGAAAAAATTAAAATTGAATGGGAAAGAAGGTGAATTGCTTAAAAAATAATGCAAAGAAAGTAAATGGTTTTGACTGGCATATGCCTTGATTAAACAGAGTGAAAATATTTTTTTCAGAGAAGCTGTCTAATGCTTTTGAAGTCTGCTAGAATTGTTCCATTGAGTGCATAATGTGGAACATGTCTTAAGGAACTGTAGCTTCTATTCTGCTTACAAAACTTTAATGGATTCACAAGCAGCTGGCAGGTCTCTGCAGCTAAGTGGGGTATTATCAATGAGTAAGTTTTGTTTGCTGGTAGGGCTCTGCAGGGTTTGAGTTTAAGACCTCTACTGTTAAAAAACTTCTATCAGTGACATGGAGGACAACATAAAAATACACCTCAAAACCTACAGGCAGTGTAAAATCAAGAGACAGCAAAGCACAAGACATCAACACAGGACAATCTGGATTGCCCTTTAGGTTAGCTTCAAACAAAAGAGTATTTTTCTGAGGCCAAATAAAAGCTATTTAATTAACGCAAAAGATCAACTTTAATTCCTGGCAGAAGGTTAGGGATTCTCTGAATTTTTATGTGAGCTGAGAGGAAAAAGTAATGGTGGATGATGAGCTGAAGGTGAGCTCCTGGTTTGACATAATGGCCAGATGAACTAATGTAATCCGTTGTTCTGTGTTCATATCATCATTAAGTGGGAGGGTTGCCTTTTCTTTTAGCACTAATGTGTTTAGTAAACTGTATGAAAATGTTACTGTCTTTGTAGCTATAGACAGGATTGAGTGAAAGCTTGACTTGTTCTGATTTATTTCAGTAGTAAAAAAAAATGTTAAGCTTGTAAATTTGGTTTTGTTTCGTGAGTATGTTCTGATCCAAACAAAACTTGATTGGTCCTGTGGCCTGTGTGGGACAGAAGATCAAAACTAAATCATCACAATGGTCCTTTCTGGTCTTAATATATTTACTGTAACTTTGTCAGTTGCAGCTAAGAGTCATTTTTAATACTTCTGTGGTCTTTCTTCTAATAGTAACAATTTGAATGGTTTAACATAGTCCTACTGCTTCCACGGATACTAAAGGGATCCTGAGTGTTAATGGCAATACTGCCACTGGCCTGCTATTTTAGAAGAATAGGTGACAAACTTAGGAAGTTGCATACCTCACCACGGTAAGCTTTCCTTTTCCTTTGCTTTCCTTTTATGTTAGACATGGAACAGTAAAGAAACTCTGGGTTCTGTTACAGTAGTTACTTGATTCATTTTAAATCCCAGAGTGGCACAACCTAGCTTTCCCAAATGACAAAAGAACTGTTGCTTACAGTTTTTATAGCTGTAGACAGAACTGATCATTCTCTGTTCTCAACTATTTCTTCCATGAGATGATACTTAAATCCTCTACCTCCTCACTTTCCAACAGTCTGTAACTTGAATAAGTCAGTTAACCTGTGTTCATATTACGAAGTTCACTGGGTGTGAATAACCTCTAGTTTATCTGGTGATAAACTTCAGATTTGGGCCTTGTCTTTGCTTATTTTCATTGTTCTTTCTCATTGAAATTCAACACATTCTTGATTATTATCTGTGTAGATATGATCAGTTAAAGGACAGTATAATAAACAGTGGACATCTTTGGAGTTGCCTTTTTAGGTATGTTACTTCAAGTTTACGTGGGCTAAGTATGTTCTTTTTTAATGTTTATGTAGTCGTCATCGTCCTCGCTGTCTTCACCACCATCCTCATCGCAGCCTCAGGTTAGCCACAGCAGAACGAAGGCTTCACCATTGTGTCACTCTGCATCCCTCTCCTGGGCCAAACGTAATCATGTAGGTCCTGCAAAGGCTACCAGTCCGTCAATCCGTCTTCGTCGTTGGCGGCCCTTGATACGCCTTCCATCTGTTGGGCTTCATTCTGTTGTAAGTGTAGTCCATCTTCAGTCTTTCCTTACTCTGACACTACTGGCCTTCTGCCATGTAACTCTGGTCTTCAAGACATCATTTTTTTTGTTGGGGCCTTTTCTCAACCATTCTTAGGATTTCTTTCTTCCTTTTTTTTTTTTTTCTTTTTCTTTACCCCATGTCAGACAGCAAAAGTACATCACTCCATGCTTTGCTGTCCAGGTATTTTTGATTCAGTACACGTGCCAAATCATTTTCAAAGCACAGATGAAGTTTGCCCTTCATGAAGTGGCTTTTTTTTTTCACCATAGGCTCCACATCCAGCCTCTTCTTTTCACCTCATCTTCATGATCTTTCATTTGGATGTGCTAAATAGAGGGGCTTCTAATTCTTTGTCACATTATATTATTTCTTCTGTGTTTGAGACCTGGGTTATGTTCTCATATCCTAAACCTAGTCTCCTTCTCTTTCATTCTGAGTCTTGCTTAATGGTCCCTGGGTATTTCAGTAAAGATTAAATGTTTCCTGTAATCCCAAGGGGCTGGCTTACTTTTTCACTTGACATCTGTTTCTTTATCCAGTTTATAGACATTCTAGTTGAAGGTGAAGACATTTTAATAAGTAAAAGCTTGTCATCAAATACCATACTTATGCTTTTGTCCTTCTTCACTCACAGGGCACAAACATATCTTGAAAATGTAGGAAAAAGTTACATGCACAGAATAGCCAATATTTCTAAACTGTGCTATGACACCATCAGAAATACTAAACTGAAAGAATGGTTTAGTGGTATTTCATCCTGCTTCTAAGGAGTGATCACACTTTTAGTACACACACAAAAAAATCTTGATATCTGGGGGTAAATGGTCTTAAAAGTAAAATCAATACAGTGATTTTGGTTTTATCATTCTTTGGTAATGGCCACGTTTCACCTGTGTTACTAAAAATTCTTATTTGAGGTATGTGAATTTTTTTACTGAGGTGAAATAAGTATTTTGACTGTGGTCCACATAATTTCCTTTTTCATATAGCTCTGTCTTTCCAGATGTGGAAATCATTCTTAATGTATTGTTGCAATTAAAATCTAGTGTCAGAATGCTTCCATTTCTTTACAGCTTTATATTCTTACCCTGATAAGAATCTCAAGATAAGACCTCTTCCCAAATTCCTTTCTCTTTATGTGAATAGCAATTGCTATTTTTAAGTATCTAGCTCTCTTGTAATCTCCAGAACTATGGAACAATCTTGGTGTTATAATTTGGAACTAGTTAAATACCTTGGGATTTGAGGAGGCATGGAGTTAAGCACAGAGTTAAGTTCTCCCCAACTCATGCTTCCTCTCCCCATTTAATATTTATGCCATTAACATTGGCAAATCTCTGACATTTTACCTGGGGACTTGTTTGTTTGTTTGTACCAAAACTTGGAAAATTCTGCATCATATTTCTGTAATTTGAAGGTGGGATCCTGTATGAATTTGACCTATATAAGCTTGTTGTTAACAAAAGACTTCTGGAGGAAGACTGGAGCTTGAGTGGGCATGCCTAAACCAAAAACATTAATTGACCGTGAGTTTACTTCAACACTAAATAAACCATGACTTATCCAAGGATGGCCATTACAGCATAATCTGTTGTGATTATACTAGAAAACCATAGTTAGCAAGTTGAGAGTCTTATTTACTTCAGAAAATTTCTAAAACCAGCTCCTCATCCATTAGCAGTGAGCATTTGCTTTGAAAATGTTCAAAAACTTCATTCAAAAAATAAGTGGCCTTCAACAGATCTGTATCTGGCAAAACAGAAGCTTGCCACTAAAAATAGTTTCATTAACTCCACTGAGATCCTGACTGTCTCCATCTGACAAGATTAAAATTCTAAGTCCTATATGCAAAGATTTATCACTGAATACGATATAGTCTGTTATTTATTGGTTACTAAAATGTTGTTCTTGTCTTTACACTTCCATATAACATAACTTTCCAAGAAGATTCAACAACATACAAACTATATGTAAATTAGTTTAACATGCAAACCCCATAAAGTTTGGGGACTAAAGCTGTCTCAGTTGGCTTGATAATAAATACTACCTTGTCCTTCAAGTTTTTTTCCTGTCAGTGCCTATCAACAAGTATAGCTCTGATAACTCTGCTAGATGTACAAGGAGGCTGAACTGGTCTCAGCATTGTATGAAAAGGTTCTAATATTGCTTTTATTAAGAAATCTATGCACTTAAATTTATGGGAGGGGAGGAAACTTCCTGTGTATTGTTTAAAATACAATTGAACTTTCTTGTAGTTCTAAGTACATTTCTACTACTTAAACATTGATAGACAGAAAACAGATTGTGTCAAAATTAAGACTGAAACTCTTACTGATGGGAAACTTTATTTATGCTTCTTAAATAAAATTACTTTCCCTACTTGAAAGCTTTCCTTGACTTTTTAGATAAGGTCTCCAGATGAGTTAAAAAAAAAATATAAAATTGAGAATATTATCCTGAAATGGACAGTGTTCTATTAATTGCAGGAGATGTGGCAATTTTTTAAGCTATAGGTAACAACATGCTTCATTAGTAATGTTGACTTTTTCTCAGTTTGGAATACATGATTATTATTCTTTAATTTTTTCCTTAATGATTTTTTCCTTTTTTAATTTTTCCTTAGGATCATTTTTCTGCCTTTTATATGTCATGCTAATCTCCTAATTTTTCTTGTTTCCTGCCTTTCTCAATTGGATGATTTTTTTTCCTCTCATTTACTTTCTGCATCAGACTAAAATTCCTGTTCTTTAAAAAAACCAAGAAATGCCTATTTAGAGCAGCATACTGCTGAATAATCCCTCTTGTTTATGGATCTAAAGGGAGATTTGTGTTTGTATAAACATTCTGTGTCCAGATACTTGGCCACTGATAGAGCCCATCTCTGAATTTCACCTTCTTGCTTGGCATTCTGTTGTTCAAAATGAGATGCCACTGTCCTGCAGCTTGGAATTGTACCTCACCTGACACTTGTGTGTTCTAGCTACAGTTGGGGACATAGTATTAATAAGCTTGAGACAGATTGTCTACCATGACAGCATGGTAGAAAAATACATAAGGCAGTGCTTAACAAAGGAACTTCTTGCCTGTTCTTGGGTCAGCACTCAAGACAGTCCCTCAGAACCTTTCTTACAGAAATTCTTTTTCATTATTCTGGACAAGGGATACCTTGATCCAAATTAGCTACGTATGTTCAACTGTGAAACTCCAGAGCATTTCAGATACCCTAAACTCATTGCGGTATATTGAGCATGAATAGAGATGTCACTGTTCTGTGAGAATGAGCCAGAAATAATCTTGCTGAAACTTGTGATCATCATTCCAGTGGTCTCTGTTTTAATTGCAGTGTTTTAACCAGGATTCAAATGCCTTTCGCAGGCCTCTACAGTACATTTGCCCAAGCATGTTCCATGCTTCAAAATGGAAATTACAGGCACCTAATCTACCCAATAGCAATTGCATCACTTTTTCCCCTTCAAAATTTATTGAATCCAAACCATACCTAATGTTCTGTTGAGTAAACTTCATTTTTGAATGTTTTTCTTTGGCTGTTTTTAACTCCTTGTGAGTGAAATTCTGTAGTTAAACTCCTAAGGTTTTTTCTTCTCTTAGACTTCAGCTACTTCAGTAGCTTCAGCTACTTTTGTTTCTTTCAGTTGGATGTATCTGAAACTTTTTATTCCTCAAGGTTCTGCAAAATTGTCTTTTACTTATCAGTTTTTACCACTCTTCTTCCAGAACCTGACAGCCTCTTGATACCAGTTTCTTGACTTAACACAAGTGGTGTTTTTTTCTTCCCCAGTCACTGCCTATAATGCAATGCATTCTACTAAACTGGTTTGTGGACTTCTTGCTTCACTCTGTTCTTCAAAAGCAAGTGTAAGAAAATAATAAAAATACAAGATTTAGCTGGAAGAAGTTGCCTGAAATCTGCGTGTAACATTGAACCTGTTTTTATAACGTGGCCTTTCATGAATAAATTTTAAGCAGGATGAGGTAAGGGTTTGTTCAGTATGTCCATGAGAGCAAGAAAAATTTTTTTTTTTCCCATTGTGTCTTTGTCTCATAAATGTAGTTTTGGGGAAAAGAAATGAGTTGCACATCAAATTTGATGACCAGTTTTGTTCTAAGTTAGCAACATTAGAAGATCAAAAGATTTCAAATGCATGAAAATTTAATACTGACTTTTAGATTGGGATAATGGCCTAAGCGCGTTAGCAAGATTCACTGTGTAGGTGATGAAATATACTATACCAGCTGATATGATTGGGCAAACAGTGATATAGGGGCGTACCACTGAGTTTCAGAAAGTTAGTGCAATGACAGGAAAGAAGACTGTTGTAGTTCACAAGGAGGGGGCAGCATGCAGTGGTGAAAGGTGAAAGGTAAAGTGAAGCAATTTCTCAGTACAAGAGGGAGTAGGAAGGGTTACCATTTGTACAGTAAAAACCTTGGGAAGTGCTATTTTAAAAATCGGTGATTGGAAATCTGCTAGTAAAGAATAGAAAAAGAAATGTAGAGGTCCTGTTTCAATAACATGAACTAATTCACACAGACTGTTCAATAAAAGCTGAAAACTTGGCCAAAGGTGTAGTTTTTCAAGGAGACCACAAAAGATACCTCCCTGAAGCTGACGTTCCCTCTTCTTCCCATTCCTTTGAAATTTAAAATCTTCTGGTTCAAGTGTTAGAATTTCTGGAGCTTCCCAGTGAAGTAGAAATTGGCCTGACTAGGCTTCTTCTCGTGTGTGTGTGTCTGTGTGCGTGCATGCACATACATGCAATGGATGTCTTTTTTGTCCCTAAGGAGAGGTGGTGGGGATTTTGAATCAGATTTATCACATTGGGAAAGTTTAACCCAGTTACTTGTTTGCCTTGTCATAAGCAACAGATTCTTGTAATAGAAAGTTTTAGGTCATCTTGACTATTTTGACCCTATTGTTTCTCTTTGCTTATGATTATGCAAATAATTGTCTGTCAAAAATGATTGAAAACCTAATTTTTCAAGAAATGTAATAGATCTACTTGGTAGTAAATTTACTATTATCTACATTAGATGAAAAGAAATCACAAAGGAAGCAGACTGCATTACAACATGTGGTAGAAATAATGGCGTGGCACTGTCATTCTATGAGGCTGGGGAATTAAAAATGTAAAAACAACGTTTCTCATGGGTTGTGGCAGCAGCACCTAATGGAAGCACGTTATTTAGATTAGGCATGTACAAAAACTCAGCAGGATTCTGTAAGTCCAGCACTGTCTTCAAGTAAGCTCTATGAAAAGTTAATCATGCTTTTTTTTTTTTTTGATGGTTTCCCTGTCCATCATCTAGCTGTATATAGGCTCAGCATTCCAAGCATGCCAAGTGTCCCTCTATAGAAAAGGTGTTTATTAGAAGCTGGCGAAGAACACAGTCCTCAAAATGGTCAAAGGGACCATTGGTCTAAATGTGATCAAAACCAAATCCTGAACATCACAAAGTCCTCTGAAATAGTGTTGCTTTGAGCTCTTCTAGTTAATGTCGATTTGAGCCCAGGTAGCATATGTTCAGATGCAAGCTTTTAAATGCAAAGCCATTTCCTTCCTAAAGTGAAACTAACTGGCAGTAGTCTTTCCCCTAACCCTGAAATTCCTTAAGCCCAGATTTCCCAGTTGGTAGGTTTAATTGGTAAGTGAACAAGCTGTGAAATTATATCCCTACACTGGCATTAGGTGGCAATGTGGGATTTGGTGAAGACTCTCAGCTTTGCCTGCTTACACGCTTTTGTAGCACCATGGTTTAGATGCCTCTGAACTGTCAGTTGATCAATGGCACCTTGTTAGTATTCCCATTGGTTGTCAGCTACTGTCCTGTGCAGTTTTGAGAAAGTTATGGAAACCTGTGGTCCTTGGAATTTTACAGCTGGGGTAGCCAAACTCTAGAAGCTGCTTGTTTTGACTGTTTTGGTTTTTTTGTTTTTTTTTTGTTTTTTTTTTTTTTTTTTAAACCCTGGCTCTGGCCTTCTGTAAAGCAAAATTCTCAAAGGCAATTCACTTATGCCATGGGAGAGAAAGATTCCTTGGATTTCTGGTGGAAAGGTCCGTGTGTCCTTTTGATAGCAGCCTCATTTTCAGTGGCAGGGATGCTCTTTCTCTGTTCTAAGCCCTCTGAAACAGAGGTGAAGCAGGGTATTTATGCCTTCACACTTTACCTGGTCATGAAATCAAATGAATCTCAAATGAGGGTGAGGGGAGGTTGCATGGGTTTTCATTTTGGTTTTGTTTTTCTCTCTTTTGTTTTTTGAGCTTGCTACATAAAATATCTGTAAGCTGTTGGCAGTTCCTCTGTAATGCTGTTTTCTTTGGTGTTCCTGATGTATTGAAGGACTTATGGTGACTTCTTGTCTTTTGCTTTATTGTTCTGATAGTTTGCTACATTTCTTCAGTTTAGAGCAGAATCTTTTAAAGTCTCTTTTCATGACCATCAGGAAGAAGGAAACTTTTAACTCGGTCTTGAAAACATGATGCAACTGTAAGGTTCTACAGCCCATTTTACACTCCAGTCTGTTTCTGGCAAATTCTTAGATTCTCGGGGTACTTGAAGAAACTCACATAAGGCTAATAGTAATTAAAAGATGGAAGAAAATGGTGTGAAATACATTTTTATAGAAGTCAGATTTTTGATAATTTAAGAAAAACAGAGGTGCTTTTTCCCATTCCCTCAAACAGTATAATCTTAAATTGTGGATTGAGGCTCAGATGCAGACTGGACAGATTGATGAGGAAATAAGACCATCAATTGCTATTGAACACAGCAGTGGTGATGCACCTTTTGGCTCAGAAGTTCAAAACCCACTGCTTAGTGGATGCTTGGAGTGTGTGCTGGCAGAGTACCATGCTGCGCATGCCCTGTTTTCTTCTGAAAAAGCTTTTGGTTGCTGTGTAGTGGGCCAGGTAGATCAGCTGTAACCATTTTTTATGTCATGTCACTTGGTGCTGTCACTGCACTTCATCTTTTCTTGGTATGATGCCACTTTGAAATTTCAGTCTTAGGCACTTCTGGTTATTTCCCTTCCTCCCCACCTAAGATGCGTCAACTGCTTCTTTTGGTGGCCTGTGAAGAGAGAACAGGTTAACTGTAGTATATGTGGCTTATGAGGAAAAAATTATTTTGACCAAGTGAATATTTTCAGTTTTAAAATACGACAGGTTCAGAGTTCAGCCCTGTATCACTTTGTTATGGGAGATGGGTTAGTGAAGGAGTTGCTATTTATAGGAATATCTATTTTTGTATGTATTTGAGCTGATACTGCTTCTAATTCAGTAATGAAAAATAAAGCTTTTATGTAGAGCTGTAATTGGAAGTACTGCCAGATACTTTACTGAAAGGATTCTGACTGAGCTGTGCATTCAGAAAGCTGCTTTATATTCTGAAATGTTCTGCAGTGTGACTTCCGCCATACTGTATAGATCCAGAACGTGCTTCTCGCTTGTGAGCTCTCTTGGCCAGGTGTTCTGCATATTATGATGATATGTTCTCATTAATCATATTGTGATAAGAGTTTTTGTGAACACAATTTCTTTTTGTTTTGTTTTGTCTTGCAGGCACCAAGTATAGATGAAAAAGTAGATCTTCACTTTATTGCATTAGTTAATGTAGGTGGTCATCTCTATGAATTGGGTAAGAACACTTTTTATCTGCTCCTCCATTTGTTTGATACAAATACAAGTTAGTAATGTTGTTAACTAAGTTTGAGAGAGGTTGAGATACAATGTAGAGCTTAGGTTCTCTTCAACTGCATCATAGGGTCTGGGGGCTTTCCCTTTTTTTTTTTTTTTTTCCTTTTTCCGATTATGCTTCCCTCAACTCATATTAAGATAAAATGGTACAGAATACTAGACTAAACTTCCTTTATGATTTACAAGGACAGGAAGCAAGAAAGAATTGATGAATGCTCAAAATTGCAGAGAGGAACGTACTGTTATGTCCCTGAATTGCTTGTGGAATTAATAAATGAACTGTATGCCACTTTAGACGTGGTAGCTATATTATTAAGTAGCATGATACAATTTAAACTGAAATTACGTAGTCAGGATACTAGCAGATACTAATATTCTGCAAGTCATTTGTTATAGGCTCGTTATTTTTTCTTCTACCTTTTTGTGGTCACTAGACAGTTAACGTTAAAACAGTAGTCTCTGTTTTCTGAATTACAGCTATTTTTTTTTTCCTCTTCGGATTGTGTAGCACCAAATTCTGCTCAGATATTCTTTAGTGACTCCAATCTTAAACATGTTGCTGGGAACTAGCTTTTGCTGCAGGCGCTTCAGAAAACTAGGAAGTAGATCAGAATTTAAAAACTGCAAGTCATTGGTCTTCCCTAACATAATTTTTGCAGTATTTTATGGTGAGAACATGTTCGTCTTTTGAAAATCAACGTGTAATTAAGCAATGCCCTTGACAGGTGACAGCTAATCATACCCTGGGGCTTAAGTGGTATATAAGAAATGCTTATGTTAGTATTAAAGTGATCTAGGGGGTATTATCAGCGCTAAGTCATGAACAATAGGCACACAATTCTGTATTTTTATGATATTCTATGCCTGACAGTGAACTACATCAAATAGCGAGGCAACTACTGTAGGATGCAATATAAATATTTTATGATTCTAAATTTTAGGGCATGATGGATGGCTTGCTCTTCTTTTAGTTGTGTTCTGCTACTTCCATGTTACCTTGTCATTGTGCGTTAATTTGCTCTTCTTAAAAAGCACACTACAATGATTACCATGTTAGCTATTTTCCCTAAGTATAAGATAAAACCCACTTGAATTTTTTGCTTAACTTAAAAAACAAAACAAAACAAACAAAAAAAAAAACCAAAAAAAAAACCCAAAAAAACATTTAGCTTCACTGTGTAGTGGAATGCCAATACTAATATTTCCTTTGTTCTTAAAATAACTTCTCTCTGTATCAGCAGAAGAAAGCAAAAAATACTTAAAAGTAGGAAAATGGGAGAAGGTTTTTCAATTGATTCACTGGCTTCAGTCACTGTGGCCAGCATGTGGGCTTTGGCAGGCAGAAAATGCTAAGGAAGCACATGGATGTTAAATGCTTATGATGTTTTTGCCATAGAAAACACATTATTTATAGGCACATGAAATTAAAATGCTGTTCTGCCAAGATGTATGTAAAAAAAAAAAAAAAAAAAAAAAAATTGAATCAAACTTATCTTGGAGCAGTACAGGGCATTCAGTTCTGTTTCCCTGGCACAGTCTGAGGGTTTTGCATTGTTGTATCTTCAATCATGGTTGTTACAATAATGAACAAGCTCTTGTTCATGTAAATCCAAAAGTTTTCTAACATCAAGTCTATTTTTAGTTATGGAAAATGTAGTTTGGAAGTGTTGTCAACTTTGATGGAATCTTTGGGGAGGGAAGAATCTTTAAAAGGGAGGACAGAGCCAAAAGGGAATTTGGTCTAGCAAATACTTAGGATACCCTGACATATGTTCTCATAGCTCTTCTCAAGTAACCTGAAACATATTTCTGTGAATGAAATTATTTTTAAAAAGCTGAGAATTACAGCATTATTATATTGCAAATGGGAGAAAAATAATTAACTATAGCAACCATTTTTAAATGCTGTGAAAGTACTTAACACTTAAAGTTATTGGGTTGGTTTGATTATTTATTTTAAATGAGAGTCACATTTCAGTTATGCCAGACTCTTCAAACTGGTTGGTTTGGTACTCTGTTCTGTTGTGGAGTCCCTAACCACAGCTGTCCAAGACCACAGATGTACAGCTGTCTGTCTGGGTAAATCCATTAAGTGTAGTCGAAATCATTCTTCTCAGCTTGAAAAACTGAAGTACTATACCAGCACTAAAACAATTACAACTTACAGCCTTAAAGTTTTCAAATAAAATACTAATAAGTATTTCATTTTTGTGACTGATTTTTTTTTTAATGTAACAGATTATACATAATGATACCTGTTGAAGCAGTCAGCAGTGGAGGAGACACCAGGGAATAGCTAGTTGCATGTGTGATTCTTTTATGAAAAATGAGGTAGCATTTTTGTAAGCAGAGAGCAAAAAATCTGTTCAAATAATTTTAACTGGAAAAATGAAGCTTTTCTAATTTTATGAATGTGTTGTTCAATCCTGCTTTGTGTTTCAACAGATGGGCGCAAGCCATTTCCAATAAACCATGGGGAAACTAGCGACGATTCTTTTTTAGAGGTAGGAACAGAAAACCTTCTTAAGTGGTGCTGTACAAAATTCTTGCTATATTTCTGCAAAGTTTATTTAAAAAATATAAAAATATGTATACAAAAGTCTTGCTGTATTTATGGTTGGATAAGGAATAGAGCCAGTGGGATGGTGAGACAAAATTAGGTTTACTCAGTTTTAAAAGGTTGAGGGAGGTGATTCTGCCCCTCTACTCTGCTCTGGTGAGACCTTACCTGGAGTACTGCATCCAGCTCTGGAGCCCTCAGCACAAGAAGGACATGGAACTGTTGGAGCGGGTCCAGAGGAGGGCTACAAAAATGATCCGAGGGCTGGAGCACCTCTCTTATGAGGACAGGCTGAGAGAGTTGGGGTTGTTCAGCCTGGAGAAGAGAAGGCTGCAGGGAGACCTGATTGCGGCCTTCCAGTACCTAAAGGGGGCCTATAGGAAAGATGGGGATAATCTTTTTAGTAGGGCCAGCTGTGACAGGACAAGAGGTAATGGTTTTAAACTGAAACAGGGTAGGTTTAGACTATATATAAGGAAGAAATTCTTTACAACGAGGGTGGTGAAACACTGGAAGGGGTTGTCCAGGGAGGTGGTGGAGGCCCCATCCCTGGAAACATTCAAGGCCAGGTTGGACAGGGCTCTGAGCAACCTGATCTAGTTAGCGGTGTCCCTGCTTACTGCAGGGGGTTGGACTAGGTGACCTCTAGGGGTCCCTTCCAACCCAAAACATTCTATGATTCTAAAACTGCTCATGTTGTGACTGTGGATGGTAGAGCATCATAACATGATAACAAGAAATGTCAGAAGGTTGGCCGTAACAGAAGATCAGACTGTCTTTTCTTCTGTGCTGAAGATTTTCATATACACCTGCTCCTTTCAAATCATGTGAGATGAAGTCATCAGATTGAAAAATTATCCTAAATTTTCATTCTCTTTCCTTTGGTTTAGTTATAGTTTGGTAGGTGCCATGTTAGAAGTTGATTTCCTTTCTGACACTTGCTCATAATCATTCTCCAGTTTTGTGGCTTCTTTTGGGTACTTCTTTGTGTCAGGAGCTGTTTAGTTGGGAAATTAGTTGGAAAAGAATACAGTGAATTGGGAGGAGTCATCACAACAGAATGATGTGAAGTTGAAGCTGAGAGAAGACTTTTATGGTATCCAGACTGGATTAGCTTTACAAAAATAAGAAACCAGAGAAACTAAAAACCAACCAAACAAAACCTTTTCTAGATTAGTAGCATAGACTAACGTTTGTAAAGTTTGCATACAATTTTTGCTTGTTGGGGTGGGGGGAGAAGTTGGATAAAGCTTTCCTGTTTTCATATGTGGCTTTTTCTCTTTTACTGATAACATGTGTTCTCCAGATTGCACCCTAGAGCTAGATGAAGGAATTACTTAAAATCTTTCACTTACCCCACACAGCTTAGATTCATCTTGAGACAAAGGAAAAACTTCTGAATATGACAGTATTAGTAAAGGCAAACTTCAGAGATGAGTTTAGAAAGTCAGACAAGCAACACATCTGTTGCATAAAGTGATATTTAGTCACAAAAATCATTGTTGCTAAGGTTCTGCATAAAACTTTTGCTCTCTTATGCTGCCCATATGAGCACTGTAAAGAATCCTGGTAACTCAGGTCAGAAATAGAGTTTACATAGATTTGTCACACTATTTAGTAATCCTTTAGGGAAAAATCCATTTTGAGCATAATTTGTATGAAGTGTATCTTCATATTTCAGCTGTGGGGGTTTTTTAATAAGTATGATTTATAGTGGTTTTTGTTTTGGTTTTTTGTTTCTTTTTTTTTTACTTTTTTCCCTAGGATGCAATAGAAGTTTGCAAGAAATTCATGGAACGTGACCCAGAAGAATTAAGATTTAATGCAATTGCACTCTCTGCAGCTTAAAAGCCTTTTCCAGTGGGGCTAATCTATTGCAATGTATTGTAACAATAAAACTGTTGCCATATGTTAATAGTACAAATTTTGATACTTCCTTAACATGTTGATTAATTGTAGCATACGTGGAATAAACTTTGCATTTGTCCTTGCTATATCTTGCAGCTTGTTCCTAAAGCAACTTTGGGTATTTATATACACACATGCATTTTGTGCAAAACTTCTATAATTGGTTTTTCCCCTTCCACCACCTTAAAAGTTTTGGGAATTAGTGTCTGTGATGTTGCATTGTAATAATGATGAGCTAGTTCAGAGCAGGATTATTGTTTGTATCATTCACAGGAAAATTGAGTGGAGTATGTGGTATGTTAATGGATAAAAACTTGAAATACCAGGCTATCTCCATCTTTTAATTATAATGATACAAGAATATTACAAGAACTTTTGCAGGTAACTCAAAAGACAAAGGCATTTTTTTTCAGTGCATCATTTATAAATAAATACATGGAAGAAAAAAGGCAGAAAAGACTGTTTCTTCTTACTGTTGGTGAGCACTAACATTTTAAAATTATCTTAATCTTTACAGTTTGAATAAAACTTAATTTTGTTTCTCAAGCCTGATAATATTAATAAATTGTCAAAAAGCTTTAGTCAAACCAGTGTTTGCTATTTGTATATGTGGAAAAACAACATGGATTTTTGCCCCAGAAAAGCCACACTAGTAATGAATGGTACTTCCAATGGTAGGACTGCAGAGGGCGCACGTGGGTGAATGCAGCAGTGTGAAGTATGTCGCCTAACTGAAATAAATGACAGAAAAGTAACGATGATTGTAATGAAGTTTTGTGTAACAAGAACAGAAACAGACAATCGATTTTAAGGTAGCCATGATGGTCATACACTTTCTTTTCCCTTTAGGAATATCTATTGTAAGTTTGTCAGGTGGCATTACTGAATGCTGTGTAATACCCTTCCCCTGTGCCATCCTTCCCACCCCACCCACTGGACCCTAAGGTACTGTTGACCAATTTCTTGATTGGTTTGGGGTTTTTTGTTTGTTTGGTTTGGGGTGGGTTTTTTTGGTGTGGGTGTTTCGGTTTTTTTTTGGCTAAGCAATCTTTTGCCTTAGGATTCTTGTGAAGGTTGGATTTAGTTAATGTGCATGTGTGTGACATTCCAGAAGAATACTCCTTATTTGTTGCTTTGAGGTGAAATATTTCAGATTTGCTTCCAGACAAGACCACTGCTGAAGGAAACTGAACCCTTCATGTCCCAGAGGGTGCTTTCATTCTCTATCAATTGTCATTGCAGGAAAAACGAATGGGGTTATGCTAGGAGCAACCTGGCAGAGTTTTCCTTCTTTATGGGAATGAAAGAGGCTTGGGAGTCTGTCTTATCTCTTAAGAACATCTTTTGCACTCTAAAGAAAAAGTCAGAGTGTCTGTCTAAAACATGTCACCTGGAGAGTCCGCTAACAATGAGTCTGTTTTCTATAAGTGAGATGATTGGAAAAGTGTGGCGGAAGAACAACACTAATGAGCTTCTATTTTTTGATCACTTTTTCACCCCAAGAAAATGCAGGATCGGTTAAGACTCGCTTTATGTTGCCATGCTCCTTTAGTAAAGCCCTGAAACTTGCTTTTAAATAAAAATCAAAGGCTTCAGTAACTAAGGCAGCTGCTTTGTCTTCCTGCTAATATCAGATGTCTTCCTGCCAATATCAGAAAAAACAAATAAAAGTTGTCACAACGCAATTGGGACATTGCATATTTTGTGCTAAAGGTGACTTGGAGGATTATGTTTAACAGAAGCCACAGTTAATATAGATAAGGTGCTTTTAGGGTAGGGAGGAGGGTGAGGAAAGAGTGGGAGAGGAAGTGCAGTTCAAAGCTGTTAAACTAGCTACGTCAGTTGTCTGCTTTAGGGAAACATTCACGCCACATATGGTCTTCAAGGTTCAGAAGATTTTGGTGGGTTTAGGTAATAAGGACAATGGAGGTGCTCTGGTTTTGTGCAGTCATTTATTGCAAAATCACTTCAGAACTGGAGCTTTAATGGAGTATGAGGACCAATTTAGGTGAATTCATGACAAAGGAAACCAAAGTTAGAACAGTAAACTTGGGGTGGGATTTCTCATGGTCACACTGGAAAAACACATCTTGAATCTTAAGGAAAATTTTCTAAGATTTCTTAGTATTTTGGCAACAGGATAGTTTTGCTCAGTGTTTCTTAGGTAGTCTTCAAATCAGTTGTCCCACATGGTAAGGTTTCCTTCTGTTTTGTTTTACTTTGTTAACTTCCGGTTTATTTATATATAAGATAGTACATTTTAGTGAACATTGCTTTTGGAAAGGTTCTCAAAAGTTTGAAATGACAAAGGAAGACCAATGCACCAGTTTTTATGCTGAACTGTATCTGCTCGCTGCACGGCCCCTTGCTAGATTGAAAGACCACACTGCAGAAATACTGTCTCGCCCGGCGTGAGCTGTGTAACGGCCTTCTGGTGCTTCTGAGACCACAATTTGGCACTGGCATTGGTGACCGTCTTGAGGAGCTCAGGAAGTAAAGGGATCAACAAGATGATGGAATATCTTTGGCATTGACAGACCTGTATAACTCGGGCAAAAGGAGTGAGGTACAAACACTTGGCTGACTTTTACAGCCCAGCAAGCTCCCGACCAGGGGCTGATGAGCCCCTGCAGAGCCACATGGTGCTTTTGGCTCTGCGCTGCCCATGCGGACATTGCCTTATCTGTACGATCTGTGCTTAATAGCTCGAGCTCCGTGGGAAAATAACGCTGTTACTTCCACGCGTGTGCAGCCCTGCCAGAGCCTCGCCACCGTTGCGTGGAGCACAGTTTGGTGCTAAGTGACTGCCAAGAAATCCCACTTCAGCTCCGGCAGTCTGGGCCGGCCCGACGTATCATCTGAGGGAAACGGTGCATGTAGGAGTGAAGCGATGATGCATGCTCAGCACTTCCCTTAATTTTAGCTGAGTGGAGCTGGTGTGCTATTAAGTACTCGGGGATTGTTCAAGCCCTTTTAAGTATATTGGTGTCAGTTTTCCCATACTATTAGTAGCGTTTTATTGAGAAACCGTAAGAGTTTTAATAACCAGTACAATGCTCTTCCCTTTCAATCATGGCTGCATGATTCAGTTAAGGAAAGAAGAAGTAAGTGTTTTCTCTCGTTGTAATGTAAGTTTTAGATAATAAACTTAACAACCCACATTTAAAAAATAAATATGGTCTATGAATATGGCAGGGAAGAAGCCTGCCTTGGTGGAAAATATTACTGTATCAAATATTTGTAGAAGTCCCTATGAAAGGAATATGACATAAACTGTTGCTTGACTTCTCCCTGGGAGCATGCATACACTCGCTGAGTAGAACAGTATGATGTTTGCTACTTGTGACACCAGCAATGAGCAGTCATAGCTGGTATACATAGTCTTTCTGATCTAGGAGTCTGGTGACTTACCTTGCTAGCACAAAGGAACAAACTGATTTGGTTTTTTGGGCTTTCATAGATAAATCATCTGTGACAGTTGAGTTAAAATTCCCTTTGAGGAAGAAATTTGCACGTTGGAACTTTTTTTTACTCAGTGAAGAACTTCAGCTTGCAAGCTGCTGTGGTCCATGCAGCTTACTAAAAGGAGGATTTAATCAAATGGCTTGATTACTCAAATTACTTGAATCATTTGATCTCAAACATTAAATACTTGACTCACAAAAAAATTACTTGATTTGCCATTAAGTGAAATAAACCAGCCAGAAATAAGTGAGAACTTGGAAACTGTGTTTTAAACATGACCTCTTTTGAAACCCGTTTCATAGACTTTTATTCTCAAATAAATTTAAACTTTTATAGTATTCATTGTCACTTCCTCCTACTGAAGGGCAAGCATCATATTTTTATATGAAGTGAAAAGGCAGACCTTAAAACTCTGGGAAAGGCTGCAGTAGTTCTCCAGAGAAATGTTCAGTAATGACAGCTGACGCACACTGATGTCAGCCAGCAGCAGCAGCACATGCACGCTTTATTTAGACTTTTTTTTTTTAGCCTTTGTAGTCATGAATGTTAAATAGTGAGGTGAGAGGGTTGTTTCTGATGCTCAGGCTTCCCTCCTAAGAAAAAGGCAGATTCTTCATTCGTATTTGGTCTTGTGGCTGATCTGGCTTGGAGAAGGAGAGGAGTAGAAAAAAAAAAATATCAAAATTATAGCTTTATCGTTTCTTCCATCGCTGGCTCTATAGCATAGATGTCTCAAATCCTCCTCGCTGTGATGTAATTTCTGTGCATCTGTAACTTTAATAAATGACAAACAACTCCTGAGGACCTTACTTCAGGCAGTCACTGGGCTTTCCTTCCAGTGTGTACCACCAATAACACTGATTTCCATGCACGGCAGAAGCTGATGGCTAATAGCTGCTTGCTATGTTGAACTGATCTCCTAAAATCTTCTTTCCTATTCCAGGAAGGTTGTTTACAGAGCAGAAGGAAGATGTGCTCCCAAGTAAACATCTGAGGAGAAGCTAATCAGTGTGCAGTGCAAACTTTTAAGTTATCTTTTCTCAGTAGTCTTTAAATATTTACACTGTGTGTTCTGCATGGGGCCGTATGAGTAGAAGATGTGTGCAGCAACTCAGTTTTGCTTACAGAGGAGACAGGGAAAGAAAAGTATTATTAACAGCTCAAGTAGAAAAAAAAAGATCATCCTAAATACAATGCTAAAAGGAAATAATGTACTTTTGAAAAGAAAAAAACAAAAACCCTAATGCTGTGCATGGGATGGCAGGGTTAGGTTAATGGTTGGACTTGATGATCTTAAAGGTCTTTTCCAACCTAAATGATTCTATGATTCTATGAATATTCCAGAAAATGACTTTTTCCTGACTTTTCATTTACTTTTCTGCTCTGAACGTGTCTACTGTTCACTCCTCCGCTGGAAGAAAGGGTTTTGCTGTGTTCGGTCAGCATACCTGCTCTCTCCCGGCTCCAGGTTGAGGTCTAGGTCGGGCTGGGAGAAACCTGGCTCTGGCATGGCACGATCCATCCCAACTCGCCCCATGCAGTGGTGACCGTAGGGGCCAGAGCCCAGCACCCCATCCAGCCAGGCTCAGGAGCTGTCTCAGGCTGAGAAAGGCCTTGGCTAAGACGGGGCTTAAGCTCTGAGCCCGAGCACAGGATAGTGTGGGGAGTGGAGAAGTCACGAAGAAACTCTAGCAGCGTTATCGGAGGCAGGAGTGAAATAAAGCAATGGGCGCTAGTGGGGGTACAGGGAGCAAAACCCCAATTGCTGCAACTGGTCTTGGGGGCAGGAGGGAAGCACCGGGGCTGAGCTGTGCGGCTCCAGCTCTGCCCCAGGCATCCCCGCTTCCATCATTTTGTGTGAGAAGAGTTCAGAACAAAGCATGGACCTCTCGTGCCTTCCAAACTGGTGGAAGAGGCTCCCAACTTCGCCCCCAAAGGCCGCAGCGCTGCAGAAGAGCGTGGAGTCGTTTCCCGCCGCCCGGACCACGGCGCTGTCGATAGCTGCGAGGGAAGACCCGCCGGTGAGGACGGAGGTGAGGCGCGGCCGGAGCGTTGCCCCGGGTTGGCGGGGGCGCGGCCCGCGGCCCGGCGGCGGGGCGGGGGCCGGGGCGGAGGTGGCCGGCCCTGAAAGGTGCGATTGTCCCCAGCTATTCCTGGTATGCGCCGGGGCGGGAGCCGCCGGGGGCGGCCTCCACCGGGCGGGAGGGCGAGGGGCGCCGCGGCCCGGCGGGACGGAGCCGCCGACACCGCCGCCCCGGGGGGGTGCGGCCCCTCCCGGGCGTCCGGCTGCCCCCGGAGCGCGGGGCGGGGGGGGGGACGGGGGCGCGGGGCTGCTTTACAGCCGGCGGCTCCTTCGCATTCTTGCGGCTGCTGAGCGCCAGCCAGCCCCCGGGGGGGGGGGGGGGGGGAGCTCCGCGGGGAGGAGGCGGAGGGGGAGGAGACGGCGGCGGGGAGCGTTAAAAGGCGGCAGCTGAATGACAGCGGCTGCTCCCCGCGCCCCCCGCAGGACCGGCCGCCCGCCCGCTCGTTCTGCCGGCCATGGAGGGGAGAGAGGAGGCGGAGTGCGACTGCCGGGCGGCCTTCGCCGAGGCTCGCCGGTGGGTTGAGGTGAGGCGTCTCTCGGTCCCTCCGCGCGTCTGCCCCCCGGGGGGGGGCCGGCCGGGCCGCCCCTCGCCCCCGCTCCCCCCCCCCCCCCGCCACCACGCGAGGCCGGGGTCTCGCTGCATCCCCCGCACGGCCGAGGGCGCCGGGGCCGCGGCTCCCAAACTTTGCCTCTCTGCCAGCAGCTGCGGGCTGCTGTTTTTAGAAGGTGTGGTGGAAGCTTGCAGAGCTCTGTCCTTGCGGTGTCGCCAACACCCCCCCCCCCCCCCGCCAAAACCCGACTTAAGGGCCGGTAGGGCTACCCTTCTCCTGTCAGCAAAGGCACACGGTTCCTTGCCCGTCTCTTAAGTTACTCCTCTAGCGCTCGCTCTGGGACAGCCTGGATCAAAGGCGCTCCCCGCCTGCCCGTCCGAAAGGAGCTCGGGACGGAGGGCAACCCAAAATTGCAGCCGTTTTCTTCTCTTTTTAAACGCGAGCGCCTGGCTGCACGCAGCCCCTGACGTAAATATCCCCGCTTCTGTGTCGTTAGACAAAGTCCCGCTGGCGCGGCGCGCGTTCACGCGTGGGGCAGGAGGTTTGCTCGTCGGGGTCCCCCAGCGTGTCCGCCGGCGTGAAGCCAGGGTAGCCCCCCCGGCTGGGCAAACACTTCCGCCGATGGCGTGGAAGGTGTTTTGAGAAATGTTTGGAAATACTCGAACGGCCTCGCTTAAGAGTCGCTGCGTGATTTTGAAGAGGAGCTTCTAGCGTGCTGGGTTATATGGGTTTTAACAGCCGGATAGCTTCAGCTTATTTCTTTGCACCGGTTCACTCAAGGCGAAACTTAATGTTGCCAGAAATGCTGTGCTACCAACTTTCAAAAGAGTAAATACCCAAAGAAGGGCGTTTGTTACTTTTTTACTTCCCCATCTTTACCTCCCCGTCTTTGCAAGCTTGTCAAGACCCAGGTCCAGGCTTCTTTGTTTCCTCTGTAAAACGATGACATCTAGTGCTTAAAATCTATTGAGAATTTTGAACCGAGAGCACCATAGGCGAGGCTATCGCAAATGACTTCCACAAGGGTCACTTCTGTAAGCGCTGTCCGTGAATGTGGGTAATTAAAGCAGTCCCTGCTTCCCCAAGTGTCAATTTTGTAAGAGCTAGCTGTGAGTTTAGGTAATTAAAGTGTTCCTTTCTCGCATATACACTTCTTGCATAGCTTTCTTTAAATTGGCAAAGCTTACTTTGAATAGTTTCATTATGGTGATGTAATGTTGCCTTTGAAAATCCTATTTTAAGGGGTTGGGGATTTGCTTTAATTGTTATTAATTTCCATTTGATGCTGCCTGGCTGTACCATTCCTACAAAAGGCTCCCCCTTTGCCCGCCAGTAGCATGTGGGAGCAGTAGCAAAGTGATGGAAGTGTAAAGCGTGCACTGTTTGTGTAGTGGAAAACCAGTATATTCAGCTTCCCCCCCACCCCCTTCCCCATCTAGACTGTGTGGCTATACTTTGATAAGGAAAAGCTGTTCTCATTTTAAAGTGACTTTTAAACTTACCCCTTGGAAAAAAACGTTTTATTGTAAATCGAGTAATTAAAAACCTGAAGGTATCGATAAACAGGATGTTAAAAATTCCATAATGTTGAAGGAAGATGTAAATATTTATTTCCCTATGAAATGCGGGGTTTGCGTTTCAGAGGGTCTGTTGTGTTTCTCTAATCTTTAAATCCAGATGGATTAAAAAGCCAAGACCAACCATTTCCATAGTTGTATGAGAAGAGTAAAGAGATTTTTTGAGTAAGGAGACACGTCCCAAGGTTTTGTGAGTCTTGGTGAAACGCAGTGGTGTGTACGTGATTGAGAGTGAAACTTGGTGAGTCCTAATGATTAAGCAGTTAGTTTTGAAGATGCGGCAGGTTTCCAAATATTTATGAACTTGAATTTCTTATGTTTTGGTAAGGTTTTGTGTGTCAGCTTCCCCCTAACATTAGAGGAAGATGAAAGCATACAAACGCTAGCTACTATATATTTGAAAGAACAAGCAAAAACTTTTTTTGTAAACTGTTACTATTTCCCTTTGCTAATGAAATCTGCTCTAACATATTTCAATACAGAGCTTTTTGGACTCAGAGATTTAAAAAAAACCTCAGAAAACCTGAGCTCAAACCTTGAAGCTGAAGGCTTTTTGTAAAGGGAATGGGCAGCTGGATTTGTCAGGTCTCAGGGGGGAGAAAAACCTACCCCATCATCAAAAATGTTCACCCTGTCTGCTCTTGAAGTTTTTGGTAAGAGAAAATTGTGTCCTGGTCAGGTCCCTCTTCCGCCTGTCTCCATGTTGTACAGCAGCCACGGGCTGGTGGGAGCTCCAATATTTGAGCCTAGTACCAACCAACCAACCAAAAAAAACCCCAAACCTGGACCAAACCCCAAAAAACCCAATGACTTGATTAAGAGTAATAACAACAAAAAAAATCACATCTGCTATCTGGTGTTGGTTAATGAAAGACTTTGTTCTTTAATTCAGATTCACGTTGAGGCATGGTTTATGATAATGCAGACAAGGCAGGTCTGTAGCCTTCACGGTACAAAGACCTCTTCAAGCGTCGTCCCCAGCCTCATGTGTTTCGGGATGGGTTGCTCTAGCTGGAGATGGTTAATTGCTCTGGGAGATCTGGCTGTTGCAGACACCTCCTTCTTTTGGGGAAAGAGTAGTCATTTTCTGCGCAAAACTCAAGTACGCTTCTCGTCCCAGATCCAGCACTGTTTAGTGGTGTTGGTTTATTGCATCTGGGATTTTTTGGAGTCTTCTGAGCTTTGCCTGTAACAACCGGTGCTGGTGAAACTCTTGTGCAGTTCAGCCTTGCCCTAGCACCTCAGCTGGGCAGATGGTGTGTGCTGAGACCAGAATAAAACACTGAAACAACACAGCTTAGAAATAGTTTCTCTAAGGTAGAGCTGTGTTTGCCAAAGCTAGAAATAGCTGGGTTAAAATTATTTTACTGTGTTCTGTTCCATATTATAACTTCAGCAAGCCAAAAGCTGTTCCTCCAAACCAAAGCATTCTTCCCCCAGCTATTAAAATATCCCAGACTGCCGAGTCGGTTTTCCTCCCTCAAGATGTAGGAGGGCAGCCTGCCTCTTCCTCTCTGCAGTCCACCACAAAGTTCATCCTTGTGAACGAAGGGGAGATGTTGTCCCTCTTCCCCAAAACACCCTTCACCGTTTTAGGGGAGATGCCCCTCTAAAGAGTTTAAGAGGAAAGAAGAGTGCGTGTTGTCCCCTTGTAAAACCTCTCGGCTTTTGATTCCCATTCTCTGTCTTAAATGAACCCTAATCCTCAGGTAAATGTCTGGGGTTTGAAATTGTTTGCTAAAGCAACTTGAAACCTGACCCACAAAGTCTGTAAATCTTTAGTTAGAGTCCCCTGAGGCAAATAATGCTTGAAATTTTTTTTTTTTTTTTGTGGTGGTGGTGTTCCCTGAAGTAGTCAAATGTACAGATCCGGTCTGAGGGATGGCAGGCAGTGAGCGTGTGCCTGAATGACTTGTTGGAGGGAAGCAGCGGAGCTGTAGGAAAGCACGTGGAGCAACCTCGGTAACTCCACTGGAGTGAAAAACGGGCGTTGGGCCAAGTAACTCTTAATATCGCAAGTTATTACGAGGCCACTCGGAGGCCGAATTCCTTCCCCCAGTAACTAATTGAGAGTGGTTGAAGTCAGGTGAAGTCAGCCCTACTAATTTCATCCGATACCATCATCGAGAGCGTCTGTCTCGAGTCACAAGCAGGACCCCGTAGTCCTGGGACTGTTCCTTGGGCAGGGACGCTGCAGCGGAACAGCAGTCGCTTCTAGTGCTAATGCTACCCAGTGTTGATGGAGAGAGGTGTTTCACCATTGGGATTTCTGTAGCAAGATAAGGTTTTTACCATTTTTGATAGGCAGCATTAGAGGAAGACAGCCCAACATGTCTGGGCAGCAGCTACAGATACCTCTGCTGCTCTTATCTGCCATGGCCATTAAAAAGGGAGTGAAATAGCCTAATTTATCTGAATGCTGTTGTGCATGCTAACAACTTCATTTATTATTGCATTACAGCATGCTTTGCAGAGTCTGAAACGATCTTCCTTTGTGATTTAAAAGTATCTGTTACATTTTAGATGTTGGAAAATTATTTGGGGGCTTTTGGTTTTGACTTTTTCCAGGAAAAAACAAACGTGTGTATACACACACCCCCCACACACACCCACACACCCCATCTTGCTCATAAGATTAAAAAAGCAGATTTGCAGAGCAGCTTGGTAGAAAGAGTCAGCTTGAGGATAAAACTTGAGAGCCGGGACTACTTACTGAAATCTTTTGGTTTGGACCAACAGTACAGCAATTGCATCTAGCAAGCGGTCCCTGACATGTGGTCACCAAATGTTTCTGTTTGTTGAAACTGTTTGAAATCTGCATTTCTACTGTATATTTTTATGGCTTCTGCAAATGCAGCAAGAGGTCTAGCAGTGATGTTTTCCCTGTATTTGCATAGAGATCTTACCTCAGTGATTATTTTGTTTTGTTTTTCCCCCAAGCGTGAATCTAATGCGTACAGTCTGGTATGGCAGATGGGAGGAATAACTTTAGGGATAGAAGACTCATCTTACAGTTCAAATTCTCTTCTCATGGGTACCTTTATTTTAGTTGAATTAAATGTTATGAAAGGGTTTCTCTCAGTTCTGGGTAAGGTATTCTCAGACGGTGTGTAGAGAGCCAGTCTATGTCCTGGGTGGTGTCAGAATGAAAAATGTGTGAATAAAAAGGCAAAATCTAAATTTTGTGTTGCCTAAACCATGTCTAATACTGGGTAATTCTGTCAAGTCATAAAACCTGGGTGGGCTGGTTTCTGGAGAACTTCTTGCAGCGCTACTGCCAAAGTCCTGGCTCACGTCTACATAAGGGATGTATTTAACCCGCCTTTAGGTGGATGCATCAATATTTCATTATTGTGCATAGATTCTTGGCAGTGAGCCCTCGCACGGAGTAAATCTAAGTGTATCCAATTAATACATAAATATGAATTGATACATAAATACACATTCTGTTAAGTAAATACTGTGGGAGTGTAAATCCTCGAAATAATGTTCTCCACTGGCTGCAGACTATGAAAGTGCTGTGGCAAGATATCATATAACAGGGCTAGCAGTAATGTTTTAGAGGGAGACGGTGACAGTAATAACTGCTTTATCCAACTGAATATTATTCTCTTTTGTTACATTGTCCCCTTCCTGCCGGACCTCAGGAAAGGCATCTGTGGTGCATTTGGTGATGCGTTTGGGAGATAAAAGGGACTGATTTTTTGCTTGAGAGTAAAATCTGTTCCCTGGTTTCTGCAAGGTGGGTTTATATATTTTCAAGTTTATATTCAGATTTCTCAGAGAGGCTCGGCATCTGTCTTCACGCAGTCCTGTGCGATGGACATGCATAGCTTTGAGCTGAGTTCACAATGTGGTTTCCTTTGTGGACGGTTTCCCTTTGTAGTTTTGGGCATTGTTTTAAAATTTCGCATGAAAGCAGCATCTGCAGGTACCTTTAAGAGAAAGAGTTAACCTGTTGACTATAGAAATGGGTACATATTGTATACTGGGGAAGTGCATTGCAGCTTAAAGGGATCTACAGGCAATTCTGACCAGACTTTTTTTCTTCTGTTCCGTATTTTGTGGTTACCAACTACAGTTAGTCATGGTGTTACTTCTGTTCTTCTCCTCCTGTCTTTTTGTTTGTTTGTTTTTTGAACTTTGACTTGATCCTTTCTTCAGTTTTGTGAGGGCATGTATTTTTTTCCTCCCATCGTTTGGGGAGGAGGCAAGATAATAATTTCCATGTTCAGCATGCTTCCCTTCTCCCCACTACTATGGACTCCCTTTTAGCAACTTTTCTTTGTCAAACACTTTTTTTTTTTTTTTGTCTAAATTTTTAAGTTTTTAATGAGCACTTGGGTGTATTACATTAGACGGTGACCTTACTGAGCTTTGGAAAACACTTGGGTTTTATTGTGTTGTAAGAACCAGATATATTCCATCTGTTTCTTGTACCTACCACTCCTCCTCTTTAAAGTTCCTTTATCCACTCCTGGAGGAGGTTTTTTGTTTGTTTTAAAAAAACCTCTTTAAACCCCCTCAACCTCTTCTGCTTAACGAGACTAACATAACTCTTAACTATAATTTTTTAAATGGGCTTTCCAGCTTCAGCGAATTAATGAAAAACAGCACGTGCCCTCAGACCCACTGCACTAGAAATGCTTCTGCTGGTCTAAGGTGTGCTCGACACGCCTAACTTATTATCCAAATTACCTTAGGAGGAGTGCTTTGGTTTTGCTGTTTTTCACATAGCTGAATACTGCCAGTCCAAGTAAAAAAAAAAACCCTAACTTTAAAGGAATGTAGTGAATAAGCTACTTAAAAATAGGTTCTTTGGTTCCTCATGCTGTGAGCTTCCGCAAACAGTTGTAAATTTAGCACTTATGAATAGCACTAAACTTCTATTTTTCCAATAAAAAGAGAGAGATGTATGGATCTGACTTGCAGTGTGCTAGCTTCCAGTTGGATATTTAGCTGTAAAATGTTAATTTGTGTTACACTGAATAGGGAAACTTAATTTCAACAGTGTTTTACATTTGTGGCACAAAACATCTGGGATTATCTTAGAAGGGATTATAAATCTTGCTTTATTTTTTTGCCAGTGCAGAGTGTGTTGGCATGGGTTTTTTTGCATCAGCTCATGTGAAAGTCCTAACTTTCGTTTCTGGATGTGATTCAGCTTTCAGTCATTACTGTTAGAAAAGAAACTGGATATACTAACTTTGGGAAATACTTATTACTATGCTGGCCAAAAAAGTCAAAATCATTGTCATGTAGCACAGCTTTAAAGGAATATCTGGGCTGGGGTTAATTCAACTAGCACGGACAGTGAAAATGTCAGGGGTTGGGCCAGGCTGTCCTCCTAGGGTAAGTCCCACAACGACGTGGTTTAGTGTTAGTGCCGGGCCGTTATCACAGCAAGGTGTCATTGAAACTCCTGTGCTTGACGTGTCCTTCTCCTGCCTTTTTTGTGGTGGCAGTGGTGTCTGTCTGGCCTTCTGGTGATTTGGCTCAGGGAGTTCATCTGATGATGGAAACTTGGCCTGTTTTGTGGTATTTGGTACTTGCTTGGCTCCTGGGAGGCGAGATGGGCACCGGTGCTCATGCCAGGGAAGAGGTGGCAATGGGGGAGTTGGCCTTTTGGTGGCAGCTTGCCGTTGGGTTGCAGCCAAGCTAGTTGGATGAAGAGAAGCAAGACACCTGAATTTAGGCAAGCCATCTCTTCCTGGAGGCCTCTAAAGTCATCTGCTTCTGCTCATTGCTCGTCTCTCTTCCCTGTATGACTTGGGAGCCATCTGCGAGGCGCCTGGGGTCGAGGTATAAGCTAGACACCTGAATTAGGGAGGCTGGCTTCCAGCCATAAATAACTTCTTCAGGATGAATTTCATAAGGCTTATACATACAGTTGGAGCTGTTTTAAATAGAAACTTTGCCAGGAGTTTCTGGGCCAAAACATTTGAAAGTATCTGATATTCTTATATGCTGACTTCTGCTATGGCAGAAGCAACCCTTGCTGGAGTCTCGCTGGAGTTTTGTTGGTTGGGAGATGGTCCTTCAGAGGTGTTGGGCCATCTGCACCAGCAGTGATCATTACCTGCCCTTCAGGGGTGCAATCTAATCCCAGATCTAATCTCCAGTGTTATTTGCAGATTCTTTCCTGGAAGTACTTTATTGGCCCTGCTATTTGTTATTTATTGACTATTTTTTCTTTTCAGGAAGGAATTTGAAAAATCTAGCTTGTAGGGTTTGATCTGAGAGTTCCTATGTGGTCAGATGACCATGTCAGCTAGTAAATCACAATGTGAAAAAGAATGGAAGCAAACGAAGCCAGATGTCAAGGCCGCTGTGGAGAAGAGGAAGAAAACTTAAAGATGCAGGTTTGACAGTACAGGGGCGGGGGATTTTATAGCAACAGCTGTTGCACTGCCTTGAAATGCTTCTTTGGATACTGTTTCAGGATAGGTGAAGCTGGGGACAAAGCTAGGTATTACCACATTTCCACTCTAGGAAAAACCTCTTTTCTTCCTTGTGTCATCCATTGTGCTCCATTTGCCTAAGCGGTGCCGCTGTCAAAATGTGCCTTTTTGATGCACCTGAAAATGTAGTCCTGAGCAAAAAATGGGCCAGGCATTTGATTGCAGGTTCTGTTGCAAATGGAAGGGGTTGTAACAAAGTGACATCGACTGTCTTAACAAACTGCAAAGGTCTCATCTTTGTGTAATTTTTATTTTCATTTTTTTCTAAAATGTCTTGTGGGCATCCTCACTGAGAGTTCTCAGCGTTCAAAAAAAAAGGTTGTGTGGAGTTGCTCTTATTTGGACTGATTGAAAATGAGGTGAGGATGAAGTCATGAGCTCCAGGTACAGATGGATATCTTTCACAGACATTTGCCTGACGCTGTGGAGGGGGGAAAAAAAGACCTGATATAATAAACATCGACTCGATGACTATTCAGGAGGGTATTGCTTCACACCCATGAGTCTTACATGTCAATGATTTTTTTTTTTTAAATTTATTTATTTTTTTTTTTTTCCAAAGACAAGTTCCATTAGAATGCACAGACTGGGTTGCTCACTAATGACCTAGCTTTCATGCGCCTGATAAAAATCCAAAAGTCCTCTGTGACGTTGGGGTAGGTCTTGCAGACATGGGCTGTAATCTCATTTGAGAGCATCGTTAAAGACTCCAGGAAGTTCTGCATGTCAGGTGTTGGTGGATGCGGTTGGGAGCTGCGCGCTGCGGTGAAATGACAGAGGAGAGAGGCTTGGAAAGAGAAGAGGAGAAATGTGCACCTAAGGTTATTTATAAATAACTACTTTTTCCTTCTTACCAGAGTGGATTTCTTACCCCGTACGTATTTAAATTACAAAATTTTGTAGAACATACTGGCTTTTTAAATGTGGGGGTTTTAAATTTGTTTTGCGTTTTGGTCATTTAAAAGACTGGGGGAATACAGTCTCAGACTGTTCTAGATTTATGAATGTGTTATAACATTTATTTTAATTTTTTCACTTACATATTTGTAGAATCAGTATCTCATCTGCTTTACCTATCATGGGGCATGGAAGCCTACTATTAGACCTGGCTGAAATATGCGTGTATGTGTCTACATATGGTTCCTTGTTTGTTTTCTTCCTTTTCTTACCGCCCCAGCTAAGAATTTCTAAAAAAATTAAATAAATAAGTATATATGTATATATATTTAGCATGGCAACTAAAATCTTGTGGCATTCTATTTTCCAGTGGAATCTCTGATCTTTCCTTGTGAAAACTGTCTCCCCTTGAAAATCACAGTAAAAAGGCCAATGTTCATTTCTTAAACTTACTCGGATATACCGTAGTTAAGAAGAATAATGCTATTAAATCACGCCTGGTTCTCAATGTAATGGTTTATTTTGTCAGAACACAAAATACTTAACATGCACATTTCGGCAACAAGATTCGGTCTTTGCAGGCGGGCAAGTCTCTTGCAAGAAGCATGTCTACTGGTCACGGTAACAAAGCGTAAGCTTGGAGCAGTGTTTTCCGCTGTCGAAGCAGATGTGGTCGGGAGTAATTCGGTTTCCTGTGTCTGGCGAGTGGATGGGGTAGATGCGATCCAGCCGTGCAGATTTCCAGCGGTGACTCATCTGATTGTTTTCTCTTTCCTTGGCGATCAGCCGAGGAGGTAGGATAAGAGGAGGGTGTCTCTCGGGCAGTAAAGGAATTCTCCAATGTCATGTTACCTTTCATATGCGGGGGAGCGAAACAGGGAAAGGATGTTGGTGTGTCTTGGCTGTTGTTAAAGGTATGCCAGCCTTCCTCACCTCAGTCTTATTTTATTTTTTATTTCCTTAGAGCATTGTCCCTAACCCAGCTGTGCTGTGCCGGTAGCTTGGCCACGTCTTACCTTTGTTCTTGTGCTGTTGCGCGGTCTGGGAACGGATGAACCTGGTGCAGGCTCAGTTTAACAGACGTTGCTCCTGGGGGGAGGATATGGAGCAGAGATCTGGGTCTCTGGATCCTTCACATCCCAACCTCAGCACGTGCTTCTCCACTCAAGCAAAGAAGCGTACGTCTCTTTTTGTTTCTTCTTGAGGCAGGGGATATTATTCCCCGTTGGGAAGGGGCACTCTTCTACAGACTACTAATGGAGGTAAATGTGACGTGCACCAATTTTTAGCCAATTTAACCATTTTTTTTTTTTTCATCTGCCAATGCCTGTAATGTTGCTTAGATTGCACATGGTGGTTTTAATTTTTGTCTGAGATTCAGATCAAGACTTTTAAGTGCTATGACTGTGTCTACCTGCCTGACGTAGGCTGGGAATTGGAAACAGTGTGGCTGCTGTCACAGAAATCCATGTGAACCAGTTTAGGCCTGGCAGGAATACCCATGTATTCCACAGCGTTATGCAACATAAACATCCTTTGAGATTAGGATGCTGCGAGTTAATTGCAGCTGGACACAGCTCATCATTTTCCTCATCTAAAGAGCCTGGATATCGCTCGCTTTTCTGTTTTGTGGGAGGCAATTTAAAGTGTGAAACTTGCTTCTATATAACTTTTTTGTCTGTCAGGAAGACTGTTTCCCAGAGTACTAACAGTACCCAGGTTCCTCAACTCTTGTAAATGTATAATGGCTGTTCATCTTTTTAAGGGCTTGATAATCCTAGTTATAGAATGCAGCATCCTTACCATGAGAAGTGTCTGTTGGAGAAGCTTCTCTTGAGAAAGCTGCTTTAAATTTTCTCGCATTTAGAGGTAGGTATGTGGATTTCATGTGCCCCTCTCTTTCCCGTATTAGATGTCTAATACCGTGATACAAGAATTAAAGTTTCTGTTTAAATGTCAGCACTATATATCTCCTCCCATCTACTTTTAAAATAGTTTTAATCCTGTGATTCGGAAGGGAAATAGGTAACACAAGGGAGATGCAGATAAAATCCATCCCATGGTTGGGACCAGTCTGACAGGCAGCATGATGTGTTGAGGATCTTAGCATACAGTAGGGAAGGCTCTGGGGATTGAATGTTATTGTAATACCAGCAATCAGGTGCCAAGTGTCGTTGCACATTACACATGTGGTGTTGTCACATTCCTCAGCTTAGTAAGAGAAGTTTTGGCCACCTTCTCAACTTCCATAAGCAGCTTCTGTTTACTGGTTCAGTTTAAATGATCATCTCTCTCTTTCTTCTTTTTTTTTTTAGCGTAGGTTTTATGGCTGTGATGCTCTCTGGTTTTCTGCCGAGAAAAATCTGGTTTTAATCTTGAATGCTAAGCTGTGTTTTTTGGGAGGCACTCAGAAGTAAGCATGAGTCTTCAGTATGAACTAAAAGCCTGATTGTTCCCTGGGTACAAATGCCAGGGCACTTTCTACTTTGCACTGGATTTGACCAGCGTCTGTTGCAGCAACTCCCAGTGGTCATTAAAACCATTTTGCTGCTGATAGTTCATTTGTACATAGAATTAAACTGATAAATTTTGAACTATTTACATACTGTACTTCTCTCTATTGAACATCTTGGCATAATTAGGCTACAGCACTGTCATGAAAACACAAGTTCTGGTTAAACACGACAAGGAAGTAAAGTCTTTACTGACCTCTGGAACATCATATCAACACTGTTAAACCATAGTTGTCAGGCTGGAGCTGTGAAGAATCTCCGCAGCAGTGGCTAGTTTCAGGGAGAGGGTTCTCCAGCAGTCAGAAAATTGGTATAATGCTATTTTAGCTCCTGTAGCCCCTTGCTCCTGTTTATATACAGTGTCAGGGGGTGCTTGTTGATGATGCTTGTGGCAGATCCCACTTGCTACAGTCTCAGACAATGGGGAAACTGCTGCATGGAGCAAACGAGCAGCTCATGTTCTCCCTCTGCATAGATTCATGACTCTAACCAAGTTCCTCACATGTATGCAGGCTGGAAATACTAGAGGTCTTTGATCTTTAAAACTTAATGTTTGAAAATGTAAATGATGCGCTACTTTGATCTGCTTCTTAAATTAAATGGTAATTGTGAAAATTACATTAGGCAGCTTTCCACTTAAAGGTTTGTGCTTCTCATTTCACACTACGTTAATTTTAAGATGTATGTCATTGCTGGTTTTTCATCAGTGAATTCTGGTAAGGGGAAGATCCCTCTGTTTCTACCTAATTATCAGCACTGTGTGTGTATTTAGTGATTAGAGCTTAACATGCGATGCCTCCAATGCCGACTCCGGGGATCATCAGTTGTGCCCGTCTGCCCCTGTGTGCGTGACTGGGGGAACAGGAATCGTTCAGGCCGAGCAGTAGACAACGAAGAGGGTTTGAGCTGTGCGTGCCCAGGGTAGGACTTGTTGACTCAAGTTGTTAGGAAGCACTTGGGCACGTGCTCCGCTGCAGTCTGGCCATGTGTCCTCCCAAGCAGCTGCTGGTAGCAAAGTAGCAGAAACTTTTTTTTTATCTGGATTCTTCTGTACTACTGGACTATTTGCTGTTGTCTTTCCAAATTACCATCATCTTCTAATCAAAAACCTACTGCGTAATTCAGGGCTCCTAAAGCGTTGATGAAGCTCATGCAAAGTTCAGTCTTTTCCTTACATCAGCCTTCTAGTTCATAGTGGATTTGTCTTATTTTATTGACCATAAATGATAAGGACCTCTGTGCCTTTTGTCGTCCCTTCTTATAAAAGGGGCGTTTGAAGTCTGAGGGCCACATCAAACTGCTGACTAGTACTCACAAGGTTATTCAGAATCTTATCCGTGTGTAATAGGTTCTTTTAAGCTCCTGTTGGATTAATGCCAACTAAGAACCAGCTGCTAAGCTGAAATGAAGTTGTTAATTACCCCCTTAGTAAAATCACTTTGTGTGCTTTTCAATTATTAATATTTGTTTAGCTACATGGAGATTAAGTTTGTGGGGGAGAAGGTTCAAGGTGGTTAAGTACTCTATGTCTGCCATAACAACTTTAAGATGTACTCATGTCTGGAGGAGGTTTTGGGGGTTGGGTTTGTTTTTTTTTTCTTTGTTTTTTTTTTTTAGGAGCCGGTAAATATCCTTTGTTCCAGACATGAAAAAAACCAAACCAGAAACAATCTATGGAGTGGGGTTTTCCGTTCTGAATATCAACATGTGGACCTTCTGCTGTAATTCATGCTACAGTCCCAAAGTTTGTCTTGCTTCCTATCTCCTGTTGATTTCCTTGAGAGATGTTTGCATTAAATTCAGCATCATGCTGAATTACCATATTGCTGCTTTTTGCTAATTTCCACTTGTACGTGCGCTGGTGGATTTGAGCATTCATCTGCAGTCATTTGCATAGGATGTTAAACAATCTGATTGCTTTAGTGGCACCCATCGGAGTTAGGAAATTGCCCAGCTGAGGTGAATGGGAGCATCTCAACTCAGAGCTGCTACAGCAGCCTGCCTCTGTATTTGAACTTGTATTTCTTTAAGCACAAAAGAGAGAAGATATTTCCAACTGGGGATAAATACAGTTGCAAGGGAAAAGAAACTTGAAACATATTTTTTGTGGTTTTGGAAATTACCTAGCTTGGGTTTCAGTGCTTCAGTGTGATACCTACTTCCTCATTAAAATTTCTTTTAGGTGGATAAGGACTTATAAAAGATCCAGGTAATTGTTCAAAATAAAAATAAGTCCTTTTAGGTTGGTGGGTTGTTTTGTTTTTTTTTTTTTAAGTTAGGAATTGGATGCTTAAATTTTATTTCTTTTTGTCTAAGTGTGGAGAATTCTAGATCATCCTTTCTCAAAATTTCTTTTTGAGACTGAGACCCCCACCAGAGAGGGGCTGGCCAGGCATGGGACCATGCAGCGGACCATTCGCCACCACTTGTGAATTTGCAGCCTCTCTTGTTGCCCAAGTCTCAGAGTTGTGGCAATGTGCTTGCTGCTTATTTTTTCCCTTCTTCTTGAAGCTGAATATGAAGGTCCCATGGCTCGAAGCGAAGGTTGGTTAAACAGTAAAGTACCATTTTAAAGCTGTAACTTTAAAATATCAGGTGATGCCAAACGTTTTTTTTTACTGTTCCTTCATGGTGATTAAATACATTTAAAGTCAAGTTAGAGCAAGTCATTAATTACAGTAGGGTATTTTTGAAGTCCAGATTTTATTATTTTCTCAAACTTGAAGAACTTGAAACAAGTGTACTCTGTAGGTGCCTAAGAGCAGGTAACTTGTATTTCCTGGTGAATGATGCTGCTGGTTTTAAACCCTTCTCACTGCTCCTTTAAGGCTAGCCCAGAACTAAACAAAATAAAGTAAAAGGCCTTAAGCTTCAGACCAAAGCTTTGACTTTGAATGAATTGCCCGGGATGAAGAAATAAGTGGTAGGTGTGTTCTGTTTCATGGATTTAAAAAACAAACACAAAGTAGTGTCTGCCGTTTCATTCAAGGCGGTTCACTGTCAGGAGAGTTTCTCTCCTAGAGCCAAACTTACATAGTCTTTCTGGAGCTCCCCACTTTTCCCCATATAATTTAGTTTTTAGCCATGTTTGGGGAGTCTTCTGACCTCTTGAGTGTTTAAGGCTTTTCCAGAGACCAGAGCTGCTGCCGCAGTCCTGTAACCCTCGGTGCAGCCCCCTGTGATGGAGCACAACAGCCAAGGACTTGCTGTTTCCCATAAAACTGAGCAGGAACAGGAATCTGACAGTACAAGTCTCTTCCATCTTTAAGGTGTGAGACTGCCATTAAATACAGGAGTCTCTTGTAACCAGAAAAGTAGATATTTTAATAGTATTATGCTTAATCATATTCTTCTTTTCCCTCCTCTCCTATTGACACTATGGGAAAAAGGTTTGACAGTGACATCTTAAGCTAAACTTGCGTAGCAGAAATGTAGGTACTTGTCTGAAATCTTGGTATTTCTTGAAAGGGCCAAGCTTTAGGCTTAAAAAAGAAAGGTGTTCTTGTCTTCCTGTAGGTACGTATTATATATCAGAATTCCTTTTCGATTTTATGATAAGTAGTATATGCTGGGTTTTGGCATCAGATCATGAAATTGTGTTTAAATTAAATGCTAATAGTCGTTTGAAATGGGCTTAGACAGGCTTTACTTTGTTTTGGTGCTCTAGAGGTAATCATTTACAAATTGCTGAGCTAAGGGGCACAAACTAATGACATTCCAGCATCTTAAAATAGCCCTCACTATGTCATACTGAAAAAATGTGTATTCGGCGGTCAGATGCTATGAATTTCACAAATGTTTCATTTATGTGAAAAAATAGGAACCAGACACAGACAGGAGTTGAGTTGATGTTTTGCGTCGGTTATTTTCTGTTAATCTGAACACTGCTGTGCATTTCTGAGTAGCGCAAAAGTCTTCACAATATTTGCAAAATTACTATGAAGACCTACAAAAAATTTTCTGCTATAGTATTTTTTTTACATGTAGTGGTTTGTGGTGGGTTTTGTGTTTTTTGTTTTTTTTTTTTTTTCTTTTTAGCAGAAATGTTGTTATCACAAGTTTGGTCACAATAACTTTCATTAGCCGGAAAAATGTTTACCGCTTAATCCAGTTTTACTTTGTACAAGTTTTCAGATTTGATTAAAATGACAATGTCTTCCATTGCAGTGTGTTGTGACTTCCTAAGGGTTCAGTACATATTTTGCAGGGATTCTCAACTTGCCATTACAGTGTTTATAGGGGAAATCTTTCATTCCAGAAGCAGCTGTTTTCAAATAATGTTTAATATGTTTTTCAGAATTGTTTTATGGTGCCCATTTTTTTGTTTTGGTAAAAAGTGTTTTGAGTAGTTATACTGTAGACTTGTTCCTGCATGTAGGCAAGACTATTAACAAGCTTTTTGTTGGTTTTGTTGGACATGATTTAGTTTCAATTTGCTGCTTCAAAGCCATTGAAAGAAAGATGGGCCATTCATTTCATTGACCCCAAATCTGTCCTTTGATCTCTGTTGATAAATCTAATACGAAGACTGACAGTCACTTTTCATAGATGAATCTTTTGGCAGAGACATGTATCAGTATGAATTTGGCACATGTTGAAGTGTATGTAGCCTTGACTACTACAAGTCTTTGTCCAAACAAAACCTTGGAGGGCTACCTCTGATCTACCAGCTTTTGACTTTCGTATTTGGGATTTTTTTGAGGTTCTTGTGCCAGCTGCCATTACCATGAAAAGTTTGTTCATCAGGCCTTGGGGCTGTCTCAGCTTGCTGGGTTTCTGTCAAACCTCCCTGAATTCATCAGTAACGTTGCACAGGGCTGCTAGAAGCAGGAGTGGAACTGGAATTATCCAGGCTCGTGCATTCTCCAAGCGCTGGGTATAGGCAAAGGCAGGGGACCAAGGTATAGTAAAAGTCATATCCCCACTGCTGACCTGAGGCAGGGTTATGGGACGGCTGTGCTAGACACTCTGTCAGTCCACACTGGAGGGGATGAGGCAGACAACAAAAGTGGCTGTTCTCATCTTTCCACCCCCCTATTTCTGCAACACAAACAACGCATCTTCCAGGGTTCTCCATTTTTGTCCTGTGTTTCTTCCATTCCTGCCTCTGGCAGCAAGGCTGTGTAGGGTTTTGCATCTTCTTCCTTGAGGTGGCAAAAATTTGACTCTCTTTTTTTTTGTTGTGTTTTTTTGTTGTTTTTTTTTTTTTTAACCTGTGTGTCTAAAATGATGCCTTGAGCAGGTAGATTCATGTAGCACCTGTGACCAAAAGCCATGTCCAGACCTGCTTTTACTTTGAATGTTCCCTTCCAAAAAATAGGTTTCTGTTATTTTACTTACGTGGTTTCTGGAGGTTCTTCAAAGAAAACACTGCAGTAGCCGTAGCTATTCTCTCCTCTGGTAGCCACCCCATACCCATACAACTGCCACTGGAGGTGCCCAGGAGGAACCCTTTGCCCTTCAGAGCTTGTAGGTCAGTCGTTTTTATTAGATCAAGACAATCCTCTGTCAAGGAAAGGAAACCAGAATTTTTTGTTGTTCTCGGACACCGTTGTGTAATCTCCGTGGAAACGTAGGAAGCGCCAACGGTGCCAAGGCATCCTCAGCACCGTCCTGTGCTCTCCCATCTCTGCAGGCATCTCCAGTGGTTCCAGGCCAGCGGGCCACTGGAGGAGCACAACTGGACCAACAAGAGCTTCTCTAAGCAATGTAACACTAATAACCGTGCACACAGAGACCACTCGGTTCCTTCCTCCCCATCCCTACCAAGTGATGAGAATTTACAGGCCATACAGAGGAATTTAGTTTGGGAACAGAATTCATTAGAGAGCATAAATCAGATGCAACCAGTACCTTAGCCTTTAAATTCTAATAAATCATAGTTCCCTATGCAACTTTTGCCATAACATCAGAGTTAGTCTGGTGTTTGGTTTATATATATGATAGTGGAACTGCTATTTAAACAGTGTGTCTTCAGAGCTGGTAGTTACCCTGATCTGAGTAATTGTAGTTAATTGAGGGGGGATTACTTGTGTCTGCCCCCCTCCCGTGGGTATACAGTTTCTCTTTTTTGTTGTTTTAACAATGTCAGGGCATAGTAGGTATTACAGGTTTGAATTTTTGACTTGACACTTAGAGTGTACATCCCAAAATAAACTGATTTATGTGTAGACTTTTTTGTGTTTAGGTTATCATGTGTTTTGAGCAGTTGCTGTGAAGTACCTAATTTCCAAAACACCACCAAAACTCCCCCCGCAACTCACTTTGTTCTGTCTTATGCCCTGAATCCTGTGGATGCATATATGCTTAACTAAGAATTTTCTTTTGGTTTGGTATTCAGATGATGAGACTGAATGAGTAATAAGCTCTTTCATGTGGAAATTGCATATATGGCTGGAAGGAGCTCAGAGGTCACGTAGTTCATGACGACTCTCTTGTAAGACCGGATATTCTTATACCTAGACCATTCCTGGCATATGTATTTTTTTAACCTCTTAAAAACTAGCAAACTCGTCTATGGTATGTAACTTATGGTTATTTTTTCTTCCCTGATGTGACCATCTTCTTTGCTGCAAATTAAACCAATTAATACAACTTTTGCTTTGATAAACTTGGAAAAGAAGCGTTCCCTCTCAGTCACATCTCTTCTTTATAATAACTAGCCCTCATACTCTTAAGCCTCTTTTCTCTCTTGTCTTGAAGTGTGATACCTGCAATGGCATGTACCAAACTAAGAGTAGGACAACTACGGCACCAATACAAACTGGTAAATAACCACTTAAGGCAGTGGCACTGCATAAAAGGGTGTGGTGTTGACTGACTACAAACTGAGGTCAAGTCTGTTGTAAAAAAAAAAAAAGTTAACATTGTTCTGAATTGTACAGGTATATCCTATTTTTGTGTTCGCTTGCTCTGTTTTAATAAGATTTTCTAACTAAGCTCTACTGAATTTTCTTTTGCTGAACTTCAGACCAGTGCTCCAATTTAGAACTAGAACGGCAAATTCTCATCTCCCGCCATAATGCTCATGCAACGTTTCAGTTTGGGTTTATAAATAATATAGTTGTAGTCTGTCACCTAAATCTGTAAAGAACACCCTAGAGAGTCACGGAATTTGAAATAACTTCTCTTGGGTCCAATTTAGTACCTTATCCCAGTCTGATGTTGCACCTTAGAAACCTGTTCTTTACATGTGTGATCTTCCTACCATCACGTAAGGGCCTCTTAATCTCCTTACTTAGACTGTATTCCACAGTCTGTCTGTCTTTAAATAAAATAGCAAGGCTTTTTTCCACTTGCATAACTTAAGTCCATCTATAGCCCACTTATGGCTTTTCTTCTTGAGTATCAGACCAGTTAATTTGCCAAAGCAGGAAAGAGAAAAAATATGTATATGTGACTTTTCAAACCAAAGTGTTATCTCCCTTCCAAATGGGAGTGAAGGCTCGGTGGTGGTGGGGAATCAGCAATATTTAATACCTTTCTAGAAACTATAGTGAAGGTGAACAGCCTAATTGTTTTTCTAACTCTTTACTCTGGTTTCTTCTCATGTTGTCACACCTCTAAAAGGGATCTTGTATTTTTAATTTTTCAGTCAGTGAGACCTTTCCAGCCCTTTAAGATAATTGCTAATGGCTTAGAGCATGCTCTAGAACACAGAAGAACTTTAATTAAGCAAATTCTTCCAGGCTTTGCCATCTTCAACACTTCTACTCTCAGTGGTTGCTTTCCCAGTCCCATCCTTCTCTGAGGAATCTGACAGCTCTTTAACCGAACATCATAAGCATCTTATTATTAACTATTTATTCACCTTCATCATACCCTATCTGTCACTTCTTCTAGCATGGCCACAGAATTTCATCTACATTTTGTCTTTATTTACTTTTTCACTTCAGCTTGCCTGACTCTTATTATGCTAGTTGTGTGAATTTTGTTCACTTTGATTTTTGCTAATTGGTTTTTCAAAGAGTTCCTATTTATTCATACTACCGTTTGGTTTAGGCTATTCAGTTTCCCATCGCATTTTTGATAGAATACAAAATTAAACTAGCCATAGTAATTTATTGATGTGATTGAACACCTACCAGATTCTGTAATAGCCTTTAAAACAATAAATAAAATTTTGAGTCCACTTGCAAGGTATTGCTGAGTAGTCTCTATACACAGACAGCAGAACTGAGGCTTCCTCATTGTATCGTGCAAAACTGTTGTCTTTATTAATAAAATTTCTGAGTGGGAAACTGAGCTGTCTTGACGTGCCATATTTAAAGTAGTTCCATATTTTGAAATGTCGCCTGTAATGTTAAAACCTACGGGACACTCGCAGTAGTTTGTGTAAGCTGTTGCTTGGCATCGTTGCTGACAGCCTAGGTATTCGTTACCAGAGTTGCAGTAACGTTTTGGGGAGGCCTTTCTGGTTTTGTTTCCAGCAGATGGTGGGTGCAACTGAAGGCAAAAGAAAACATGTGAGGATGGTTATTGGAACGGGGCGGGAAGGGTGTGTAAGCTAACAGGCTGTCCCCTGGACATCTGTGCAATGGAGTAAGGTGCCATGCTGAGTTTTAATGACTGTTTGTTTTGTAGTCGTGGTTGAGGATCCTTGAAGGTTCAGTGGTTTATCTGTATTAGGCTGTTGCATTTCCCACTCTTACTTCAGTAAAGGTGTTATGGCAAATTTCCATATGTTTGTCCCAGCAGAAGCAAAATCCTAATGATTAAAAAAAATAAATCACTTAACTATATGCATGAAGGTGAAAATAAAGTTGGTACATGCAGAACAATAAAAACCCCATTAATGCAGAACAATAAAAACCCCATTAATTTTAGTATTGCTGGGAAAAAGCACAGTTGTTGGTGAAACCAGACTTTTTTTCAGAAGGAAATATTGCCAAAGAACTGAACAAGACTGGTTCCTACTTGTAGCTCTAAAAGAGAGAGGTTCTTGGCATAAGGGTGAAGTTGTTGATTTGAGATTAGGGTCTCTCTCCTAGTTAAACGTGAGAATAAAAGGAGCATTTGGTGCGAAAACGCTTGTTGGGCACTGTGCCGCTTTCTTTCTTTCTTTCAAGTGTTACCTGCCTGGGAGATAACAGTCTTAAATTCATACTGTTTATAAATATTTGATCAATATTGATTTGACTTTATCATCTCCCAAGCCATGGGAAATCAGCAAGTCTGGCAGAAATAATGCAAGCTGTAGAATCATAGAATTGCTTAGGTTGGAAAAGACCTTTAATGTCATTGAGTAGGTGTAGTTTTATTTTGAAGCGTGTCAGGTGTTAGGATGGGAAAGGAAGAGCAAATGTTCTTTGAGTGTTTGTGCCAAGTACAGTAAAGGTCCATGCCTTAATCTTTAAGATCAAGGTCTGAGAAGAGACTTCTTATCCAGGAGGGAAAGAGAAGGTTAGGACTTCTGACGGACAACCCCTTGGTTTTTGTTCTTTTCCCCTCTGAGTGTATCTATCACTTAAAGTGGTGTTTTGCTGCCTTCAAAATCTTGTCAACCAATATAGTCGCAATTCATTCAGATTAACACTCTCACTGATGTTAATGTACAGGTTATATAGAATATGATTTCTTTACTAACCAGTACTGTCAAATTTCAGTATAGAGTCCTGGACTTGTACATAAATAAGAGAGTTTGCTAGTCTACTGTAGAATATTTTTGTAGTGAAAATTGAACTTAAACTTCAAAACAAACAAACAAAGAAGTGCTGCCTAAAACTAGTTGTTTGAATAGTTCCAGATTAGCAATAGTCTGTGTATCGGTGTGCTCGGTGGTTTTGCTGGTATCTGTCATAAAAAGCCTAAAACAGTGCATTCTCAGAGAAAGATGATGTTGGGACAGTTTGGTAGCATATGTGGAGTCCAGATGCTAAAAGAACAGGGTATGTGTATTTATGTAACAGTCAAATATGCAGCTTATAATAAATCACAGGATTATAGGAACATGAGGGGGAAGGAAAAGCTTGGACACTTTATTTTTGTGCTTCACAGTGTAAAATAAAAGCGATTTTTCCCATCATTTATTTACCCTGGATGATTGCAGATCTTGAAAATTCTTATTCAGCTGAAGGCAGTGTTCTAAAGAAAATATTGTCAAAATAAATTCCACTTTCTAACAGTAGAGGTCAGAATATGTCAGGAGATCAATTTTGCAGTGACACCCAGATTCTGCCTGAATTCACACCCGATACCAGTGCAGGCTCTCGAACTGAAGCACCAGTCTTGGAGAATATTGGCTGGCATAAGATACATGATTTTTTTAATAGCATATTCATGGTTAAGTGCCTTAGTTAAAAAGGCATTCTATAGATTTAACACTTTGGACTTAGCACAAGTAAGACTTTCTGGATACCTGTTTCCCTATCTTATTGTATATTACAAGCAAAGAAATCTTTAAGCAAGCAAATACTAAAATAAGTTGGTACGTGGGGGCAGGAGAAAGTGGTGGGTGATATTTCTGCTTTCTGTAATGATTTCTGATGCAAGAGAACTGTTTGAAAAGATGTGTTGCTCTCCCTATCTGTGTTTTTTACTGTTTAATTATAGAGAAGGCTAGAACTCCTGTACTCTAAATAGGAAAGTACTGGTATCCTCCCTCCCCACCCTGCGAACGTGCTGACATACCTGGTACAGGTCACTGTCAGACTGAGGATGCTGGGTGAGATGGACAACCAGTTTGACTCAATGGGCTAACTCCTTTCTTAGTCTTAGTAAACATTGTGCAAGTGTTTGAATGCTTCAAGCTGAAGTTACATCCAACTTTTTGTTCTAACAGAAAATATTTAAGAGGACGTGTGTCCAATAACGCACGTAATTTTGTGATGCCCCCAAACAAAATTAAATCTTGCATCGGAAATAACACTGATGATACAAAGTACCATTCCTTTTTCTCTGGAATTTTGAATTAAAAAAAAAAAACCACCCCGAAGACATCATTCTGCTTTGATAAAGCAGTGACCTAATGTTAAAAGCACTTCCCAGTTTTGTTTTCACTATGGTAGGAAAAGTGTCTTCAGCTGCTCTTCTGAGCTGTAAGTAAAATGGTAAAAATTCTCATGGAGAAGCGGTAATCATGTACCAGATCAAGCAGCAGAAAATGGCATAACTTCACGCAATATGTACGGAGGGAAATGTTTAAACTGGGGGCAGTCTATGCTTTGCCTTGGTTGCTAGGCAAAACTTCAGACATTCTTGAAGTCTGCACACCCTGGAAGGCAGCTGGTCATAGAAACCACTGTGGCTTGAACCTGAAATGCTTGAGGCATCTTGCCTGTGGTAGAAGAAAATCTCAGTCTTCCAGGACATAGATACTCTCTGTCTATGAAAAACTGTATGGATTACTGGTAATATTTCTCTGTTTAATGCATTGTTATTTTTAAAGACAAAAGAAAGTTAAGCTAGAGACAAAAAATGCCCAGACTATGTGCATGTCTTTATGATCCAAAAAGTACATCTTTCCTGTGGTTACAAGGTACAAGCGTAAGCCTCCTAAATGAACGGAACAGAATAGACTGGTTTTATAGCTCTGGATAGAACATTTTCTGGTACAATTTGCGTGCTTGCATCTCAGTGCTTTTTTTCCTGTGTATTTTGTGGTTTGTTTTTTTTTTTTTAATCACTGTGGTTGTATCACTGGGGGAAGTTATGGGAATATATGTGAACCAGACTGCTACAGGCTGGAACCTCTCTGGTTTTTCTACACATGACTTTAGGTCACATCTCTCTTTGAGAAAGGGTATACAGCTGTATGCAGATAAATTATTTGATATGCCATTGTGGTTTTTTTTCTAAAGGAAAATAAATTCTATTTTTCAGTGACAGGGAATCTTCTAGTGATATTAAAAAATGGGGTTCAGTTTCATGGTGATTGAGGATTCTCATTTTAAATGCTTAATGGGTTGAATATGGAAACTGTGGGGTAAATTTCTGCCTCTCCCTTGCAGGGTCTGGAATTGTTTACAAAGAGTCATGAACGTTTCTACAAGGATGTCATAATAAATATAAACAAATTATAATTGTCTTCTGTAATAAAGGGGAGATTGGCTGCTTTTGACTAGTAATTAAATCTTTGCCTCTGGGCAGTGTTGATAGCAACCCTGTGTAGCTTCTATGACAGTCAATCTTATCTTGGGCTCCTCTAAACACACCCAAGGTGAGGAGCAAGCACTCTGTCAAACCAGTTTGGCTCCTTAAATAATTAAATGAATAAAGCTGCACTTGCAGAGAAGTAATAAAATGGCTGGAGGAAGTGTCACGCTGAAGGTGGTTGAGCAACCCTTGGATTGTATTGATGCTCAATCTGGATCAGAAGTGGAGCGGTGAGTGGCAATGTTGAAGAGGAAAGATAGGAAGAGGGAAGCATTGGAAGAGTTGGGGAGGGCAGCAGTTGTCACTCGCGGCTTCTCTTCTGGACCACAATCTCTCGTCCTTGCTCTTCACCTTAACTCTTCAATTAAAGTGGACAGTTATCCCTGCATGGGGCCACCAATGACTTTGACAGGCCACAACATGCTGCTTCTATCTGTGGTTTTGCAAACCGAGCAGAAGAGTTCCCTGGAGAATTGAGTTTGCTAGTGGTGTATTTGGCTTAATAAATATGCAAATTACTAGACCAAAACATTCAAGTAGGAAAGACAGGTGCCAGGGCAGTGTGGTGCATGAAGAGGAACCTTTTCATGTCATCTTTAAGTAGGGTGAAGTCCTGATTTTGAGGTCGATTGTAACCAGATCCCTGATTTCTGCTAGCAGTGACATTTTATTTTTGTAAAGGTAAATACATCTCAAACAGTAAAGGAATTGCATCTTGGGGCAAAATACATATATATCATTACAAGTAATGGGTGAGTAGTGTAGGCTACTGTTTGGGGTAGAACCATGTCTGCGTTGGGATGACGGAAGAGTCTTGTGGGAGGCAAAGCTGGAATAGGAGCTCCTGAAAAGCTGAAAGGTGTGTGATCAAGCACAAGAGCACGTTCGTTTTGGAGTTCTCCAGGTATAAAGACCCTTCAGTAACTTGCTATGTGTTCATCAAATATTCTTTTATGTTTATATCCTTTAAAGGACAGTGTTCATATTTTAGAACTCCTCAAAAACCTAATCAGAGGCAAGAGTTGGTCAGCAAAACTTACTGAGCTTAAATTTCCTTATTTCTTTGCCCAGACTGATATTCTGCCTCCTCTACTTGTGCTCCTGTCATCTTTTCAAATGCACGCCATCCTTTTGTGGCTCCCTTGGACTTCAATTTCCTCCGTAGCCATCCTTCCTCCTCTGACTGCAATTATTTAATTTCTTTGCCAGAGGCAATTTCTTTCATCTCCTGCCAAGGAGAAGGACTACACATAAGAACAGAGCCTCTCGTCATCTGTCGTACCTGGCATCTCTCATTAGATGGTGCTGTGAAGCAGTGGCAATGTCCCCTACCGTCCAAGGCTACAAGCCTTGGGAAATAGAGCCTTTGGAAGTCTCACTCCCAGCTTAGTAGCTTGGTCCACGCACAGTGTATTTCAAATATCCCAATATAATTATTTGAATGTGTTTATATTCCTTTAAACTTTGGATTTTAAAAATTACTAAAAAAAACCCCAAAAAAACCCAACCCCCAAATAACTTTTTTCTTGAATGTCACAGTTCTATATAGCTTCTCCTACTGTTTACTCACTCTCATATCTTGAAACTTAAATGTAGTTTAACACACACCCCCAACTACTAAACACAGTAGTATTCAACAGCTTTACAGTCTTGCTTTTATTTTGATTTGAACAGGTCATATTGGTGAAGTTCTCTTAAACTAATCCTTCCCCCTGAATTATTCTAACTCCAGAGAAGAGCATAATCTTTCTACAGCTGAAGTCAGCAAAGTCAGCATTAATTTTCCACCTGACGGTTTATTTCTACAGAACTGTTGCTAGATAACCCTGAAAGGTCTAAATGCTGTCATTTAAGCGCTGCAATTAATGCCAAGTGCCATAGTTCACTGGGAAGTGGTGTCGTGACTATTTTTTTCAGACTCTCTCTGTGACACTAATTGCCTTTACGGTGTCTTTTGACCCTGTTAAATGTTCATTTCCACACAATTTCTTTGCTCGCTGTCCATCTGTCGCCTTGTTAATGAGCTAAATAAACCTGGTGAAATGGGTTGGAAACCTGTGGGTATAGGAGGAGATCTATAAAAGTCAGGGGATGTGGCGACAGGAGGGAAGATGCAGCGAGAAGGCTGTTGGTTCCCCAAACCCTATGTGCGCGCCCATGGGTGCAGGGGTGAGAGAGAAAGGAGGGGGGGTGTTGGTGAATGGTTTTGGCTGATGCTGGCTCAAACCACGTCTTGGTACGTATGCTGCTCAAAGTACTGCTTCCACTAAAGGCTGAAAAAGTCAAAAAGATTGACGACAAATCTCCAGTAATAACAAGAAATTACTTCTATGCATGAATAACCTCACTAAACATGCGAAAGCAATTGTATCTAAAGCATTTCCCACTTGTGTGCATAGTCTTTTCTCTCATGCCTTTTTCCTTCTCCTGCTGAATGTAGTTTCAAGACCTTGCAGTTAGATCCCCAGTTTGCTCATGGCACTGGCGCTGCCCTCCGGAGAACCACGCATATTTAAAATATATGAAAAAATCAAAGTATTAAACATACCCAGGATCAAGGCAGTCAATTTGTCAGAGATAACTATAATCGAGGGCAGAAGCGTGCTCTGGTTTTGGCCCTTTCATTTGATATCTCTGTATCTCTTTGCCACTTACATAAATAATCCCAACAGGGACCCGCTTCCAAATAGCAGCAGAGCTTTAGCATGTTTTTTCTTAATCAGTGTAAGCAAAGATACTGTTTTCTTTAAGGTCCTTCCTATAAAAATAAATGCTAGTGAACTGTCAGCTTGTATTGAAGCTTGCAGCATATACTCTGTGCCCTGGAATTACAGTAGTAGTAAAACTGAGCTTACAAACTTAGGAAGCACAAACATCAGAAGGCTTTTTATAGCTCACATTTGTCTTTTGTTCTAAATGAACAAGAACAAAATGTTTAAAGATTCCGTTACAGTGAAGTAGAGGTGCTACTTAAAATACTAAATATAAAATAATAGATTAAAATGTTAGACAAATGTGATCTTTAGTACCTCTAAAGAGCAAAAAACATCAACTCATAGAATCGGTTAGGTTGGAAAAGACATTTAAGATCATCAAGTCCAACCATTAACCTAACACTGCCATCCCACCATTAATAAGCACCTCATCTACCCGTCTTTTAAATACCTCCAGGGATGGGGACTCGACCACCTCCCTGGGCCTGACAACCCCTGGTTCCAGCACCTGACAACCCTTTCTGTGAAGATTTTTTTTTCCTAATGTCCAACCTAAACCTGCTCTGGCGCAACTTGAGGCCATTAAAGTTTGTATTTGCTTTAATCCTTGTTTTACATTTGCCCTAGACAAATGTGATTTTAGTATCACTAACATTTTATCTGTTAATATTTGAAGTAATGCCTCTATTTTAATTAAGCTTTAAAACCAATTTTTTTTTTTTTTTTTTTTCTTGTTCACCTGAAACTGAAGTGCTGCAGTTGTCATAAAACTTCTTTTCCTCCTCTAGAAAAAGCAACGGTATAGCCAGATTTTGCACAGAGGTTTTTGGGGTAGGTTGGGGGTTTATTATTATTATTACTATTGTCTGAACTTGAAGTTCTTGTGAGGGTGTGTGGCTGTCTGTCTGATCGGTCACGTACTGCCTGGCTGTCAGGGCACTGAATCACCACATCTTTGGGTATGTTAAGCCTCTCGAGAATCTGCACTAAGTCCAAACATTATCCCTCTCTCATCTCCGGCGTGCTGTGGCTCCAGCCCTGCGATGCCCTTCTCTGGTGCTTGGAAGCCCTGGCTCGATTGTCGTCGTCCTTTTGGGGCAAGGGAGAGGCGGTGGGATGTGCGAGGGAGTTAGGTGGGGATGGGTTTTCTCTTGGTTTGGTTTGGGTTTTTTTCATTTTGAGTACTGTATTAAAGCACAAAGTCATCTGGATGATTGCAGGACACTTTCTAAATGCAGACACTTCACATGGGCAGAGGGAGGAGAGTGGGAAGGAAGGCTCTGGTGCCATTTCAGAACAGGAGGAGGATCGTGGTTTTCTTCTGTGACTGGACTGCCCAGCCAGCCCTACAAAACCTTCTTCTGTCTGTGGTGTGTCTTAAGTCTCTTTCTGAAGCTGCATTGTTGCTTTTATTCTTCTAGTCTTTTTATTTCAGCCTCCTAGGGGAGGTGTTGAGAACATATGGATTTCTGTTCAGGGCAACTTTTTTGTATGACCCAGATGGACACTACGTAGGGGTCCCACTGAGCCACAGCTATGCCGATTCATTTATCTCTTGATTGCTTATTCCCCAGCTTGGAAAGGTGTTAACAGCTTGAGGTCAAGTAACAACCAGTGCAGTGCTGAAGAAGTAGATGTTTCAGAAAGAAGATTAAGAAATGATATACGGAGTGACTGACTTTCACAATGGGCAAGTTCAAAATTGGGCTAGCATGAGAGTGCATGCGTTACGAGACGGGATCATTAAAAGACTTTCTAAGCATTGAAACTGGAACCTCTGCTCTCCACTTCTTCTGTTACCTCAGCTGATCACTTTCCTAAAAATCTTTCCTTCATATTCTTCATTCCCTGAGTATATTTAACTTCCCCCCCCTTCTTTTTCCCGTATGGCAGAAACAAACACCCAGCTCTAGTATGCCACCATTATACTGTGAATTACTTGGAAAAGGCAACTTTCAATCAACCAGGTTTTTTGCATGTTTAAGGAATTCAGTGGTTGGTTTCTTGTTTCAGGGGTGAACTGAATGTTTGGACATTTGTTTTCTCATGATGATTTTGTCCTTTTCTCTGTGCCTGGGAAGATCATGGAACAGATCCTCCGAGAAGCTATGCTAAGGCACATGGAGGCCAGGGAGATAATTCGAGACAGCCAGCATGGCTTCACCAAGGGCAAGTCCTGCCTGACGAACCTAGTGGCTTTCTATGATGGTGTGACAGCATCAGTGGACAAGGGAAAACCAATAGATGTCATCTATCTGGACTTCTGCAAAGCCTTTGACACAGTCCCCCACAACATCCTTCTCTCTAAATTGGAGGGCTATGGATTTGACGGGTGGACTGTTCGGTGGATAAGGAACTGGCTGGATGGCCGCATCCAGAGGGTAGTGGTCAATGGCTCGATGTCCAGATGGAGACCGGTGACGAGTGGTGTCCCTCAGGGGTCCGTACTGGGACCCGTGCTGTTTAATATATTCATCAATGACTTAGACAGCGAGATTGAGTGCACCCTCAGCAAGTTTGCGGACGACACCAAACTGAGTGGTGCGGTTGACACACCAGAAGGATGGGATGTCATCCAGAGAGACCTGGACAGGCTGGAGAGGTGGGCCTGTGTGAACCTCATGAGGTTCAACAAGGCCAAGTGCAAGGTCCTGCACCTGGGTCGGGGTAACCCCCAGTACCAATACAGGCTGGGGGAAGAAAGGATCGAGAGCAGCCCTGCCGAGAGGGACTTGGGCGTGCTGGTGGATGAAAAGCTGGACATGAGCCGGCAATGTGCACTGGCAGCCCAGAAGGCCAACCGTACCCTGGGCTGCATCAGGAGAAGCGTGGCCAGCAGGTCGAGGGAGGTGATTCTGCCCCTCTACTCTGCTCTGGTGAGACCTCACCTGGAGTACTGCATCCAGCTCTGGAGCCCTCAGCACAAGAAGGACATGGAACTGTTGGAGTGGGTCCAGAGGAGGGCTACTAAAATGATCCGAGGGCTGGAGCACCTCTCTTATGAGGACAGGCTGAGGGAGTTGGGCTTGTTCAGCCTGGAGAAGAGAAGGCTGCGGGGAGACCTGATTACGGCCTTTCAGTACCTAAAGGGGGCCTATAGGAAAGATGGGGATAATCTTTTTAGTAGGGCCAGCTGTGTCAGGACAAGGGGTAATGGTTTTAAACTAAACCAGGGTAGGTTTAGACTGGATATAAGGAGGAAATTCTTTACAATGAGGGTGGTAAAACACTGGAACAGGTTGCCCAGAGAGGTGGTGGAGGCCCCATCCCTGGGAACATTCAAGGACAGGTTGGATGGGGCTCTGAGCAACCTGATCTAGTTAGCGGTGTCCCTGCTCACTGCAGGGGGGTTGGACTAGATGACCTCTAGGGGTCCCTTCCAACCCAAAACATTCTATGATTCTATGACTAATTAGGAACATTTACAGTTGAAGTGCCCACTGCCACTCTTCTCTTACCACCAACCACTGAACTAGTATGGAGCTCAGCTGGCAAATTTTAAAAAAAAAAATCGTCTTATTCTTTTATTGTTTTGGGAAGGTGCATAAGTATCCACTTTTATTTGACTGAAGCTAGCTGCAAATACACATGAGAATGTAAACTCTTAGTTAAGGTTGAAATCAGTGTGCATCAATTAGGATGGTGGCTTTAGAACTGGTGTGCATTTAAACTGTTTACGGAATTAATAGTATCCAAATAAACCAGAGATAAATATATCATTACATTAAAATTTCAATGATGTGATCTTTCAGAGATTCCTAGTCATTCAAATTGCACTTTCCATCTGCAAGTTTTAAGTCCTACTGGAACACCTACCTCCATCTAGTTTATGCCACCCATCTCCGCAAATACAGCGAGACCTTTTTTTATCACACAAAGTAATGTATGTTGGTTTTCTCAGTTTGACACCTGTCAGTACAGTCATCAGTATAAACAACAGTAAGCTTATTAATCTTGCGGGTTTGTGGGATAATCTTGTTGGGGGGGGAGGGGGGGAGGAAAGCTTGGCTGAATGGATTGATCCCAAACATTTATGCTTGCTCTTTCTGCAGTATTGTTTCCCTAAGTCAGGGTTTCCCTTAAATATTGGAAGAAAAACTTCACTTCCATCCATCAGATCGTGGTTTTGTATGCAGTTTGACAGAAGTGCTGAAAAAAACAGAGTGTAAGCAGCTGATGAGCAGAGAGCTATGCTTCTTGCACTTACCACACCAGTAATTGCATGCCTCTTTGCTTACCCCTTATTCATTTTTTTTTCTTCATCTTTTATAAAAAATGTATGTTATTTCAGGAGTCTTGGCATGCCTGTCCAGAAGGCATACCACAATAAGACCCCATCGTTATGTTGATGATAGAAAATGACAGTAAGACTTTTTCAATAATCAGTCATTTCCTTTTATAAATGTCTGTTCTGGTTTGTTATCAAAGGCAGTTTTGGCTGAAGGCTGAGAAATTTCCACATCCTCTGAAATGAAATGATGCCGAGGGATTTGGGGTGTGGGGTTAAACAGGAGAGTAGAGCTTTGCATTGAGCAATAGAGCAGGAATTATTCCAATTGAAGAACAGAAGTCTTATGGATACAAAGGGGGACATTCACATGGACCAGCATACGTGATCCATGGCAAAAATACTCATCTTCTTCAGCTGCCTTAACTTTGCTGTGCAGTTAGTTTATACAGCAGATCTCTTGGTAGATATTTTTTCTTCTTATTTCCAGCCACCTCAGCTCTTTTCCTCAATAGTCGTGCCTGCCATGGATTTTAGCAATGCAGTGTTGAGGATTTGAAACAAGGAGCTTCCTTTTGTAGAAATCCAGGCCTTGCTCTTGACTCCTGTGAAGCTGTTAGGCTGGGCACAGGTTCATTGCTGGACAGCTGACCAGGAAAGCCTCTGCGGATACTGGCTTCCTGAGCACTTGTTGACCTCCCAGGAGTTGTTTGGACCGTGAATCAAATTGTGATTGGAAGGGAAGATAGCAGCACGGTGTCCTCTCTGACCTTGGCTGCTTTAGGCCTCCTGCTGCCCGGGGTGAAATGTCAGCAGCATTCTCCCATGGTTGGAAGGTAACAAATGCCCACTCTTCCTGTACATCTTCCCAGGGGCCAAGATTCAGGGAGACAGATCCGGCTTCCTTCAGAAAGCCACTCTTCTTCACTCTTTGACTTTGGGAAAGCTTGTAACCACTGTGGTCAGGCTGTTTGCTGCAACACTAAAGCCTTTCTGACCCAGGTGGTGGCCAGCCTGATTTTGCCACTTGTGTGTTCATGATTGTGTGCAGCAACCTTCTGAATATGGTTCCTAACATCTGCTCTTTGGGAAGGATTTGGACAAATCAATTGACTATCAGAGCAAATTGTGGCTGTGCTAGGGGTTTTATTTTTTGTTTGTTGGTTGGGTTTTGTTTTGTTTTTTCCCTAATAAATTTGGAGAGGAGGAATCAGTGGGGAGGAGAAAACTGGATGGGAATTCTGTAAAAGCCAAACACTACAAGCTTCTTACCCCAAAGTGTAATGGCAGCATTTTTGTTAAGTTACCATGTATGCTATTCAAGGACAAGCTCATCTCCTGCACAGCATTTAAACAGGACTACAAATCGCCATGAAAGGGGGAGGTAGGACTTTGGGTAGTGCATCTGAAGTGTCCCACAAAGCAGCTACTCATTGTCACAGTTCCAGAAGAACCACCAGTTCCTACAGGAATGCAGAAGAGCAAAAAATCCCTACTGCTTTGGTGTTACTTCTTTCTGGTGTTACTCTTCCTTTGTGACAGACCCTAAAAGTTAGTGTCTGTCAAGCTGAGGTAGAGCATGTTACTGACAACTGTATATAAAATGCAGTGGACTCTGAATTCTGTGTAAAAATGTGTCATGAATGTACTTCCAGGCCCTGGCAAACCATACAGGTGCCAGAGCATCGGGAGTATCTTGAATGCTTGCTTTGCTGGCTGTGGGTGTAGCCTGTACATCTCCTTGTGCATCTTACAGTAGCACTACCGTTCTGGTGTGATATATTGGATGAGAGGGGTTCGAGCCAAATGAGTGCTGTAAACAGAGATATGTAATGCTGGGATTATGTAAGGATGGGGCCATGTGCCATGTAGTTTGATCCAGGTTTTTGGTAACTGGGGTAGGGGGAAGAAAGGCCATTAGCAAGGTGGGAATTCAGACACCGATGCATATGTGAGGTGATCTGCCGAGGCAGGCTCTGTGACAGAAACTGTCAGGCATAGCTGAAATTCTGTAGTGGGGATGGTATGGCAGCATCAGATTTGTATCATCGTCCCAGTTCCTTACAGCACATGAGCAGTCCTCTCTGCAGCACGATAAACTTGGCTTTTCTTGCTGCAGGCTGAGCTGGAGTCCTGAAGTTCATGAATTGGTGTAGTAGTCTGGAGGTTGCCATCTCATTAATTGCTTGCCCTGTGAGATCCTTGTGTGAGCCTGCATTAAGGCTGTTGCTTATCATGTATGGTTCAGTATCTTTCTTGAATCTTCCATCCCTAACCTACGACCCTACATCAGCGAATTGCGTGCTTCACGCTGGTGCAGTTCACATTTCTCTCAAATCAGTGTATGGGGTCCTTGCATGGTTTCAGATGGTGTAGTCTACATGGGGTGGTGGCAGAGGAGCTGTGAGTGAGATGGAGAGGGCAGGGCTGGCCAGCGTGAACTGCAGAGATGGCTGGATGGCGAGTACCTGGCTCCTCTGCAGCAAGGCATCGTTCAGGTCACAGGCTGGGCATGGTGCAGAGCTGCCTTCGTGTTTCTGAACAGGTAACACTTTCGCGACGGCTGGTCAGCCAGCGTGCCTCTGTGTGTGGTGTGAGTCTTGCATTGGGTGGAGAGAATCCAGCTTTGCTGTTTCCACCACAGCAATGTTGCATTGAGAAACCTGCCAGTCCCTTGCGTTTTGAGTTGCATGTGGTGGTATGTAGAGGAAACCAACCCATCTGGAAACACCTACCATCCTGCTGTAGAGCTGCCTTTCTGCTAAAGCCGTTCAAACTGGTGTAAAACATGAAAGCAAATTGACGTGAACTCCCTTAGTATTTTTTATTAACACTGAAAAATCTCTTAACTTTGAATAGTTTTTAAGGCAAAGAAGACCCATTTTGATCAGCTGTATTTGGCCTCTAGTAGGACAAGCCAAAGAAATGTACTCAATGTTAATTTTGGTACTGAGGCGTATAATTAGCGTATTCTTCTGTGCCACGTGCTTTTTGTTCAGTCCATCATGATGTTGATGTCTTGCCGTCTTCAGAATGGTTGATCTTTGGTTATTTCTTCTTGATTTGCCTCCTCCTACAGGAATCACAGCAAACCTGAAATTAAACTAGCCCTCTGTGTGTGTATGTGTATGCATTTTTAAAATGTCTAAATTTAAGTAAAGACTTGATTTGCATGCCGTTTGAAGTAAATTGCTTGGACCTGGCAATTGCAAGTTACCAAAGTACTAGGGGATGTTGTATTACAAAACTACAATCAAACTAGTTTATAGCAGCAATTAAATGTGATTTTATGATATAGCCTTTAATTATGTCATTGCTCTCTTTCTATTAAAAAAGCAGAGAAAGAAGCAGAATACATTCAGCTGAATGGAGAAGAGAGAGACATAATTTGAAAAGATATGTTGTTCAAATATGGAGGAAAAATTGCTTTTGCAAGATATTTCCTTTATTATTTGGTGGCTTACATGGCCTAAGTGGTTGAAAAATTGTCCAAAATCAATTATGCCTGTTACATAAGAGTACCACACCCAGTATAACCAGTTTTCATGAATAAATAGTGACTCACAAATCGTAGACATTGTTTGAAGATGTAATATCTCAGGGTGGGATTCGCTTTGTCTTACTCAGGTTCTTAAAAGTCAGGGAACTCTAAGGCAGTTCATGGCTTTCCATTTTTTTAATGATACCTCATTCCTGTGTAGGCTATAAGAGTTACAGCTGAGCTTGATGACTTGTAGTGAGTATAAGCTGGATGAAAGTCCCTGCTGAGAAAAGTCCTCCGTCTCTGTCTGAAAGCTTGGTTTAAAATGGAGTACTTATTTTTGTGACATCAACAAATTCAAGGTGTTGAGCAACTTGGGAAATGTTTCGGTTTCAAGCCATTAGTGTTAAATTGTTCCTTAAGGAATACCTCTTAATTACTTAATTATTAGTTATCCTTCAAAAGTCAATATTAATGAAACCTAACTTGGCAGTACTGATGCTTTTATTTTAATGTCAACAAACCACGTAGTTGCCAAAATCTGTGGGCCACAAGATTGTTCTGGCAGCTCCGTCCTGTAGATCAAATCAGTGCTGATTGCCACCGTGGCTGCACGAATAACTTGGTCAAAATGCTTCCAGTGTTCCAGTGTAATGTCCTGTAATGTAATTTTAAGAGGTCTGCAAGTCTTAATAGTGGCGTTTACAACCTTATACTCAAGTTAGACTGTCTTGTTGTTCAAGGATGGCTTCTAGTTACCTGAGGTCATGTGCTTGAAGGCTTCGTGGCAGTCAAAAATGTTTCATTTTGGAGACTGAGGTGCTGGGGTCTCTCTTTTTTTTTTTTTTTTTTTTTTTTTTTTTTGTGGAAAAGTCCCCAAGACACATTATGAAAACACGATTATGCACAGCAACATGGCGCTCTAGTGTTCTGGAGGGATTATGCTGAAGTTTAATGTGTCTCCAGTGACGTGTTCCTCAACTTCTTGAGCATAATTTTTGAGGAGTGATCTCCTTAGCTACCTGTTGCAGTTCTGAGATTATTTTTTCAGGAATTTCAGTATGAAGCTTGTTTGGGGATATGTAAGACATTGCAGGTTTGGGCTGGGCCCAATTTCAGGTGAAGGTCGCACCTCACTATCTATTGCATGCATGACTTACCAGTAAACTGTCTATATTAAAGCAAACATTTGGACTATGTAGTCCTGTAGATGTCAGTGACGACTCCAGAATGAGAATAACTTTTGGACTCATAAGAATCGAATGGAATTTGAAACGTAACCATAAATCTAGACCCCCATCCTACAGCCCCTATTACAGTACAGTTCGGCTGTATGACATGCAAACTTCAAGTTTCTAGCTTGCAGAATGAAGGACTCTGATTTATAACCCATATTCCCCATTACCTAGGGAGCACAAATATTTATATTTAAACTTTCAGTGTGTTATGTTCCATTGGCTAGTGTGCTCAGAATTATTGTCACTAAATATAACAGCTTTCTATACAGATTTGGAAGCAAAAGGCCATATTTTATTTGAGATAAGGGTCATTTTCAGACGCTGTGTTTTGAAATTATTCTTGAAAATGATACTGCTAAGATGCAACATCTACTTTTCTGTAAGAACAGACTGTTAAAGGAATATTGTATAAAATGAAATTCTCCCAGGGGGAATTACTGTCATCCTTTGTTGTTGTTAAGTGTTGGAGTTGGTTTATTTGGGTTGTTTGTTGTGTTTTTTTTTTTTTTCCTTTATCTGAATGTTGAAATTTTCTCATCTTGAACTGGTTTGTCATTATTCTTTCTCTCTCCTTATTTGTTAAATCCCAGAAAAAACCCTTAAACCCTAAGGAAGATTTTTATAACATTTAAACTTGTTCTCAAGAGAGAGATTGAAGTTATCACTTTTTAATTGAAAAATAACTTACGTAAAAACTACTTGCTTAAATTCTAGCATTTCTGGTGTTAGTATACATTCCTTTTGTAATTTAGGAAAAAAATAATAGGGTGATAATGTAACAGACCCTTAAAGAGCTACATCCTCTCCTTTTGCTGTCTTACCAAGCACAGCTCATTTGTTTCGCTACTAATTTCCTTAATTAGTGTTGTAACCTGTAGCTTTGGTCTGGATGCACACAGGTTCTACAGCACTTTTAATTGTGTGCCTGAAGTCCTGTGCAGGACCAGGGATGGTCAGGATCCCCAAAAGGAGGTTTGTAATTAGCTCGTGACTGAACCCGGTGACCTCTAAGCTCACATAAATATCCTTCCTAGTGTTTGATTTCCATACCCAACTGGGATAAAACCCTCCTTTGGACTGTTTTAGGAATATTGACTCCTTTTCTGACTTGTTGACTTTTTTTTTTTTGAAAACAACTTTGCTGTGTAGGCAATGGTTTTGGCATTGAGTATCTTAAGTCCTTTATCAGACATGGTTCTTGTTCACTGCTTTTCATTCTGAATATAAAAAGTAGTCCCATTAGTATAGTCCTGCTGCTTTCCAAGTACTGGGAATTGATGTGCACATGGTAATACAGACTTGCCAGAGTAGATCTTTTAGTCACACTGCCTTAGGTGCAAGTGGCAGCAAAAAAACCCCCAAACTATGAAAATACTTTGTGCTGGATATCATGAGTATACATGCTGTAATATGAAGTAGGAGATAAAAGACTTTTTCTCTCTTTTGCACTTCTGTTTGAAATTTATTTTATGCTTTTCAGTGTGGCTGATATTGCTTTAGAAAATGATCAGTATTCCCACAGAATTGAGCTGAAGATTGGTTTACACTAGAGTAAACTATTTGAGGATGTTGCATATGACTTCTTTTGAGGCATAAAGTACTGGTTTTAAAAAACTTATTTCTTTTGAAATTAATATAAGAAAATAATAGATAGTATGACGTAAGTGTTGAATCAGAAAGTGTGGGGTTTGGGGTGTTTGTGTTGCTTGTTTGTTTTTTTAATACTACTTGGATACTCTTGCTAGTTCTGATTTTGTGTGCGTGTCCAGTTAACTCTCAATTCTTATTTTTATAGACAGTTACTGGGAAAAGCTTTGGAACCAAAGACTTTCGAGCAGCCCTAGAAAATGGAGTCCTGTTGTGCGAGTGAGTATTGACCTACCTATATAAAAATCCTTCAGGTTAACATCAGTTGGCCTCTTTGCTTGCTGGCCTCTTGTTTGAAATTTTTTTAAGTACCAAAAATATTTTGTAATAAATAATTTTTCCTTTTTATTTTTGTTTTATATGTGGTGCTTGTTGTGGGAAGGCAGAACAGCTTTCAAGCATCATCTCTCAAGATCTGTGTTCAGGCGTTTTACTCCACTTTCTCACGTGTTAGCGAGAGGATCATGCTGATCCTCTGGCCAGTTGATTAGTTTTATTGATTATAATGTTCGTGGTATCACTGGGCTTTCTCTCCACCCTGTGCAAGGTGGTGTGGCCATGGCTGGGATCAAAGCACTCAGTTACCCCTGCATACCCCTGTATACACCCAGTTACCCCCTATTGTTGTTGGGGTTTGGGTTTTTCTCCCCCATCCCCACCCACCTCTAAGAAATTATTGTAAACTCTGTGTGCTGGTTGTTCTCTAAATCCTGAAAGCTACCTATTCCTCTCAGAGAACTTTACACCCAGGTAAGTTTTCTTTCAAAAGAAAAGCAGTTCATTTCTGAAGTGAATTTTACAAAATTGTAAATTAAAGCTAACAGGCAGGCCTTTGATTTCATGTTATATACCAAAGAGCAGTAAGTAATATACACATGAGAGCGGCTGTTTGGTCTTCTGGGGAATTATGGTTACATTCAAGTATCTCAATAATGTGAATTTATTGGATGGCATTTGGCATACTTAAAAATATACTTTTTTTTTTTTTTTTTAAACAAGCACTTTAAAATTATGAAAGTAAAAGGATCAGGTCTCAGTGTAGTGTAGAAATATGTTGCCCTGCATGTGCATGTGCAGTCCAGGTTTCAGTACCTTCTGGACTGACTTAGTAACTGCTTTCAACAACAAACTCTGAGCTCAGATTTTTCTGGAGTGCTTTCTCTAAAAAGCTTGGCTTGGCAATAATGAGACTTGTCTGGTTTCGTTGCTAGTCTGAGTCAGAGGTGTAAAATGTCCACTCGTCAGGTCTCTTCCACATATCTGTAATTGGTTTTGTACTTACTGGAACAGGTTTCCACAACTGGAAGCAGTGTTAATCCCTTAGTATTTTAAGGAATGGCAGGTGTAAATGTCATTAGAATGCCAGTAAAAGAGCAATCTCATTAGAGGACTACCTGGGACTTTTAAAATACCTCAAATCTCAGAGCAATTCTTAAATCAGTTCAGCCAGTCTAACTTTCAGAAAATATTTATACAGATACAGTTTTCTGATTTATTTATTTATTTATTTACTGTATATCAATAATAAGCAAAGTAAATACAAAAAGGCAGCATTCCTTCATTTTCTCTTTAGTGAATATTACTGTGTTTTCTGTCCTTGCCTTTATTTTTCCCTTTGGGCCCTTTGCCCATCAGACTGTTTTGCTAGCTGCTTTGCAGTTATCTCTGTGATAGGCAGGACTTGATTTATTTTGAAGATTGAATGGCGTTATAGAGAAGGACACGGTATTTTCATAACTTACATAATCAAATGTAAGCTAGACTGGATGTGGTAATAAAAATAGTTTATATTTTTAATATGAAGGTATTTCTTCAGGTATGTATTTAGTGGGAGGTGTGTGTTGTATTCAGCTGTAACTTTTAAATAATGTCTTTAAGAATTGGCAGTAAACTGATATATTCTAATCCTCTGATATCTTCATTGTTGACGCTTATTTGGCAAAAGAATATGAGCCTCCACCTGCCAAATGCAAATCAGTTAAATTTATCTGTAAGTAATAGCCATATGCAAGAAAAACATCTTGTAATTTCTTCAGCTCAGCAGCTTGCCTTAGGAGGCAAGTAACCTTCTTTAAAGCAAAAGATGCCTCATTATGTTGCACTAAATCATATAGCTCTTCTACTGTGTCATAATTTTAAATTTGACATGCTTGAAGTACGAGGAGAAGCGATTTTCGTAAAATTCTGTGGAAATGGAAAAGAGTAAGATGGGGAAAGTTTTTCAGATGCCCAGTTTTCACCAAAGTCAATAGAGTGCAAGATCTTAAATAGTGGAGACAAAGTAGACATGGCATTGCCCACTTCCTTGGTGTACCTGTGACACGGCTCGTTTAATGACCACAGATACATTATTTCTGGAGATGGTATTTGACTTAAACTATAGCAGATAAGACCTGTACTTGCACCCATTATTCCTGTAGCAGTCCACTTGCGGTTTTTTGGCCCACTTAACGACCAAGTGTGTATCTTGACTGGCTGATCAGTAGTTGACCAAAAAAAAGCCTTTTACATTATGCCGTATCTCCTGCGTATACATTAGAGGAAGGAAGTCACTAAGGTTTTCACAGTCACATGTTACTTCATGTTCTGAAGTACAATAAAGCAAATACAAATTTGGAAAAAATAATTAATTAAATAAATAAAGGCTCAACATATCACTACTTTCTTTTTTTTGTGGAAAAGTCGTCAAATGTATTTTGTTTACTAAATAACTTAGTGCAATTGAAAAAATCTCAGGACCTCCTTTTTTGCATGGTACTTGGAAATCGTATCCTCCATTCCAGTGTGAATAGGTAAACTCTGTTATTTTTGTTTATTCTCCAAATAAATTTGCTGCTTGAGCAAAAAATACCTTTTCCCACTAAGAGTTTTAAACTCCAGGTGCTGACTCTGCATTGGTGTGGGTAGATCAGAAAACCTTACCGATGCTTTGTGGGGTAAGGGGACTGGCCAGACAAGCAGCAACAGGAAGAGGGAGCAAGTCCAAAATCCGCAAAGGTATATAGGCAGATGAAGCCTGCAGGGTGTCCTCAGGTCCCCATTCTCTCTTGATCCAATGGTCTAGGGTGTAATTCAGTGAACCACTGTATATCCCTACCTTCGTGACTGAAAACCCAGGTATGAAGGTGCAATGAATCCTGTTCCTCATCCTCACTGCAGGACGAGGTGTGCATTTGGGCTTGTGTATTCAACAGTGATGCGTTAGTCTGTCCTACCTTCTCCGTTTAATTACGGATTTTTTTTTTTTTTTTTTTTATAAAGCAAGAGTGATATGATGTGCAATCTTTTCTGGCTGGGACTGAAAATTACTTGCATGTGTAAACGATGTGTACCAAAAATGATTGTTGCACATGTCATACTGGGCTTGATAGCATTATGAAAACTGAGTTGATTTCTCACACTTACAGCTATATCAGTGCTTTCACACTGAACTCTGAAAATTAATTTTCTGATGTATTTTTGACATCTTCTGTATCAGAACTTTTACGTGAAGAAAATCTTTACATGGGAGATTTGAGTCTGATTAACATCACCACCCATGTAGTAGAAACACAGATCCATTTCTGCCTATGCCTACCCAGGCATTTTCTCTTTTGCCATTCTCAGAAATCTCTTTGTGTGTGTGTGTGTGAGTGATCTGTCCTATTTTTGCTTCTACAGTCTGTTGTTGCTTGTCACTTCTTGGAAAACTGATTAAAAAAAAATGTTAGGGAGTGTTAATTGGTTCAAATTTATGTGGTTCAAGCCATGTAAGTTAGGACTATATGCAAAGTATTTCTTAATAAGCATTGATGCTGATGCTTAAATAAAGCTGATTATGTAACAGAAAATCATATGACTTCTTTTTAGTTTGATTAACAAGATCAAACCTGGCATCGTTAAGAAGATAAATCGTCTGTCAACTCCAATAGCTGGCTTGGTAAGTAATGACATCAAATCTAATATCTGGGGTGTGACACCAAGTTCTATTTGTTTGTAATGAGTGCCCTCTTGCCTATTGTTCTTACATGGTCTTTCTACAAAACCCTACTAAGTTGTCAAGATTTTAGTTCCATTTCTGGTTTTGTTCAAAATAGTACTATTTATATGTTGTCTTAGGCCGTGAAGGTTACCTGTTCTGTGATTTGGATCTGTAACTTCAATCAGCTTGTCACTGCATGAAGCTTCATCATTCCCAGATGTATCATGCTCCTGTGCACAAATCCATATAGTGTTACTTGTCTATTTAAAGGCCACCAACCTATTTTATATTCACAAGCCGTTTCAGATGTCCTTCTATTAGGGAAGGGGCAGACTTGGAAATGTTCTGTGTAATCCAAGTATTTTTAGAATCCGGTTCTCCCCACCCACAGCAAAGCTTAGGTTGCGTTAAAATAACTCTCATGATGCAAAGATCTCTCTTCAGGCTTCAGTTGAGGGATTTGCCAATGTTTTGGCTGTAAATCATATTGTTGGGGGGGAAAGGGGGAGATATATGTAATCATTTTCACAGGAAATTTAAAATATTTCCTATATCCTGTCTGGCAAATGTGCTGGTCGGAGACTGTAGGATAAATTTTGTAGCCATTTCACATCAGAAACCCTTTTGTGGGTAAACAAATTCAAATAACTTTTTCTTCATAATTTTTTGCTACAAAAGCCTTGTTGGGTATTCATGTCACTATGGTATCTAGGCCACTTAGTCCTGTCACCAGAACTATTGGTCTCATGTTAAAAGACCCAAAGTGAACAGGGGTGCATGTATGATTCCCTCTAACTAGTGGAAGACCCCACTTTATGGTAAACATGCAGTCTCAACATTAGGGAAAGTTACCCAATTTCTTAATAGGACTAGAATGTAAAACATCTCTAGATACTTGTATTTATATGTTTTAATGGGATGAACCAACAAAACATCTGCTTTTGCTGGTCAACTGTGTATCTTGTTAGACAATAAGTGTAGTTAACTTGGCCGGAGGCCATAAGATTGGGTTAACTTGCCATACATTATTGCACAAGCTGAGAACGTGCATTTCCACATCAAATGAATGCAGAAAGTATTAGTTGCCTTTGTCCCAGAAAAGCTCAGGGTATTAGGCTTGCGAATAACAAGTGCTGCACATTCTTTTCCTGTGAGGAATCCAAAAAAGAATTCAAGTGAAACCAAAATCATTCTGGGACGACAGCACAGTTATTCTATCAGCATTTTGATTGCCTAAATGGCCTCTGAAGTAGCCAGTTGATCCAAACCAGAATACCATAGGCTAGATGCCATTTTTGTGGTGACTTAAGTGTAGTCTTGAATCGTAATTGTAAGAACTCTTGTTTTTACATGTATCTTTTTGTTTGTTTCCAGATGCAAAAATTCAGAGTATTCATTAGGTGTGTAGTTTGTATCTTACTTGTAGTATATATATTGTTGTTCCTTCAAGTTGTTTCTAGTTCCTACAAGTCTTCAAAAATAAAGGAAAGGGGAGGAAAGGTGAATGATTCTCGTAAACCAAGATCATCCAGTGGTCTTGTTGTTAAAATACCACTTGAAGATAGTCATTGAGAGAGCTGGCATTTTGTGTTAACACGTAGAAAAGGTTTTTTTATATGGAATATTGTGTGCTATACCTTTTTGTATTGAGTTAGGGGAACTGATTGGTGTGTGGTTTTTTTTTTTTAATTAAGTAAATACATTATTAATTTGTTATGTTATATTTGCTTTTGTCACTCCTTAATTCTCATAAAATCTTATAGGGCCTTTGTATTAGCAGGATCACCTAAATTCCAACTACATTTTAGACAACTGAAAATAATCCTTAGCTTTCACATTTAGTTTGATTATACTGCTGTCTAAAGATTTTTTTTTTATTATTTTTTTTGTGGGCTGTGGATCTCGGGTGTTCAGGTACAATCATGATGGAATGGACAAATAAATATATGTGTTTTGATGATGAAGTACTGAAATGAAACTCAGCATTCCGTTAACAAAAAATGCTGAATTGGTACCAGGCAAACTTAAAAAAAAAAATTGATTAAACCTATCCCCAGTTTGGCATGGTGCAGGAAGGCTGGGCTGCATCTTGTGTGGAAGGGTTTGTTAAAACTCTTTGGGAGGGAGAGTTGGACCTGGCCATACCTTGATTTCCATCTAGCAGCTTGCGCTGCAGCCCTGCTGCTCCCGCTGCTTCTCTTCTGAGGCACGCACCTCCCATGGTTTGAGTGAGATCTAGCCATCACCTTAGCCAAGTTTATTTATTCATTTATGTTCTAGTTTGGAAAACTGAGCTGCTTCACTGGGGGTAAGGCAAGTACCAGAGCTGTTATAGGGAAGCAGTACTCAAAGATGAGTGACTGAAGAAGTGTCTATGCAGCTCTTGAGGTGCTTTTCTGAGGAGTGAGATGTGCCATCTGCAAGGTGCAAAGGACTAACTCCAGTGGTAGCCACAGAAAGGTGGCATTTGCTGCCGGTTGATTTTTAATAGCGCACGGCAGGTTTCAGCGATGGTGACATACCCGTAGGTTTCCCAAAGGGAGTTAGCTGGGATGTGGTTGCTGTTTGGCTTTAATTTTGCCCATTTTTTTAAAATGCTGTTTCTTTAAAACCTTTGCACTAAAACAGTTTCTGGAAATGCAAATTTAGTTTCTGCTTATCTTTACACAAACTGGGTATTTTAGGCAGTTTGAAAGAGCAATGCATATGTTTTCCCTAGTACAGCAGAGCAGGCAAGCAAACTGGCACAGAAGAGCAGTTCCTGAAGCCCTCTGGTATTTCTGGGGGACATGGGAAGGGTAACTGCAAAGGTCAGAGGATTGTGGAAGCTGCGGTTTCATTATGCATGGTAGTGAAAGTGCAGTCTGCCTTAAAAATTCACTTTTTCTGGTCCATGCTTATGTGAAACAGAGATGGGATTTAAAGAAAATCACCCAAATTGATAAATCTTGCTGGTTTCAAATCCTGCAAAATGATTTTGCTTAGAGTTCTTGGGGGGGGGCGGGGGGGGGAATAAAATGAATGCTTAGCAAAAGCAAACCCAAAGAAAAACTGGTTCTTAATAAATATGGGCTTTTCAGCTTGTATTCCAGCATGTGAGATGGTTTGGATATAATCACACAAGGAGGGGGACTTTGGTCTGACGTCTTTTCCAATAAAGCTCTGTGGAGCATTTTGAGGCGCATCTCTCAGCGCACCGTTGTTCCCCAGAAACCTCATGTTGGGGGGTTAGACTAGATGACCTCTAGGGGTCCCTTCCAACCCAAAACATTCTATGATTCTATGATTCTGTGTTTCCAACCCAGTTGACTGAACACAGAGGGAGTCACAAACCAGGATGGAAATCATAAGACATCATGAGACAGTGGGAAGATGAATGAGTTTGGTACAGTATCTGCAAGCTCACCATATCTGTCAGAATGATACGCTGCTTATTGCTCAGGAGACATAACTATGCTCCGTAGCAAGGCAAAATTTTAGTTAAAGTAAGTTTCCAGCTGACACAGGTGGTGAAACAAATTCAAAGTTAGAGTCAGTATCTCCTTTGGAGGCTGGTAGCTACTGGGAACCTTGCCTTGCAACATGCCAATTCAGTTGTTCAAGCCCATCTATCCTTCCTTGCAGCTCCTGCAAGTAAGATGGAAGTGCAATGCTTTCCTCTGTGGTTGGGAAGTGTTTCATCACATCAGAGATGTGAGGGCTGTGGTCAAACCACAGGACAGAGTAGAAAGGTATTGGGGTTTTAGAATTATAAATGAAATGCCATTAGTGCTGGGTTTTGTTTGTTTTTTTTCTTTAAAGTTGGTCCTTCATTTCAAACTAGTAGAGATGTTGCTAACTCTGACTCTCTCAGTGTGAGTGCTGGATGAATATTAGCACCAAATGTCATCTTCATGAAGTTCTTGAGCTTTGACACGGGGGTTTTTTTTGGTGAACTTTTGTTTCCCTTTCACGTAAGAAAATACAACTGCTCATCTGTAGGCAGTCCCAGGTTTGAACATATGCATCTGAAATACCGTAGAGTGGGATTTTTTTTTATTCTAGTGCAGAACTAGGGTTCCTTTAGAGTAAAGAGTGTCTTGATAGTTTTCCAGGCAGGATTTGCATTCCCGGTTCACCCAGGCCCAACATGCCCTTCTGACAAGCGCTACTCCAACATCATTCCCTCTTTTTAATGCAATCTAACATAACACCACTACATTCTGTAATTTACCAATTTAATGTATCGGAAGGTATTAATCCACTTGCACCAAGACAGCCGCCTCAAACAGTGGGGGAGAGCCACTTTGTTACAGAGATCATCGGCATGTACCTCCTACACCGGGAAAGTAGGGAATAATAAAGGTAAGAAGGAAAAAACATTAAAGCAAGCTGTACCAAACTGAAAGGGGAGATAAAGACAGGGGTGGAGAAGATAAAAATGCTGCCACTAAAAAATATTTTTCTGAGCCTTTGTGCCTAACACTTTGCAAACCGTGGAACCGCCCTGGTACTTCCTTATCTCTTGTCATCAAGTAGAGTTGGCCAAAATTTCCTTTTCTGTGGGAAAGTTTTCTTGACAGGGTTGTTTGTGTGTGTGTGTTCTGGAGGAATGTCATGCAGATAACATTTTGACTTTATTAGAGGACACTTTAAGAATAATTTTTCAGTTAAAATCCACACTTGCAGAGTGAAGGTTATTTCATCTGTATGTTTCATTTAGGACTTGGCTACAAAGTTCCTTCTCTAGGTTACTTAGAATCAAATTAGTTATGTTTTCCAATTAAATTTAAAAATCTGATGGTAACATTATGAGAGGTTTTATTTTAATTTTAAAAAGAATCCTTTTTTCAAAGCAGCTCTACTTCCGAAGTTCATTCCTTCATTCTGAAAATCCTATTTATTTCCTCCTTGTGTTTAGTATAGCCTTTATGTTGGCCCATGCTTGCTTTCTTCTTACATTTTGTATTTTTTTTTAAATAACTTGAATTTTTAATATTTAAACTCCTGCTCTGTGAATTTGACTAGTATGGGCTATGTTAGTGATATTAATAGTAGCTCATCTGGTATGAGAAAATGAGTGTAAGAGGACTACTTCTTTCTGTACTTCATGGCAAATGAGGAAGGGCAATTACACAAAAATATGAACTAAGTTACATAAAAGCTACTGTCATTTTCTTTGCTTTGCTACCAAACACCAAAAAAATAAAGGCTCAAACCTACATGGGCTTGCTGGCTGAGCAGCAATTAACAGTGTCCAAAAATGCTCATAAGAAATAGCCTCATAAATTTTGGCCGAGAGGTGCCTAATGAGCTGATAACCATTTGACGCGCTCTGTTTGCTTGTCTGATTTTTCTTCTTGCAGTGATGAGGGAGTAATACTGAGTGATGTGGAGTGTTGCTTTTTCTTCTGAAGGTTTAAGTCGATGTATTGATGAGGACCAGAACACATCATGGCTAACACAGTGGCTGTGGGCTCTGCCTCGAGCCCTGTCTCCATCGCCCTCCCTCTCCTGATCTGGCTGATCTGGGTCTTGGGATTTTGATTTGTCTTTGGACTATAAGTTCAGAGGTACGGGGTGAGTGCGTACAGAGCACTGCTGCGAAGAGTGAAGTTGCGTAAGTCCTACTTGATGTCTTTCACCTGGAAGCTGATTAGTCTGGTATTGCTTTTCATAAGGCAAGGCACAAGATGATACACATCTCTTTCCGAAAAGTCAGTAATTCCAACGTGTAAACAATGTTAAAGAGGCATCATCGCCCATTTTCCGGATGCCCATGCTCATCAAGTAGTCGGGGAATTCAGAAGACAAGTAATTTAGGAAACTTCTAGTTACTTGGCATAACCTTTGCTTGTGTGAGTGGATATTTTTGTTTTTCAAGAGCAATTAGTGTTTCTTGTGACTCTTATTCTTAACTTCTATATATGTCTAAAACTGAACAGGAAGGGAGAGAAAGTGAAAGTGAATATGGTCTGACAGAACTGGTGCCCTTCATGCAGCATGTGCTCTCCTTTAAAAGGCAGCCTACACATTGAACGCAGCCTCAGGAACATTTCAGATGGCAGAAATGAGGTCAGGTTCCTCTTTATAGTCATAGTTATCTACCTCTCTTTATTCAATATCTTTTTTTTTTTTTTTTTTTTTTATGCTGCAGGTAATGCAACTTCCAATAAGCGTTATTTTCCTTTTTCCTGCAGGAAGCAAGAGATTTTTCACTAAAGAAATGGTAATTGCCAGGAAGGACAGCATAACTTTAAGTAATCATATTTTACTATACTTAAAAAAACCCAAACAAACAAACACCAAAACAAACAAACAACCTGTGCCCCCAACCCAAACAAGCAATTTGGGACACTGTGTTCTCCATGCTTTTTGCCCCCCCCCTTTTTTTTTTTTTTCCATTCTAGATATTTCAGCCTGAAATCTAGCATAGTGGTATGTTTACTGCATTGTTTTAAGTAAGTTATCTCCAGATTTTTAAAGTGCTTAAACCATATGAGGACTGCTACCTGACTGAAACCAAACAGGTGACTAGGATACACCTTAAGTATCTAGTTTTGTTCTGACAAGTACAATTACATGGGAGGGGAAACTTTTTTCTTTGATCAGTGGTCCAGCTGAAGTGCTCAAACAAGTTTCCTGGGCATAAAAGAATTTATATTAGTCTGAGAAAATATCTTTTCACCTGGGAAGTGACACAGCATGGCATTTCAAATGTAACCATCAAACAATGTGTTAAATAACTGTCTTAATGATTTTTACTGAGATTTTTATCAGTGCTACAAAAAAATGCAGTTGGAAATTAGCATGTGTGTTTTCATTGTAAAATTCAGAAGTTTCAGTTGACATTGCTTCAAACTCCTAAGCAGATGTTACTTCAGATTTGGTAGAATGATGGGCACACAAACTGAGGGATGAAAATCCTGATTTAAAAAAAAAATAAAATTAAGTTATGGCTTTTTCTTGATCTTTGTAAATTTATGAAGCATTTTAGAAACCTGATAATTATTTTTTTAAAGTCTTAACTCTTTTACATAAGAGTTTTTAAAATGTTAGATCTAAGAGCAATTAGCAAAGAGGTCTTCACCACGGTTTTGGTTCTACACCTCAAGGTAGCAGAGTGTGGGCAGAGAGAGGTTTAGTGGCTTTCCAGAGGTCAATCAGTAAGTCAGAGTAGGGTAGGGGGGAAATTTTGATTCTCAGTCCAATTCTCTCATAGACTATACTGTGAACCAAAAGGAGAAAAAAAAAAAAAAAAAGCCTGAGTCTGAGAACCTAAACCTATAAATTAACAAATGTCAGGAGCAATGCAAGACCCGATAGGAATGTATGTGGAACTATAAATCATTTCTGGTACACTTTCTGCTGTCTTATGGGAAAGAGGAACATGGCTGGTATGGAAATACCTCTGCTAGACAATTAAGAAAAGAGGGTTGTGTGCTAGAAAGGAAGTATGGTTATTAATAGCTAGAGATGACATTGTTCTGTAGTCTTTCAATGCCTGATAGTGGGAGTATGTAATCTCGGCAGTGGTTTACTGATGTTTTGTGCCCTTCTGCTTGAAAACATATGGTACATTTCAGCCTTAGCTCTGAATTTCCTTTAATTGTTTTCTGTTGCTGCCTAAACACTTTGAAATGTAGGGTGTGGGGAAAGGGGAGGTTGATGTGAACTCTTCGTGACATTTTTTTAGTAGCTGCTCAAGACTTCAATCAGGCGGAATGAAGCCCAGCCGCTGAATTGAACCGGATGGGTTTTGGGTGGGAGATGATGAAGTGAAATGTATCTAGGAGACATAAGTGGGGAGAAGTTGTATGGGTGCAGACTCCAAGAAACGGTGGTTCAGCTGCTCGCCCTGATACCTAGTCAGGGGACAGCAAGCGCTGTGCCTGTTGGTTGACCTCTGTGAATTAGTATTTTGAAGTAGTATTTTGGGGATGCGTTAAATGAGGTCACATCTTCCAAACTGATGCTTCCAGCATGTTACTAGGATGAAATGTCAAAATGCTAATTAATTAATTGAAAAATTCTTGTGAACTAACTGTAAAGTAGTATGGTTGGCAGCAAGAACTTTCTAATGTGGAAATTTTTCATCCCTCCTCCTGCTCTAAACCAAAGCTCTGAAAAAGCACGACCCTTTTTGCCTCAACTTGCCAGCACTTAACAAAATACATAAATACAGTTGCCAAATGAACGGCAAAAAATTTCCGTTTATCAGCTCAGTTGGCTGTAGTCGGTGGTATACTCTGTCAATTGTATGCTATTTTTATTTCCTTAAAATAACTGATGACTCTTTCTGTGTTTGTAGAGAAACATTCCTTCCTAACTGGAAAAAAAATGTCAACCACGTAGAAAAGGTACACACCTTAAATCATACTTGTGACATTTATAATCTGCTTTCTCCTGCCTTTGACAAGGAAGCGCAGTTTTGAGATTTCTTGCGGTGGTTGGTGTTTATCTGTGTTAAGTCTTCATAAGCTGGATACTACGGTGCTTTTCTCTCCAGCTTGTCAAATATTTATTGATGTGCAGGTGCTTGAAATTCATGGCAGTTTCCAAAGAAAGGAGATGTTAATTGCAGTGGTGATAACTTTTTTCTGCAGTATCAGTGCTGGAGCCATACAGCTGTGCTTCTCACTCTTCTCTTTGGTACAAAACTCATACCACAACTTTTTAACGCCTGTCTGAACACCTCCGCACCCCTGTGCCTGTGCTGAATCACCCTCCTCCGGTGATGTATGTAAAAGAGGTATGGAATACAGTGCCAACAACCAAACTCTGCCAAACGCAGGGCGCTGAGCCGCTGTGGCTGCAGTGGCCGAGCTTGCTTTCCGCGGGGAGGAACACAAGGGAGCCTGGCACTAATGCAGGGGTTCAGATGGGCTGTGAGGCACATGGTCTCCAAACCTGCCAGTTGATCCAGGGGTGCAAGGGGGAGCCTCTCTACACCATGGGATGAGCCCACGTAGGGCAGCAAGGGTTAAATATGGTGGTAGGATGCTGCTCCTCTTGAGAAACAAATGATGTCTGGCTGCTGAAGGGAGCAAAGTTAGAGGAAACTTCCAAATTCTCTTCTAGGAAGAATGAAGTACTAAATCATAGTCTAAAAATCAGGGACTGCGTGAACTGAGTATCTGAGGCAACTTGCTCTGTTTCAAGCCCTGTGTACAGAGCGGCTGAATTTCATCTATATCAAATTGTTAACCTGTGTGAGCAAAACAGAAAAACCTGTGTATACAAATAAAAAAAAAGAAGAGGGGAGGGAAGCAAGCTCTGCCAAAACTTTGTGTTTCAAGAACAAGAGGTCTTTACTTTTTTTTATTACTCATTAGGCTTCAGGGGAGTTTCACCTTTAAGTGGATTACTGTCATTCCAGTTCTGTGTAGTGGGGTGACTTGGCACTGGAGTATATTACACGCTTTGCTTGTAAAGTCTGTTTTGTATAAACCATTTGGGGTGAAAAGCACATCACTTGATTTTATTTTTTTTTCTTTATTTTTTTTTTCTTTCCCCTTGACTTTTACTGGAATGCAAGTAACTGGTGGGAAAGTTAAGGCTTGTCTAAACACGGAAATAGCCCGGGATGGTTATTCCATGCTGGCTTTCCAAGCCTATACTTCCTCTACAGTAAGAATGCCTGCGAGTGGGTGAGCTAAATTCCCTTTGTCTTGTCCAAAATGGGGTGAAGCTGTGAAGTAGAGAGCGCTCTCTGGATTAACAAGGCATGTCTGCCTGGGGTGCCCACATGCTGTACTTTTGCCCTTCTCCTTCCCAGCTGGCCTTATTTGCCAGCAGTGACATCCCAGAAACTCACCTGTGGTTTACAACCTGATATTCACTCTCTCTTATTGGTAAAAGAGTCACCTGGTACACGTTATTGCTGTAATATACAGCTGTAATGTCATAGCGAAGGTTACGCTGTAGCACCCGAAAGAGATGCACTGGGGACACTGGGGACAGTTGGTCCCTTCCTGTGCCAAGCACCTTGAAAACTCTCAACTCAGAAGTCCTGCTTCAAAAAAAAAAAAAAAAAAAAGAAAAAAAATCCCATTAATTTCTGTTGTGTGTTTTCCTCAATCCCATCACTCCATTCTCCATTTTTCCTGTTGGAAAAAAACTGTGGAGTCCAGTGCTGCAAGAGGTTGCAGGCAATGAGGTGAGCTGGACAGAGAGGCCTTCTGCTGGCCATCTCACACGGTGGTGGGCAGTGCCAGGAGCTGAGGAACAAAATCCGAGAAAGATCCTTCAACACATACCTTGGTCTTACAGAAATCTGTGACCAGCTCCTGTCATCGCAGATGGAGTTGGGTTTGGGCGAGGGATGGGCCCTTTCATCCAAAACCAAAATGCTTCTTATCTAAGGCCGCTTCAGAACATGATTTCCATAATGGTTGAACCCTGAGACTTGCAAATTGCATTAGTGAAGGGGAATGTTTCTCTTCCTGGCTGTGATTTACAGTTCTTGATATGGGGAGCATCAGAGTAACGGGAGAGTTTATGCAGAAAGTTTCATTCCTGCATTCTGGCAGCAGGAGCACCTGCTTTTTGAGAGGAAAGCTGGAAGTGAACTGTGAAAGAGTTGGTGTCTGTAATCATGCATAGAGCTGAGGCAGGGAATCCCTGTGTCAAGGATCACGATAATTTATCATTTTACCCAATGTGGAAAAACAACGAAGGGCGCTCAGAGGGGAGTGGCAAAGCAATTAGCACCCTTTCTGATCTTTGGCCAATACAGTGCTCCGTGCACGCTGTTATAGGTGGGATAATTTACCCAGCAGAAGCCCTGAGGTCACTCTTAAGTCAAATGATGCCTGCAGCATGATTGTTTTAATTACTATTTTTAGTTTTGGGCCCAAAAAGGGAGGAAAAAAAGTAGTTCAGCTATTCCACCCACTCCTCCTCCTCCTCCTTTCGGTTCAAGGTCGAACCCGTTAGCAGGCTTCACAGAAACAGGGAGAGCTGTAGGAACTGGGATCGCAGTCTACAGGCGGGATGAGCGGGTGACGGGCACTGGGCATCCCAGCGTGCAAGGCCAAGGTGGTAATTGGGAGTTCCTGGCTCCCAGGCCTGTGGTCAGACCACAAGGTTGGTTCAGCCCCGTTCCCTGCTCTCTCCCCCTCGCCCCTTCTGTGCCCGCACCCGCAGCCAGCACTAATAACCGAAACGTACCTCCGAGGAAGAGCAAGTTACCCGACTTGTTCAACGAGCTCCTGCTGCTGTAGGGGTTTGTTTTTTTTTTTTTCTTCCCTTACCCCACCTCTGAATCTAAACAACGCAGAGCTGTGCAGTGATGCTGCTGCAAAAGGCAGCTCTGAATTTTGTATTAAACTGATTTGAGCCAGCTTTAGACGTTAGCATAATGCTGCATCAAAAACGTTTTCTACTTTTTAAAAACACCTATTTTTGTAATGGAAATAGGCCCTTACTTAAGGGAATGCAGGTGCCATTGAGGAGGGCTTGTTGTGAATGCAGAGCTGAAGGAGACACAGCTTTCAAGACGACTCCAAATGCCTTCATAAAAGTAGTACTAAGAAACATGCCTGTTTAAATACGATCTGTTCAAATGGTTTTCAGAATTCTGTAGCCAAAAAAATGCCTCAGTCTCTCTTCTTAAAAAGTCAAAAGTTTTGTTGCTAGGCACTGTGGGTACTGAGTGGTTCATTCTTTCTTTTTTGGGGGAGCCTGGAAATTGAAAACAATTTCTGGCACCAAGGCACGGTCTGGATGATGCTGTAAAACTTCCATGCAAATGTGCTTCACGATCCTATGAGCATAGGGTGCCATTATGAAATTCTGTTCCCACCCTTCCCCTTCATACTCTGCAAAAAAAACCCCTAAAATCCCCAACAAAAAAAAACCAAAACAAAACCAGAGCTTGAGTAGCAGTAGAACTGAGGGCCTTAACTGAAATGGTGAGTACTTGCATAAGAGTAGGAGACAACCTTGAGGACTGTCTTCATCTATTGGCCGACGCAGCCAGGAAAAACAGAAAAACACTGTGTTAATTAAATTGTTTTTCTCCCAGCTGCCAAGGGAATTGAATGATGTGCCATAACTTGCATGCCTACCAGATCTTGCTGTGTTTCGATGAATGCGTAGGGTTTCAGAGAAACAGTTAACTAGGGAGAAGACAGGCTTACCACACAGCATGACTGCACCCTAAAGAAAGCAAATGTATTTACACAATTGTTTAAATAAATATTTCTGCCCTACCCAGATAATCATGATAACGAGGTTTTTATTTTTTTTAATCAAATCGCAGCTCAAATATACAAGCCGAATTTAGTGTGATGTTGCGTTGCAAAAGAGTAGTCAAAATAGGATGCTATTTACACATTGTAATGTATGGGGACCTCTCTTCTCAATTAGCTTTCACTTCATGCTCTTTCACTTCAGAGATTTTTAAAATTCTTTGTTTTCTACACACTGTATGTCCCTTCTCAGGTTCGTGTGTTGTTTTTTTTTCCCCCCTACTTAAGGTCAACTCTTTGTTAATCCTTTTTGCATCTCTATTTTTGTCTTTTCCCTCACTTGCCTGTTGTTCATGCTATGTTTTTTTTCTATTTTAGAAGTGCTCTTTATTTCTTCCCTGTTTTTTTCAGGTGTTGAGGAACCCATATACTTCCCCACCACCACTACCACCTCACCGGTGCTATGTGGTTGTCTTCCTCTTCATAGTGCTGCATCAACTGTGTCTCAAGTTCTTGTCATGGTGACATAAACTACAGCTGCAAACAGAGCACCACTTCCAGTTGTGATCCCCCTGATTTTTTAATTACTTGTTTTAATTATTTTTTTTAAAGGACGGTGTACATGTTATTGTGCTTTCCTATCGTGACTGGCTTCTTTCTTCTTTGCAGTCTGGAGGATAGCAATGGGAATATGAGCCCTGCAGTGGCAGCCCTGCTCTTCCCACACCATTCACCTGCCGGAGGTGCAGAGCTCTGGCGCAGCCCCCTGCCCCTTGCCTAGGAGCAGAAGCAGCGGTGAGGTCTGGCGAGGAGCAACAGGGAAAATTCAGCTCTTTCCTCTCCTCGTGCCCATGAGGTTGCAGGAGTGAGAAAGGCAACCCTGCTCTGCTCGGGCGTTGAAGGGAGGGCATGGACCACGTTCTCACTTTCAACATGGGCACATGGCGTCTTGTCTCCTTCTCAATGTCTGTTAGAGGGGGATGCTTTAGCAACAGGCAGAGGGAAGGCTCTGTGGCTAGTAATGCCCTGTGGGGACCAGAAAGGCAGGTGCATGCCTGAAAGTGTGCGGTATCGTTTGCCATTCCTCCCAACAGTGGTATTTAAACGCCTGCTCATAGATGACCTGCTTCCCACTGCTGCCTCTGGCTCCCATGTTACAACATTGCTGAATTTTTGGTGCAGTTTACTTTGAAGTTTGAGGCAAAAATGAAATGCTGAACGGTAATAGCTCTACCTAGTCGGTGTTCTGCGCTGTGCATTTTTAGGCTGTACAGCTTGTGGGAAACTGGAGTTGTGCTGGGAGCATCCGAAATGCTTTGCTGTTTCATCATGCACGCTGTCTGGGGAAAAAAACCAGCCTCCTGCCAGTCTCCTTCCAACCTCCCCACCCAAATGCTTCGAAGTAGTAATAATGTACCAGAAATGAATTGTGCTTGAATTCCGTGGTTAAGACTTCAGGCTTTATTTTTGCTGTGATTTAAGACTTGTAATTACATGATGCTAATTCCAACTTCAGATGCTCGTGGAGATGCATTGATCAAGCTCTGTGTTAATACCATCTAGTTGATTTTGTCCCCATTGTCCCCGTTAGTCAGTTCAGAAGCTTTCTTTTTTAAATGGTCATAAACCCTTGGTTTTATACATGAACGCATTTGATCTGTGTATCCGTGCTTTTGGACTGGCCAGCCCTTCTCTCCCCTTCTGGTGTTGCTCCCCTCATGCTGGTAGGTGGCAGCAGTATTGCTTCTCATGCTCCATTTTATTGGTGTAGCGGAACCAAGTTCTCCTGTTCTCATTATGTAGGTCCCTTGTCTTCTCCTCATCATACTCCTCTTTCTCTGCAACTCTCCTAATTCAAATCTTTCTTAAATTAAATAGCCTGCCCTTGTTTACAGAGATTGGGAAAACCTCTGTGACAGAGGGGGAGCTGGGGGCACAGACACAACCCCCTTCTTTCTCAAGCACGAGGCTTGGGTGACTTGTGGTCACGAGGAGATAGGTCTGGTGTGTTGTTCTTCTCCAAGCTTTTGCATTCTGAATGTTTAAAAAGAATCCTTTTCGTGGAGTATGATGAGATTCAGATTGCAGTATACCCTTTGGAGCTGAAGTGGTAACGACCATTAGTCTTATTAAAATACAATTATATTGGTAAAAGGAATAGTATGATGGCTTCTATATTTGAGCCCATTAATCACGGAACAATGTTCCTGTTCGCATTTCTAATGATAAATCTAACTGCAAGGTTGATAGCTTGTCACTTTTTTCCCCTGCTTATTTCTGTGGTGCTATTTAAAATTCATTTTCAGGTTCATTATTCTGGTAGAGTTTAAAATGGCTGCTAGCTATTTTGAGACCTGTAGCTTCAGTGATTTACTACGAAGATTAGGGCTGGTCAAGAATAACTTGGCAAGGACAGTATTTAGAAGTGCTGATTTGTTGAAATTATGTCTGTGTCAATATCCAAAGCTGAGCAATAGCTTTTTGCATAACCTCTCTTGATGCTCTGGGGGTGAATTCCAGGCCCTGACCAGAGGAGAGCTGGTAGTGGGGCAGTGGGATGGCAGGCGTGATTGAACTGCTGGCTTGGGAGCTGGGGGGAGGCGGATTTTGGACATGTTTTTATCCTGCACACCAGTGAGCTGTGTTCTGCCTCCCGTGTTGGCTACCCCCTGCCTCTGACCCGTTTCTGAAGGTCTTGATTCATGTTGGTGACCATGTTCTCAGGGGCTGTAGGTGTTATTTATCAGAGGGATGATAACTTGATAGGCGGTAATTGCTGCGACACCTTTAAAATTTAATTCTCTCGTGCACCAACAGTTTGGTGGTTGTGCAGGCAAGCAGCCACCGATGAGCAACTCTTCTGCTTTGTTTTTGTTGTGCTGGGGGTGTAGGCAGCATCCATTTCTCTCAGTCTCTGACTCTTCTTCCTTCTCTACCTGCACAATGTGCTTGTTCTTAGCAGTTCAGCTGACGTAACCCATCGGTTTGGAAGTTTACTCTGAGTTTTGGCAACTGGTCAGACCAATCAGGGCATGTTGCCTTGGTGTTGGTGTGAGTTCAATCCATTACCTTGCAGCTACTTGTTTCTTCTGCTCTGTTGCTTTCTTCTTTTGCCTTACCTGCCTGTTTCTTGGACTCCCTGGACCCTTAAATACTGACCTGATAGTTGGATGTGTTTTGTTGTTTAAGAAGTGCTTCCTCTTCTTCTCGCAATGGAGCTTTAACCTGTGGCCCCTTGCATGCAGAACTATGCCTTCTCAAGTCCTTGGGGTTTTGGTGCTAATGTGACACTCAAATATTAATTGAATAAAACTGACATGTCTAGCCAGCTTTCCCTATATTGCATGGAAAGGAAAAAGGGGCATTGTGTGGAAGGGAAAAGTGAATGCCCCTCCTGAGGTTGGTATCCTCAGCACAAAGCTCTACCTTGGCCACTTGTGCAGGCAGCCCCTTGGGTATTGCAGGAGCTGGTGCAGCGGCGAGGTTGCCTGTCCTCCATCCTTCCCAGCCCCTGCTGCTCATCTGCCACCGCATTGCGTCCCCCCATCGTCATCGTCATGTTGCATCCCCATGCAGCAGAACAGCCCCCCCATGGCACCTTGCACGTCGGGCTTTGGGGTGTAACCTTCACGGTGTGAGACACTTGGGATCGTTCGGATGCAGTAACACTGAGCCTGCAGCCTGCATGGGGAATACCTTGTTCAAATATTTTCCTTGAATTAAGCCATGTTTACAGACTGATAAGAAATACTAGAATCCTAGGGACCTTCAAAACAGAAGGTTGTGGGGATTCTTGGGTTTGTTTTACTTGTTTTAAAGTATTTGTTCTAGTTTTTAAAGTCTGTATTAGAAGCAGCTGTTGTTTGCTTTGGGAATTTTTTTTTTTTAATAAATTTTAAATGATGGAATAACTGTTACATCCAGTGATTGTGTGTCCAAGAAAAAAAAAAAGTTTAAAGTGTATTAAACTGCTGAAGCTGAGCTTTTCCATACTGTGAAACTCTTATACCACCAGTACCTTGACTTACAGACCCTTGTGTTTGACAGGGCTGTGCGTAGCTTATGAATTAAGTAACTGTGTGTACCTTTTCCCCGTGGCTTGCAGCTGAAGGGAGCAAGTGCTCAAGAGGGCACATTCTTTTGTTGTTGATAGCATTCCGCCTTAACGAGAAGGAATTTCTTGCCTGTTGCCTATTGTTTATGAAGTGGAAAGAGATCACAAGTTGTATAATCTCTCTCTAGACCGTTGGATTTTTTTGTTTTGCTCTGTTTTAACCTTGCTCTTGCTATTCGGTCGATCAGCAGCAGGTGCAGCAAGTGGGTGCTGTAAGACTCCCCACCTATATTTTGTTATATATTGGTGTGAGCTGGAGGGGGTGGTGAGGAAGGGGAGGGAACACAAAGGAGAGAAAACCCCCCAAGTAAGGAAGCAGCAGAGCTGAATACGATTTGGTTTCTCTCTCTCCGGAGCTTTGCTGAGCAACCAAACCCAGGCTCCAGGTGCAGTATTCCCTCATCGGTCTGTGAGCATAGAAACAGCGCGTCCCTCCTCTTCTTCCTCCCCTGCCAAGAGTTTCTGGGTGGTGAATGTCAGTAGCTGGAGTTATTTTTAAAGGCAAGAGGTGAGGCTTGTCGTGCAAAGCTAGGAAGAGGGCGTTTGTTTGCTGAGCAGAGCTGACATCAAAGTGGAGATTGCTGCCTACTGGCTCGCCACTGCCTTATGCCAGGTAATCTTTAACGTACCCTCCGTCACCGAGATCGCAAGCCAGCCTGCCTGCGTGCATGAGAAACGACCTGCGTTTATGATCCAGAAGATTGCTTTTTCAGTATTATTTCCGTGAGCTGGACTTTGACATTTAGAGGCTCACACTAATCATCTTGCAAAACCTGCTTAGTGCTTCTAACTAAGCAACTGCTTTCTGCTTCTCTTCGCAGGATAATATAAATGTTTTTCTGAAAGCGTGTGAAAATATTGGACTGAAAGAAGCTCAGCTTTTTCATCCAGGAGATCTTCAGGATTTGTCCAATCGAGTTACAGTCAAGTGAGTTTTGTGGTTTTGTTTTTTCCCTCCCCTTCTCCCTCTAAGCTGTTTCACAGTCCTTTCATTTTTTTCTTTTCTTTTTTTTTTTTTTTTTTTTTAATATTTGCCTATGGAAAATTTTTTTTTAATTGGTCCGAGCAGTCCTGAAACTGTGGTGAGGGTTTAAGCATTGTTAAGGCTGGTAGATAAGATTTGCACAAATTTAATTTTAAAAAAAAAAAAAAGTAGTTATGCCTTACAAGCAAACTGATTATTAATGAATAGTTACAGCATTTAATATAATGAGACAGAAGCTGTTCAGGTTATTTTAAACTTGGAGCAAAATTAACCGTTAAATGGTACTGAAAGCATCACTTCCCTTTATGCTTTGACGGTACTGATGTAGAATTAGAAAGGCTGAGGTGATACTTCTGATACTTACCTGAATGGCTCTGAGACTCTGGTCCAGGGCTCCTAAAGGACCGCTGGCCTTGCCACTGAATTTTAATCAGGCGTTTGTCACCAAATGTCACATCTCCTGTCAGGGGGTGGGTGGGTGTGAGTAGAAACCAAGAACTAAATTGCAAAAGGGTAATTGTCATGTTTACAAAGAAGAGAGTTTTCCTGTGCAATAGCAGTGGTTTGGTTCTGAAAGAGAACTAGTGGATTCTCAGATTTCAGGACTGTGTGTCTCCTAACATGACTTTTATTACTAGTTACTGAGAGATTCAGGTGGAGCTTTAATACATAGATGCCTAACAGGTGTTTTAAGATAAATGTGTTGTGGAAAAATATCTCTCAGGGCATCTTGCTTTGTTGCTGTATTAGCTGGGGTTTTTTTGTGTCTGTACAAAAGGTGAATTTATTGTTGAGTCTCCAAAGAAAAAGAAAAGCTTCAGTGAGTTTTGCTGGAAACCTGTCAGGTTAAATGTTAAGAATTGACTCCTGCCTTAGATTACCAGTTTTATCAAAGAGGAATAGGCAGTAATTCTTCTGTAAATACGATGGGGGGAAAAAAAAATATTGTGAAATAACACGTAACTGCTTTAATTAGAAAGAAACCTCTTGTAGGTGGATCGGGTGGTAGCGTGTTGACATACTGTCTGCCTGGTTTCAGAATGAAAGTTCATACCATTTTGAGGTCTGATACTTGAGATGGCAACGTGTTTTCCAATCTTTGACTCATACCCGAAATGTAATTTCTCACTAATGTGATGTTTAAGGACTTGGCACCTTTCCAGGGCACCGGCATTCTCCCTGCTGGTTCCTGTGTCATGCCAAAAGCTGGGAGGGTGGGTAACCTCTGCCACGCTTTAATTATCCACAAAACTCTGGCTGAAGTTACTTTGGTGGAGGTTTGCGCCAAGGATATATAGGAGGGAAGGGTTGGAGGCTGCCGGGAGCTCGTCTTCAGCAGTGTCAATAGCAACGAGCTGAAACCCCGGGGAGGTCAAGTGAGCAAACTGTTGTGCAAGGTATGTTGTCCAACTCGTCCCTACGTTAACCGCGGTGCCCAAGTGAGGTCAGCCATGAAATTCAACCAACGGTTCTGTAACCGGGTTTTTTTTTTGGGGATTCTTTCAGTTCTGCCAGTTCCCTTTTCCAGCTCTGGGAGCAGAGAGTAAGGCTGGAATTTGAAGGTTGTCATAAGGCAATGGGGGTTTTGCATCATACCTACTCATCAACAGATTAATTAGTATTTTTCAAAAGCCCAGACTTAATTGTTGAGCACTTCTTATGGGCAGCAGTACAAGGAGTCTGGGTTAAAGTTGAAAGAGCTGCCCGCAGTATAGCCGTGCTCTTTTAATTTGCTTCAACATAAGTTTGATTTTCCACACGTTACATATCATATGACAATCCCACGGCGTGTGTAAAATGCTTACAGAGTAATCCAAAACTTCTGTACCTGGGCATGCTGTAAAGTGGTAACCTAACTATGCTTGCACATTTTGACATGTTTAGGAGTTTGGGGAGGGACGGGAGGGAAATTTTGTTCCAATAAATGAATGAAATAAGTTACACGAAGATAACTCTCTCCATTGAAAAATTAATTGTGCGTCACTTGGTTACCCAGAGGGCAAGCTAGTCTTCAGAGGGTTTCCGGAGAGAGTCATATGTGTGTCAGGAGAGAAATGCTGTCTGATCAGGAACTTTATCTGATCTTTTTTTGTTATTGTTGTTATTATTTAATAGAAATAACTTCTTTCATACTTTCAGGCTGAATTGCAAATTTCTTCAAAACTTGATGCCAGGCCTTAGAAAAGGGATACTGTTTCATGTCCTTTTTCACATTATCCTCTGTTAGCCTTGGACTCAGCACTAAAAGTAAATAATTTCTTGTCACAGAGAGGGAAAGCTTTTTTTTCTTAATACGCTGATTTTTACAAAAGATTGCATTTCATTTTTGGCTTTCTGACATTCCTAACCAAATTCATTTTGCCGCCATCACCTGAGGCTAATTGCCCACATCTTAAACCAGCCGCGATAGGCTGTACGGGATAACATTAACGTGTGCCTGACGCAGCGTTGTATTTGGACACCTCGGCGGCATGGCTGTGTTCTGATGTTGCACCACCGTTAGCACCTGCTTTTTATCTACCCAAAATAGATAAAATAAACTGTTGCTTAAACAGTTGGCTTTTCAGGCTGGGGTGGCTGAGAACACTGCACTGGTAGGATACACATGTGCTGCTGGGCACATAAGAAAATGCCTGATTTTTCCTTGTATGTGAAAAATAGGTAGGAGGAAGGTACCATTAAAGGGTGGATCCACTTCTGTTGCTAAGGAGGACATGAGAGTTGTCATCTTACGTTGGAGCAAAACCAGTCTCTGACACTCGCTGGGAGGTTGCATCTCTGTCCCTACCATATGTGGTCTTCTCTGGGCTTGTCTAATTGCTCTGATGTCTCTGGTGCTGGGAAGGTCCTGCAAGGAGGAAGGCCTCACCTCTGAGGATGATGAAGAGGTGTTCCCTCTGTTCCTCTTGTCTCTGCTGCCTGGCGGTTGCACGTGGTGCTTCCTCCCCCTTGCCTTGTGGGCAATCATGCGCCCTCAGGCTGTTGGCATCTCAGACCCCTGCCCTGTCCCACCTGGGCAGGCTCCTTTCCCAGCAGGGAAAGTTATTTTCTCCTCATACCTCGTTTCTGAGAGTGCTTGCTGCCTTTCACTGTTCCTTTACTGATAGCACTCTTACCTTTCTGTCACATCAACAATAATGTCAAGCCATGAAGAAATACCAAAGTCTTACTTGTACGTGGTGTAAAGTTCTTGTGTCACCTGAGTTAAGGTAAAGACCCTCTGTTACTCATGGCTTGCCAGAAGCTGTGCTAAGAAATAATCTTCCTATCTGGTAACGAGGCTGCAACTTCCATTTGGTGGTGTGTGGGGTTTTTTTGTGGGTGTTTTTTTTTTTTTTTTTATTGCAACTGGGATGATGCACAGGCATAATGTGAAACCCTCCTCTGTAATTACTACTAGTATCTGGGACAGGAGAGGCAAGAATCCTCTTAAATATCCAGTCTCTCAGTTCCAAGTGATTATGTGATTATCCTTTTTGCAAAGAAAAAGCTCCTTAAAATTTTATTGTTTAGAAGTTTATGTGAAGAGGGCTGGTTAAAATTACTGGTTGCTGTTCAAAGCCTTGCAAACTTTATGCTTTGCCAGATCAGCGATGAGATTAGTTGCTGGGTGATGTGGAAAAATATACTGGCATGGCATGGATGGTTTCTTTTCTGCTAATGAAAATGGGAGCGTGGATTAATGTCTGAGATTTATAGTTCAGTCATTCTGTAAATCTGCAGAAGTTATTGCTCAACGGTATAGTACAGTAATGTGTCATGTGTTCCAATAAAGATTATCCAGATGGATTTATTCCTCGCATACCATGTCCAGCAGTCATGTGCATATCGTCTTGTTTCGTGGTTAGTTATTTGTGAAAATGCAGTTCTTTCAGTATATTTGATTTTTTTTTTAGCCTAGGATTTTATTATTTTTAACCAGAGAAAATGTTATTTTAAAGCCCAGCAGCTTGGGTGTTCATTTTTGGTGGTTTTTTTTGTTTGTTTGTTTTGTTTTGTTTTTTTATATCCTAATGCAATATTGTCTTAATATTTCATTTAATTCTTTTTAGTTTTATCAAAGTAAGAACATAATATAAGCTTAGTGAGACTCAGTTGTTCAGCACGGTTACTATTTAAAAACGTTAAGCACTTCCTTACCCAGCTTTTTAGAGGTGACACACCCAGCTGTTCCCAGCTGTGGAAGGATTCATAGTAAAATCATGCCATGGAGTTTAAGAGTGAGAGTTTCAGTTCTGACAGAATTTGTTATCCCAATTATCAGTGCTAAAGGAGGCAGCCTGAACAATCAGACTGACGGCAGAATTAACATTTGTCTTGTCTTTCAAGCAAAACATTTCTTCCACCTGAAAAAAGTTCTAGTTCTGTAAAATTAGGTATGCACTTGAAGAATCTCATTAAATACTACTAATAAATCCAAACAATAGTGGGTTAATAGATGAAAATATTGAACTAAGCAAAAAAAAAAAAAGAAACAATTCACTGCCTTAATCCTAAATAGCAAACTTTTTTTTAAAGCTACCATAAGCCCCTAAGGTCTGAAGTTGAAGTTTTACTGTATTAATTTCATTCTTCAATAAAATATCAGATTAAAATATTTGGCTTCTATTAACATTATTACTACAGAGTTATATTTAGAGTATGTCTTGAATGAAACTCAAAAATTGTCTCCAAAAATAGCTGGAAGTATCTCGGCACCTTGTAAAACTTGGTATTTGGATAAGGCCTTCAACTTTTTGCTGTTCTGTACTTCTCCTTGTATTCATTATCAATCCTGTATGCTATGAAGTGTAAGTCTTATGAAGCAAACGGAAAACCCTGTCAGAGAAGTCTTGCTGAAGTGGGATTGAGCACATACATGCGATGAAGTAACAGAGCTCTCAATCTAGGCCTGGCATTTCTATCTTCTGGGTAATTTTAACTTATCAGTTTAATGCTCCTTTGGCTCAATTATTTTTCATAATTTCCTAAAGCAAAAAACAACCTGGAAAAATTTGAATGCAGTGCTATCTGTAGCATAAAGCTCTATATAACTAGAGCCAACCAGAGAGAAGTAACAACTGCTGTCATGTTCAAGCATTTCAGAAGCCGAATTTTTGAGACAGGCTCTCTATTTCAGTTCAGAGATAATACTTTCTGAATTTAAAATACCACAAAAAAGTTGTTCAGAGACTAGATGACCTTAAAATAAAGCTTGATGAAATGGAACAGTTGCTAAGTGATGCGGTCGTAAGCATATGCTCTGCAGCTCTTCATCCATCGGGAGCAGGATATGTTTCATGGGTGTTTCTTATGATTAAATAAGGATGAACGATTATATCGATCACACCAACCTAAACTATTTTGAACATACGTACAAAATCACTCTCTACTACATCCCAACTATTGTCCCTTACTAAGCACCCATCTCTTTTTTTTTTTTTTTTTTTTTTTTTTTTTTTAGGGGCTGTTGAAAGGAAGCCTTCTAGCACCAAGTTAAGCCAAACACATAGCGTCCTCTAGTACCTACCTTCTTTATCCCATAAATCAGATTACAGTAACACCAGCACCTTTCAGTGATGAAATTGCCTCACTTGTCTTTTTGGGTGCAGCGACTAAATGTGCAGATATTCCTGAAAATAGCAGTGAAATAGCAGCAGAAAAGTGTTGAATGCAGACGTAGCTTCTTCCAGTGTTATGTTCAGTCCTTTAACAACTTTCCATTCTTCATGTGGTAGGAAAATAACTGCAGACATTAGTGTCTAATTAGAAAAGAGATTTTTTGGGTTTTGTAATTATTTTTTTTTTTTTAATGTAAGTTAGTGGTTTCTCATGACTTTCATGTTCTTCCTGTCTAGTCCTGGGGAATATGCCAGGTTTCCTGTTTCCTGCTCAGGATGCTTTCTCCTGCAGGGTCAATGAAGGCAAAGTGAAATTTCTGTTCTATGTGACGAATGTTACTGCTGCCAAATAGATCACTGAAGACAGCAATCTGCATAGAAACCACTGAGAAGATGGTCTTTTTGAATGGAGGGTTATCATCGGTGCTCTTAGAAATTTGGGGTTTGGAGAGTTTTAACTGTAAAAGCAGTACCACATCTCAGTCTTTGAAGGAATTTTTTAGGGTTGTATTGCCAGTAATGCTCAGCGCTTTGAACTGTCTGGCTTGCGACTTACCTGGAAGCTTGAGGTGTAACGATGAGATACTCTTTTTGGGACTTGTATCCCATTTTGTGCTTCAAGAAGAACTGCCATATTTTGCTCAGAGGAGGCAGAGTCAAATACACTGAAAATGGAGACTTTAAAAAAAAAAAAAAAAAAAAAAAAAAAAAAAAAAAAGAGAATGCAAGTCAATTTATGGACAGGCAGGTCAGAAGTGGTGTTCGCTGTTGATAATACTGAATTCATACTTAGGTCTTCTTCCATATCTAATGCATTTGCAGAGGTACTATATCTTCTTGAAATCTTTTTTTTTTTTTGTGTAAGAATTTCATGCTTATAATAAGAGTGCATGGTGGAGCTGAACCTGAATTTGCTGTACTGATTTTTTTTTTTTTTCAAGAAACATGCGTTTTAATGATTTGAAAAACCTAGTTCTAATTTGGCTTCAAAAAAAGAAAAAAAAAAAATCCAACAAAACATGCAACACAGAACCACCCTTTCCTGCCTTTTTATTCTGTGTAGAATAGAAAGTTGTGGACTGGATGAAAGCCAAGTGCTTCAGTGCAAGAAGTACTATAGTAACTAGCCCAGAACTTATACCTCTGTGAGTTCTCCAGCTCATACCTGTGTGACCAAGGAGTCAATCACCCCAAAGGCTTGGGCATAAAGGTCCAAGAAACTACCTTTGAATCCAAGTTGAGTTGAAAGGAATAAAAGACAGCATTTTGTGGGTCTTGAAAGCTGAAATGCAAACTATTTAACCAAAGTTTAATTAGAAAAATGAATGCTGCTTTTTTTGTTTTGTTCTTATATCCAGGGAAATAACATTTCTTACACATGTGGTTGTAATAGGCTTTTATTATGGTATATGAGTTTCTTAGTGACACTTCCCTTGAAATGGAAAAGTGCAGCACCCTTACTTCAGGGTTACTCTAGAAATGTTCCCACAACTTTGTGTGGCGATTGTCTTTTTGCTATGGGTATTTTCATAGAAATGGGTCATATCTACAGCAGCTAGTCTTCCTTGGTATAGCAGTACTGTAAACACTGAAATTGCTGCATTTAGTTAGTTTAGGATATAACTAATTTCAAGGTCATGCATTTCACACGTTTAACTTCTACGCATAGTGATGACAGTTACGTAGAGGTGAAGAAAATTAAAATAGTGTGTATTTTATTAGTCTTGTGAAACTTGTGCTTTTAGTGTAAAATATTCACGCTCACATCATTAATTTGTGTAAGCTTTAAATCATTGCAGTAAAACCATTGTAGGCAATAAAATATGTTCCAGACTTTGGACCATACCTGCAAGAAACTTACCTCCAACTCTTCAGTGTAAAGTCTATACAGTGTTCGGTGTGGTGCTATTTAATCTTTCTACTTTAGCTGTGAAGTTTCTGATTATTAAGAGAAATGTTTGAAATTGTTAATTTTTTTCTGTTGAGTCATTTGGCAGTTAATAATTTGCACTTCCTTTATGGATTATACTCTTGATAGTGTTTGATTTTGCCATTTATCTATTTTGTGAGATGATTCTGCGGTAAGAATGAAAAGCTTCTGGAGTTGTACACCTGTACCTACAAGTATACAGGAGGAGCCTGACCAAATCTGGAAAAAAAAAATGACGGTAGTGTGTGTTAGTTGTACTGAGAACAATTCAGGTATCTCTTGTGACGCAGATCTATAGCCTTATATTGGAATTTAAATAGTTATGCTACAAAATTGAATAATTTGCTGAAGGAGATTACAGTAGCTTTCTGCTGAAAGGTGTTGGTTTGTTCAAAGTCCTCATTTTTGATCCTATTACGTTTTAAAATTATCTCTGGAATAACTTTTGGGGAGGCACAAAGCTGTTATTACTAAAAGCCTTTGCAATACTTTCTCTTTTGCTTTGTGTGAAGAGAAGTGTCTCTAACCTTTTAGGTTCCCGTGGGAATCCATCTAAACCTTAGGCACCTGTATTCATTTTAAGCATGTACATCAATCCCCTAACATCCCAGGATTAAATGCAGTTTATAAAACAATGCAGTAGAGAGAGGAAAGCAATTTGGATGAGTTGCAGTGAGTTACGAAAGAAGGTAAAAAAGAAAACTTGCATTGTTTTTGGTGGTGATTTTTTTTTTTCCATACAAAAAACTGCTTGTGCTTGAGGTTGGAAGTTGAAGGACTTCTAAAAAGAATAAGCTTGTGTTCCCTGAATGTCGGTTATACAGAACATGTATGCAAGTTCACCATCTTACTATTTTTAATTGTGTTTTACTGCTGAATTGCTGAAGTTCACTTAGCTGTTCTGTAGACAGACAACTCAATAGGAAGAGCTCCTATATTTCAGTACTGGGGGGAAGCTTACTAGTTGAAGTTTTCTATGAATACAGGCGTTTGTTAACCATACTCTGTAAATAGGGAAAGTAAAGCTGAACAGCGTATTTACAGTTCTGGATCCTACTTCATACAAAACCCTCATTTTAGCTATTTTTATTTCAGAGCTGTGATTAACACTATTATTACACAGCTTTCAGAGACCTTAGCTGTTATTACTGCTTAACTGGAGTACTCATAGTATCCTTCAAAGTAGCATTAACAGGTTTTCTGCTGTGAGTACTACTGAGCATAATTGGTAATGCAATAATAAATTAAAATATGTTTATAAAGTGCATTTCTAGAGTGTTGCAGGGTTGCCTTCGTCTTGTCACTGAAACCAGTTAAATGAAATCATGTCCTGTCACATGGTGAGAAGGCAAGAAGGGGTGGGGTTCGGTGGTGGAATGAAGAGTGCTAGATAGCAGCCAAGCTTAACCACACAAAGGTATGTTCTTTTCATGATTCTTTTAAATGATAGAGATCTGCTGTCTTTAAGAAACAAAAGGAAAAAACCCAACAACAACAAAAGAAAATCCAACTGGAGAACTCTTCTCCAGGCTGAACAAGCTGGACGATCAAGCTCAGGATCTCCAGCCCCAGCCATCCTGGTGGCCTCCACTCAGCCTATTCCAGTTTACTAATGTCTTCCCTGTACTGGGGAGCACCAAACTGGAGACAGTAGTATTATAGATGTGGTGTAACAAGTGCTGAGAAAAGGGAGGTTGGTCAGGTCCATCAGCCTTCTGGCCACACTCCATTTCATACAGCCCTGGGTCCTGTTGGCTGATGTTGTTGGCATCTTGCTGACGTTCAGCCCAGTAGGACCCCCGGGCCCAGCTCCCTACCCTTCTCTGCTATCGCAGGGATTAGGTACATCCCAGGGGCAAGACTCGGACTTTGTCCTCCTTGAACGTCATGAGGTTCCTGCAGAGCCAGTTGTCCTAGCAGCCCTGCCCTCTGGCATATCGACTGCACCCTCCCCGCACTCCTCTCTGCTCAGGGAAGGAGCACAGTGTCAGAAACTGACTCAGAAAGAAAAATTTTTGAAAGCTGGTAGGGGCCGATTGCTGGGACTAGAGTAAGAAGGTTGATTAATGCAGGTGTTACTTCCTCTTTCCTTTCCCTTCTAGAAAAAACGTCCTGCAAATGTAAACATGTACACACCTTTGAACCCAGTATGTACAGATACACATCAACTGACGTGGATTCCAATGCATTGTATGATAAAATATTTAACTGGGGCGGGGAAAGGGAGGCTAAGTTCAAAATACTTCTGCTTTTGCAAAGGCTATTAAATTACAGACAGCCACTTGTGCCCTGTGAATAAATGTTGAAATATGCTTGTCAGGTTTATGGTGCGGTAATGTATTCTTTTTAACTCCATGACCTGACGTTTGTAAGGTGCTCTCAGCTGTGATCATTCTCTGGGGTGAGAGATGTACTTGGTAAAGTGCTAGCTAAAAATGCCTGAGTTAACAGAAGGCACTGTATATGTATGTATGGTTTGACTTGGAAGATGTGATCTATTTTCATCACTGATCTGTGCAATTAGGGAATTACTGCACAGTTCCACAAACTAATCCTAATCTGTCCAAATTTACCAATGTCAGCTGCTCTAGTAAACAGCTTTGAATAGTCATTTGCAGGTTAAGTTTTCAGAAACTGTGTTCTTTTTTATGTATGAAACAGAAGAAGAATTCCAATTTTGTATATAAAATGATGAGCCCTGGAACAGATGATAGTGCTCAGGCATGAGGTAACGGGGTTAAGAGTTTTCCGAGAGGTTTTTGAAGGCATTTATTCAATGTTCAGTGCCAGTCCAAGAAAAAAGAAACAAAACCAACAACAATAAAAAAAAAAACCCAAACAAACAAAAAACCCCCAAACATCCCCCTGAAAAACCCACCCAGAAACAAAACCCAAGCGTAGTTAAGAAGTATTTGTTAGGAACAGGGAAACAGTAGGGACATGACTGTGCTGCTTTCAGGTAATCTGGAGTTTGCTGGTGTTGTAAATACTGTTTGAAGCTTTGACTTTGATCACTTTCCTTTTCCTTACTCTCCCAAACCCCCCAAAATCAAATCTATGGAATTGGAAGATCTTCATCCTTGTGGTGTTTCTCAGACCAAAAGTAGTAATAGCTTCTGATGCAGGTTTAGTTAAACATGCTAGGAGTCCCGATCCTGAAAGAGACATGATGGATGAAGAGGAGAGGTGGACAAAGTAGCAAAAAAACCCCTAGCAGATGGCATGGACAAAGTGGTTCAAGTAGTCACTGTGTCCCATGTTATATGAATAATCAGTGAACCAAACGAAGGGGCAGCAGGCTTCTGTGTCAACAGATGCTGTGGATGGTAGAAGTTTGCTTGAGTTCAAGGGGTAGTGGAGAAGTTCACAGAAGGGAAATCTCTTGAGAGCTACTTAATATGGGGAAACCACATCTAGCTTGGGAAATCCCTGAGGGAGAAGCATCTTGCCTGCTCTATTTTTATTCTTCCTTAGGCAACCACCTAGGGTTGCATGGGAGGATGGGATCCTGGGCTAGATGGCATTTTGATCTGGCCCCATGTAGACGTTCCTCTGTGTGGTTTTGAAAAGGTCACATCCAGTGAAAACTGCTTTTAACTTCTGTAGATCTGTGATAACCTCCAAGAGGTAAAACTAAGGAAAAAATCAGACACACGTTTTATGGCAGCAAATAATTTGATTTGCTAAATCAATCGAGCAATCTACCATTGTTAAGTTTTAGCAAGCATGGAACATTGTATACAGATGTATCTGAAAAGATGAATAAAATCATGGTAGGTCTCTTAATCTAGACCGGTATTTAACTACTTTAAATATATGATCAGGTTGTGCAATCACAGGGAAAATCATTATTATGAATTCTCAGGAATTTAACATTTGATGGTTTTTCATCAAGCCATTTGAAATCTTAGTAAAAGCTTCATAAGAATAATAAATAAGAATGGCTGAAATTCTCTTGAAATAAGCTGGCACACGTGTTTGCATATACTATATTCAGCATTATTACTTAAAACCTACTTTTGCTCTAAAAAGATCAGTTAATTTAAGAGGTTTTGTTACTGATTTTGGCATGGGTAATGTAAGATCGCACATCAGATGGTTATGCAGAAGGCACACCCACTCAGATTGAATAAGCGCAGAATAAGATGCATCGGTAATGATACTCCTCTGCTATGCTCATCCTTCAAAACACTCGCTTTCTCTGTGCAGAACACTTTATTCTTTGAAATCTGAGCTCGCTTCTTGTATTAAATGTTGACTGCTGTTGAGAAATCATGCAAAAGTCACTTAGCACTGGTGATTTACTGGTATTTGCCATTTCATTGCAATGTTTTCATTCCTTCAAGAGGAAAAAAAATTCTCTTGCAAAAGGATGCTTTTCTTTTTATAAATAACATTTTGTCTTTCCAAAGCATTTTCCTCTTTGAGCTGTGACCAAATTCCTTAGTTTAGTTCAGTCTGCACAAATTATTCAAACAGTACTGGAGAACTTATTCAACAAGTTAGTTTGTTCCATTATTAAATAATCTATACAGAAATCTCCAGTTACCCAGGTGGCGTAGTCAGTCTAGGGAGGTGATCATCACCAAAACGATGTGGCTGCATTTGTGACTTACTGCTGTTGTTTGTTTGGCATTCTTTTTCATTGATGGGATAGGATTTTAGATCTATGATGCCAGGGACTGATGGCACCAAACATGGTACCTAAGCAAGCGTTCCCAAGCATTGCTTGCTTGGGTATGGCATGAGGGACGAGTGCGCAGTAGCTGCTCTCAGCTGTGCATGGGGCTGCGTACACAGGACACCTCCAGCTTCTTACCTGGGCTTTCCAGCACCACTTTGGGAGACTGTGGTGGTTCAGACCCTCGAATTAAACTAAGGCAGGTACTCCATGCTCTGTTAGGTGTCTGCCAAAGTTGCTTGATCAACTTTCTTCCTTTATTGGAGGGTGTGAGTTTTGTCAGAAAAGGTGGACTGAAGGGCTGGGGCTTCTTGGTTTTCTCAGAAAGTGTTTTTACAGGATGGGGCATTACAGTGGAAGGACGGAGAGGGTGGGGGAAGCTGGGCAAGGTGAAAACCAAGAAGAATCTGACTCCGAAGAGGATTCAAAATCCATTCTCAAACTGCAGCTTAATCTGAGCAGTTGTGAAATCTTCACTGAACTCAAATTTGAAAAAAAGGAAAAAAAAAGAAATACAAACTGAACGTAAAAGGAATAACAGCAAAGGTTGGTTCCCTCAAGCAGCTCAAATATGAGCACGTAAGTGAAAATGCTTGTGTAGAAGTAGGTCAAAAAAAAATAGTGAATGCTTCTTCCCAGGTAGCGTAGTCTATGAAGAAGAAAGCGGTCAGCTGGTTCAGGTAGTATGCAGCATCCCTCTGTTTTACTCAATCTGCGCTGGGTCTGCACAATAAGGTTGGGTTGGCTTAACACCTAGGCCGTGGGAACAGCCGCCTCTTCTGCTAATACTGCAAGCGCCGGCCCAGAGCTGCGTCCCACCACAGCGCATCTGGGGCGTGCGTTGAGGGCACTGTGACTGTGTCCTGCTGGAGTAACATCACATCACAGCTTTCTCCTTTGCCCATCTTTCCACAAAGAGGTTTAGTATTTCTGTACCACGCCGCTTGGTGTAGCCATCTCACCTGAGCTTTGCATAAATTACTGTTCCTCCCACAGAACTTGTTAGAGAACACTGTAGTGAGGGCAAAAGAAATTGCAGCAAAATTTCATCCGAAGCTAATGTGAAAGGATCAAGCTCTTTGTTTCTTTTATTAACTATGACAGAGAAATGGATCTCAGCTGGTCACTAGTATTAGAGAAGCATTGCAAGTTATTGTCGGCATCATTGAAATGCTTTTTCTGACTTTCAAGTACAACATATCATATGGCAAAATGGTTTACATTTGCACACCTACAGATTTTGGGGTTTTTTTCAGGTTTAAGAGGAGCCTGAATTCAAAGTTTCTGTATTGACTTAATTCTGGTTCAGGGGAGGTGGGGAAGCAGTGAACACTGGAAATTTCTTCTTGTCTCCTCCTGCCCAGGAGCATGTTTATATGGTTTCCATCACGTAAAAATGGTGTATTGCTGTCTGATCAGTCAAAGGAGAGAGAGAAGCTCCCTTTTATCTCCCGAGGAAGGAATTTTTTTGATGGACATGTACCAAAGGCACACATAGCTTAGTTACAGAAGGACCTTTTGTTTGCAGAATTTTTGTTGGGAAAGCAAATATGTTCAGGCTCCTAGAAACTGTTTGGTCAAGCTTAATTGCATGTAGGTTTTGGCATACAACATTTAACGGAACATATTCCTGTTATTTGTGCATCTGTAGTCACAGGAGAGACTGGGGTCCTTACAAGCTGAAATAAGGCGCAGTGAAAACAGCAGAAGAAAACCACTAAAGACTGTGTTTTCTGCTTTCACCCATGAGAGAGTACTTCAGCTAATTACTTCAGGTTACTTCAGCTCTTGGAACTGTGACTTCTTTGTTAATGCTGTATGTTTAATTATGAAGACTCCCTTCAGTTTCAAAACAAGTGTATTAAGATTAATCTTTTCCTGTAAAATATTCTAGAAGCTGCTTTTACCGTAAATGAAGAGGGGGTAGCATCATCTCAGTTTCTAGTTCCTTGGCCGTAGTTGATCCGTGTGCTGCCACTGCCGTCGTTCGGAATAGCCTTCTGATAGCTCTCCAGCTAATTTGGGACACCCGGTGAAGATGCTTTCTCGCTGTTTTCATTCTCCATTGCTCAGACGTCTCTGCCAGGCAACTCACAAAACAAACAGCAACACGGGGTCAGCCTCAAAGAGCTCAGGCTTTGAAGTAGAGGGCAGGTGACGGTTATAAAAGGTTAGTCTTTAATGGTATTACAAAAGGTAGCTGTAGAGGTTCCCATGCATTTGCTTGTTAAAGTGTGTAATCCTTACATACAAAAAATAATTAGTGGGTAATTATTAGAAAAAAAAATTACCTTGTACTTTCCTTGGTGGTGGAGGATATAGCAGAAATTAGTTTATAGCCAGGATTTGAAAGTGCGTGGCTCTTTTTTTAAGTGATGGTCAACACAGTAAGATACAGGGACGTAGACAAGAGTGTAAGGCAAACTGGGTATAGATGGTCAACTTTAAAAGCCTTGTAGAAGAGAGAGGGCAGAAAAAGGAGTTGGTTCATTAAACAAAGCAAGTTGCAGTCCATTCTAATCTTTGTTCCTGCAATAAAATTAGTCATTATTTAAGAGAGTAAATGCTATGATATTGTGTTAATTGGATAATTATATATTGTAATTTTTCAAAGAGAATTGCTTTTTGGTTTGACTAAGGCTCTCTAAGGTGGTACTCCCTGGCCAGTCTTCAGATTGTGGAAGGGCTTTGGCAAGTCTCAGATGTACCTGAAACACAGGTACATCTAGTCAAGCCAAAATTAGCAAAAATCAAAGCCTTTTATGAAGAAAACAGAATTTCAACAATAGTTTTTATTTCTGTAAGTTGCTCTGGAATCATGAGCGTGCTAGTGAACATATTTTTGAGGGGAATTGGTATGACACTCAAAATGAGTGTATCTGAGATTTTACACAGTGTAAATCAGCACAGAAAGAATTTAAGTGTGCCTTTATGTATTTTTAAAAGGCCTGTTTACTTCACATCCAATCTGCTGATTTCTATGCTATCAGCATTCATCAATGTTAAAATTTCAATGTCAGCACTTAAAAAGAGAAGTGATTTGGGAGTGCTTTTGACAGGGGTTTGTTTTTTCTCTTTGCAAAGTATGATACCTCAGTGCTTTTAATTTATTATTCTTTTCCTGGTGGCATTCCTTTTTGAAGCATTGCCTGTTTTTTGTTGGCAACTTCATTATACAAAAAAATTCAGATATATTCACCTGTGTACCTATCCTGTGTCTGTTAGGGTTTTTCTTTCAGCAGCTTAAGTAATAATTATGTTACTTTTAATAATAGTTCAAATGATTACATACTTGACATTCTGTCTAGAGTTCATGCAGCAGTTCTGGATTTCTTTCCCCAGAAAAAGCTTCCACAGATTCTTTCCTATCTGAAAAAAATTGGGGGGGGGGGGGGGGGTTTTACATGTACTCAATGTGCTGTTTTCTAAGCAAAGAGCTTTAAATGTGGTGTGGCAGAAGACTGCGTTCATCATCTTTCTCTTTGAGCAGTAAATATCTGACTACTGCAATGGTTCTGAATCAGTGTCTTCCAATAAATTAGCATCAAACAGATGGCTGATTTGTTATATCATGAGCTGGGTTTGATAGTACTGATTTATGTTATTAAAGATGGGGCTTGCATAACTTACACTGCAGTATAAGCTATTTTTGAGTATCTTTGAAAACTTGTACGTTGTACATAAATATATTTCCTTGCTGATGAAGACTGTTGCATGTCTTTGTACCTTTGCTTGCTAAAAAACTATCATCTACAACAGTGACTTTTATTAAATTTATTTTTGAAGTGTATACCCTAGCAGGTTAATTGGGCCACTAACTGCATCTACACTGAAATGTTATGTTAAGAGCACTCCAGCTATTTTTTTTCATGGCCTTCTCCACCTACCTAATGCTAGGCAGCAAGAAAGTGAATGTATATTGCAAAAAACTTCCAGTGTTGTGAGGGTAATGTGGTCAACAGTTTACCATCTGGCCAACCAAACACAATGATAATGCTCAAGGTTATCTCCCATGTACGCTATGTGTGGGTCAAAGAGTGAAGGTTCTTTTCTCTTCCATCCCGTTCTTTTCTCTTGTACTTTATGGTGGTTGCTGCCTTGTCAAAGAGTAGCTGAGTTTTGCTGCAGTTTGACAACCTATTCCTAAACCATCAGCAGAGACTGATTTATCCTGTCCTCGTTGGAGCATGCTACTGGTTATTCCTCTGTTGCACTGAGTTAATCTCTTTTTGTAGCTCTGTTAGCCTGGACGTGAAAAGGAGAAAGGAAAACCTTGGAAGTTATTGTGAGTCTCGTTGCAATATGCACGTTGGTGATGAGACCTCTGAGATGGCTTCCCATGTGATTCTTCCCCAGCTGTAATTTGTTTCAGGTAGGCTATGCTAGAATTAAGTGTAATCAAGAGGGGAAGCATCTGATTAGTTTTATCAAAGTGCCTTTGCATTTCTCATCCTGTCTAGATTATCAGTCTTAATTGGGGGATGATAAGGTCCTGGCTTTTCACTGAATTGTAAAACAGTGAATATAGTGACAGCACTGGTTTTGCTGGGATTTCTGAATCAAATAGGGCTAAAAACTTGAGATCAAAAGGGCTGCTTCCATAGACACTTCCAAGGTAGCAGGACTGGATTTAGCACTCGCTAGCGCAACGTGTGCATATTGTCCCTTATGAAAGCTGAGCCTTGTAGCAAACTGCTGCCGTGGACATACTTTGCAGTTTAACCATTAATTCAATTTAATTTTTTCAATGATTAAATGCAATAATTATTGCCATTCACAAGGTTTTCAAGAGACCTATAGCCTTTGGAAGCTGTGGATTCCTAGATGAGAGTCTCAAGGTTTGTGTTAACCTTTTCTGGGTCAAAAAGACTGCTTGGTCTTTGTGTAGAAATGATGAGAATTGTTGGGGAAAGGACTTGTAGAATAGCCTCTTCTAGAGCCCAAGGGTTACTTTTGTGTTATCCTGGCTCTGTGGCTTGACTGACTTCTGGGAAGGATGGCTTACAACCACAGCGTGTGTTTTAAGGAGCCTATTTCTCCAGTGCTTCATCTGGCTAGGCAGTTGGTGAAATTCTGCAGATGGCTAACTGTGGTTTCCAAGAGTTGGTGCATATAGTATCTTCTTTCTTGTGAGAAGGAAGGTTCCTAATTTAGCATTTACTCATGCACTCATTAAAGATGCTGGGAATATTGCCATGGCCGCACTTGGAGCAGAATCGGATCATTTTGTTCCACTCCCTCCCTACCACCAGACTTAGTTGTAATAGCTTGTTGGAGCATTTTGGTTGTGTCTTAATTGGTGTATTAAGCTTTTTTTTTCCCTCAGTCATCAGTTCTGTGGTACAAATTACATACTTCATGAGTACCAGTGAAAGAGAGGTGTGAGATCATCTATAGTTCCCTGGCTGGGATTGTTTTCCCATATCATTAATTTTGTTCAAGTTTTTATTCTCAGACTCCTCTAACTTTACAACAGAAACTCTCAAGTGACTAACAGCACATTTGGTTTCAGTAGGTTGGGATGCTCAGAACTGATGTAAATTCTCCAACTTCAGAGGTTCACGGTCAGACTAGTTAAACTTTTTTTTTTTTTTTTTTTTAAACCTCCCTCCCCCTTTTTGCCTCCCACACAGACTTTCTAACATTCTGGCAAAGCAAGTATTTGGACTTTTACCCATTCTCTCACTTTGCAGTTACGAAGCATTCATTTTTCCAACATTAAAAACCTGGCCAGAAAACCTGGCCCAAAAACCTTAATGTTTTGAGCAAATGTTTAAAAATACCCTCTGACTTGGCTGCTCTAAGTAGCCTTAAAGCACTTTTGCCCACTGGGGTGGACAAATTCTTTCCCCCCCCAAAAAGCTAATACTTATCCAGTAATATTCATAGCAACAAATTTAATTTAGTCATTTCAAATGTTACAGAAATAAATCTGAAGCCATAAGAAACTGAATAAGAACAATTGCATCTTTAAGTAGCTCCTTTACGTATGGATGTTGCAGGAGCTGAGGCTGGGAGCTGAGAATTGTAGCAAGTATGGAAAATAATACCTGCTTACCTTAGATCTTGTCTGTTCCCCAAAACAAAAGGGCACATTTTTGCGAAGAGTAGTACACTTTGTGAATTTTACTTGATTTGTTTTTCTTTTTCATCTTGCTTTTGTTTTAAATTTTGTTGCTGTTTCACGCCATGTCTTCTGGGAGAGCTGGTTCAAGGGAATACATCCCCTTTTAGCATTCTTTTCTGATAAGGGTGAATAGATTAACATTTGACTCTGCGTTAATTGGAGTGCTCTTTCCTGGCTCTAAATGTGTCTTCACAAATGAAGGCAGATCAAGAAAACATAGGAAGTCATGAAGTTCAGTTGTACCTGTGTACCTCACTACTTTGGGGCATATATGCATCAACCTAAGTTAACAGAGAGCTGACTTCAATAGCGAGAAGTCACGTTCAGTTTGTGTTTCCTATTTTTGTGCTCTGTGTGATGAGTGATGCGGCTGTGCTTTGTGTTGCTAGGGTAACCTAAAGAAACATAGAGAAAATACAGCAACATTTCAAAAAGGAAGCATTATAATTTCTTCAGTGCTGCTTATTTGCTCGTGAAATATTTTGCCAAAACATTGCTGAGAAAACCCAGTAGTCCTTTAAAGTTTTTATTCCAAATGTAAACTGGATTATGTGGCCATGGAGTAGTGATTTACTTCTACTTAAGAACAAATTCCAACATCATTTAAACTTGTTTCCAAAATCTTTATCATGGAATAAGCTGCTCTTACCTTGCACCTCCATTTTGTCATCTTCACTCTGTCCATCTCTATAAATAAATCTAAAGTCTTTCCAAAATCCTAGCTCTGTGACACTTTCCCTAAAGCTGTGCTTTTAGAAATCTCCCTTTAAACTGCTAAAGCATTTTTTCTTTAGTAACATGACAAAATGTTGAGAATAAAAAGAGGGTCTGGGGTAGACGCTACCCCAGTTCTCTGTACTCCTGTAGAATAGTTTGGCCAGCATTACACTGGAATTGCTTTAGGGAAAAAAAAGGAGCCATGAGAAACCTGTGCAAGTGACTCTGAAGTGCTGCATATCCTGTGTTCCCCCAAAATGCAGGGGCTCTGTCTCCTCTCAGGAGGATCACAGAAAGGCCAGGGTTGGAAGGGACCTTGGGAGATCATCTAGTCCAACCCTCCTGCTAAAGCAGGGCCACCTACAACAGCTTGCACAGGACATCGTCCAGGTGGGGTTTGAGTATCTCCAGAGAAGGAGACTTCACAACCCCCCTGGGCAGCCTGTTCCAGTGCTGATGTCGTATGGATGATGTCGCATTAGGTTAGGTTAACAGTTGGACTTGATGACCTTAAAGGTCTTTTCCAACCTAAACTATTCTATGATTCTGTGATTATGGGTCTTGGCTCCCCTGCAGAGATGGGGACTGAAGCCTGGATTTCTTCCCACTCACCGGCCATGGATGGGGCAGCTGTAGTTTCTGCTGTTAACTCTTGGTGAGTCACCTCTGCGCTGAATCATTTTCTGTGTATGCGTTAGAACAACAGCAACCGAGCAGATACCGATTTGGATTGGTGAAACTCAATGTTAGCGCAGGTATGAGCACAGCAGTACCCAGATTAAATTACTGGCAGTCGTCGTCTTTTTTTTTTTTTATCAGCGGATATGTTTGTTGCCAAATATCTGGTATAAATTATGCAGTATGGAAATGAGGTTCTTTGTATCTTTTTTGCAAACAATGAGAAATTAAATAAACCTCCTGAAGTCGTCATTGAGTGTTATAACCTGTAGTAAACTGTTTTGCTTATAACACAAGGCACTTGTATGTTGCCACCTGTTTGCTTGACGCAAAAATAACAAAGGATTACACTTACCAAATCTTTCTCTGGGCATGGACCAAGGGAGGAGATTGAATGCAGGAGGGTTTTGTGTTTGTGGTGTTTTTTGGTTTGTTGTTGTTTTTTTTTTTTCTTTTCCCCCCTTCCTGCCTGATTATATAGGCTATAAAAATATCTCTGTCTCTCTGAGCAAGCAAAGTTGTATAACCTGCCAAATCCTAGCTCTTCCCAAGGGACCATCTCTGAATGTTTTATCCAAATTGGACGATTGTATTAATCCTGGGGGGTCGAGGGTAAGAGAGTGTGTGCAGGCAGTTGCTAAGGAGTAGTTGGTAGATGGAAAATTCTTTACCCTAGCTTACCTCATGGTAATTTCTTTATCCGTACCCTGAGTCGGTGCAGAGGTGTCTGAGCAATCCTTTAGAGGGAATTAATGACTCAGTACTGAGGGCTATTCTACAAAATTACCTCTGGTATCTGCATGTGGGGAGAGGGGATGTTGAAATGCTTCGGTTACATATAAGAGTGGGAGTAAAAAGGACAACAGTTTTGGAAATATTTAATTTAATAATGGCAAAGAGGCATCGGGTAATAGAGAAGTGAGTTTTGGTATTGTCTTGAAGAAATGCTAACTGAGTTGCCATGGTTGCTGCAGCTTAGCTAAAGCAAATAGTATACTTTATACAGAATATTTTTTGTAAAATGCTGTTGAACTATTTCTGTGGTAGTTAACAGCTGCATCTTTGTGTGTTTTGTATATATTTCTAAAAACTTACAGCATTGCACTTAATTGCCTATTTTGATACTTATTTTTCAGAGTGACTCCCCAAATATACAAACTGTTCCTTTTGGAAAGAATGCTAGCACAAGTGTGTGTTCCCCATGTGGATTTCTCTTCAAATTAATCTACAAAATTTACACAAGATATGTCGGGGGGGGGGGGGGTGGGAATGAAGAGAGGATCGTCAAAAATGAATGCAAGAGAAGTTAACATAGATGATGATCTTGATGAGCAACAGGATGAGCTCAAGTCTTTTGGTTTTTGGAAGGAGGGATTGTAAAATCTCATTTGTAGAAGGTACAAGAAAAAAGGATGGAGTGGTAACATTTATTATAAACCTTGTGCCAGGGCCAACTGAATTATGTACAGGGTTAAAAAAAAAAAAAAAAGCGGGGGGGGGGGGCAACAGGGAGGTAAAAGAAGGAGAGATGGAGTGATCCAGCAAAGTGGTATGTTCCAAGCTCTAAAGACCAATGCTTTGGAAGTCTTAAAAATCTATAGGGTGTGTAAATAGTGATATGATAGCTAGCCAGCTTTCTGAATTGCTGTGTTTAAGTGTTCTTTTATTTTCTTGAAAAGCAATTAATTTCACTTCTGAAATTCAAACATCCTCTTGAATGTGAACAAACTGTTTGACTTCCTTTGAGAACTCCTGGCTCCAAGCTCATGGCGTGTTAACTCTGCAGCTTCTAATTCCTTGCGCAGAGAGTCTACCATTCATCATAAAAGTCAATGGATGTTCTCATGCTTCTTGGCCAAAGTATATGGCATGTGTCTGTTAGCTTTCAGAAATAAAATACCCGCTATTTATTTTTGCATAGGTACCAGTCTAGACCTGGAATTTAAAGTATCCAATACAGACTGGGAAAAAATTGTAGATTTGCCATGGAAAAAACAAACAAGACAATAGAAGAAATACCAAGTTTAATTACCTGTAGTTAGTGGAGCTGATGACTTTTAGGGGTTGTTAGGAATGGAGTAAGAAGGGACCAGTCAACAAAGCTACACTAATTATTATAAATACTTTCATTTTCTTTACTATAGCTTAAAATTTGAGTACGAGACAGTAGCATCCTATCAGTCTCTTCTTTCTGTGCAAATTGCTGCTGCAGCGATGCTCTGTCCCTCTTCCCCTGTCCACGCCTGAGATGAGAACCAAGGAGCACTCAAGTTATCAGCCAAGCTCCTCCTCACAGGCTGCTTCTTCTGGGGCTGGTTTTGGGGGTTGTTGGGGGTTTTAGTTTTTATTTTTCATTTGACAGTTATGCCTCCTGCCCTATGCTATCCTGAATATTAGTTTTCTCTTTGGGAGAACCTGTAGATTAGACTGAGATTTGAGGAAGCTGACAGAGATGGACCACCCGGGGAGGGGCCGGAAAAGAGCGCGAGGAAATGGATAATATGAGTGTCCAGTGACTTGCCAGGGCTGATGCACGTTTCTAAAGTGCCTGTTTTTGTTTTGATAAGGGATTTAAGAATAGTGTGGAAGCATAATGGGTGAGATCAGCAAGGAAGCGCCACGCTGAAGAGGCAGTACGAAAGGACGGGCTCTGAGGCAATGGACGGGGACGCGTTCCCACGGAGGGTGTTGGCCAGCTGCATTCCCTCTCTGCCTTTCCCCTCTTGGGCATCTCTTCTCCACCCCTAAGCCCCTTCATTAGTAGGTGAGGGCGTGGGGTGGGGACAGGCTGCTTGGTCATTGGGGCCCACAAAGCTCCTTGCTGCCAGCCAGTGGTTTTGCAGGAGCACAGAGAAACACTTTCTGCCATCATTTTTTACCTGACTCTGTGTGCTGCTACAGTGTAAGTGGCATTGGGACCAGTGGATGTGTTGCTATGGGAAATACGTGTGCTTTTTATATTCAAATAGAAAGGTGCATTTCCAAAAGCTGTTCTCAGACACTGTGGCCATAACCTGACTGCTTTATTTCCAGCAATCTTGGCAGTGAACTGTGGCTCTCGGGGTTGAATATCAGTTCGCTAAGAATCCAAGTGGTGGAGGAATGTCCTCATGTTTCTGTACCCATGCGACAGCCCCATCTTCCACTGGAGCCTTTCTATTCTCAGCAGCATGTGGGAATTCAGTGAGATCCGATAACAGCAATATTAATAGCAGTTGAGTAGGTGGCCAAAGAGGTTGAAATTTAGCACAAGCTCGTTGCTTGTTGGACAGCCGGCGTTCGTCTCCTGCGCAGCATACCTCGCCGGGGGTGGAGAATCCTTCAAACCCTCCGGCGTCCTCCTCAGAAGCGTAAGTGAAGCTGGTCAGTGTCGGGATAGAGCTCCTGGAGCTCGGCGAGGAGCTCGGGAGTGGGCTTGCTCTGCAGCCTGCTGACTCGCTCTGGCTCCCGGCCTGGGGCATGGATTTTCCAAGTCCTTCAAAGGCTATCTGGGAGGTAGAACTGCTGCCGTGGTGGATGGAAGCTCAGAAGGAGCACACTGATGCTTCTTATTAAACAGAAATCTGTTCAAGTCCTGTGTTCATGAGCTCTATAGTACAGAGGAGGGGATGGAAAACGGATAGCTTTGGCAGCTGTTGGGGTTTCTGGAGTATTCGTCACCAAGGGAAGGGTTTGGCACTGGGCAGGGTGCATTTGTCATTGGCACATTCCTTTCTATCAGTGGAAGTGTCTCCATCCCTTTTTTCTCCCCATAAATGGGTTCACATTTTTCTTATCTCTTTGGGCATGACCATATGGCCCTCCTACGTAAATAACCCTCATTTAGGGGAGGAGGATACTCTGATCTTGCCTTTTTTTTAAAAAAAAATCTTAGATAGTTATCTATATTTTAAATATGTTTCTGTATGAAAAACAGAGCCTCAGAAAGGCACACTTTCTGAATGGGATGCTGTAAAACCATATTCCAGAATTTTGCTCAGACTTCTGCTATCTTGGATTTCATCTTGAGCTCCACATTGATGTTCTCCCTGGAAAATTGTAACAGAGTGAAGTGTCAAAGTAGATTTGACATTGAGTTGCTAGTTGCTGGAATTTATTGCATATTAGGATGTGGGGGAACCAAACCGAATAATGTAGTAGGAAGAAAAAATCCCAGCTATTGAGTTTATTTGTTAAAAGTTTTGAAATAAGTAAAACCTAAATGTAGCTACTTAAAATGCACTGCTTTTTTGTAAGGAGGCAGTGGAGAGGTACACGTGTAAGTGTCAGCATTGCCAATGGATATATTCTGTAATTGCTTAAAGTCTAGTTCATGATTTCTTAAAGTATTGTGGTTGGCTAGCTACTGTAATGTATATAAATGTCTTGTATGTTTTTTTTGGTTTGTTTGGTTTTTTGTTTTTTAATTTTTAAAGTACCTCAGAGCGCGTTAAAATAATATTAGCAAGCTTTCCTCACTCCTCGGAGCTAGGCGTCAGTAGGCGAAGGGGAAGCACAGAGTGCCTCTGGACGGGGTTCCGTCGTGCGGGGACTCTCACGGGACTGGCCTGTGGAGCAGGGTCCTCCGCTACCAAGCCCCCTGCCCGCTCCTCTGCAGCAATGCGTTGCCTCTGCCGCGGTGCTGATGCGGTCGCTTGTACGAGCGTGCTATTAAAAACAGATGAGCGAGTCAATTTGAGGGTTGAGAATGTACATTAGGAAAAACCCAAACAAAGAAATGGGCACAGCCCTCTGGTCTTGATGCGCAATGTGGAACTGCGGCGTGATTCAGAGGCGCGTTGGCATAACCACGGGGGCAGCAAACAGGAGCAGCTGGAAGGGAAAGGGAGACCAGGAAATCCTTAAGCTAGAGTCTGCGGCCAAAGCCTTTGTATTATCAGGCTAGGGCCTTGGTGACTAATTTTGCTATTTAACCTTGAGCAAACAGCGGAACTGAGAATAAATTCCTTCAGCTGCAGCTCAGTCTGCTGACCTGCCGTGTCACTTTGCTTTATTCTTGTAGAGTGGTCCTCATTAGAGAAACATCCGTCGGTCCGTGCTCTCTGGGCGTAAGTAACATTTGTGAATATGCGTTGTGTTCAAACGTAACGGAGGTATTTGGTCTCTGAGTGTGTCACCTGCTAACAAGCGAGAGCTATTTCTGTCCCATTGGTATTTTCTCTGTTTGCTAAAGGATTGACGTAGATGAGATGATTTACACAGAAGGTATTATTTCTCTATGGGTGGTTATTTTACATTTTTTTGCATCAGTGTTCAACTTGCAATTGTGCAGTTGTGCTTCATAATTATTATGATAACTCCCACATATTGTTATCTTGTGGCCTTTAGACTTTCATGCTGTGTTTGACAGATATTTTCCAGGATGGCTAATCTTGAAGTTGTTCATAAACTTTTATTGAAACCACTGCCAACAGTTAAGGTTCACACTTTGTGAATCAAAGTCGTACTTTTAAAATTTTGAAAACTTTGAGTTGGGGTTTGACATTGGGGTTAGATCAGGTAATGCAGAGGATCAGCGGTACTTCTCTTTTAAACTTCAGAACAAATGTTAAAATGATGAGACCCTGGCAGGAGCAGATGAAGTATTTGGAATAAAATTGTTTCTGCAAGACCTTAACTGCTCTCCTTAGCAGCTTCCTTTGTTTAGTTCAGTCGTCTTTAGCAAAGTTGCGTTGTTAGTGAAAGGAGATGCGAAAACCTCTGCGAAGATGGAGAAGGTAATGGCTGAAATGACATGAAGTGGTTAGGTAAGCATCGTCATTTGGACAGGAACCCACTTCTTTTAGCAGATTGTTTTTAAGATGCAGCCTTGGCTGTGCCCTCCTGAGCAAAGCAGTAGCCTGCTTATAACTTTCAGCATAATGGCATTCATTTACACCAGCCAGAAATCAGGTTGCACAGAGGAATATTGTCATAAGGAATATAGTTTGCACCAACTGGGCTCCATGACAATTTTGGGTGATTACATCAAAAAGCAGACTTCTTTCACAGCTTCCCAATGTAGGACTGGTGTTTATTTGCGTTGATGAAGATACTTCAGCAAGTGGGATACCCTTCCAGTTCCTAGAATAGCTTTCGTAGGACAAATGTCTCTACAAGCAGTGCTGTGTGTGCACTTCAACGCTATACACAATTTCAAAATAAGTTTCTAATTGTCCAGGTGTGTTTAAAAAGCTTAAAGGCCTCATTGCTGAAGTTCTTGCACCCCATCTTCTAACTGATTTCTTCAAACACAGTGTGAGAAACAGGTTTTCAGCCCTGTGTGTTCAGAGCCAGGCTTGAGAAGGGGGAGCGGAGGTGGGAGCAGGAGCTCGCTGTTGGGTGGCAACAGGTTGTTAGAGAAGGCAGGTTCGTGCCTCCTCCCACAGCAGCAAAGAGCTCACTATGCTTGAAGTTGGTGTCGCTGTCTTGTCCCGTCATGGACTGTAGTTTTTCAGAGCTTTATACGAGACCCCAGTTGAATTCTTTGTGTGGTACTGCATAGTATTCACATTTTGATAACACTTTATGAAGGAAAACTTCTATTTAATATAATTATTTCATTTTGTTTTCATTTACCTCAATTAAGTTAAAAATCTTACTCTTTTTTTTTTTTATTTTGATGCTCACGGGAGCATCCTCATTCCTCTTAAAAGCTCTTTGGTTCATATCACACTTCGATCCAATAGATATTTGCCCAGCTATTTTAAATGCAGTGTACTAGAGGGTAACTGGGCAATGGCTTGTGTGCATAAGCTCATTGTGCATTGTGAGCTTGGCCAGGCTGTACACGTAAAAGGCTCTTACTTCACTTGGAGAATGATAGCAAGTGGATCCAAACGGCATCTTCCCCAAGTTGCGTGCCTTGGAGGAGATGCAGTTGTGAAGTTTGTAGGTGACAAATGACTTTTAAGGCCTTGCAGTAAGATAAAAGCATTGCTTCTTTATTCAGGACTTTCTTTTGGCAAAAAAATTATATACCTATTGTTTTACACAGTTTTTAGGACAATACACTAACCAACTGTAATCCTCCTTTTCCTTGGGTAAGCACCACTTGAAAATTATTATGTGGCTATATAAATGAGGAACTGGCTGCTCTAGATTAGCTGGGGTTTTCTTGTTTTGTTTTTAATTCCTCTCGGACTACATCTATCATGACAAGTTGCTTAAAAGGTTTCGAGACCAAGAGGCATAGTTCAGAGAAGGAGAGCAGTAATGCAGGTGAAGAAACTTAGCTCACAGGGAGCAAACAACCTGTCCATTTGTTTCTGTTAGCTGAGAAAACATGTGAATGGAGTACTGTCTCTCATTCGAGTGTGTAAAATATCTCCCTGCCTGGACCTTGGATCTCAACTACGCTCGTTGGTTTACCTGAATGTCCTAAGTTTTGCAGTGTTCATAGCCCAAATATGCAGGCCTAGTGTATTAATGGTTATTCCAGTATAGAGAAAATATTCAAATATAAAGACAGCTGGATGTTGCTCCCGTTGCAAACGGTTGACCTAAATGATCCCTGAGAACTCATGGAAAGCAGAAGTGGACACCGTTATGTTCACAGTGGCTTTGCTTACACATGAAGACTGGCAGCCACTTGGATACAGACTCTGCCCTTGGCCAAGGGCAGAGTTTTTCACTGCTTGCTAGGCTGCTAAAGCTTGGAAGCAAACTTGAAGGCAACCTTAGCAAGGGCATGCATGGCCTCTGCTTTTATAATGCAAATAATGGGAGAAATTCTTGCCCTAACTAAAGGCAATCAAAGACCTTGAAGCTAAAGAGTGTAAACCTTTTAAAATGCTCTCTGCCAGGTGTGGGAAGTGTAATGACACCACCACAAGAATAATTTTCCATCCTTTTGGGAAACCAATCTGTCTCTGGTCAGCATGTTAGGTCACAGCCATGGTGTGTCCTGCAGCATGGACGCCAGAAACTAAATCCCATGTACCGGAAAAAAGGAAGAAGAAAAAATTCTCCTGTGTCATGCCCAGTTAAAAAAGAACAACAACATTTCAGAGGTGGTTTAAAAAAAAAAAAAAAAGGGTGGTGTTATTATTTCACATTAAAGGAGAAGGATTCCTTGTTATCCATGAGAAAGAGGTTGCTGGCTGGAACGCCAGTCACAGTTTTGGCATGTGATACTAAGGAAGAAGCTGCAGGTGGGGGTTGCGTAGGTTGGATCCATCTCAGGACTTTGTGTTCCTGGCAGCCTGATTTCTTGTGGTGTTGGGGATGGGCAAGGTAATTACGGCCACACCGAGTGGGAGCGGGTGCTGTCAAACTAGGAGGAAAGAGAAGGAGGGATGGTCTGTGTTCCTGCTGGTTGTCACGTTGCACCAACTATCGTATTTCCGTGAAGAGTGCTGTCAGTGCTGACCAGGCCCCGTCATCATTTTGCTACCTCATAACTGTCCCCTGAACAGTTTATTTTACTTTTCCCTGCAACTTCTGACTACTAGCTTGCTCCTAGACAGCCAGAAACAGGATAATTGCCCTGGTACGTCGCTGGTCTGACTTGTTCCGGGGTTCTGCATAGGTCTTTCTGCTGCCATTCATGGCTTTTTTTGTTTGAACCCCCTCACCGTGCTGTGTGTGAAGGTGCCGCCGAGCCACCCCAAACCAACAGTGTGTGGGGCAACCGAAAAATCGTTTCGGTGTATTAAGGCCATTTGCCCTTCCATAGCTGCTGGCAGGGCGGGCGGCAGCATTGTATAGCTGCTGTCTGCAGTACAGCCCTGAATATTTAAATACACCCAAGGACTGAGTGAGTAGTACTCCATGTTTGGGAGGCTCCTACCAGAAAAGTTTCTTCTTCTTGCTCGTAAAATGAGTGGGAAGAGAAGAGGGCCACTGTGGGTGTGTGTTAGTGCACTTCTGAGGTGTGCCACAAATGAGCTATGTATATTAAAAAAGTTAACTAATGTTAGTGATTGCATGTTTATTTAATTTCATTTTTGAGAAACATGTATCTTCCATAAAAGCAAACCAAACCCCTCATTCTAGCCCTACAACATCTCTCTCCAAATATCCCAGTTTCAGTTGCTCATTTTTGACTTAAAGATTCTCATTAGGCTGAAGCATTCTCTGTCTCTGAGGCAAATATTCTGGAAAATGTAATATGATCAGGAAAAAAAAAGTAACAATTGAATCTGTTTTCATATGTAACCGAAGATCTTCCTGGCTTATAAAGGCTATTCTCCCAAAGTCATTAGCTTGTTTTCCACTTTTATTTTATTGCTAAAAAAACCCCTTAGCTAATCAAAAAAGCCTAGAGCCTTTTTGAGTTCTTCTCAAATCAGAAACTATAATAGATCGGCTAGTTTCTTGCTTTATGCGCAGTGATTGAAACAGTACGGAGTTATGACTGTGGATTCAAAGCAAAGTGCTTTTCGTTTCATTTGGAACATAGTTGCACATTTTATACTAGCCTCTAATTGGGCTTCAAAAATTTAATTATTATTCAAGATTTAAAAGTTTGCCAGATGTTTTAAAAGTTTTTTGTTTTGTTTTTCTCATTCCCTGCCCTGCTTCAGACCGGAGGAGACCAACAGAAGAGTGAAAAATGTAAGACACACTTACTTCAATGCTTTCTGAAACAATTCCACACTGATTCTGATTAAATATTTTTAACACATTTCTGGTTTTGGTGCTATCATGTTTACCTTATTCTTCAGCTGTTCATTTAACTGGTGCAAATTAGTGCCATCTTACGATGATCTCTGTGCAGCTTACTTTCCCAAATAAATGTAATAATCGGAAACAGTACTTATATCTGCTTGCTTGAGATAGATGAGATGCATCATAGCACTCTTTAATTGGTTTTGGTGGAGATCCTGGCTAATGCTGTAGACAAGATTTTACGCTTCACTGTGGAAAACATCACTAAGCGTGCTGAGATGCTTTTACACTGGTACATGGTTTGAGAGGAAAGTAATTAAGTTCATATTTGCTTTTTAAATTTGTTTGGTTTTAGGTTTTGATTACACTGTACTGGCTTGGGAGAAAAGCTCAAAGTAACCCTCATTATAATGGTCCATACCTCAATCTTAAGGCATTTGAGAAGTTACTAGGGCAAGCATTGACTAAGGTAAGGAATCCAAAAAGAATAGTAAACATACAGTTTGTTATACATTACAGCATCAACTCTAAACAATCTTTTGGGGGGTTAATTTTATTCTTAGTTTAGAGAACATGGTCATTCATTTTGTTTGTTTTGCTTGGTATCGAAGTCCATGTGAAAGGAATGATTTTTAGCTTACACTGGTTCTTCTGGTACCTATATAATCACAAAATTCAGAATCCACCTGTTCTTACTGATGTGGTAGATTGCGAAAAGCCTTGTCTTGATTCCCTTTGGCTAAGATAAGAGAAGTTTAAGACTTTGTATTGAATCTCCTATCCAAGCTTTTGTATATGTCATTTTTAGGGGTTTGCAGTAGTCTTTGGTAAAGTCCACTTGTGTGCTCAAAATGCATTTTAAACATTTTTTAGCAAAAACTCATGAGTAGCAATGCACCTTATATTATTGCAAAAGACCTTTCAAACTTATTTCATAGGCGCTTGAAGAGTCCAGCCACCTGAACAGAAGTGGCAGGGATAGTGGGTACGGTGATATTTGGTACGTTGACCGGGGAGAGCCCTTTTCATCTTCTGCTAGCCATAAAAGAGACGATTCTTTTGATAGCTTGGACTCTCTTGGTTCAAGATCCTCCACAAGCTTTTCATCAGATATAACCTTGAAAGGTGGCAGTGAAGGTACGTGGTTTTGGTTTTTTTTTTCCTCTTTTAAATCTTTTGTTGGCATGTGTCTTACAAGTGTGATAGAAGACAGTGTATAGACCTAGTACTTCGAGTGCACAGTACTTAAACTGGCTTGAAAAAGCAACTCTACTTGTGCAACTGCTGCAGTTGCATTTTGTTTAAGCAAATATTGACCTTTAACAGTTGGTAGAAACAAAGCAATGCACAGATGAATTTTCCTAGGAGGGGTTGCTGTGAGTCTTGCTCTCACAGCCACGTTAGGTTGTGAGGATGTGCAGGGTATTTTCCCATAGTTCAAGCAGGGAAATTGCTAGAATTCAGATCCTGAGGCATCACCTAAAATTAAACAGTTGCAAAAGTCTCTTGCCTTGTTCCTAGTGTGGATATGTAAAACCTCCTATGTCTTTACTCCATTTGTGAATATTCAATATTCAGTAGGGTTTTTCTCGCCTAGGTTGAAAACTGAATAGTAGTTGTTACTTTTGATAGTTTGCCATGGAAAGAAAGGTAGCAAGAAGAAAGTTTGTGACACTGGATCCCTACATCTCTACTCTAACCTTGTGTTTCTCTCCCCATTTTAAAGTTCAGTACAAACTTGTAATCTAACTTAAAGTTATAAGATTGTGAGCTTTTTGGATTTTGTTCCATGTGACTAACATAAAATCATTGGGCCAGGGCCACATGGAACATTTCTGATCTGAGCAAAGCAACGTGCAGCCATGCTACATATGCAATTTACCCTGGCCTTCTGCTGGGCATTAATCTGGTGAGATGAACATGTTGCTGTATTATTTGCTGGTAACTTGGCTTTGTTAGTAAATTTGAGTTGCAAGTATGTTTTTAATTAAAAACTTCTATGCTGTTTTATGTCTTCATTCTAGAGGTTAGCACTTTTTTTCCTGCAGAGACCAGTGATAGTGAAAGAATGGAACAAATGTAGCAGGGGCATGCAAACCAAACTCCGCTTAATGGACCTTACCACAGCTTTGCCACAAACTTCTAAAAATGCCTCTCCTGCTGTCCTGTCAGTAGCTCAGCAAGTTTGCAGCCCCAAATATCTTGAATATGGAGTTAAACTGATTTTAGAATATTTTGGTGCAACTTCTAGCTAGAAGCTTGTGTCCAGAGAGTAATGTTTGTGCTTTCCTTTTCCTCCCCTTTCTTCTAAGGTTGCGACAGTGACACAGACTCGGAACTGCCTTTCAAAATGCATGACTCCCATAAAGATGACAGGTCTTACCGTAGGATTTCTGTGATTGAACCGAAACCTACCACTGACTTCAATAGGTTCTTACCCAACAAAAACAAGCAGATGGCGTATGTGCCGGCACCCTTAAGGAAGAAGAGGACCGAGAAGAATGAGGACAACAGGAGGAGCTGGGCAAGTCCTGTCTTCACCGAGTCAGATGGAACGTTTTCAAGGTACTGGTGTGCAGTCTTAGTTAAGCAGACTTTAGTTTAGTACTTTTAAAATAAATAATTTCTTCATTAGTTAAAGAAAAGCTGCTGTTGCTACAATATGAAGTAAAGTATTTGAGTTTCCATATTTTAAAGGGGGGATGTTTTGGTGTGGTTGCGTGGCTGGCTTTTTGTTTTGGTTTTATTTTTTTACTTTTTCCACATAACTAGTTTTCTGGTGTTTGAGTAAAGTTTTGAGGCTAGTCAGACTCCAGATAGAGGGGATTTAAATGATGTTAAGTGCAAGTTCACAAGAGCTAGACCTACGGTTTTAGTTTTCTCGTTAAAGCCTTCCAAAATACGGTGACGAATTTTGGTTGTCTGGCTTCTTGATGCGTACAGATGAGATTAGCTGGCAGTTCTTGGGTTTCATCATTGCCTTTGTGACTTCACTGTCTTCATTCTGTTCCTGTTTTGGTCAACCTCAGTGGACGTGAAAGGAATCCCGTAGCTTCCTGCCAAAATAGCAGAGCAGAGTGTGGGCTCACAAACCCAGCTTCCCTCCAGATGATCTATGACAGTGACTCTGATTCAGAAGCTGAAAGAAGGCTGCCCGACGTGGTTATGGATGACTTAGCAAAACGTAGATTTCTAGTCAAAAAGAGCCCTGTAAGCTCTGCTGCACCTGGACATCATTTCGTGTTGCGCAATGACTCTCCTAAATCTTGCTCACAAGAAAGTTATCCAGCTGGTCCACTAGCTGCAATGCTTGAACCACTGAGGTCAGAGATACTAATCCAAGATCCAGTAACAATTGCATTACCCAAATTGCAGTCCATAAATAACTCCATAAAGTTAGTCTTCTAGTTGGTGTTTTAACACAGCCGATAATTTGTTATGCCTTTTCTGTCAAACTTCGTATTTTTGTCAGAGGCGATAGGATGCTGATATAACCATGTAACTTTTTTTTTTTAATATATATTATTATTTCTGGTGCTGCAGTGATGGAATTGAGAACTAATTTGCTTCATTCACGAGGCTGAACTTCTGAGCCAAAAAGCATGTCTTTTTGCATTCTTTACCTGAAGTTGCTCCTAAAATATCTTAACTGATTGGGTATTTTGAACAGTAACCAGAGGAGGCAGAGGCAGTTGGATACTAAAGAGGAAAACAAACCAAGAGTTAACATTCCTTCAGAATTATCTGGGTATTTTGATGAGGATGAGGAAGAAGAAATAGGCATCCCAAACATTGAAAAAGATGATCTCTATTTTCGCAAGCTAAGTTCTTCAGCGGCAAATACAGTGGTTGCTTTTGACAAATTTCTTCCTAAGTTTTGGACTCCAGAAGAAGAGTTGCTGTGGAAAAAAATCAGGAAATCCTCTTTCAAACCCTGGTATAAAGAGATTCAAGGGTTCAGGTGCGTTTTCATGCATGCCCCTGTTTCTCTCCTGTGTGCAAAACTTACAAATAAAGTATAATTTTATGACTTTATTTTTATTTTTCATTTTTATTGCCAGTGTAGCAGCAAGATATGTTTTCTCTCTCTTTTCTTTTTTTGAGAAAGTAATTGATATATTATTTCCATTACACTGTTGCACTGTTGCCACTGTGCATTTTACTCAATGAGTACACTTCATATTTTTTTTTCTTTCCCTCTGCTCATTCTTTGTGCTGCCACACAGTAGAAAGAAATCGGATTCTGAGGATGAGGAATTTGCTTACAAACAAAGCTCTGCCATTGTTGCTAATCAACCAAGACCAAATTTTGACTGGAACAGCAGTTGCAGAAGGGATCAGAGCTATAAACCAACTGCTGAATATGTGGGAAGCTCATTGTCACAGATTGCAGAAGGAAAAATCTTGGAGGCTTCTGATCAGCCCAGGTTGATATCACTGCATGTGAGCTGTACTCTTGCTGCATCAGAAAGAAATGGCTGGATATGCAACAGCTAGATGAAATTAAACCACGTCCTGTGATGTCACGCTTAGTTTGGTTCTTACTATTTTGTTGGGGGGCTGGGGGTTTTGTTTTTTTTGTTTTTAAATGTAGCCTTAAGTTACCGGTCTTCTGAAACATGTAAGTGCAAAAGTGTAACACGCTGTAGAGGGTTACTGGCTTTGTGTGTGAGCATGTAAGCGTGCTGTTTCTGAGCAGGTTAGTATGCTGTGATACCTTTATGTTGGTTGACGTATTCTGTGCCACGGTTAATGGCGGTGAATGCCAAGTGGAGTAGCTGTACTGCTTGGGATACTGCAAGTCTAAACCAAATGTATATCACAGTACATTGCGATCTGCTTGTCTCTTGCTAGTTAATGATATTTTTACTTCCCTCCTTTTGTTTTATATGCTTCAGTCAGTTTTCGTTACTTCAGGCCCTGCAAAAATACACTGACTACTTGTCTTCTGAAACGAAGACCAAAATTGATCCTACTTCTGGCCCCAGGCTCGTAAAATGTAGAAAGAATATTTCCTTTGTACCAGGATGCAAGCAAGGAGATGCAGAAAATGGATATCTATATCCTGATTTAGAAAACGATGACTTGTTCGTTCGGAAAACTGGGGCTTTCCATGTGAATCAAGTTGTTCTCCAAGACCCCCGGTATTTAAAAAAATTCTCTGAGCAGGAACCTCCCCTAGAGGGTGAGATAATTCTGCAACCCAGAGAGGGCCAACCTGTGATTCCAGATTTGGAAAAAGATGACATGATTTTTCGTAAAATCCTCTCTCAGAAAAAAGAGGTGCCTTTATCAGGTGCTCCAGACAAGTATCACCCAGCACTCTTTCCTGATCCATGGAGTCTTCCAGAGGAGATCCGGTCCAAATTTCTGTGTTTACTTGAAAAAAACACAGCACCGGAGGAAAGAAAGAGCAACGGCAGAGTGCTGTCACCATCTTCCCACCATAAGAAGGACGATATGCTGACCCGCAAGATTGAATCTTGGAAGGCGGGAAGCAGTGTCCAGCCAGTAAATTTCATCCCTGGTCCATGCAGTGAAGAAGACTGGAAGAAGTGGGAAGCGATCAGGGAGGCCAGCAAAGTTAGACACAAGAAACGGCAGATGGTGGAGAGGTCAGGTTGTGTCCTGCACGGATTGCGCTTGAGTGCAGTTCAACCCTTTCCATTGAGAAAAGCATCATCTTGTGCTGAACCATTCGTAGAGTGCCAGTCTGCTATTTGTTCGTGGCATCCTGGACAAGCTTTTTATTTGCTTTGAATAGAAGCTCATGACTGCAATACCATATTTTCAGCCAAAAAATTACAATGTTTTCTAGTTTTAGGCTGCTATTTTAGAGAAAATATATTATCATTCCTTCAGGCTCCAAGTTCTGCATAAGTCTTTCCATGGTTGAACAGGAATAGTGATTATTCAACAGACTGTGGAGGCTAGAAATATTTATTTTTTTTTTTTTCCCCCCAGTATAATTGGGAAAAACATTTCTGAAACATGTGAATGCTTTAATGACGAATTCTGGAAATGGGCATTCTGATTTTCTTGTTTGCCACCTAAGCTTGAAAATGCTTGTAAACTGTCCTGCCACAGTTTTGAGATGATTAGATGAGGTGAAAAAAAAGTATTAGTGTTGTTTTGCCCTCCAAAAGTCACGGTGCATGCAAGGTGTGTATGTCCATGTAGTATTAAATTCCACTGAGACATACTTTATTCTGCCAGTATGTTCCCTCTGCTTTCATACAGTCCTGATTTAATACTTTCCTCTAATCCTTCCCTGGTATAGTCAAAGTTTCTGTTCTCTGACTGAATACTGTTTTTTAACTACTTCCTAGCTCTCCTTTGGATTTTGAACTTACTGGGGGAGAGTGGGTTTTCGAATGTTTCCTTAGCTCTGAAAATACGGCATTGCAAGTTGCAGTTCTCCCAGCTGTGCATCATTACCTTGTGACTAAGGCACTTCCATGTTCCACTTGATACTTTGGTGTTGCTGCATTTAATTTTTAAGCTTACTACTGTTAACAGAGTGTGAGCTTCACTGAGGAATATTCCTGAAGTGCTTGGAAATATTTCACCTTTTAAGAATTCATTCAATAGAATAAAGTACTCATATTCAAGAATAATAAAAATCCTCTCAAATCACACTGGATGAATTTGGTTCTCCACTTAATGTGCTAAACTTCTCTTTATGACCGTGTATTCTTATCCATTGCAAGTATTACTTTCATTTCCTATCAGAAATGGTTGAAGAAGTAACAAGAAAGCAGCCTCTCTAATCTAGGCTTCTTGTTGGGACTCAAGTTGGCATTAATTTTCATTTCTTGAAATGAGTATCTTTTGAGCAACATGCTGTTCAGCAGCACTGGAATAAGCGATGCAGAATTAATACAGGGCTCTATTTGTGCAGTACTGCTAAACCAGAAGCATTGGAAACTTGCAGGCAGCCTTGTTCTGTCAGTTTTCTGTCTGACTTACATGTCATGCAAGTCCTGATGTGTTCTTTGTCTAGTGTCAGATCTCCGATGTGCTATTCCATGCTGGCTGGTCCTCAAGCTTTCAGATTCCCCTTCACTTAGTGAGAGTGCTGGTGGTGTTAATGTTGTTATGAATATCAAGACACTGAATCTTTTCTTTTTTTGGTTTCTGATTTCTCAGACTGTTTCAAAAGCTTTCAGATGAGCAAGGGTAAGTTTTATAGAAGTTTTATAAAAGCTTGAAAGTTCATAACGCTATTTTTGCCTCTGTAAATTTTCGTGCATGCACAGTAGCTAGAAACTCATGCTGAAAACAACTTGTGCATGCTGCTTTGTTGTTCTGTGCTTGGGCAATTTATGTAACGAATGTAAGAGACTAAAAGCTATGCGTCTGGCAAAAGTTCTCGCTGGCGTCTAGGGTATCAGAGTTACAGTTATCAGGCGCTTTGAAAATCAGCTCTAATATTTTATTCCTGCTGAAGTGAAGTACTTGGTGTTCTGTATTTAAATCAGGCTTTAAAACATTCAGAAATGTAAAGGAAGATTAGTAAATATTTTATTTCAAAGGCTGTACAGCTAGATTCTGAAAATAATTAATGACATGGTATTTATCCTGGGATTGATTAATGTTCTTTGGTTACTTTATATACTCCAGCTTATTGAATCCTCAGTGGTAAACTTGTTGGTTAGTGCCATGTGAATTTAGGCGTTGGTACAATGTACTGTGACTCAGAGAAATATTTTTCCACTTACTGTGTGATGGCATGTTAAGTATTTGGTTATGTATGGTGCTCTATTTTTTAAAAAATTTATATTTACTATTTATTTATTTATTATTACCCTGAGGCAAAACGTGGCAAATGACTAAACACTTCCAGAAGAAGCAAGAAAAGTTTCAGAATAAGTTAGATGCTAAGGGAGGGAGACTCAGAAGGCCCAAGTCACTAGCTAGATTTTGAAGTTAAGACTAGAATTTAAACTAACATCCTGTTCCTTGGTATGAATACATGAGTATACCCGTCCTTAGGGATATTGTATTTAGGCCTAGATTTTCCTATTTTGTTGCGGGCAGATACAGAAACTTGAGCGAAAGAAAAGGAAAGCCTAGTCATGTAAGTTTTCTTGAACTCATCTGGAACAGTTTTGATACTTACGGACAGTTCAGTTACCCAAAACTGTTTCTACTTGTATATATACAACTCAACCGTAAAAAAAAATGAGGAGACGAACTGTACAAGAAAAAAAGTCTGCAATAGTGACCAGGAGATTTTTGGTAAGTTTGGCATTCTTCCCATTCAGAAAATAGACAAGCAAGTGGGTATAATGAGTTAATGCCCTAGCCTTTATTTCTAGAGGCCAAAGTCTTATGTTACAAATGAAAGTGAATTGGGCCTCTTGGGAGGAAGTGAGAGAGTCTGGTTTGTTAGTTCAGAGCTTTCTTGGTATGCAACAGATTAGAGCAAGGCCCTGTGCTGAATCATAGAATGTTTGGGGTTGGAAGGGACCTTTAGAGGCCACCTAGTCCAACTCCCCTGCAGTGAACAGGGACATCTTGAATTAGATCAGGTTGCTCAGAGCCCCGTCCAACCTGACCTTGAATGTTTCCAGGGATAGGGTTAACCACTACCTCTCTGGGCAACCCGTTCCAGAGTTTCACCATCATAATTGTAAAGAATTTCTTCCTTATATCCAGTCTAAACCTACCCTGTTTTAGTTTGAAACTATTACCCCTTGTCCTGTCACAGCTGGCCCTACTGAAAAGATTGTCCCCATCTTTCCGATAGGCCCCCTTCAGGTACTGAAAGGCCGCAATCAGGTCTCCCCGCAGCTCTCTCTTCTCCAGGCTGAACAACCCCAACTCTCCCAGTCTGTCCTCATAAGAGAGGTGCTCCAGCCCTCGGATCATTTGAGTAGCCCTCCTCTGGACCCGCTCCAACAGTTCCATGTCCTTCTTGTGCTGAGGGCTCCAGAGCTGGAATCAGTTTTGGTTTTAATCTGATTTTCCATCAGAAATGCCACATTTTCAAGACCTGTTAGAACTTGGTTACACCCTGCCGTCATTCAGATTTTGTTTGGATGAATGCAAAAAAAATGTATTTTTGAAAAAATAAAAATAAAACCCAGAAGCTTAGTTTTCCTTTTATATTACAGCATTGAACATTATGATGAAACACCTGCATTTTGCGTGGTGTCACAGACACTTGTGGTCAGCTCTGAGCAGGAGTCTTGTCCTATACTTATATTAAAAGTCTTGTTACATTTATCACTGCAGTGTGAAAGAATAAAGGAGACGGTAGCATTGGAGAGAGGGGGGAAAAAAGCATGAAAAGTGAGCTTTGAGGAATTTAGATGAAAGGGAACTAGTGTGTAGGAGTTCATGGGGGAAACTTGTAGCCGTGTTGAAGCAATTAGTGAGAAGATGGCTGTGTTAGCCATCTCAACTTGGATGGAAAGCATCAGGGAGGCTTGGAGAGGAGTAATGTAGGCTAGTGGGGCCCATGACATGCATGAACTGAGCAGTTAGCAGTGAATGACTTTTATCTTTTAGAAACGTTCATCAAGAACTGACTTGATTTTATGAATATCCCAAGGAAAGAAAGAACGGGAGGTGATTCTGGGGCTGTTAACTGGAGAGAAGTAAAAGGGTAGGAATTTGGACTTGAGGAGCTGGGGGGAGGGATGGCTATTAAGTCAACGAAAGGAGCAAGGTCAATAAAGAGAGTAACAAGTTTAAACCGAAGTAGCAGTTGGGTATGAGGACCTCAATGTGAATGATGGCATGGAGCTGCTACAGAGCTGCTTATTCCCTTAGCCTGATCTTATTTGCTCAAATGTGCATCTACTGACTTGAGTGCTGGCACTAGAGCACGTTCCAGCCTTGCTCGTTCAGCTGTCCGTGTGTTTCCTCCTCTATTTGAAATAACACTCAAGAGCACTCAGTTGTACTAATATAAATCTCTCTCCCCTGAAGGTTTCGCTTGCATAAATGATGGCTGAGATGTGATAAAGCCAAGTAATCTTTTTCTTTCTAGGAGTAAATCTTTGAATGATGTGAGCGCAGAGGAGCTGCAGTCATTGCGTAAAATCCGTTATGAAGAGCTACAAAGGATAAAAGAACAGTTACAAGAGCAAGATCTAAAGTGGCAAGAAGTAAGGACGGCTTTTAACCCCTCCTCACGTGTCCTACTGAAGGGCTGGGTGCTGCCTACCTTCAGTGTCCCTGTCTCAACAGGCTTCAGCATGCAATTTATGGGGCTGTCTTCTAAAACGATCCATCTCACGCAACTACTAGCGTTTTGGGGGATGTCTGTTTAGTGCAGAACTGCAATTATTTAAAATAGCATCATAAGTAACTGATTAATGCTTCAGGATAAGACTTGTATGTGTTGTAATAAAGCCTTCAGGCTTGATTTCCACGGACATAAAAAAAAAAGTTAGGGCACAGTTTCACATGTTATCTGAAATTTGCGAATACTTTTTTTGTGAAATGATTGGAATGTCTGACTATTTGATCCTTTGGGAGAAGGGAGGAAAATAATATTTCCTTGTGCAAATTCTTGAGGCTCCTATCCTCTAATAATTGTGTTTTAAACCTTAAAACCTTTTCTTTTTTATTAAAATCTCTGCTTGACAATGATTACCAACAGGAAGCTGAAATTAAGAACAGAGCACCAAGCAAAAAGTTCAAGGTTGTTTGTTCAATGCCTCTCAGCCATCTCAGTTCTAAGATCCAGTACTTCTCTTAATTCGGCTCCAGTATTTCATGGAGCACATTGCCAGTGTGTGTTGTGGTTTTACAGAAATGAAGAAAATATAGAAGTATATATTTTTCAATTTGGAATTTAAGGCATGTTTATTCTCAAGCTAATGTATCAGTAGTAGATTTAAAAAAAAAAAAAAAATATATATATATATATCCCAGACTCCAAAGCCTACAACAAAGAAATACAGATGGCATTTGCATTGGTTTTCAACTATGTGTCATTGGGTGAAGTATTCTAGAATAAAATTGAAAATGTTAAGGGGCAGAATGGGGGCAAAACATGTACTCTTCTACTTGTAATCCTGTAGCTACAATTGTTAACTTTAATAGGCGGTGAGCCTGTAACCCTATCTGAAATATGAAAACCCCTTTATCATTTAGGGGGAAAGTGGATGAAAATGTGGCCGCAATGCAGACATGCAAATAAAATCAGGGCAGTAGGTAGCATGTGATGGGATGCCTCTAGATTTACGAGGTCTTGAGAAAATCTGATTGTATACGTTCATGTTATTCTTATAGGATCTAGCTAAATGGAAGAATCGTAGAAAGAGCTTCACTTACGAATTGCAAAAGAAAAAGGAAGAGAGAGAAGAAATAGAAAGGAGAGCCTCTGAGGTGTCTGAAAGGAGTAACAAGTCACTGAAAGAAATGCAGCAGGAGAGGTAATGACCCTAATGGGAGTATTATGTTGAAGAACTTAAATCTGAGCATTTTTATTCCCTTGAATTCCTGAGCAGCTTTTACTGGCAAGTTGTAATTGATTCTGCAGAGATCTCAACAATTCTTGTTGCAAATTACAGTGTAGAAATCTAGGCAATTGAAGGGTGGGATATGGTCCGCCAATGCATTGTTTTCACAGAATGTTAAACAGTTTTGCTCTATAAATGTTGTTTTACTCTGCTGTCCATAAATAAATGTACTGAGAAGTCAGTATTTGCATCCACTTTGAAGAGGTTAAAACAATAGTGTTGAACTGGATAATTGCCTTTTTTATTCTTGGATCAGCTTAACTATTTCTCTTTCCTCTACTACTGCATTTGCTATTCTTTTAGCCACTGTGGATAAATACAGCCAGAATTTTAATGTATATCACAGAGCTGTAAACTTTTACTTGATTTCCCCTCTATCCCCAATTGTTCCTCTGGGTATTTACAGAACAAGATTCTCTCTGAAAAGTGAAAAATGTGAACTGTTTTTTTGATTGCATGTATGACTGAGATGAAGGGAATATGCACATGGCGTGTATTCATAAAAGAAATTTAAATAAGTCTTAAACCAGAACATTTTTAGTTTCTGTATTATTATTTTTTTATTTATTTGTGAGGACAAAAATTAGTCTTTTTAATAGAAATATGGATGCTAAATGTATTTAATGTCCAGTATCAATCAGAATCTTAAAAATGATGTGGTAAAGATTATTTCTGTCGTGGTTGTTCCTTTATGACAAAGGAACGAATAGCCGATAAAAAAATAATCTGAACTTCAGGACACCATCTCATTTTTTTATCTAAAGTTCAGTATATAATTTTCATAGAGCAGAGACATCAGCAGACCTATACAGGTCAGGCAGTGTTATGGGATTCCCTTCATCCCGTTCTTTCCTCAAGAAAATCTGAATTTCTGAGGATATGTAACTTGAATCGCTTGGCAAAGAGATTTCTGTCATGGTGGCAACCTGATCATGTGACAGCATTATTTATGCCTGAGTGTTGAAATGGGGAGGAGGGGGAAGAAGGTAGATTTAAAATATATATTAAAATACTAATATTTTTTAATTATGCCATTCATTTTCATTTACTGGAGATGTGTTTCTCAAGTTATGCTCTGCCTTGAACATTCAGTAGTTGAAAGACTTAGGGCCCACCTGTTTGTCAGGTCACTTTGGTCTTTTAACGCTCTCTGTCCCTATAGAGAGGACAGAGATCAGGACTCCTATGGGCAGCGAAAGCATGAACGCAGATGGACATATTCACTGAATGACGACGTGTTTAGTGAAGAAAAAGCACCTTCCACACGGTCAGCCACAAAAGATTACCTTTTGGAAGAAGATACCTCCTATAGCACTAAGGACAGCAAAAGTGCAGATGCCACACAACCGCGCAAGGAGAACCTGACGAAGAGCTCGGCCGCTCTTGAAGCTCCTGCTCCGCCAGAGAGCCTGGCAGAGGAGCAGAGCTCAGCTCTTTTGTCTGCCCGCTACTCGGTGAATGCTCAAACTGGGTCAGCTCAGGTTTCAGCTTCTCTCCCCAGAAGTCACCAGAAAACTGATAGCTCCAGGTTAACATCTGTGGTTACACCAAGACCTTTTGGTGTGCACTCAAGAGGAATCTCGTCACTTCCACGGTCGTTCACGGTAAAATTCCACTTCATTGCCGAACTTTGTAAATGTTTGGGGGCTTGGATAGCTGGGGAAACAGTAGAGTTTTAACAGTCATTGTTTGTTTGTTTGTTTGTTTTTTAAATTGTCTGCTGTTGATGAAGGCTGTGTTAATAGAGCAGGCAATTCTGTCATGGCTTTAGATGTTTTCTCATGTTTCTGTACTTAAAGGAACTCCTAGAAATAAGGCTGATAAATGTATTTGGCAGAAAAATCTTTTTATTCCTTGTAGTAAGTCTCCTTAGTGTTCTTTACCAAAAAACTTGCCTTTGTCAGATGTAATTGTCTGAAGCTAAGTTAACATAATTGTTAAAGACCATTTTTCAGGTGATACAAGTTTCCTTGCTCTGCTGACTTTGTTGAAATTGAAATTTTATGCTTGCCTAAAATTTGCCTGCTCAGTAAAGCACTGAAACACAAAATTCCACCCAACAATTACTATGTTGATTTTCATAGCTTTGTCCTAAATCCCTATTTGTCTCAACTTAAAAAATGGTAAGAATGCAAATCATTCTAAGCAGATGATTTTAACAATTTTATCTTAAAAAGTCTGGACTATTTATTCTGCAAGCACTTCAAGGGAAAAAATATGTTGCTGCTCTTTAAAATGGGTAATTAGTAATGGATACAGTAACTAGAATTTGCATGAAGGGGTGAGGGTTTTTTGTTAAATATTCAGATTGATGAAAGATTAATGATTTTTTTTTTTTAAGCACGTATTTACCAAACTGTCATTTTTGTCCTAGATGGATGATACCCAGAAGTACAACGGAGAAGTAGAAAAAACTAAAAGAACTCAAACTTTGTTCACTAGCAGTTCATTTTCACAACCAGACTCTGCACACCCTCTCTCCCCTAGTGCGTTCAGCAGCAGAGGTGAGGAGGAGGAGGAAAAAGAAGGTGTTCAGTCAGCACCTCCTCCGAGTTTGGCATTACCTGTAAAATCCCAAGACCAAGATGCTGGAAGCAGTATTCTTAAACCAGAGTATTGCTGTCCTCCTGATTCTCTTTCACTTGCATCTTCTGCAGAAAATGTGAGTCTGCTGGAGCCTGAGGATTCAAAATCCCTGGTAAGTGTGGAAATAATGTGATTACTTAGTGTAACTGAATGCTACAGCAGAGTAAAAGAAAAAAAATGAATAAAATTACATCTAATGAAAGTATTTTTTGGTAGTAAGAAAACAGCTTGGAGAACTACTATTTCCTTTGATTTAATTCAGGGGAAAGAAAATATTTAAAGAGAAAATAATTGGTTCTTTTACTGCATTTTTTTCCCCTACCCTTTATATGTCCTGTGCTTAATTTCATTTCTCATTCCAATTCAAGCCTCTAAATATTGTTTGATGCTTGCAAAGTATTTGTTATTCTCCAAATGCGCACATTGTGCACACAGTTGGGTATGTCAGTGAGATAAATGATGTGAGGTGCTGTAGTGTTCACCTGCACTTTTAAACTGGTGGTGGAAAATAAACAACAGCTTTTCAAAGGCCAGTCTTAAACATCAGTATCATACTATCCTTTTTTCCATCTGTTGTGGCTTGAGGCCCCCCCCCACTTCTTTTAAATAGTTATTTACTTGAAATTAATCTAATTTATGTTAACATTAATGAATTTTAAAGCAAATCGCCATCTCTTTGTGTATGTGCTTATCTAGGAGTTGGGTCTTTCAATGGTTTTTTTGGAATACATGTAATGAAGTGCTGTTTCCTCCAACTGATTCCATGTTTCACATCTAAAAAAATGATCAGCAATAGCTTAATTGTCAATACCTTTCTGTAATTCTAATGATGTGGTTCATACCCCTTGACAGATTAGAAATGAATTCTTTGCATTCCTGATGCTGCTGTAAAAGTTAATTGTGCCAGTTGCTTGGATGAGGAGCATGAGACCTTGGATGCTGATTTATGAAATCACTTCCCACAACAGCTTTTTATAAATTCAGTCAGTTTGAACCATTTTTCTTCCTAATCACTTGTGGAAAAGGAACACAATTCAGTTTAGTACTCCTGATACCCCCTTGGCCATTCCAATGAAATTACCATAATTTTTTGAAACTGTGATTATTGTATAAGGAAGGAAATAACGATTTTTTTTTTTTCCTGTGTACCAAAAACAGGCAGAGGAATGAATTGCTCTTCTTATCAGTGAAAATATAGATTAGATGCAGGTTCTTTGTATCACTTTAAGCAAGCCAAATGAGAACAAAATGTACTTGGTCCATTTTTTTTCCCCCCTGTAATTAGTGACAAAATTATAAATTGTCCTTCCTGCAAATAAGTAATGTGGTTTTCCTAAATAAAAAAATTAAAAAAAAAAAATTAAAAAGCTTGTGTTGTGCCTCAAACAAGCTATAACTTAAGGAGCGCAAGTTCCATTTGGCATGTTTGTAAAGCATTGCCAGAGCTGAGAGATTGATATAGTTCGCTAGTCATCAGGGCAATAAGACCAGGTTTTGGAGTACTAAGTGTTTTGGAGACGACCTGTCCAAATGATGAAGTTCAGTACACAAAGTCACGTTACTCCTCTGACGAGAGGTAGGTTTGAAGAAGAGCCGGGTTGGGATGGAGGAAATAAAAATAACAGCAGCAGTAATTTCCAGGAACACACTCAAATTCAAAAGCTTTATACATGCTCTAACTCCCTGTGCCAACCTGTCTATTAGTAGATTCACTCTTAATGTACTGCTGCTCACCCAAGGACTTGGGATGTAAGGGAGCATTTGCAAGCTAATAGCTGTGTTTTGAAGAAAGGACTTAATTTTGACCGTGGGCCATAATGGGGAGTGTTTTACCAGGAACATTCCTGTAATAACGAGGGGAAACCTCAGGATGCTGCCTTGCAATGTTGTTGTCTCCCACACCTAGCGCTCGGGTACTCGGACTCCGGCTGCGTCCTGCCTGGGTCTCTGGCTAACTACATACGTCTGCTTGTGCGGCGCTCCTTGCAGCTGCCTGTTGCATCCTACCAACATGGGAGCTTTGGGGAATTGGCTTAGATACCTAGACTTCCAAATAGTTCAAGTTAGGGAAAATTAATCCTACCCTTCAGGAAGGCTGGTTTGCTAGGCAACTAAAATGAAGGTGCACATTTAGTGCACCACATTTAGTACATGCGTGGGGTCTTCTCCACATGCACGGTGCTGGAATATATCTGGTTTAAGTGTTTGACAGAAAAAGTCTATATTTTTTTTTTTTTCCTTTTTTTCCTTTCCAATGTCAGTTCCATGATAATGAAGTAAATAAACATTTGGGCATTATTAATTATTTTTTAATAGTTTACATTAAAATGTTAATATGTGCAACACATGTTCATAATACAGTGTGGGATTGAAAGCAAGTGTTCCAAAATGTTTTCCCAAGCAAATATTTCTGTAGTTTAAAATGGTAATGTTAGGCTTTGATTCTGATTTTGAAAGCAACTTTGAAAGTCCACTCGAATGGAAGATCTGGATTCTAACTAATTCTGGGATTAGTTTCATTATCTAAGGCCTCCATTACAAAATCAGTAGCAAGCTAGTAGTATTTCACACAAAATTAAAAAGCTGATTGTTCACCCAGGTAAACCTAGTTGCAGCATTGAGCCTAAAGGAAACTGATGATGCCCACTGTAGAATATGCAAGAAAAACATAAGATGAATTACTGTTATCTAGCTTTTTCACATCTTTGATGCTCTCTGAGGAGGCAGTGTGTTCTGCAAATTCACAAGATGGTCTATGAAGACCCGTTTTGAGGTTTAGTATCCTCAAATTTCTGACATTTTGTAGCATTATGTTGCAAAACATTTAAAATGTGAGAAATGCATAGCTAAATATATGTGTAGAGAAAATATAAACATGAACTGAAAACACACCTGTTTGACTAAAAAAAACCAAATGAGGTAGTTAACTGACTTCAATCCTGTTTCCTTTGTCTGTGATGCTAATAATAGATGATTAAAGTGCACATTGTGAGCAGCCTCACCTATTTAGAGGATAAACTTTCCCTCATTTAGATTCCTGTGATACCAGATACTGTAGTGTCATGTTTTATTTTTCAGGAACAGTACAGTGAAATGAGAATCAGTATAAACCAGAGACCTGGCCACGGTCGCAGCTTTGGGTTTACAACGAATTGGAGTTCTTCGGGGGCCTTTGTACAGACAGTTGAAGAAGGTAAACGTGTATTAACTGCACAAATTTTTATTCTTATCTTTAGTTTGAAGAAGCTTCTACATTGAGGCATTTGCTATTAAGAATGCTGCAAATATTTTAATAAAACAGATGGAGAATTGAAAAATCAGTATTTAATTTGCTAACATATTTCTGTGAATCCTCATCTCTTGAAATGGGTTGAATTCAGAAATACCAAAAATTTATTTTCCTAATCAAGGACACTTCTATAACCACTGAAAAAGCATAAACATGATTACTCAAACCATTCACCAAGCCCCTTACAGCACAGTAGTAAGGGGCACATACAGAATTCTGATATCCAGGTTGTTCCTTTCAGCTAAGTTTAAAAGATTCCACTTCATGTGGTTTGTAAACACATGCAGAGGAAACTAAGTTAGGAGTGAGTATTTTTATTTCGATTTTCCCTTTCTTAGTCATGTTGAATTTTGGAGCCAGTTGGTATTTTTAAGCAGTTGCAAGTTCTAAATTGATTTCCAGTGCAATTTTTTTCAGATGTGTTAATACTGAGGAAAACCAAACATTTTTGTCTTGAAATGAAACGTACATAAAGTTTATTTCTAAGCTTTAGTAGTCATCTGCAGAGAACAAGCACAGTTTTCTTAATTAAAAAAAACTCAAGAAAACATAACAAAAAACCCAAGCAAATCACATGTAATGCTTGTTTTCTGAATAGTGATCTTTCTCATTGCCACAATGTATGGTATTTTATACACATTACCATGTAATACTTGAGGAATATTGAATTGTGCCCTTTCTTCCAGCTAACACAAGATCATCCTGAGAAAGGAAAAATAATTGGAAACTTGTCATTTAGCTAGCCCTTTGTTATGCTTTCCAGAGAGGAAAAAATACCCTTTAACAGCATTTAATGAGCAGTCTTGATTTTTTTTTTTTATTTTTTTTTTTCCCCCACCCTCTTCATTTCAAATTCAATTTTTAGACTTCTCTTCGCTATAGCTGGGTACTTCTCATAATTAGATTGTAATTGTTAATATTCGCTTTGCATGAAGAATAACTTTCCATTTGCTTTCCCTGCTGCTAGGCGTCTGGTTTAATTTTGTTACTTGGAGGCAGAGGACTGCCTCTTCGCGCTGCCAGCTGTAAATGAGAAACCTGAGGGGTAGTGAATGTTCCTGCTGGTCATTCACAAAGGTCCATGTGGACTCTATCCCCATCTCTGTAGGCAAGGAGAAGACAAAGGCCCTTATAGTTGTTATCTTGGTCATGCTTTATTACCATTCTCGCAAGGAAGGGTGCAAAGTATAAAGATTGAATGGAAAATGGACTGTATCTTGATATTCTTCTTTATAACGTGTTTAAAGTCTTTTTTTCCAACAACTGACTCATGTTGTTTCCTTATTAAAAAAATGTAGCTTCCTTTAAAGAAGGGCGAAAGAGATGGACAGCCTGTTGAAAGAGTAAGATGTGCTTTCAGATGGGCACTTCTGAATGTTGTGTTTCCTATTTTTAAGGATAAGTCATAGGATAATTCATGTTGGAAGGGACCTTGGAAAATCACCTAGAGCAAGCCCCTGCTCAAAAAAGTGTCAAGACTGAATTCAGACCAGGTTGCCTGGGGCTTTACCCAGGTGGGTTTGAGACCCTCCAAGGATAGAAACTGCACAGCATCTCTGGACATTGCATAATTATCCTCTCAGAGAAAATTTTTTCCTGCATATCCAGTCAGACCAACCTTTGTCTACATTTATAACCACTGTGTTGTGTTCTCCTGCCATGAATTTCAATAAAGAGCAGGCCTTCCCTTCTCAGTGACCTCCTGGTAGGTATTGGGGGGACTGCTGTTAGGTCCTCCTGCAGCCTCTATTCTCCAGGCTGAACAAGCCCGTACCCCTCAGCCTCTCCTCACAGGGCAAGTGCTCCAGCCCTGACCATCCCAGTGGCCTCCCATGAAACTTGCCCCAGTTTACTGACGTCTCTCTTACAGTGGGACACCAAAACTGGACACAGTATTGATGTGTCACAAGTGCTGAGTGAATGGGATAGTCACTTCCCTCGATCTGCTGGTCGTGCTAGTGTTCATCTAACCTCACCACTCCCAGGATCACCCCCAGCTCTGCTCTCCAGCCCATCAGCCCCCAGCCTATACCGTCACTGGGGTTAGTCCATCCCAGAAGCAGGACTCTACATTTGCCCTTGTTGAATGTCAGGTTCCTCCCCTGAACGGCAGCCCTGCGCTCCAGTGTTACCAGTCACCCTCTCTTTTGGAGTGGTTTGCAAACTTGATGAGGGTGTGTTTCACCTCCTCCTGGTTATCGGTGAACATATTAGAGAGGGCAGGTCCCAGGATACATCCCTGGGGAGCTCCACTTGTAACCAGCCTTCAGGCTGAGTATGAACCATTAACCACTACCCATAGAGCCTGACAGCCCAGCCAGTTTTTCACCCATCTGGTGTGTAGACAATACCATCACAACTTTGATACCAGGATACTGTGGAAGATCATGTCAAAAGCCTTACTAAAGACAAGGTGGATGGTATCCACCATTCTCCCTTCATCCACAGATCTAGTCATTTCATCATTGAAGGCAACCAGGTTGACCAAGCATGATTTAGGCTTAGCAAATCTCTACCAACTGTTCCCAGTCACCTTTTTCTCTTTCTTGAGACCAGAAATAGCTTCCAGGAAGGCTTTCTATGATTGTCTTGACATCTTGTAATGCTAACTATATACATGATTTTTTTTACTACTTAAAAATCACTCTGTATTCTACATATGCTTTTCCTTCAAAAAATTGTTAAGAAAACTACTTGGCAAGCAAAATGAACTTCTTATAAGTGTTCTCAAAAAGCTTAATAAGAGTTAAGCTTGTAACACATGTTTCAGTGAGACCCATTTACTACATATAGAAGAAGGTAGTACTAATTTTTTAAAGGGATTTTCAACCTTTATGATAAAAATTAGGTAAACAGCCTTAAAATCATTTATCTAGCCATTGTTCTGCCAGCTTCTCCAATGCCATATAATCTTTATTGTTTCAGTTCTTTCCCTTTCACCCACCCTATTTGCAATCATTTTTTGAGATGCTGTTGATGTAGGAATGCACGTCTGCCATCAAACACTTGCAGCCATGTAGGACAAAGTAAGTTTGACCCACTTGCTTCAAGTTTTAATGTTTTTGTATGACTCTGAGCTAGTTTTTATCTGTTGTAATAACAACAGATGGTGATAGGTTAGAGATAACTAAATACGCATGGAAAATGGCTGGATTTGATGGGATTTGTTTTCATAGTGCGGTGGTAAGAAAGAAAAACCTTCTACCTTCAGGGAAATTTATTAAAAACAGCAATACCTGTTTTATGTAATGTAAATAAAATCCTCAATATGTAGAGGACATATAGGCATAAAGAAATTATCAGTAAATACTATAGTCTTGGAGGAACTGGACAAAGAAAGGCAACAGGCCCCATATAACTTCTAGCACCTGAATTGCTAGCTAGTCTCTGTAGACTTCTCTGGAGGTGAATTAGAGCAGAAGCCCAATATAGGCGCACTGGTTTGCACTCTTGAGAAGCCCTTTTATTCACAGACTGTAGAGGCAGTAGAGGAAGAGCAGCTGGCAAAGTTACGTGCCAAAAATTGAGCGCTGTAAGTTGTCCTGGCTATGTGTTAAGTCTACATGTGCAGTCTCAAGACTGCTGCTATTCATTCAAATCTGTGTGGTCTGGATGTGTTTTTCTGGTGATATTTTAGAAGGAACTATGCAACCTTAAATTTCCTTTCTTTCCTAAAACCTGAATTGTAACCCACTTTTTCCCTCGCATGCTTACTGAAACTGAGCTGAGGTACTGTTCTCACCTCTGAACTGGGTCTCATCCCAATCAAATTATCTGAGTAAAACTAACACCACCTTCTATGGTTTCTAGAGCTCATTCTGTCACAACACAGAACAGGGAAATTATCAGTTCTGATGTCTTTCCTTGAGCCTAAAGCATTCCTTGTACTGCGAGCACAAAGTTCCATCTACGTGTAGTCAAACTGTATGACACTAAAGATATTAGATTTTTGAAATCACGACGGAATTCCAAATGTAGTATGATCTTGTTGAAAATAGTAACTTCAGTGGTAATATCTTCAATAGTATCCTTAACAGTACCTTCCATTAATAGATTTGAAAAATCCATTAATTCTTTAACATCTTTCTAGCTCTAAGGAGATGCACTTTTTTTTTCCAGTTTATTGCCAATGTTTTCTTCCTCCAAATGAAAACCATACCTTTTCTTCTATAATATTGCTTAAAAGTAATTGGTGTGTCTTGAAAAATTTACTGGCAACTGCTAATGGAGTTGTTAGTCCATTCTTTAGAAGAATGCAGAAAAATAGAATATGGAGCTATACTCTTCTAACGTAGTAGTTAACGTTGTTTTTTAGTGAAGTATGATCACTGTTTGGTGCAGTATTAGGAAACATAACATTTCTTCATTTCTTAACTTCCTGGGCTGCCAGGAATATTAAAAGCTATTTGAATCCTTAGTGGATGATCCAGACTTCTAGCAGCATTTTACCAGTGTGTCAGAAGAAGGTCAGGACGAAGCATATGGTGTCTAAATTCTTCTGTCATGTTTGTCTACATTTGCTTCTGATAATGTAATATAGCATTGTTCTTGGTATATTTTAAACCTGATGCGTGGATTTCACTGCTTACTTTGGAAAATGCTTCAGTTGTGTAGTTCAAGTTTGTTTTATTAACGTGAGGATTTATTGTGCAATCTTTACATTTTCACTTAGCTTTTCCATTTTATATTCTGCTAAGGGAATAATTGTTAATGGAAGAACCATTCTGATGTAATTCATAAAATCTTACTTAGGCAAGTCTGAGTTTCTCAGCTTATCCATTTTCTGAATTAAATAGAAAAATTTTGTTAATTGCTCCTCTATGCTCTCTGTCCTTAGGCTAGTGAGATCACTTGCCAATGTTTAGTGGTAGATGAAAAAACAGTATAAAGTGCAGCTTGTCTTGCAAAGTATCAGTAGAATTCAAAGTCCAAGCTGTGATAAAATTTGCTCTTAATTGACAAAATAAGTAGAATCCAGAGAAGTCTAATGGGACAGCACATAGCAATGTCTTGAGTCCAATTACCAGTCAATTCAGAAGTAACAAACTATTTCAGCAAAGCAATAGTGCAGCATGTTCTTGTCAGTAGAGCCCAGAAAATGTAAATAAGAATATGAGAAAGCCAGCTTCTACTGGAATTAAGAAAGTAGAGGCTGGGGTTTTTTGGCAAATAAGAGGATTACCCAAGCATTGGCTGAATTTCAGCTAATTGTTGGCTACAGATGCTGTGGTGCTGCCTCTCTCTCTATCACAGATTATAAAGGGGACTTACTGAAGGCAAGAGCAGGCCCAGAGGTGGTTTAATAAATGGGCTAGCCAGAATGTGAATACTGGCCAGTCCAAAAGACTGATATTCTTTGTAGTTTTCATAAGCTTCAAATTGAAACACCTCTTTAATATTAACTGAGTTTATTGACCTTATGTTACAGTATAGTCGATTTTTCAAAGACTTCCTGAATATCCACCAATAAGCATTTCTTTGGATGATTTTCCCCCTCCCCGAATCACAACCGTGGTAAAAAAAAAATAATCGTGAATGGAGACATCATTTTATTTTTCTTCTGTTTTTTGCAGGTAGCCCTGCAGCACTTTGTCAGCTGCATGTAGATGATGAGATCATTGCTATCAACGGCACAAAGGTTTCACATATGGACTATAGTAAGTGGGAAGAAGCTATCGGCAAAGCACTAGAAACTGGAAACCTGGTCATGGATGTCAGACGATATGGAAAGAATGGTGAGTTGTTTTGTCAGGCAGATACAGATGCTCTGTAAGGCAAATAAGCTTTGTCTCTGCTGCACCTGACAGCTGAGAGTCCTTATTACCCTTACAGTAGTAACATGTATCTAAGCTAAGTAGTTTGCTAGCCTGTCTGTTGCATTTTAACACAACTTGGCTTTTTTTAACTACTCGTGCATTAGAAATGTCTTGACAAGCAAGTCTACAAAGCATTGAACTACTGACCTCTCTCTTGTGCTCTGACCTGTTTCTGAGAGGATGCACAGGTAAAAAAGTGTGCAACCACCACACAAGGGAATATAGCATTTTCTTTCCTGCCATACCACAAAAAAGAACAGGGGCTGGTCTGTATAGGATAGCAATTTTTTAAAGCCTCTCTCCCTCAGTCAGCAGCTCCCTTTCTTCAGGGAAGGAGGATCATGTATTCCTTTCTTCAGGGAGTGTTTCAGGTGACGTATGAGCTTGTGGTTGATGTAGCACCTGTGTGCTGTGATTTTGGCCATTGACCCAATTATTGTGATGCTGTAAGCTCTCCAGGATGGTACTACCCACTCTGGCTAGCGAGGGTTTCCATCCTGGCTGAAGGCCTCATAGCATCTCTAGAATTGCCATGGGTTTAATCAGGATACCTTTTCAAAGTCCCAAAAGAATTTTTCCAGAGTTGGAAGTGTGACCAATGACTTCTTTCAAAGTATAAATACAAAACTTATTTTAGTAGGAAACTAGGAAGAATAAGTGGGGGGGAAAATAGTGAGGTGATGAAGAGACAAGAAACAAATCACAACTTCTACAAGGCCTAGCAAAAATGAAGAGTGAGATTAGTGGAGAACTCCTGGTTGAATAAATTTTAGGTAGTGGGAGGGGATAAATGATGGAGTCTGAGAGAAGATTATCATTTGTCTTCACCTCATCAGTTTTGCTAATTTAGTTTAGACTCCCTTTTTTTTTGCCCTCTGTGCTTCCTGACAAGTGCGGACATGAAAATGACCCTTCCTGGATAGTGTATGAGTCAAATTGTACCTTGTGTGAGTAAAGTTGGAAGAATTTTCTCAGTCCTTACTAATGCTAATGAAATAGTTTCCAATGAATACTAATTGCTCTGTAATGTTGAGCTGCTGTAGTCCATATTAGCAAAACATCTGGTAAACTTTTACCTGGCTTATGACTAACACGTGCATTTTTGGGGAAGGCGGTCTGCTCATAAAAGCCCTTTTTCCTGTCTTCACAAATTCCACCTGATTTGTGTCTTTTCCTCTTCTGTTATGTGGGTTTTTGTGTTATTTTAATGTGTTTTCACTAACTCTTGTTCTGTTCTTTGACATTACTGTCTACATTAATTTCTTGATCCTCCACATACCAAAAAGACTGGGGCAAAGACCAGCCTTCCCTGCCACGTGTAAGGCATAAAATCCTCAATCTCACCAGTATGGCTACCAACATTATAGGTACATCTGAAAATAAATGGATTGATGCAACTTCTGGAGAACATGCTTCAAACGTTTCCACCGTATCAACAAAAAGAGATTTCTCCAGCAGCCTTCAAAGTTCCGTGAGTATGTTTTTGAAGGGTTGTGGGGTTTTGGGGCAGGAAGAAAGTAAAAAATGTAACACCTTGATGGGGGAGGGGGAGAAAAGACCTTGGAAATCTCACTTTTACTTGTATTGGGTAAGGAACATATAAGACACTGCAAACAGGGAGCTATGTACATAATAAAGTAAATAACATGTTTTAAAGACTTACAAATTGTCCATTCATGAGTGGATGCTACTCAGTGATACGTATTAAAATATTTGCAGACCATGTTTTAACTAAAATATATAGGGTGTTTTTTCTTTAGAAAAGACTTCTACCTCCATTAATAGTGTAAATGAAAGTTGCAGCCCCAAAGAACAACATGCTTTCAAATTACTTGCAAATAACTGCCTGCCTGCCAAGGACCTGAAATAGGAAGATCTCTGCTTCTGGCATTTTCTTGCAAATGAATGTTTTTTATTTCAGCCACCAATCCACAGCTGGTTATTGATCCCCTCAAATGCCTGCAGTCATTTTATCATATGACACACTCAGGAAGTTTTAGGTAGTTTCATATCTTTCTGTGGAAAGTGTTCTAAAGTGTTTAATGATATACAGTTCCTGTCAGGGGAGATGTGTAATTGGATAAACTTCCACAAATCTAATGAACCTAAGCCCTTTCTTTTGTATTTTTTCAGGATATGGAAACAAAGTTGATAAATGGAATGCAAGGAGATCTTGTCTCTAGTGAACAAAGAGGTAAAGTACCATTGCTTTTCATCTGCTATCTATCTGTGTGGATTTGGAACAAGCACAGACACTAAACCTGTAATCATCACAAACTTTATACAGTGGGCAAAGCGAGACCTTAATGAACTGAAAGCTAGACAGGTATCACAGAGATCTGGTTGCATCTGAACTGGGTGTAGTTCGCTTCCATGATGTGCTAGGGCAGTTGGAGAACTGACAACAAAGCAGTGACAACCCCCTGTCTCAGCATTAGTGGTTGTAAATTCACTGTGTGGTAGGGGCAAAAGAGAAGGAGAAGGCACGCAATTTATTGTAGTTGCCACTGCATTGTGTAGAGACCGAGTCAGTGCAAGTATCAGTCTATTTCACTGCCCAGGAAGAGTGAAGAGAGTATTCAGTTATTTTATTTTCTTTTCCCCTATTTCAGTTGTGAGGTTTTGGGAGTAGTGGTTGTTTTACTATTATTGTTTTACTTCTATTCCTGGAGAACAATCTTGATGGTTCTGGTATGGAGAACAATCTTGATGGTTCTGGTATGGAGAACAATCTTGATGGTTCTGGTATGGAGAACAATCTTGATGGTTCTGGTATGGAGAACAATCTTGATGGTTCTGGTATGAATGATAATTACTTAGGATGCTATGAACAGTTATACATATGACAGTGAGAGAAACCAGGTACGTAGACCTCCTAATGGAACAGTAATCCTTAAATGGGAACTTTGTATTTCATTTTATCTTTAATGTGCATGGCAATTTATAAAAGAGTTCCCCCAAGAGATCATTTGCACTCTGGAGATGCTGTTCCAACGGCCTTAAATGGGGATTAAGCTCCTCAATCCAATTTGGCATCTCAGTTGAGGTGGCTTAAATTAGACAGGGAGAATCTGAGTCCAAGTTTGACACTGGTACTGTTGTTATAGTTGGGCATTGTTAGTGATAAAATGAAATACTAACCAGTATATGATGTAACCTACTAAAAACTGTGTTGTTACTATGAAAGATTAGATTTCCTTTGTGTTTCAGGGGCTTTTTATTTTTCTGAAGTGATGTTGCTGTAGATTGGAGGTCTAACAGATGTTTGTTATCCAGTCATGATAGTCATTTAAAAAAGAGAAAAGAACACCACCACAAAAGACAGCACCTAATTGACTTGTTTGTATTCTTTGTATTTTTCAAATAGCATCTGAACCTATTTCTTTGAAAAACTTAAAAAGACGGTCACAATTTTTTGAACAAGGTAAACCAAAGAGCTAATATTTCATGTACTTCCATGAAATCGTTCCTGCTGCACACTCCTCCTAACAAGTCTGGTGCTGGGTACTATACCTCTTCAGAACCGTTTGTTGCAGTTACGATGAAGCAACATAATTAATTTCCCTTCTTTCCCCAGGGTCATCAGATTATTCTTACAATTCATGGGTCTACCTTTGTGGTAATGGGTCTTTGTGTGTTCTCTTATATCTGTAGCTGTTTAAACCTCTTCTATGTTGTTCATACCTTTTTTTGCACTGGGTAGGAGTAAGAAGGATAGCACTCTGTTCAGGTTTGCTACCACCTACAAAACAAGAATAACACTGAATATTCCAGCAGAGGCTTAGAGCAGATCTCAAAGAGCTGTTGATAAAATACTTAACTCTGGATTTGAATTTATCTTGAGTTGCAGCTCTGTGCTTTCATCTGAATTGGTGGAAAAAGGCAGCTGCTGGCTTTCCACTATGTGGTGATGTCACAAGATCCCAAGACCAATATAAATTTTGAATTGAATATTCTAGCTTTTAAAGACAACAAATGCACTCAATTTTGGTTTTGTAGGTTGCTTTTTGGTGTTTTGCATGTCACAACTCACATACTTCCACTAATGTTGTATATCTAATGCTGTCTTCAGACTATGTATGCCTTGCTGTTTCACTGTAGCCTGAAAGAGTGAAATTCTGGCTCACTGGAAGTTCCGTGTGAATTTTGCCCATTATTTTAGTGGAGCCAGGACTTTGCTTTCAGTGGTGATGGCTTCTGTTTTTTTTCCAGAAGTGATGTGTGAAATGCCACAGCATAAATCTGTGTTTGTGGTTCTGTTTGCTTTTAAATACTTGGGCTGCATTGTATCTGCAATATGGTGGTATTTTGTTGTTAGTTGGTTTTTTTTGTTTTGGCTGGGGTTTTTTTTGTTGTTTTTTAAAGGCTGGCTATGAATTTTGGGGTTTATTTTAATATTTTTTTATAGCAATATTGAAGTATTTCACTTGTGCTTGAGGGGGAGGAGAGGGATGTATTTCTAGAGTGTACACTCAGTACAGTTTTGTTCATTTAAAACTTTTGACACTTCAACTTTACAGTGATATGCAAGATTCTTCTTTCTAAACAGGTGCAGGCCAGCACAAGCTTACAGGGGTGAGAGAAGAGGGGAGCAAAGATAGTTGCTGCCTGTGCCTCGCTCTAGCATCTCCTGGCGCAACTGTGGGAGATGAAGCCCATTTGTCCTATTGTCACTGTGGCTGTTGCAATCTGCTGGTGAAGACGAAATCATGCCTGTATAGATTGGACGCTAGCCTGTGACTCATAGATGTCTTTTGTATCCTGAATTTGACCTTTTCTCCACTTCATGTGGTCGTACTTCAGAAAAACTGTTACAACTTGTTGCTTTTATGCATTCTTTTTAACTGAAATTTGGGCAGCCAAGTAACAAGTATACTAACAACAAACAAAACCAGTGATGATGTTTGGGAAAGGATTATACTTAAATCTGTGCTTCTCCACATTTTCTTGACTTTTAATATATTTGCATAATACACATCTCTCTAATAATCATCTTGGCACAAGCTAAGACCAAGCACGATAGTCTCAAACAGCCTAAGGTGTTGGTGATGAATGGTGACAAGCTCGCCAAATTCAAGAGTGCTTTTGGGAGTAGGAAAGGAGGACAGCTGGAAAGGGAAAATACATGGTTTTGTGGTAGAGAAGTTGCCTGTGGATGTCTATTGCTCTAAATTCGCATGGAGGGCAGTAGGTGAGTAGCTGCTCTACCCTGGAGTAGTGTTCCAGTTATTGGTCATGCTAAACAATTGGGCTACAGAATAATAAGAGGAGAGGTGTAGCAAAGAACCTCTGTAGTGCCACCCTGGGAGATGTACTGCTAATTCAAGCAATTGCTGATGGCACTTGTAAGCATGTAAAGCTTTTGAACAATTGCACACATTAGTTGAAAGCACCTAATGAATTCTGACCTCAAGTAAGTTCTGTAGAGCAAAATGCAAGCATGGCTTACTAAGGAAGCAAAACTTAATCTGAAGCTCAGACTTCCCACATTTACACAGGTCTTGCAGTAGTGAGTATGTATGGCTCTAATGATTTCTGGTTTTTGTCTTCCAAATCTCACAGGAGGCCCAGAGCCTGCAATGCCTGATGTAAGTACTATTTACAAACTACCAATTGCTTGTATAATCCTGGTCTTTTCAATAAGCCTGCTGCTTTCTATTGCTTTTTATACTGTTTTAAAATTGTGATCAAAACTGAGAGTACTGACTAAGCTTTTCTAATGTGTAATGGAATGGTTGCTTTCTGCCCCTTTGAAGAAAAGGCTACTTTAGGGTCCTTGCCACTATAATGTTGTAGTGCTTGTAATGGCTTTTATTTCTCACTTAAAAAAAAATACATTTTAAAATGTAGAGTGTTGATTACATGGAAGAAGATAATATTATTTCATTTCTTTGCTATATTAGCTCCCAGTCCCATCCATTACTGCTCCTAGTCGTCGGGTTTGGGATCAAGAAGAAGAACGAAAACGACAGGAAAAATGGCAAAAGGAGCAGGACCGTTTATTGCAGGTATAATTAATCTTCATAATCATAGGCTGACAATCTCTTGGGTGCAGCAGTTGTCAGGGAAGGAAAGTAACGTGCGACTCCTGCAAATCTTCTTACTGATGGCCTGAGATGGACTTTTGGATACGTTTGCTGGGCTGCACAGTTACACACACTAGCAGTTTCTCAGCAAAAAGAGGACAATGCAGTAATGAGCTTCATAAAATCAAACCCAGGCTGAGTATTCACCGCAGGCAGAACTGCTCAGTCATCACAAGGCTGGTATGCTCTCACTGGCAACAGAATTTAAAGGAGAAGCAAAGACTGAAGGGGCCGTAGTTCTCACTTTTGAATATGAGTTGGGTTTTTTTTCCCCGTAAGAAAATTGTCTCTAGAATGAGTTTTGCCTTCAATTAGCAATACTGCTTTATATTCAGAGATGAAGAGAAGGCAGCCAGTGCCGTGGTTAGATGCCTGCTAGCACCCTGTCGTTTAGCAATCAGCTAATCAGTTGGAATCAACCTGGTTCCCAGGACCTCCCTGAGTCAGGAAGCTGAACCTACTAATGCAAAAGCACCTTGATAACCAGTTGCTAGAGATGTAGGGAAGTGTTGCAGAGGGAAGGGACAATGTTTTGTCATCCTAGGACAGCACAAAAAACCAAGCACACATCACTGCAAAGACCTCAGCTCAGTGAAGCATAAGGCCATTCAACCACATTTAACAAGACACGTCTCTGCAAATTAGATTAAAGTTAGTTATCATCTAAAGTCTGTTGGCTAGGAGAGGTGTCAGTGAACATCGTTTACTCTGCACAAGCCTCTTAATAAGTTCGGTGCATTCAGCAGAAAACTGTGATGTCAAAGTACAGCTTAGCAACTCTGTTGCTTTTTGAATGTTTTATCTTTTGTCATTCCTTTTGCCTTGTAGAGTTTGTAAGCTAAGAGCTTTGCCTTCCTAAACATATTTGTGGTCTCTGTTATGGTGTGGGTGCTCCATTTGATGCCTGAAGAGATGGTTTTAAAGAATGTAAACCTTGGCTCCCCTTTCTTGAGAGAGATCTCAGCCCTCCGATATCATTTTTATTTTCTTGCTTCTCCTTTTTTAGTCCTGAAGTAGTAAATTTGGCCAGAGTAATAATGTTCTTGCTCTTCCCCATGATGCCAGTAATGAATTTTCAAATAACAGAGAAAGGAAGCGAAGTCTGTCTTTGCTTGTTTCCAATATCTTAAGAAGGAATACTTTAGACTTCATTAAACGTTTTGCTTTTCCCAAGACCTAAGTGGTGACTGACAAAACCACAAAAACATTTATTGCGTACCTTGCGTAATGCCTTAAGACACTACATTGATTTCATACCGAATCCAATCATAGGACAAATTTGGAGGTCCAGAAATTGGTTTTGTTTAGATAAGCTCCCAAAAGACCAAGAGTTCTTGCTCAAATCAAATTACTGCCTCATATTTCACTTAGTGATCACTTTATATTTACCATATTAATGTGCCCGATTCCAAGTTAAATATAATCACTCCATCTTTCAAGAAATACCTTAGATAGCTGATTTTTGTTCAAATGGGAACTAAACTGTAAGACAGGGAACATAACAGATGTGAGGTCAGTTGTTATGAGACAGCGTGTAATATGCCTGGATTCTCCAAAATCAATTGCAGAACTCCTTTGGATTGTATTTGAGCCAGGATTTCATTCAGTCGTGGCAGATTTAATGTCCTAGAGTAGCTCAAGTGTGTTTTTTGTACCACGCTGGTCTGTTAAAAAACACATTAAATGCCAGTAGTACATTTTAATGCAAATAAAAAAATACCATGTTTCTTCTTTGTGTGTTTAACTTCAATCTAACCTAACAGGAGAAATACAAACGAGAACAAGAAAAACTGAGGGAAGAATGGCTACGAGCTAAGCAAGAAGCAGAAAAAGAGAGCTCCAAGTATTTTGATGAGGTAGGCTATGAATATGGCTTCATCTTTGACTGTTTAGTTTCATGATGGCTTTTTCCCCTAATAGTAAATGCATGTAAACAGGAAAATAACTTATTTTGCTATGCCATCTATCCTTTCATTTTGGAAAACAAATTGTTGTCTGTGACTTGGTAGGAAGAAGTTGCAAAAATGGGAAGGAAAGAGCTAATGTGTTGTTTTGAGACCTGTTTAATTTTACTTTTTTCTGTATGGATTGGTTAGGTAACTAACACCAGAAATTTTTTGGCAAAAAAATTGCAGCATGTATTAATTACTGTAACCAGAATGAAATGGTCACCTTTGCTGTGTATTTACATCCAACAACCTGTTGGAATTGTGTTTCAATACTTCATCATGAGGCATGTTCATAAGTGCCTGCTTGTTACTGGCAACCAGTTCATCCTCTCTCTGATAAATTTACATATCAAATAAACTTCAGATTTGCTATCATATGTTTCAAAACATTGAATGCCTGTAGTTGCTGTAGATGCTGACTTTTGTGGCTGTTGCTTATGGGAAGATGAACCTTTTTTTTTCCTCAGTGTGGGAGGTGGCTGAGATATCTCTTGTATATTGCTATGCAAGTGCTGCTTCAGGCATCCTAGCTAGATCAGTTGTGTTTATACAATCATGAATAAGTAGACAGTAATTTAGGGCTTAGAACTTCAATAAGAAAGCTTTTTTTGCTGTTAGAGGACTTTGCTGTACAAGATTGTAAACCATTTCTTTTTTTTTTTTTTTTTAATCATTAGAAGTTTGGATGGACTAGTCCTTAATTGGCAAAAATTATTTATTCTCTGCAAAATAAAACATATTTGACCACTGAAAGACCTTTTTTCATGTCTGAGAGAAGAGTCATAGGGTGGTGGGTCTGAGGCTTGACTTTCAAATGGTAGCAGAATGGAAGAGGATGGAGGTTTCCTCCACATCATAATTCACATGAAATTTGTTGGTCTGATGTACACGCACGTGCTGCGTATATCTCAGTGTATACGCTCTTAGGTATGTCTTGGGTTTCTCAGTCAAAACAGTAGGGAGAAATGCTGAGTATCATGGAAGAGTTTGTTTTCCGTGGCAATTTAAGTGGGGATGGGATGGCTTGAAATGTAAGTGATACTTCAGAAAGCAGAATGTTTCACATACTTGTGGCCACACTGCCTGTGGCGCTCGCTAAGGCTGCTGTGTGGAATGAAGCTCTTGCATTAGGAGAATGTGCTAGCAGACACTCAAAAAATGAAATCAAAGTACCCCCTGGGTCTTGGGTTGAAAGTGTTTGGGATGCTTTTGACAGTCTTCCCTCATAAAATAAATGAACTTTTTTTCTGAGCGAGCAGTCTGTTTAAAAAAACAGCTCCCTCACCTAAACCCATGGGTTTTTTCTTTGCTACAGGAGCAGACTGTTCTAACCTTAAACACAACGTCTGTCCCTGCACGGGCTCCATCTGTGTCCAGCTGGAGAGCAAGCCCTGAAGCAAATACTCCTGAGGAACCAGAAGGTGATGGAGAGAGCGAGCTGGAGGCACGCTTGCTGGGCGAGGAAGAAGAAAGGAGGAGGCTTCAGGAGGAACGGAGGATCCGGGAAGAAGCAGCCCTGCGTTTTGAGCAAGAAAGGGAACTCCAAGAACTGGAGCTTGAGAGGCGACGTAAAGAGAGGGAGCAGCAATATGCTGAGGAGCAGAGGCAGCGAGCAGAGATGGAGGAGCAGAGGCGCCAGGCTGAAAGGCAGAGGGAGGTGTCAGTGGAGACACCTCAGTACCAAAGGTGTGCGCTTGTGGTGGGGTGTCCTCTCTTTTCTTTCTGCACTTAAAATTCAAATACATTTCTAAAGAGAGTGCGTGCGTCCTGAGTGTCTAAGTGTATCACCTAAGACTCGTACTATAGATTAATGTTGGTGCAAGATGCCACTGGATAGCCTTTCTTTCTAAAGGTGGAAGAATCAGGCATAAGACAAAGTCTCTCCCCACAAACAAAGTGTTCTATCAACCCACTTCAGCTCATTTGTTTTTTTTTAAATAGGCAGTGCAAATACAGTAATTACAGCCAAATCAAAGATGACCTGAAGCACTTACTGTGAAGATTTTTTTAAGAACCCTTCATAAGCTTGTAAATTGAGTGCCAGTGGTTCAACATACAGTGCTTTCAGAAGAAATACCACGTTAACTCTTTTCCAACAAACATGTGACTGATTTTCCAGACTAGTCTCTCATTTTAGATCGACAGTGCAACAATAAAGTTTATTTGCACTACTGGGTTAATTAGTTGATGAGAGGTATCGTGGTATGTGAATGAACAGATACTGGCTTAGATATTATAGCCTGTTAGAAGTACCCACTGTAGATATATTTATTCTAGAATGTAAAAAAGTTTCTTCCATTCCCTTCTTCAGGAACTTGTTTTTTATAAAAAAAAAAAAAAATACTAGAACAACAACAACAAAAAATGCAAAAAAGGCCCCAACTATTAGTTTACAAGTGCATGTTCTTGCCCAGAAGTTTTCAGACTATTACAGGCATCATGGGAGATTAATGCATCTGAAACAGATTAAAACAGTAACTTTTCTTTATTTCTTGTGCATTTAGCTTACTGCCTTGTGTATGACTAGTGTTGCTGTTTCTCTTGAGGGTTTTCCCCTTTTTTTTATATAAGTAATAAGAGATGACTGAAGACAACGCGTGGTATCAAGTTAATGCCTAGGAGAAGAAAATATGATTATAAAGTTGCATATATTTGCAAGGGAGATTCTGAGACCTGGAGTTACTTTAGCTCATTGTAAATGACTGCTGCTTGAGATCCCTGCTGAGCAAAGCAGAGGCACAGTTGTTACAATGGCTAAACAGGTTCTTCTTGGCAGCCGAGCCAGGGTTATCTCTACAGTTTTAGCTTGCCCCAATTGCAAGATAATAGGACTTTGTGTGGCAATTTATTAAGCTGCTGCAATATCTCCATATCTAAATCATTGATATATGCTTTAGTCTCAGGGGATTTCATCGCTTCTGAGGTTGCTGCCAAAGGATGTGTTTTGCTAAACAAGGGTGGCTTTGCTTAATAGTACAGGAACAAGTTCAGTGAAACTGGGATTAAAAATACCCAGTGTTAAATGTTTGCTTTACAATGATATCCAAAGATACGACTTGAAATCTGAAACGTTATATAAACATCTGTGAAGGCATGGTGCTCGCTACAAAGAGCACTGAGGCTGGGGACAGGCAGGTGGAAGAGCTTTGTGGAAGTTAGTGAGTGCTTCTCTATGGGTTACCAAATGCGCCTACACAATTTGCTGGATGTAACTTTTAGAGAGCTACTGTGTTTGGACAAAGCTTACCGCCTGGCTTTGGAACAGAAGAGATAATCACTGCCTTATACTGACACTTGTAATTTTTGCACCTTAAAAAGTCTTTTTTTTTTTTTCTCTCTCATGTATTTTCATGTTTCTAACTAACACACCTGAACTTTCCCATTTTTCTCTATGTATATTTACCATTTGTTCAATTTCTAGAAAATGTTTTTTTGTTTAATACGTATTTTCTTTTACCTGTATTTTGCTTCTAGACATTATGAGCGCTATGAAGTATCTAAAACAATAGAGGATCGAGCTGGCCATCCTCTCATTGACAGGTAATAAGAAATGGAATTGATAGGTAGGTTGAAACATCTTCAGCAGTAAGTATTAACCATTTTGGCATGCTCAGGTTTGGATTTCTTGCCACTTACAAAAATGCACTTTTGGGCAGTTTTTCTGACAAACTTTATATTTTTCTGCCTTCTTTTGTTAGCTGTGTTTCTGACTGATAAAATTAAGCCTCCTTAGAAGTTCAACTGTTCAGGTTTTGTTCCTTTTTTCCCTTAAGGATCCATTTTGAATATTTTTAGTAGGAAATATTTATGTCTGTGTATGGGGTTTTTTTCTGTATATGAACATAATTGATTTTTTTTTTTTTAATAGGCATTATGAGCGTTATGAAGTTTCTAAAACCATTGAGGAGCAACCTGGCCATTCATTTGCTGACAGGTATGTGTGATACTGAATCTCAGCGTGGATTGTAACATCACTGTTTCTGTGTGAGAAAGCTTTGAAACTTCCAGTAAACTTTAGCCATGGATCTAGGTGTATACTTTGTATTGCTGCTGTGTTTTGCAGTTTTCATGGAATGATTTCTTGTTGAGAAAACAAGCAGCCAAACTTTTGGCAAATTATACACTGTGCTGTAAACAAGAGTTAGTCAGTAGAATTTTACTGGGAGAAGCAGAACTATAAGGAAGTAAATATGTGGGTGGTATTAGACTTATCTGGCTGGAAAACAATTTCAGATAATATTGTGGTTGTGTCATAACATGCTATACAAACTAAGGTGCAGTCATCCCAATCAGGATTGTGCAACTGAAGAGAGAGTAAACAAGGAGGGAAGCGAGAGGCAGCAGCAGCGTATTTATTGGGAAGATAGTAGATGTGCCACTTGTTAAGTTACGCTCTCTTACCCTGGCTATTTTCTGGTTTGTTTTGCTTAGTGGCTTGTTTGGGGGTTTTATTGTTGGGTTTGGGGGTTTGCTTTGTTTTTATTTTAATAGAATATACCAGCCACTGCAGATTTGGGCTCTTCGAATAAATAGCTTTTTCTTCTCCCTTTTAGTAACTGGGCTATGGTTAAAAAATGCTGAAGTAACCTAAATCCAGAACGTTTGTATCAAGCCTTTGTGGCTGGCATCCCAGGGTAGTTCTGAAAGATCATCTCTGTTCATATTTAGTCAGTTCTTGTAGTTGGAGTGAGCATATCTTTTTTTTTTTTTTTTTTTTTTTTTTATATTAAGAGGAACCCCTCTTAATATTAAACTTACACAGGGTACAACTAATGGATCTCTTACTAATGGAAGATCTAAATCTAACTTCAGAAGGTGCCTGCACTAAACACTTATGTTTTGGATATATGTGCGAGGAGGACACTTGGGTGCTAAAAGCATCCCAGGCAAGGCTGACCTGCTCTTTGGAGCTCCTGTTTACTACAGGCAACAGTGAAATCATCTCATCTTCTCAAACAGATAATAAAATAGGTCTGCACCATAGGACAGACAATCAGAACTTGGGGGAGCAAGAAATGTGATGCAGTTTATGCACCCTTTATTTACAGGCCAAGGACAAGGCTCCCTCAGAATGCTGTTATGCAGCCAGTGCTGTACCTGTAAACACGTTGCTGTAGCAGCTTTGAGTTGTGACACAGCGAAGGATTTTTGTTCTTTTCCAAAGTATTTTAAACTAAGAAACTGGCTGTATCACTTGAGACTAATAATACAGCACAGAGGTGTTGCTGAAGCTCCTGCTCTGTACTGTCAGAAAACCAGCTTTTTGCCATTTGTCTTCCTGTATATTGGATGACATTTCTTGGCTAAAACTCATTAAAAAATTATGCTGCTGGGTATAATCAGTGAATAATAAAATTCCCAAGAATAATCTGCATGCAGTGTGTGAGGAGGTGTTTTGCTTATGGTCTAGTAATGGTGCTGAAGTATGATTTGAGTTTCTCATAAAGCTAAATAATTTATAAAACTGCTTTGAAAATTATCACTTCTTTGAGTGCCTGACTATAGTCTTCACAAAGCTTCCACAGGGAAGGACTTTGATTTTACGTAATTTTGTTGAAGCAAATACAATGATCAGTTCCTTGTACCTGAAGCACTGGGAACTTTCAATACACAGTTTTAACTTTTAAGCTATGATTACCTATTGACACCTAACTATTTACCCCCCCCCCCCCCCCCCTTAATATCCTCTTGGTCTTTGGGTATTTTTGCCTCTTGTTTCAAGTAAAGTTGTTGATGAGAGAGATGGTGAAAAAAGGGGCTGTGTATCTGTAGTCTGCAATGATAAGTTCTTTGTGATGAGGTCTCCTGGTTGAGATAGAGAAATGAATGTTTTCTATATCCTTAGGGATAAGTCCAAGTCGACTTCAGAACTGAATGAATTCAACACAGTCAGGAATGGTAAGTACTGTTTAATTTCCATTATTTTTAAAATGTGGTGTTTTTTGAAAAAAAAATATGTGTTGGACGTAGTCCTGCTAAGAAAGTTAATTGTCAGAGTGCTTTTTTATAGCTGTGTTGTAATTCAAATTCATACCGTGCCACAATTTAATGAAGTTTCAACAGCAAGAGCAAATTCATATGGTCAACATATAAGCCTAGGACAAATATGAGTAATTGCTCTCTTGAAGACCGTAGCAGTGATTACAAACAGATCTTGGATGCCTAAATTTTAGATGACTGGTATTTATATGAGATTAAACCAATCGTGTAGCTATATCATTGAAGATGTATGTGCTCTTGATATGTTGACACTGTCAATAAAAAAAAGCTGTGCATACAAAGATGTGAACATATTTAATACAACTATTTGCTCTTTTTAACTTCTGTTAGTGTAGGAGTAACACAGCAAGAAGTTAGCTCTTGATACTGTCACAGTGGCTTGTTTCCTGGACTCCAGTTCCTTGCTGCCTTTCTTGAGTTGTCCTTCAGTTACGTTACTGTGTTTTTAGAGGGATGTGTGTAAAGCAAACAAACCAGATAGTTATAAATATGTTACAGTAGAAAATGCCTGAAAGGTATTCCTGTGTCTAAAATGTGGTTAAAAAAAGTAATCGGAAGTAATCATAGAAAAGTAAATGGTGTATTGGAGGATATGTTGCGGATTGACAACATTGCTTTCACACATTACAGCTTGGTCATTGAAACTAATGAGTGAGTAAACTTCCACAATATTTTATAATGGTAATCTATAGCAATAAAACCAAGAGCAAATTGATAGTCAGAGAGGCATTTAAAGGGATTGAAATTTCAATTGAATGACTTATTACTGAGTATTTTTCTTAAGTCTTACTCTAAATAATAGTTACTGGATCTAGGAAATAAAGAAAAAATTGTTGCCTTCTAACAAACATGTCAACAAACACATATTGGAGAAAGAGGTCTTGTTTGTTTCCCCTTCTAAAATTTCAAAAGCCATCTATACCATAAATCTCAACTGATGGTTAACACAACATCCAAATAATAGAGAAACTCTCTAAGATTTCCCTCTCCCTCCACCCCATCCATATATATTTATATAAAGCAATGTATTTAGTGTCTTGAATAAGGAAAGAATTCTTGAAAACAAGGGCAATTTACAGAAAAAAATAATATAAATTCTTAAAGGGAAAGAAGGTATCCCACCATTCAGCTATATTCTACAGTTCGATACTGGTCACCTGACTGTAAAAAGGAACTGGAAAAACCTGGGAATGTGGTCATCAGCTACTGGTTTTGAAGTTATGGCCAGAGTACCGAATGATTGGTAACTGCTTTTGTGCCTTAAGGTGTCAAGTTGAAGTTTGCGCGTGTTGTCCAAACAGGTACCCAGAGCAAGTATTCAGAGAGGTCTTGGAACACGGGCGAGTCGCAGAAGAAATCTCAGAAGGAGCACAACCTGTCTGCGGCAGAGTTGGAGAGACAGCAAATCCTTCAGGAAATGAGAAAGAAAACATCTCTACACACAGACAGCAGCTGGATTAGGCAGCGCAGTTCCAGTATACATAAGGAGCCTATTAGTCTGTACAGCAATAGTATGAGGAGGTAGGAATAACGTTAATAATTAACTTTGTCTCTCATCAAATGTTTTTGTTTGGTTTTTTTAAACTTCAGCTTGTACTGCAGAGCACAGAAACAAATTGAGTCTGTGAAACGTTGTAAGGTAAACTGAATAGCAGCACAGATAGAAGAAAGCAGCGGTATTACAGCTGGGATTAAATGTGAAAAAACATGTAAAGAATGTTGATGTGACCTATAAATACCTCAGCTGCTTATGTCTTGGTTGGTATACCAGTGATGGAAATCAATAGTGTACCTTGTCATTGACAGATGTGCCTAAGAATTTCAGTGTGACAATTTATTACAGAAATTGATTATTATAGCTGAAGACTATACCTCTTTGACACAGAAATGTGTCAAAAGGTCTGGAGTTTGTTTCTTGCTTTAAGTAATGTATGAGTGTTGGATTTGTCACTCAGGAAACAGCTGAGTTCCCAGTCAGGAGAGTGCTTCAGCTGCTGGGCCAACACCTTGTACCTAGGCAATGCTATCCAGTCTGGATGGCTTGCTATTTTGATCTGGTATCCCTTGGAGAAAACAAAAACAAACCTGGTATCTGAGGTCTGTTGCTGTGCAGCGGATTTTGATATGGCTCGCCCTGATAAGGCTGCAGCGAAGAGTGTTTTCCCTTTAGTCTGTAGTGGTTAAGTGCCACCTCTCTTTCACCTCGCCTGCTTTTTCCCACGAGACTAGGGCTGGACACAAAGCATAATTTGTGACTCAAACATTTTAAATCAGGATGTGAAGAGTATTGCTCAGGGTGATCAGACAAGCATATTGATGCTAGAAAATGTTAAAAATGCTAGGGTAATGTGTTTTCTTTTTAAAAGAAAATAGAATACAGCTCTTCTGCTCCAGCCGTACTGCCATTTACACTTGTATGCGTACCTCTGTTACAGAGGAGAGTCTTTGGACAACCTCGATTCTTCAAGAACAAGCTCGTGGAGGCACCACTCGTGGCTGAACCAGTCTGCCTCCTCGTCATCTCTGTCCTCTAGTCAAGATTTCAGTCGCCCGGTGTCCACTTCAAACCGAGCCTACATGTGCACTCCTTCCTCCAGCAAAGCACCATCTGCGGCCGCCTCTGCAAGAGCCCCCTCTGTGTCCCAGGCAGCCCCCCAGGCTCAGTCTCCCCTCTCTGCTTCCCAGCCAGGGTCCCAGACACGCAGCAGGTGAGCGGGTGCCCTTCTGCTGGGGAGGTATATCTGTCAGGCCGCACTAAAGAGCGGACTTTGTAGATACGGTGGTCTACAGCAGTGTTCCCGACCGTACTGTTGATAAGCAAGTGTGAAAAGTACCTGGAGTTTTCTGGCTGGATGAGGTGGTGGAAATACGGGCTGGTATTACCTCCCTGCTCCAGTCATTCAGAAAATTCCTCAGGTTTGTCATCACCGCTTGACATTGGTTAAAAAAACAAAGGAACTGGAATAATAAATCTCCAGTCTCCAAGCTGTATGTTGGTTACCATAATGGTTCGTAAAAGCCTACTCCAGATGGCATTTCTGACATTTATTTTCTTAGGTTTGTTTTAACAAAAGATTCCTGAAACCCGTGCTTTATGGCCCTCATCTTGGTCTCTCCTCCTCCCCCTTCCCTGGCACGTGGTCAATATCATCTCAAGGAGCACTCAGGAATGCTCATAACCCGTGACCCTGGAGAATTACAGAGTAGGATGTTGGTTTTAATCTAGGAGGAGAAAGCAAGAATTGCAACATATTTGGAAACAAAAATGGAATTCAGTTGTGGTAGGGTAGATAACTGTTGTTTTATGTACTTGAAACATTTTGAAAATACCTTAGGATAAGACTATAGAGAATCATCCCCACACAATTACATGTACTATATATAACATTAGTGTGAACACTGCTTCACTAGCTCTTACATTCTCAGGCAATTCGTGATAAATTGACCTTTTTTTATTGTTTTTAAAGCTAGGCTTCTACATTTTTTATAACGTAAGAAAATTACCTTCGTAACTATGTTTGCTTATCTTGTTCTCGCTTCCATTTGCTAACATCTCGGCAGATCTATGGAAACCGACCTCCATATGGCTTACGTTCAAAGAGTTAATGTAATATAATATGTCCAGGACTAGCCTTCTGTTATCTAACAAGGTGCAGATGGTGGGAGTTGGCAGTGGTGCTTGCTAAAACTTAGCCTTCAGGATAATTCCCTACAAATAAGAAATAAGGCAGGAGCACAAAACCTGTGTTCTTGCTCTCCAAATTTAACAATACACTTTTTGTGTTTATTTGTAGAAGGAATTTTAAACAATGAAATATCTCCTGAGAATGTGACAGAATTTCTTCATTTGTTCCTATGTAACTTTGATCTAAATTATAACATTTCAGCTTTCCCTAGCTTTCAGATCTACTGTAAATATGAATTTTCAGTTTATTTTCCCCAAGCAGCCTAATAGTCCATTTTTACCAGTATGTTTTTATTTTTAATCTCAAAAAGTCTTTGATAACTTTTCTTTGTCTTTTAAACCTTTTCAAGCTGATTTTAAGGATTTTCATTCTGTATCTAGGTCAGTCAGTGGGAAGAAAATCTGTTCATACTGTAATAACGTTCTGGGCAAAGGAGCAGCCATGATCATTGAATCTCTTGGTCTTTGTTATCATTTACAGTGCTTTAAGGTGAGAGCTGGGAGTCACATCATGAAGGAACAGGAACTAATCAGGAGCACGCATGGCTACTCAATGTTAATGCTCACAGGGGCTCTACTAATCACCTGCTTTGCCTTCTACTCTTGACAGCGTGGTGCATGCATATTTCCATGAGGCAGTCCTAAATGCAGGCAGTTAGCACTCAACTCTAAGACTATTCCTTAAATGCCAGGGCTGACAAGCTGGGAGTCTGACAAGTAAAATGGACACATTGACCGTGAGATCAAAGTTCTTCCTTCTTCGAATAGGCAGTGAAAAATCAGAAGGTGCTGAGCCACCTCTCCCGGAGAAATTAAGTCTTTAAAAAAAAATAATAATCTCAGCCTAGACCCTGGCAATTGAATCATTTAAGATGGTCCATCACTTCTAAGCTGATCCTAGCAGACAGTGTTCACGTGGCGTTTTCCAGGTAAAGACAGGCTGTCAGTGTTCAAACTGGCAGGATAAAATCCGGCACCAAACCAGGAGCTGTGTTTAGTACAAACCAACCCTGGTCAGGAACTGGGTATATTAGCTCGTGCTCAGCGCTGAGAGATAGTTATGTGATTTCCAGTTGGCTTGGGGCATACGCAGAGCTGAAAGAATAAATGCCTGTCTGCATAAGATGTAAAAGCACTCCTAGTTCCCCTGCCCTAGGACCAGATGAGGAATTAGACTGATTTGGAGGTGCCGTTGGACGCCGCTTTAAGAAAAAGCCTTCTGTGTCTGGTTCAGAACAGAACCCTCTGTGCCCGGCTCAAATGCATTACCTTGAGTCAATCCCTTGTAATGCTCTAAGCTCTTACTAGTCCTGCCTGACTGTAGCAGGAGGGACTGGAGTAATCCACAGGGGCTGGTCGTCATTCCCTTTCCGCAGAATATGTATTCTGCGCAAGGGGGTCCACCTGTAGCTCCTAACTGACATAAGAAAATACCAAATTTCTGTGTTTCAGTTTCTGAAGACTAATGGGCTGTTGAACAGACTGCCATCCAAAAGATTCATTGCTCATTTAAGCAGGCAAACTATCGGTTCTTCTGTAGTCAGATGAGTACTTTGCTTCCTAAGTTCAGTAAGGAGAGTGTTACGCTTTGGGTTACAGTCCTTCTGGAGTTGGTTTGTATTCATAGCAAAGACGTGTTCAGCCACCATAGTTAAATAGTTTAATGTTAGCATGAAAGCTATCAAGCCCTTTATTCATGTCTTTATTCAAGAAAAATGAAATCGGCCCCTTCTCGCCAAATAACAACTTGTTTCTATGATGCAAACCCTGGAATTCGGGGGTGCCTGAGTATTTGCTGCTTTGAGTGCCAAGAGGCAGAGGACACCAGCAGCATACAGTGCCGCATGGAAATCTGCAGGTAGCACACCCAGGTGTTCTGTGCCAAAATAGCTGTTGCCATCTAGAGAACAAATTTTTTTCACGTCAAGCCAGTTCTAGTTTTCAGAGAAACTGAAATCCGAATTAGATTTAATGAACTAACCTCTAAACACCCTCAGCTCCCTGTTTGCTTAGTTGGTGTTATCTCTGCCATTCATTGTCCAGTCGCCGCCTTTCTCAGGGTTGGTTGCATTTTGATCTACTAATCGTTACACATTTGCTTCTAGTGATTGTGGGTGTATGGTTCAAGCTTTGTTGAGCTTAATCCAAGCTGCTTTTGAAGAGCATTTTTGTTTCTTAATATTTTGTAAGGAGTTGCTAATCGTTCCTCTGTCATACAGTGTGTTGCCTGTGGATGCGACCTCGGGGGATCCCGCTCAGGAGCTGAAGTTAGGATCCGAAACAACAAACTCTTCTGCAACGACTGCTATATCAGATTTAAAAGTAAGACAATCCAACTGCAGTGTGTGTGACCGTAGTTGTTCTTTGTGCTGTAAAACCTCAAGTGTTTGCACAGCTGAGCCACTTGATAGCTTTCATGTTTAGCTTTAAGTTGGTGTGTTAGTGAATAGGTTCAGCAAGGTTTGATTGCCAGTTTCTGTCTTTTGTCGGGTAGTTATTCCTAACTTTTAACTTGCTGGTAGCTGATTTTACCACCTTGTTATTAAGCAGCTTCCAGCAGACGTTGCAGTATAGCCATCCTGCTTTCTTCATAGATCTGAGAAAGTGGTGTCAAGGAGCTGTCAGTCACTGAACAGGGCATGTCTTGATAACAGAGAAGTCTTTTTGAAAAATTGTCTACACTTTTTTTTAAAAAGTAGTCTGAATATGTATTTAATTCAGTCCTAACACGTACCTGGAAAGCTATGAGTTTATCCTGTGCAGGTGGCACAAATGCTGGTTTCTTTTTGCAATGCTATTATTATTGGAATTATAGGTCTGTGATTGGTTATTCATTTAGGTACAAGTTCAGGAGGAATTGATTTACTTACAGATCTTAATTAAAAGGTGCAGTATAATTTCTTTTTTCCTTTATTATGGTTTGCAGAGTTATGATTTACTGGAGCATGATGTTAAGGCTTTGAATAATGGTGTTGAGGGTTTTTTTTTTTTTCCTGCTGTCATAGATGATGGTAGACAACCTCCTAATTTTGAAAAGTCTCAGGAGTTTTATATAGCTTTATTTTTATGTAGCAAATATGGAATTCTCTAGTATGATAAAATTCAGCTAAGGGAAAGCAATTCTGAATTACTTCCTGGGAAACATGTCCATGTTTCTTCATGAGCCCGACACATTTTTCTCATGGTGGACCAGAAGGCAGTGAAGGGAACAGGATACTCATGTACAACACATCAGCAGGTCTTGGGCATCTGCTGGCTGAGAAACCCAGCCCAGAAAAAGAGATACTCTGCATCTGGTGCTGTTGCTGTTTTCAGGCTCTCTTTGGCTTCTAGGAGGAGGAAAAGCTGCCTGCACCACACAGAAATAATTGTGTGGTGCTAGAGCTAAAAACAGAAAACCTCACACCTCTCCTTGATGCTACCAGTGCATTCAGAGAGGCTAATGTTCGGTGTAACGGTAAGAGAATCCCCCCCTTCCATCTGGAGGTGATCCAGAGCTCTAGGTCATGTCTCTCCAAGTTAATGTTCGGAGAATTTGTCGCCTGCTTGATGACGAGACTACACCAAAGTGACCGTGTTCCTATTTGAAGCACGCAAATGTGTGGGAGATGCAATCCAGAGCCCGCTCATGTTATTTTTGCTTTATCTTTTCTTTTAGTGGGCAAAATTGCTGTATGAGTTGTATAAGTTTGGTACTGAAAAGAAATCTGTTTTTTATTATTTCCTGGCAAGACACCATTCAGGAATTTGGTGATGGAAGTGAGCAAAAATTTTATCATGGATAAAATGCTATTTAGTTTCTCTGACATTACAGCCATAAAGTCACGGCAGTGCCGTTCAGAAGCAGAGTTGATCTGTGAGAAACGGTTCTATTCCCTTCCCTTCAGACTGCATCTTCTTGGGCCAAGTGGGCACCTCAAAACATAGTTGTATGAGATACAAGTAAATCAGGAATTATAAGGACTTGCAGGTACCGAATAAAGCATTGAAATTAGTGATTAGTAATTTAAATTAGCTATTTGAATAATACAAAAACCAGCTATGTGATTACTGCATTGAAAATACACTGACAGCACAGCACTGGTCTGTAATGTAGATGACACTGTTTGCGGTTGGCATTTGACATCAGCCTGGCTAATTATTCGTTAGTTTGGAACAGGAACATATTGGCTAAAAGCTTTGATAAACTGTAGGATTATTAATATTCACTGTGTAATTTGATGGTGTGATATTTTTGCACATTTGTATGTTAATTTTGTGGTTTAAACTTGTAACACTGTAGCAGATCACCAGTGTATTGGCAGATGCCCACGAATATATGCAGAGAGAGGATTAAAAAAAGTTCTTTTTTAACATTGCTACAGTTACTTAGCAAATTTTAATTTGATTATTGAAGTGTAAATTTAGAAAAACTGTCACCCTCTCTCTATGCTAATACTAAAAATAATTCTTAAAAGCTGGGTAAGGTGCATGTTCTGTGGAATATTACGTGGCCTGAAATACTTGCAGTGCTATAATTGGATTAAAATCAAATTTGTATTGTTCATTAAATTTGGATTTGTATACCTTAGTTTGTGTTACCATTTTCAGTAAGTATTGGAAATACCATTACCTGATGATTTTTAACTTGGAAATTCTAATTTTTGTCACTAAGATTCTTCAGTAGATAGACTTTAATGACAATTTCTTCTGTCTCTAACAGCTGGACAACCAACCTCCATGTGAAGCAAATGAAAATATGAAACCACTGTTGCAGATAAAAGAAGAGGTGATTGCTGCTGATGTAGATCTATAAATATATATATTGTGTGTATGTGTGTGTTTTCTAAGAGTAACTCTTTCTTGTCTAGTCTTCATAGCAATGCATTGTATTCTTCATATAACTTTTTATTTATAAGAAATTAATTGCAGTAAGGAAATATCTGGGGAAAATGCTTTCATTTTTTCAGCTTCAAGTACTGAGAGCACAAGGGAGAATAAGTATATTTTCAGTAATAACTTCAAAATATTTTTGAGGCTTGTAATCAACTAGTTGACTTTCCAATGGCATATGAAGAGGGTATTTTGTTTCGAAGCTCTTGAAATGAGCATTAGAGAAATAGCTAATATAAATATATATTTGCAATTGCTGTCTTTATTTTTGACATATACTGAAAGTGAGTTCTCTAGGTTAATATGAAGCTGCATTTAAATGCACACAAATGCGTTTGCTTTCCATATGCTGGTTTCTAAAATTATGTGCTTTTCTTTGAAACTTAAATACAAAGAATAATCTGTTTGCTCAGTGGTGTTGGCATAATATTCTGTGGAGCCCTTTTAAGGAGAAGAGTTCTCTCTTCCCATTTGGAAAATGTTAACTATCACTTTTTCCTGCAAAAACTGAGTGGAGAATGGCTGTTGAATTACAGTATATTTGTAAATAAAATTTCTGATGTTGCATTTATTAGAAGTTTTTTTTTTTCTTTCTATCCAGCTAAATGTGTCTAAGGAGATTTGCTGAAATATAAAATTGCTTGAATTTCATCTTGGGGAAAATATTTTTTTATGAAAGGATTAAAATGTCTACCTCAATATGTGTAAGAACAATAGTTCTTGGTTTTCTCTGTTCCTTCACAGTAGACTTCAGGTTTTGTATATAGTTCTCCTGTCAAGCTCCTCATGCTTTTTCTCTTCAGCATTGATACAAGTGGTGAGACTGCTTCTTTGTCCTGTATGCTCATCCCTGAAGCACTACGGTTGGAAGAGGTGGAAGTTCTCTGCTGTGGCTAGAAATGAGGTGCTGAAAATATTTTGGTTTAAGTTCTGCTCCTTCTGAAAATGCAGCTGGAATGTGTGCTACGTGTTTTTCAGCACTGGCTCCCGAATTGGTTTGGTCAGTGGCTTCCTCAAATCCTTTCATGCACAGTTATGTGCACTTCTGTGTCCTCATCCTTGTAAGCAGTGAAGAAAACATGTGATGTGGATCAGAGGAATTTGGAGGAGCATTTTGTGGATGAAACAGAGGAAGAGGACAGGTGGGACGTGTAGGAAGGTGGTGGGATTCTGAGTTTAAACTTGTACATGGCACCACAAGGAGCCGTGGTGAAGGGTGCCAAAGCAGCTTAGGGTGCTGATTCCTGTCGGGGGGTCTTCGTGATGGGTTGGAGAACTAGTGAATGGGGAAAGATGTCCTGGCTGTGATAGCTGGGAGCAGCAAGGGAAGATCATGCTGGTTTGGTGTAGTGGGAGAACTTTGCCCATGTGGGCATCCTGTAGCTGCTCCTGCCTGTACCTCCTCTCCTTGTCTCCTGTTTTGCTTCACTTTACTGACTTTTCCCCTGAACAGATGGGTTCTGCCTTTTGCCAGGGAATTCCCCACTAATAAATGAAGTGCCAAACATTATTTTCAAATTTTGCTTAAAAAAAAATAATAAAATGCCTCATCCACCCAAAGTTGTCAAGCTCCTGTTCAACCACTTTTGTGACTTGGCCTTGGCTTTTGGTATTCAGTTAAAGTGTCTCCTGTGAAGTGGATTGGTAAAGATATTTGATTTCATGGAGTCCTAGAATACCAGGTTGGAAGGGACCTCAAGGATCATCTGGTCCAACCTTTCTAGGTAAGAGCACAGTCTAAACAAGATGGCCCAGCACCCTGTCCAGCTGTGTCTTGAAAGTGCCCAGTGTGGTGGAGTCAACCCTTCCCCTGGGGAGATTATTCCAATGGTTGACTGTTCTTGCTGTGAAAAATTTCCCTCTCATGTCCAATCAGAATCTTCTCAGGATTAACTTGTACCCATTACCCCTCATCTTTTCCATGTGTCTCCTTGTGAAAAGAGAGTCTCCATCTTCTTTGTAGCCACCCCTTAAATACTGGTACCTGGTGAAGAGTTCACCTCATTTGTCTTCCACTTCTGCAGTAAATAATGACATGGTAGACCACGGGTGAGGACTCTGTAGGTTATGAAGATCCTACTCCCCAAATACAGGCTCTGGAGGGGTATTCACACCGCCTGCTCACACAGCCCTCTAGGAGCCTGGGGTCCTCTCTGCTGCTTGTGGAAGAAGATTGCTTCCCTGAGAGCTATTCGGAGTAGGAACCCAAAGTGGGTGCTGTGCAGATTGGGCTCTCAGTTAAGACCCGTACCTAACAGAGATGGTGCAGATGCCTCTCTGCACTGTCTGGTTTTCAGCCTTCTTTCATGGTGGGGTGGCGGCTAGGGTAGGGTGGGTATCCCCACAGTCCCCATCACCAGCCTGAAATACACTGAGAGTGACAAATTTTTTTGTCACAGGTTGAAGTTTCTCAACCTCCAAGGCATCAATGAATTTATCCTAGCCTATCCATGATTTCCCCTCTCCCAGCGTTGTGTTACGCAGCAGAGCTGTGGGAAAAGTCATGGCTGGCCATGCTATCTTTTGCATCTTGAGCCCAGTCATGTTGCCCTGTCCCTAGGTATCATTTGGGCATGGAAATCACCTGGGGGTGAAGAACACAGGGGGAGAAGAAAGCTCAGGAATCTGTGGTCTGCTGTGCTGGTAGAGCTGCCTAACTGGTGTCCCGCAGCCTGGAGCGATGCACTCTGAGCTGGGCTGGCTTTTCCTATACGGTGTTGATTATTTCCATTCGGGCTCCAATTTCATTTTCCCACAATAAGTCTGCAAAAAAAATGGGTTATTTCATTAGCTTGTACAAAATTGCTTGCCTGTGAGCAAACAGCGAGTGGAATTTCGGATTAGCGGGGCTCAAAGAGCTGAAGTTGAAACTCTTGCAGAGTTGAAGCTGAGTTTCTCACCGTTGTTAAAGGCCTGGTTTAACAAGGCTCCTTCAAACCTGTGTTTGCTAATTTGAGTTGACGAATGTGAACAATCAAACCCCCTTCATCCTCTCCCTCCCCTGGAGGGGAACGGGCAGAGAAACCCACCTTATAAATGTTGTATCTGTGTATTTTGTTCCTTGCTAAAGTATTTGGAGTGTGTTGGGCTCTGAAGTTCAGCAAAACCGATTATCCACTAGTAACACAAGATGGCAGTGTGTAAGTGCAGCTCGCACAATAAAAAGCCCTTTCCGTGATTGTACTCTTCTATAAAAAGGGTCGTGTTTGCTAAATGATACTTAAGTTGCAATGTAATGAGAGTTGTAGAGAGAACTTTCACTTAATCTTGGGCCTTTCTCCCCAACTGGCATCGTGGAGGTGCAATGTGCAACTGAACCTGAGCAGTCTTATTTGAGGTTTTTCTGCCAGTTGGTTAATTATCTGCTACTTAAACCAATACTGAGTAGGGAGAGAAGTAAAGAGAACACTTCCTAGGAAGAAAAATAAACCAAATTATTTCTAGTGGAGGGTTTTGGTGTATTTTGCTGGATGTTTGTTTGGGGTTTTTTTAAGATGCTGTTCAGGGAAGAAGAACCAATTGCTGTCCTTCTGTTCATCAGTTTCAGACACTCTGCTTAAGACTAAAACCCTTAAATGCAGGTGTCTACAGGTGAGCTAGGCCTCAGGACTGCTATTAAAATCTAGGTGGATTTAAGGCTCAGCTTGATTCTTTACTCTTGGATGTCTGGTGCTGCTTGGGATGTTGTTGAGTGTCTAGGACATCTGCCCAGGGCTGGGAGGGGGGGATATGGTGCAAATCTGAGAGATGCTCATGCAGCTGCTGGTGCAGGTCTCGTGGGATGCTTTAGAGCATATGAAAGGGCAGCAGAGATTTATGAGCAAGCATCTGAGTCAAGCCCAACTCCCTGCAGACAGTGGGGCAAAGGTGTGATTTCATGGGCCAGTGAATAGGTATCTACTGTCAGGAGAGGTGCATGGTTGTCTAAGCTTCACTGACTTTAACAGGCATGTAGACCCTAGCCCACATGTAAACACCTGCATTTTTACATCCCTATCTGAATGCTGACTGAATTCTTCCAAAAATATCTGAGAAACTCTGATTCAGCTAAGTCCTTCATCTACCCTATATTTAGGCTTATAGGCTATCAGCTAATTAATTGCAAGGCACATTTGAACACAGAACTGAGTGGTCTATGGTTAGCGGCTCTGGTAGAGGGCAATTTTTAAAATGGCACTTCAGAAACAGAAAATGTTTTTCTGTAACTTTCAGTGTGAACTTACTGTGGAATTTTTTCTAATAGATAACAACAAACCAAGTATCTCGGAGTGAAAGTCAAGGTATTGCATATGCTCTTAGTTTTGTTGAGATTTCTTTAAGAGTTTTTTTTTAATACAAGATTTGTCAGAAATGTCAAACCCAATTACCTACGCATTCATCTCTTCACGCAAGCTGCAGCACTGCAGGCAATGCGGGTTAGCAGCGAGATTTCTGTAGCAAGCCCTTCGTTAGAGCCCGGTGTCTGAATTCGGAGCTCACTCTGATACCAGAAATGGGCAGAGACAGTCTCAATTATTTTCAGGAAAACACCTCACAGGTGAACCCCAAAGAGGGTCCAAGTGATAAGTTCAACATTTCCCTTAGGTAATAGCTGTTGTAACATGGCCCACCTTGTCACTTATGGAAGGTAAAAGGGTTTGAAACCTGACAATTGGAGCTCAGTGTGAAAACCAGTGTGCTTGCAGCACTGTTTTAAATTCCAACCAATCACTTGTGATGGATTAGCAAAACCTGTGCCGGGGCCGTAATGGGAGGCTATTAGCAGCAGGCATAATTACATGAAAGAGCAGCTTCATGCTGGAAGCTCTTCGGCATTTTCATTTTAGCTCCATGCTTCTTGGGAGCTAGGGGCACCGGCATAAAACAACATAGGAGGGTGATATAGAGCACTTGCTCACAAAACGAATATTCTAGGGTGAGTGGTAGGGTATCAGTTTATTAAAGCTGAAGAGGTGTTTTTTAATTGGTTCAACCTACTGGAAAGAAACTCGCCAATTAAGTAGCTGCGGTAGGCAACGAACACTCAAAAGAGGTGCATTGTGCAATGGGAATTATTGGTTTCTATGGGTTTGTCTTAACAGTCGACATTGTACAAAGAACCAAAGCACTTAAAAAAAAAAAAAAAAATGTATCTACAAGGGTGTGTGTACACGCAGATTCTCTTTATTAATTGTAATAGAAGAAAGAAAGAAAAAGCTAGGGCTGTTGAATGGACAGTTCATAAACACAACCCAGCGAGAGCAGGCTTGTGGTCAGCACATCGTGCCGCCTTCAATGGCCTTTTGCTAGTAGCTGTGCCAGAGCAAATGTTTCTGATTCCCTTTTGCCCCCAGGCAGTCAACCAGATGTGCCACTTCGGGGTGCATCAATTGCATATGGCCCTTCCGGAATGGAAATTCACAGATTTCAGGGTCAGATCAGGCTACTGCAATCACTTGATGTGCCTATGTCCCTACAAAGATCCAAAACCTCTCACCCAACAATTCGTGTATTGAACACACAACTTCTGTGTGAACAGCAGTGTTCTTTGTTGGAAAGAAGCCCTGTGTAGATCTGAAGCATGCAAATGATGGAAAATCTACCACATGTCAACATAAGTTGTTCCAGTGGCTAATTAGCACTCTTAAAAATGTTTTATTTTTAGCTATTTTATTTTAATGAGCTTTCTAGCTTATTATGATTTTATTTTCATTTGTTTAACTTGATTTAGGCTCCTATCACTGGATTAACTCTTTTTTTTTCTCTTTGATTGTACATATGAATTTGATACAGTCCCTTTTTTTTTTTTTTTTTTTTAGTTTTATTTCTTATACCTGTACATAAAGCCTTAGTACTCACACCAGTCAGAAAATGCAAGATTATCTACATGGGAGGATACTATGGATAGACTGGCCCTCGCACAGTGAATTGCAATGCAAAACTCTCCCAGGAGAATATATAGAACAGAGGGGAAATAAGCGTTAAAAGCATTGAAAAAATCTGAAGCTCTGTAAGAATTTCTTTGCATAATGCATAGATTCAAATAAGAGCTTGTGTCCAGAAGGGAATTTTCCTGCATAAATCTTCTGGTGTAATTAGTAAGGCATTGAATTGCCTTTGTGGAAATGACCATGCTTGAATTCGTGTGTGGTTCTACTAATTTTCCTGTCTTGGGGAAGCACCTGTAAGAAATTCCCATGCTGACATGTCTCAGTTGACAAGGGGACGAGATCACCTTCCTCTTTTATTTCTCAGCATGAAGCGTCAGCTGCACAAATACAATTAGTGCCTGCTAGGTTTGGCAGGTATTGATAGGAGGGGTCCAACTTGCTGCCTTTCATCATACTCTAGCTCTGTAAAGATAACACTTACTGTCTTTTGATGCCCATGTAAACAAGAGTCCTGCAGAGAAACATTAGCTTTACTTATTTAAAATGAAGTATCACATGCAAAATTCATTCCTACTGAGGTAACTAATTGCATTTTTGAGATATGTATGTGCTGCACCTCCTTATTAATGCCAATGGCTGTACCAATGTACTCCTGTCTGCGCAAATCAGGGAATCCCAAAGCAGTTTAGGAAAAGCCCCATTGATTGCAATGGAGCAAGTCAGTAAATGAGCAGCCTTCAGCCAGGCAGAGCTACTGTCTGGTAATAAACCATGGCCATCTAGCACAGCACACTGCAGAATGGCAGTCACGAGCTATGCTAGTCAGCATATTTTAGGCAGAATTCATGTTATAAATGGGCAGCATTTCTATCAACAGTTTGAATGCTTGCAAGTACTTTTGGACCTCAGCAAGTAAAAAAAAAAAAAAGTGACAAATCACTTCTTTGCCCTTTGCTCTTGGGGTAATTGGATGGGTTTGGCTTTGGATTGGTGGACTCTGTGTTCTTTGGAGTTTTCTGTTGCACATGATAGTTCACTACATGTCTAGTACCTGCAAACCTCGGGATTTTGTGTTCCCTCTCCCTCAGTACTGTGGCAACGCAGCAATAAAAGAAAGGCAATTCTGGACTGAAGGTCATCTCTGTCAATGTACAAAGGTATTTAGGTTGCCCAGAACATTCTGTATTACACCACCACCCTTGGTTTCACCATCGCCTAATCTTTCTCATTTTATCTGCTGCTTCTAGTGATGTAGTGCTAAATGGAAAACAAAAAGGGAGCCGATAAACACCAGGTTGATACTGGAAAGATGGGTAGATGCTAAACAAGAGGGGATATACACACAATTCCTTTACCCTTATTACGCTAATGCTCTCTTTGGTTATTCCCTATAGCACTTTGAAGATAGATGCTATTATCACATAGTGTGGTTTTGGTATCATATGCGCTTAGGTTCTCTTAAATCTTCTTTCTCTGTAACATCTTGGACTTGAAGGCAAGAAACCTGCCTATTCAGAAACACTCTTTACATAATCTTTTAATCCTAATCTCCTTGCCAGATCATGAATTGTTCATAAAACTGAACTGTGTATAAAATACTAACTGAAGGTGCTAACTGCATTAAGCTTGTAAAACCAAAGCATCCCTTCACCTAGCCCTAGAGAGCATTTAAATTCTTCCCTTCAGTGTCTCCAGGCTATGACTTTGGAAATATGTCCATAAAAGTATCAGCAGACAAGGGCAATAATGTTCCTGGGTCAGTCCCCCAAGCAGCAGATATTTACACTCAGATTTTCACAGTCAAAGTGTATTTTTTTTTTTCTCTTATCAGTCCTGCTTCACTGTTTTTTTTTTCCATAATAACAACAATGATTATACTGTTCAGCAAATATATTTATCTTCTGATCAGGCTTCATGCTGAGGCAGCAAAACAGATGCATTTATAATGCTGTTCCCGTGCATGTAGATCGACTGCAACTCTCCGATTCCCACAGAGCCTGGTTGGTTTTAAGCACAGCGCTCAGGGAGAGCAAGCCTGGGAGTCATCTGCCCATCTCTCGCCTCCCATGACTGAATGGGCTTTTTGCAACAGAGCTGCTGTTCTCTAGCCTGAGAAAAAGATTCCCCCGTGCAACCCACGGGTGTGTTCTGCTGTTCAATAAACTCCAGTGGCTTGTGTGCAAGGAGAGCCTGCGCCACTGGAGATTTCCTTCATTACTGGCCAGTCAGAACAAGAATGTGGCACGGATCAGCAAGGCCCATTAGTGAAGCTGTGAAGGGATAACGTTGACTGAGCTAGTATTACTTTCAGTATTACTTTAGGCTATTTAGTATTACTAAAGGCTATGTTGCTGGATGGTGTTAAAAAATTACCTCTGTTGTTGTGAGCGGAACTGCACTGCTTTGCCTCAGCTGGGGATGTGTGTGTGGTGCAGATGAAGTTACAACTACCTTTTAATTCTCATCTCTACTTTAAGTTTTTGTATAGATGCTGTAGAGGTCTTGTACAGGCATACAGGTATCACCGGGGTTTGGTGGTTTTTTTGAAAGCTTGAGAGAGTAGCTGGAGATTGAGGAGAGTGATGAGAATATGCTGTGATACTGTGAAGATGCTGAATGCTCATCTATTTAGTTGGACTATAAATCTCTTTTGTGATGTTCTTGAAGCCTCTGATTTCAAACTGTTTAATTAAATGGTAATTTTTATAAACCAGGTTTCTCCTTAAAGAAAGAAAATGAGAACAAACCAGAGAGATAGTTCAATAAAAAACTAACTTCTGTTGGCATTTTTTTCAGCTAATGGAGTGTGAAGAGCCCTTGATAGATGATTGCTTCACCAAAAGAAATGCGGACATTGAATTCTTCCTTCAATTGTAAAATGAATCTCAGACAATCTGCTGGTCCTAGACTCTTGAGTGATGGGTTTGTGATCCCCCACTACTTTTGAAAGGAGTCTGTGGGTAGTATTTTATAATTTTTTTAGTTCGATGTTTGTGACATGGATCTGTGTAGCAGTACCAATTATTATTTTCCACATGACGACTTAAGTTTTAAATTTTCCAGACGTATTCATAGCATCCATCAGCTGCTAGTAAGCTTCGGTATTCAACTAACCAACCTGTGAGGATAATTCTTAGAAGGATGATTAATGTTTCTGTTTAATCTTAGATCTAAGTTCAGCCGAGATCTAAACTTTTTTCCTCTTTGGCACGCTGTTTCTCTGTGCAGAGGACGCTTGCTGTGGTAATGGGGAGATTGCCCTGCAATATATCATCTCCAGCAGTGGTAGAAGGTTTTGGGACTCAAATCTCTTGCCAAACAAGTCCCTCTCTAATGTGTTGGGTCAGATTAGAAGCGTTTGTTTCTTTTCCCTGCCCAGATATTAAACCCCAAACCTCTGAGACATGATTCAACACTTGGAAGCTGTTAATGGGTAGAAATGGCTTTCATCTACCAGCTTTTCAGTACAAGACTGGGCAGATAACAGCCAGGACAGATAAATGCAGGGCAAGTTCTGCTGTCCCACTTTCTCCTGTGTTGGTGTATGGACGTTCTGCCAGTACAGTATTTGCCCTGTGGGTTGCATTGGGCAGAATTTGATGTGCTTACCTAGTCGCTTTTCTGAGCAGAACAGCACTTTCTGGTACATTTTTTTCACTGGTGGTTCTGGCCAAGAGGGTTGGACAAACTCCCATACCGTGACTGCTGCTTTTATCTTCTCCATGCTCACGTTCCAGCACTAAAGTCAGATTTTTGCATTCCTGACAGCTGAAACAGGAGGAAACCTGATGTTCAGCCTCTATCAGCCTCTCCCTCTAATGTCAGTAATTAACCGTAGCATTTGCTTGCCAAGCAGCAAGCCTTGGGGTTCTCGCAGCCGCGCTGGAAAGCAAAATGTGGCAGTCTGCTCGCTTTCCTACTGCACTGTCAGGTTGGCTCAGCGATTATCTACTGACAGTCGCGTTGCTGGCAGAAGGAGCAATGTCTGTTTGGCAGCTAGCCCACGCGTGACTCGATACTTAAGTTATTATTTCTTTCCTTCAGCCCTGCTTTAGCAGCACTTTACAGATTCAGCCAGGGGTTGGATTCCTTGTCTGCATTCAGTGCGCAGAGGGGAACTCTTCCCCATTGACCTTGTAATTAAGTCAAGTTGTAGGTTTCATAAATCACCTGATTTACATGTGAAGCGGTTTTGGAGTTTCCTCATTCCCAGCAGCTGTACATCTACCTGCCACCACGCAGTTGAAGTTGCTTGTTTTCAGCAGAAGCCGTCTCTACTGTCGAAGATTCCTGGGGAGCAGTATGTTTTGACCCTTTGACTGTCTAAATTAGGTACTGGAGGAATGGTACAAATTTAGAGTGATGGAAGTACAACCATGAACTGCTTAGCAGGGGAGCAGTTTGTATCCCATCCCTAAGAAAAGCAGAAATATGTATGTACACAGGAACTGTATGAAGGGTTGCCTCCTGGTTTTAGGTGGTACTGTGATGACTGTCCTGGTTTAAGTGAGACTGTGATGAGTGTGGTGATATATGCTGACTGCAGGAATTTGAATGAAGGCAGATCACAGCAGGAAAGGGCTGGACCCAGAATAGAGAAAGGCAGCTTTCAACTTCACTGCTTGCAGTCATTAAAAATCATTTCCCTTATCATACCTTGAGCTGATCCTTTGATCGTTAAAGAAAAAAATTAGAACTTAGAGGATAATGACACAAATGCAAAACAATTTTTTGGCATTTTCTGACAGATGCATTTAATTCCTCTTTCTAAGAGGTTATAACCAGTTTGGTGAAAACCTCACTCTACTGGAGGGCTGTGTGGTGGAAATGAGGCTTGCATAACATGGTGGACAACTGGATGCAAAACTATTTATATCAACAGAGGGTATCATAGGTTTGATTTCTTGGTTTTTAGGCTGTGATAAACTTGTCTTTCTGTATTTCAATCAAAGACACCATGTCTACAGACCTTTCTCTGAAGAATTTAGTTGGGACTGGCTCAGCAACAAGAGTAGCCAATCCACTGGCCTTAGAGCAACTACAGAGCTGAATTTTGGAGATTTTTATCTGAAAAATACGGAGCAGTTTTTCTATGTTACATGAAAAAAATGTTGCCTTTAGACTATCTGTAATTGACACTTTCTTGCCTAGATGGTGTATTTTCTCTGAGATTTCATATCCAAGCTCTTTGTAGCTTTGACCTTGCTTCTCTTGTGGCATTTGAGGCAATGCCTCTGGCTTTGCAGACCCATACAATGATTAAAGGGTTAGATGTGCCTTTTAATTAATTTTTAGTTAAAATAGAGGAAGTGAAGAAGACAAAAGGGGACAGTACTAAAAAGCTGAAATCTTTGTTCTGCTCTGAGTTGGCTTCAGCTGTTGTTACATTTGAGAACTACAACTGATTCAGTCTTTCTAGTTTGGTTAAGAACTGGCCAGGGTACACGGACATTTTCTTTCAAAGTGCATCCAAACTTTGAGTTCTCTGTTCTCCCTATGTGCTCTGGTCTGTTCCTAAACTCAGAAGCCATGGATCAGAAATCCAAGCCCAAAGAGGTTCACAGAGTGTACTGGCCACTTACGAAAATATTTAATATTAAAATAATTTTGCAAAACTACATCCATTAACACAAATTGCTATACATTTTTTGACACAACGTAATTACCTTCTTTTCACCTCTTCTTTACCGTCAAAAATCTTGTCAGCCAGCATGAATCTCATCTGCTCAGGTTAAATGCATTAAAAACATTTAATAAAAGGTCATGTTCTTTTCCATAAATGCTATTTAAATATATCTGGTGAATGAGTTTAAAGATTTTTCTTTAAAATGACACTATACTTAATTGCGTTTTTATGCTGAGAAACTTTATTGGAGTTAATGAACTGCTTCCATAGCTCAGTATAATATTCAATTAGGTGAACATACCAGTTTCTATTTTACTTGCTACCAGTCTAATTTGTTAAGGTTGAGTTTTGTTTTGCTTTTAGATTGAATTCAGATAGTTGTAATTTGTATTTCCTTTGCATACACTTAGAATCCTAATAAATGGAAGAGGAGCAGACTAGGTCTTCTAAATTATATTCAAAATTCAACTTGCTATGGATCTTATGTGGTTGCTATAATACATGTAGATGCCATGTGAAGCCGTCTGACTCTCACATTATTTTTTTTTTTAATCATTCAAAATGCTCTGTGCATTATTTTGTCCCATTGCTTCTGGATTTGTTTGGCCTAGCAAAGGGTTGAAACAGAATATGATGATTCATGTATAAATGCTTTCAAGAGAGGGAAGGTAGTAAAAAACCCAATATCTTTTCAAGTTAAGAGAAAATACTGGCATGAGATCGAAGTGGTGTATGCGGGTCATAAATTTAGACTGAAAATTAGAACAAGATTTCTGACCATTTGAAGAATGAGGTCTGAGCTAGTCTTCCAAACGTGGCAGTAGAGACAAGATGGACTTTTAGAGATATACGGAGGAGGGTGCATGGCAGAAAATAGAGCAGTTTCTGATATGTTGACATCTTGCAGAGGGGTGAAAGGAACGTTAAGCTGTACATTTATTGCATCTTAATGATTTTTTGAGGAGTGAAAGGGTGGGGAGTAGCTGTTTGGTAGGACCAGAATTAATTCCTCCTGTCTCTTGATGATTTCTGAGGCATGGTAATTTGGCTACCACTACTGGCATGAGTAGGGTGTGTTGGTCTTTCTAATGGCGTTCATATGTTTTGCAGGTCCCAAGTCTGTGGACTTTGATCACTCACAGGATTGGCTGGCTTGTCGCTCTTGGGACTGGGACAGAGCCTTTCCCCAGCAGGATGGCTGGGGTTTTGCCAATGTGTGGGACACACTAGGAGAAAAAGGGACCTTCACAAAGCAAATTCCCTGTTGCTGGCAGGATTAAAGACGCTGGCAATGCTCTTGGATCTTTCCAGATCTATTTCTATGACATTTTGTACAAATTCAGCTTCTTGGCTGAATTTGGATGTTAGATACCTATGCATTAGGTCCTTTTCGGTCCATCCAAGTACAGGTGGGTGCTTATCATATTCCTGTCTAGTTAGAGACCTGCATCGTTTATTCAGTTTTCTCACAGCTTCCCCTCCCTGCTGCAATTTACTGGCCTTTTTGTAATGCAATTGTGTCCTGTGCTGATCTGAGTTTTCTAAGAACAGTCATTAGTCCCCATCATTACCTGAGATCAGAAGAATACCCCTCCAAAATATGTATCATTGTGCTCAGATTGAATATCTTATGTTTTCTAGGTCATTAAACATCTTTCCCCCAAATACTCTGAAAAGGAGATCCTGAGACATCTATGATTAGCCTCTTAATAAAGTTCTTCCAGTTTTTCAGTTCATAGTGCAGAAAGCCAATATGAATTAATTTTTCAGATGTGATGGTGAGATGCAGTGTTTAGTTTTACTAAAGCGTGATACTTTATGAACCCTATATTCTCTCTACTTGCCTTCTAATGGTCACTTCTGTCTCTGTGTATATTAGACTTAATAGTTTTCTTTCCAAAATGTAGTCAGGTGGCAAAATACATCAGAGTTATGACTCGGTAAACTCTAGATATGTGCATAAATATGTTTTCATCTTTTTCTCATGTTATGTTAGGGAAATGCCTGAGACAATCCTCCTTGATGTCTTTGAAAGTGAAGGGCAGTGACTGTATCTCAACATTAGGGAATTTACCCAATAATTCAAATTTGTCTATTTGCTATATTAGGGATAATTGACAATAAATATATATTAAAAATAAAATTCTTGTTCTTTGATTTTATCACTTGCTTTTCAAATTGGGCAGTGAAAATAATGAAGACTTTTTTTAGTCAGTTTGTGAGATTTGTTCTTCAAGTATGATGTCATGGAAACAATTTCAGGAAATGCTCAAATGTGATTTCCTAAAAAGAAATCACCCTTGTAGAATTATTTCATGCACATTACAAGGATAGAGAAGTTGGGAGTTCCTATTAAAAACAAAGAAAAGTGTTTTTCTGTTCCCTATTGTCCTACATTAAAAGGCAGTATCTGCTTCTAAAAATGAACCTACTTTTATTTACTTCATATGCAATAAAAACATCTATTGTAGAAATTGATGGATGTGTATTTGTCAGAAAGGATCTGATCTTTCATTAATTTTAACACAGAGCAACTTTGGAAGGACATGCTTGGTGATTTTCCAAGAGCTCTGAACTTTAGCAGCTTGAGGTGAAACAGGAAATCAATCCAAATCAGTCCATGTCTTTGAAAAGCCTGGAAAAAAAGTGAAAACTGCTCTTTACAATAGCATTTTTTTTTTAACTTTTGTTCTTGTCACTTATTTCCAAACATGAAGTGAGCTACGAATTGAAACAACAATTGGCAATTTTCCTATGCATTTTAATTTTCCAGCTGTTAATCACAGAGTATGTTGGCTACCTAAAATGGGTTTTCCTTTTATTTTTAATAAGTTGGTAAGTACTAAGTTTAACGATAGACAGTGATTTTTTATTAGTTACCATGACAACCTAGTCTGCAAAATTTCCTTCAAGAAATACCTTTTAATTTGCTATGTCCTAAATTATGTGTTAAGTAGTTTACTGTGTCTTAATGCAGTAAATGGTGCTGTATTTTATGTTCTCTTTTGAGTAGCATGTTAAGTCATTCATGAGTTTTGTGTCTAATTTTGCAAATGGACTTGGTAGAGAGAGGCCCTTAATTCATCAAGAATGTGTAAAAATGCTATTATTATTATTGTAATTCTTCTAATCTGCTTCTGCAGTTTATTTTAAATATGGATCCCTACATTTCATTTTTTATCTTCCCTATTATTTGATGATGCATGTGATGTTCACTGGGAACCCTTGCATCTCTTTTGAAGTAGTTGACCCACTCTTCCCTCTCTATCCTCTCCACACTGTATAGTGCCTCTGCTGAGATATTTGCAGTAAAATTCTTACAGCTCAGTGTGGTTTTAGTCATTAACTGGTATATATATTTTCAAGGTGATATGAAAATTAACTATGTGTGGCATGATTTAAATACTGTATTTCTGAGGAGCGCACAGGCAGCAAAAAAAGGCCAAATACATTCAAAATTATTTGGCAAGATTATGGCATGTTGAAAATTACTTTCTGGTACCAGGCAGTGGGGGTAGTTTCCCCTGACACATGTTCATTAAACTATTTTAGCATCTAGAGATTCAGTTTTGTAGGTCAGGGCTGAACAATCTCATTGTAGAAAAGCAGGAGAATCCCACAACTGGATTGTGATGGCCCCATGCTGTACTCATGATACAGATTTGAAATAATAAATTGAAACAGTGGAATAATATTTATTCCACAAGGTTAAATTGGCTCTGTTTGTAATATAATAAATATAGAATATGATAGTATTCAACAATGTACAAGATGTTTTAGAAATCAGTCGGGGTAAAGTTGCAGTACTTGCAATATTTAACGAGCGCGCTTAGTTTTTTCTGTTAAAACCTTTCATTTTTGCGCCCTGTGAATCAGGCTTGGTGATAACACTGAGCCAGAGTCTTTCTGTTTCTCTTGTAGGTTCCTTAAGGTAGTATTTTTTTTCATGATGTCTAAAATCATCAGGATGTTAGTCTCCATTCCAATGTATTTTTGTATTGCTATGGCTATCTCAGTGGACTGTGGTGCTCCAGTGGGGAGAATTTTTGCACGTTTCCCATCGCAAGGGCACAGTGATTTTCACCATGGCCCAGGGACTCCTTTCCATTCTTTGGACCTCCCTTGAGGTACAGTTGCAGAGCTGCTGCTTTTCTTTAAACGTTGCTCTTCTGTTGATTGAAGTAGGTATTTTTTTGTTGTTGTTGTTGTTTTTTAAATAAAGTGATGGCAATTCTTGGCTATTTAAAGCCATTGTGTTGTAAAGGCTCACACTTGCTAGTGTTTTTCTTAGCACTGTGTAGCACATGGTACTGGGAGTCTCCCTCAAGGTAGAGAAGACAGCCATAATAAAAACAACTCTGTGGGGCAATGGGATACTTCTGTTTATTTGGCTGGTTGATGTTCAGGCAAAGTAAGCATCTGTGCTGCCCAAATTTATCGCATAGCATCTAAGTCTTGCAGAGGGGTTGCATCTGTGGAAAGAAGAGCTGACTTCTTTATAGTGTGTAACCACTGTGCAAATAATGTATGGATTAGTACCTTCAGATGTTACCAGGCTTTCTTTCATCCTGCAGCTGTACGTAGGAAAAGATGACAATCGTGCTTAGGTATGGACTCCCCCTGTTAATGGGGATGGCTCACCGATGTCCATGAGCTATGTAAAGTGTCTTTCTCAAAATACTCATTGCTTAAATGGCTCAGTGTTGTTCTCTATAGAGTAGTAGAGGTTAAATCCACTTGACGGTCTTTCTGGGGGAGATATGCCTGACTTCAGTAAAATGTTTGGTGAGTAGTGAAAGAATACTATAAAGAGTCTCTAGCCTGAATCTCCAGCTTGGCCTCTGCTGGCGGAAATCTTCTGCCAGCTGTTTGGGAAATCTGTTGCTGAAGACTCTCCAGCAATAAGACATCAGTGGCGTGCGGCTGTCGTGCACAAAGTCCTACACGTCGTGCTGAACGGAGACTTAGAAAAGAGGAGTTGCGGTGTCTTCATGGGTATAGGAGGAAACTCTCAGAGGGACTGGAATGGGGAAATCTGTAATTTCTTCATTACTGAAAAATTAAAAAAACCCACTGCTAGTCCATTCATTGCCATCTGTCTTTACTCAACCAATCTATTCACTAAACACAACTGCATTTACCCAGTGTTTATCTGCCTGCAGTACAAGCCCAGATGCCTCTTTGCTGTGCAAATCCAGACATCCATGGATACAATCAGCACTGCCAACATCCCCTTGAAAAACATGGTTAACTGGGAAAAAGAAAAGCTCTGCGAGCACAGAGCTGTTTAATTCAGCTAACCGCTGTTATGTCCACTTAATGCTGCGTGGTTCTCTTCATACAAAGATGAGCTACAGCACTAAGTTGAAGGAAGCATATCCTCTCATAGCTGATAGGCTCCCAAACAGTTGACTAATTACTCCTGAAAGTAAATTCTCTGCTCACAAAGCCATTACCTCATCGGTAAGTAAAGCTCCCCACATCACAGAACCACAGAATGGCAAGGGTTGGAAGAGACCTTGGGAGATCATCTAGTCCAACCCCCCTGCTAAAGCAGGTTCACCTAGAGCAGGTTGCACAGGACATTGTCCAGGCGAGTTTTGAATATCTCCAAAGAAGGAGACTCCACAAGCCCCCTGGGCAGCCTGTTCCAGTGCTCTGTCACCCTCACATGTTGGCTGATCGCTTCCTTGAAATGGTTTTGTGGGGTGTTGTGCAGTGTAATTCCAGGGTTTGATAATTCATTTGTTTTTCTTCTCTATTTAAAGGTTTTATTTAAAGCTTATTGTCAGGAAGACCTTTGTAGATCTCACAAATAGCAAAATAATGATCATCCCAACAAATAGGGTTTTTTAGGTATGAAAATACATCACAGGATAGCCACAATGGCGAATGTGTTGCCTGAGGGAAAGAGAAGGGAAAATGTGTCTGTAATTGCAAAAATTCTTTGTTGCTTATTTTGTTTTGGAAAACTCTTGGTTTAGTTTGACCTCAAACCTGACACAAGCAAATCACTGCATGACATGTTCATATAAGGAGTGCAGATAAAGATATGGAGAGACTTGTATTTAAGGTATTAAACAACTATGAAAATAATTTCTCTCTTTTCCTGCCCAAGGAAAAAAAGGAAAGGAAAAGGGAAAAACAAATCAAAAGAGTTTTTACATGGGTCAAAATTTCTGCTTGTGCTGAAAATGTGTGCAATTCTATGTAAAAAATTGGGCTGCTCATGGTGTTTGCTTAGGGATCTCTAACTCACATGGTGAATAGCATCTACTTCACCCTGCTTCCTCCTCCATTTCCACCCCTTTTGGTCAGCCTCTCCCTGCTCTTTTGTCTAGGTGTTAAGGAGCGTGACACACAAACTTCCTATTGGCATTGTTGAGCAAAGGTGTGCATGTGTCTGAAAATAGGAGAGACGGCATAAAGCTAGACCCAAGCCCAGGGATGTAGTCCCCAGAAAAGCCTAGACTGAGTTCCTCTGGGTGAAGAAGGAGAGATGGATCTGTAAGTAGAGAAACACCGCATTTTTAAAAATCTGAAACAGTGCAAAAAAATTTTAAGAGAAAAGTACTATTTTTAAAAAGTGAATTTCCAAAGAGCTTTCAGTGGAACTTCAAACAGGAACATTTTAGGCCTACATCGATGGGCAAAACTGCAGAGGCAGCCCCCAGAACTGTTAGTAGGCTCAGAGATGCCATATGAGGGAGCCCACAGAGTACTACCAACCACTGAGTTTTCTTCATCCAACACAAGCGCTATGACCACAGAGCCACTGAATATTCATGGCGGTTGCTGGGTCTTGCAATTTTTAGAGGTCATGACACTATTCTCCCTTACAAAGGAACAACTGCTGAGAAAACAAACTTTCCCATGATCTGGAATTGCTTTCTGATGAGCCAGGCTGTTGCTTATTGCTGTCTGACTCCTGTTGTGGTCAGGGAAACTGCGTTTTCTCTTCTTTGCTAATAAATAGCAAAGCAGTAAGGAAATACTGGTTGTTAACACTGACTTCTCCTAACTGACTCTGACTCCGTTTCCAATTTTACCTGCCTGCCTTCAACAGGAAAGCAATGGTTTATATCTCGTTCTCCTTCTGTGTGTCTTTTACTCTTTGCTTTCTGATTTTGTAACTCGCTCTCTTGTTGAATCCACAGGCAGGTATGGTAGGTCTGTGCTCCTTGCCTTTCCCCATGGAAAAATCCAGAAACTCCTGGATGAAGTATGAAGGTTTACCTTTTCTGTGCAATGTCTACCAGACAAAACCCAGCAAACTCAGCGTTTATGTTGTGGCCGTTTATTTTAACATGGCTTTTACTCTTCCCCTGTGACATTGTTACACCATCAAACATAATCTTTCCTTCAGGTTTTGTGCAAACTAAATATTTTCACCGGAAGCAAGTGCGCTACTTTCAATTCGCACATCTTCCAGGATGAGTGAAACAGGAGGTGTTCCCCACTGATTCGGGAAATACCTTTGAAACCTATTTTTTCTGCTTTCCTGTGAGCAAAAGGCTTCTGTGATTGCACTGTCTCTGTCTGTCAGGCTTTTGTTGGCTAACATCCGCTTAACCTGGCAGAGATGTGAAAATCTCAAAATAACTACATTCCTGGGGGTTCTGTGAAAATGCTGAATGGACGGAAAAGGCACAAATCAGTGCCCACACTGAAAGCTTTTGATAAATGTAGATGGATCCAGGCTCAGCTGTTACGTGTTTTGGCTGACACGCGTCAACTGGGTGGCTCTCAACCATCCCGGGCGCCTCATGGAGATATCGCAGGGGTTGTGGGGAGGTGGCATTGTGGTGGTGAAGAGCTTTTTGGGGACAGAGGCCACAAACCCATAGGCAGCCAGTGGCGGGACCGTTCTGCTGCTCGTGGAAGCAGTTGGTCTTGAACAGACACAGAAATAGCTTTGCAGTGTATTGAAAAGTCTTGTCACGTTGTTTATGCTTTGCTGTTCACTTGTTGGTTTTTTTTCGGCAGGTTTTTTCCCTGCCTTTCACCCGAGTTCATGTTCAAAGCCAGGAACACTGTTTCCACATTCTTCACCTTAAAGAGTCTTGAAGCCAGAGGAGATAGCGTGAAAAGCAAATTAAATCCTTTTCAAATAGTCTGCGGAGTGTGTATCGGTGACTAGCTGGCTAATGTCACAGCACAGCTGATGTCAGGCAGAGAGGATAGAAACGACGTTTAATCGTGGATGTGAATACTTATTTAAATAGGTGTTCAAGACAGCGTTCCAAATTTTGAGGTGACTTTAACCTTTGTTAAAGTACCTGTATATATGTCGCATATATATAATGTGTGTCTTAACAAAGTAGGCACACGATGCAGTGTAACTCAGCTGGGTCCAAAAGCAGGAAAAAAAGGAAAATACATACGATTATTTTTTTTTCAATGGCCTGCCTGTAAAGACTTTTTTTTTTTTTTTTTTTGCCTTGCTCGCTAAGGTAACAAGCCGGTGATTGTCATAAACACTAGCAATCAATGCAAACACTTGTTCACTTTGGACTGAAAGGGGTCAGTTCTGAATTTGGGACCCTCTCTTCTTCAAACAGAGAGGTTTGATGCATGCAAGTGCTGTACCAAGGCGGGATTTGGCTCCAGATCCACATATTAATGTATATGTCTACATGTCTACCTGTGTGTGAAGTGTCTATGCTCCCACTACGGTCCAAGGAGTAATCAATACAGTCAGTGGGACTGACTGAGAGGGATGGTGATGCATTTTATCCTATACCGGATAGTTAGGGCTCATTTCAGTTGTTAAAACACAAGCATCTAATGACATTTGAAATACTCTTGGATATCTGAGGCATCCGCATGGGCCTTGCAGATGTCAGAGATGACTGACTGAGACAATTGAATTGCGTCCCTACATTTGCTCACTGAGCTCTTCTGATCCTCTTGGCTCTGTTGATTAGATCTCTACTTAAACCAAGTGTGGTCACTTCTGTAGGCTTCTACACCGAGGTGCCTGAACCTGGAGCTGGTTCCTAGATTCAAATCCCAGCGCCCCAACCTGGGGCTTCCCACTTTGTTATCCTGGAGGTGCTCTGCATAACATAGCCACCTTAAGGCACTTCAGCCAAGATTAAAAGACACGCTGCAGCAAACTACATCAGCATGAGGATGAGGAGAATGAGCTTTTAATGACAACCATTAAAAAACCCCAAGAATATACCAGGCTTTCTCGCAGGGACATGACATAGCATGGAAATATTAAAGCTGGTTTTAGGATTTTAAAAATTCTCACTATCTTTCTTACTCATGAGGAACAAAATTGTGACCTCAGCAGCACTCAAACCTGGACCTTGTATACCTGATATAAAATCTTGTCACTAGCAAAGTCAACAGGCATCTTGCCATTGATTTTTAAGAAAACATGATAGCACCCTGCTGCCACGGCCTTTATGTATCATGTAATTCCTAGGAGGCTTTGTGATTTCTCATTCTTCATAGGGCAATTTTGGCATGAACTGCATGTAACAGGGCCAACAGCAAAGCAGAGCATGTTAAAAACAGGGAGACTCCCAACATCTGGGACCAAATACAATCAGCAAATGTCAGCAGGCAATCCTCAGAAGGTTTAGCAGGTGAGGCATTTAAATGACACATCTAGCAATTGATTTCTTCAGTGTTTTCACCCTTTTCCTTTTAGCTCTGACATTTTTCCCTCTTACATGGGTCAGAGGGAAAAAAAATAACCAGCACATGTCTGCATGGGTAACACAGGGAAGTTGATGTTCATTATTAAAATTGTTAGCTCGACTTCTGGAAAAGGACTGGAGTCTGGATGCCTCTGCATTTTTGTTGGTAGTCGGTGTGTGATACCTTAAATAATAGGCTTATTATTTAATAATAAGTCCAAGGATGGGCGTACATTCCTTTCAGAGCAAACCCCTTTTAAGTAAGGATTATAATATTACCAGTTACTTTTGAAAACGCAGACCTCTTCCCTTCTAGAAAAACTGGCTAGAAACACCTTGCAGGAGAGAAGACCAGTGATCCGGACACGTGAGGAACTAGTGCTCCCATCCATATTATACCAGAAGTGATCAATAAGGGAGCAAAGGCAAGAAGGGTCCTGCTGCTTTTTTTTTTTTTTTTTTTCCTTTAGCAACTGTTGCATGAGGCCTCTTGTCTCTCCACCTCTGTAGGAGGGATGGAGATGCTGGGGAGCACAGGCTAATCCCAGGGCAACTGCTCCCTCTGCAGGAAACAGGCTGTAAGGATCCACTGGGGGACAAAGCAATGCAGTACATACCAGCACATGAATGAAGCAGGAAATACGGGGAGGGACATGACACGATGGCGATGACACAGCCAACAGATGTTTCACACACAGGTGGTCCATGTAACTTCAGAATTTGCTGGGGATGAGGTCTGAAGCCTCTATGAAAAGCAAGCCTGTCTAAAGGGGAAGGGTGGAGAGATGGCTGCCATATCCAAAGAGCATGGTAGTAAGGGAACCTGATCTGTAAGTGCTGCTCTGCTCTCTTCTGCTTAGCCCAACCACGCAGATCTCTGAAGTCTGGTGTATGTTATCTTACCCATACTAGGAAAGACTTTTCAACCACTTCAAGAGTTGATGACTTTGGCTGTTAAGACAGGGTGTTCTGTATTTTTACTGGCCTCGGGCATTGGGTCTAGCTGTTAATCCCTGAATGTGGTCTCATACTTTCCTCCCCTGATGTGCTGAAAATAATTCATAGCTGTCTCAGTTCTGCAATTTTAAGTCAGCTGCTGGACATAACCATGTTTCTGTTTTTAATAGAGATTTTCTGGGCAGAAGTCTGTGCTTTTTATATTGTCTACGTAAAAATAATTCATGGGTGTTTTATGGCCCATCTGATATTAAAAAGATATTTAATAGGAAATTTTTACTTTACAACAAGGAGCAAGAGCTCTGCTTCCCCTCGGTTTGGTTAATAAACATTTTATGAACTTCATGGATGTGTGTCTGGAGCAGATGTTAATAGCTCAAATGTATCAATTAACTAAATTTTTTAAAATCTCTAAATATGTATTTGCCTAATTTGGTATTTAAATACTATGTACACAAACTTCCATGAGAAACTGAGATAGAAATGGGCTCAGACTACAGATTGCTTCCAAACTTCTGGTCTTATAAGAAGCTATAGACCTTCTGTACAAATCACTGAATTATAGCTGTGTTTTCTATTACTGTATTGGGTTTCTGTGGCAAGGTCTTGGTAGTGGGGGGTTACAGGGTGGCTTCTGTGAGAAGCTGCTAGAAGTCTTCCCTGTGTCCGCCGCTGGCCAAGGCCAAGCCAATCAGTAATGGTGGAAGCGCCTCTGTGATAACATATTTAAGAAGGAAAAAAACCTGCTGCGGCTCCGTAGCCAGAGAGAGAAGTGAGAGGATGTGGGAGAAAACAGCCCTGCAGACACCAAGGTCAGTGAAGAAGGAGGGGGAGGAGGTGCTCCAGGTGCCGGAGCCCCTGCAGCCCATGGTGAGGCAGGCTGTGCCCCTGCAGCCCATGGAGGTCCACAGTGGAGCAGATATCCACCTGTAGCCTGTGGAGGACCCCACACCGGAGTGGATGGATGCCCAAAGGGAGGAGGCTGTGACCCCATGGGAAGCCTGCACCAGATCAGGTTCCTGGCAAGACTTTGCAGACCTGTGGAGGGAGGAGCCCACGCCGAAGCAGGTTTGCCGGCAGAACTTGTGACCCCGCAGGGGACCCAACGCTGGAGCAGTCTGCTCCTGAGGGACTGCACCCTGTGGAAATTATGGACCCACGCTGGAGCAGTTCGTGAAGAACTGTAGCCTGTGGGAAGGACACATGGAGAATTTTGTGGAGGACTGTCTCCTGTGAGAGGGACCCCACACATGAACAGGTGAAGAGTCCTCTCCCTAGGAAGAAGAAGCAGCAGAGACAATGTGGGATGAACTGACCCCAACCCCCATTCTCATCCCCCTGCGCCACTGGGGGGAGTAAGTAGAGAAACTGGGAGTGAAGTTGAGCCCAGGAAGAAAGGAGGGGTGGGGGGAAGGTGTTTTAAGATTTAGCAGTTTTTTATCCTCTCCTTCTCTGATTTTGATTGATAATAAATTAAATTAAATTTTTTTCAAGTTGAGTCTGTTTTGCCCGTGATGGTAACTGATAAAATGATCTCTCCCTGTCCTTATCTCGACCCACAAGCCCTTTGATTTACTTTTCTCTCCCCTGTCCGGTTAGAATGGAGTGATAGAGCGGCTTTGGTGGGCCCCTGGCATCCAGCCAGGGTCAAACCACCACAATTACTCATGAAAGTAGATTAAATAAATGTAATAATGTTTCCTGGCCTTGAGTATGTGAATCATTTTTCAAAAAATATCTCAAAACAATACAGATCCATTGACCCCCAAATGTTTGAATCTATCAAGTTACCTTTACAGTAAGGATGATATGTCTTATCAGTCTCTGAATATAACACATACTGAATGATTATACACATTAACTTATAAGGGTATATACCAATTCATAAGGGTAAATGATTCTTTTTCTGAGAAAAAACATGGAGTCATATAACTGGCTTGTCTGATCTTCTCCATACATAGGAAAGAGAGTTGGGGGCTGAAGTTTGGGAAGGTATTCCCAACATTTACAGGGAGAACATTTGAGTTATTTATTCTAGGTTAAGAGCAGAAGTTCCCTGTATAGCCGTGGGAAGAGTTGACTCCTGAAAGTAATTTGGACCAGTGAGATGATGCATATAATTTTGCCTCCCTATCTAGAATCATAGAATGTTTTGGGTTGGAAGGGACCTTTAGAGGTCATCTAGTCCAACCCCCCTGCAGCGAGCAGGGACACCTTTAACTAGATCAGGTTGCTCAGACACCTTCCAGATACTTTTTCCACTTTGCTAATCACATGAGAATTCAAGGCTCTCCAGCTAGGCCTTTAAAGTTAGATGACATAAAGTCAGGAGCCATTTCTGAGGAGATAGTAGACTATTAGATTTAGTATTGCTGTACCAGGTATCACAGGTGCAGGCTGTTACTACTCCTTCCCCCTGAAAAAAAAAAAATCAAAACAAAAGGAAAAAAAAAAGTACAAGAAGTACAAATGTAATAAACTGTGTTTAAAGCTTTTGTAATTACAAATTCCTTTATATATATGTATGTATGTCATTATGCATGCGTGGAAGTAATTCCATAGAAATATTAGACTGAAGGGAAAATGGGTTCTAACATTTTCAGGTAAGCCACAACATGGAATTCTTTTAAAAAATTATTCAGACTACATCTCACAATGAATATGGGAGAAATGTCTTTTCTTCTTGGAGAGATTTCTTTCAATACATACTTGAAGGAGATGAGAACCTAAGAAGCATCTTTTCTGTCACTGTTTCATTTCCCCCGTTCATACAGAGCATAGAAAAAGGCCTCAAGCAATCACAGTGGTAGCAAAGCCAGGCAGCAAAGCGAGGGGCATCACTGCAAATTACCGCTTTCGTGTTAGGAAACTTGCAAATGGATGAAGGGCATTAAAGGATTTGCTCTATTTGTGAGGATGCAGAGGGCATCGCTTACAGCCATGAGTTGGAGCACTTGTACTGTACTTTTAACTTTCCACTTTAAAGTACTCATCACGGTGTTAAGCACCACAATCTTAATTGCTGCTTTAGCTGTAAGCTCCTGGATGTCTTGTTTGTCTCATTCCCCAAGCCTCTCCTGATTTCTCCTGCTGTGATTTTAGGTGTTAAGGTACGAAATACAGCAAATGTACTGAGATTGCAGACCAAAGGAATCTGCGTACATAACTTTGCCCATGTTTTGAACCAAACATTAGCTAATCTCTTTGTGGTGGGACTGGAGAAATTTTTTTTTTTTTTTTTTTTTTTATTGTGACACATGTTAACCAAAAATCCAGACAACTCATTAGCAACCTTGTAATATTATTCAGTAATAGCCCAGCCTCTTAAATCCTCCTGTTTGGAACAGGCAATTCAATATGGTATTAAATATGGTTTATATTTAAATTCTGTGTGGGATTATCAGCAAAAGAAACCTGAAAAAAACTTCTCTGGCAAAACCAACAAGTTACCATGATGCTTTTAGAAGGATATTGGAAGTTAACTTTTTTTTTTAGCATGGATATATCCTAGAGAATTTGATAATTAATGAATAAGCTACTAATCATTGCTAAACACACATTAGATGATACACTATAATAATGGAAGGCTTAATACATAGCTCCTTAAAAGTCACTGCAAATCTTTTCACTGATTCGAGTAAGACTGAGATCAACTTCTTACCTCAGGAAGACTGAAGATATTAAGCAGCTCTTCACTCGCCAGGCTGTGCACAACTTGTTTTGTTCCTTTCCTTTATTTTGCACATTTTAGACATCAAGGTTAGCTGCATTTTTGTTTAATATCTGTTTTGTTTTCAGGCCCTGTGTCTAGGAGAGCTTAGGAGGCCAACAGCGCTGGGGAATGTGTTATTCATTTAAAACCAATCTATTTCCGTAGATGTCTTAAAGCAAAGCCAATAGTACAGTTCTGTAAAAGCTTGTTTTTACAGAACTTCAATTCTGAGGCAGCAAATCTGAGTTGAAAAGGTTCCTTTAAATCTCTGCCATCTCTCAGCTGTGTCCCTTTTCCAACAATTAACGACTTCTCCTTGTTTAGGGAATGGCTGCCTACCCGTGAGCCTTCTGACTGCTGCAGGGAAATAACGGGATGTCACTCTTCTTCCCGCTGCAGAGCTGTTTCCAAGAAGGCTTATAGGAAAGCTGAGTCTTCTTCTCTTTCCTGTTTTTTTCAGGCTGATTTTGAAGTGTTTTGTGTCTGTGTGGTTTTGTCCAGCCTTAGTAATGGTGGCTTTATTTCCCCCAATCTTTTTGCTTGATTTACCACAGTGGGGTTTAATCCGTGTCTTAAGGATGAGGGGTGACCTCCACGCATGATTTCCAAGGGGTCTGCAAAAGGAAGCTAAGAAAATCAGTGGGCTTAAATCTGGGCTCTGGGTGTCCATCCCTCCTTTGGAAGCTTTTCACACTCAGTGTACTAAGGAAGATTTCGAGCCTCTGCTCACTGCAATACTCATCTTACATCCGAGCTTTTTGGCATGGGTAGGGATGACATAAACAGCCTAACAGCTTATCCTCTGAATTTTTTAATGTAAATCTAGACTCTGATCATAGAATCATAGAATGTTTTGGGCTGGAAGGGACCCCTAGAGGTCATCTAGTGCAACCCCCCTGCAGTGAGCAGGGACACTGCTAACTAGATCAGGTTGCTCAGAGCCCCATCCAACCTGGCCTTGAATGTTTCCAGGAATGGGGAATCTACCACCTCTCTGGGCAACCCATTCCAGTGTTTCACCACACTCATTGTAAAAAATTTCTTCCTTATATATAGTCTGAATCTACCCTCTTCTAGCTTAAAACCATTACCCCTTGTTCTACTGCAACAGGCCCCACTAAGAAATCTGTCCCATCTTTCTTATAGGCCCCCTTTCAGTATTGAAAGGCTGCAATAAGGTATCCCTTGAGCCTTCCTGTCTCCAGATGGAACAACCCCAACTCTCTCAGCCTTTCCTCATAGGAGAGGTGCTCCATTCCTCTGATCATTTTTGTGACCCTCCTCCGGACCCACTCCAACAGGTCCATGTCCTTCTTGTGCTGAGGACTCCAGAGCTGGATGCAGTACTCTGGTGTGGTCTCACCAGAGCAGAGTTGAGGTCAAGAATCACCTCCCTTGAGCTGCTGGCCATGCTGCTTTTCATGCAGCCCAGGATACAATTGGCCTTCTGGCTGTAGGGCGGTTGACCCTGGCTGGACACCAGGTGCCCACCAAAGCCGCTCTATCACTCCCCTTCTCAGCAGGAACAGGGGAGAGGAAAATATAATGAAAAGCTCGTTGGTCGAGGTAAGGGCAGGGAGAAATCACTCACCAATTACTGTCACAGGCAAAACAGACTCGACTTGGGGAAAACAGTTTAATCTATTACCAGTCAAATCAGAGTAGGGTAATGAGCAATTAAATCTGAATCTTAAAACACCTCGCCCTCACCCCCTCCTTTCTTCCCGGGCTTAATTTCACTCCCAATTTTCTCTATCTCCCTCCCTTGAGCAGCGCATGGGGATGGGGAATGGGGGTTGGGGTCAGTTCATCACACGCTGTCTCTGCTGCTCCTTCCTCCTCAGGGGGAGAACTCCTCACACTCTGCCCCTGCTCCAATGTGGGGCCCCTCCCATGGGGGACAGTCCTTCATGAACTTCTCCAACATGGGTACTTCCAACAGGCTACAGTTCTTCATGAACTGCTCCAGCATGGGTCCCCCACAGGGTCACCAGTCTGGCCAGCAAATCTGCTCTGGCCTGGGCCTCTCTCTCCACAGGTCCTGCCAGGAGCCTGCTCCAGCGTGAGCTTCTCACAGGGTCACAGCCTCCTTCAGGCATCCACCTACTCTGGTGTGGGGTCCTCCCTAGGCTGCAGGTGGAGATCTGCTCCCCCATGGGCCTCCATGGGCTGCAGGGGGCTGCAGGAGAATCTCTTCTCTGGAGCTTCTTCCCCTTCCTTCGTCACTGACCTTGGTGTCTACAGATTTGTGCCTCTCATATATTCTCATTCTTCTCTCTGGCTACAGTTTCTGTTGCACATCAACTTTTCCTTAAATAAGTTATCCCAGAGGGGCTGCCGCCATCACTGATTGGATTGGCCTTGACCAGTGGCAGGTCCATCTTGGAGCCAGATGACATTGGCTCTGTCAGACACAAGGAAAGCTTCTGGCAGCTTCTCACAGAAGCCACCCCTGTAGCCCCCCCCCACTACCAAAACCTTACCATGCAAACCCAGTACACTGGGCTGCAAGTGCACATTGCTGGCTCATGTCCAGGTCATCCACCAGTACCCCCAAGTCCTTCTCCACAGGGCTGCTCTCAATCCCTCCATCCCCCAGCCTGCATTGATACTGGGGGTGCAGAACCTTGCACTTGGCCTTGTTGAACCACATGGGACCACTATGCAAGCTTGTTCAAGTCCCTCTGGATGACATCCCATCCCCCAGGTGTGTCAACCACACTACTCAGCTTGGTTTCATCTGCAAACTTGCTGAGGGTGCACTTGATCCCACCATGTTATTGATGAAGATATAAACCAGTACTGGTTCCAATACGGACCCCTGAGGACACCACTTGTCAATGATCTCCACCCAGCCATTGAGCTGTTGACACTAGTCTCTGGATGCAACCATCCAGCCAATTCCTTATCCACTGAACAGTCCATCCCTCAAATCCATATATCTCCAATTTAGAGAGAAGGATGTTGTGGGGGACCATGTCAAAGGCTTTGCAGAAGTCCAGATAGATGACATCTGTAGCTCTTCCCTTTTCCCCTGATGTAGTCACTCCATCATAGAAGGACAGTAGTTGGTCAGGCAAAACTTGCCCTTGGTGAAGCCATGCTGGCTGTCTCAGATCACCTCCCTGTCCTCCATGTGCCTTAGTGTAGCTTCTAGGAGGCTCTGTTCCACGATCTTCCCAGGCACAGAGGTGAGGCTGACAGGTCAATAGTTCTTAGGGTCCTCCTTTCTACCCTTTTTAAAGATGTGTGCAACCTTTCCCTTCTTCCAGTCACCAGGGATTTCACCCGACTGCCATGACTTTTCAAATATCATGGAGAGTGGCTTGGCACAGTCCTGTATGGATCTGCAGCAATTCATATCTGCTGAGCATCAGTTCCAAGTAATTGCCATGGGTTCATTTCTGCTGATTACAGATGTGGAGGAAATGGGTGGCACATAAACATAGAAAACAGCTCTCCTGACATGCAAAATCCTGTAGAGTATATGCTGGCTTCTTATAGCAGTGTTTTTTAAGACATTAAGTGTATACTGGCACTTTTTCTGAGTATCAGCTGCAAGAAAAATGTAATCCATATTTGGTCTTCTGAAGTTCCATTTGATTGTTGTGCATTCAATGTAATAAATTGACCATCATTTCACTAACCCTGAGAATGATTCAAGAACCTCTTCAGCTCAGTATGTAATAAAAATCATGCTACTGTTAGGCTTCATATATTTCTATCTTGTAAATGGCTTGGATGGTTTGGGTTTCTGATCTGACCTTGGCTATTACTGAAATTTGTATACAAGATGCTTTGAACAGCTCTTGTAATGGATGCACTCTAATTCCTGGGTTGTAATTCATGGCATTGACCATTCTGCCACAGGTGAAAAGACAAAAGTAGTGTGGAGGACAGGAGCTCAGACCCATTGCCTGCAGGGCGCTGAAGGTGTGTGAGAAGGTGTCTTCACCAGCTGCCAGCCAACATAGTCTAGTGTTAAAATGTGATGCCCTGCCATGTTGGCTTGTATATTGCTTTGTTTCATTTGTTTCATTTCTTAATATGACATATTGTGGTGTTTTCCTTTTGCACTGCAGGATGCAATTCCCGCATGTTGCCCAAAGGCAGGAGAGGCTGGGAAAGCAAAACCGTCGTGCACCTTTTCCTTCTGCAGAACGCAGAAGTGCCTAGAAAAGCTGCTGTCAAGAGTAGAGAAAGCTCATTTGTTAAATGTCTGTATGTCTTGACTACCATCATAACTACTGCAAATATCAGTGCTATGGCCTTGAGGTGACAAGCAAGAAAAGATTGAATGGTATTTTATGAAATTATTTATTTTCACTAAGCTAAGTCCACCTCATGATTTTTTTAATGATGAACCACAGCACTTGGAATAGTGCTTCTCTGAATGAAAATAAAGTTACCAGAAGAATAATTTTCTATTTTTGTACTGCAAAACCTTGGTTGATAGAGTAACTATGGCTTTTGACATATTTTCCTCAGTATATAGCTGTTTCATTTACTAACTTGCTTATGGTTATTAGTATGGCACTTAAACCAATTCACAGTACATTTAATGAATTAGGTGCTAAGGCCTGCGCCTTCATTGATATGTGAGTAACATTTTAATGGCACTTGCCATGATGTATGATATATTAGTCTACACTAAACTGGGGGCAGGAAAGTGTTGAGGAGACATTTAGGATGCTTCAAGAGTTTTCTGTGGTCAGCTTTATTTTATGTTTACATTAATCCATTTAGAAATTGTTTTCTTCCAAACCTAGTGACAGAGTAGGAAAAGATTATGAAGTTTCATGAGATTTCAAAACTGTTGCTGAAGAAAGTTTTTTTTTTAATTTCTTTTTAGTGTTTGCATTGCAAAACATCACAGTCTGTTGAGATTTCAAAAAAATAAGAGCGTGGGTACCAAATTATGTATTCTTCTCCACTCAGCCTTTTGATCTCATCTGCCTTTACCATTTTCAAAGTGCTCCGATAGACACACTTGAGACTGGGATCTCATTTCTTCTCACATTTAAAACAACTTTTCTCTATTTAAGTCATTTAGTATGTATAGACATAGCAGAAGAGAGTTTAGTCCTTTGTGTATATGTTTCTTTTCTTTTCTTTTTTCTTTTTTTTTTTTGTTAAATGGAGAACTAACATGATGAGTGTCTGAGTTGCCTCACTAAAAAAAAGAAAGTGAATTGAAGTCAGGGGACTGGAGTGAATGACAGGTGACTGAGATAAACTTTAAATAGGAGCTTAAAAGAGTGACAGGGGAAGATTAAAAGATATAAATGAAGGCAACTGCCAAGAACCCATAGAATCTAGGACACGAGATGATGTAGAATAAAGTAAGTTTGGAGGGGAAAGCAATTCAGGCAAGATGGGAGTGAAAGGGGAGCTGCCACAGGATTTCAGTATTTTCTCCAGTAAGGAAAAAAAAAAAAAAAAGAAATTAGCATTTTGGAAATACTTGATGGGGAAAGAGAGACAAGAACAAGTAAGCTCCTGTCTGACAGATAAATAAAGAAAGTGAGAAGGAAGGAAAGTGAGGTCTTTGTAATAAAAAGAGGAGTTCAGAAGGCTAAAAAGTTTATTCTGAATAAAATGAGTTTATAGTCAGAATCATTTGAGGAAGCAGGACTAGGTGTAGTTCAAAGGCTGAGGCATTGGAGGCAACCCAGAGCTAATTTCTGATACTCTTAAGTAGCGTAGTGAATAGTATTCATAAAGCCTCTCCTTCCTCTGTTTTCATTGAGCAGTCTATGAGATGAGTGTTTCATAAATCAAAAAGTAAGATTATATATATACTTTCAGTAATAGGTTTGTGAAGACAAAATGTTCCACCGACACAAGAGTAACAATTGTTAAAATGGGATGCAAAGCAGCAATAGGTGACAGATTTCAGGGAAAACCTTATCCTTCAGTGCAGCTCCTTCCTTCCTTTCTGTCTAGGCCTGAGAGCACGCTATAGTTAGAAACAGAATTAACTGTTTCTAGAAACAGAATTAAATGTTACCCTAAACGTTACTTTGGGGTAATTATCGACAAAAGGTGGAGATGATGGACCGCTTACTGACGCACTGGTTTAGGCAGAGTTCTCAAAAGGCTTCTGGGCACAGCCTTGGAGCCAGGTATCTCTCTGCTATCACAGCACAGCGACTGGACATCATTTATAAGAATTATAGCATTGTATCCCCCCAGACCATCCTCACGTGACGCCTGAAGCAGGATTCATTCGATGATCTCCAGGGCAGATATTAACAACAGCAGGAGCAGTTTTGTGCTTCCTTCTTACCCAGTGGAGAGGGAGGGGGACATTTAATCTCATCCTAGTGTAGATATCTAAAACAGATAAATGGATAATTTTCTAAAAATTGCCAGTCTTTCTCCATTGGCTACACAGTGAGGTTACCATGATTTAAACATCCAAAGTTAGGTGAGATTAATCCTTCCCCAAGAACTAAGTCTAGCTCTGTCCTCCCAGCCTCCTTGTCTCTGTATTAATAAGGTGCTGAGACCTCCACATTGCTGCAGGGGCCCTGATGTGCATCGTAGCACTGGGAGATGAGTTCAGGACTGAGATCTGAGTTCAGCCGAGCATTTTGCTGGTCGTTCAGCCTCCCACATGGAGCAAAATGAGTGCTTCAGGGACAGTTCAGCTCACTGGGAAGTGATGAGGCTTGTGTTAGGAATCACCTTTGGAGCTCAGCTCTCTCTTTTTCTTGACTGTCAGAGGAGCCGATATCAGCTTAGATGAGACGTCTTTTGGAAAAGAATGGTCATATTGAACTACGTAAAATGCTAAATGTACTGCATTTGGAGCCCAACTGAGTTTGTATTTCAACTCCTGTTTGAAATCAAATGAAGCGGGTGTGTGTTTTCCTGAATCAGGGTCACAGCCGAAAGCTCTTAATTTATTTTTTCTTGTTTAACTTTCACCTTCTCAAAGTATAACGCCTAAATTTATCAGTAACACAGTTCTTTTCTCCTAGAGGTCATTTCTGTGTATATCTCAGAGAAAGGGACTTTTATGTTCAGAAAGTATATTTTAAAACAAAATTTGAAGATTTAAAAAACCCATGAAGCCTTCCCATTTTCCTTATTTTAATCTTCGAAGGAACTGTTATCATGGAGATGACTAATAATATCCTTTATTCCATCAGGGAAAGGCCATGACAGTAACTTACATTTGCCTCCGGAAATTCCCACCTAAATTATCCCTAAGGCACTGTTCTGCTAACACTATTTGGCCTCTCAATTTTTGTGCTTTGAACATATCTGGTTTTTTGTCTTCCAGTTATTGCTATCTCTCAAGGCAAACTAACTTAGTATTATTAACCAGCAGCTTAGTTATGGAAGCACGAAGGATTTTTCATTCTTTTTAACTCCCCCAATTTTCATATAAAATCAGCAGCTTAACAATGGATAAATGGCCATAGATGTAATTTTGTGTCATGTTCCCCCATAGTGCTCAGAGCAGGGCTAGGCCCATCCAGCCTAATAAAGCACAATAAACTAGGAAAACATGCCTAGTAACTCACAGATCTTAATTCAGCTTATTGTGCTTGAAAAATCCACTGGAGCACCACTAATAAGGTCCAATTTTATCATGATTATATACAGCAGATGGACACATTCATTTATTTATTGACTTTTTATTTAAAAAAACATCACTTCAGAGGTTTTAAACTGGAATGCCTTTCAGTGAGTTACTTTTAGTAACTCCAATGCTACTGTGTGCCATTGAACATTAAAGTGAGTACATTTTTTTTTGTTTTGGCATACTGGATACTTTTGTTTTAATTGCAGTGTTAGAGATAGCTTTATTCTGTGATGATTTATTTCCTTCCGAACATCTCCACAAAATAATTTCAAATGAAAAAGAATTGTATTTGTTAGCTACGCAGGAAATACTGGAGTGGATGAGGAAAGAAATCATGTTGCTATCATACCCTTGACCATTATTGTTACCTATCAACTAAAATGATTTTTCGATTTTAGCATTACCAACACCTGATTTTTTTAGTTGACCATGGGAGGAAGGAGAAAATCATTGACACTACTTAACTGCTGACATCTGATTTTGAAATCATGCGATATTAACACTGGGCATTGAGTTTAATTCCCTTTTGTGCAATTTTCAGTCTTATAAGAGCATTGTTTTCCTCCATTGCTCAGAATTAGTCTGTTCATACCAGCAAATCATTATGATTCTGCCAAAGGCATTTTGCTTTATGTAGGTGTTCATTGTATATATTGTATGCAACAAGTGAGGCATTTCAACCCCTACTCAAACCTACTTCCACACAAAACCCTGTTGGCACCATTTTAGGACCATAGAATCACAGAATGGTAGGGACCTCTGGAGGTCCCTGGAGGTCCAAGCCCCCCAGCTCAAGAGGGGCCACCTAGAACCAGTTGTCCAGGACCGTGTCAACAGCTTTTGAGTATCTCCAAGGATGGACACTGCACAGCCTCTCTGGGCAACCTGTGTCAGGGCTCAGTCACCCTTGCAAGGCCAGGACAAAAGTAGAAAAAAAACCCCACAGAACCTAAAATCAAGCAAATCCAATGGAGTTTAAAAAAAATTCAGTAACGAATTGCATGTCTTGCTTGTGCTTTTTAAAGCATGAATAGGAAGCTTAGGGACATGGTTTAGTGGTGGGATGGCAGTGCTAGGTTAACGGTTGGACTCGATGATCTGAAAGGTCTTTTCCAACTGAGGTGATTCTATGATTCTATGATTCTATTATGCTTTAAGTTTACTTTCTGGATCCGCAGCAAAACAAAATCCCTCAGTTTGGCTCAGGAGATACATCAGAACACAAGCAAAAATTATTAAAATAATTAAAATTATTAAAATGTGTAAGTGAGAGAATGAGGAGGGGGAGGAGGCATCCCAGCAGCCGGAGCAGAGATTCCCCTACAGCCTGTGGGGAGCCCATGCTGGAGCAGGCTTATCCTGAAGGACTGCATCCCATGGAGAGGACCCACACCTGTGCAGTTTTTGAAGGACTGTAACCCACAGGAGAGATCCCATGCTGGAGTAGGGGCAAAGTGTGGGGAAGAAGGAGAAGCAGAGAGGAACTGTTATGGACTGACCACAGGCCTCATTCTTCACCCCATTGTGCTGCTTGGGAAGGAGGATGAAGTAGAGGAGTTGGAATGAATAGATTAAGTTTAGCCTGGGAAAAAGAGGGAACCGGGGTAAAATGCTCTTAATTTTGTCTTTGTTTCTCACCATCCAACTCTATTTTAATTATCAATAAATTAAGTTCATCTTCCCCAAGTAAATCTGTTTTGCCCATGATGGCAATTGGTAACTGATGTCCCTCTCTTTGTCTCAATGCATGAGATTTTTCATCTTATTTTCTCCCCCTGTCCTGTTGATGAGGGGGAGTGAGAAAGCGCCTGGGTGGGCGTCTGGCAGCTGGCCAAGGTCAACCCACTACAACTACATTGCATGCAAGCTCATGTTGTGAGCCAACAGAAGGCACAGGGTCAGATCCTTACCTGAAGAGGCTTGGCAAAGCTTGCTGGATTTCAACAAAGTGATTCTGCTGACAGAGATCCCAGCCTGTGATTTTTAATGTCACACATCATGCAAACAGGGATATTTCATTGTGTTTGTAAAAGTTCTGGGACTCAGGAGGTGCAAGTTTGGGGTTTCAGGTTCTTTTATTTTTTCTTTTAGCTTGTAGCAGTAATTATGTAGTGGAAGGCTAGACCTATTTTTGTCTGCACAGCAAACAATCTCAGTTCTGGCCTGTGGCCTGTTGGATATTAAATTACTTGAGCCATTCTTCTGAATAAAACCTAATACCAGTCTGGAATTTGTTCTTTCCTAATTGAGTTCAGAATCAACATAGTAGGATACTACTCTTCAAAATGAAGTGCAAACACACAAGTGAGGAGCAATAATGAATTTTTTATCGTTCAGCAAGAACATCTCTCCCTCCCACCTTCCTTCTTTCAGCTCCTCCATGTGTTCTTTTCCCCTGCAGATTTAAGACACCATAAATAGTAACCTTTTGTTCCCTGGCGTTATCATTTTGTCATTGCTGGATTTCTTTAGTTGCTGGGTTTCTGTATGTGGTGGACAGCTAACAGCTATTTTTTTCAATAGGGACCTCTGGAAGTACCTGAAAAGAAATGAAATAAGTGGTACCTTGGAAGAAGACATATAATAGGAAGGGGAGTGGAAAACAGGCCAGTCAAACGCAGAATGCATGCCAGCTATTGCTCAGTCATTTTAGAAGAATACTGCAAAAAGAGCAGCATCATTAACTAAAAACCACCCCCTCTCGCCCTGCACCATCATTGACCTTACGTGTTGCTTTTAAGAGTTACACAGGCTTGGGGATGAATTTGCATGAGCACAAGAACAGCAATTGCACTTTGAATGGGGAAAGCTGCATTTCTTCGTTCACCGCTGGAAGCTGTACCACCAAATAAAGCTAGCCCGTGCACAGAAGAAGGTGGTGTGAAGTCCAGGTTCACCTGAAACTGAGCTTCTGTCACCAGCTAGGCTCTGAAACTTCTATTGCCTTTATGATCATTTTGGGTGGGCTCAGCCAAGTGTCATGAGAAGAGCAGCTTTGGTAAGTGAGGACCTGATACTTTTTTTGACATTTAAGGGATAAAAAAAAGTCATGGCTAGATTATGATCAGAGCCTGCACATCACACAGCAGTGATAAGAGATAGCCAGGTCTTGACTGTGTCCTCAGTTTAGTAAGAACCACAGAAAGGCTTGCAGAAGACTTCATGGTCCAAGAAATAGAAATTGATCTGGTCTATTAACAGAGGACAAAGCGTGTGCTTTTTAGGTTTTGAAGGCCTTATATTTCCCCAACAGTATTTTAATGTTTCCATATGCTAAGGCTGTCTCTAGCTGTATGGATGTTACCCTCAAACTATTTGTTTCGCAGTCAAGGCAAGCTGCAAAAAGTAACTGGGCCCTACTAAATAGTGGGCTGAGGCATGCTTTGACTGACTTACTCTTTGTATGTTTAGGGACTAAACCAGAGGAGATGTTTTCAACTCATTGGACGTGAGATTATCTTAATTTGGGGATGCAGCTTGGTGGTGATAAGGGTTGTAAATGTTAAAGTGTTACTTGTTTCTGGAGTAGCCCAGTAGGATCACTGACCAAATACTCACCTTTTACTTTATGTAAATAGTTTTTAAAAAGTATAATTAATACAAATCTATGTAAATTAGAGTGAAAGTTTACCCTGAGGTGTAAGAATTCCTTTACATCCTTTTGTTTAATTGATTGGATTATCCTCTCAATTACACTGCAGTAACTCAAGATTCCCTTCAGTAACTTAAACCAGGTGTTTTTCTCTGACGTGGGTGGACCTCCTGTGTCAACAACAGACTCAGGCCCCGAGTCCCTGGCTTTACTAACCAGTTGAAGACACAGGTCTAATTTACCATGATGAAGCAAAACCAAATCCTCTAGACATTAACTCTAGGTAATGCTCAGGGGTTTTGTTGCTCTTGTTGCTGAAGAGACAAAAGAGCTTCATGAATTTCTTTAATGAACAATAGGAGGTGTTGTTTCAATAAATGCAAGTCCTGAGTAATTGAACTCAATCAGGGCCTCATTATAACAGCTTTTTCCTATAAATATACAATCCACATACAGTGCACTTAAAAATTACTAGCTCAGGGAGAGCCTTAATATCACATTTCAGCATTGTAAGACAGGAGCACACAATTCAGAAATGACCTCGAATGACTATAAATAGTAATTAAAACCTCTAAGAAAACAGAATGGTTTTTTTTATTCACTGTGTAAGTAAAATTATCTGACTGTTACTGAAAGTATACTTGGAGTGTATTTATATATTCAGGGTTTACAAACTCACCCCATCACTATGGTTTAGTCAAAAGGAAATTTATCTAATGGACCTTATTGGTATTCCAGCCAGAAAAACATAGAAGGAGGGGATTCATGCAGAAGTGGCTCTTTCCAGAAGAATTTATGCAGGTTTTTCAAGCCTAGCAACCATGAGGCATTGCCACCAGGACCATGTTAATATCAGTGCTGTGGTAGTCACATGACTGACTGTATCTTCTTTCAAGCAAATGAGAGATTTCTGTGATTACAGTTCTAAAATGCCTATTCTTACATATACAGGACATATTTACAGTTTAATGGGATCTGAAATCATATTGCTATTTTTCATAATACTGTATGTGTCAAAAACAAGATTACATCACTCACTGCAAGAAAAATTTTTAGCTGGCCTCAAGAAAAAAAAATTCTGTCTCAAAAAATTAGGCACAATGTCTGGAAAAGAATTATGTAGAATAAGATGGGAAGGACAATATAAATTCAGTCCTTTGGGAAGATCTTTCTGCCTCTCAAATATAACTAGATATTTTTCTATTCCAAGTGAATATTACCATTAGAATTATCACTGTTATTTAATACTTGTTTTGGAAGAGCACACAGATTTGAGCCTGACTGTGCCAGGCTCTATCCAAATAAGTGTGAAAACATAGTTCATACTCACACACATTTAGAGCCAAGCTGCTAAAAAACCTGCAGTGGGAAGGTGTCATAGCTTTAGCTCTGTGACACTGAGAACTGCGTGATTTATCAGCCAGGGGCACTGATAAAACACGGCTGAAGTAATGAGCAGATGTACCACCTGTTCAGTTCCGATCAGTCAGGGGTGAGAAAGTGGTCCAGGGAACAGATCTGGCCAAACAGCCTTCTGCTGCCCCCCATGCCTGCTCTTGAATTGCCCAGTGGGCAAGATTAGCAGCTGGTGAAGACCAAAAGTGTCCCTGTTAATGCAGACCCACCCCATGATGGGAGACAGCAGAACCAGACACAGATCCCTGAGCTAGATTAACTTTGTGAAGGATCGGGCCCCATACCATTGAACAGCAACTTTTTGAACATGAGTGGCTCTCAGCAATTTAAGGGTAATTAAAAAATACATGCACGTCTATATCTGTGCCTATAAAATAACTTTCTTCAGCTCTTTTATTATTCTGCATTGTGTCAGTGTAAAAAGTCCCCAAGTTTAGGAGGTCCGCGTCATAAACAAGACCAGTGCATTCTTCCCCTGAGCTTTGCTGCAGTGTTATCCTGTGCAAGTATGCAGTAAAAAGTACTTTTGCTAGACGGCCAGAAACCATATGTTTAAGACTCTAATCCAGAAACAAAGATTACCAATGGCAGTGTTAGGTTAATGGCAGTGTTAGGTTAATGGTGGGACCTGATGATCTTAAAGGTCTTTTCCAACCTAAATGATTCTATGATTCTGTGATTACATTTGGGCTTGCTCCTGTTTGTATTCACTTGTAGAATTGCCATTGGATTTATTACCCAGTGCACATACAGGTTAAATCCTGCTTGCCTTATTGAGAGGGCTGTGTGAGCTAGACATGGGTGAGACTTCTGGCATATGTTTCATGTACTAACTGTATATAATTCAAGTGTGTACTGGTGTCCTTTTCCTTCCTCCTTTTAACTAATAGGACATCTCTGGGCTGTATTGCCAACATTTAACATGTTTTCAGGAAAAAATTTTATCTTCTCGCTAAATTCCCACTTAATACACTTTTTTTTGTTTACAGATCCACAGAACTTTATGGAACTTAGAGGACTCCTCTTGTTCTGTAGGCCCTAGTTAGGCTGTGCTGGAATTCAACCCTCTAATAAATGTTTGCTTTTGTGGCTGAGATTCATCCCCCTGGGTGCAGAGGTCTCAGAATTGAACACACAACTGTGAGTTATACATCCTGCTGGCTCCTTTTACTTTCCATGGAGGGAAACAGCTTTTTTAAGAGGGCAATTCATAAGACCTGTGTTCAATATTCCCAGAAGACATTCCATGTCATCCTAAGAAAGGTATCAGAGAGCTTTTGGAAGAGGTCTTGCTTTTTTCCAAAAACTACAGAAGGTAATGACTTCAAAACTATTGTTTGTCCTTCCTTCAGACATTTGAAAGTGAAAAAATCTGTGTGTCAACATGTATGAGCACTTCTAAATTTTGCTTACCCAACAGCATAAAGATACAGTGTATAATAAGTATTCGGGGGCAGAACTGTAGCTATTTCAGCTAGGAATCATCATCCACAAATCTCACCAACCCAATCCTGGACCCAAACCTTTCAGTTTAAGCAATGCATTAATTTGTTAACTCATTTTAAAAATATTTCCTTTCCTTTTTTTTTTGGTTTTTTTTTTTTGGTTTGGTGTTTTTTTTGTTTTGTGCTGTCATTTGAGACTGCACTGGAACACTGGTGACATTTTTAGCAGTAAGGAAACAAGAAGAACTGGATGATGGTCATTCTCCTACCCATTTCTTTTTTTTTTTTTTCAGATATTACTACAGAATAAGTTCAGAGAGGGTGCAAATGCTGTAGTATATATTTCCACTGTTGTACTGGAACTTGCTCACACAACCTCCTGGGAGTCCTCCTTCTAGTAGATTGAAGCAATTAATTTCCATGCATCTGGTAAAAAACGGCATTTGTTCCAGGCCAGATATGATCTGTGATTCATAAAAATATTTTTGAAGAACAACTTTTATCTTTGGGGCTGAATCAGTTTGCCTCAAACAATAGGAATACACAGACAATAGGAATTCCAATAGTTAATTGTATGCATTAACTATTATAATATAGCTCTGTTTTTAAGTAATAATTGAAGTTGTGCTGCACAATCAAATACTGTTAATGTATTCTCATTAGCCGTGGAGCTGTACTGGATTTTGTTTCATTGGTGAGTGTCTATGAGAATGTGCTGCGTTAGCCAGAAAAAATGTTGACAGCTGTAGGATGTATGGAAGAATACAAATATGCATCGATCAAATTTAGATTCACAGGCTTGAATATTATGCAAAACAAAGCCCATGCTGAGGAATTAAAATGAGATTGAAAGAAATTCTAGTCAGAGTGAGATTACCAATGAGTTTTTGCCCATTCTAGTTTTCTTTGCAGCATACACAGAAAAAAATAATTGGAAAATTTCAAAAGGAGATTTTTTTTCCCCTAATATTTAAAGATTTCCTTTAGTGAGATGCAGCAGTATGGAAACGATTGTGGGTGAAGAATTAAATAAAGAGAAAAAGCGAGAGCAATGCAATTTGCTTTTTGATAAGATATGAACAAAACAAAGGCATTTCCCATCCTTCACTGTTTTGAACTCTGCTTGTTTCCATGAGCTCACCTATTTATGAAACCAAAAATAGGCAGGTGTGTGAGAAACCAGGAAGGTTTTCCACTACAGTTCCAGATGCCTGACCCAGATATAGACACTCCGTAGCGTGGATTTCTTGAAGATGATCCCCAAATTAGGGTTGGAGAACCTAGAAGTTTTAAGTAGGGATTTTGCCGAATGTAAGTTCATGGACATTATGTAAGTTTGCTGTATACATGTACTGCATGGAGAAAACTGTTTTATTATTAACTGACACAGTGTTAGCTAACACATCTGTTTAAAGCTCATTTATTGCCAAAGCTACAGAAGCTGGTTGTGTTCTTTGGGAAGAATGAAACATATAGAAGGTCTAAGGGAGCAACATATGATAGTACGGATGGAAGAAACAGCTGTTTAATATTTGCTGTAAGATTTCGTCTGTTGACATGCAGGCTGGTGGGAGGGGGTGTTCAGGGAATGAAGATTTTCAGAGAAGTATCAAGCAAACATTAGTGAAAACTTATGAATCTTCAGAGTATTAGAACATGAAAAGATGCAACTGAAGTTGTAGCAAGAAACAGAGCTTTACCATTGTCTTATACAACTCTGTGTGTGTGTATGTGCAAAGAAAACAATAAAAGAAAAGATAAAATCATCAGAAATTACCTTGGAAATGGTAGGAGGCATAGAACAACTGTATGTGCATAGATGTTCTACAAGCTGCCCTCTAGCCCTTCTGCTGGTGGAGGCAAGACACCATCCTATCCAACTTGTCATTGCTATTTTGTCTCAGTGTTGCCTGTACTTGCCTTCAGGTGGTGTTTGCTGTGGCCTTTTATTTCCAAGCAGACACCAATCCTACGTGCAGCTGGGGTGGCTAAATGCATAAAAAAGATAAACAGATTGGTCATTATTTGAAAACACATGCATTGTTCTGTCTGGGCCCTGATAATGGCTCTTCTGCCGACCTGGCATGCTGCAGAAGGGTACGATGGCGCATGTCCTCATGTAGAACTGTCGCACTCCAAGCTGAGCACTCAACAGCCCAGTTTCTCTCAGAAATGTAGTTCAGGAGGGATTTAAGCTGTCCAGGGACAGTGAAGCTGTTACTCAATATGGGCAGCACAGGACATGTGGTCTTCTCCTATCCTAGCTATGCCCTGTTTATTTGGCTCCCACCACTTGTGCTATGACAGAGCCATGTTCAGGCCATGTTGAAGGCCAGGAGTCTTCTCCCTAAAAAGGAGAGACAAACAGACAACTTCTAATTGTATCATGGTAATCCCTCATATCAGCAATCCTATAGCAGAATGGTGCTTAATATGAGTGTGATGGTGTGCTCCTCCCACCTGCCCTTCCCATAACTCTGCTCAAGTGATAACCACCTGTGGCGGACGTGACAGATGCGTCTGGTCATGATGGATGCATCCAGCTCAAAGTGGATCCAGGGGAGACAGATAACAATACAATAGCCAAGGGCTCTTGTGCAATACATCCACTTAAGCACAGTGAAGAAACTGAAATCTGTGGTCGGTATGCAAATATGACTGTGAGCCAATCGTCTTACCCCCATAAATAGTGAGCAGCCCAAGAGCCCTTGGAGCAATCCTGCACGGCAGCGGGCTGCATGCCAGGATCTCCCCTTGAGCAGGGACACCTTTCAAGGTTACTCCTCGAGGTCGAGAGACTCACCACAACAGCTTCTCGGTAAGTGGCTAACAGCATGCTAACTCTGAAACCTTAGCTAAGTGATATAAAGGATTGATTACGCATAAATAATCCTTTACACATAAACCATTGACCAAGTCTGGGACTAGGACTGGATCCAGCCACACCTAGATTCCTCTCTAAGGAAAGAGTTTAGAAAGCAAGGGGATCTTTTCTGAACTTCATGACTCAATGGGAGGGTCTCCCTCACAGTTTTGTCTGACCCTGTCCTCTATGCAGTAAATAACCAAGTGTACCTTGCCACTGAACCTTATAAACCACTGCTGCATTTACCATTGAACTTTGTTAACTCACTGGTTTATATCAATAAACTATATTTTCTGCTTCTCCCTCTGACTCCATCCACAACAATGGGACATCCATAGTCTGCCACCTGCTTCTGTAATAGGGTATGTGCAAGAGCACACAGCCTCCATCCTGAATATTTTGTGAGATGTACAAAAACTTTTGGAAGTGCATATACTCTTGTCAAAGCCAAAACTGGCAGAGGGTGGGGAGATGTCATGCAATAGTATGTAACAACCATTCCTCTCCCTCTCCAGGTCGTGTGAGGAGGAAGTACTGGTCCAATTTTGGCATTCTTGGCAGCAGCACACTAGGCTGTGCAGCAGAGGAATGAGAGAGGGACAGGAAAGGAAGCACAATAAAAAGACTTCAAGAATAGTGATTAGCTGCCTAGTTACCTGAACAAACCAAGTCTCTTTTTTTTTTTTTTTTTCTATTGCTGGATCCTGCCCTTCCTCTTTCTTGAAGAGCCAATTCACAACTGGCTATGTTCTTACTCTATTGCATTTGGCCTTGGGTCTCCTCTAGATCCCATGGAATGCCCCATAGCTCTATATTATGTTTTCTATTTTATGTGCTTTTTCCTAGCTCTGTCACATTTACTATTTTACATGCTCTTTTTCCCAGCTCAAAGCCTCTGAAATTTCAGTTGATTGTGTTACATTTCACCAAAGCTGTATTTTTCTAGCACAAAAATAAGTAAATGGGATGTGGCATGAGAACATGAGGGAGACTTGAAACAGGTAGACACTGCTGAGATGATAGTGCTGAAGGAATGTATTTTATTCAAGGAGCCAAATCTGATGCAATTTAATCAAATTTCTGTAAGAAGGGTCTGGATCCTCCAGGGTCCTGCCTGAAGTTAGGTGAGTTCAGAAGGTTTCAGAATTGCAGAACTGATTGTTCCCTGTATTCAGTACAGTCACAAATCTCAGAAAAAGTCTGCACAGATGTAACACAGGGGCTTCATCAAAGTCAATTGCTCCAGGTTGTCTGACGCACTAACAGTTCTGAAAGCCAGTATGTTTGCAATTGCTAGGTCAACCAGGAGAAGCAGGTCTCTAAGCCCTCAGGAGAGGTGATGTGCTCTGCTTTGTCTTTCTTTCAGGTTTGCCTTTTACCTGGATTATTCTCTTTCAGCCAGTTGTCTGAGTGTCTGGAAAAATAGCTTTCAAGTAATACTCTCTCTATCTCTCTATACCTATATGTCTACATATCTATATGTCTGTATCTGTGTCTGTTTCTATATCTACCTATAAAAATTGTTTTTGTCCTTTGTCACTTTGGATCACATGCTGTTAACGCAGCTGCAGGACTCACTTATGTGTTTCTTCAAAGTCTGTAGCAACCAATTTTATTAGTGGCCAATCTGTTTTTCCTGGCTGTGTTGAGCTAGCTCCCTCTTAGGTGCTGAATTTCAGAGTAATCCCATGCAATGCAGAATACAGAATCATAGAATCATAGAATGTTTTGGGTTGGAAGGGACCCCTAGAGGTCATCTAGTCCAACCCCCTGCAGTCAGAAGGGACACCGCTAACTAGATCAGGTTGCTCAGAGACCCATCCAACCTGGCCTTGAATGTTTCCAGGGATGGGGCCTCCACTACCTCTCTGGGCAACCCCTTCCAGTGTTTCACTGCCCTCATTGTAAAGAATTTCTTCCTTATATCTAGTCTAAACCTACGCTGCTTCAGTTTAAAAACATTACCCCTTGTCCTGTCACAGCAGGCCTTGCTAAAAAGATTGTCCCCATCTTTCCTATAGGCCCCCTTTAGGTACTGAAAGGCCGCAATCAGGTCTCCCCGCAGCCTTCTCTTCTCCAGGCTGAACAAGCCCAACTCCCTCAGCCTGTCCTCATAAGAGAGGTGCTCCAGCCCTTGGATCATTTTTGTAGCCCTCCTCTGGACCCGCTCCAACAGTTCCATGTCCTTCTTGTGCTGAGGGCTCCAGAGCTGGACGCAGTACTCCAGGTGAGGTCTCACCAGAGCAGAGTAAAGGGGCACAATCACCTCCCTCGACCTGCTGGCCATGCTTCTCCCGATGCAGCCCAGGGTACGGTTGGCCTTCTGGGCTGCCAGCGCACATTGCTGGCTCATGTCCAGCTTTTCATCCATCAGTACCCCCAAGTCCCTCTCGGCAGGGCTGCTCTCGATCCTTTCTTCCCCCAGCCTGTATTGATACTGGGAGTTCCCTCTGTCTAGGAGTTCATGTGGTTTTTAACTGGTCCACAGTTTCTGATACCAAAATGAATGAGCACTGCAGTTTTTACATAGTCCGTAAAATCCAGGTACTCTGTTGAATAATGACCATTTGTACATGTATGTATCATGAACAGCATTTTTACCTCAGCATTTTCAATGCACTTTTATACTTAGGATTCACTTGGCATTTTAGAATATTGCCATGCTAACTAGTAGAGGTCTGTATTCTCATTCATACAGAGAAAATACAATTTTTGAAGCAAGATCTTTTGAGCTTAACTTTAATAACATTCTGTTATTCCCCTCCCCCCTAAACTCTGAAGCATAAATATCAAAGTTAAGCCTTATACTTATTATTGTCCTTCTTGCTTAATATTAAGCTTCCTCTCTCCACCATTAGTACATCCCACTTCCCAATAATACATTCTTGGTTTTAGTAGGAAGATTACAATCACGTTCCTTAAAGAACCTTTGTTACTGTGTGATTTAGGTGTAAAGAAAACATTCTGTAAGAACTTGTCCGTTTTTGAGAAGTTGTGGATAGAGCTCAAACTAGTCAGAAACATTTAATTCCTAATTGAGTTAAAAATTATTATAAAATGTTCACCAGTAAATGTGTACTATTGATGTTGAGGTCTTTGCCACTTTTTATACAAATCTACAATTTAGGACCTACTATTTCTACAGACAATCTAAAAAAAAAATATTGTGAAAAGGTTAAAAAAAGCCTTACAGTGCATATGCTCTCATTAGATAGACACATTTGTTTTGTTTAAAAAGGGAATTCTTGTATTTCTTAAGCCTGTAACTGCGATCAAAATACACAAGCCTGGTTTATCTGAGATAAACAGGAAATTAACTCATTGTGAGACTTTGTAAAAGAACAAGGAGATTCTTTTTTCCAAACAATTCATTCAGACGCTCATGGTCATTCCCACGTAGATTTCACTCACTCTCAGACCCACCAACAAGCACAAAGGCACATATGTGTCTGAGTGGTCTGCTCAGGGTCACTGGTGTCTGACAGGGAAAAGCAGCACCAGCAGTTGAGTCCTAATCATCACCATGTTCTTTTCTGGCAATGATCAGCTGTTTCTTTTTTACTCTTTTTATAAGCCATGATGTGATTCTTTTCCTTGAGAATCTTTCTTTCTTCAGCCTGTCTAAAACACAGAAACATTTTGTCAGTGTTTCCTCATTTTGGGTCTCCTCACAGCTATACTCAATCTTCCATCTGGGATAAGAGGAATAGCACACACACTATGGTGTCACCTTATTGCCACCTTCCTCTTGTCAGCACACAGGTCTTCTGCTGAAAAGTCATCTGTGCAGTGTCCTTTGGGGAAGAGTGGCTGGAAAGCTGCCCAGTGGAAAAAGACCTTGGGGTACTGGTTGACAGCCGGCTGAATATGAGCCAGCAGTGTGCCCAGGTGGCCAAGAAGGCCAACAGCATCCTGGCTTGTATCAGAAATAGTGTGGCCAGCAGCAGTAGGGAAGGGATCGTGCCCTTGTACTCAGCACTGGTGAGGCTGCACCTCAAATACTGTGTTCAGTACAAGAAAGATGTTGCATTGCTGGAGCATGTCCAGAGGAGAGCAACAAAGCTGGTGAGGGGACTGGAACACAAGTCTTACGAGGAATGGCTGAGGGAACTGGGGTTGTTTAGTCTGGAGAAGAGGAGGTTCAGGGGAGACCTTGTCGCCCTCTACAGCTACCTGGAAGGAGGCTGTAGTGAGGTGGGTGTTGGTCTCTTCTCCCTGGTAATGGACAATAGGATGAGAGGAAATGGTGTGAAGTTGCTCCAGGGCAGGTTTAGGTTAGATATTAGGAAAACTTTTTTCAATGAAAAGGTTGTTAAACATTGGAATGGGCGGCCCAGGGAAGTGGTGGAGTCCCCATATCTGGAGATACTTAAAAGACAGGTAGACGAGGTGCTTAGGGACATGGTTTAGTGGTGGAATGGCAGGGTTAGGTTAATGGTTGGACTTGGTGATCTTAAAGGTCTTTTCCAACCTAAATTATTCTATCATTCTATGGTTCCATGATTTAACAGATCAGAGACCTGCTGGTCTTGATGTGAATAATGTCAGGTTCCTGAGTTTTAACCAGTCCATTGCTGTCAGTCATGTCTTTGGTTATTAATACACGCTACTGTTTTGACCTTTGTTCGATATTGAGTCCTCTGGTGCTTTCACACACGGATATTTCCATTAGTTCTTCATTCAGCCCAATCAATAATTTCTGTTAATATTTCTGCAAGTGAATGCTTTGGAACATTATCTCTAGCTCTGACCTTCATTGTCTTTTTTTTCAGTATTAATTTTCCCTGTTCCCATATTCTCTAAAACTCCTTGACCCTTACTATATAACGTCTCTACAGCAGCTCACCTAAGTGCATAGTTTCAGGCAGCCTCTTTATTCCAGTAATTGATAAATTCTGCCATCTTCCATCTAACCATTTCACCTGATGTCTTGGAAATTTTCACCTGGGTAAACTTTAAAAACCTGAAGTTAGCAAGGCTTACCTGGAAAGCCCCTTCTCTGTCTTTCAGGGGCTTTCTTAGCCTGATGAGTCTATGCCGTCTCCAGTGTTTTTTCCTCTTCAGTGTCTTTGAGATCTCCCATTTGCTTCCTTTCCTTATGTCAAATATCTCAGTTAGTCTTCTGTGTCTCCTTGTCCCAGTTACCATTCCTCAGCATCCCAAACCCACTCTTCATTCAATTCAAAATGCAGCTTTTTTACCGCACACTTAAATACCTTTACCCTGCACACTGATTTGATCATAAAAGAAAGGGAGGCCATTGCCAGTTTAACATGAATATAAAACAAAAAAAAATTATTTTTGTTACCCCTTTTCTTGTCACCGGTTTTCTAGGAGGCTATAAGGACTCTCTGATTTTTATTTGCCTTAACATAAATCATATAGCTAATACTGGTGAACACACAGTGGTTATATCTTTTTGGATGGATGTCCTTTTCATTGAGATTATAACATCTTTGCAAAAGGAGACTTCTTTCTGGGAGTGGAATGGTGGTACCCTGGTTCTCCCAGACCTATTACAATGTAAACACAACATTTATTTTTTTGGTGAAGATTTCTCCATTTTTAAGAAATAGTTGCAGAGCTCAAATTATTAATCAGAATTTTAACTCACTCCTAGGAAAATAATATAGGATTCACAAAATATCCCAGAATCTATTCTACAAGATCTTTGTGGTAGATCTAACACTGTAGCACTGGATACTTTATATATCTCTGTTAGGATTACAATTAGGTATCATATTTTGGCTCAGAATACATTTATGTCCTTGGTCCTACACATCTTTATGAGACATTAGTTCCTGTTAATCTTCATAACAAATGCATCTCCTGAAATCCATATATTTAGAGTCTTAATACATGGGTGCTAGAAAATGGTATATAAAAAAAGAGTAGCATAAACGTAATATAATAAAACCACCTATAATGTCTTGGAGAGTTCCAGCTGTAGTTGGGAATGCCATTGGTACGTACAGCATTTTTGACCCGTTTTTTCTTTCAAGTTCCTTAATCCAAGTAAATGGGGTAAGCATCTTGCATTGTAGGTCAGGTAATCTTTTCTATTTAATGGATAAAATAGCATCTAGCTCTGCCTTCAGCATTTCAAAGCAGTCACTATCTTGGGTTTTATAGGTGTTTCATAAAATGCTGAAGCAGAAAATAACAGTGAGGACTGCCAAAGCAATTATATTTTCTGCAAACTAATAAAACCACTGACAAGCAGAATACATTAACAACTGGATCATTAATTACTTTAAATTCTCTTAAGATGTTTAATAAAACATTTTTCCACAACATCACTGTTTGACAGATGTTCTTGTGTGTTCAAAATAAGCTGTTGATTCAGTGCTCGTGTAATACTGCTTACTGGGGCTCCCTTGTTCTGGATCATTAGACAGGAACAAGAACAGTTTATTTTATTGTACAGGATTGTATCCCCACATGGTGTGATAATCATATGTCTTATCTAGCAGCTACTCTAATATGGACCATAATGTAAACAATGCCCCATGCATCATGCAATGTTCTGGGTTTATATTTGCAATTAAGGTTCTGCAAAGAAATTGCAATTCGATACTTTGAAAAGGCTTCTGCTATGAATTCTCTGATCTATTCACGTAGCCCAGCAAACAGCCTGCCAATGTAAGCTGGCATGCCTCCATGTCCATGTCAGTTGTGGGCCTTGTCATTTCAATGCAGGTGTGCCAAAGAGATTGTGGATAAAATGAAAGTGGAGAAGATGAGGAAGGGAAAGCTAAAATAATTAAAAATCTTAAAGGCCTTTGATTATCTCTAGCATTGCTACTTCACACATCCCACCGGTAGTTCTACATGCAGTTCCACTCAACTGCACAAAAAAAGAAGTATTCAAATAACTGAAAATAAGAAAATTAGAAACTTCCATTGAAACCACATTGAGTTACACCAGCTGTGTCTATGTCCTTTTCAGCTTAATTTATATGCAAAACATTGGAAAGGCGTAAAGTCACAGAACTACAAAGCAAATGAAGACTCTATTATATTACCAAGGAAAGCTGGATGCAATATTTTTGATGAATACGACTCTTTGTTGAAAAGCTGTTGCTTCAGCAAAACAGAAATAGTTATTGGAGATGTATGAATTCTGCAAAGATTTTAATGAGAAAGTATTTGATAGAGGGTGAAAAGCAAACCAAGTAGATAGCGTGGTACTTCTATTTTTGGCAGGAAGAAGTTGAATATGTATGCAACTGGATGATTGGACAAAAAAATGGCAAATGAAATTCAATGTAGATAAACATAAAGCAATGTACATGGGAAAAAAACAATCCTATCATTGCATAAAATGATAGGCTCTGAAGCGGTCATTACTGTTTCAGAGAAAAACCCTGGAGTTATGACAGATAGTAGAGAACATCATCTCAGTAGCAGTCAAAAAGCAGATCAAATGCTAGGAATCATTAAGAAGGGAATAAAAAACAAGGAAAAAACATCATCTTGCTGCTGTACAAACCCATGTTTTTTCCACAGCTGTCACGTGAGCGGAGTTCTCGTCCCTCTGTCTTTTAAAGGGTATGTTGCAATTGGAAAAGGTTGAGAGAAGGAGAGTGAGAATAGTTAAAGGATGGAGAGGTCTGCAGACCTGTGAGTGGCATTGGAAGGGTAAAACAGTTTGCTGTCTCTTCTGGTGTGAGAACAAAGCACCATGAAATGCAACTAGCGGTAGCCACATTTAAAGCAACTGTAGGGAGCCAGTTGTTCATGAGATGGGTACCAGACCTGTAAAACTCCTTGCTAGAGGATGCAGCCCTTTGTGGCTGTGCACCAGGGGATCTCTGCACAGATAAATGTGTATCTAGACATCTTTATGAACCGTTACAGATTACTGCAAATCCTGCCATTTGACTTCATTGGATCAGGTCCTTTATTTTGCAGACCTCAAATCCTACTTATGATTGATTATCTATTCCAATTCTTTTTAGCATTACAATGGAGTAATTTGTCTTTGCCCATATTTGACACCACCTGTTTTCACAGTAAGATGTCACCCACACCACTTTTTCATTTTCAACTCTGTCTGAGTTGTTCATTACTGTGGTGATGACAGCTTTAGAGAGGAGTCAGGAGGTCAGGATGGCTGGCTTCTGTTCGCAGTTTAATCACTGAGCTGAGGCAGGTGAATTAGTCTCTTATCTGCACTTACAGTTTGCCTATTTGTAGATAGGTATAAGAATAATCCTCAAAGTGGGAGAACAGGGGTATGCTGTGCCTTCAGGTTTCTTCCTGTTCTCCTAAGATACACTCACTACTTCTAGGGGAAGAGGATTTTATTTAAAACGCATGCAGAAACTGTGTGGAAACCGCTGCTCCTGCAACATGCAGAGGCTGTGAGCCCAGCTGGAGCTGTGAGGTGCTGCACCCCACTGCCTCGGGAAGGCGATACGTCCCCTGAGTTGGGCATCTGGCATCCCTGGGGTGACACAGCTCTGCTGGGCTCCCTCTCCGCAGGTCCCAGCACCCCACGCCTGCTGGGTAACCCCGATCGACAGTACCCTCCCATGGTGAAAGGCTGTGGGCCCTGGGCGGTTGCTTGAGTTTCATGGAGTTGGGTGCCTCTCTGCCACTCGCAATGCCAGCATCCTGCTCCCGTGAAAGTCATTGCCTGGGCCTGCTGAGCTTTAACCCATTTTCCTCCCCCTGAAACAGCACTGAAATAGTTGCCTCTCACACATTACAGGAGCTGTAATGAGCCTCCCACCTAAAAGCTTAAAACTCTGCTGTAATAATTCGACATATGAAAGGTGGATTTGATCCAATGCTCCAAAATAGAACTGGGTAAATGGGAAGCCCTTTTATGATTATCAGAGCCCCAGGGATACAACTGACACCTTTCTGTTTTCCTTTCTTTCTCTTTCTGTCTTTGTCAGTTAGCTATAAACCTCTTGCTGAGCTGTAAAAAAATCAGCAAAGGCTGAAATGAAACAGGTACTGCAGTTGTAAAGCAATTTAAAGAGTGCCCTTGGTTTCAACAGCCAATCCATTACAAATTCCCTGGATTTTTTTTTTCACTCCATTCTTGGGAAACCACACAAAAAAATCTACCTCAAACTCACAAGATAAATGTTCATTAATTGTTAGAATTTCTTTAAGCTAATGGATATTCCTGGCTAACTGGGTTTGATAGCTTGCTGACCTTGGGTCTGAAAGGGTAAATAGAGGTGAGTCAATAAGACAGTCAATGTTTAAAGGAGCAGAGCCTGAGAGAAGTTTTGCTCTGAACAAAACTGGTAGGATGCATTTTATGCGGGTCTTCCAGTTGAAGATGCACTGACACAACAGTCCAACATGTAGCTGTTTTCTGCATTCTGAACCCCACAAATGATGACACTTCAACTGTTTGAAGGAACACCCTCATTATGCCTCCTCTAGAGTTCCCCAGGTCTTACAGAGGGGCATGAATTTTGTTCTGAGGGAGCATCCAACATGCCACAAACTTTGCTTTCTTTTCTGCATTTTTAATAAGTATGAAATTTTTCCTGGGTTTCACTGTTTTTTCTCCTATCCTGAAAATTCCTGTACAATCTACACTGACCGTCCAAAGGTCTGTGTGACTCACCTGGGATTTGCAATACTGGGGGACGCTGACCACACATTTATTATCACAGCCGATATGTCTCAACCTTCCAACAGACTGGTGAAAAGCATCATAGAGAAATCAAACCTTAAATCTTCTGGAACTGCTTTAGAAATATGGATCCTTGTATGAATCCTGAAACTGTAGATAAGTCTGAATGATGCTGTTCACAACTTTTACCCACCATTTCCCAAATATGCGTGTTTCTTCAATTATTTAAACAAAACATCTCAGGAGTCTCATGATATATCAAGCATTATCTCAGCTGTGAGCAAAAGATTCAGAATTACTAATCAATGGTGACAAAGGAGTCTAAAAGGCTTATATTTAATGAGTTTGGGAATGTTTGGTGAGCACAGAGAAATTACATGTATTGTAGTCTTTAAGCATTTTGAATTTGGTGGTTATAATTCTTCATATGACTGTAATTAAGTGATGTTCAATGCTAATGATCTGCTGAAGGGGACTCTTAAGAGTAAGCTTGTTATAATTCTGCTACCAAATCGAAGATGAAGACAGAGTGATGGCCTTGCTTCTGATCTGAAAAAAGTCCTGCAGCTCATCTCTAGGCTACTACTTAATCACATTACCAAGACACATACACAGATTACTGAGGAGCAAGTGTTTTGCCTGTGAAATGAATCAGGCTGAACTGCAGTAACCCCAAGTCTTCAGATAAATTCTCAGCAAAAATACCTATGAGTGGTCCTTTACAGTGTCTCTTCCTCTATGGACTGATCGCAGGCGGGAAGTAAGACATTTGATTCATCAGTGAATTATATTCTGGTTCCAAAAAGGGGCTTTATGTCCAGGAACTTTTTTCAGATCCCACTATAGTACATGGGGAGAGTCTTGTGCATCAGAATGGGAATAAAAGCAGAGCCCATCCCATAGGTGATTCTAAAAGCAACAAATGAGGGGAAAAAAGCAAGAGACAAGTCTGGAGCTGATGCATTTTCACCTGAGATGTCTTCACACACACACACTTTGTTCTTTTGTAAGCAAGACTGAAGTCACTCATTAAACAGCCCATCCAGCAAGGGATGCAGCATAGTCCTCGTGGTCTTTGTGCTCCATCTCTGATGCAATAAATCTTGAAATAATTTGTGCACAAAGCTCAGAGTAGGGCCAGCTGTGACAGGACAAGAGGTAATGGAGGTAATGGAGGGTAGATTTAGACTGGATATAAGGAAGAAATTCTTTACAATGAGGGTAATGAAACACTGGAAAGGGTTGCCCAGCAAGGTAGTGGAGGCCCCATCCCTGGAAACATTCAAGGCCAGGTTGGACGGGGCTCTGAGCAACCTGATCTGGTTAATGGTGTCCCTGCTCACTGCAGGGGGGTTGGACTAGTTGACCTCTAGGGGTCCCTTCCAGCCCAAAACATTCTATGATCCTATGATTCTATGATTCTAAATCATTGCCACTGTGTAACACACCCATGGATTTATGATAGGTGTTTTCAGCGTACACTTACTGAATGGAAATGATTACTAGATATTGGTAGGGGAACAACTAATTTCTAGACCCTGAACGATTCTGGACATAATCTGTCAAACCTCATGGAGTGTGAGGCATGGGCAGGGAAAAGCTCAATTGCTGAGCAACTCTCACATTTAAAGCAGTGACACATCCAAGACTAGGTAGGAGCTAAACAGAGACTTGAGAACTGCAGTTTTGAACTTAGGGGGCCTAAATTTTGCATAAGTTCTAGCTTCTTTTATTTTCAAATGAAGTTCATGTCAAAAGAAAGCTATTCACACTCTCAGGAAGCTCCTACTGTGAGATGGCTACTTTTCTGGACAGTAATAGTAAACCAAAAATATTTAAAATGAGAAGAATGACTGCTTAAAACTTCCTGGTCTGAACTGCAGCTAAACCTGCATTCTCTGTGCATCTGGCATCAGAAGCCTGTGACATGTACTTACCCTTATCCTGCCTATGCCATGGATTGCCGTCCCTGTTATTGTCCACAGGTGGATTTCTTCGGCTTTCTACCAATTTATTTTTCAGAGCACAAAATAAAATTTGCCAGCAAAAGCTAATTTCAAATGGCTCTTTCCTTTTTTGTGATTCCACCCTTCTTGCAAATCTGAGCGAGAATCTTTTGGGTTAAAAGGAAAGATTTTTGTAACTTTATTGTTGTGTAGGACACAGTCTCTAAAGCTTAGCATGAGCAAAGGAAGGACTTTTTCTATTAGAGATTTTTGTTAAAATATTGGCCACACATCACCAGATAGCATGTAACTTCCCTTGATCTTTGCAGTATGCAGTATGTAAAAACAATGCTTATTATTGTAACACAGATTCGTAAGCCAAATTTATTTTCTATATTTAAATATAAAGTGTGCCCTACAGGAGAGATAAGATTAACAAGTTAAAATATGTTTTTTCTAAGCACTTTGTAACTGAGGAGAAAAGGCCTTGCAGACCTTGGCCAACTGTTAGTATTGTTTCTCTATACAGTTGTCTTAAATATTCGTCCTGACTGTTTCAAAAACTCACAGGCAATGTGTTCTGCTGCAAAGGATCTATTTATTAATTGAAATTTATTGGGAGAATTCAGTCCTAAAGGATGAATGATTGTGGCTCAGAAGAGGGCATTGTGATAGACAGATAAAAGGGAACCAGTATATATGGTTTCATCAGAGAAAAGAAAGAAAGTCTGATTGCTTTGCTTGCTGGAACAGTAACAATTTATTTAGGAGTATTATTACTGGAATAGCGGTTTATTTCAGGCTGACTGTAGTTGTTTCAAAGGCTCAGAATTTCTTTTCTTCATCACTTTTACGTAGTTCCAGTTCACGTTCAGTCTGCTGCTCTTGCTTCATGCTTATTCCAGATGCTGCCTCACTTTCTTGTTTTGCTGGGATAGCTTTCATAAGCTTTTCTCATTGAAGCTTCATCTTTTTTATCCATCAAATGGAATATCCCAGTATGTTTTCTGACAGCTATAAAAGTCAAAAATCTCCTGCTGATGCATTTGCAGACACAGTCCCTGAGACAGTTTTTCTACCTTAATGGAATAGCTAAGGTCATGATTACAGCAGGGATGAAAGGTCAACCTGGTATTTCCATACTGATACAACTGAACTGTATTTCATACAAGAAAGAACCAATTTTAATTAACTAGTACATATGGAGGCAATATAAGCATATTTTGTAAACAATGAAGAGATGAAATACTGCTGCCCAACTTGCATTTCTGTACATATTTTACGTCATTGTCTGCTTGACTAACAATACTGTTACAGAGTAAGTTAGAAAAGAAAATCCTTTTTTTTCCAATTACAGTCAAGGAAACGGTTTTCAGCTGTATGCTTAATAGCAAAAACAACAAGAAATGTGCACACAGCCAAACCTCCCACTGACTTGGGAAAATATTTTCAAGGTGCCAGAAGCTCATGGACCTTGAGTTTTGGGGTTTGGGTTTTTTTGCAGTTCTTGTTTAAGCAACACTCAGCTTTCCACTAGCACATATATTCTTTCTTAATACCTTTTTCTTTTTCAAAAACATTTATCTCATACAGTGGCTACCCTTTAAATATCTATTGATCTCAGAGCCCCTCCTGATGCCCTTTAATAGGTTTCTGTAGAGTAGTCTGATCTTCTTCTCTCTTGGTGAGAATTAAGTCTGTCCCTTTTATCTCTTTAAGTGCTGTGGGGAAATCCACATCTTCAATTTCCTTTATACACTTTGTCAGCTTTCTGGGGCAAACTGTACAGTCTCCATTGCAATTTGCTTGCAGTGCCATGGTCAAAGTGATAGCTGCTATACAAAGAAGTTTGCTACTCCTCTAGCAAAAAAATTATTTCTATCTAGACAAAAGAGAATTAGGAAGAAGAATGCAACAAAAAAAAAAATCTAAAAGTTTCAACTTCTTCCCTTCTCTTCTATACTATGTTTAGTATTGTTGTCCTCAAGAGGATGTATAAACATGTAGAGGATCCTAGTTGCAAAGATTAATCTATGTGAGAGATCATCGCTGATTGGTCATCCCTGATGGAGAAGGTGTAAAGGAATGGGAGAAAGAAGCTGTTAGCATCATGCATACGAGTGAAAAGAAAGGCAAGTGACTTGAACTGTAAGTGGCAGATTAGAGCACCAGAATTCAGAGGCGATAAGAAAAGATCAGACCAGAGGGCAAGGATGTTGACTTTGTGTATCTGTGTGTCTGTGTATATGTATAGATAGATAGACAGCTAGATATGTTTTGCATGGATTGTGAAAAGTGTGAATGTTAAAAGAGGCAAAAGAGTAGTAGGGAGCAGTCAGCAAAGTGGCAGAAGCTAAGTGCTTGACCGAGCATTTACTATAGGGACAGGAGGAAAAGGTCAGCTGTGAAAGCCAATTTACCTAAAAGCAGTGTTTGGTGGTTGCTTTTTTTTTCCTTCTTTTTTTCTCCCTGCCTTTAAAAGAGCTGTCTGACTTCCCTTTTTGAAATCATGTATCTGTTTGCCTTACATTAATATCCATGTCTTTGTCTTCGGTGTTACATTACCTTTGAAGTGCCTAAGCGTTTGTGCTTCTCCTTGAAAGACTTGGCAGCAAGAAATCTCAGTATTAGATACCCTTGAGAAACTGCCAGTTCCCTTATTTACCACTTTGCTTCTGACAAAACATCATGGTAGTAATGCTGAAGCTCAAGTTCTTGTATTTTGCCTCTTCCTTTTTAATTGTTCTTTGCTTTTTTCTCAGTTAAATATCAACATATTTGTTACTGTCCTAGAATCAGATCACTCCTGTTTTTTACTAGGGGCATCCCGTGTCCATGGCCTTTATGCACTGTGTTAATCCTCTCATATACCTGCTGAACTGTCTTTTCTCTTCCTGCTTTTTGAAGTAACTCTCTCACCTTGCTCTTAATACAGTGAACATACATAAAATGTTGTCTTGGCTCCTCACAACAAAGAGAAGCAGACGTGCCTCTGCCCTAGCAACAGGCTTCCTGCGGCGGTGCTGACAGCTTGTTTTCTCCCAGCTAAGGGAGCTGCTAAGGGTGTGGAGGAGCTGTACAGAGAAGTAAACTCAGGATGAGAAAAAGATCCACACCTGTGAGAAAGGGCATCAGAGAAATAAGGAAGCAGATAGGCACATAGCCATTTGGAACATTTCGATCAAACGTGCTCCCATCACTTTAAGCAGGCAAGTTGCCACAGGCCGTGAGTATGAAAACAGCATCTTAACACAGCGATGTTTAACAGGGCTCCTAATCCAAAAGCTGGGGAGCTGCAATTCAGTGTGTTTGGAGAGGGTTACTGTTATAAAACCCCAGACCAGCAGCTGTACATGGCAAAGCATCAAAGGAATGTGTTGCTTTCCTTTTACTCTCGCCATCATGATTTATGGGGAAGACCCTCTCCCTCGGGAGATCAAAGTAGTGTTTGCTACTGGACACTTTGCTCACATAGAAGGAGGCAATGGAAGAGCTTGGAAAATCACCAGTTTTCTTATGTGCTGCCTAGTTGCTTTAATCTCTGGGGGTTTTGTTGTTGTTCTTTCAGGACTAAAAATTAGTGACTTTAAAAGCTGAGAGATCACTAGTCTGTTGAACACTGGATGCGTTTTTACAGGACTGAAAGCTACCAAAATTTGAAAGGCTTACAATAAATTAAAAATAATAGTTCTGGTGTCAACTGTTTCCTCTCTATGTATACATAGAAACCAAATATTTGTTAGACATAGTTACTTGAGAAGATAGCCAACAATCAAGGCAGAACTCAGAAATTCTGGAATACAGATAGAAGATCTGCCTGAAATAAGTATCTATCTTTACTATACTATTTCTTCAATGAGAAATACTCCAAAGTCCCACATTCTGTATTTTTTTCCCAGAGGAGTTAACATTTCTTTTATAGATAAAGGTCGGCAGAAAGCACTCAATATCTTTTGAAGCCTGTATGTGTAACAAGAAACTGCAGTACTTTATGCTCCATAAACTTTACTGCTTTCCTCCAATTTCAGACCAAATGAAGTCAGAGCTACTTTTAAGAGACTCCAAATATGATTAGCAATCACTGTTGCTCATACATTATTCATGGATCTGTCATTACATGTGCCAATTACAGGCATTGATACATGGTTTCATGTGTTCTTCTCAATTGGCAACTGATTTTAAATTATAACCCTTAATTTTGTATTCTAGGAGGTGAAAAAAAAAAATAATTCTGTCACCATCTGTAATCTATGAGTTATTCCAATAGAGGTCATCCTAAAATCTACTTTAGCCTACTGAGAATGGCTCCAATGAAGTTTCAATAGCAAATATAAATTATGTTTTATATCCCAAGACTTAATAGATAAACCCATTGACTGTCAGTTGAGATGATCAGTTTATCAGTCTGAAAATGCCTAGGTCATTCAAAATAACACTAGAATTTGATTTATCATGAAAACAGATGCAAGGTATTTTACTTAGCATTTCCATTATCGGTGACAAAAAATTTTCATTAATAAAAATACATAAAAAGCTATATATTTGACTACAGGAATTACTTTATAATAACATTTAGTCTTATATTAGTATATTTTTGTGTATAATAGTGCTATGTAACTGAGGATCACTTTTTGCTTTTCCTGATAGCAATATAAGTGCCAGAGTTGACAGAGGAGAATGGATACTGAAAACCATCATTTGCAACCTTGTTTTTTAAAGAGGAAAGTCCTCATGATGTCTCTCAAACTTTCCTCTCCCACAGACTCGAAGGAAATAACTCAGTAGGCTGACAAAAGTTCCCTTCCCCACATCTCTATGGGAAAGGAGAATGTACTTTAGGCTAGCCTAATTGCAGCACAGACCAGATTCAGTGAGAGATGCTCTTTTTTTATAAAACATGCCCCCATAGCTGCTAATGGATGTGTTCCACTTAGAAATAATCTGTCTATTTATCTATTCAAGGTGAGATTTATGTCTGTTTAACAACAGATCATTCCTATTGGAGTGACATGGGAGTTTCTTAATTGCTTTCCACTAACTGGAAAATATTAACTGTTCATGTTATCTGCTAATGTGATAGCTTATATTATTGTTGTGCTGTTAGACTGGCAAAGCCATTTACAGCTGAGGTCCAAGACCAGTGTTTAAATAACAGAAAGGTAGCTTTTTCCCCAACACACAAAAGAGAAGCAAACATTTTATAAAGGTGCATTGGTAAGAATTGTCTGATTGCATGCATGGAGAACTGATGGATTTGACAGCTCCAAGCGAATATTCTGTTCCAGTGTCATGTGTTGTTTTTTCCTTAGCTGCTGAAGTGCCTGAGAGCCAGTAGAGAGTTTCTGTATCATGTTGTTACTGTTGTGTGAACAAGAAAAGCCATCAGAAATTAAAGGAGAGAATCAGGCAGGCCAGAAGGCACCTTCTGGAGGTGTTTCATCTAGCTCCCCTGCTCAAAGCAGAGTCAGGGGTTGCTCAGAGCCACGTCTGGTTGGCTTTTGAGTATTTCTAGGGATGGAGATCCCACAGCCTCTTGGGACAACCTGTTCCAGTCTTTGACCACCCTCATAGTAAAAACCTTTTTCTTTATAGCTATTCAGAGTTTTCTGTGTTCCAATTTGTGCTTCTTGCCTCTCGTCCTATAACTGTGCACTTTCAAGAGAAATCTGACTCCACTTTCTCTACACTATTCCACCTGGTGTTGCTCATAGCGGTAAGATCACCCCACAAACAACCTTCTTTTCTCCAGGCTGAATAGGCCCAGGCCTCGCATGTTATCCAGCCCCAAACTGTCTTGGTGGCCTCTGCTGCACTTGTTCCAGTATGTCAGTATCTGTCTTCTACTGTGGAGCCCCAAACTGGACACAGCACTTCAGATGCGGTCTCAGAAGTGCTGAATATAATCTCTTCCCTTGACCTGCTGGATTAACTTCTGCTAATATAGTCCAGGATGCTTTGATCTGCTGGGAAGGTGCATTGGTGGCTCATGTTCAAGCCGTCTACCAGAACCTCCAGGTCCTTTCCTGCAAAGCTGCCCTCCAGCCAGCTGGGTCCCAGCCTGCCCTGCTGCATGGGATCATCCCATCCCATGTGCAGGACCCTGCATTTGCCTTTGCTGAACTTCAGGAGGTTCCTGTCAGCTCAAGCAATTGAGAAGTGTCCTGTTAAATTTTAACAGGTTCGGTGTTTTTTAAGAAGAGACAATAGAATTAAGAAAGTGACTCGAAAAAATTCTGCTTAAGTTGTTGAAGACTCTTATTGGGTGTAAACAGCAAGCCTCAGGAAATTTTGCAGCACTCTTAACTTCCAAAAACTTCATTTGAAACACCTACTCTCTTTCTCTCTGAAATTGTATAATATGTGCATGTAAATGCAACCATGTACTTATGAATGCATATACATACATATTGCCACAGATTTCTCTACTTTCCACTGAGATCCACTAAAACACACAAGCAAAAAACCAAAGACCTTTTCACATGATGAAGAATTATATCCATTCTGCAAAGGGCTGTAGAGAACATAAAAGCAAGTTAGTATAAGGTCTGTTGATCCTGACAGTATCCTTTTGACTAGAAGTTAATGAATGTGATTGCTCAAATATTGCAAAATTCAGCTGTGTTGTTGGCCCATTAGATAGATGGTTATTCTGCTGTGTATTTTTTGGAACAAAAGAAGGTTAACAGTGCTTGTAATAGGGACTCGTGAGACATTTTAAAAACTGGTCAATGATTCAGACAAAGAATTGAAATACTAATAGTACTGTTTCTGAAACAATAACTGCCACCAGATGGAGGTACACACTACATACTGAAATGATCACTAGAGCCTTTTTCTGAGAATATGATCAATATGGAGAGAGTTTCATGTCCCTCACTTTCCCTTGTAAAACTAACGGCACTATCTGCAGTCTGAGAGTCTGTACTTGTGGAGCTCATTGCAGGCTTGGGAATTTATGCACCAAGACCAAGATATATTGGTTGAAATCCTGGAGTTATTGAATTCAACGGCAAAAATGCTACTGATTCACAGAAGCCTGGCTTTTATTTCTAGAACTTCCTATGAGCACTTGTCTTGCACATGTTAACGTAAATGCCAGCTAAATAAGAGAACCAATATCTCTTCATCAGCACAGGTTCATTTAATTTACATGCTGCACTTGAACCCAATAAAATGTTTGTGCTCTGAGCTGTAATAAGTCATTAAATGATTTTAAGAGCCCAGGCAAACAGATGGAGAACCTTCAGGGCATGCCATTTGATGGATATAAAACTATAATCCTACTGCAAGAAAACAATGTGCAGGTTGTACACGTGACATGAAATGCCACAAAAATTAGACTTTGCCTATTAGTGTGGCTTCCATGGGGATTTCACGTGTGTGTGTGTATTTGTGTGTCTGAAAGATTCAGAACCTGACAGCAAACATCAAAGCATATTCATTTTAAATTAGTATTAACCAAGAAGCAATACCTGTGCAAAGCAGTGTCTTTTTAAAGAGTTCTGTGGAGCTATAAGTCAGGTTCAGAAAACCCACTGGCTTCCAGAAACTTCATCAGCTGCTACTGGTGGGAAGGGGATGCCCCCACCCTGCCATGGGAGAGGATTTGTCACGCTGCTTAAAGCGGCAATGTAATATGATAAATTGTGATAAATTCTGCACACAAGTGACCTTTCATTACACAAAACGGCAGATGGCAGCCTACAGCCAGTATTTTTTACTATGCTGTTTGGTACTGTAATTAATAAACAGAGTCTCTCTACAAGAGATTTTTATAGGAAGGCTATGATATATTTAGGTGCAGAGAAATATGAAGAATGAGTATTTGTGTTCTTCCCTCCTGCCTTGCCTCTGTGGCACAACTATGCTCATTTGTATTTTTGTGTCGGAAGGGATTCTCCATTTTTTTCCCCATCCAGCTGGTGGAATTTATTGCTGTAATGTTGTCAGCTCCTCAAAGAAACTGGGCAGAAGCAGCTGATCTGGGGACAGCAGGCAAGGGAGTTTCAGGCTGTTGAATGCTCCTGGCTACAGCCTTTGTTGAAGTCAAGAAGGCCTTTATAATATTGTTTTCTACTTCTCATTGAGCTTTTATAATTCTGCTTTAAAAGAAATAATTGAAGTTACAGAAGCAGCATCTTTCCTCCCCTCCCCTGGATGGCTGCTGCTGTGCTAGTACACGGTGCTCCGAAAGACAGACAAATTGGTGCATAGTCTCTTAAGATTTCAAGATCTCCATCCTGCCCTTTTAGTATAAAGGCAGCTACATTAGGGCACATATTCCAAATGACAGAGACTCTGAAGAATTTATTTATTGGCCGCAGAGCACTTTGCAGGCTGGTATCTCACTGGAGTAAGTGACAGGGTGAGCAGAAGGCTTCATGTGTATGTGTGGCTCGTGTATCCATACTCATGAGGAAGCGGCCTACAACATAAATGTTGTCGCCAAATCTAGAAAATACGATTCTGGGTCTTGGATTTGCTTTTTTAAGGTTTAAAATTGCTTCCATTTCAAATGTCTGGTCCCTTTTCCTCCCCTGTTCTGGTCCTCTTTGTGTCCTTAAGCAGCAGGGAGGGGGCAGGGTGTGGGGCCGCCTCTGCCCATAGAGACACATGCCACTCATGCCTCATACTGCTTACCTGTGCCTCCTTGCCTCGAAGTCCTCAGTGCTTGGAAACAGTTGCGCAGATTAGAAATGTCTTTTGTGCAAATACTTTTACACAAGCAGCTGATATGGTAGTTGTTCTTTTAATACTAAAATGGCCAGAATTACTTACATGTTATCACCTAAGGATATCACAGTAGGATGACAGTCAATTTGTAAAGGATTTTCTTTGGATCAGTAGAGAGAAAGCTGAATGCTTTAAAACATGGTATTTCAGCACAATTTGATCTTACAGGCATGAAGAGAAGTTTTATGTATATTCATTAGGTGAACTATGCGCCTACTTCTTTCTTTAATTTGCTGAAGAAAAATCTGACCACAAAGAGGTTTTTTTTCCGGTATTAAAAAAGCCACTAAGAACATTGCCAAAGTGATATTACATCAATAATTCAGGAGATCCTTTACAAAATACAGAAATATTTCTAGAACCTCTAAAATGGAAAATCACAAAGTTTCTAAATCCCCTTTCCTAGAAGACCAGTCTCATCTCAGCTGCTATCCAGCCACAGAAAAATGTGGTGGAAGTCACTTCTGATGCTACTCACGAAACAGGGCCTGCTTTTAATGTGAGCTGTCACCTGCCCTTTCCAGCCTTGGGATTTGCCTTCTTTCATCAGGAAATACAAAAATGTCATCTCGGAGCCTCAGTTTTGTCTTCCTTTTCTGAATTCTTGTGGTAGGCTGATCCTGGCCCCCACCCGGTCACTCGGTCACTCCCACCCCAGCAGGACAGGGGAGAGAATCAGAAGAGCAAAAGCAAGAAGACTCTGCTCGAGGTAAAGAGAATTTAAGAGGTGAAGCAAAGCTGTGTGTGCAAGCGAAGCAAAATAGGGAATTCATTCACTCCCTCCCATGGGCAGCCACTTCCTGGAAAGTCGTGCCTCAGCACACGTGATGGTTACCTGGGAAGACAACAGCTGTAACCACAAATGTCCCTGCATCCTCCTCCTTTTCCTGAGCTTTTACTTCTGAGCATAACATTACAAAGCATGGAATAGCCCTTTGGTCAGTTGGGGTCAGCTGTCCTGGCTGTGTCCCCTCCCAGCTTCTTGTGCACCCCCAGCCTTCTCACTGGGGGGCAAAGTGGGAAAAAGAAAACCTCAGTGTTGTATAAGCACTCCTCAGAAATAGCCAAAACACTTTTAGTCACAAATCCAAAATTGCCTGCTATGAAGAAAATTAACACCAATCCATCTAGACTCAGCACAACTTGTCTTCTCCCCCTCTCTCTCCAGTGGACCATCATAAGATAGACAAGAGTTCAAGATATTCAGCCTTTCTGGTCTCTCTAATCATGTAGACTTTTCAGACTCATTCAGTGTAAAGAAAAGAAGGAATGGTAAGGTGTAAGACTTTCTCCATGGAAGTATTCTGCCAGGAGGACTTAATGGGGACTCCTTCGTAAGAGAACTAAAGCGGTACCACTTTGTGTTTGGTAGTGCACTTAAAGCAGTGTGTTATTTAGATATTAAATGCCTTATGAGGTTGCAATTAGCCAGTCTGAAGAGTATTGCAAAATTAAGAGGTTTTTGTTTCCTGACATGCCCGAGCGAAAGATACCTGCCATGGTGCCCATTGCTAAAGTCTGGGAACCAGCTCCTGCAGGGGTGGCCAGGGCTGTGGGAACCACAAGGGCTGCTTTCAGGGGAGAGGCACCGTGGTTCCCTGGGCGGTAGGAGCTTACGCATGCAGCATAACCCAGTTATAGACCAAAACACAGTCACCAAAGAGACCTGCCAGCTGGTCTGGGGAACCCATCCTCTGGTGGGGATATCCTGTTGAAGGCCTATGGAAGGATTTTTACAACCCAGATGAAAATACCCAACAGTTTTCTACACTCATCTTTGTGGGAGGAAGGGTAAGTATGAGAAACACAAGGTATAAACTAGAAATTCACCTTTTATTATTACGTCACTGCTTCTCGTGTGGTGAGTGCCACTTGCAACATTTCTTATTTCAGCTGCTTGCTGGTATCTCCTATAGAACTCTCATGGGGGGGGAGAAAGGAATTAGGCTGCATTTTACAGATTTCTTTTTGTTTCATTTTTGCCTGCAAGGTGGAGACGTGACACCTGTTGTCATATTTCAGGGGCAGGATGGAAGATGAGATTATAATTATCAGCTTTACTGAAAAGTAATTCTCCCTTAATTGCTCTTATGACACTGTAAAAATAGAATCAGAAACAAAGAATATTAACATATTGCTATTAACTTCTGTTAGCAGAAGGTGGCTGAAGTACGACTACAATACAGAAACAAGTATTTCCCAAATTCCACCACAGATATTGATTCTCTAGCCCTGCAAATGCAACAGCTGAAATTCAGATCCTCTTCTCAAGTGTCCTGATAAAACTGTCAATCACCTTCAGATACCAGTCATGTATATAATAAATGCTCTGTGTCTCATAACCCTATCTTTGGATCTCACCTGTCCTCTAACATGTATAGCACTGATCTTCATATAACTGTTGTGTGGTAGGTGGCAGATTGGTAAATACCAAAACTGTTAGATTGCATTCTTCCTTATTCTTCATTCTCTTTCTCTAGTTATGATATTTATACTTCATGCTGCTGTAATAAACTTTAGCTGGTAGGACACTGTGTTCCCTAATTGGCAACATATGCAGTAATGAAGAACTTAATTCCAAGCAAATATGTTCGGAATTACTGGAGTGAAATATTTACAAGAAAGTTTTAAATTCGCACTGGCACACCTCTTCTTTATCAAAGTAGGCAGGTCTGTGTGTGAGGGATACTGGGAGGAAAAACAGGGAAGAGAAGGAAGAATGAGGGATGAGAAGGGTAAGCTGAGAATGGCAGGCATGATTAGAAAGAGTCAAAAGGGCCAGCTTTGTGCATTTGCAAGTTTGTTGAAGATTCAGACTTTTAAATTTGCTCCTGTGGGTGCTGCTTGTAAATTCGCATGTGTGTGGGAAAGAGAAAACACAAGTACACACCCCCCTGCTGTGCTGCACAGACCTTCATGTAGGCTACCTATGGTTTTCACCTTTTGGGTAGTGGCAGTAGAGACCGAGCTTTTTCTGTGTGGTCAAGCAGAGTAGAGACTTGTTTTCATAGCTGTTGTCAAAGCTGTTTGATAGAGAAAGCAAAGGGGGAAAAGGACAATAACAAAAGGATGGTATTTAAACTTAAAACTCAGAAAAGACAAGTCCTAGAAAAACAGCTATTTCTAGCAGTTACAGATTCTGCCTAAGTGTTGCAATTGCTGCTCCGGTTCTGCCCTCTTTGTTTGATGTTGCCCTTTAAGCAATACTACTTACTTGTTTAAGAATATTTGTTTAACACGGGTGAGCGGCAAATATATAGCAACAAGTTCTTAAAACTTCACACCTTCTTTTTCTTTCCAAACATTGAACAAAGACTAATTTTTTTATTTGAATGAGATCTAGGCACAGACTGACTTCTAGATTTGCACAATGAGTAAAAGTTAGAGTTTATATTCTAGAGACAGTGGTGTGTCAGTGAGACTGGTCCTTTAATGTAATACATGAGGTTATGTTTCCGATGTCTGTATTCATTTATTTCAGGTTTCATGATTTAGTGACAATGCCTCATTCATTACCTGTGTTTCTATGGTAACCAAATATCCCATAATGGCTCTGTTACGATGCCAAAAAATGTTTCAATTTAAGCTAATCTATTCAATTTTAGGTCATTATGCTGCAGTACTAGTAGGGATGATGTTACAGCTTTTTGGCTTTTTTTTTTTAGGCTTATTTTGTTGCGGAGAAAGGGAAAAAATAGACACTAAAAAGAGTGTTGTGAATAAGAACACTGGGATGTCCGTGCATTCAAAAAAGCTTTTATAGCTGTCTGGCATCTAAATTCAATATATTTTGTGATCTTGTGATCCTCACAGCTGTATCCTGCAATTGATTTTTACTTTGAAAAAACAACAAAGTCCTGCTTTGATTCTTGTGTCCTTGTTTTTCCCCATTTGGATTTTGGATATCTTCAGTTTTCTCTACAAGAAACTACCATTCAAGCTTTTCCTAGGTCATTGGCTCTCATGCTTCAAAAAGAATGCTTTTTATACTTATTGATTAAATACTGTACGATTGATTCAAGCACTTTAATCACAATAATCTCATGGATAGACTGACCGCCACTTCTAGTGGCATATTTTAAGAAGCTAGCATTATGCACCTGTAGCCTTAACACTGCAACTGCTTAACACTCATCCAAGCTTGAGTCACCAGGGTTCTTGCAAACACCTGCAATTAAGCAGCAGCATACAAGTTTGCAGAACCAGGCACCAAGTGTAATTTCCTATTCTGTTTTTATCAAATCAGTGAGTGGAGCAATGGACTTGTAAAGGTATTTCTCAGCACAGTTCCCTTTAGTGCAAAAAGAAGTAGCCAGTATTTCAGCAAGGTGCCTTGGAATCAGTACGTGATATGGCTCTTTTTTCTCTGTATATCTGCTCAGTATTCCTCCTGATTTCCCCTGGGATCTTCTCACACTGAAAAACTTCTGCCCTGATATGAACAAATTGATGCAGGAGTTATTTCCGTGTTGTGTCGCTACAAATTCCAGTTATGATGGTACTACCAAGCCTCCTGGTTTGATGAAATTAAGCAAAGCAAGAAACCCATTTACAATTCTTGCAACTGCAGCTAGTAAATGTGTTTTGTGACTTGGGTTTGACAAGATAAATACCAGCACCAGAAATGAAGCCCAAGAACTGAGAGAAATTGAGTGATTTTGCCTATAATGAATTAAGAGGAGAGATATGTATATATATATATTTGTAGGAACAGAAGATGAACTAAACTGACTGAATTTATAAAACATACTCAGTGCTGTAGCTGTACAATAACGGCATACATATACCTGGCAGACTGGTTGTAAGTAGGTGTGCAATAAAGGCAGACTGATAAAGTCACACTTGGGGAGTGCGGCTGACAGACAGGCAGCATCACTTGCTTCCAAGAGGGGGACAGGCAGCATGTCTGGAGTTGCTCGGTCTCACTCATGCTGCAGGATATACAATGCCCAGCTGGAGTCTCTGGCCTGGCAGCTGAGAACAGACAAATGGAGGCAAATGGTACCTCAGTTTTTCTAAGGAGGAAGGAGATGGAAGGGAGGAAGCTGTCTGCACATGCTCCTTGCAGCAGGAAGGAGATAAGTCACTTTTTTTTTTTTTTGTTTTAGATCACCTGCCTAAAAAATCCCACAGTATATTGTTCCCAACTTTCCCACTATTCCATCCAAACTGCTCTTTCTGTCACTTCCCCCTTGCTCTCCTGCCCCCAGGGATGACCTGAGTTGATTAAAAAGACACCATGTCCAGCACCATTGTCCAACCATCACTCCGGCATGTTGCAGAGCTGCTCCTCTCCAGCAACAGTGACAACATTAGCAGTGGTGACACCATTGGCAGTGGTGAGATCTCAGCAGTGGAGGCATCAACTCACAGCAAGCATGCCCAGATACCAGGCACTGCAATTCTGATACCTGTCCCAAAATTGTTTACACATCAGAAAGAACTGAACTGAAAAAACTATTTGCCTCAAATGCTCCCCATTTGTTAGATTATCCTACAAGTGTATTAATTTATAGAGCACTGATGAAGACCCAGGAAAAAAAAATCAATAATATTGATCTTTATATCCCATTATTGTTTTATATATGCCAAGAAAAGCATTTTTGTATGTTATAATCCGTAATGAAATAACAGCCTTAAGAAGTAGGGATGTTACACGTCACATGCGGTAGCTCGCTCTTCTTCAACAGTGAAAGAAATGAAGGGCTTAGAAACAGTTGTGTTATGTTGACCTTGCACTGTGGTTTTTATTACTGTAGTATCTGTAAATCTCTGGAGTCAGGTACGCTTAACCGCTTATTGTTGGATGCCTAGAAATGAGGCTTAATTTCATGATCAATCATTAAAGAATGTCATCACAGAACAGACTCCGAGTTCCTGTAAACCTTGTTCTGTCCAGCTCTGCTCAGTGCAACAGTCACAATTTCTATCAGCTGAGAATATAAGCAAGAGCCTTCACATAGCTCATCAATATTGTGCTGTTTCCAACCTCCTGTAGTGCACTTTTCCAAAACCAGAACATTTCTATGTTTGCTTTCAGCATTTCTTGTGACTGGGTGGGATGCTCCGGTTTTACTGGAAACATCGCCATTAATGCACTATTACAAAAGAAAATTGCAGCAGATTCACCCGTTCACAATCCCTTGAATTCTGTCGAAGTCCAAGTGCAACAATTAGCTAAGATGTGCAGATTAAAATAATAAAAGATTAAATTTATGTTTTTCATGATCCTTGAAAATTATGTTCCTGCCTATTTATGGAGAGAAGAATTGTTAGCAGAGCAGAAGCTTATCCTTCAAAGACTGTGCTTCTTTTTGGCCAGCATCCCCTTGTTCATCAAGGGGGAACAGGCAGAGCACTCCCTTTCTCTCCCTTTAGGCTGAACATTCATCTTTTTTTTGTGCCCCCAGCCCACATTAAGACACAAAATTTAATATTGTCAATGTTCACTGCTTTGTTTACAAGACATCATGACGCAAGAAGTAAAAATACTTCCCATTTTAAAATCTGAAGATTTGTACACAGCCAAAGAACGTGTAAGCAACTCAGGCTGTGCCTACATAATGACTTGAACATGTTAAAAATGGGTGTAAAGAAATATTTATCTTTCCTGCAGTTAGCAGCATGTAGTCTGCTTTTTTTTTTAAGTAAGGCTTTGCAACAGCTATGCCATTTCCCTCATGACTTTACACTTTCTCATGCACTATTTGGATGTATTATGGAAATTTAAAGTGCAGTAAATGGCTAATTTCAATTGTTAGACTACTATATTCATCACAAGTATAAAAGTGTAGAGATTACCGTTAGGATCACAAAATAGAATACAGTTTCCTTCTTCAACTAGCAGTCTTTTGCTGGTTTAATACAGAAACTAATAGGAGGAGCTGCAGCTACTAAAAACACATAAAAAAATGCTAAAGGTGCTTCTCACCAGTCACTGGAGTATTTGTGCTGTTGTTTCTGGTTTTGCAATCCTGGATAGACAAACAAGGTGTCAAAGAAGCTGGTATGATTCCTATTCCGCAAGTGAAGAGCTGTGATAAAAGCGGATATCCAGATAGGTGCCAAAAGGCTGCGTATTAACCATACTGTAGAAGTAAAAAATAGGCATATGCATGCTGCTGCCTGATCTGAATACTTTCTGTCTGTCTTGTGAGCTACTGCCCCAGCTGCAGCTCAGGCTCAAAGCCCCCAAAAAGATTAGAATGAGGCAAACTTAAGATGATGGTGGATTTAGCTGTAGCTCGATCAGTGCCACAACACCTAATCGTTTTACACCATATGAGCAAGAGCTTGGGCTTTTCCCAAAGGAAAATCCCAAACCATCATCCAATGTTTGACTGCACGTGCAACAAACATTCAGGGAACAAATGATCTGAGTCAGGGATGGGCTCAGAGCACCCTGTAGCTGGCATACTGCAAACACATAGGGGATCAGAGAGTAAGTTCTGGTTTAGAGGGGAAAGAAGCCACCAGAAAGAACATGAGCTTTAATTTTGCTGCTCCCAGCTGGAGTCTAATACAGGGTTTGCAATGAGTCATGCAAGTTGACTCACAAAACAAAGAAGTACCTGCAGCAGTGGCTGTACATTTTGCTCCTGTAACTTAATAAAGTTTCTACCATATACACAGCATTGTCTCATTACTGCACAGGATAATGAGGAAATTGAATTATGTATAAAAAAATACTTTGAAAAATCATTGATTGCATCGTTGCATTACTGGGAAGTGCCTGACCAGGTGTCATAGTGGGTGTCAACCTAACTGAGATCAGTTCCATCTAAATATGCACAAAACCACTCCTTTGCTCTCTTTTATAGAAACAGCCTTCAAGTCTTATCTTTGTGCTTCCCAGAGAAAATTGACAATAATTAGCTATTCTGACTCTTTGAGACTCATCTCTTCTTATTTTAGATGTCTGTAAGGTGGATGTCTGGTTCTCAAATCTCCAGATTCTTTATATAGACTCTAGAGAGAAAGGGGCAATTTAGGGGGGCATCCCCTACTTCATTATAAAGTGGATGTATATTTTTAGAGTGACTAATTTACTGTCCATCATTCTCTCTGGCATAATCTATGCATAACCCCGTATCTCTCTGTAATCTCTTGTTGAGATCGTATACTTCTATGGGCAGAGCCCATCTTTTGTTTTATGTTGGTACAGGCATTAGCTGAATGGGATCAAAATTGAAGCTCTGCATGTTCCAATCATGGGCATAAGAACAATAAAAACACAAAGTACTGAATATACTTCCAGATAATTATATATCTCTTATCTGATGTCGTCTAGTAATTTAAGGATATTTGAGTTTCCAGATACAAGATGCACACATGGTATGAAAAGATGCAGAATTCAAAGAGCGGGTGCTCCAAGTCTTTCGTTCCTGTCACAGCCACCAGAATGGCAAACCTGTGAGCAGGGAGAGGAGCCTCATTTATCACCTGCTCTTCTACAGTTGAAGAAAATAGCTCAAAGGTAGAACAACCTGAAACTCAGAAGGGAAATAGTTGCATAAAAGAGTTTTTTAATTTTTCTGGGTAGACTGTAACAGCTAGTCATATGTCACTCTGGCTAAATAATAAAAAAGAGTTCCTTCTCCTCCAGGAAATTTGAATTTTTAGCCTGTCCAACAAAAGTTTTATGAGCATGCTTTAAATACATTAAAATGCATTTCAGCAATCCCTATCCAATATTACATTCAGTCACTCATTTTATTTTTATAGCATTCTCCATACAAGTGCCACAGAGAGTTCGACTGCAAAGCACACTTAATTAAAAACACAGCTAAGTAAATAGGATTGGGTTTTATAAACCACAAGACACCTATCATTTTAATCACAGATGTTAATGTAGTCCACACACAAGAGGCATAGGTTGGTATCTAGAGAAACTGCAAAAACAACCCCACTTTTATTTTCACTGAGTTTGAACAGAGATACTAAAAAAATACTTATTTCATATACAATAAAGAGTGCTGAGCATCTGGTGCTTAATGTTCAAATAACTAAATACTGAAAAATAATTTCATGTGTGTTCTAAAACAGGCTGTAAAAGTGGAGGGTTAAAGCCAAATGTCTATTCCTCTTTCAGACAAAAGGAGAAAAAATATGCCTTTCAAAAATGTGCTCTTCAGCTTGGAATCTTCATCAGCACAGTAATACTGCCTACTAATTTTTTTCTAGTCACATGAATTATGTTTGTGTTTTTATCATTCTGCTACATCTCTGGATATTACATTTATGTATCCAGTGTGATGTACAAGAAATGAGCCAGACAATTACAAGTAAGCTGAACCAGCTGCAAATACAGATAATGCACATTCATTACACTATAATAAGACCGTGTGTATATGTAAAGGTTTGTATACTGTGGTTGTGTCTGGGATTTTTTAGCTATTGCGCCTGCACTGTGAGGCACTTGCCAAGGTTTTCATGCCTGTGCAAAGTGCCACTGCCATGTCTGTGACTCCAGAGAGCTCCATGCTTGTGGGCTTTATGGCAAAGCTTTGTGTTTTCAGCGGTAAATCTACTTGGAGTAATGAATATCCCACAGCAAGATCATGAGTGCTTAGCCACTGTGGCCCTGATCCTAAGAAGAGACAGCATGCTAGGTATAAATAGTAAACAAAATTTAAATGATCATGGTATTTATTAAATGAATGTTTCATGATAAGAATGACATTTTTGACTAAAAATGACAAATCTTGTAAACAAAACATAGACCCCCTTGCCTATGAAAGGAAAAATATTAAAATTACTTACTAAATTGCTATTTGAAAGGTGAATGGAAAGCTCAGTGCATTTGCACTTGACAGCTATTGTCATGAAATAATTTTTGACATTTAAATGTCAAAAATATTTATATGGATATGCTATTCTTACAAAAATTTAATTGTCTTTGATCATCCTGGTATTTCTGGTTTTGTCTTTCAATGTTTTAATTTCACTGTGGATTTATGTCCGAGTGGTGTATTAAGTCCATCATTAACCCTATATATTGCGCAGCATATTGGGAAAATGGCGATCCTTGCAGCTTCTTTCCTTGCATACACTTTATAGTCTCTTCCTTCTTCCTTCCCTGTCTTCCTTCCCAACATATTTCTTGCCTTCTCCTCTATTTCCATGAGCTTTGTCTTCTAACTAAAAAAATGAGAACTGTGGACCATTTCAGATGGTGGGTGTCATCACACCCTCTTGTTCCCATGTAGAGTGGAGTTTTTAGGCAAGGACTGCAAATTACCCTATCTTGCTCTGTTTAGTCCTTAGATTTTATTCCAATAATCATGATTATGAATGATAATTAGTTTTCACAGATAAATGTAACATAACATTGTTTTGACCTTAAACTTTCCTCTGTGTGGGAAAAGATCTGACTTCAATTCATGGGGTAGGTTCCTTAGGGGAAGTTGAGCAAAATGTTCCTCCAACGTAACTTAGGCATCTAGAACCTAAACAAAGATGTGCTTACCTCCACGACTACAGAAAATGCTAAAGGTACATTTACCATGAATGCCTAAAGAACAGTGAGAGGGATATGCTCCAAGGTCCCTAAAGTTTATTTGGGGTGGATTTTTTCAGAAAGGTCTCAAAAGCTACTAGCTCCATCACAAATTAACTGTATTTCTTTGCATGTTCTGTTCATTATGCATTCAAAGAAATTAAATGTGTTTCCAAGCTAGACTTGGGGCCTCTCAGATGCTCAGTAGGATGCTCAAGTTCCGTGTGCTTTTTCTTCCAGTACCTTTAAAAACAAGACCCTTAATTCAAGGGCCTAAAGGGGGAAATACATCCCCTCCACTGCATTCTCTCATTAGTACTATGAGTGTAGCTTTTACCAGCATTTCATTCCACTTCATTTAAATAAAATATGGCCTTTGTAACTGAGAAGACAATTAGTAGCTGGTGGAAGCTCGTTTGTAATTATGTTGAGTTGAAACTAGTAATTATTACATTACTTTATATGTACAATGTTTTTCCTCCCAAATCCCTTCTGATTCCCTCATAGATGCCCAGGAATTCTGCAGCAATTTTGTAATCACTGTTGTGGGAGATGGAGGAGATCTCAGCAGCTCCTTGTTACCTTTCTTTCACTACACTAAAAGGAAATAATTCCTCAGCTTGTGAGGAAATCATGCTTCTGTAGATGATACTGTTTAATCAGAGACAACTCATTGCCAGGTTTTGTTCAAGAATATCTTGTTTTTACACTGCCAGAGCTATATTAAATGTTACAGGTTTGTTTTTAATATTTTAGTCATGGAATGTTTCCTGAGATTTCCTCTAGAAAATCTTCAATCTTATTAACAATTTCTGGTGATAAACATTGGGATGTGCTACTAGTCGTACTTCTTCTATGGCTTTAGGGGGGATTGGATATTCTGTGAAAGATGAAAGGAAAAGCATTGCCACCAAGATGCACCTCAGACTATCTCTGTGCTAATTGGCACGGTCTGCCCTCTTCTAAAAGGCAAGCCTTTGCCTTTTCTCTCTTCTCTTTCTTAGTGCATTCCCCAAGGTCTGTAAGGTCTCATGCAGAGCCTGGGGAGATTTCTGGGGGTTACACTTTGATGTGTTAGCACAACTAAGTAGTGGCATAAGTCTCAGAGCTACAGTGGGCCTATTTGCTCCTCTGCTCTGAACTCCTGCAGAACACTGCTTGTTCAGCACCAGAATGGACCATCCTTGGGCATCGCTGTGAAAAAAAACCTGAGTTAAAAATTCCCTACCTTTGTGTGCTAGCTTCCCTTTTATTTAGGGGAAAAAGCATTTGAATTTATCAGTCCTTAGTTTTCAAACGTGGCATATCTCTGAATATTTTTCTGCCAGTTTGCAGAATTTTTCTTCCAGAAATTTCTTTCAGTGTAAACAGGCACGAATCTTGACAATAATGCATGACAATAATTCCAATGCCTCTTATTTTAGGCCATGACCAGGTCTTGTAGCCCTCTATGAAATCTTTCCTCAGCTTTCAACATCTCCTTCTTTAAAATGTTGACAACAGAGCTACAAAAGCTATTATATATGGTATGCAATGAGGCAACACCACCTTCCTCCTCATATTTGATACCAGTTGCCCTACAAGATATCACATTGCATTGGTTCATTACCATGATGCCTAATGTTTTCTCAATGAAGGAGAAAGCTGGCATCACATAACTGTGGAATCTTTTTTTCCTTGAATGGTTCTAACAGATGGAATTAATTTCAAGATTAAGACAGATCAGTTTAGGCTGATATTTTTAGTGCCCAGTGGTGTTGGTGGAGAAGACTTTGTAGTTGGTGATGTGTGGAGCGATTCAGCCAACCATCATGAGGGATATGATTCATTCACACCACAGAGACATTAATGTCACTTCCCATGTCCTCAATCTTGTCTCACTTCTAGTTGCTGTTCTAGAAGGGCCAAGAGTCTCCCGGGGTCCATTTGACATCATGATGCTTCGAGACAAATGCCACTGCAAACCAGTGTGTAGGCAGCTGAGTCATCTTCTAGATGTCTGTTTTATCATGAGCTGAAATGCTTCCTAGGCTCTGTTGCTTGTAATAGGATTTTAGACATCTATAGACACCTACGTGGAGACATTTTAAGTTTCCTAGTCTGAAATGGATTCAGGCCTAAAGGCTCAGTTTAGTTGCCTGAAAACAGCTATTTACCATTTCTTTAATCTCAGGTCAACTTGCTTTACTTTTTTTCAAATTGTTGTCAGGACTGTATGATGGTAGACTGTGTAGGGAGAGAGACTAATGGTTTTGATACCCCTAGGCGAAAGATCTCTAGTTCTCCTGGTTTGAGAACATTTAGCTTTAATAGTTAAAAAGTTTAAATGATTCAGACTTGCCAGGGAAATACAATCTATTCTGTGAAGACTGGAAAATATAAGTGTATCTTTCAGATTTCTCCTGAGATAAAGACTGCATATATCTGTTGAATGCATCTCCCTTCAGGTCTTCGTTGGCAATTGTGTCAGTGCTGTCTAGTGTCAGGGCCAATGCTAGGATTTCACTTGCACGCAGTATGCTGTATAAATAATGTGTCTTGGGTATTTTAACATTCCAGGCATGTGACTCTGAGCTTCAGTAATACCAGTATTATAATTTTCTTTTTTTTTAGAAATGAACAATGCCAGTTCCTTGTATTTATATCTGAAGCCACTAGCATTGGTATATACAACAGAAATCAGACCTTTGCTCTCTACCAAATGTCATAATCTTTGGCCTTCATGGTCTTTTTAAATAGGGCAAAATGACATTCTACTCCTCTGTCACAGCTCCTTTCAAAATAATAGCAGTGAGATTGTTATGATTAATACTAGAAAATATGACAACCTTTTCATTTTTGCTTGGACTATGAAATATTTGTATTTACCTTTAAATTTACAATTCAAATTATGTTTAGATTTAGATTTAGTTTTAGATGCAGCAGAATCACCCTGAATTTGTTAAGTTGAGGGTTTGGAGTACAACTCTGTTTTCTAGGTTTAGATATAATGTTCTGTAATGTTTTACAGACAATTTAATATATTACTCACTTTCCTTTTGTCTTTTCTTTAGTATATTCTTTGAGATTTATTTATGAATGTCTAAAATGAAGATACTTGAGTGCCAGGGAGATAAAAGCCGTTGTCATCAACATTGCCACACAATCTTTTCCACATTGTATCATAGGCTCTTTATGCCTTAATAGCATGCTAAAAACTACTGTAAAGATGTTGTATCTGATGCTTATGACATTTCACATAAAAGATTATGGGTTGTACAGCTCAGCTGGTGGTGCCAGGTGCATGTACACTTCGTTTCAGGAGATATCACTAAGAAATATTTATGATGGGTAGTGAAATGATTGCAGGAGAAAAACATTGCTGAAATGGGAACTGCAGTATCATTTAACTTCTTTCAAATTCTTTTTATTCAAGTTGCTGTCACCTTACATTAGCATACTCATGGTGGGATCCATCTGCCAAAATGTAAGAGTCTAAAAATTACACATGCAATTCTAAGTTAGTCATCCTAGGCTATTGCCATTTGAAAGGTGTAGACACCTACAGAGGAATATTCACGTTAAACTTCTTACGATGAGCTGAATAGCCTTTGAAATGTAGCTATTCCTTATTAACTACAAAGTGAATCTAGAGTTACAATCTTAGGTTCAGGTATGTAATTTTAAGTTACCTAGATTATTAAAATTGGACAGATGAAGTTTTGGTTGACTATAATCAGTGCTTATCTGTTTCCTTAAAATCTTTTCCAAAATAATCTATTTTTATTTATACAGCATAATCATATTTATATTTTTATCATTTACCCAAGAAAAAGTGACAAACTGTGATAACAGAGACTCAGGGTATGGGAATTTTACAGTGTGGCTGCACACTGGCTGATGACCCGACCCCAAGGATTTTTGTTTTGAGCAATGTCAGAAGGCAACAGAAAGGAGCAAAGCATCCCTTTTTCAAGGGCATGGAAATGGCTGTGCTCCTCCCTAGGGTGATGGCTTAGTCAAGAAGCCCAGTCCATAGCTGCTCACTTGGCTTCATACTTCTGCGAGGATGCATAGTGAATTTGCAAGACTAAATGTCATTTACTGTCCCTATAGCTGTTCTCAGATTTCTATCACATTTCTGATGAGCCACGCAGACTGTTTTCAAGAACGTGAAGCCCAGGAGAACATGCTGCTGTGCCCGGACACACAGCATAACAAACAAAAGCAGTGATTTCCATAGCTGAAGGTGGGAGAATTGAAATTCTGGCAGAGTAAGTGCTCTCTTTCACTGATGAAAATGAGACTGTCTTAATCTTTCTCCTCCATGGTTTTACATGTTTATTAAGACAACAGATCTTGGTTTAGTCTTTTGCCTTGTCAGCTAGAGTCAGCAACCCTAGCGGATATTATATTATTTTGTTTTCATGCAAATAGACAAAAAAATGTTCCTGCTTAATAAGCAGAAGTTATTATACTTTAGATGAACCATGAATGCTGTAAACTCTATTTCCATGTGGGTTTTAGCTACAAATCAAAAATAGGCTAAGGATATTTGGCACTGGTTTTGAAACCAGCAGGTAGGATCAGAGAGTAAATACAGACACTCATGGGGTGTCTTAAGGAAGGGAGAGTTGTTCCAAATTCTGCAAATCCGCCTGGGCCCTGCTGAGTTGCAATGTCTACAATGAAAAGCCTGAATTCTGCCCTTTTTTGCTTTGAAGCAGTTTATAGGAATATGGGTTTATTTTCAGATGTTTGAAGTGTGTTGTCATAGTTGTGCAGTGAATCATGCTACCTAAAAATACATCCCCTGTATTAATGAAAGGTAGTTTCAGCCTTATATAATGTTATATAATGAGTTGTACCAATACATCTTTGTAGTCTTTAGTTTTTTGACTAGTTAAGCTGCTTGAAAAATGATCTTTCTTTTTTGTTTATGGATTTTTTTTTTAACAAAAGTATTAAGATGGGAGGTTGTTTCACTGCTGCCTGAAGAGGCCTGTGCTCCACTCTGCCTTTGGCAACACCATATCATTTTGGTGGCAAAACTAAAATCAAACACTCACTTGGCTCAGTAAACAGGAAGAAGTTCCAAATGCCCGTTACCTTGTGTAGCATTACATTTATGCAAAGTGTTTATGGTGGTATCCAAGGTATTACAACCTCTATTTTTGTCATCATCAGGCTCCCGTAGAAGACAGGATGGCTTTAATTACCATTTCAGTAGTAAAGATTCTTGGTACCATACATTTGAAAGATTTGCTGTAGGACGTGTAAGTGGAGCATGTAAATTAAGCCACATCCCATAGCTCAGGCTACTACCTTCAAATTAAGCTAGCCTGCTGTCCTTAAAGAGAGTGAATTTTTCGTTCTCTCTGTAAAAGCCTTAGAGACAATTGCAATCAAATGCTGCAGTTATGTCTCTAAAGAAATCTTATCCTGGTTTACAGCTATTAGAAGAATGAAGCAGAAGTTATGTTAGTGTGAGATGGTATATTTGCCTTGAGAGAAGAAAAAAAATATTTGCACCTGAGTGAAAATGCACTAAAAGTCTGGAACAATCAGTTCTGGCACCCTACATTAGGGACACACCTCATAGCCAGTGACAAAAAAGTAGCTGTTTACATGGATATCCATCACTTCAGTGGTTTGCCAGAGCTGTTTGTTGAGAGAACTGTTATTTGCCACCTTTCTGATATATTTTTCCTTCTTCTCCATATTGAAATATGGGGATGGCCCTGTCCATGCTGGTGTATCCTTTCTCAAAGGTAGCTGATTCACTTATCTGATTTCCCCTCTGAATACTACTTGTAAGTTCCCAATGCTTTGATCTCCCTGAAACAACCTTCCCTATGCTTCAAACCAGCTCTACAGGGAAAAGAGTGATGCTTCCTAGATGTTATAATACTTCTGATTTGTTCCTTCTCTCTTTTTTTTTTTTTTTTCCTGAAGGAGGGAATAATTTGCTTTATGATAGAAATGGCTCATTGGAGTCAAAGTCTGGATAAAAAAATCCCTAGCTGCAGGAAAGAGTTAAAGACATTTGTGTAAGAGGCCACTATCTGTCCTTGATTGACTTTCATAGATTTCCAGTAAGCACTGGAAAATTGGATGCTAAAAAACTTCAAGTAGAATCAGGAATTTTTATAAAGTGGGAAGTAAAAATGCTTGTAAAGTCATTTTTAGGACCAGCTATTCCACACAAATTTGGCTCTCATTTCCTTTTGTTCAGGTTCACAAAGCAGTTGTTCATTTTTTAGAACTCTACCCTATTTGTAAAATATTGAAAACAGTGTTGTTAAACACCATGTTCTCTCAAGAGAGAGGCCAGGCTCATTTGTCTAGAAAGATCAGATCTGGTGCTATTAGCAATACTACTTTGACAGAGTCTGCTTTTCCATTGCCCTCTGCTATTTTATGTTCCTTTAATCAAAATCTTTTGTACTTTCTTTTTTTCCCCAGAAAATTCTGACAGAGACCCTGTTTTTATTTAGGATGGGACTACTTGTGTTTTGCTGTTGGCGGTTCTTTAGTTTCATTTTTCACTGAGATGTGACTTTTACTTCCCAGCACAAATTTCCTACCCCTTGGAAGGATGCCTGCCATCAGGGTCTTTTTGGCATTACAATTGCGGTCAGGTTGCCAGCAAGGACACCCACCGTCTCATACATGATGATGCAGAGAACCACCAAACATGCATAAGCCAAAGGTACGTACATCTCATTTACAACAGATGAAAGCAAATGTGCCTGGCTGTATGCAGGAATTGTAGGCAAGCAGGATTTGGTGCAGAGCGAAAGCTCTGCAATGCCCAGTGAGAAACCTGCTCTAAGTTTTGAGTCCAACTTGAGTGATAGCTGCAAGCCCAGGTTGAAATCTTGCAAGACCTAGCATGTCTTACTCTCTGCCTGAATGTAATGATCATGGGAGATAAGCACTTAACTAGTAGAAACCAATGTAATTTGTCCCCAAAGTTTCATTAGATATTGAGGCAGGCAGAGGCCATCTGAACACAGGATAGGCTTCTTCAGATGGAGAAACGTGATTTTTAACATCTCACCCAGCACGGCCCCTTATAGCAGACCATGTGCTGGATCTGCCACTTCCCCCAACCACTCATGATTCATTTGTTCAGTGAGTGTGTCTGAGCAAACTTACTATAGGTCCTACAAATTCCTCCTCACTGCCTGCTGCGAGACATATTAAGGTGATCAGAGCAGCTTTCTAGAAATTTTTATGGCATAATAACATTTTTTGCAACTTCTGTTGTGTTTTTTTTTTAAAGGAACACATTGCCTTATTTAGCCAAACAAGAGCTAGCTTTGCTCCCTTAGAGAAAAAACCCAAATCATCCTTGTAATTCCTATTGCAAGTACTATTTTCCTAGACAGTCAGGCAGGATGGATGTTAGATTTTTTTCTAACCTGAATAGGACCACTGTGCCTTTTTAAACTGCAATGGTTTTGACTGGGTGAAAACAAGAAGAAAATATTTAAAAAAAAAAAAAAGGAAAAAGTGAGGCATCTTAATGACATCTTTTTCAGAATTGCCAACTCCTCTGCTTTTGGGTTCAGACACAGATACTGTTGTTCCCTGCTAGTGGATCTTACTAAACTCTTCACAGATTTATAGTTCCTGATAATGTAAAACAAGCAAACCCAAAAACTTACAGTTACTTGTAGCCCAGGAAGAATACTAGCAATTACTTTTCTTTTGGGCAACCAAAATGACCTAAAAATATATAAAAAAAAAAAAAAAGCCAAAATAATTAGATTATTGTATGTTTTCTTTCAAAAAAGAGAGTCTGAAGACATGCTGTTAGTGGTATTGAGGAGAAAGGTATGTGTTGCAGCTACTTACCGTCGTTACTGTGATAAATATCTTCGCTTAGGGACATAGGAAATCAAGAATGCAAACTACTCCTACTCGTGCAGTGAGCTCTGTTTATCTGTGTTTACCTGCTGTACACTGGTATTTTTTCCTATACTGGCTCTTGTATTTGGGCGTACATTATATTAGGTATATTCAGTGAGGTACATGTATAGATACAGATTTCTCAAGTTTCACAGTGTCATGCAGAGCTAAGACACCCCAAGAACTGTCTGTCATGGGATGCAATGGGAACACCTTTCCTTTTCTTATGATGGTCAGGGTTGTTAGACTGCTAAAGTGATTTAAACTTTTACTGTTTTATATAAAAGAAAAAGCAACAAATATTTTTTGGGAAACACCACTTGACTGTAACCTAATTTCTAATAGGAATTGCTGATATGATTAAGGTACAGAATTTGCAAACTGTTGAATGGCTGTGAACAAGAGGACATGAAGGAATATTCAGACAGCTCTGAGTAATCCATTCCGTCTTATACTTCCTGTTGAGAGTCCAAATGCACTTTGCCTTCTCTGGACAAAAGAAAAAAGATGAGATGAGGTCATATTTTTTTATGGATATAGACTGGAGAATAGTTGGCTCCAGATTTTGCAGAAGGCATTTTGTCAATTTGTGAAAGAACCTTGCCCTCAGAGAAGGACACACAACATTGTGTCAGGACACCCGATTTGCTCAGATCAGTTCATGTACATGAGACATTGCTGTGGTTTCTGGAATCTAGTAGTTTTTTTGGTTTGAGTGAGTTGTACAACTCTGCCACAGGCATTTGAAAGCTTGTTGTCCTTGTGTTTTAAAATTCGGCAGGAATGTGAGGGAAGCTCTTAATCTATGTGGATTATTTTACCCTTGCTGAATGTTTGGAATTGCAGTTGATAAGGGTTGAATATTTTGCTGTTACAGAATTAAGTATCAATTTAAATGAAGTATCAATTTAAATGTAGGTCTCTGTTTGCTCATTGTGGGTCATGTGGTGACTTTTTATTGGCTTGAATATATTGTTTGGTCTTTCTGTGCATTTCAGTAAATCCTTTTGACATTGCTATGGCCTCCTGTCTCCTTACAAAAAACTAAGGGGCTACAAATGATTAAACAAACTCTGAACAGTCTCAGATATACATAGAATTGGAGACTTCAGAGCAGATAGTCAGACCTGCTGGCATCAAAGCAAGCCACTAATAACCAAGCCAAAACTTGGGACCAAAGTACAAAAATTTAAACTACAATGCCAGGGGAGCTTATTTGTCAGTGATATCTACTACTTGCCTTGCCCCTCTTGTTTCCCTTTTCCTTTTTGCCTGTGCCCAAATAATTTGGGTTGCAACTGCAAAGCTTTGCTGTAGATTCTGTCCAGATGATCACAGCAACGCCATGCAACATAGCCACAGGGGTAAAAAGGGGTTATGTGTGCTTGGCAGTTGGTCTGACAGAGGAAAGACAGGAGCAGGAGCAAGACCTGGACTCCCTCCGATCCCTTCTTTATGGGGCAGCCCACCTGTCAGTAGGAAGCTATTAAGATTAGGTCAGCCATCTCATGCAATATCACACAGAAACCCTGAGATTTTAAAAACCTGATGACAAACACAAGTGAATAATATGTACAGCATCAATCTGCAAAAATTGTCATACCAACAAACCTGACTGACTAACTTAAATTCTAGCTGTCTGACAAAGTAGCATCAGGTCCCTGTAGTGTGGAAAGATCAGGACAATGCTTTATGAGTTCCTGGTGTGATCCTAATTCTTGTAACCACAAATTAGCTTACCTACCATTTCCAAAGTTGCAGGTTTTTTTTTGCATGAATCTTTATTTTTCACAGTAAGAATTTATAGAGTTTTATGTATCTTACAACAATGTCACAAGAAAAAAATTAAGATTCTGAGTCATGTAGCTATCTAACTGTAGCAAGAATTGAAAGGTGACATGAAGAAACATTTACTTTCTGACTTCTTCTGAACATTTTTTGTCTATTTGATAGCCTCCTAATACTATTGTCTCCTAAGACTGTTCTTCCAACTGTATGAGGGGCAGTAAAGAGATCAAAAATACCTTTTGTTCCTTTATAAATCTCTTCTACAGCTGCCAGCACATGAAGAAGTCAAAATTCTCAGTCACTTTTCCTTCTCTGGGCATCTACCAAGGAAACGCCTTTACTTCAAGCTGTAATAATTTCTCTCAAACCTGTAACAAAGAAAATAGGCAACATTTGCTGTTATTCTACCAGGTCATGTTTCTGTTTACAAAACTGAAGAGATCCTCAGATAATTTTCTTGAGCTGCCTAGTGGAACAATATGCTAAGCAGTATGCTTGAAGTCACGGTCAATTTTAATGACATAACCACGGTTGCGGGCTGAGACCTCTTCCTGAGATGTCTCCCACATTCCTGCTTGTGGCGTAGGTCCTATTGGGATATACAAGATGTGGTTCCCATCATGCCTCAGTGAGCTACTAATAGCAAGAAAGTGGATCTAGATCATTGCTGCTAGTGCGTATCCTTCGCTCTTGGTATGGCTGTCTGGGATATTTACCATAGCCCTGGCATTGCAACATGATCCACAGCATGTCTGACTGAGCAAGCTGCATTATGATTCACTTAAACTATTGCTTTTTCTCCAGGAAGATTATTTTCACATTATAAATTAAACTGCACAATTCATTGTCACAGGATATTGTGGAGGTCAGAATGGGTTTGCATCCTTCAGAATCTGTTAAAGATGATTATCTAGATGCAATCTCTGGTGTAGGAAGTGCACTCTTAAAGCCAAATGGGAGGTATGTCCAGGTCCGTTTGGATCTCTGAAATTTACTGGACAAATTACTGTGTGATTTAAACTTTATTTCATGAGCTCATTAAGAAATATAATAAAAAAACAGGACAAAGAGGAGTTCAATCTCCTATTGCCCAGACGAGTCTATTAGGTTAATTCACTTATTCATGACTCAAGTAATAAGATTTCATAACTTATAACCTGTAACTCTTAATATCCTGCAGATATGAGCAAAAGAAAAGAATTAGTTACCTAGCCAACGATGAGAGCACTCATCCTTCCTCCTCCATCATGGTGTGGGCATTCCCTGGACCACACTGGGAAGCATGAAAGCCTCAGCAGTGCATCTGCTGTTGGATCCACTTCAAAAGCCTTTTAGGTGAGCTGATGTTTTATACCCTCCAGCTTGGAGGTTTGGTATATACCATTTCCATAAGTTAGTGAATTCTGAGGAAACTGCCAGACAAAAGATAATGGCTGCCGGAGACAGAAATTTGCAGTTGATCGTGGCTGCATAATGGCCGTTTGGCTCTTCCTGGACACCTGTCCTGCCTATGTGGTGCTTTTGTTTTGACTTAATGACACTGCTCCCAGCATACATCAGGCCTTAGCATGAGCTAACTTAGCCAAAATCTAAGCAGGAGTTGAGTGAACAGGCACAGAGTTATCAGGGGAACCCTTCCTCCATGTGTGGCCATATTCCCAAGCATCAGTTACAAGCCAATTTTCAAGGCAGACTGTTGAGTTGGATGGATCTCTGGTATTACTCAGTTTGGCTGATTTTAAGTTCTTATTATTACAGAATCCATCTTAACTGCATTTGACAGTCCTTATCCACCTATACGGTCTTACTGATGTCAGACAGAGTTTACATTTCCTAGCAATTGCATTTTTTGGGTTGCAAGGCCTACGTACAGTGAAATGGCTTAAGGCTTGGATGAGCTTCAGCATAATTTCTTGACATAAATCAATATATTTCAAACACAGCATTTGAGAACTTCTTTTGTTTCTGAGTTCCTAGTTTCCTCTGTTCTTTGACATCATCATGAAAGAAAATATTCTGGAGGAGATGTCTCAGTTCCCATCAGAGGAATGAGGTTCCATCATGATGCAAAGCAGCAGTTGGGCAGTCAAAGATTTAAGCTGAAATCCTGACTTTTTGCTCGGTTGCTGAAGTCAAAAGGAAAATGATGATTAATTTCTGTGAACTCATAATTTCATCATTACTTTCCAGTCTCAGCTATGCCTCTACTCTACTCTCTTTGATCTTGGCAATAAAGATAAGTGGTTCAATGATTAGGAACCACTTAACTTCATTGTGTTCCAGCTTCCCATTTTGCTAAGGAGGAGAGATGCAGACTGCCTTGGCAACACATTTTTGGATCCTCAAATGAAAACTGATGTAGGAAGTACAATATAATCCCACAGAGGGGTTCTCAGTCAGGTACTGTATGTGTTTACTTTAGGCCTTATGAAAATTTTGTCTACATTAGGTGGCCTGAGGGAACTTCCTAGTTTCCAAGTGTGTATTTCTGCCCTAATCACAACTTTTCACCCTTTTTCTCCCCCTCTTCTTGTCTTCCCTGTGCTCCATTTTCCACAGAAAGGAAACCTGGTCATGTGGGCCATGTGGGAGCTTCAGCTGATAAGACTGATGAGATTATTTTATGCTTACCCTAGCCACTAGTCCTAGACTGCCTACATTCATGATCTATCAGACACTGGTACCCAGTTGTGAGCAGAAGGGGTCACGGTGCATAATTTGGCCACACATAGTAGGACACTATCACATGAACTGGCAAGTCAGAAGACAAAATATAATGTGTTAATCACCTACATTTCATAGCAATGTGTGACTGCACATATCATAGTACTCAGGTCTAAACTCAAACCCATTTTATTGTGAATCAAGTCCTGAAGCACACAACTGTGAAATTATAGATTAAAAGACAAAGATGACCTTAAATTATGCATTTATCTAATTCTGCAGACAATAAAAGAAGGGAAAATGCGAGTCAGTGTTCACTAATCTAAAGAACAAAGCTGCTGTTTATTATTTCACTTTGGCAAAATGCGCCTTAGAGGAAGCTGGAATAAACCCAGCTGTATAAGGAAGAAAGAGGAAAACTCAAGAAGAGAAATAATAATTATGGAGAAGGTCTGGTTTTCTACTTTGTTTTATGTGTGTATTTTTCTTAAATTAAAATTAATTAAATTTAATAAACTTAAATTAATAAAAAAATTATTTTTTCTTATATTTAACAGAACATTTAAGATTCCTGCTGCCTCCTTTGAGTTTAGGATATATAATCTACTCATCCATGAGCATGAAATGCTCTGCAGGAGTCTCTTCCTATCTGGTGTATAGGACAACAGGACAATAGTAACACAGAAATACATGGGACTCTTCTGTTAAGCAATGAATCCAACAAATTTGAATAAGGTGAAGAAGTTTTTTTCCTTTATTATTTTCACAGTGGGAACATAACTAAGTTAACACTAGCGCCTTTCCTTTTGTCATTCCTGCTCATGTTCTTCACAGTCAGCCTCTAATCCTCCTTTGATCTTCCCACAATTTATTGCAAGTCATCCACAGAGCTCTGTGATTTAGAGCCAAAGTTTCTAGGGATTATTTTCACTGAAGGGCCTTCTATAAGACTATGGGTAGAAGACCTCTTTTGGAGAGGAGACAAAATGTAATTCTGATGCAGAAAAATTTCTGAGAAAAAGGGCAGAAAATATCTTTACCCACATTTTAATAAAGTGAAGAAGTTCTTCATCTTTTCCAGCCTGAAAATTTTTTCTTAAACAAAGCTGGCAGATGAAGGCCCTGAAGTGTCTGTATCAATGACATTGTCCTGGTTTCGGCTGGGATAGAGTTAATTTTCTTCATAGTAGCTAGCATAGTGCTGTGTTTTGGATTTAGTACTAGAAGAATGTTGATAACACACTGATGTTTTTAGTTGTTGCCAAGTAGTGCTAGACTACTCAAGGACTTTTTGAGCTTCTCCTGCTCGGCCAGGTGCATAACAAGCTGGGAGGGAGCACAGATAGGACAGCTGACCCAAACTGTCCAAAGAGCTATTCCATACCATAGAACGTCATGCTCGGGGGGGTTAGTTGGTCAGTGGCAGGGGGAGTGATCGTGGCTCGGGACGGGCTGGGCATCAGTTGGCGGGTGGTGAGCAATTGCATTGTGCATCATTCATTTTGTATATCCTGTATATTTTGTTCTCATTCTCATTATTACTATTATTATTATTTTCTCTTATTAAACTGTCTTTATCTCAGCCCTCGGCTCTAACCTTTTTTTTTCTTCACGATTCTCTCCCCCATCCCACTGAGGGAGGGGGGGAGTGAGCGAGTGGCTGCATGGTGCTTAGTTGCCAGCCGGGTTAAACCTGACAGACATACATTATGTATGTTTTCTGAGGAAATAGGGAGTCAAAAGAGATCTTTTGGGTGACTTCCACTGAGAACCTATTTGCAAAAGACTGATGAAAACATGCAGATAAACAAGCTTTTAAACTAACTTTGTTGCCCTTGACCATTCTGTGATGGACATATCAGTCAGATTTTTATTTTTGCACCATTACCTTTGAGGAAAGCTTTGCTGTGTTTACAGACACCTGCTCCCCAAATCTTTAATCACAGCACATGACATGTGACAGATTGACAGGTCCTGTTGCAGTGGAAGCTCATGCAGTTTCAACTCTGTGCAGTACTGACTGTGTGACTGTGCTTTCAGGCTGACAGCATCAGTCTTACCTGACAATGTCTCTGTTAACTTCACTGCCAAATAACATTTCAAGTAATAACTTGAAGAGAATATATTCTCAGAGCAAAATGTTCACCTCTGAAAGGGCTTAAGGAACTGTCGACTTGGCCAAGAATAGCATTTAGACTGGGCATTTTCGTTGTGAAGGTAGGGCCTGAAAGTGGAGAATCTGACAATTGTACTTAGAATCACAGAATGGTTGGAGTTGGAAGAGACCTCTGGAGAGGCCACTTAGTCCAACCCCTCTGCTAAAGCAGGTTGATCTAGAGCAGGTTGACCTAGAGCAAGTTGCACATGATCTCATCAAGCCAGGTTTTGAGTATCTCCAGAGAAGGAGACACTACAACTGCTCTGGGGAGCCTGTTCCAGTCCTCTGTCACCCTCAAAGTAAAGAAGTTTTTCCTCATATTCAGATAGAACTTCTTGTGCTTCAGTTTGTGCCTGTTGCCCCTTATTCTATCACTGGGCACCACAGATAAGTGTCTGGGTCCATCCTCCTGACACCCACCCTTAAGACATTTGTAAGCATTGATAAGATCCCCTCTCAGTCTCCTCCAAGCTAAACAGACCCAGGTGTCTCAGCCTTTCCTCATAAGAAGGATGTTCCAGTCCCCTAATCATCTTCATAGCCCTCTGCTAGACTGTCTCCAGTACTTCCTTGTCTTTCTTGAACTGGGGAGCCCAGAACTGGACACAGTACTCCAGATCTAGCCTCACCAGGGCAGAGTAGAGAGGGAGGATAACCTCCCTTGACCTGCTGGCCACACTCCTCTTAATGTACTCCAGGATACCATTGGCCTTCTTAGCTGCAAGGGCACATTCCTGGCTCATGGTCAACTTGTCCACCAGGACTCCCAGGTCCTTCTCCATAGAGCTGCTTTCCAGCAGGTCAACCCCTAACCTGTACTGGTGCATGGAGTTATTCCTCCCTAGGCGCAGGACCCTATACTTGCCTTTGCTGAACTTACTTAGGTTCCTCTCCACTCAGCTCTCCAGTCTGTCCAGGTCTTGCTGAATGGCAGCACAGACTTCTGGTGTATCAGTCACTCCTCCCAGTTTTGTATCATCAGCAAACTTGTGTGCTGCAAGAAGTGTGCTGTAATTTTACCGTTATAGTTCAGGTACACACACTGCTGAGGTATCTGAAAAGACACAATTTGCATGTTGAAAAGATCCAATTTGCATGTTTATGAGGGTTTTTATTGTAATGACATGTATAATAGCTTAACTCTTTATATTATCAAAAACTAAAAAGGGAATGTGTCACGAGAGTATCTTGAAAAAGAAGAAAATAGCATAGTGAATCACTGAGCACCATGTACACAATCCACTGATCAGTTTCTAATGCTCTATTTCACCTGAATTTAAAAAAAAAAAAATATATATTTGAGAGGAAATATATGCCTGTCCCAACTAAAATGAAGGAGCTAGAAGGCTACTAGCATGTACATCAACATTTATTTGAGCCCATAATTAACATAAGATGTGGGTAGAATATATAACCTAGTGCCCTGCTAAGTTCCACACTTTCCCTCTTAGTAGCTTCTCTGGGCTAACTAATTAACACAAAGGTCATTGTTCTCATTTTTCCAGTATCAACAGAATATTAAAGCAGCACATCTCTGATTATGTTGGTAGATGAGGGATGCTGCATTCGAGATGAAATTTCAGCTTCACAAGGGCTAAGACCAAAGCCCATAAATTTAGCAAGGGAATAATCTACTGTGCACTAAGCTTCTTTTCTGAAAGAAGAAAAAAGGAACTATCATGAAAGCACACAACCAAGGAGGAATGGAAATGGGAAGGAATGGCCTTTATACTTTGATCAAAGGTGCATCTGCAAAGTTCTGTGTGAGAAATAAGTTAACAGCATGAGTCAAATGCCAAATGTTGAAACAATAAAATGTCTGTAGATGCAAACTGGCAGTACTGTAGCCACCTAGCTTAACTGGGAATGTGCCACATTGGATAACGCTAGTAGGAGAACTACATTCCTCTACCTTTTGCTCTCTTTGTATCTATAAATGAGTTAAGAGAAGCATTCAGCAATGCAGAGGATTGTGTGAGAACACTTGAGATTCTTTTTCTCAGGTTTCTGACTGCCTTCATTTGCACCAGAAATATGCGAGACATACTCAATGCTTTTCATAAACGATTGATGGCTTTTCTTCAGATTTTGGCAAGAATAAAGCAGTGCTGATATTAAAGAAAAGAAAGATTATTTTTTTTATTTCACTTGAGTTTGGGCTTGAATACTGCTGGAAGGCCAAAAGGATTCTTATTTTAACTAAATCATTTCTCCATGTCCTCCAAGTAATTGACTTCTAGGGCTGCAAGGTATCATTCTACTCACCTCATTTGGTTTCTCATTAACACCATGTAATGCAGACTATCACTTCCAGGAATTACTGCATCAAATGTAATTTTTGACTGAGATGAACCATACCTCCCTAACTGACATTACACATAAACATGCAAGCTAAAGAATTCAGTGAGGAACTCTTATACTCCATGTTAGTTTCAGTTGCACAAAAATAGCTAAAGGCAACTTCAGATGTGTTTGAATTAGAAAAAACAGAAGTGAACAAAGTTTTGCAACCCAATTCCTTCTGAGTTATTTATTGTTGGGAGGAGGGACGAGTGCTAGAAACAAGTCAAGAGAGCTCTACAGATAATTTTGTGACAGAGGTGCTGGATGGACTGGCAGAGACATACTCTGCTGGATCTGCTTGAGAGGATGCAATAGCCAGGGGTAGCCTTTGCTGCAGTGATCTTGAGAGGACGGAGCTGAAGAACCCAAGGAAAGAAAAGAAAGCAGCTATCAGAATAATGACTGTGAATTCCAAGAAAGAGAACTTCAAGAAAGCTTGTTCAGGGAATTGATAGTCATGGGAGGTTGCTGTGAGGCTTAAAGGGGCCAAAGATTGCTGATAGATCTTCAGGAACAACCTCTTCAAAGTGCAAGAGCAGTCTGTCCTGATGTGCAGACAGTTGAGCAGAAAACCAGCTTGACCTCCTGACTGAGCTGACCAGGCAGGCAAGGATGACATGAGAAAAGCCAAATCTCAGCTGCAGCTGAAACTAGTGATGGATATGAAGCACAAATAGAAAGATCCTACTGGTTCTTTGGCATCAAAAGAAAACCATAGAAATTGAGGTCTGCTATTGAATGGGGTATGCAGCTTGTTGATGAATGACATGGAAAAGGTGGAGGTACTCCATATCTTCTTTGCCTCACTCTGTTCTGGCAAGTAAGTTTTAGTCTTTATTCTCAATCTCAGACCTCTGTGCCTAGTAGCACAGTGAAGCAGAGAGAAGCACTACCTGCAGCAGTGGAGGAATGAGCTAGAGCAAACTGAAAATAGACAAGCCAGTGGAACTGAACAGGATGAATCTCAGGTATTGCCAATGTTACTGTGAGGCCTATCTGTAATATTTTTTCAAAGAGTTTGGCAATCAGGGGAACTTTCTGAACAGTGTCCACCTTGAAGAAGAGGACAAGAAGGAGGACCCAGGTAACTACAGGAGTGTCAGCCTCATCTCAGTTCCTGTGACTGTCTTCATTAAAGCTATTTCCAAGCAAATGAAGAAGAAGAGGGTGATTAGGAGCAGCTGACGTGGATCTTCCTAGTACAAATAATGTCTGATCAGCATGGTTGCTTTCTGTGATGAAATGACTAGCTGTGTGGACGAGGGGAGAGCAGAGCACATCATTTACCTTGGCTTTCCAAAACCTTTGAAATGGTCTCCCATACCATCCTTGTAGCCAGATTATAGACTGTAGGGTGAATGGGCTAGACTTCAAGTTTTTGGAAAACTAACTAGTTCATTGAGCTCAAAAAGTTACAGGACAACGGTTCAAAGTCTAACTGGTAGCCAGTGAAATATGGTATTCGCTGGGGTTGATATGGGCCTAATACTCTTTAATGTCTTCTTTACCAGTCTGGACTGTGGCAAGGAATGTACCCTCAAGAAATTAATGGATGACACAGAATTGGGGTGAATGGCTGCTGAGAACATCTGCCATTTTTAGGAACCTTAACAAGCTGATTCATTTAATGACAATGGCAATGAAGGCTAGCTATGCTGAGCTATGCTAGCGAGAGCATGAACAGCGGGTCTAAGAAAGTGACTATTCCCCTCTGCTTGGCATGTGTCAGACCATATCTGGAGCTGTGTCCACTTTTGGACTAGATGGTCTTCAGGGCTTTCTTCTGGCATAAATTGTGTGATTGTACAAAAAAGGAAATTGCAAAGTAACAGTTATTATTTGGCAGAACACTATGATATATGGGGTTTTTTGTGAAAAGTATCTGTGTGTTTCATAAACGGATTGATTTCTGCTTCATTATGTTTAATAAGATTTTTAGCTGAGGACATGAGATGATTTTTTGGGGTGGATAAGAAATCTGATAACCTTAAGGCTGTAAGTTTAATATGAAGCCTTATGAAATAAGATAATGAAGAGAAAGAGGAATTTGAAGAATTTATTTTTCTGTTTTGGAGTGATCCGAGAAGAAAAGCTACATGGCTTAAACCAAAGCAAAAATAGGGTCATATTATTAACTATTTTGGAATGAAAATGAACCTAGTGCTAATCTTTAGAAACGTGCAGACTTTAGGAATTGCTGTCAGTGTGATTATGTTGTCAGATACTGTAGCAAAGTAAAACTTCTATGTTCAGCTACACACTGGCTTGTTTGTCTCATTTTTGATTGATTCAGCATGTTGACTTTCTATCTGCATCTTTACATCAAGAAAACTGTCTTGATTTCTTTGGGCTTGCTACTAGTATGGAATAAATTGTGGGTTTTCTACTAGTATGGAATAAATTGTAGAAATCAGTGACACTGTCATTTTTATCCAGTTTCTGCTGAAACATGCAGTTGATTTTGAAGGGATCTGATTATAACAATGTTGTGGGTGCATTGAGATACTTGCATAGCAAGTATTACAGGGATATAGAAGCATGGATTGCTTAACAACCTATATAGAGTTTCAAGAAAACGAGCTCCACTACTTTAAAATCAAATTAGATTTTTTTTCAAATGAAACTAACTGCAAAAAAAGCACACACACATACACACCCCCCAAAGCACCTAATAAGAATCCATATCCAGTACTTCTCCAGCACTGCTCACATCACAAAGTTTTTTGGTTGCCATGATTTATTTTAGACCTGACTTGCACAAGTCGTCCAAGATACGTTGCTCTCTCATTCTTCAGGGGGTAAGATATTAATGCATCTGCTAGTACTTGGAAACCATTCCTCCTATTGAACTTCCATTGCTAAGACTCCGCAAGACTTTCTGTGGGGGTGTCTAATGTAACCTTTTAAGACAAATGTTTAGACTGTATTGTCAGGAGGAAGTTTGAACAAAATGATTTTTTAAAATTGACTTTGAACATAAGGTGTAAGATCAACGATGCTTGACGTACACTGAGGTTCTCAGTCATAGATTTGGTAACTGTTTTATACGAAGCACATTTAACTCTGTTAAATACAAATAGGGGTGGAAAGTTGTTTAAAATCTGTTTTTGTAACTCCCTGCCTAACTGACTATGCCCCAAACATAGTGTAAGTATGTCTGTCTTCTGAACCATTCAAACTTCAAATACTTGGATAAAGGGAGCAATGACTGACCTTCAACAATCTAATTACACCTCTACCTCTCTGGGGGAATTCTTATGTATCAGAAAAAGAAATCAGTTTTTTCCAAATAATTCTGAAGTGCAATAGAAACATCACAGTAATGGCCCATACGTGAAATATATTAGACACAAGCAAGAAGCTTCATTTTCTAATGTTTCACAGAAGAGAAGAAAGTAAACAGAAATTATCTTTGATGACATAATCAATGGGTGAAGGAAAATATAATAATTGTGGCTCTTTCCCTCTTTCTACTAGATATTTATGCACCCCTTAATTACATTCTCATTTTTTAATTTCTGTGGCTTTTTGTGAGAAATTCCTCAAAGTGCTACTTTCAATGGCAAATTTCAAATGCTAAAAAAAGCAAGTGGAGAAAATAGAGAATCATTGTCAAGCACTGTCCAAAAGGCTTGCTCATTATTTGCTTGGAAGGACATCTTATTTCAAAATTTCATTTGATCTGTTTTTTTTTTAATTTCAAAATTAGTAGAAAGAAAAGACCTGTTACTAACAGTCTGCTAACTCTCTAGAACTCCCTCTGCCTAATTCTTTCTTTTCTGTTTAAGTTAGTATTCTGTTTAAACCCTTTGTTTTCATATAGCCTACACATGTTAATATTGCATAATTCCACTCAAAGATCTAAGTATATACTTGGTACCCTGTAGGTGTTTCTGTATGCATATGTATAAAGAGTAGGTATGCAGACATGTAGGAAGCACAAAAATTCCATGGAAGAAAACCTAGATGAAGTTTAGAAGAACATATTCCACCTCTGAAATTGCAAAGGAAATAAGCCGTGACATCTTAAAGGTCTTTTCCAACCAAAGTGATTCTATGATTCTATTCTATGATTAATGACTTAGACAGCAAGATTGAGTGCACCCTCAGCAAGTTTGCGGATGACACCAAGCTGAGTGGTGCGGTTGACACACCAGAAGGATGGGATGTCATCCAAAGACACCTGGACAAGCTGGAGAGGTGGGCCTGTGTGAACCTCATGAGGTTCAACAAGGCCAAGTGCAAGGTCCTGCACCTGGGTCGGGGTAACCCCCAGTATCAATACAGGCTGGGGGAAGAAAGGATCGAGAGCAGCCCTGCCGAGAGGGACTTGGGGGTACTGATGGATCAAAAGCTGGACATGAGCCAGCAATGTGCGCTGGCAGCCCAGAAGGCCAACCGTACCCTGGGCTGCATCAAGAGAAGCATGGCCAGCAAGTCTAGGGAGGGGATTTTGCCCCTCTACTCTGCTCTGGTGAGACCTCACCTGGAGTACTAGCGTCCAGCTCTGGAGCCCTCAGCACAAGAAGGACATGGACCTGTTGGAGCAGGTCCAGAGGAGGGCTACTAAAATGATCCGAGGGCTGGAGCACGTCTCTTATGAGGACAGGCTGAGGGAGTTGGGGTTGTTCAGCCTGGAGAAGAGAAGGCTGCGGAGAGACCCGACTGTGGCCTTTCAGTACCTAAAGGGGGCCTATAGGAAAGACGGGGACAATCTTTTTAGTAGGGCCAGCTGTGACAGGACAAGGGGTAATGGTTTTAAACTAAAACAGGGTGGGTTTAGACTAGACCTAAGGAAGAAATTCTTTACAATGAGGGTGGTAAAACACTGGAACGGGTTGCCTAGAGAGGTATTGGAGGCCCCATCCCTGGAAACATTCAAGGCCAGGTTGGATGGGGCTCTGAGCAACCTGATCTAGTTAGCAGTGTTCCTGCTGACTGTAGGGAGGTTGGACCAGATGACCTCTAGGGGTCCCTTCCAACCCAAAACATTCTATGATTCTATGATTAACCATGGGAATGGCTCAAAGCTGCATCAGAGGAGGTTCAGACTGGATATTAGGAAGTATTTCTTTACTGAGAGGGTGGTCAAACACTGGAACAAGCTTTCTAGAGAGGTGGCTGATGCCCCAAGCCCATCACTGTTTAAGAGGCATTTGGCCAATGCCCTTTATAACATGCTTTAACTTTTGGTCAGCCCTGAATTGGTCAGGCAGTTGGATTAGATGATCGTTGTAGGTCCCTTCCAACTGAAATGATTCTGTTCTATTCTATTCTATTCTACTCTACTCTACTCTATTCTATGCTATTATTCTGGGCTGCATCAACAGACCTCTGAGTTATTCCTGTTCCCAACCCCCATTATTCTACCGTGCAACTTCCATTTGAATGTACTAGCTTAATTCAGAGACAACTTCATATTTTTCAATGTTCAGCTAACACCTTCTGTCCAGGCTGTATAGGGAAATGAGTAGCTGCACAGCTTGCATGTATTCACATATCATGTGAGAAGGAAAACACGCACAAGAAGAGTTGCAGACCCACTTCTGCCCCTTCACAAATCAAGACCTTTTCCAAGGGATGCAGATCAGTGTAGCATACCATAAGCTAGGTATTTAGGCATGCTATGTTCGTAAGTCAGGCCAACTGGATTTCAGTCTAGATGTATCTGTATTTAAGAGATGGTTTGGTATTACTGTATTCATTCCTGAAGTTCATACTTTTCTCATTCGCCTTTTCAGCCTTATCACATTCAAACCTTATTTTCTCAGGAGATCAAATGCATTCTGAAATTCCCAGGATAGGATCTCTTTCTTCCCTTAGTGTCTCAGATGCTTTAACATTTCAATAAAAGATTAACCTTACAGCTACTGGTAACATACTCAAAGGCTTCAAGCAGATCAGGGCCTGGGTAGTCTTGTGATGAGTGGTATAGGATTCAGCTGTTACACAGAAGATTTAGTTATCTCTAGCTCCAGAAACAAATACTGCTGCACCAGTGTTTCAGGGGCTGGATTCCTCCCCCAGATTTGTGTCTAGGCTTCCTATATTTGGTGAAGGCATGTGCAACATGCAGCAGGATTTGAGCAGGTGCCACTTGAACCAGCTAATATAAAAAAGTAAATGTGAGGGCATCTTGTTGCCATCTCAAGGGCCATAATCTTGGCCTCTGTCTATATGGAGCCCGTAACTGGAGATTGTCTCCTTAGGGTAGGTTCCCACATTGAGTCATGCAGATACATCAGAAGCACACATGGCTTGCTTTCATGAGAAAAAGTATGAGGGTGAAAGAATACTTTATAGGCAAGGACCAAGTGGCTGGAATTCCCTTTTGCAGTAATTTAAAGTGTTTTACTGCTGTTGCAGGCTGAGTCCTGTGACAGGCTGCAGCCTACCCTGAGTTTGCCCATCCCCTGGTAAAGTTGTGTTACTGAAAAGGACCAAGGACCCCAGAAGCCAGATTGCTGAAGTTGGACCTTGGCCATTTTGCTTCCAATACTTAATGTGGACAGGGACAGTCCCGGCTTGTGCGTGCTGTAGCAAGACTGTGTCTATGCTTTAAAGATGTAGATGTGAATTAGGCAAAAAGTCAAAAAAGACTAGGGCAAACAGGGAAGAAAATAACCAAGGGCAGGACTAGAAATGTCTATGGAAATTCAAAGCAAAAAATCACTTTGTCTTTTGAAGAAAGTGAAAACTGAGCATTGGATTTTGGATCTAAGGTTTGCATTGTTTTGATACCTAAACCAGACATATTTATGTGTTTTCAGTTCAGTAAATACATTTATTTGACCTAAAAGAATTGAGCACCTTATTTTTGCTTCACTTTATCTGTGTGTGCTTAATTCCTTTTAGGTTCTTTGAAAATTTTACTGAAGGTTTCAAAAGTCTTTGTCCAATAATAGATTTGTATCACAACTGTGACCCTCAAATCCAGACCGAGGTACAGCTGTGGACAGGGAAGAGCATAACTGAAATAAAAGCTTCCGAAATAAAAGCAAAGAAGAGCTTCTCCTCTTTTCTTCTCTCTCCCTCCTCCATCTTTTCCGTGCTTCTTGAGTCCAGTGCAGAAATGGTAGCAATGACCAATTTAGCAATGCACACAGCATGAATTTCTTTTTCCCTGACAGTCAGGCATTCCTTGGTGGTTTGCTAACAGCTGAAACAGGGAATGTTTTGGTAGACTTATCTCCTTGGTCAGGTGGAAATACTGTGCAACCAGTGGCTGCTCTGTAACTGATAGGAATGTGCTGCTGACACAATAGCAGCTGGTGATTTCATCAGTCAAAATCGGCAGCATCATTCAATTTAAGGCCACTTGGCACTCATTACTATCTAAATACTGTACTTTTATATGCTAAGCTTACCACTAGGTTCTGAAATGCAGACATAATGTGGAAAACTAGAAAAATGTGATGAGAGTGAATGCATAAAATTTTGGAGAACTTTTAATTGCTAGACCTGAAATAGCAGTGAAATGTCTTTTTATTGTTAAAGACTTAAACATCTATCAAGAAATAAAATATGTCACATCTATCTCTTTAATTCTCTAGGTCTTGATATAATTATTCACCAGAACTAAATTCTGAATTTTTAATATGACACACTATATATAATATAAAATTTTTACCCTTGTCAAATCAGCAGAGAAAAGAACAAGTGGTCTATCCCCGTTACTGAAAATTAAAAATGTACATCAGATGAGAGCCCCAGTCACCTGGGAAAATTCACTCAGAACAGAGAGTCAGCATAGTGCCTTTGTACACATTATGCCACACTTAAGTCTGGAAAGCTTCCAGTGACATCAATAAGAGCAGGTCAGGTGCAAAATTTTGAAGTAAAATTACCTTCTTTTATCACTTCTTGAAAGCCCCCACATTCTTAAAGTCTGGTGTGATTTCTAACACAAGCAGCAGAGTTTAAGATCCAAACTTTAAATGAAAAAGCAGCAGAAGAGGTTCTTATTCAGTCTCCTTGCTTTGATATTTTCATGAGAGCTGCAAGCAATCTCCTGCTAATAAAAGGACATTTTAGTTACCATTAAGAACTCAATTTCATGATGTCTGAATTCAAATGGGATACTGAAATGCTAAATGCAAATGCTGTCCACTAGATAAAAGGTTGCAGACTACTTTCACTCTGATTTTGGCTCCAAACTCTACTACATTAAATTTGCAATTGGGCTTAGTTTGGCAATAAGACACATTCAGGTCGGAGGGCTTACAACATGTGCAGAGGTTAGCAACTCAGGATTGCTGAATCCAGTTCTAAATGCATGCAGATATCTCTCTGCTGTATAAAATTACTTTCAGTAAAGGCCTTTCACTAAATTTATTCACTAAATCTGGGATTAACAACATCTTTAGAAGCTCCATTTTCAAGAGGCAGTAGCAGTTCACAGGTGCAGCACAGCTTACACCTCTGTCTACACAATAATTTTTTTTAAAAGGAGTTATGCCTGGAGCTATCAAGCCATCTATTATTTCTACAAAGCTACATGCATGGTTCTTAGATAAAAATTGGGCTCTCAGATAATTTTTAGTTCAGGAGTAGAAAAGGTACTTCTCAAAAATCAACTTCAGTGTTAAATACCTCTTTCAACAGTCTTTGAATTTGGAGACAAAACCAATTGGTCAGAAAATTATCAGTTTCCTATTATAAATGCACTACTTTAATGTTCTTTGTGCTCCTGGGTTCTGGTTTTAATTTCATGTGAGAACATTACATTTTAAAACTTATATAGAAATAACATATGGTATGTTGTTGCTATGGCAATATAGATTCCTATTTTTTAATTTATGAATAATAATAAAAATCTAATTGAATCAAGTTACGGTTTTGTTCCACCATTTCCTTAAGCTAGCCTTTCATGAAGACTTTGTATACACTTAATTTAAACTACTATATTGCCCTCTCTAACAGGATTTTATGTTCTACTTGGGTTTCGTTGTTAAAGCTCTAAACATTGATTTTAGCTTATGATATCCCACTGGGAAACATTAATGCATAAATACAAAATGAGTCTTTTTTATTAGGACAGTCAAGCAATGGAATGTGTTTCCCAGACAGGTTATGTGGTCTCCACCCCTGGAATTTATCCCAGCAGATGCTGTTTGGAGCAGGAGGCTGGACTGGAAAATGGGATTATTCTGTGATTCTTTTTTGGGGTCCATCTTATTTGCAGATCCCAAGAGCACAGTTTATGTCAGTTGCTGCAGCTTGAAAATGTAAAATGGGAGTACATGGAGAATTTTTCCAAAGCCTCTGGTATCTAGTTTAGGAACGTAGGTAGTGCTTCTGAGAAAGTCTGTTCTCAAACGCTTTATCCCAGTGCCTCATGTTATCCTAATGTTCTTATTAGCTTTAATTTTATCTTCTGTATCATTTGAGGTCACACCTTGCACTGAACGTCATTTTTATTGAATCATTCAAGGAAATTCTTAGACCTGAAAGGCATCACATTCTGGTTGTTATTAGCTTTTCTTTATTTCATATTCCAATAAGCAATCAGGTATTGTGGTCTGATAACGCCATAGGATGTTATCCCTTCCTTATTAAAGGAGTCAGGCTCTAAGGTTTAAACTGTCTAAAAGACCATCTAGGAACACAGCCTCAGACAGACACAGTGAAATCAGCCCTTTGGCTTTTCAGATTATGAGCTGAGCCCTGTAAATTTTATCTGTGGAGGAGTGGGCACTTCTAAACGGACCATTTAGCAACAGAGGTTTTCTATTTTTATATATACATATGATGTTTATATATATAAAATCATATTTTTATATATATATAAAAAATAGAAAAACCTCCGTTGTTTTTCATATATATATACTGGAGCTTAAAGGCCTCACAAGGTTTTTTATAAAGGCACTGTAGTGTAAATTATTATTATATGGCAAAAATCCCATTGCACTTTAAATTCAATTATAATACATATTATTCACATTCCTAAATGCCCACTTCAGATCAGTTAACAATAAAAAGAAATTTCCCTAAATTATATTCTATTTTCCAGGATGGATATTCCAGATTTAAAAATACTATTCTTGGTGACCTTTCTTGCTGTCTCACTGCAATACCTACATACATAAATATATGTATATCTCATCTGCAAAAAAAAATAAAAAGAAAAATACTGTATGTTTTTAGGCATGCAGATATAAGTGTGTAAATATATATATATATATGTATACACACAACCATACAGAAAGCAAACTTAAGGGCCTTTTTCGTACTATTTTCTGTATTTCCAGGATTCCAGGCAATTATTTGAGACTTTCAAATTAGAATGATCTCTTAAAGGGGAGTTTGCCTTTATTATTCTGATCTGTCATTTCTTTTATGTAACAAGCCAGCTGTTATTTGAACAGCATCATTCATTTCCTCAATGGAATGATGACACTACAATCAGCCTTCATTATCTTCCCATGCCCTTATATGAGAACTAAGTGCAGAGGAAATACTTTGTAATTACTCTAGGCAGATTTCCCACATGTTAGAGATGCCATAGATGGGATTAATGAATATCACTTGAAAAGGTTGAAGTAGACAAAAACAAAATTAGGCTTCAGTAATGGCAACATGCAGATGGGTTGAAATGCTAGTGGGAAAAAATTCCATCAGCAATTAAACTTGCTTCATGGAACAGCAGATGTGCATAGTCTCTTACTGAATACTGAGTACACTTGAAAGGAATTTGTAGGGGAAGAATGCTGAAATGGAGACAGCTCTGCTCAGGCAGGGCTGGGGCGAGTGACAGGGTTGTGCTTATGTTACTTAGCAGGCGTCAGGACCCCCCGTCTCTGCTCAAAAGAATCCCAAACTTCTGCTAGCTGATGAGTGGGCCTCTTACCGCTTCTGCTGCTTTTGGCCATGGATGGCTCTTCTGCTGTCAGAGACCTGTTAAAGGCCTGATCTAGGACAGCAACCATATGGTACAGATTGACCCTTTAATCTCTGAAGAGCACCATTAGTTCTCCAAAGGAGACATTTCTCAAGCCCTATTTTGCAGCTGGCAATAACACAAGAGTGTCTCTGCTAGCTTTCTTTCCAGATTGTCTTCAAAGATCTTAGTGGCAAGAAAAACTGCACAACTAAAAACCAACAAAACCAATTTAGCTGCCTAGAGGACTTGCTATGAGTCACCAAGTGGGGAGCCGTGATCTAGAGAGGCAAATGCACCAGTGAACAACACAAGTACTAAATCAGTTGTTTCAATTTGTAGCACTGGGCTTTTCAAAAAACAGGCTCTAGGCCAAATCTGACTTGCAAGGTCCAAACAAAAGGCCCACAGCCATCTCTGCAGGATCCCTTTTGGGACCACACCTGGGGAAAGCAGGAAGGGTAAATGAGCAAGAGGGCAAGTTCACAGGGTTTCTGCTGTGCTGATTTTTCACTGATGTCTTTTGTTTTCATATGTTCTATTGGTCAGCATGTAGAGCAACATCAGAGCATTTTGGAGTAAGTATTCTAACTCCTTAATTACTGAAAAGTGGACTCCAGTCCCTTTTGGTTGTAGCAGGTAGAATGGATTTGACTATTACAGAGGAATTGTCATCTTCCACCCTGTACAAAAGAAGTGCCATGATCTGACCTGGTGGTTAAAAATATAACTTTTACTGCCCAGAGGTGCTTCGTTTCTTCTCTAAGGGCAAACTTAAGTTCCCTTCTCTCTCTCCCGTGCTGGGACGAGATCGGATTCCTTTACCTCTTCACTTGCCTCCTGGGCTGCACGGCGGATGAGTAACCCTTCACACTTCTCTCACTGGTTTATGCTGTTCCCAGCCACAGCTAGACCTCAGGCTGGATCCAGAATCTGGCACTGTGGACATGATAGGCAGAGATGTATGCAGACACAGATACGTATGCATGTAGAGAGAGGTACAGCACTATAGAAATAGTCAGTTAGACTGAATCTTACCTGTGATTTGATCCCAGTCTCTGCAATAACTTCAGCTCTCATCTTACACCTAAAACAGTTACCAGTGAAGAGAAGTCTTTTGGAATAGCTTAGTTACCGTCCAGAAGAGCTCAGTTACAGTCCAGAAGCACTGATCTGTCCCCATACAAAGCCAACTGTGTTGTTGATTGCAGTTATAAAATATGAATATGATGCTTGCCACTAAAAGGTCTGTATCTATCTATCACTTCCACTTTCCTCTTTGAAGGATGTGGAAAAGCATGTTGTATCCCAGCTACTGTTAGGCTTCAAATCTTGCTAGGGACAAAAGGGGACATTTCATATGTATATATGGAACAAAGAATTTATTGTTACACTAATCAAAATCATAACAATCTAACCAAAATACAGCAAACAGTTACTCTTAGTCAATTCCAATACTATTAACATTGATAGTCTAAGCTAATACAGAAAAACCGCATCAATAATACTCTTAAAATTGTTAAAAAAGAAAACTTAGTAACATCTAGCCCTTTTTCCTGGAGTTATGCCCACTGTTCCAGTGTCCCTATGGGCCCTACAGCAAATAGCTCCAGTCTTCTTCAAGCATAGGGGTGTGCATGGAGGGGGAAAGCACCCAGCATTCTCCTAGAGAAGCTGGTGGCTCATGGCTTAGACAGGCATACTCTTTGCTGGGTAAAAAACTGGCTGGATGGCCAAGCCCAGAGAGTTGTGGTCAACGGAGTTAAATCCAGTTGGCAGCCGGTCACAAGCGGTGTTCCCCAGGGCTCAGTGTTGAGGCCTCTTCTGCTTAATATCTTTATGAGGTGATTGAGTGTGCCCTCAGTAAGTTTGCAGATTACATCAGATTGGGTGGGAGTGTCATTCTGCTCGAGGGGAGGAGGGCTCTGCAGAGGGATCTGGACAGGCTGGATTAATGGGCCGAGGCCAACTGTATGAGGCTCAAGAAGGCCAAATGCCAGGTCCTGCACTTGGGTCACAACAACCCCATGCAACGCTACAGGCTTGGGGAAGAGTGGCTGGAAAGCTGCCTGGCAGAAAAGGATCTGGGGGTCTTGGTTGACAGCCGGCTGAGTATGAGCCAGCAGTATGCCCAGGTGGCCAAGGTGGCTAACAGCATCCTGGTTTGTATCAGAAATAGTGTGGCCAGCAGGAGTAGGGAAGTGATCATGCCCCTGTACTCCACACTGGTGAGGTCACACCTCGAATACTGTGTTCAGTTTTGGGCCCCTCACTACAGGAAAGACGTTGCATTGCTGGAACAGGTCCAGAGGAAAGCAACCAAGCCGGTGAGGGGTCTGGAACACAAGTCATACGAGGAGCAGCTGAGGGAACTGGGGTTGTTTAGTCTGGAGAAAAGGAGGCTGAGGGGAGACCTTATCACCCTCTACAACTACCTGAAAGGAGGCTGTAGTGAGGTGGGTGTTGGTGTATTCTCCCTGGTAACGGGCGATAGGACAAGGGGAAATGGTCTGAAGTTGCGCCAGAGCAGGTTTAGGTTGGATGTTAGGAAAAATTTTTTCTATGAAAGGGTTGTCAAGCATTGGAATAGGCTGCCCAGGGAAGTGGTTGAGTCCCCATCCCTGGAGGTATTTAAAAGCCAGGTTAGATGAGGTGCTTAGGGACGTGGTTTAGTGGTGGGATGGCAGGGTTAGGTTAACGGTTGGACTTGATGATCTTAAAGGTCTTTTCCAACCTTAATGATTCTGTGATTCCATGATTCTATGAAAGGTCCATGATGAGTCATGGGCATCCTGCAGTTTTCAGGAGAATGACATGGTGGTGGGGATCCCTTCCTCCTTGATCTTGGGGTCCACCTGGGACTATTTTTTCTTAAGATCTGCTTCTACTTACTGAGCATCACCCAAAAGCCTTCCCCACCTCCTCTGAACATAAAAGGCTGTTTTATGTCCCACAGTGACTACCTAGATCTGTTGGACCTTTACCCCAGAAGCTACAACAGGTCAGGCAGTAGTCCCTTGACTGTCACTAAAACCAGCTCAGACCCAGAGCAGTCCTGAGTCCCTCCACTGTCAGGTCCATGCCAAGCCTGTGATCTTGTGTGGCTAATGCCAAAAATTGTTCTTACTGACGCACACTACAGCTGTGTGATTGGTGGTGAACAGAAGCTGTTAACCAGTGATTATTCAATATGTGGCTATTTATGTGGGAGTGGTGTAAAGGTTACCTCTGCCACCTTAAAAAAATCATCTTCAGTTTTTGTTTCCCTTTGATTTCTGCAACACCCTTCTGCCTGTTCTGCCTGTAGGGTCAAGTCTCCTTGCAAGCAAATGCAAATTGACCATTCATAAATACATTGTATGTTAAACTTTGTGAAAAAATATTTAGGAATCACAACTGCTGTGAGCATGCAGCAGCCTGATTTGCATTGAGGCAGTTCATACAATGAAAAACCTACCAGTTGACATCAGGGATTTATGGAATTTTCCACAGGAGGAAAAAAATAATCCAGTATATCCTCTGTCAATTTTCTGTTTATTCATCAATATATATTTACATCACTATATATTAAATTATTATGGCAATGTCCTTTTTTGAACCCTCACTCATTTCAGAATCTCACTTTTATTTTTGGCTAATGGTTGATGAATTAAACCACAAGATTTAGAAATGTGTTATTAGCTCTGATGACAGTATCTTCAGAAGAAGTCAATCTCCAGTCCTTGGAGAGGTCTTAACAATGTGGCAGTGGGATTCCTGTGAGTGGAGGCCGCCGAACATCTGCCACACACACCTTGTTTTGTCTACAGCCTCACACACAGCTTCCTATCTCTGCACAAATCTTTCAAGCATAGATAAAGAATTCATTGCAGAGATCAGCAGATGGTTTTCGTTGTTATTATTCCTATTGGCACCAAAAATGCTTAAATCAATGTGCAGGCTTTGGAACAGTATTTCCTCCTCTATTTCTCATTTTGTTTTGACAGTCATTTGAGCATCTCCAGATTCCCAGATTAGACTCAGTATGTGGTTTGTCTATTTCATCAATACTCTTACAAAGAACAGCTTATCTTCTGCTTCAGCCAGCCCCCCTCAGTTATTTCTGAAAGCCTAGCAGTTATGATATTAAGTGTGCCTCTCACAGCCTCTTGTTATCATCTCAGATTGTTGTCTGCATTTAGTGTCAGATAATAATAATAAAAAAAAATCAGAAAAGTAGTAGATTTGGGGTTGTTAGCGTCAGTTAGCAATCAGTATGCCTTATGCTTCTTATTAGAAGACTTTTTTCAGCTGCTTACAAGCCTTCCTTGATTTCGTTGTTTTCAACTCAAACTTTCCATGCTGAATGCCTGTTTCTGCTCTGTAGATTTATTTATCTTTAAATCAACTTGTAGATGGTTTGCTAACAGTCATGGAATGGAAAAATACATTTGTTTTGCTCATGTTAAAAGATTCAGCCTTTTTTTTTTTTGAAGACCCATCACGTACATACGCATTTGTATGTTTTGGCAGGCATGATCCTTTTCTCTCTCTGGAAAAAGCTGCTCAGCTTTGGCCTTTGAAAAGCCACAGTTAGCTTATGTCCTACACATATCCTCTTTCTAAAGCTTTCCAGGATAAAGTGTCCCAAATTCCTAGTTGTGGCAGGTCTAGCATGTAGTTGAATGAAACTATGCTTAAAACTCTGGTTGTGACCTATTCTAATTGGGCCAAGTCTAGACTTCAGATATTAAGGGTCATTTCTCTCCTGTGTGCTTGGTAGCAACTTTCTTACTGGGCCCTGGAGTCTTCCCTGGAGTAGAGACTCTAATTTATTCATATGCCAAGGAGTTAAAGCAGCACGGGAAATTAGGGGTAACCACAGAACAGCATATGGGTACATGGACTGGGACATGGGATAAGGTGTGAGGTTGTAGATGGTGGAAGCTTGTATTGCAGGCTGTGGGGAAAGTGGGACTGGAAGTTGGGAGGGGAATAGTGTGTTTGCCAGGGCAAGAGACTGAGAGTGAAAGTGGAGGAGGAAATACAGAAGACAGAAAATAAAGTTTACTGTGTAAATGCAAAAAAAAAAAAAAGACCTGCAAGCAGATTGGGCATCTGGATGAGAAGAATCAAGTTAGGAATCAGTAAACCAAAGGACAAAATATAACGGGGCAGGCAGATATGACCTGACACAGAGGCAGAGTTGAGGGGCAGGGAAAAGGGAAGTGGGTGCAGAAGATATATGGCTGAAGAGCTAGATGAAAACAAAATCTGGTTAAAAGTCTGGGCATTCAAGATTTGGTATGGCTACAAGGGAAGCGGTCACAAGTTACAGCATGGCTGTGGGCTCAGGAAGTAGTCCTCACTGTTTAAACGGAGAGAAAAGAGTTGTTCAGACAAGGAGGCTTGCACTTTTATTAAAAATTGGAGAAATGGGACTGACTGCATGGGACTACGATGAGGCTCCAGTGACAGAGGACAGAAAAGACTGCAATGGGGACACTCTCTTGCAATGGGCCAGATGAAATTCAGTTTGAAGAAAACAGGAAGAACAACCTGTATGCAACCGGAAAACTCCTGCCAGAGCGTGAATTTGGTACAAGGGTCGATCTCGACTGTTTCATTTGCACTTGTCATCAGGAGGAATCAGGCCAGCAAAAGTACCACACTAACAGAGTCATTATTCAGTTTCCCAGTGCTTTGCTAGCTCTGATATTTCTATTTAGCATTGTACAGTGCTCAGTTTAATCCATGATTCCTGAGTTCCACTTCTTTTCTTTTTTGTTGTCAAACCTACTTGAATCACTGTTATTGCTGAGTGCTTGCTACATCCAATTACAGAGCTGGTAAAGTTCTGATTGTTGCAGTTTACCTTCTTAAAAACCTACAGACTTCTACACAAAAACCACACTCTGCACACAAATAAATTAAAAGACCACTTTTCAAGATTGAAAAATCACTGCACATGAAAATGTTGTTAAGTATCAGAGCAAAGCCTGCTCATGCTGAAGTGGGCAAACGACCTGCTTTTATCTTGTATGTCTTTTCTGAAGTGGCTTAGAGATTTTTGCTAAAACATGCAAAACATGCATTGGACATTAGCAAAAATTTCTTCACCAAAAGGGTTATCAGGCACTGGAACGGGCTGCCCAGGGAAGTAGTGGAGGTATTTAAAAGCCAGGCAGACAAGGTGCTTAGGGACAGGGTTTAGTGGTGGGATGGCAGGGTTAGGTTAACGGTTGGACTAGAATCTTAAAGGTCTTTTCCAGCCTAAACGATTCTATGATTCTATGCCAATATAAGTTAGATCTGTGGAAGAACAGGGTCTCAGCCTAACCAGAAACACGAACATAGAGCAAGCAATAATAATGTATGTTACCAAGTTTCCTACAGCGAAAAATGTTTTGCAGATTAATTATGATGTCTTTGCACCTCTGTATTTCAGTGGTTGATCAGATCTGGCATTTAAATAGTGCCATCATTTTTAAATTGAAAGACTGGAGAGGAATAAATTAGTGAAGCATTTATTTTTTCTACCTCCCTATTGTCCTACTGTGTGCTCCACAAGCACAAGGTTTTGTACAAGCTCAGTAAACCAGTTGTGATCCAAACTGTGATAATACGGTTTTGAATAAGGTGTGTGGTTGGTTGGGGGTTTTTTTGGAAGAGTGATGAAAAGTAGTTGGCAAGATGACAGCAGATGCAAAACCCAGACTGAAGCTGTCAGCATGGGTGCAGCAGTGCAGCTGCTTGCTGCCTTTGAGAAAGGTCAGGAGAATATGCAAACAGCTCACACAGCTTGTAGATGTTGCTGAAGATTACAGGCTGCTCAGGCAGGAGTGTAAGTACAACACGAAAGCAAACAGAACACGCAAGCACAAAATTCATGGAGAAACACATCTTACCCATGACAAGTGATGTCAGCTGTAACAGACGTCTGCCAGTCGGACAGGCGGTCACACCTTACTTCTTCTTACGAGTAAAAGGTGCTGGATCACCTCCACGGACACCCCGCAGGGAAGCAGAGGGTAAAGCCCACCAAAATTAATCAAAGCTCATTTACTTCAACATGCTTTGAATTGTGACTTAAGGCAACACGTCCCTCTTGGGCCTCCCTGTTGTGTGAGCCTGCATCGCCCAGCAGGCTGGGCTGTAAAATCCCTGAGGGGTGTTGCTTATTTGACACATCTTTGCACAGCACCATGTTTATTTCAGGTCTTCCTTCATCCCTAACTTTTCCTATTCTTAAGCAATTAGGGACAATAATTAGGAATACAGCTCCCCTGTAGTTTCTCACAGAGACATCCTAAATGAGATGTAGCCTATTTAAGATCTGAGCCATCTTTGTTTCTGTCTGTATTTCTCCGAGTCTATAATGGAAAGCGAGGACAACCTGGTTCCTCGTTTAGGTGCCTTGGTTGGGTCTCTAGAGTCTGGTGGAATAGAGGGCTTGAGAAAGTTTAATGGGTCCATGCACATCTCGTGCTAAAGCTTGAGAGATTAAGGCAGTAATGAAATTCTCTTGTTATGATCTGGACTAAATAGCTCAAGGAAGGGGAGTGGTGATTTGAAAGCTCATTGACTGCTCAGGGAAAGGATGGATGAAATTAGAGGCCCTGAGTGCTTTCTGTCCTTTGACAGCCACAGACAAAGTATGAAATGATCCCCTTGGGACATACCATCTTTTTCGATATTAATGAAGGTTTGGCCTCTATAAAGATCTTTTTATTTTACATTTTCAGCAAGCATTGCATTATTTTATTGTTCTCTGCTGCTGATGTGACAATATCACCCTGTTAGCCCTCTGGATATATTAGCAATCCTAAAATGCCATTTTTCTCTCATGAGAAAATCTTCAAGAAGAAAGATCTCCTTTTAACTCTTGCTGAACCAACCAAAATGTATATTTCTTCTTGTCATTCATCTTAAATTCCTGTATGTTTTGGGTGACTTCACTTTACAGCCTGGATCAAATTCATCAGCTCACTTCATGGAGGTAACAAAAAGTCATCCACTGATACAACAGTACATCCAGTGGTACCTTAAAAGGAGTAACTAGAGTTTTACAAGATCCATATCCCACTCTGATCTAATACAGTTTTAATTTGATTCCTGTTTGGTTTTTTGTTTTGTTTTTTTTTTTTTACATTTTTTAACCATTTTTTTCTGGGTGTAAATTCCATCCCTGGACAAGTAAGGTTGACTTATCTGATTATGAGTATACGCAAATGGAGAGTTCCTCCCCCGATTCACAATATGTTATTTATTTTCTTTCCTTTTTATTATTCTCCCTATTTTTTACTTCAGATTACTACATTTTTGTATTGCCAGCCTAAGCTCTCTCAAATAGTTAATGCCTTCTTGCATGTTTTTTCTCAGGTACTTACTGAACACAATCAAATGACAATATATTTAAATTAATTATGTCAAATTGCATTATTTACCTCCTGTTTACTCATTTAATAGAAATTGAAAGTACTAAACTACTAGCACCCTTTACAGCTTTGTAGTCAAAGCAGAGCTATCCACACAGCAAAGATTTCCATAAAGGCAAGTGTCTTATTCAAAAGAGGAACCCGGATGCTAGTCCATCACCCTGCTCTGCCCCGGCTCCTCAGCAAAGGCGTGCTGATGAGCAGTCTGCTGGGCTCAGCATAGGAAGAGCGAGCTGCAAGGAGGAGGGGTGGAGTGGGTTGTAGGAAAGCCGGAGCAGAGAGACTCATCAAAAGACAGGGAAGGCAAGAATAAGGAAAAGTAGTGAAGAACAAAGCCAGAAAGGAGAAAATCAAGGAGAATCATAAACAGAGATGGAAGGGAGAAGAGAGAAAGGAAGGAAGATAAGGTGACTGACATAAGTGCAGAGGAGAAAAATAATCAGCATATTCATCACAATACCCCTTACTTATTGAATCCGGAGGAACGTCCTCTGTCATATGAACCTCCTAGAGCCTACACAAATTGTGAAAGGAGTAAGATAGGATATCAATAAAGTCCACAACACCAGAGTTTCTGAGGCCATGATTTTATGATACAGGAAAACACGTCTTCAAGTTCCCAGCACCAGATCAAACTGTTGCAGTTGCAAGGAGCAAAGTGCTGATCCCATATAAGCTGGCTCTGCTGGTTTAAATTAGTGCAGAACTTCTGGTATGTTAACTCTATACTATTAACAGGCTTTATCATGTGTCATCTGTCCTCCCACAGCTGACATAAAGCCAGCATAACAGCATAAATCTAACACAAAGTTTGTATTGCATGCTCTGGCTAATTCAGCGGAAATGTGTTTGTAATCAAATTTATAGTGCTGGTCCAGGGAGGCATAGATTCAATAGTAAATGGTCTTGATACACGGCAAATGTTGTTATGAGCAGAAGGGAACATACCATATACCCGAGTCTAAGTATTTACAAATTAATATTTTAATTTAATAATTTAATCAAATTAATATTTTAACAGCCAAAATTATTAACCCCGTTACAAAAATATATACTCATTGTTCAAATTAATACAGAGAAGTCTCGTCAGTAATAGTCTTAACATTTTTTGGGTCCGCTTGGTGTTATTTCACGTTTCCCTGGCAGGATCTGCCTGCTTCACCTCACTTCCCAAGTGAAGTGTGAAAGGGGCACGGCAGCCTGCCCCTGCCCCAGCTGACACAAAGGGCTGTTGCTTGTCCCACCAGGACTGCCTGGGTTTGCCAGGCCTTTGCCATGTGCAATATTCCCAGTGATGAAGTTGCAATGGGTCAGGCGTTAGTCACTTGAGCACTACGCAATTATTAAAGCAAGCTAAGGTCAGCTCAGGCCAAGGCAAGGCCAAAAGATCCTTAGACCTTGAGCTGTCAGGTCAGCACAAAGCCCGCAGTCTTTTACTAATAATGGCAAAAATTGTGTTTGCTGGGGTACAGTCTCAGTGTTGTGTGTTCATTTGAAACCCTTTGTAAAACTATATAGTGCTCTGTAAATTTGCTTTATAATACCGGTAATTGAAAACATAATCAATAGGAGCTTTCTTTTGCTTGTCAGTTGACAAATCAGCTGTGCTATGTGAACTGAGCTATCTGGGTTCTGATGACTCATGTTTAAAATGGTAGAGGTCTGAACTTACATGCTTCTATATAAGGAATATTCCTGATGCACCTTCTCTTCTCTATGAAGCATTTAGTTTAGCCTACCCTGCAGAAATCACAAAAGACATTAGTTCCACCTCAATTATTGCAGTTGGGTTTTGTTAGGATCTAAATTTATTTCACAGCAGCATGTATTTATCTGTTGTTAACACCTGACTGCTGAAAGTACCAGGCTCAGGAAAGCATCACTGGCAATTTTGGTGGGTCCCTTGAATGACGGCTTCTAGTCTCTACAGAAAAATAGTGGATGGGCAAACGAAACCCCATGAGGGAAGTGCTGACAACATCTGCTGTGCTTACCTTTATCTAGCTGCAAATTTTGGCTACAAAATCCCCACACCCCTTCCTTCCCCCTCCTTTTTTTGCAGATCTGCCAAGCATGAATAAAGAGCTCATTTCAGAGATCAGCAGATGGCGTTCCTCATTGAAATTCCTATTGGTACCCAGGGATGTCTGAGTCCATGGGCATGAGAAAGTTTTTGCCCACTGCTGTTGTAGTTCCACTTTGACTTTTATTTCTAAGTGCCCATACTGTCAGGATAAGCTGTGATAAATCTTAATTAATAATACTTGACATCCAGTATTGCTCTCGACAGTTTAGAAGCTGTAATATGTATCTATATATTAACAGATTGCTCGTGTGGCATTCCAAGTCTGTCAGTGGAAAGCAGAGCATCCAGGTGATCCTTATAGCCTAGTGAAGAAAGCGGAATCACAAGAGACAACATATTCACCTCTGCATATAAGGAAAAGATTGTGATTAGAGCCCTGCCTCCATCAGTGCCCACACTGGAAGGTCATTGTGTTACTGCTAGAAGTATTTTGCAAAAGATGCTGTTATCTCCATTTCAGAGACAGACAAACTGGCGGAGTTTTTGTCCTATGAGGCTTGCCCAAGACAGTTTAAGCAAATCTGAAAGCAAAGTACATCTTTTAGCTTCCTATGACCTGATCTGTGTCCTCTACTAGCCTTGAAAAAGAAAATTTAATTTTGGAATTTCTTAATTTGTTATGGACTTGATTTTGCATTCTTTATCACTGCAGTTGTGGTATGTCTACCCAAGATATCCCCATAGAAAGATGCCTTTCTATTCCCAGACAGAAATAAGCCTGGGTATTCCAAGATGCTGCAAAGGGTTACAGACACCCAGGATAAGTATTAAAAGCAATTGTTGCTTCTGGTGCTGTGATATCAAATGAATCTTCACAAAGGGTCTTCAAAACCAGAGAGAGACCACAAAACCTCTCTCTTTTTGCCAGAAGGCTTTGCTGCCTTTCTGCCTAGGCTTCAGATGATATTGGAGTGCCGAGTCTGTCTAGTTAGCCTTGGATAAATAAGAGACTTGCTCACCGGCTTGAGGCAGCACTACATATCTTCAACAGGTTTCAGATTATCTGTGTGACAGTACGTACGTGTCTGTACATGTGTTAAGTGTCTAAATTCCCACTGTAGTCAGTGGAGATCTAGAAAAGGATTCAATTGCATAGAAAAGTATCCAGTGCCATATGCAATGCTCCTAAGAGCATCCATGCTTTCAACTGTATTTCTCTGCTCAAGTTCTCTGTAAAATAGAGATAATAATAGTGTGAAAATTGATCTGCTGGTATTTTTGAAGACCTCCAGTAAGTGGCATACCAGGGGGAAAAATAACCCTCTTGTCTTTTCAGCGGTGTATGATGCTCAGGAAGTGACAGCGACACATGTTAATCAAGAATAATAGAAATTATTGAATAGATGTGCTGACCACTTCATCTGCTGTATGAGGAAGAATGTGTTTCTTAAAAATAAGAAGAGATTCAGTACTGCATCATAATGCGTATGCTGTAGCGATGGCACAAAAGGTGACATATGGCATAAAATCTTCATCCTGGATTTTCTCACTATTGCAATCTTAACATTCCTTCAGTTAGATTTGTGGGGTTTTATGTTTACAAGTTGGCTTTAGAACTGTGCACTTAACACTTTGTAAATAATGCAATAGGCCCAAACTTTGAATGTTTTGCCACAGGCACATTTTGCCTCTGGGTAAGATGTAACAGCAAATGAGATGTATTTTGGACCTAGTTTACTTATTACATTTTTGCTGTTAATGAAACTTTAAACTCACTTTACTCTCTGAGGAATAGCTGTTGTGATAGGGAAGAAGGAATTAGAAAAAACTGGTGATGATATCATAGATATTTTGCCAAAGAAAATTTTGTCACAGAGTTTAGTTGGGTTAGGATTTCACACATGGAATGTTAACTACAATAAAAGTAACACACCGAGTCTTGATACACTGTTGTACTTCATTTAAATGACACAATTGGATTTTCCCTACCTCTTCAGATTTTCAAATTATTTAGAAATAATTTTCCAGCAGGTATTGATTGCTGAACTCCCTAATAATTTTTCTGTCAGCAGATTTCTATTTACATTTTCATATTCAATGAAAAAAGGTAGTCCTAAGAATCAGGAATGGAAGCACTAGATTGCCTGCACCAATTATATATCAAGAAAGTACTAAAGGAATAGGAGATAATAATTCCTGGGATTATTTCTTTTAGGAAATGAGATTTTGAAAGTCTAGTTATCCTAATGCATGCAAATGAACCTCAATACTTCTCATTATTCTAATTTTTTATTGAGAACATGATATCTTCTTGGTTTTAAGGGTGATGATTTTAATAATTTAAGAACCATGGAGATATTAAATATATATATTTGGAAATCAGTTTCCTACTCTGCCTTCATTCATATAATACACAGTGTTGTAACTACCCATATGCAGTTGCGAAAGTGAATTTGATTATCACATGTGGTCTATATGTATAACGTGGCATTGCTGACTGAATCAAATGCAATGGCAATGGTGGTGTTCAGGACCTGACCTTGCAATCCGTTATTCATGATCCAAATGACTGCCCACATGGCTAAAACATCTAATTCCTAGAGTTCATTTCTGGTTTCTAATGTTACATTTTTAGGAATAGACTGAAAAATGAAGAGCTCAGATCTTTATCTCAGGTCTTCACATATTGAAGAAGCAACAATTATTCCTCCTTTCATCCAAATCACCCTGGCAGGTAAGTGAAGAATTATTTTCAAATCTCTGCATTTGGAAATGACAGCCGCATTTCAACACTATTATCTGCCTTCAAACTGTGTTTCTCTGCCTACCCAAATCTTTGTTCTATATTCTGTCACATTTTCAGCAATTTGGAGTTCTCATTTTTAAAGCTGCCAGACTGGGCACAGGCAGTTGTAATTCATGATACTGGATAGGGTGAAGGCAAGGGGTTAACACTTTTTTCAGTTCAAAATTGGAATAGTCAAAGAGAAACCAAGTCTTAGCAAAGCAAGTTCAGACTCAAATACCTCACTGTAACGTACATATTTATGCATACATATGTATGTATGCATGTATGTTTTGCACGCATTTCATTGCAGAATGAGTTTGCTAGTTTTAAGACTATGTTACTTTTTAAAACTTCTGAAGGGGTTTAATTTACATACTTGGGAATGTTTTGGTATTTATACCCAGTACTTGCATTGTGTGCAACAGAACTCCCCACAGGCTCTGAATTACTGGGTGTTAAATGGAACAATCCTTTAGTCCCTCCTGCATGCAGAGAGTCATTTGTGAGCAAGGAATTAAAAGTCTGGATTCTAATATAACAGCTGGCAAATCAACATTGTGTTTCATTCATTCAATTAAACTATGCAGTACGGTTTTGGATCTGGTCCAAGCCTTATCCTGGAAGAATACGTGTCTTTCCCTAAGAGTTTGATGTAGTCCACAGTGACTTGCAGCTATCAAATAAACTGCAGCTACCACAGCCCTGGAAGATTTATGACTTTCACTCTATACTTGACTACAGTTGTTCAGTCCAGAGTTTGAGAGGGCTGAGTCTCTGACACTCATTGAGTAGATGAGCTGTATTTGTCAAGCTGACTAATCTCACACAGGATTGATGTGACTCATTCTTCAAAGTACTGTTAGAAAGATGCTGGATGTCAGACATGAAACAAGGTCTGTCATCACTGGGGATAACTGCTCCAGTGACAGGTACGTAGAAGCAAAATACTCTGAAATACAATAACAACTTAATATATTGGCAGGTACAAGAACAACAAAATTTTGTTTTTCTTTCCCCACACAAACAGAAATGATACATACCAGGATGCTGTGGCAAGTCTCTCTCCTTCACTTACAGGTCAATAAATGAATTTATGTAAAACGATCATGTCTCTTTCTGTTCCACTTGGTCTTTCTGACTTTGTCCAAGGTCAACTTCCCTGTATGGACTCCATATTAATTGCTTCAAGGAATTACTTTCCATATATTCACCAAAAAAAATCCCACCCCAAAACCCCTAGCATCATTGTTGCACAACATTTTTTCTAGAGACTACTTTTATTTTTCATATTACTTGCCTCATTTCTCTTTGAGCTGCATTGAGACAATTCAAAAGCAGGAGTCTAAACTGACTATGTGCATATGCAGTTTTATTTTTCCAACAGGTTTTTAAAGACATATCAAGATAAGATCTAGAAACTGTATTACAAAATAATCTCACTCTTTTTTTTTTTTCAAATCCCCGGTAGTTTTCAAATATAAACTCTTCTCTAAAAAATTCTGTTTGTTGTTTTTCAATTACAGGTGAGCTTTTTATTTACATACCAGAGAGTTAGAAAAGACAGATGTTTTCAATATTAGTATTACTGCTAACAGTTTTGTTTACTGAGATAAAAAAATCAAATATACAATCTAACATAAGGTACTATAAGCACAGATGGAAAACTTTGATAGAATGCACAAGTCTATGCTATATAGAAGTCCATCTTTGGGCCATGATCACATTTAAATTACACTATCATAAACTTCCATTAATTTATGCTTTTTATCTCTCTTATGTTGTCAGACTGCACATAGACATTGTGGTTTCCATGAGAATACAGAAGAACAGAATAAGGATGTTACCATTCCAATCAGCCAAACTTCCTGGCACCCTCTCAGCTTGTCATCTACTCTTTCAGTTTCATAAACTTGTTTTTCACACATCATTCCTTGTGGAGAAAGAAGATACAGCCACGATATGGATGGAATATGATGAGAGCTTTCCTTCCAATAATAAACAAAAAAAAAAAAGATTTTCTTTCATGGTTTTGCATACGAGTGTACTGGCTATCTGCAAAAAGTATGACTTTGGTACCCTCTGTTTCGTCTCCTGTTTTATCTGCACTTTTTCCTTGACAGTAAGAACTTGGAAACAGAGACAGCTTTAACAAGAAAAGAGATGCTAGTAATTTTAAAAATATACTGGGAAACATGTTAATTTTAAATTAATGATTAAGACATTTACTTTAGTGAAAGGAGGAAGTTGTCAGACCCGCCTAATTTAGCTTTGGGTTATCTGTTTACTGTGGTATTGTATACAAGTGTAGTGCAGCTTTGCACAATAATCTCCAACTGCCTTCAATTTTCAGAACAATAAGGAATTTGACTTCTTTAGACTAATCAGATTTGTTCATGTAGTGAACTCCAACACTTGGAAGTTCTTACGATGGCTTCTTGATAGATAGAGAAGCCTGTCTCCCTTTCATAGTAATTTATGTTGGTGTGAGTTACTGGAAACATTAAGGCAAAAAATTGGGAGTAGAGAGAAAGACTGGGGAAGTTTGGGGAAAACCTTCAGTAGAGAAAGACATGGGAAGTTTGTCCCTGATTTAGTAAAAAGTGAACCAACAATTCCCACAGACATGAGAGACATTGCCTTCACAGCAGATACAGGACAAGGCATAGGATAACAAACACCCCTCCTGGTGAATCACTTTCCTTAGTGTGATGGGTTGTCCCTGGCTGGATGCCATGCACCCACCAAAGCTGCTCTGTCACTCCCCTTCTCAGCTGAACAAGGGAGAGGAAAATATACTGAAAGGCTCGTGACTCGAGATAAGGACAGGGAGAGATCATTCACCAGTTACCGTCATGGGCAAAACAGACTCAACTTGGGGAAATTAGTTTAATTTATTACCAATCCAATCAGAGTAGGAGAGAATAAAATAAAAAGCCCCAAACCTCTGAATCTTAAAACACCTTCCCCCTACCTCTCCCTTCTTCCCAGGCTCAATTTCACTCCCCATTTTCTCTACCTCCTTTCTACCAACACCACAGGGGATGGGGAATGGGGATTGGGGTCAGTTCATCACACGCTGTCTCTGCTGCTCCTTCCTCCTCAGGGGGAGGACTCCTCACCCTCTGCCCCTGCTCCAGCCTGGGGTCCCTCCCACGGCAGACAGTCCCCACAAACGCTCCAGCTGCCTTCCAACAGGCTGCAGTTCTTCACAAACTGCTCCAGCGTGGGGTCCCTTCCATGGGGTGCAGTCCTTCAGGAACAGCCTGCTCCATCATGGGTCCCCCATGGGGTCACCAGCCTGGCCAGCAAATATGCTCCTGCCTGGGCCTCTCTCTCTCCACAAGTCCTGCCAGGAGCTTGCTCCAGTGCGGGCTTCCCACAAGGTCACGCCTCCTCCAGGCACCCCCTGCTCTGGCGTGGGGTCCTCCCTGGGCTGCAGGTGGAGATCTGCTCCCCATGGACCTCCATGGGCTGCACGGGGACAGCCTGCCCCACCATGGGCTGCACCAGGGACTGCAGGAGAATCTCTGTTCTGGTGCTTCTTCCCCTTCCTTCTTCACTGACCTTGATGTCTGCAGATTTTTGCCTCTCACATATTCTCATTCCTCTCTCCAGCTACAGTTTCTGTTGCACATCAACTTTTTCTCTTTCTTAAATAAGTTAACCCAGAGGGGCTGCCATCATCACTGATTGGATTGGCCTTGATCAGCAGCAGGTCCATCCTGGAGCCAGATGACATTGGCTCTGTCAGACACAAGGAAAGCTTCTGGCAGCTTCTCACAGAAGCCACCCCTGTGCCCCCCCCCCCTACCAAAACCTCGCCATGCAAACCCAATACACTGGGCTGCAAGTGCACATTGCTGGCTCATGTCTAGGTCATCCACCAGTACCCCCAAGTCCTTCTCCACAGGGCTGCTCTCAATCCCTCCATCCCCCAGCCTGCATTGATAATGGGGGTTACCCTGACCCAGGTGCAGAACCTTGCACTTGGCCTTATTGAACCACATGGGACCACTACGCAAGCTTGTTCAAGTCCCTCTGGATGGCATCCCGTCCCCCAGGTGTGTCAACCACACCACTCAGCTTGGCGTCATCTGCAAACTTGCTGAGGGTACACTCGATCCCATGATGTTATTGATGAAGATATTAAACAGTACTCGTTCCAATATGGACCCCTGCATGGGAATCTCTGCTCTGATGCCTGGAGCACCTCCTGCCTGTCCCTCTGCACTGACCTGGGTGTCTGCAGGGCTGCTCCTCTCACATCCCCTCACTTCTCTTCTCTCTCCTGCTACTGTTCCCCAGCAGGTTTTTTTTTGTCTTCTTAAATATGTTATCCTAGAGGTGCAACCACCGTCGCTGATGGTCTTGGCCTTGGCCAGCAGCGGGGCTGCCTTGGAGCTGGCTGGCATTGGCTCTGTCGGACACAAGGAAAGCTTCTGGCAGCTTCTCACAGAAGCCACCCCTGTAGCCCCCGCTCCCCCTACCAAAACCTTACTATGCAAAGCCAACAAACTGAGAAAAAGACCAAGGAAAGAAGTGTCTCTGATCCCAACTTCTTTTATTCTCTGTGGTTTTTTAACAGGAATTAAGGGATTTTTCCACCATCCAAAGATGTGTGAAGGAAAGCAAGTGGAGGAAGACTGGTGACACTAGCAAAATGAGACCAACTTCCCTTTTGGTGGTCAGAAAGCAGTGAAGAAAACAGGACCAGAAAACCCTGTGCTTGTTCACTCTCTGTTCCTAGTCATTGGTACCGTCATCTTTTCTACTCTTCTCCTCTTAGGCTGACCTATATGAACTGTATATCCTCAGCCTGTATAGCCCTGGTGGGAGAAATAGTTGTGTGACACCTGACTGAAATGGAGTCACATGGAAAATAAGAAGCCAGGTTGGTGAGGTCTGGGACTTAAGAAGCATGGACTGCGGTTCCTCTAGCATAAGAAAGTGCATCCTTTTGACTTTGTTAATCCCTGCAGGAATCCATCTCACTTAGTACTGGGAATAATTTTGAGTTAACATCAAAGAAACCACATGATGCCTTCCCCCATACCCATTACACGTGTTTGATATTGTAATCCTAACACTTCATCCCAGAGTGAAGTGTGCTCATAACAGACAGCAGCTGAGATGAAAGCTGACGTCTGGGACCTAACAAGTTGCCTTCACTGTTGAAATTTAGGAATATTTGTCTTCAACCTAAAATGCCATTGTGTGAGTCTGTCTGCTTAGCTTAGGCACTTGTGGTGAAATTTTAGCTGCTTAATGAAGTAAGTGCCCATGCTCCCTCTATAGTCTGTCAATGGAGAGAAGTCACATGGGAAATCCTGTCTGCCACATGTAACAAATAGTCCAGGTGTCTAAACCTGGGAAAAAAGGATCCCCACGAAGGCTTTCAAAGACACCTCCTGTTCTGTGTTGCCAAAGGGGAGAACTTACTCTGGAAGTACTATTCCTAAAACTTAGAAACACATGAGGCATGGGATCTTTTTGCCTGATGCAGCATGCCACCCATTTCATGTAGCCCAGGGCTAAACAAGGAGCTTCCCTCCCCATCCTCCAGTTCCTCTCATCCCTCCAGCATCCCTCTTCCTTTATCTCTCTGCATCCACTCTCTGCCCTGCTGGTTTCTGCTCTTTTGAGTTGCTTCCTCTGCTTCTCATCAGGATCTTCTCCCTGCTGACCCTCTGTTCTCTCTGCTTCTGCTGATCCCCACTTCTGTTGATGCCAAGCTAGAGACAAGCATTAAAGCTGCTCTCATCTTCACCACTTTATAGTATGTGCAGAGCTACCAGCAGGCAGTTTTCTTCATATATCTTCAGAGGCCTGAAGGCCATCAGTCTCCAGCTGATGGATATTCCCTGATGGAAGCACCAACAAATGTAACTTGGTGCTTTCTGGAGACAGTATGCAGAAAAGTTAATGGTTGCTTTTTGTTTTCAATGGTATCCCACCCTTTCCTTAGAAGGAAGAGAATATTTTAGGGCTGGGTTATAGCTGTCCATGTGGCACATAGCATAAGCTTGTATCTGCAGGCTGTATCCTGGTGCCTGTCATACAGCACTGAGCTGCAGGCAGGCACTCCAAGCACCCAATGGAATAAATATTGTAATTAATACTTGTTACCTGGTTATAGACAGTGCAGCCCTAGTGGAAAACACAGATATGTGAGAGAGAGTGCATAAAATCAGGTCTCCTATTCATGCTTAAATACTGCAAAATGTTTCATGCTATGGCAATGCAAAGCAGTAGGAAGGGAGAGTAACAGCCTGCCAGGGTATACGGAGAAGAGTCTCAGACCTGGTCAGTCCCAGTGTATAGCACATAGTGAAATTATCTCTCTGCTTACCTTTTATTTCCAATATTTTCTGTATGGCCAGGAGTCACAGAGTAATTGACTATATTTTGCTTGCACCCTCAGCCAGCCCAGGAAAGAACCAGTTCCACACTCGTCACCTTTGGTCCCAGCATTAGGTAACAATTTATTATTTAGAGCATAAATTGGAGAAATTTTGTAAAAGGCAAGCCATTATCCTTTCATGCAAGCTGCAGCCCCATGAGGATTCTCCCAAGCTCGGCAAAGAAAGCTTTTCATGATCTCTTCCGAAGTCACACAATAAACCCATAACTATTTTCTGCCAGTTTTTGAGATAATGGTGTGAGGTATGGTTCAAAATGAACACTTTAATGAATAATTTTGCATGAGAAGTATTCCCATTTTATGTATACCAAGACAGGAATGAAAGGGAGGAAAATAAAAATCAGTGCAATATCATAGACTGAGAGAAATATCACTGCCAGTGTTAAAAATGAAAAAAAAAGCTCAAGATCTAATAAACACAAAATATTAATTATAAATCAAATAGTTAAAAATGAAGAAAAAATTGTGAAAATCTGTAAAAACTCTCTAATAGCAGTGCTGGAGACTCAGAGATTAACATCAGAAACAGATTGAAAACCAGTGACCTGCCTTAGAGACCAAGTGAGTACAAAAAGAGGTCAGCCATAGTGAAATTGGAACTTGGGTAATAGGAAGGTGACAGAAACCTGCGAGTTAATTCCTCTCAGAACTTTCAAAGTCTCCTAAATAATTAATGACATTTGAACAATTCATGTATGACATCATGGTTTTAGAACATACATTGTTTTAAGGTATTTCTCTGGATTTTTTTACAGTGGAAAAAAATTATTTTTGTGGAAGAAAAGCATTTCAGCCCATGACACCAAACCCCATACTATAAAGGAGGCCTTCTGTTCCTGTAAGCCGGTGAGCTTTCAGTATTTTAGGAATGCTATGTCTTTTAGTACTCTTGTCTGTATGAATATTTTCTTGCAAACCTGTTTTCCTGAGGAAGCAGGGGAGAAATAAAAGGATATCAGAGACAGCAGGAGGTACAGAAGGATACAGTACTGGGAATGGCAAGTGAATAGATGAACGGAGAAACATTGGGGAGAGAAACATGGGGGGAAAGTAGAAAGAATGGCAAACACAGCAGGGGACTGAGCTTTGAAGAAGGGAAGAGCCATAAAAACAAACGAGAAAAGGCACAGTGGAAGAGGAAGGGAAATTATTTAGCTTGGTTGAAGCAGTGCAAAGCAGTCAGAAAGATGTGGATTTTCTTATTAAGCAGATACTTCAAGGGACACAAATCCTACTAAGTGGCACTCTGTCCCGTTTTCCAGGTACACCTGTGGAAAGGAAGGAGAAAGCAGGACAGAAGCAAAGAGATAGCAGGACAGAACTCATGCTCCCCTTTCTGATTTTTGGCTTTCACAGTTGCAAGCTGTACGCAAAATTACTCAAACCAACCCAGCACCCACTCAAAATTCTGCCCCAGATGAACTTCAGCACCAGCTGCCATAGCATGCAGGAGGAAAGTGTAAAAGCAAAGTTAAAGCCAGGGTCCTCCTTGTTCCAGCTCCATCAGCTATTGAGCTTGGGGTCTTCTTTCTGAGTGGATAATAACTGGTTGTGTCATTTACCATATCCCTCCAAGACATATTCTGTTCCTTTACTTCCAATGGCAGAAGTAACTCTTCTGTATTCTCTGATACATTTAAGAAAAATTAAACCACATCAAGATCATCTACAAAATAAAAGCCAGGATGTCAAAGTAATTTTCATGTATCCTTTTCAGACCAGGCTGATTCTCTGGCATTCTGGTTACCTATAAGAATAGCTATAGCTATGATTATTAACATGTCATACACTGCATGTTGACTATGATGTGATAGCTATGGTGAATGCCAGTATTGTAAGTGGAAAATTCCTGGGTGAAATGCACACTGTAGAGTTCCCATCCATACACATGGATATTTGTAGAGCTCCCATCCACATGCATGAATACTTTAGGCACTCTGGTAGAATTTTCACAGTAGTAAGGGATTATGTTTCAGAGAATCACAATAATTTCTGTACTGATACATTAATATAGCGCTGTCTCTATACACTGTTCATGACCCTTCTAGCTGCCTACATCATGTTTTCTCTGCAGATGGCTCAGTCACTGAAAAACCACACTGAATGTCACAGTACCAATCATATCAACTATAAAAAGTGGACAAAGCAGCTCAAACTCTTTCATACTGTAACTCCAGGGGAGGAAAAGTAAGCCATAACATCTGTAAGCTTTAGCAGATTTGAGGCACCAAATCTCTTTGATTCAGCTCAAATGTTATGTGGCTAAGCAAGTTCTAGTTTTCTAGTTTCCAGACAATTTTGCCTCTGTCAGCTTTCTGAGTTAGGTATTCATCATATGTTTTCTATATAACAATGTGTGTTAAGGCTCTGAAGGGACCATGCTGATGCATGAGAGCTCTCAGGTGTGAGAATTTGTACAGCTTCTTATTTTGGCTGTACAAGGTACTGAGTTCAGGGATGTTTTCTGAATTCATAAATGGTTGTGATCTTACCATTTAATTTTTGTGCAGACAGCTCATGACACTTCTTACACTCCAACAACAAACTTATTTCTAGATTAATTCCAAAAATATATCAATTGTCATCAAAATGATTTTCAAATCATTTTCATGTTTTGTGGATACTAAATGAAGAAGGAATTATTACTCATACAAAAAACAATGATGTAGCAGTAACAATTTTTTTGTAGGACTGACCATCACTGGAGAGGCAAAAAGAAACTGCTTTGAAAGCCAAAAAAATAAAGCCATTTATATGAAAAACTGTCATTTGTCAAGCATAATCTTCTAATTAAATTAGAAGTGGCTGAATTTCCAAATGATATGTGAGTAGCAGGGAAGAATAGAACTATTTTTGCATGTCCAGCACTTGCCATGAGAAGTCTGCATAAGACCTGAGCATCACAGGTGGGATCCAGAGCCCATAGGAACAGACTTTGTATGTTGATTTCAGTAAGTTTTATCATACTCCTATAATTTTTAAATGATAGTGAAAAAACAAAATCTACCATATAACTGAATGTGTGAAAAATAAGACTGAGTTTTGGTTTGATTTATGAGTCTTGAACTTTCAGTAACGCAAAATTCACATTTACAGATGTTTTTTCACTTTACATAGCACCTCCAGATTGTGGAAACATCACAACATGTTTCCTTTACAGGCTTCCTGGCTAATCATGTGCAGAATGCTATTTCTGTGAATATAACTATATTTTCAAAAAGACTATTGGGCTGAGGAGCCAATCCTCTAAAACAACATCATAAGGAGCGATTCTGTGTTCTCTCTTGCTTCATTACACCCATAGGGTTAGCAATAGCATCAGCCTGATTAGCTTGATTCAGCATGATGCCAGGATTTTAGTCCACTCCATGCAGACACAGTCCCACTGTTAGTACTTGTTACAGCCACATAGGGAAACTTGATTCAATAGTTTGTGGTCATATTCAGAAAAGATGTAAACAAACACAACTGCACTAGTTTCATTGGACCCAAGACAACGTACTGAGGGGCTGAGCACTATAAGCTCACAATCTCCAAATTTTCACGCTAAGGCAGCAGCAGACTGAAGGGAGCCCAAATGACAGGATAAGACTGAGTTTTTGAGCTCAGGTATGGGTTACCTACAGCTTTCAAACCATGCACGGTCATTAGCAGGTCAAGCGCAGCTACTGTATTGTAACCATACTCTTCCCTGGCTAGCGGGAAGAAGAATAAACTGGATCTCTGTTGTGGGCAGAAAATAACCATCAGGAGCTACTTAGACTGATCCTTCAGTCTAGATTATCCTGCAATGCATGGCAATGCTGAGAGAGAACAGTGGGACTCCTTGGGCGCCTGATATCTCCCATACGTGCAATGCTCCCTGTAACCTTCCTCTTGGATCTCTGTGAGGTGTTCTATGTGTCCTGCTGATTTTGCCCATATGGACATGAAGACATGTGGGTTGGAGGATCATGAAGACTGTCTCCTCTTCTTCTAGCTCAGATGGGCAAATGTGAAGCTCACTTGTGTCACTGGAAAGGTTCTCACCGACTTCAGTGTTTGCTTTGCTGGGGCTGTGAGTCAGAATGGCACACAGGTGGTGGGGATATACTTATCCCTTGAATGCTTCATGTCTATTTTAAGCAATTAGACTTATTTGGTTCAAATGGGTTTAGGAAACTCAGCATGCAGTTTGCAACTAATTCAGCAGGAAACATGTGAGAGAAACTCCCTGATGATCCACTCATATATAAGTATAGCCTTAATATATCAGTTTTCTTGCTGTTGATAACATGCTGTGGAAGGAAGAAAGGAAAGGTATAAATTAATTATCCTCTCCCTTTGTTTTGTGCTTTTCCTACTGGAGGCTGTCGGAATGAGACAATTCTACCTAAAAAGCTATGCCTCTGTAATGCAATCTGTTATGGGCAGCAAGTTTTAAGGCAATATGAGGAGGTGAAGAAAGGCACGTCCAGTAAGGCTTCCTAATGTTAATAGAAGAAATATGTATTCTGTTGAAGGATGAAAAAAAAAGAAAATAATCACATTTACACCTATTCCACTCTCCTGACTGATGAGTCTGGGAGCCAAAAAAAGGCAATACTTTTAGAGGGAGTTAATAGTCTGTCTTAGATCAAGTGATTTAGCTGGAGAAAATGAACAAATGACTGTCTTGAAATTCAGGCAGAAAGGCCCAGGGGTATTCAGAGCAGTCAAGGCAAGTAAGAAGCTGTGGAGTCTCACAACATTCTTCATTGATTTCTATGAAGCGCAGAGCTCAGTAAGGAGTGAATTTTGAGCCTCTACAAATCTTGTAAACTCTGTTTTAGAGACTTGAAAGCAATGGGGGTGGAAAAAAAAAATCAGAGGGCCTTTTCTCCTATTCTTTTCCCTAACGCATGACAAAGATGAATATGTCCCTTCAGCTCACAATATCTTCCTGATTACATGACTTTAGCGACAGTTTTGTTTCCTGTAAATCTCCAGGTACTTTGTGCTGCTCTCTGATTTCCCGAACAAAGGCACTTCTGCAGTTCTTTCTGTTTGTGCTGCCTCCACTAATGAGTTCTCAGAGGTACATTAACCTAAATAGCTTTATAAATGAGAGGTGTTAAAGGAGATCTCTCTCTGTTAGTGCAGAGGGCTTGGGAGGATGCATAAGAAGCCGTCTTCTCCTCTATTCTCTCTCTTCTTCTTGCATGGAATTTGCAATACTAACACTTTTCCAGGGAAAAGGGAGCTACCATTCCAATTAGGTGCCAAGCCTACACTTGATCCGACAGTGTCATCTTTCCTTGCTGAGAACCACAGTACTCCAAAGTATCATATATACCCATAAGAATAAAAGTCTCTTAGCTCATTCCTGTTTTCCTCTACCAGTTCATTGGTGCTGGGGGACGCCAGCTACTCGAACAATAAAAATATACAGAACTGAGCATCGTAAAAGTTACAAGCAGGCACCTCAGCATAAAGAAGGAATCAGATGTCTCATGTTGTTGCTTTTCATTAGTAGTTGTTCAGTCCCAAGAAGAAAAAAAACAAAGAAAAAAGACCCCCGCTTCATGTGCAAGCTGCCATGCTAAAGGCAAGAGAAACCATTCAACCAGGACTTGTGGTGCAGTCAGTACACTGGGAGTTCTACTCCTTATTAATATCTGGATACTATGAAGCAAGGAAGTGAGAGAGACAAGGCAAGGCAGGGGTGCAGCCAGGTGGCGAGAGATGGCAGCTTTCTCCTTGTGGAAGGATGCTACTGTATTATTTTGCCTCCTTTAACTGGTGGCAGATAACATGAGGGGGAGAATGCAGCTGTTTGCAGTGTGCCTAGCAATCACCCATCATCTTTTTATGGTGGCAATTGAGAGGGGAAACAAAAATAGTTAAAATACTTCAAATGGCACCATTGGATAAGGCTTGATATTAAAGCTACTGCAGGTGTGGGACTTTTTTGTTCAGCCTTTTTCTCAATGAAGCAAATCCTTGGCCAACTGCTGGAAAACCATTAGTGCTGTGCGATGACATTTTGTGTTCATTTTGTTCAGTAGCAATGATTTGTAAATTACTGTGACTCTACACATAAGGTCCCCTATTACAAAATACCACCCCAATCCTTCTTCCATTGTGGCTGATAAAAAAGTTCTTTTTGGTTTTAATAGGAACTGTATAAAGCCCTGTGATTGTAGTGGGGAATCAGGAATAATTTATGCCACCTACTGATGAACCAATAGTCTCTGGTGTTTTTTCTTTGTGTTTGTAATAAGGGAACACAGAAGACTTTCTATTTAAGATAATTTGACTGTAAGACTGCTGACTGAGATTAAGCTGTGTGGAGTGTTTTGTGGTGTTCTTATTTGATACTGGATAATAGTAATAATAGGACTGACTTGTAATTTCTGCACTCATTAAGGTCTTTGAAGAAGGATGGAAAATGAGCTACATATTTATGACTTCCTTGAGCAAGCTTATTAAAAATGTTTATCAATAATGTTGAACTTTGAGGAAGAATTATGACAGGTTATTTAAGAGAACATTTATAGTTTTCATTAAAATTACTTTACTTCAATTGTCTGAAGTTCTATAGTTATTCCATGAAGACTTTGAATTCAGCACATAGCCTACCTTTAAAAAAAAACCCAACAAACAAAAAACCCCAGAAAAAATAAACAACCTAATCCAATAGGTTCCCATGTGGCCTTCTTCCCTCTAAAGATATATTATTGACTCATGGAAACTCATTGTATGACCAAAAAAATCTTAATAAAATTTAGCCTATCTCAGTGTATAACAGTTCAGCAAGGATGAGAAATGGTGTCCTGGTTTCGGCTGGGATAGAGTTAATTTTCTTCACAGAAGCTAGCATAGTGCTGTGCTTTGGATTTAGTGCTAGAAGAATGTTGATAACACGCTGATGTTTTTAGTTGTTGCCAAGCAGTGCTCAGACTGTTCAAGGACTTTTTGAGCTTCTCCTGCTCGGCCAGGTGCATAACAAGCTGGGAGTACAGCACAGCTAGGACCCAAACTGTCCAAAGAGCTATTCCATACCATATAACATCATGCTCGGGGGGGTTGGTGGGTCGGTCGGTCGCTGCTCGGGTACTGATCGCTGCTCGGGACGGGCTGGGCATCGGTCGGCGGGTGGTGAGCAATTGCATTGTGCATCATTCGTTTTGTATATTCTGTATATTTTGTTATCATTCTCATTATTACTATTATTATTATTTTCTCTTATTAAACTGTCTTTATCTCAGCCCTCGGCTCTAACCTTTTTCTCCTTCCCGATTCTCTCCCCCATCCCACTGAGGGAGGGTGGGGGAAGTGAGCGAGCGGCTGCGTGGTGCTTCGTTGCCAGCCGGGTTAAACCACGACAAATGGTAGGGAAGCACATAAGTCACTGGCCAAGAGTATTGAGAGGGGAGACAGAAGTGTATGAACAATCCAAGGGCTGGAGCCACCTCTCCTATGAGGACAGGCTTAGAGAGTTCTAGTTGTTCACTCTGGAGAAGAGAAGGCTCTGGGGAGACCTTGTTGCAGCCTTCCAATACTTAAAGGAGGCTTATAAGAAAGATGGGAACAGACTTTTTAGCAGGGCCTGTTGCAATAGGACAAGAGGTAATGGTTTTAAACTAAAAGAAGATAGATTCAGACTAGATATAAGGAAGATAATTTTTTTGATGAGGGTGGTGAAACAATGGAACGGGTTGCCCAGAGAGGTGGTAGATGCCCCATTCCTGGAAACGTTCAAGGCCAGGTTGGATGGGGCTCTGAGCAACCTGATCTAGTTGGAGATGTCCCTGCTCACTGCAGGGGGGTTTGAACTAGATGACCTTTAAAGATCCCTTCCAACCCAAACTATCCTATGATTCTATGATTCTGTGATTAATACATGGTTCCTGTTCATGGGCATTCCCTGGTTGTATGTTATCTGTATGTTGCCTTGTATTCACGTCTGTTTCTGCTTCTTGAAAATCTGCCAAGGTACTCTGTGCATACTTCATATTTTTAAGGAGGGCAACTTTGACTGAGCATTGTAGGATCACAAGAGCATACAGACCCAACAGGCTTGGACTGGCAGTCCCTCTTCCCCATCTGACCTGTGAGAGTGAGTGCAGCACTTGCTGTCTAAGGGGAGCACAAGAGCGTGCCTGTTCTCTGCAGTGTCTCCCTTCATACCTTACCAGTACATGCAATTGTTGGGTTAAGGATGTTAAAAGGTACATCCCTGACTATCCCCTATAGTCACTGTCTATGGAAGTGTTTCCCATGAATCTGCCTAACCTCTTTTTGAATCTGCTGTTATCTGCCTCCACAGCTTCCATGAAAACAAATTTCAGATCACCATTCGCTTTGTAAAGAAGTGTTTTGTATCTACCTCTGTTTTGAACTGATCTTTCTACTTTCGGCAATCGCCCCTTACTTCCAGTATTGCAAGATTTGGCAAATAAGATTCTGCATTCAGCTTATTCTTTCATGACTTCTCAAACATCTCAATCACACTCCATTAGGCTTCTCCCCTTTGAATTGGAGTCTCAGCCTTTTTAGCCTGTCCTCACAAGGCATCTATTCTGCCATCCTACCCATTTTAGCTGTCCTCACTATTATCTTTTTTAAACTCAGTTACGTCTCTCTTAAACATGGAGATTTCCAGTTTTCTATTTATCCAGCCTGAACTTTGAAGACAGTGATCCTTAAATAGAACTTACACTATTTTTTTCTGAATGAACATTTTTCAGTCCCTTGCAGAACCACGCTTCCACTGATAAATTTGCACCAAGGATGGTCCAAATAACAAGGATGACAGAAAGGAGACCTAAAGAATAAAGAGAAGAATCTGAGAAGAAATGTAAACGTGTGCTATGCTTTCCATGCTTGGTTTTCAAGTTGGGCTCACAAGATGGTTCAAAGCATCCTGCCCATCTGTTACTTAGTGGGGGAAAAAAGTGGCAAAATATTTGGAAACATTTTCAATCTTTTAGTCAGTGCAAGAGAGTCAAAAGTCAAAACTTCTTAATTTTTGCATTTTGCAGGGAGATTTTTGCCACATAGTGGACATGCACGCAGTCCCTGGCTGCAAATGTCTGTGTTTGTCATTAACAGTAACTGATCTTGTACAGTACTGTAATCAAATGAGACGGAGCTATGAGATTGAGCTGTATTTAGGAAAGTTTACATGTATGCATTTTTCTAGACAGTCTTCTTGAAACATTCACCTTCCCTTTTCCAGAAACATCATGTTATATCTCTGAGTAGCCCTTAGGCCACTTTTAGCTGTACAGTTTTGCATCAGTAATTGGCAAACAGAGCACGGGAATCCAAATAAAATTAAAACCTCACAAGTGAGTGCATTAGGAACATGAGAGTCCCCAGTTGTTTTGTGGGAAATGAAAAGTGAGTTGTAAAAAATTCTGCAGAAGAGGAAGCTGTTTCTCCCTGTTGTCAGTTGAACAATATTGAGCTCAATTACTTGTGGATGAACTAGTCTGTAACACTCAGAAACACTTTTAATGTTGTTTTAAAACCATTAAGTGGGAATTAATTTAGCATACAGCTTGGCAGTAGTTAATCCAGTGATTAATTACTGGGTTACATTTATTTCATATTAACTTTTTTTATTTCTTTCTTCAGTTTCCAACTATTTCCTGTCATCTTCCAGAGATGGGTAAGCCAGTTTGGACAAAATAGAAATTGCTGTCGAGTTCAACTTCAACTTTACAGTTCTCCAAGGAGAACCAGAGTCCTTTGAGACTGACAAAAGGTTTAGGAAATGTTATAATAATACTTATTTTTCACTCTGTGTACACTTTGTTGTTCTGATATTTGGACATTGGTCTAAAAATAATAGTGCCAAAATATGTCCTTGCAAAAAATACTCATCAGTTCTACTTGCTTCACTTATTCCATAGTGGACTGTGATCAACAAAACTGATAGCATGTTTTATAAAAATGGTATTCAGATTAAAAAGCCTTTTTTTTGTTTGTGTGAAGATATCCCTTTTTAAAAGTCTCTATTCAGTTGAAAAATTATTTGAATTTTTTATACATATGATGCACTAGTGATGGAAGCCACTGTGATACAGTTGTGGCCACCTGATCTTATACTTGGCTTGAAGAAATCTACTTATTGATTAAGATAAAATCAAATTCTGGAATGCATTTTCCTCTAGGCTATATCTCTTTTTATTTGGCTACTATGTAATTTGCCCTCCAAAATAATTCATGGAGTTGGTATGTGTGTGCCTGAGTAACTGTGCATGTGTCTTGGAAAGCAGCCACTCCCAGAAAAAGGAACATATTAGACAATACACAACATTGATTTGTGGTCAGTTATAAGCTTTTTAAGAAAGCCAATGAAAAGTTTTTATGGAAACCTTACTGAGAACCTGCTCAATGTCTTTACGGTCACTAGTGAATCACTATGCCTGAATGCAGCATGCTGCACTGGAAAAAAAAAATTCCTATAATTCAGTGTCTTTAATTACCTGATCCTTCTAATCTCACGTGAACTTTAGGCTTGCTATGCCACAGTTCTGTTTAGGGTCATATTGCCATAACTGCATCAGTTATTGACCAGTTATTCAGGTTTTTCAGCATAGGAATGGAAAGCAAATGTTGGCCCAAGTTGTGAAAGATGCATTTCAACCACCCTGTGAAAATGACGCTGAATTGGCGTGCATCCCTCTGGCCCTTTGCCAGGTAAAGGAAATGGCTGCGATGCTGCACTTCGTGCATCCACAAGGATTGGTGCTGTGCCAGGTAGCCCTCTAAATCAAAACAAAAATAAACCCCCAAATTTCTTTTCAACAAAATGCTTTAACTGAAAGGGTGCCACATAGCTAGTATTAGCAAGCAGGCTTCTGCATCGTTCTTATCAACATCTCGTCAGAAAGATCGGCTGAGGAATACCAGTGGAGCACAGCCTGGAGGCCTTCACTCTTGCTGTCTGTTGTCTTCAAGACTAATAAAGACAAAACTCTTGAGTGTTCCAAGTCAGCCTCTGGATCCTTGTGTGATTTCTTCTGGAATTAACAATGCTACTATTGATTAAAGAGGGTTAATATTCCATTTTCCAGTGTGTTCTCTTTTAGTGAAAGACCCTTCAAGATCTTTGTGCTGAATAAGCCAGTTACACAATGAGGGTCTGTTTCTATGAATTATTTAGTGAAAAAGTTCCTTTTTGACTCAGAAGGAGGAAGCACAAAAAACATGTCATCGGCTAAATGACAAGTATTTTAGAAAAAACTGACAGATCATGTAGTGTTAGCCAAAGCAGCTCTCAAACTCCAGCTACACTTTTGGAGCAAGAACTAACTAGATCCAGCTTTCTAAGACACAGGTGTCTGTAACCTCTTTTGTAACCAAATTAAAATTTCACTATGTATGTGAAATTACCTCATGCCACCAGAACACCTATAAAACAAAAATAATATAAAGCAAACCTCACAGTGAATCTCATTTGGCAAAGTAGTTACTGGGTTTTGCGTCACTGTCAGTGATTTTTACAAGTGATGGAAAACCATAAAACCCTATGGCTTAGAAAAGCAAATATAAACCTACAAAGATCATCAAGGAACATAATCATTATATGTTTTATGTTATAAGTTGTTTTCTGAGATTTTTCGGAAGTGCAGGGCAGAGCAGTGCAGGATGGGGAAGATCTTTAGGTGTTTGACAAGTTAGAATCATAGAATAGAATCATAGAATGTTTTGGGTTGGAAGGGACCCCTAGAGGTCATCTAGTCCAACCCCCTGCAGTCAGCAGGAACACTGCTAACTAGATCAGGTTGCTCAGAGACCCATCCAACCTGGCCTTGAATGTTTCCAGGGATGGGGCCTCTGGGCAACCCGTTCCAGTGTTTCACCACCCTCGTTGTAAAGAATTTCCTCCATATATCCAGTCTAAATCTACCCTGGTTTAGTTTAAAACCATTACCCCTTGTCCTATCACAGCTGGCCCTACTAAAAAGATTGTCCCCATCTTTCCTATAGGCCCCCTTTAAGTACTGAAAGGCCGCAATCAGGTCTCCCCGCAGCCTTCTCTTCTCCAGGCTCAACAAGCCCAACTCCCTCAGCCTGTCCTCATAAGAGAGGTGCTCCAGCCCTCGAATCATTTTAGTAGCCCTCCTCTGGACCCGCTCCAACAGTTCCATGTCCTTCTTGTGCTGAGGGCTCCAGAGCTGGACGCAGTACTCCAGGTGAGGTCTCACCAGAGCAGAGTAGAGGGGCAAAATCCCCTCCCTAGACTTGCTGGCCATGCTTCTCTTGATGCAGCCCAGGGTACGGTTGGCCTTCTGGGCCGCCAGCGCACATTGCCGGCTCATGTCCAGTTTTTTCATCCACCACCACGCCCAAGTCCCTCTCAGCAGGGCTGCTCTCGATCCTTTCTTCCCTCAGCCTGTATTGATACTGGGGGTTACCCCGACCCAGGTGCATGACCTTGCACTTGGCCTTGTTGAACCTCATGAGGTTCACACAGGCCCACCTCTCTAGCCTGTCCAGGTCTCTCTGGATGACATCCCATCCTTCTGGTGTGTCAACTGCACCACTCAGCTTGGTGTCATCCGCAAACGTGCTGAGTGTCCTGGTTTCGGCTGGGATAGAGTTAATTTTCTTCACAGAAGCTAGCATAGTGCTGTGCTTTGGATTTAGTGCTAGAAGAATGTTGATAACACGCTGATGTTTTTAGTTGTTGCCAAGCAGTGCTCAGACTGTTCAAGGACTTTTTGAGCTTCTCCTGCTCGGCCAGGTGCTGCTCGGGTACTGACCGCTGCTCCCAAACCAAAGGCTTTGGGGGGGGGGGGGGGGGCGGGACGGGCTGGGCATCGGTCGGCGGGTGGTGAGCAATTGCATTGTGCATCATTCGTTTTGTATATTCTGTATATTTTGTTATCATTCTCATTATTACTATTATTATTATTTTCTCTTATTAAACTGTCTTTATCTCAGCCCTCGGCTCTAACCTTTTTCCCCTTCCCGATTCTCTCCCCCATCCCACTGAGGGAAGGGGGGGAGTGAGCGAGTGGCTGCGTGGTGCTTAATTGCCAGCCGGGTTAAACCACGACACTGAGGGTGCATTCGATCTCGCTGTCTCACTTTTTGTCTCATGTCTTCGTTTTCCTATGTTCTTGGTACTTCCTTTTGTAAATAAATACATAAATGAAACAGGGAAACTAATGCCTCATTCCTACCTCCAGACTAGGCACTAAAATCATATTTTGCTCATCCTCTCACAGGCTGTCGGATTATTTTAAACACGAATAGGTTAAAAAATGTCTTAGTGACTAGTGCAGTGTCGGCAAGCTGGGAAGCTGAAAAGCTGTGTCCTACTATGTGTTTCAATCAAAATTTACTTATGTTAAATAAACAGCATCCAATAGAGTCCAGTTCAGGATAGTGGGTTGGTGTCTTTAAGAAGGATACATGGGTTTAAATATTCTGTTGTAAAAGGTGGAAGTGAACTTGATTCCTGTAAGTCCTGTGCAAGCACATTATTCACATTCACCTCCTGAATAATAGGAGTCTAGTACGTTATCTGGTTTTAGTAAAATCACAGTTCTAAATAGAAACACATTTGTATTTTTCCAGTCAGGACCTATTTGTAAAATACATATTTTCAGGACTGACACAAATTTTTTGGCAGATTTAGTATCTGTGCTTCAGAACATGTGTGGCTGCAATTAGAATTATGGTGGAAGTGTAAGGCATTACTCTAGCCACAGCTGTTGAAATGATTGTAAATTATGAAACCATGTACATAGTTACTACAAAAATTCCAGTCTTCTGCTTTGCTGAATATGGACATAACACCAGAATTTTATGTATCAAGCCGAAAAAATTGATCATAAATGTCCAAAATTAATTTTAAAAATCCCCTTACATATAGATCCAGTATGAAATAAATGTAAAATGGAGTAATAAACATTATGAATGTTTAAATATGGAGTTATAGTTCTCTGTAACTAGTAAAGAATAAGGGAAGATTTATTTCCATGCTTATGCTTTTATAAATCTAAAATTATTACTTTGCTGCCAATTTCTTACATGTTTCTTCTAGCTAGATCTCTTCATTCAAAATGTGATTTAAGTATTTCTGAAAATACTGATATATTGACTCCAGGTAAGTCACGTTTTTCTTTTTTTTCAGTCTGAAAAGTTAATATCGGAAGCGTAATACACTTGCAAAACTCTGGTCAGATGGTTGAGATTCGATACTGTATTTATTTTTAGTGAACAATCTGTTTTAACTTTAGTAGAATAAAAGCATGAATTTATGCATTATGAATATGTGTGTGACAGTTTAATCAGGAGTTGTCTTGAAACACTGAGTTAATGAACTGAGTTTACTTCACCATGCTTTAAGTAAAATTCCCTTTCTTCTCAAAATTAAGGTCATGAATCTACACATATGAGGACTTAGTAAAAAGATAATCACCATATTGCTTTGCAGCTAAACAAATTATGTTCGTCAGGTGGCAGTAGGTGGCATTATTCCACTTAACCTGCAAGTAAATCCTCACAGTTGGGAGAAGACATTGTCCTGTGAGTTTTATGTTAAGTTACTCTCTGACTGAGACCATAGCCCTTCAGAAAGGTGCTTTGCAAAGAGGACAGTTTCCTCCCTTCTTTAACATTTGAATAAATACTCACAGCTAAGAGTTTGCCTGCCTACCAAGTGTTGTGTAATGACATTATTCCTGGGAGGGAGATTGGCTTCCTGTTTTTCGCAGTCGCCTTTGTTTTATGGCTTCTGTGATGAGTGTGTGTGTTGACAAAATAAGCCAAGTTTCAAGTCTGTTCACATCATGTCCTTGATTTCTCCTCCACTGGAAAAATCATGTATAAGTACCTGGAATTCTACTGCTGAGCAATGAGATAGGACCACCCTAAGAAGGAACTTCTGATGTTGAGAGAAGAGTATGCAGCATACAGGGAAAGCTAATCCAATTAAATTTGTACCATCAAAGTTGTAACAGATTAAGTGGGTGACTGATTATACCTTTCTAGGGGAAATCTTCAAATTTATCTGGAAGCATATGTTTAACACCATTTTTGTTTTTCATCTAGCTAAATAAAAAGGTATCCTCCACAGCTTGTCCTTTGGTGCTGTTTCCATAAGTATTAAAATATCTTTGCAGGAAGTATATTTTAAGAATTTGTAGACCGCTTTGGAAATATATTTCAATAAGCTGTTGTCAGAGCTGCAAATTCTGTCAGTGTGAAACTTATAAACTGCAACCCATCACAACCTAATGTATACCTGCATCCTACGCAGTCCTAGTTATTCAGTAGCTTTCGCTCAAAGCAGGAAAAAAAAAGTGATGATGGAGATTAAGAATGCATAAAATCTATGGAAACTGATTAAACAATTACTCATGGGAATGGACTAAATATGTAGCTATCTATTCACTGTAGAGTCAAAGGGAAATATATATCTAGTGGAAAAATCTTTAACCTCCAAACATCTGCTGGAGGAAAGAGATTTCAATAACAGTCATTTTAATAAAACTCTTATTAGTATTCCAAAACATAATGAGCTAGATGAGTTCAGGATTAATTGCTATGAATACCTGGGAAAGTGGAAGTATTTTCAGTGACCTACATTTCCAGTATTAACTGGGAACTGAATAAGGAATGTAGGTGAGACCACCACTACCATTAACTGCCAAATGCTCCCATTTACCTTGAGCTCTATAGAGCAGTACCAACAGTTTGTCCATCGAGAGTTTGGGACCTGGGCTTGCTGTCAATATTGTCCCATTTGCTACTGAATAAAGGCAGATTTCTGACCCTGAGGACAAACGGCATAGCACAATCACAGTTTAAACTTTCTCTACTTCCAAAAAGGAGCTTTCTCCATACTTCTATTAGGATCATTCCTGGGCTTATTCTATACCTCAGATCATTCCTAGACATTCTCCAGCTGGCACAGGCCAAACCATACCGAATTTGCTGAAAGTTAAACAATAGAGATAAATGTGTGCCAGGATTCCAATCTATCCTGGACCTACTTAGTTTACTGGTGTAGACGGACACATTGAGCTGGTTTGGAGGAAGGAATGACAGACATTCCAAATTCTGACCTTGTTTACATAATTCTCAATAAATCAATTGAAGTTGCAAAGAAATCTTTAGAGTCACCCAAACACAGGAGACCAGAAGCCATTTTAAATATAAGCTAGAGATCCAAGCAGCTCCACAGTGATAGCCAAGGAAGGAGAAGGACTTTATTAAGGCCCAAGTTATCTCACATTAAGGTAGCTAGCAGAAAAGGGGCACATGAATAGCATGCTAGCTGAGCCCACTTCTGCCCACTTTATGTACAGCAAGTCAAGGCAAATAACTTAAACATATTCTCCATGAAATGAATCTCTTTGTAAGAATTTCTTTGCATATTTAGTCTAGAGTCATTAAAGAAACAGAATTTTGTTCTTATGATGTAGTATCTGCAATAAGTTAGACAACTGTTCTGACCTTCATCTGCTGACTCCTGAAGCTATCATCCAGCTACCAAACTCTGATTATCAGCTATTGTTACTGACTGTTATGTTGTACGCAAGCCTTTCTTGTTTGTTTGTTCGGTTTTGGTTTTGTGAGCAATTTTTAGCACAGTTAATTTTCACTCTCTAAACAATTCCAGCTTTCTAGGAAAGGGACAATCTAAATTTCTCTGAAATCAGTAGATGCTTTCCATTGGCCATGCAAAACTATAACTCAGATCAAAAAAATGTGAGGGCAAAGCTTAAGAATATCAGCACAGTAATAAAAATGTCATTAGATCAAAAACAACTAAAAAGAATAATAATCTTGAAATAAATGAGACGTAATCTTACAGAACTATATGGCCTGCCTCCACTGATAGCACACTTTTATCATCTGTGGGGAAAAAAAAAAGAAATTATTCAACACTTATTCTGAAATCTTGATATAGCTGCATTATGCATGGAGAAAAGGAAAGTCCTGTTCTCCATGAATGGACTTTGGTGGAAAGTCCTGTTCTCCATGAATGGACTTTGGTGTCTGTCCAAGGCAATGCTTTAAGCTACGTTGGCAAAAGAGGTCCTTGGTCACTACAAGCTGTCTTCATGAGAAATGAGGGGTGACAAAGTCAGAGGAAAGACTATGGGCATAAATCTCTGTCAGAAAGCTTTTTGAATGTTCATAGGGACTAAGGACTAAAGATAGGTGGCACAGACTGCATAGCAGCTAGATACTCGCATTCACCATGTTGGCATATTCATGAAAAAAAAAAAAGTACCGGATTTTGTACCCAAAAGATTAATCTCAGAATAACAAGCACTGAAAGGAATTTAGATAGCACAAGTCTGGGACTCTGTTTAGTGTCAGTGATGGCCCACTGGAGTTACCCATTTGGATACCGTACTTCCAAGTTTTGCCTATCCTTAGCAGATACTAATTTCATGATGCTTTACCAGAGTGACAGTTACTGCTCTCTAGGGAAAACGTATCCGTGATTTACTGTTTTTCCTTTCAAAGACAGTGAAACTGAAGGACCATGGGGAAATATGCACTATATTTCCTTGAAAAATATTTATATTTTACTAGTTGAAGCTTTCTGCTAGAAAGATCATTTCCTGACAAAGTCTCATTCCAGATTTGTCAGAATAATGACTGAAACTGAAAAACTGAAGGCATTTACTTGCTTTCGTATCTGAGTTACAGGGAACGGTGAGTCCTAAGTGGTAATAGGAAAGCAATGAATTCCCATAGCTTCAGGTGTAATGCTATGTAATGTTTCAAGACGAAAAGACCAAATTGGACAGCAATATTTTGCTAACATTTCCTTAGGCAGCAGTATATACTTTGACATAATGATGTGCGGCTTTTTCGGGGTCGAATGTGAAGTTTTATCTCATGTGCTTTCCAGAAGGAAAGACCAGGACAGTCTGAGGAGGAAGTTTGTAGTGTGGATACCACCAAGCATCTCTGGGGAGAGCTGGTCCCAGCAAGGTGGGAGAGCAACATATGGTGATGAGTGGTCTAGGGATGGGGATCACTCCCTACATATATATGTCTAGCAATTTAGATGTAGCTAATACAGTAACAGAAGCATGTTATGCATACTGGCAGAAATTATTCCTGCAAAAATAATCATAGCTTCATCTTTCTTTTTTTTTTCTTTTATTTTTTTAAAGGAGGAAGACTTACCCCCTCTTTCTGCTGTTACTTAGTGGGTAGGCACCCATCACGAGGCAGATATGAAGCTTCAGCTCCCTGCTCAACATGAAGGGGTTTTTGAATCCACATCTGCTGCATGCTAAGGGGGTCCAGTCAGGTCTCCAAAGGCTGGCATGCAGCTGGTAAAGGTGATGCTGCTGTGCATGGGATGAGCAGGAGAGACAGCAGCAGGGCGTGAGGACTGCACAACCGGGCTGAGGCAGTCAACTGGCATGGACTGAAATGATGAACTTAGCCCTTTAGCTAGGACTGCTTCTACCTTCTTGATTAAGTTCATTGGAAGTGTTGAAAAATGCATCTTTCGGCATCTTGGTGTTACTTCCAGATGTGATGGTGGGGATGGGTAAGAGCTTTGAAGTGTCTCGGACTGTTGTCTTCTAGTTGACAATATCCTGGCTTTCAGGTTGTCTTGACAGCAGAAGTGTGGTCAATGGCATTTACTAAAACAGTTTAGGATCTCCTGCAAATACACAGTCCAACTCGTAACATTCACTGAAGACCCTATGAGTTCTCTCAGATATTCTCTTTTTAGTCATCTTGATTTTTCATAATCAGCTCAGAGAAATATTTTCCTTCTACAATGGTGCAGTGAGTCATGGTGGCGCATCTCACTTAAATGTGTTCAGATAGACACTCGTGCATTCAATTCATTATGGAACCGAGACTAAACTAGATGAGATGGATTTTCTGATCAATGTGAAAATGCCAGCTTATTTACAACAACAAAAAAAGAGTTTGTGGATGTAAACCATTTTCAAAAAAAAAAAGAGCTCATCTTAATTTGTGCCAGATTTCAATGCCTTTAGTGTTTTTTCATAACGGGCAAAACTCTTTGAATGAGATGCCACCCTACAAAGAATGACAGAAAAACAAACAAACAAACAAACAAATCCCAAACAAAAGAACCCCACCAATTTTCTTAGAACTTGGTTTCTGGAGTTGGTTTTCACTAAAGATGGCACCAGAAGACTCAGAGCCTGGTTGTCTGCATCCTTGTCATGATGCACAACAAATTGCATGCTGGAAACAGCCTCTTCTGACTGCTGATTCTTATTGTTCTTTACAGTCTCTGCTAAGGAATTGCTAAACCTTGTAGGGATTTCCCCAGGTTTCCCCTCATCTTGCCCTAGTGTATTTTCTCCTGTTGCAAAGCTGTAAACGTGGGAAATTACTACCAGATTCAATGGACACCATCGTGTCTCCTATGCTGATTATCTCCCATCCTGTAAATGGTCCTGATTTATTTATTTGCTAAAGAGAAAGGAGGGATAATCTCACAGAAAGTTGTTGAAGGATAATCTTACAGAAAGTTAAGAAGGATTAATGTTATCTTATTGAAATAAAACTAGTTTAATGTACAGAAGGATATATTTTGCCAAAGGAAAGAATAGATAAAATTAAATCCTATGCAATACCTTTAACTAGCTCTCTGTAAATATATTTGAAAATAATAGTATTTGACTACTGTGTTTAACCTGTAATGTAAGCTGGAGCCACCTGGTTCCTATCTTAGGCTTTTCTTTTGTCTATAACCCAGTTTTTATGAGATATTCTTTTGGTGTCATTATACTTTATCACATCTAAATGTACACTGGTAAGGACATTAATCCACAGATTACTGCCACAATAGAATGACAGCTCTGAAATGTGTACTTGGTTATTCAGAAAACTTTAATCTCTAGAGCTGTGTTGTATTAAAGGACAATATATTGCAAAATCCTGTAGAATGCTTTCCTGCATGCACATATTGCTGCATGTTAAAATCCTTACAAAAAAATACTCCAAACCAACCTGTTTACCATTTGTTCTGCTACAGTTTTCAATAATTAGGGGATCAATTAATTAAAAGATCAAAAGCACTAAATAGTAGGTCAATTATGAATTTCCTTTTAAAACATATTTTATATGCTTCTATTTATAAACATAAAATAGCTGTTCATATTGAAGCAATCTTTGGGCTTCAAAAGAACAGACGCATCTGAAGCCAAAGTTACCTTTTTTTTTCTTCTTCATTTTTTGCCATGCATAATTCTTAAATGAACACCAGGCTTCATGCTGTAGCAAATTAGAAGCCCGTGTGTGTAAGGAACATGTAATTGCTGCACATTTCAAAGGAAAGCTCTAAGTCTTGCTTGATAAAACCCTGATAGTGCAAAGTGGCTGAAGAACACACGAACCTGTAAAGGAGGAAAAGTGTTTAAAAGCCATTTCTGATGTGCAGGGACACATTCCTAATGATATTTCTCCTTACAACCAAAGACTTTTTGTGACATGTCAAAATTGCGTTGTAAATTTTTACACTGTCACGACACGTCACCGTTCACACATCATCCTGCCATTCCCAGTTACATTTCCCCCAGCTGCAAATGTCCTGTTCTCCTCCTGATACCACACAGCTTATCTCCCCCAGGCCCTATTTTTGACAACCCACATCCCTCCCCCATTTGCCCAGCTCCCACAAACCAAGATGCCAAACTCTTTGCACCTCCTCCACAGACCAGAAAAGACGTTCTCTCCCTCCCTGCTGTTTCACATTCTGCCTTCCCGGCCATGGTTGGCTTTCAACCTGGAAATGCAAATGGTGAGACTGGTTGAATTTCTGCATTCCTGCAGGATTTAAGTGGTACGTAGTACCACAGGGTGGGGCTGGGAGCTTTTGCTTTAAATAATTTTATCCTTGGAATTTTGCTGCACTGATGAAGGAGCAGCTCCATGGTTCTTATTACAGCTGGGATATTGCTGCCTAGAACAAGCTGTCCCTGTGTCCCAGGCATCGATACTGTTATTTGGACAGTTGGTCAATGGGCGGGATTTCATAGCATCATAGAATCATTTAGGTTGGAAAAAACCTTTAAGATCATCAAGTCCAACCGTTAACCTAACCTTGCCATCCCACCACTAAACCATGCCCCTGGATACATTTTGCTCATACCTGTGCTATAAAATCATGTTCGTTATCTGACGGTTTGCGACTCATTTTGTGGTTTTCTGTGACAGTTTTGACTTTTATATAGTTCTGAATCCTCTCTAAATATTTTGTGCCATTTACCAAGCTAGCAAAAAGCCATTTTATTTCACTCATATTCCCTCATGTAATTAGTTTTTCCTTTCAGCAGCTTTCTGCTCTGTCTCAGATTCTCTTTGTTCCTGATACTTACTGTTATATATACTGAGAAAATGAAGAAGGAAATTAGCACTCTGGGGGTAAGTAAATCATGTTTTCCTGTTACATTTCTTCTTTCCATCCCTCTCTAAGGGTTTTTTCAGGGAAGTCTGTATCAAAAATGTAATTTATTATTGGAATTCACTTTGTTTCATTATCCCTGACAGAAAATTTGAAATTTAAAAGATTTAATATATCATAACTTAAATGCTACTTTTTTCCCAAGGATATTGTTTTATGGGAAAACTTGTAAAACAATACCCATTTACGAGGAGTTTTTTCCTTCTGCTGAAATGCTACTGTAGTGATGTTGCCTACAAGTACCGTTCCATGAAGTTATCAACAGATGAATACCTAGATCCAGCAAAGCATTTGGTTGTACAGCTATACCTTCTCAAAGCCAAATATTAAACATGACCACAAATGTTTTCTGAATTAAGGCCACGATGAGGAATACATAGTTAAAATGCACTGAGAAGAGGTTTCTATAGAACATCTCTTATTTATGGGGTTTTTTTGAGAATCTGAAAGATTATTTTTATATCTTTGGATTGTCACTAAGGACAAAGGTGCTACATCCATACAGGTAAACTGGGTGTTACCAGGGAGCACTACCTGTCACTGGATTATGTTATATATAGTACTAAATGTGAATGGTTAAGATCTGAGCCAACCATCATTCTCCCATACAACTCCTGGGCATATCTTGGAATATATGGACTATTGCATTATTTTCAATTAGTTTTGAAGGTGACCTATTTCAGAATGTAAATGTGTTTGATACTATGGATATGGGCTGACCCATGTCGTTGCACTCAATGGCAGAGAATTGCCCCAGATTTGGTTAATATATAGCATGGAAGCCCTACCCTTGGCTTGAGAACTGTTTGAATCTAATCATCATTTTCAGAGATGGAAATGAATTCTAGACAACTTAATTCTATCAGTAATGAATGAGAAATCTTTTTTTCTGTAACTTAACTTTGCATAATCAGTCTCTGAATACTTCTTCAAATTTCACACAGTTATTACCCAATCACAAATTCAACCCTACTTGCAGATATTTTTGTATAAATGCTTTTAGTTTTTGTGTGGTTTTTTTCCCCAGAAATATGCCAGCAAAGAAACACCCGTATGTATGCATATTTATATATAACCATGTCTTGTTTTTTCTGCTTGCCCATTCTTTGCAAAATTATGGATCACACTGATCCTTCTTTTAGAGCTGCAGTGCACAAATAATGTCTTTAACCAAGTGCATTAGGACCTTGCATTTGTTATGGGACTTTTAGTGTTATCAAGAGCTTCTAGCCAGGCGTCAGTCATGAATGTATTCCTACACTAAGCCAAGCTACAGAAAAGCTTTACCAAGATCCACGTAGACAGCAAACCATCAGGTTCTTCATAATCCCCTCAGCCTGCCCAACTGAAAGCATTGCTACATTTGGACAGTGGTGAAAGCCAGGCAGTTAAAAAGCATGGGGAAGCAGCAGCAGGAAGGAGACTACATATTTCATCGACTATTGTCAGTTAAGCTTACTGTGAACAAATACCATGCCTCCTTTTATTTCATCACAGTGTCCTATCTGCCATCCCCCTGTCCCTCTGCATTTTCCCCCTGGCAGAGCTAGTGCTTATTTCTGATTAGCTCTTCTCTCTCCATGCCAAGGACCCTCTTATGATTAACTCTGGGCACTACCTTCTTTTTTCTCTGGACTGAAATCCTGCTTAGGTCCCCCAGCTCCTCCTCCCCAGTGGCAGGGGCATCTGTCACGGGCTCTGCCATTCTCCTTGTTCCATTAAGACCAGACTAGACCAGTTTTTCAACTCAACCCCCCAATACCAAATGTCTTATTTGCTGGCTCATCTTGCCCCAGTACTTTCCTCCCTAGTAGCAGCATTCCTTACTCTCTTCTCAGACCAGGGACCATGAATATTGCTTTGTCTCATTCCCTGTTCCTCCTATCCTGCATTCATCCACTCCCCTCCTTTCTATCTCAGGGGCAACTCCAGTCTTTCCTTCCCCAGCTCATTTCCTCTTCCTATTCCATAACATTATAATTTGCCTGAAAAATACATTATCAACCCATTTTGTTCTATCAAGAGAGTGCCAGGAGGTACTTTGTATATCAGGATGGCCTTATCAAGTGTGAAATGACTGATGTTTGGAGCTACAGACAGTCACGGAAGTGCTTTAACCTGGGGTTGTGCTAAACAGATGGCAAGGAATGCACGCACACACCCTTTTCCGTCTTTCTTTTTAAATGTCCCCAGACAATAGTTTTCTGCCCATAAATTATTAGAATAGTCCCTAAAACTATGGATGTGATTGAATACCATCTTCAAAACTACTGTTTCATGGGTAAAGAAGTAGACAAACTGACAGATGTGGGTTTGTTTGGTTTTTTTTTTTTTAAATGACTGAAAACTCCCAAGGTGGTGCTAGTAGGGCTATCCTACAAGTATTTTCAGCTTTTCTAAATTTTTTTTTCATAGTGCATGGTATATCCATGCACTTTGAAGATATAACTAAATTGATTTCTTTCCCACTGGTTTTCATTCCTTTGGAGCTATACAACCCAAGGTTTGTAACTGAGAAGAGCTCAACTATTCGCCATAGAAAAGTGGTTTTGGAATTAGCTGAACTACATACTGTCTGTGACAAAAGTGTTCTTGTCAGAATACAATATATAGCAGGAAAAGAAGTTACCAAGAAGAGGGACTTTAGTTGTTCTCTTAAAGTATTCCTGTATGTTTTCCAGAATTTTTATAACCAGTCGTATTTTGATAACGGCCATAAAATCTGCTGCAGTCACTTAATCCTCCCATTATGTCTAAAAGAGCAATACTACATGCTTTAGGTTAATTAGAGCATAATTCCCAAAGCAACATACATATGCGCTGGCACTAAAGTGAAAACTTTAAGCTGGTTGGCTGATTTTAATGCTGCTTTATCATTTGCCATCTGTCAAAAAACAAACTAGTAGGCTATTCTGTTCCCTTCCGACCTCTTGCAGAGATAACGCTCACTAGACAAACACATGGTTTTATCAGGAAGGTTTGAATTGCCACCCAGTCTCCTAGCATAAGTACCACATGCAAGGTAGTGAGCCCCCTGACATACCATCCGGTCATGAGATTTCTTAGCAGTTTTCAAAATTGGATGTGTTTAATAGTTTTCCATAATTTCCATGCATCTATGATAAACAGGGAGCAATCTGTGCTCTATTCGGTAAGTAACATTGCTTTTCCCTCAGTGTAAGTCCTTGCTCAGAATCCCGCATGAGCAGGGAATATTTAATACTTAGGCAAACTGCCTGCAATAAAACTATTTTGAGCTCTCTTGTAGATGATCTGCCCTTTAGATTAGTTCAGGTTCACACAGCTGCACAGCAAATAGAAATATTCCACAGCTCAATAAATGGGGCAGCTGGTATTTTGATTCATCTCAGAGCAATTTCACTGGGAATCAATAAAGTATGGTGCTCATTTTGAACAAAAGAGCACGTTTGATGGGATATCATAATTGCCATCGTGGTCAGCTTCTAGCAGCCTAGAGATGAATGAATGTGTCTCTCAAAGTCTTACCTTTTCTCATCTTAATGTACACATTGGCATTTTACTTCCCTATCAGTTATTAGCTCACAAGCATTTGTAACAAAACAAACAAATAAACAAACAAAACCAGAAAAAGGAAAGAAGAAAAAAGGTAAAAAGAGAGTGTTAAGCATTGCTTGTATGGAAAACAAAAAACAGTTGAAGTTTCCCTTGTTTCCTGGGAGAAATTACCAAATAGGGACATCAAATAGTACCAACAGTCCAGGAGCACCTCACTGCTCTAGAATCAGATTTCCATTTAATTTTTTTAAGTCCAGCGGTGGTAACCTCTCTGCACTCTGCTCTGTTTTTAACTTGGTTGGTTTGCATTTGCCATGACCACTCTTTCATCTTTGTCATGTTTCAGTCCAGTGGTCTCTGAAACAAGGGTCTCACCTGTGTCAAGAACTTTATCTTGCACTTTTGTGAATAGAAATAATTCTTAAATATTAATTTCCTTCTTCTGTTTTCTTTATGTCAGTGATGTTTCCTATCTTTTCTGTGAGATGTTGTGTGAAAGGCTATTGGCAGCATTTCAGATACTCCTTTATTTGTGAAATGAAATAAGAATTCATGTACTTTGTGGAGATGGAAAGGTAGAATCAGGCATCATCTCTCTCAATAAAACATGATTTGAAGGCCACTGAAGGTCACATCTCTGGCTATTCAAGCACAAGACTACATTTCTTTTTAGAAAAATGTTTTTTATTGGCTTTTTTTCATTTTCTCCCTCTGATTTAAGTAGGTTCTCCTTTCATTTTTTCTCAAGCCTAAATTTCACTGATCATCATTTCCATTAATGCATAATATATCTAAATTGGTAACTCTTCTTCTACAGTCTTGTAGTTTTTACTCATATGATTTCTTTTTAGCCTGGAATTCTCAGCACTTGGTCTTGGTCCGAAGTTATTTCCTTTTGCTAAAATGGAAGTATGTTCATCCTTCAGAGTTAGGACAGAAGAATCTGCTCTTAAAAAATCATAAGACTATTCTTCACAGGAAACAGCTGAAGAGTGAAACCTTGCATGTAGCTAAGGATTTTTTTTTCTGAGTAACTAAGTTAGTAAACGGGAGTTCTAAACTCTTCTTTCCTTATTTCATATAATTGATCATATCACAAAGTGAGTACTTTGAAAAAGATTGCTATGGGTCAAATTTTATTTTTGTTTTAAATAATAAACTTTCATATCAGGCCTTGATGTCATGGTAATACTCCCTCTCCTCACCTCAGCTCATTTCTCAGCAGATCAATGATGCCTCCATTTTTTGAGTACAGTGTCCATCACTCCCATCCCAAACAAGAGGATAGAGAAATCTATACTCAGGATACTGTACCTCATAGAAAAATGATGAAAAAACCCAAATATTTTTCATGGGATTTTTTTTTTCAGGAAACTATGTTTCATTCCCATTCTGGGAACTTGTGGCTGGAGTTTGCGGTTTGAGGCACAAGGACCGAATTGGCTTACAGGAAAAGATTGTCAGTGGGATAGCCAAAAAGGTTTCTTGTCTCTGTGCATGATGTTCGCAGTCATACTTTCTGTTTTCCAAACAGTGACATGGATTTTGCCTGCGGATTCTAGTGGCCATTGAACACAAGTAGGATGTGGCTTACAATTTGCCAACTGTTCTTATCTGGATTGTGATTTCTTTACACCAACATAAGAGAGTTGTGTTAATTCTGTTTTGCTAGTAATGTCCTATCGTGATTTTGGCAAAGAGTAAAAAAAAATATTGTGGAAAATAAGTGTGTTTGTTGTACTGAGGGATCTTTATTTAATATATTTTTACCAACTGGGAAAACGTTTCTTTTATTTCTCAAAAGCCCTTGCAGCAATAACTTTGTCTTGAATGCAAGTATTCCCCATATCCCAAACTTTTTTTCATTTTCCAGAAAGCATTTTGAAGACACAGTTAAAATGTATTTATGAGAGACAAACAGTACTGTTACAGGAGTAGTCAGCAACAAAGACAATGATGTTTTAAAGCTATATAATGAGAAAGGGAACATTCATTTCACTTGCTATTAAACCAAACTGAAACTCCCAGTATTTTCCTTTTTTCTATGGCTTTACAGTGGGAAGAAAGGCCGAGAATCTTAGAGATATTTGGATGTCCAGCTGCCTCTAGAGCCATGAACAAAAGGCATATAAACTCAGCTAGCTGTCTTGATAAATAACATTCCTGTTACCGTGGTAGGCTGTTGGCAGCTCAAAAACTTGTATTTGGTGTTTAGTCTTCTATCTCAGACCTGAAGAAGAGCTTTTGTGCCAAAAAGATTTCCACATTTCAGGTGAATAGATTTTATCTTTCTACAAATATGCAAATAGCTACACTCAGAAATGTAAGTCCTCAAAATCCTCCTCAAATCCTCTTCAAATTCTGCCTAATTCCATGTATGTCTACAACCATATGGTTCTACTTTTTGCCTAGGTGTCTGCAAACATATGTCTGGGAGCACACAGAGCTACTTGCATTTTGAGGTGTAGGAAATGTGTTACTGAGGCCAAATCCACGGAAGTCCTACCAATTAGATGAGTGAAGTGGGAGATGGAGAAGAGCTTCATGTCTCAGCTCTTCTCACTTCCCACCTCCCAGGAGAGCAACACAAAGCTCTGAAATACGTCTTCATTTCTCCCTCTCCTGTTGCAGTTGTGTCACTTTGTGGAGTGAAATTCAGGACTCAAAGGCCAAAAGAAAGCAAATGAAGAGGCAACACAATTCTACCCAAAGGGGACAGAGTCCACCAAGAGAAGGGAAATGTCCTGTATTCTGATTCGCATCACTCAGTCTTTTAGGCACTATGCATTGAACATTCATTGGGTTACTACCAACATCTCTGCTATATCAGAGATTCTGGCCACTTCAGTGGGCTATAGCATCAATAGATCTCACCCCAAAAAATAAATGCAGCTATCCTGACAGTGGTCCTGAAGCCAAAGGAGATGGCAGTACAGCTGCAGACTCTAAGCTTTCATGGTCGCCCACTACCACGACTTCTGATTTTAAATGAATTGAGCCTTGGCAGCTGTTCTTCATTTGTGATCTGATCTCATTTGATGTTCAGACCATTAGTGTTTCAGTTGTTGTTAGTAGTACAAAAAAATTTGCAGGAGCTATTTTAATACAAAAAGGGACATGGTAGAAAGAGTCTGGAGAACTTTCTGGAAAGAGCAGATATCAATACTGGTGTTGCTGTGGAAGGGAAAAGGAACAGTGTGTGGAGTGTGAGAAGTAGATTCACTGAAGGGTTTAAGCACATAAATCAAGTACTTGCTCCTGTGTTTTAGTGGTAGTATTGTTATAGCTCAAAGTGCATTTAGTGTTGAAGTTTGCTGTGTCTACTTTAGATCATTGTGTGATCAAAGGGATACTTTGAGCCGAATATTTATATTGCCTTGTGCATGTCACCTTCTAGACATGACATTGTATTCCTCATGTGCAAGGGAAGTCTTAGCTTCACAGTGAATTCAACTCCAGGTTCATAAATAGCCCAAAGACACATTCTTGACACATGTTGCTATAACTAAAACTGAACACATATGGCCATTATAAAACAGCTTTAGCTGCCCTTAAAATATAGTGGGATTTCCTTTACAACAAGTTGCCAAGAAATATGTTTTTTTAACCTCTGGACTACAGTTTATCAACCCCGGATTTGTTTTTAAAAGTCCTTCTTCTCCAGGGGAAAAAATAAAGTAGTAAACTTCAGGAAGAACATGGGAACATTACAATTGGCTTTTTCCCACTGTCCAAAGTCTAATGTATAGGAAATTACTGTCTACCGCTGGTAAAGAGGCCAAATGTATGTCTGTGTAACAGCCAACCAAACATGCCTCTAACTGCCCGAGAGAGAGAGAGAGAGATTAGTGCAAATTCAGTGGAAAACTAGGGGGTTTTCAGGGATTTGTTTGTTTATTGTGTTTGTTTATTTCTGTTTGATAACCACAGAAGAGAAATTCAATCAAATAATATGAATTCCTCAATCATCAAAGTCATTATTTATTTATAAATTATTTATATTTATTCATAATTATTTATATTATTGCTAAATTATTTTTCCTTGTGTTCTGTCACATTTTTAATACCTCTCTTATTTTCATGTGATATAGTAAAATAAAGATTTCAAGATTTTTTTTCCCCTATCATTTATATCTTCTTTGAAAATTCAATATTGCTGATTTTAGCTATATAGCATTTAAACACAGGATAGTAGCCTGGCTTTATGTAGAAATACAGTCAATATTTTTTTAAAATCTCTGCAAACGCAATGAACAAATCCCAGACTGAGAGAAACAATTCTTCTTCAGAAATGGAAATATAGTAAAAAAAAATAGGCAGAAACAAATTCCCAAGGCTAAGCCAGCAGGCAACAGGAAAGGCACTGTGGGTTTTCTGCAGGGATTCCTTTCCTCCACGTGCCCCTCTGGGGCTGTCCCCTCCATTCAGCAGAGTTTCAGGCTGAGGTGGTTATTCTGTAATTGTTGTATGTTTCCCTTCTCCACCTAGTTCCTCCCTGTTGTATTTTTTTTTTTTTAAGAGTAGAATCAATAGCAGTTATTTCTTCACCTGTAACTTGTTTCTCTGAGGCCAGCCACAAAGCCATAAAACTCAGTGTGACCTAGGAAACTTCAGCGGTTTAAAAAAAAGTTACTTATCTGGGATCCAGACATACAAATAAAACTGGGACTACTGTTGGAGGCTGGGAGTCTCTCCTCTCAAATTTAACATACCTGGTAACAAAGAGAGAGAGAAAGATGAGTGAGTGAAAGAAAGAATGATGGAGAAGTAAGGGAGTGAAAGAAAAAGGGACCTGGAAGATCTTCACATCCTAACTTCAAAAAGTGCCCAACAGACACTGCTACAACCATTTTTTAAAATCCTTACTAAAAATGTTTCATAATCTCCCTCAGCAATCTGTTCCTCTGCTCAAGTATCCTTTATCTTAGAAGTTTCTCTAATATCTAACCTAAATTTCCCTCACTGAAGTTTTAGCATTTTATTGCTTGCCCTATTCCCAGTGGACATGAAGACAAATTTGTTTGTCTCTTCGGCAATCCAAGAAATACACAGAACACGATTTCGTATTTTCCCTTATTCTCCTTTTTGCTGGACTTAGCCAAACTCAATTACTCTAAGCTTTTCTTGAAGGTCTCATTTTATAGACTTCCCGTTATTCATGAGACTCCCCATCACACTGTGTCAAAATTGGTCCATGTCTGAGTGGACACAGAAGGCCTTTGAGTGTTATGGAAGGACCGCTTCACTATTTCATTTGATTCACAGCTCCATCAGCATAAATACCAGTGGTTTTGTTAGAAATTTGGATTCACAGAGTGAGAGTCATCTGAACAAATGCAGATCTCTAAATCTGATCTAGTCACTCAAGCTCATTTGGGTAAAGGAAATGAGCAGTTTTGAAGTGTGATTTAAGTCACGCGAAAGGAAATGTCTATATTTGTTTAAGAGACTTAAAAGGAACACAGACCTGAAAATGCCTATTGTTTTCCTTTAACTACATAGAGATCCTAGAGCTAGCTAACCAACTCAGGGTGCGGTTGCCTAGCAGTCAGTAATAGGAACCCACAGTATCCTATGTTCAGAAAAAGACAGGTTAGGGCAGAGCTTTGATGACTTACCATGCATGATTAAAGAGAAATAGGCAACTGTTTCATCAGGAATTTAATCTTTGCCTTTAAAGATGGCTATCCTTCAGAAGCTGCATAGGCATTTGCTAGGAGATAGGATGTTACCGCAGGATTGAACATTTCTTTAGGATATTAAAGTCAAAGGAAGAACTAGGGGACGGAGCTAGGTGAAGCAACTAAGACTTAGCATAATTAATTTTTCCTATAGCTCTGCAGTTTGGCACATACATGTCACCTTCAATATGTAATGTCTGTTTCATCTGTAATATGCATGCAATTTTTTATACCACTGTAAATTCTTTTAATATCTGAAAATGCTTTTCCAGTAAACCTAATTCTCCCACTGGGAGCACTGGCAAAATTCCCAGTGACTTGAATAAAAAGCAATAAAATGCAGAATAAAGGAACAGGGCTTAAATCAAGAGTGTAAACCAATTAGGTATTTTCATGGTTGGCCTTTGAGCTTCTAAATATAATGCTTATTGTTCTGTTTCCAACGGCATCACTCCTGTCACCCTCTCTAACTCTCTCAACCTTTTTCATGCCAGCACTGAGGGCTGTTTTCTTCTGTACTGAGGCTTCAGCCAAGCACCGTCATGTGTCCTTCCCATGTGTCCCTCTCTTCCCTTCAGCCACCAATGTTCTTAGACTCCTTTTTCTAATCAAATCTTTTAACAGATGATAAGAGGGCAGAGCATATGCAAATTATCTTAGTGAAGTGGATACTAAAGATTTGAATCAGCAACATAACTTCCAACTACTGCACTAATTAATCTCTTATTTATGACTCATTGTCAACTGTACATTTTTGGAATGCTGACAGATATAGCTGGCATCCAGCAGTAAATAATGTTTCAGTGGTCTCTTACAGACTGGGAAGCAATTTAAAGCTGTGAATTACTCAAAATAAGATATGGTAATGTATAAACACAGACAGATAAAACTATTTTATTCCATCTTAATTACTTATTTTTACCTTTTTATTCGGCTACTTCTGTATTAGAAAATTTAAAGTGTAGAATACTGTGCTCATTTGTCATGTACTTAAACACTACCTAAGCTGTTGGACCTTGCCAAATGGTATCTGTTAAACAGAAATATTTGTCAGAAGTATCCTTATTACTCAGCAGTCGATGGCATTCACTGCCTTAGGCCAAATTGTTTCCCTGGGATCACGCACAAGTAAGTAGATTCCCAGTGTATCTGATTAAATAAAGTGTAGAAAGCTACCTATGAATCACTGTAGCATACTTTGCTCACTAAACTTTCAGCCTTCCACAATTTTACTGAGGGTTTTCCTTCCCACTCCATGGAAATTACTCTCAGTGAGGCAACTAAACACTCTGAGAATGTATGCATTAGAAATATGGCAGATTAGATTAGGCAGATCTTTCCTGACCAAACTGAAATGGGTGATACCTACCCAAGGGTCTTGAAACTGATTTCCAGGGGTCCTAAAATTGATTTACTCTGTGTTTAATTATCCTTTAGTAAAACTGCTTCAAGTAAACAATCAGAAAATAGAGCCATAGCTGAAATATTCTCCCTAGCTCTTCTTAATGTCCCTGTGTATAGCGCACAGTTCATGCCAGGCATTCAGAACTAACTTTTAAGAAAAATCAATCCCTTATTTGAACGTACACATTAACAGACTGAATTCTGTCTGAATACCTTTCCCATCTCAATTTGCGGCTAGCCCGTGTACCTGCAGGATAATTGTAACAGTATGAGGGATGAAAGCAAATCCAGTAGGGGCCTTCTTGCTAAAAATAAGTATGCTTCAGTAAAAGAAAACCCTTTGTAGCATGCACATTGGTGAACTCAAGGAGATGCTCATTAAAACCTCTCTACAAATCACAAAGGAAAGAGTCTCCATATCTACAAGTCTCTATTCTTTCTCTGGTTCAAGCTGGTTAGCCTATTCTATCAAATTTTCAAATCAGTAACATTTTTTCTATGATTTTTTTGCACTATGTGGAGCAAAACTAGCTCAAATTGGAGCCATCATTCCTATTATGTGTGCAATTCCTATTTTGGGGACAACATTTACATGTACGTACTCAAAATCTTTTAATGTTCGATCTGTTGCACGTTCACAGTTGAACTGTTCACATCTAACTCGAACCATCTGAAAAATAGACCATGCAGAAGTTAGTTGATATAACCTCCTTTAATAGATTGTGGCAGGAAAAAAACCCCTCACTTCTAAATTGGCCCAAAATAAGCGTGCAAGACGTAATGAATCTCCTCGAGGAATGTCCATGTCTCTTTACTGACTACAGGGAATTCCAAGATAGGTGGTTTATGCCAGAATTAAACTGATTTAGTTAGAGTTAGCTGACAAGAATCACACCCACAGAGATGCAATCATCTCTCTCAACACAGGAAGATGACACGGTTCCTAATTTTTATCACTTGGCAATTGTAATGATAGAGTTGAAAGTTGGGTGGGCAGGGACAAAATTGTGAAACAAAATGAAAGAATTATTCTTATGAAAAACAATTCACAGAAAACTGCTGTTTTACAATAGTAACTGTTGCTGTTTAATAATAACATCCACTTTCATGAAAAAAGGTAATAAAAATAATTGAGCATTTTATAAAGCTTGATTAGCTAATTTAACAATGTTTATTTTTTCAAAACACAAGAGAAAAAGACAAGTTGCTGCACAAAGAAAGCAGCCTGCATAAGTAGGGTGATTGTATATCCTGTCCTTCAAATCACAATGGTTTTCCAAAACATCCATATCACTGTTGATTCAATTTCTTTTACAAACCTTTGTCTTTTTATAATTTGCCTGTGCACAGATTGTCGGATTATGGTTTTTTTCCAAATGATGTGTTTCTTACAGCTTTTCTTTTATCAAATACTTCTTGGTTTCTATTTTTGACCAAAAAAAAAAGCAGCTTGTTTTCAAAATTGAAAGCATTTAAATAAAACTAAATTGACCATTTTTTAGTCTTTGTACACAACATCATGGTGAATTTCCACTTTGAAACAAACCTTATCTTCCCATGCAACATCCAAATAACATTTTTCTGTGAATTAAACAACAGTTGTAGGTGGAAATAAAACCTTTTCAGAGAATTGTTAGTAAATCTCACTGCATCTCAGCTTTCTACTAAAGCAGCTAATGTCTTATCCGGTGCCCAAATCAAAGACATTTGCTATATTAAGTACTGGATCCAAACCCTGAGGCACTTTGTCAATAAGTTTGTTTGCCCTAGGGGGATTTTCACTGATATGAAGACTGGATAAGCAGAGAGTGTTTACTAACAGAAAGCAAATGTTGAACTTCTGTTCAAAGAGGCTGGCAGGAGCCTGTCTATATCTCCTTACAAGAACTGACAATTTACACCCGATAAGTTGTTTATGTCTAGAAGAAAGCGGACTGTAATTCCTCTTGCTATCTGTGAATTCTGTAAAGAATTAGGAGTTCAAATGGCTAAGACTTTCCAAAATGTCAAAAGCATATATTTACCTCCTGCTTTCGATACAGTTCAGCATGAAAACTTGAAAGGAGTCCACTCAAACCAAAGTAACTAATTTAGGGTACTCTACAGTTTTTGTAACATCTCATAATGTTTATGAGTCCACAATGAAAACTATTTTCCTAAAAGAAAGACCAAAACCCAAAGACAAGGGGTTGGGCCGATGATTATACACACGGTGGAAGAAAGAAGAAGGTCTGTAAGAGAGGCAATATGTTTCTTTAGACCTGCAAAGTATAGAAATATCAGTTGGGACTAAACCAAAGTCAGTCAGTGTCCGTACAATCCCCATGAAGGCTGATATAACTATTAAAGATTTTATACATCTGAATTGTAAAATAAGGATGATATATTAATTGTCCTCAGTGGCACCATTTCTGTTCCTCCATGAGGACCAGAAGATGAGTTTGAAGATGTGTAGTACAATGTAATTAAATGGTTCAAAGGTTCTCAAGCTTTTCCTATGCACCGCTTTTACATTTTTTCAACTTTTCTTTATTCCCTTATACCTTTTATACCTTTTAGTTTCTACCTTTTTTCTTGTCCTTTTCTCACTTAAAGGAAGCCAATAATTAGGACCCCTCTTCCAAAGTGCTCGTATTACTGTAAGCCCCTTCCCTTCTTTAGACAGATGTTCATGCAGCAGGTAAGAATGAAGAGGGACTCAAGTGAGAAAATGAGCCCCAGGCTGCCTATGCCTTTTAAAGCAGTTGAAAATATATTGATACTAGAGATGTGCAGTCTTCAGAACACAGCTCCAAGCTGTGCTCTCCCATGATTACAATGAACGCTGCCAAGCAAATCTGAGATTTTGCAGATATCTTGACCATTCCCTTAAAGAGCAACATCATTAATTCCTGCCTTTCTTTTCATGCCTCTCTTTCTAACATATTCCTTCTTTCTTCAGTGTCCTCTAGAGCATGATTAAATTTGTCAGTCTGGTAGTGGTAAAAGTAGGGTTGCCTTTGGTGATATGTAGTCTCTGTCCCCTTTAAAATATCTGGAATCCTACGGTGGGCAATAAGATCACTGACTTCAGGAGAACCATTGTTTTCCTGGAAGATTATTCTTGTGTTCTCTTCTGTAATCAAGAAGATGCCACTGAAATCAGATTTCGAGGAATCTTTCTCTTCTAATATTTCTGCATGCAGAAATGCATTTCAAAACACTCAGCTTGTTTTAAACCTCCTTATTAAACTCTCCTTATTTTTCCCCAGGGACTTCTGAAAATTAACCCAGGCGGGTGTTGGATTAATGACTGGTGGTGCATTCCCTTATATTGTGGGCATAGAAGATTAGGATCAGCACCTGTTTTTTTGACATTTCTGGCCAGGCGTCAGCACAGATATTCAGTGATAGTACAATGTTCCTTGGTGCTGGATGCTCATGCCCATCTGTGAGGATGGCGTTTTTCCCATCTGTGAGTTCAGAGAGTCTTTGTCTACAATCGGTGACTGGCTTAATGAGCAGTCTATATTGGAGTGAAAGCGCTATTACTTCCCCACCACCCTCTCATCTGCCAGAATGAAGCTGTGGTGACACCTTCCTCATCTCTACTGTCACATCTTGATATTTATGTAAGCCTGAACAGCAGAATGGAAGGAATCAGTCACTATTCACAATGATTGCTAACTGCCAAAAAGACATATTTGTATTGCAGCAGATGACGAAGAATTTGAGTACAAAAGTGTACATAAGAAAGGGCTTTTTAAAAGCTCCCCGTGTGCAGGTCCCGAAGACATACATACATTAGGAAACTCACTAAACCGCTGAGGAGCATTTCTGACTGTGCTTAGGAACACCACCGATAAACAGCTAAACTGGAGGTAGATACTCTTGATCAACTGGCAGCAACATAAGGGATTCTTTTTATTCAGCAGAGCAGAACACTCTTACCCAAAGACCATGCCATTCAGTTAAATACAAGACATAACTGGCTGTATCACATCAGGAGAGAGAGAGGGAGGGCATTGGCATCTGGACTTTTAAAGGCATTAAATGATATTAAAGTCAGAGCTGAGCTGACTGAGGCTCCAGTCCACTGTACTTCCCCTGCAGTCTAGAATTTGGTTTGCAAAGTGCAAAATCTGGGTATCCTGAGTGTATTTCAATGGCAGCAGTGAAATATAGAACAAGAAGCAAATACCTTCTCTTAAGTACGCTCCTTATCTCTGACCCAAAGCAAGGTACTGTCGCAGAAGAAAAGAGTATTTTTCAGGCATTTTCTTTTATGTACCCTCCCATTGTGAGCTCCACCATTCAGAAATGTGAACTTGAGACCCTTGTTATCCAGCTGCTTGGTTTGAGATGTGCCTAAGTTTATAAACAGATTTTTAAAAGGCTTTCTTTTTTAAAGCGCTTTTAGTGACACACAGGTTTCAGCTGCCAGAAATGAGACATCTTTCATGAGAAATCTTTCATGAGAGCAGCCTGCCTGTTTTAGTTTCTGTGCCTTCCTGCAAAGCAATACATATATCCGTCTCGCTTTCATTTATTCTCCTTTTCATTTTATGGAGGCCTCATTTAGTCTAACTACACTTTTTATTTGCTGATAAGGTGGTTCCATAAATTATCTTACTGAAGTAGGTCTTTTAATTATTTCCTCCTTCAGAAAACGTAGTTTTCAAAATTCCTTATTTCCATTACTGTGAATACTCTTTTTTATATTTCTTATGTTGTCAGATTTAATTTAAATATTTTTCATACTGTGCTCTGATTTCAATGCATTATTTAAATATGCTGACTTACATATTTTCTGATTAATTTTTAAGGAAAAAAGGCTATTACCATTAACTGTGATTCTTGAATAATACTGCTGTTGCATATTCATGCTTGTGGTGTGCGCCAGTACTGTGCAGTGCTAGGGCTGTAGAGCTTTTCTAGGGAAACAGGTCCCATACAAATCAGATGAGCGCTTCTCCCAAATGTGAATGCTTGCTGCTGATACTATCAGAAAAATTACATTCCCAGCTACCGCCAATATCTCTGTTAAATCCTTGGGCACTAAAGAAAAAAATTCTATGGATGCCTTTGAAGTGGGGGAAAGGGAACAGGAAAAGACAGAAAGGAATTGGCACAAAGGAACTCCAAGGACATGTCTACACTGAGAAATAAAAGCATACCAACAACTAGTTTGCATCTATACTGCTTGGGGAAGTTGTCCCCACCACGGATTTGTTTTGGAAAGATTTATTAAGAAGGTCCCAAACAGAGACAGAGAGCAAGCTGAAAATTAACTGATGTATCCCTGGGATAGACTGTCCTCAAGCCAGTGAGGTGTCAGGGAAGACCTAAAGTTCGGCTTTGCAAAGAGTGTAACTAGCTGTAAGAGCAAGAATAGTAGTACCAAGGTTGTTTATGATTGTTTATGCCTTCCCTGAATTAACGAGATTTCTTTTTCCGCACATTACAGGGGCAGGCTGCTACAGGTCTCACAGTGCACTGGGGTCTACCCTCCTGAAAATCCTCACTTTGATATAGTCACAATTTTATTTTTTATGCTTTCATTTTTGTTAAATATTTTGTTAGTTTATCAACCCATGGTGATTACTCGTAAAATGATAATTGGCAGTATCCCTTTGAAGCCTCAAAGGGGAGAGGGAGAAACAATGTCAAGAAATTCTTTAGATCTAAACACCAAACACAGCAACTGGCAGGAGATATCTCCAAAACCAGTCGTGGGTATAAGACAATGTACTTTGTGCGTTACAGCATCTGTTTCAAACAACCTTCATTCTCACACAGAGGAGTGAATCATTTAAACACTGTTAAGGACACTAATCACATCTCCATTCCCTTTCAAGATATTCTATTTATTTTAATAAGTTTTTTTTTCATATAACCACACTTGCATTTCTTAGAGGTTCCTTCTTCATGGGATATTTCAGCTTATGATTAATTGTTTGAGATGTAAGCTTGAGAAGAAAAACAATTTTGCTGGGGTGATTACTAGATGTAATGCATGTTATATACTTTCCTTTCATGTTACTTGTAGTCTGACGAAGATCAGGAATGTTGAAATTCGTTCTATGGCCAATAGTAAGGAGGAAAAGAGAAATTGTCTGGTCAGTGGGGAAATACGGAGTCTCTCAGAACACTGGCTCAAATCCAGTCAGGAATGGTTTTGAATGTGGATCATGATTGTCCAGTGGACTCTTGTCTCTTGCTGAAACAACTGTCTGCCTCAGAGTCAACTGCAAATGCTCAGGAGGGAAGTCATGAGTTGAACAGATTTTGAGGATGAATTACTTTCCTACATCCCGGAGTGGGCAGTAGAGCATCAGTTTGAAAGAGCACTTCAACTATTTAATTTAGAGCAGAATTAGTATAATTGATTTCAAGACAGATAATGGCGCAACTGCTTGTTTAAAGCTAAGCATGGTCTCAAGGATATTTTAATTTTGCAGCTGGAGCCATGTTAGTGTTAAGGCACTTTAGTAAGGCAGTAGAGGAAGTTAGTGTGCTTTTCCCTGTTTATAAACAGAGGACTTACTTAACTTTTCATTTTTGTCAGAGCACCATGTTTTGCAAGCATTAAACTCACAACAAATGCTAGAAGTAAAGGAATAGTAGTGTATAGAAGAGGATTATCTAATGGCAAAAAACCCACCTCACATTCGGTGAACCTAAATTGTAACTAACATATCCTGTCACTGTCGAATCCAGACTGAAGGAAGCTATGTAGCATAAAATTGCTTTAAACATCTGTCAAAAGCAAACTGAGTTGATTACATTCTGGTTTGATTTGCTATAAACACAGAGGTTAGTTTCTGAAAAACAATTTTAGAGGTGTAATCACATTTCTTTGACAGTGTGAGGCAAGTTCCTTGATAATATAATATAGGAATTAAGTGACTTTGAATGAATTAAGAGGCCTTGAATGAATGGTTGGGAGCACACTAAAATTTTGTGTTTGTGCTGACAGTGGTATGAATCAAACCAACGGGGCAAGAAGAAGGGGGCTGTGGAGATTAAATAAAATAGCTAAGCTTCATGAAGCAACTGTCAGCAATGGATCTCAAGATACTTTGTAAAAGAGGGAAGGCTCTGTATTTCTCGTGGGGAAAGGGAAGGATGGAAGAGGAAGAAGCAGAAGAGTGACAGACCAAAGCTCTCCTCAACTCCAGAGCCACATTTCATCCACTAGGCTGAAAATGAACCCAAGTAATAATAAAAGTGTCACAGAGAGGGCCTGGTAACTCTAGTTTCCATGAAATTTCTCTGCAGAGGGAAAATGCCAGTTTCTCAAATCCAATACGAATAAAACAATGTCAATGAGAAAGAATGACAGAGATATTTCAGGACATAGTTTTTTGCTAAAGCATTCAGGATTATGTCAAAATAACCAGTAACCCAGTGATTGAAGGATACAACTGGCATGTGGAAGACTGTCAAATTCCTGCCTGCTCTCTCACAAGCTATATGAGGGCCTAAATTACAGAGTCTACCTCTCCTTTTGTGCTCCTACATTTTATTTAAACATGTAAATACACACAAGTGAATGAGATCTTGATTTGGTAGTCTCCACGGGCTTATTAGAAAATACTAAAAGCTTATATAATTACCCAATTATCTCAGACCTTATCTCTGTGTGTCATACTCTCCATTTCTTTCTGCTTTGCCAAATATTTCTCAGATTAAAGGCAAATTCACTTGTCAAAACATGTGAGAAATACGTTAGGATTGAATACGGCCTTCAGGAAATCTAAAACCACTTCTAAACATTTAAGTTTAAATGCAAAAGAGAAAATCTTAAAAATGCTGGTGTCAATGTTTCTTTTGAAGAATGGGAGAATAGTCGCTCTCTAAAGGGGAAGCCAATGAAGCAAGCCTGCTTTTTTGTGATAGCACGCGAACATGATATCAAGAAGGCATGCTCAGGCTATGCGAGAGTCTACAGCCTTGAGGACGAGCCAAAGAGCTCTCCCCTAGATTAGTGGTTCTTTGAACACAGTGTCCTCTCTCTCTGCTGTTGAGCAAAAAAGACAAGGCACAGTTCGTGCAATGCTAACAGAGCTCATTTTTGCTGCTGCTGAGGTCAACATTCACATGAAAATCATAGCAAATTGCTCAGAATTTCTGTCTACTGCTGAAAATGGAAAGTGTAAGAGGCTTTCAGTCTGGATGGATCTTCAGCTAAACATTGCTGAGATGAACCTGTCACCCAGGAAGCATGAGCAGATGGAGGAAGAAAATGCAAGAGAGGAAATATTAGGTTGGTGCTATTTTGTCCTCAGTGGCACAATTTCTGTTCCTCTGTGAGGACCAGAAGATGAGTTTGAGGACAAAAAATACATTGATGGCATTTGATTCCTTCTCTTTTACTATTTGGAAGTAGTTATGTTGTGCATCACCACCAGGTCTGATGACCTCGAAGGTCATTCTATATTTTGAGTAAGTCCTTATTCAACTCGTTCTAAACAATAAAATCCCCTGTGTAGTACAATGTAATGAAATGATTCAGAGGTTCTCAAGATTTTCCTACATGCCGCTTCCTATTCTTCCAGTTGTCAAAGTGGGAGGTGAAATGAAGTCCATGCAATTTATTCACCTTCCCTCTGACATACAGTGGGAGTGTATTGGTGCAGAGAAATGGTCTGGAAAGTGAGCGGTGCTGACTGTAACTGCTTGGGCAGAGCTGTGGGCTTGAAGGCAAGCTTGCATCTGTGCCATGCTAAAACTGCACTCTGAGATTATAGCGTGCACGCTCTGATGCACAGGAGTACTCTGAGCATGGTTCCACAATTCCTTGGGCCAGAATCAGTTGTGAGGATGAAGCCTGGCATATTTCAGTACCCCTGATGAACTGGTGCTAAAGTGTTTCCCAGGAGCACACAAGCATGATCATGTCTCTCAGTGGCAGAACTCAGATGGATCAGCCAGTACATTAAACTGGATCAGTTTGTGTATTAAGTTACAGACAGACAAAAGTGGGACAGAGATATTCAGTGACTAAAAGGCTTGAAAGGCCTGCAAGTTTGTCCAATTTTTTCAATGTCATTTAGTCTAATGGAAAGAATTTGTTCCTAGAAACTTTATCCCTCTTAATTTCAGATTATACAGCAAATCACTGCCAGAGTTGGCATTAGTGTAAGGGATCTCCTGGCAATCATCCTTAAGTCCATATATGCTGAAATCTCATTTTTCCATAATGTATTTATTTTAATTTTCAGCTTTAAATCACAGGGTTCTTACCCAAAAAACCCCTGTGAGTGTCTCCATTCAGAATGGTGTAATCTCCTTTGAAACTTTTCAGTTGGCTTTTGTTCTGCTTAAAACAGATGAAGCCAGTTTAAACATATGTTCCTAAATGTATGATTATAGTGCTTTTTTATAATTGGAGGGTTTTACTTGAAGTAGTATTTGAAATACTTCTGTGACCAGCATGTGTTAAGAGGCATCTGGAACTTGGCTGGCCAGCGAACAACAGTCTTGTGGTTTTTTAAGTCCTTTGAATGAATGAAGCAAAACCATAAAATATCAATAAAGCTATCCACCCTCGGCAAAGGGTGACCAGACACAAGGACAGTCTCCCATCAAGAGTGCCTCAGCCAGGTTACTGTAGGCCTTCCCAAGTCTCACAAAAGCTATGCTGCTCTTCTCTTTCTGTACTGCTGGGAGCAGCTTGTCTTCTTAAGTACTTCCACATTTCTAGTATTTTTTTTTTTCCTTTTCTTTTGTTTCTTTTTAAGAAAGAAATCAAAAACAGATCAGAAGAGGAGTCTTTAGAAACAGGAACCTGGTATCTTCAATAGGCCTAGCTGGACAAAAGTTGAAAACAAAAGAAAAAAAAATCCCACAAACTACAAATTCAAACTTTCAGTTTGTCTCTGTAGATTTGCTTTGCCTACCAACTCTATCAACTAACAATGCAAATAAATGGAAATGCCATACTTTATAAAGAATTTGTGAAAGTGGTTTTAAAGATTAGAGAATTCAAGTTAGGTTTTCACTGAAAAACTCAGGATAGTTTGTATTAATATTTTCCCCATTTAACCTTTCTATTCTTACATTTACAGATTGCATTGGCTATGAGGATGCTGTGAAACTTGACTACTGAAGGGTTTTGAGTGTAATAAATAAAGTCTACTCACCTAATCTCAAAATCTTTCCTCTATGTATTTCTTCTAAATGTTCCTTGTAATTTTTCATGCTCTACTAACCCATTGTACCTCTCTGTATAGCATACATACACACATTTGTCAATGGTCCCTATCTCAGTCTATGTAGCTATTCAGATATCAGGACGTGAATTCCTTCACCTAAAAAGTGAATGGGAACTTTTCTCTGTCTATAATTTACTTCTGTGGTTTTCTTGGTACAGTACTTCACAGATAGCTTCAAGTGCATCTGGTTTCACTTGTTGTGTCTCTATAGATAATATTACTGCCTTGGTCTATCTTCGACTCTTCGCTTTTACTCCCCTAGTGTCACAAACCTGGTTTTTATGAAATTTTTAGACTCAGATTTTTACACCAAAATCTCATGCAGGGAAGCCTGCTTTTTCTCCTTTTCAGTACACACATGCAATCCAACAGAAGGGTGGTTCAGAAAAGAAAAACCTGGCCAACGTTTTGAACCAGTTTGTTGTGAATAGCCTGAACTCAAACAGAACTTTCTTCACACCTATTCTGTAAGCTCTCCATTCATATACAAGATGGTAAAGCAAAGCTAGACTAATCACCAGACATTGCATGTTTTATCTACAGTACTTCCACATGTTTGTGCTGTTTCCAGTAACTCTAGATGATGGATGAACCAACCTACGAAGACAGATTTTGCAAAAAACCCCAAGGTATAGCAGATCTTTCACAGATCCTTCTCAGTCATTACTCCTTCCTCTCTTTTTTCCTTTGGAAAAATAATTTAAATTAAACAGATTCGTTATATGCAGCACAGTGTTGCCATGTGAGCCCTGAACACTTTGTTCAAGAGCTAGGAGGCCAGCCAACTGCTTTAGTTCCTTAAAGAATAACAGATGTGTCCTTCCAAGTCACATGCTAATGGAATTTAGGCTGTGGTAAGGAGTTTAAAAATACTCTCAGTTTTCTGCAAGCTCTGTTTCAACTCTGCTCTGTTGGTTAGCTTGCGTCAGGCTTCTTTTTCCACATCTTTCAGAAACATTGCACGAGATGTCCAGTTGAGCCGAAGTCACTAGTAATTTACTTTCACTGAGTGAAAACAAATAGTTAAAAGTAAAAACCTATGGATCTCAGTTGTGTATGATATTGTTTCTACCAGCCTGACTCCATAATTATTGTATTTAAAATATATTGAGTAAAATGCTCTCTGTGTGTATACAGTAAAAAAGCACAATCTTTGTTCCTTTACTACCAACATATGTTTGACATCTTTATTTTTAGCTCCAAATATTAACTATAGTTATGTAAAAGTGAAGCAAAAGATTTGGTGTAATCATCCTTAAGCAGAAGATGTCAGTAAATTGAAATGGCAAATGGGGAAAAGTAAGATATCCTTTGCATTGCAGTTCATGTTTGATATGTTGTGAAGGCCCTCGGATCACAGGGGAAAACTGTAGGAACTATGACGGGAGGGTACAAGGGTTTTTCTCCAGCAGGAACCAGCGACAAGTGCAGGAGAAAGTGCTCTTAAACAGTGAAAACTCTTACTTCAGCTTTCTGCACCTCAACTATGTGCAGGTTAAAGTTGCCCGCTTATTATAATCTGATCATTGCTCTGCTCTCTTGTCTCTCTGGGATTGAGAGTGTTGCAGAGAAAGCTATTGAAGGGAGTAGTGCTGAGCACTCTGGCTGCTTGTTTTCACCATTTACTGTGCGCAGTGGGAAGCAAAGAGATCTGGTGGCAGTGGGAGGGGAGTGTGGAAGAGAAGAGGCTGCAGGCACTGGCTGTGGCTGGGAACAGGAGGCTTCCGTGTGGCAAGCATTGCAAAGGGAAGTCCTTTATTTTGATTTTTTCCCTTTGTCCAAGCTTGTCTTCTTTATTCCTTCCCCACCAACTGCTATCATTGTAATCTTTTTTCACACATTACTTCGTGATCCTGGGTACTTGTCGCATCTTCTTATGTTTGTGCTTCTCCTCTTCCTTGTGTGGTCTTTGGAGCTCAACTCCATGAACTGGGATTCTTGCAGGCTTTTTCCTCATTCCACCTCATATCCTACTAGAAGATTGCCTAGGGAAGGAGGCAACTACCCTGCACCTTATTCCCTGTGCTAAACTGGTGTGGAAACACCACAGTTTGGGATCTTTATGCTTCCTGTCCCAAGCAAAAGCTCATACTCCTTTGGAGAGAAAAGAAGAACTGGAAACCCTGGAGGTCCTTGTCTGAACAGCTAGTAAGGAAGAGGATGGTCATGGGTTGTCTTCTGCCTCCACAATGCCAGGTGGTGTTCATGGCCAAGCATATGATTGATGAGGCTATGTTGTCTCTTTCCATGAGTACAAAGAAGTGATGTAATGTGTTGGCTCTCAACACAGGACAACCTGTAAGGGCTAGATAAACTCTGTCCCCCTCAGCTGATAGGAGCTGAGGGAGAGGGCTGGTGGGAGGAGAGAAGATTTTTGGTGGTTTACAAAGAAGGGAATCATATGAGAGATACTGGTGAAAGGATCTTTAACTGAAAATGATGCTCAGTGGCAGGGAGAAAGGATGAGAAGTGAAAGGAGTAGCTGAAGATGATGTATTTCTTCAATATTCCTACTTTACTTCCTTAACTTTATCTCAGAATTGCCATTTCCTAAAAAGTATCCCTTCAGAAATACCCCGCCTCCCCAAACACTCATCCTGTCAGAATTCTTCCAAGCCAGCATTCACACTTGATTTCCCCTGTCTCTTTCCTATTCCATCTGCCACTTTTAATTTCTTCTTATATTCTCTTTCCAGAAATCCCAATATGTTTCAATCCTTTGTCCTCAGTTCTGCACCCTTTCCTTCACTGAGACATTCACAGTTCCTTTTCCATTCAGTGACACTCACTTCTCATTCCTCCTCAGTTCAGCTCTTTCCTGTACTTCTTTCTCTATATAGTTGTTTATTTGGGGTCATCCCCCCCACCACCTTTACCACTCAAATTTTTTTCCTCTTAACAGTTTTTTTGTTCCTTCACAAGCCTCTCAACTTACTTCAGGTTATCCCCTGGAAATTCCTTCATTGCCTTTCTCATGCTTTAGATTACATGCATTTTTTCTTTAGACCTAATATTCCTTTTTTTTTTCTATTTATTTTGTTTTCTTCTGACTTTTTTCAGTAGAGGAAGATGAAATTTTCTTGACTTTTCATATCCAGAAACATAAAATGCAAACTTTTTTCCTAGTGATTTCAAATGCTGTGGCCCCAGTAACGCAATACCTAACACACAATGGCCATCACATCGTAATGGATAGCCACTCTTACACATTATCATCATTAACAAAAGGCAAATGGTACTCTGTAAATATCGTCTTAGCTACACACCTTCCTCATCTTTCAAATCATCAGTAGCAGAACTGCTTGTCTGTAGCATTTAAGTTTCTTAATTTTATTCAGAACGATGAGCGAAAGCTTTTAAGCAGTGGAAGGTTGTAGTTTATATGACAGCAGAATATTCATGTAGTCATGATTTTATTCCTGAACATCTCCACTCTGATCAGGAATATAAAAGCAGTGAAATCCAGGATGTGCTGCATCTAGGACAAGAATTTTGCCACTGGTTCTGTGGCCCAAGATACTGTCCAAAATTAAGCATATCACAGCCTCTTTTATCTGAATTTGAGTTCTGGTTTCACTCTCTTTTTTTTTTTTTTTCATACGACACTAACTCCTAATCTCTATGTAGATTCTTTTCATATGACTATTAACAGGGGCCAGGTATCACAGATATGCAAAAGCATAGATATTATGGCCATATCAAATTGATGGAGCTGTGTGGAACTGTTTAAAAAATGAGTCTAACAGATATGCCAAAGAGAACAAAGATTTTTAAGATATTTATTTTTTCCCTCAAAATGCTTTACATGCAGGTTTCTCTGAGCAGAGCAGCACTAGAAAATAAGCAAGGATGGGAACCTTTGATTAGAGATATTTTACTCTCTGAAGCATGATATTGCAGGGCGTGGGTGTTTCTGCAATTCTGTTAGTAGGCTAAAGACAGTTTTCAGCTTAAAGAGGAAAACCCCAGATGTATAAAGATGGAAAAATGAGGGAGACTTACTTGGTGTATTAGACGGTACTTGCAGTTAAGTATACCTGAGAGATCTAACACAAGTATTCTCAGGTGCTACTTTTTTGCTCTGAATTATCTGATGGCACAGCAAACTCTTCAGGAAAAATTCCACACTATTACAGAGATGCCAAAGTGTGAGTACAGCTCTGGGTGAAAAGTGGTCTTATGAGCACACAGTCCTGAACAGGTAACTAATAATATTCAGTGTTTGTGAGCCATCTGAGACAGACCATGGAAGGTAAGAACCAAATTTAATTCTGTTTACACTTGCATGCATCATTAGTAAGCAAAATAAGTTCACCTGAACTTCTTTTTTCTTCTTTAACTTTCTGAGCCTCTTTCTTATTCTATCCCCTCTCTATTTTCAAAGCTATAAGGTCGAAAAGGCCATTGGCCAGATTTACTTCTGGATAATTGCAGTGATTAAACTGGACTGTGACTGTCTTCTACCCCACACTTTTGCAGGCTTGGCTTTTCCCTGCTCTGAACCAGCAAAATTCTGCAGCCGTCCATAGATGTGTGGCTGCTTCTACTTCTGCTCTTACTCCATGCGTGCCATAATACTAGATCTTTTGAGAAGCAGCAAAGTACAGAAGGCAAAAGAGATAATGATGAGCCTGGCATTCCTTATTCTTGCTAACAAGCTTCTTATTTGGTCTGTAAGTTTACTACTAGGGGGTACAGATGTGCTGATTTCCCTGACTCCTGGGAGTGGAGAGGACGCATCGACACTTGCGTAGTTGATTGAAGAGGCATCTGTGAGGCACTTCTGCTGCTGCTGAGCTGCACAGCTAAGCAAGCAACGCCAGAGAAGAGGCAGCAGGAGCTTTAGTCTCTGCTTCCTCTCCGCCGCTTCCCCCTCACCAGCCTTTGCTGTCATCTTGTGTGGGACTGAACCAGCTGGTGGTGGGGGAGCAGGCACAGCTCATTATATTAGTCAAGTATTAGCACCATTGAAAAGGGTCAATTGCCAAATGAAGGTTATTCTGATGAGCATGACATCAATCTGATATTATTAGCTATCAATATTGCGTGTTTCCTCTGAGCTTCTTTGTAAATGACAGCAGCAAAACTCCATGGCAAATAACTGCTTAAAACACTTATTTGTATGATTCCAGAATCAATAAAAAGTGTGAAATACTCTAAGGAGGGGAGAGGTGTAAAATGATACACATCTCAGGAATCTTCTTATTTTAACTGGGCATAAAGAAATAGCCAACAGAGGCCTGAATTTATATATCTTCAGCCTGTCCCACCAGGACTTGCTTGTACTGGTAGCTGAAAGCCTAAAAGAAAAAGCTGTTTGGAACTGGATTCAGAGAATTTGAACTAAGGAGAAAAACATCTATATTTTCTGTTAACATGCTGCAAAGGTGTTCCCACCAATGTGTGGTTTCCAAATCTAGTAGAATGGGAATGTTCTAGATATTAAAATAACCACTCTTGATCACTCTCTGAAACTATTTATATTTTTCTATTTAAATATCCTATTTATTAATAGTGTTCAATATTAGCATAAAGAACCCCCTGTATTCCCCAATCAGCAGGTAGCAGACATCTCATGTCAGCTATTTTATAAGCAATATAATTAGTAAGGCAAACTGTACAACTTCCAGTTTGATTCATTTGCTAGTGCTTATTCTGATTCATTTACAATTATGCCAGTAATTGGCATAACTGTTTAGACATATTTGGAAAATGTCCATAAGTGGATATCCTAATTATAGATACTCACATTGTATAATATCTACTTTCTCCATCTATCAGGAAGCATTATTCCGATTCCTAAGGCAAGAGACTAGTGGAGACTGTGATCTATTAGATTATTATGGACAGAATAGGGAAACTCAAAGGAGGTATGACTGCCTGTCCTCTGGCAGCGTCCTTTCAGATTCTAGGTGCTCAGAAAAGCAAAAGCCCTGACAGCTCCAATGCAAGCTGGCAGAGGCATTTCATTTTGTCATGTGCCTGTTGAAATGCACCAGAGAAATCCAGTTCCAGTGGAGTTTAAACCACATCTCTCTGAAGCACACCCAAAGGGCAGTCCTCAGGCTCGTGCCACTTAAGTGAGGTGGTGAGGACTTGCCAGGACTGGAAACTCTTCCACGTAGGTACTGCCCCCAAAAGTAGGAAGATCCAACTTTCAGATCCTCAGACACTCGTGTGTCATCTCCATGCTTGTGCATCCCCGGATTTCTCCCTGGGCGACGGGACTTAGCTGACAGCAGCCTACCTCAACCCACCTTCCCATGAGTTGGTGCCAGGGGGAATCCCTGGCTCTGTACATCTGTTGCCACAGCGGCAGCACTGGCCACTGTGCATGCTCCAGCACCGACCCCAGGCCATGCGCCTGCAGCAGTTACAGTGAAGGCAATAATGTGGAGGTATGCCTGAAGCAGGAGAGGACACTGGGCACTAGAGGACTGAAGTTGCATCTAGTGTAATGGTTAGGAATCTTTAACCTGTGGGCAACCACGCTGGCTCTTTTCATAAGGGCTATGTCAGTAAACTGCGTGTTAAAGACATGATGACTTTTGCTTTGAGATGCCTTTAATCCACTTCTAATTATCAGATGATCATAACTTTTAATGAAAACTGAACTGTTTTATGAAGAAAGGAGTTAAATGAGATTTTTTTTCCCCTTTATACCTCAGAAGATTGAAAAATTAAGAAAATAAATACAACCACCCCTCCAGTTATTTAAATTACACCAATTACTACCTGTTCCACTACAGATCAGGTTCTGCAAAATAAGCTTAGAGCTGTTTTCCCCTCTAGATAAATTCTGTAAGTTGCTGTTTCCAACCAGAAGCAGTTTCTAAAAAGTCAAGCTGAACTCAGTATCTATCATCAGGCTATTTGACATGACAATCCTCTCACCTTAAAAGCAAAGTTATATGTGCCCGCTTTAGATCCAAAGTGGCTCTGCAAGGGCTGGTTTAGCACTTCGATGTCATCGCTGTACAGAAGATATCTATACATAAAATAATCACAAATGCATGATAATGCACTTTGCATTATTTTCCTCAGCTTATTCTGATATATTAAAAGTGCTGCCAGTTTTGCAATTAAGAACATGTATTTGAGTACTTTCTCATTAAAACAGAATATTTTGTACCATAACATATTTCCATCCTTTCATTCTTTTTTCTTTCATTCTTTTTTATAGTGAATGAACTTTGTAAAACAAAGAAAAATATTTTCAACTTTGCCATCTTCAGAAAGAAAAGTTTTGCTTTCTTGGGCCAGGAGAAAAACATCTTCATTTTACATAATACAGTGAACTGAAAAAGGCAAGTACCGATATTTGACTTGTCTGTAACTGAAAGTCAATGGAAAACTTTACAACTTGCTTTAACTTCACTTACATCCATCATGAAGACTAAACCAAGTGTTTCCGTTGCATAGCTGAAGCTGATTCCATTGCATAACTGAAGCTGTTTCTGGCTGTTGACTTTTTCCTCAACTTCATTTCTTCAAAATGGAACAGACATAAAATAACAATTGAATTTATCCAAGAACATATAAATATCCAAGAACATATAAATGGCTATCTCTGAGTTTTGACTGTACTTTGCCATTTTATGGCTGTCCCGATTCCATAATTTAACGCACATTGTAAATTACATACAGCATCAATAATGACAGTGATCCCTACAGGCCTCAGTAACATGTAAATCAAAAGCACCTTGTAGAGAAGAGCTCACAGAGTGCCATGGTAAAATTCCTATTTAATTTTAACTGGAATGTAATTAAGTCCAAACTGTGAATGTACATCTGGTTAACACCTTTTTTACACTGTGAAGTTCGTCACTTAGGTTTGCCAATACATCACACTTTCTCAGAAACAAACCATGAGATAAAAAAAAAGGCCTCTATCTTCAAGATGATAGATTTTTAAAAAAATATTCACAGCCAATGCTCATGTCATTATTATCTGTCAACAGGTATAGAGAATGAAATTGAAGAGATTGTTGCGATTGCAACAACAATTGATTAAGGAAATTAAAACCCAACTTTTTCAAGATACTAGTTGTCCAGAACCATAGGGCAGGTAGAGAAAATGTTAATATCAAAAAACAAAAGCCACCATCAACATGGGTCTTATCTACATTGTAATTTATAATGCTCCTTCTGGCCTTTCAATTTCTAGTCTCTAGCTTGGGAGAGATAGGGGCTCACTGCAATTTGTGTGTGTCTTTCTTTGGAAGACTTATTTCAGCTGCTGCTGACAAACCCACTGAAGCATAAATCTTATCCTTTTAGTTGGAACCAAACAACGTTGTCCTCCCTGATTTATCTTCTGTTTCCTCCAGCAGTCGCCTCTGATTTACTTCCTTGCATTTAGGTTAATATGACAAAAGTAAATTGATGTGCACATTAAGAAAAATATATTTAACTGTCTTACTCCCTGCTCCAGGATCCATTTAAGTGTCTAGAGAAATTCGTATCAATGGACCCAGCACCAGGTGCCATTTTACCCCGCTTTCACCGTTACTTTTTGTGTCTACCTTGTCACAGTGTGTATTTTTTTCGTATAAACCAGCCAGATTTCAACTCTCTGTGACTATTCAAAGCTGGACACAGACTTTCAGCATAGATCTGAGTCCTGTCTAATATTATAATTGATTATCAATATCTTTGAATACCACCAGATTTTAGAAAGTAGTCTGTAATGCAATGTTATTAGTGAGAACTTGTCTTTACATAATATAAAACCAGCCACAGGGAACACCCAGGAACATCATGAAAATTGCAAGCAGAGAAGATATTACGCTCTTCACTTACAAGATTAACAAAGCAGTTAAGGGTTATATACTCTTTTCTTTGCCCCAAAGAGACTGTTTGTCTAAATGGAACAATACATTTCTATTATTACCTTACTATTGTTTTATTATATTGAGCTATATTCCAGCCTGCTATGGAATGTCAGTTATTATGCCCGCAGATCTTTCATATTCTAATGAGCTTCATTCTGTCTGGGATTTTTTTTTCTGAAAATTAGCATTCCCCTTTTCTCTCATTCTTATTTATTAATTTATTTATTTAATCTGAAATTATAATGCAAAAGATTCTTTTTAGGGGTTTACCCATGAGACATATAAATGCACCTGTCTCTTCTGGTGAATACCTGATTCTCCAGGAGAGATTCTTCTTCCAAAAATGGTTTATAGAGAAGAAAATGGTTGATTTATATTACATGGTCTTAGGTCTTTCATTGTGTAGCTCTTTTGCTTTTTCCTGCAGTTGCAGTATAGTCCTTAAGGTAAATTTGAGAAACCTATAAAAGTAAACTTGGCAGTCATTTCTAAATCCTGGATTCTGTAAGAAACCTTGTGAAAGAAAATTAGAGTGGAACCAGAGCTGTGGGAGCTGATAGATGCAGTACAGTGCCCTGGCAAAACAGTGTAAAAGCTTAAATGCTTCATAGCTCTGGCAGAAAGAATTAGCTTTGTAGATAATTAATGGAAATATATTTATCATATTTTCTAAAGTCCCTTTATTTTGCTCTTCCACTCTCTATAGCTAGCACATTACAGTACTTGCAACAGGTAACTGTGAAGGCAAGGCAAAAGCTAGACGGGACTAATGTTAGGAGTCCCCAGTTCAGGCAATATGCTCCATTGGTTCTGATTTTCTTAAAATTACATTATACAATGCTTTGGACCTTATTTCTTCCCAGATATAGTTAGAAGATAATTACAGAATGTCCAAAAGAACAGAAGATACATAACAAAAGTTGTGGCTTTGCCCAGGACTCCCTAAGTCTAATTGATTTTGCACCTATCCTGACCAAGATAGAGCTATTAAGGATAAATTACACAAAATAACAATCCCCGCATAATCTCTTATGTATTCTTTTTCTTCAGAATTGAAAACAAATCTCCTAATTTGCTTTCATTTAAAACACAGTCTTGAAATATAATCTTTTTGGAATATATGTGGTTTTGCCCTCTAGCAAAAAAAAAAAAAAAATGGGCACAACAGAAAAAAAAATATATCAGGGAGTGCTGATAAGGGTTTTCTTCAGTAAGAACAGTTTATATTGGAACATAGCATTTTGTCAAACTTTTTATTTAAATGTGTCATTTTAAACAAAACCTCACTGCAAAGTCTGCATAGCTGCAGGGGAAAAGATGAGGGGAGGAAGTAAAAACTACTTCACAAATTTACTAACAGGAAAATGCTAAGGAAATGTCCTGAAGCTGTTGAAGAATTATATGCAAATCCCCCACTGTTTTAGATCGATGAGGAGTAGTTAATCCTTCTCAGCTGCTCCTTTTGAAGCTGTTCTTCATTATTTATTGCTCCCAATGAAGAAGCTGAAGGTGCAACCTGTGCACCAGGGCACTCAATGGGGAAGTGAAGTACCAGCCCTGAGTCAGTTAGAAGTGGGAACTGACACATGATCTCCTATGGATCAGGTGAATTTTTTATCCACAATGTCATGGTGGGTTATCTCTCTGTGGTTTTGTTTTCTTCTCTGTCTTGCTTTCCCCAATGAAGAATTTGGAAATATCCTGGCTTTCTTCCAGTGAAGAAGAAAAAAGTTTTTTGAAAACTAATATATTTTCTTCTGAGCAACAGTTCTTGTTTTCTATACTTCTAAAATGAGGAGTGGCTAAGATCTGAAAACGTGGCAGAGACCAGCCAAAGGTCTTGTACTGCAGATGGTTCAAAGCAATGATAAAGAAGCTGAAGAACAGATTGTGCCTTTGGCAGAGAAATCATTAATTCCTGTTTTGAGTCATCTTCTGCTAGTACTTGAACACTTTCAGGCTGTCATGTTGCTGCTTATTTACACCAGAAAATACTAAATATTTTCCAGTGTCCAAATATCTTGATTTGGGGGAGTGGATGATACACCAGAGGGTTATGCTGTCATTTAGAGGGACATCGACAGGCTGGAGAAATGGACTGATGAGAACCTCATGTAGTTTGACAAGGGGAAGTGGAAAGTCCTACATCTAGGGAGAAACAACTCCATGCGCCAGTATATGCTGGGGGACAGCTGGCTGTAAAACAGCTTTGCCAAGAAGGACCTTGGGGTCCTGATGGACAACAAGCTGAACATGAGCTAGCAATGTACTCTTGCAGCAAAAGAAGGCCACAGCGGTATCCTGGGCTGCATTAGAAGTGTTGCCAGCAGGTTGAGGGAGGTGACCCTTCCCTTCTATTCAGCACTGGTGAGGCTTCATCTGGAGTACTGCATCCAGTTCTGGGCTTCCCAGAGCAAGAGAAACATAGACATACCGGAGAGAGTCCAATGAAGGGCCACGAAGGTGACTAAGGGAATAGAGTCTCTCTCCTATGAGGAAGGAATGATAGACCTGGGACTGTTTAGCTTGGAGAAGAGAGGACTCGTGGGAATCTTATCTTCCCCAAGGGAATCTTATAAGGTTCGTGGGAATCTTATCTTCCTCAAAGGAAGGAATGAAGAGAACTTTTCTCAGTAATGCCCAGTGACAGTAAAAGAGGCAGCGGACACAAATTAAAACACATGAACTTTCATCTGATCACACTAGAAAATGCTTTTTTACTGTGGGAGTGACCAATCACTGGCATAGGTTGCCCAGAGAGGTTATGGGGTCTCCATACTTGGCGATATTCAAAAGCTGTCTGGACATGGTCCTGGACAGCTGGCTCTAGGTGACCCTGATTGAGGAAGAAGGTTGGACCAGATGACCTTCAGAGGTCCCTTCCAACCTCAACCATTCTGTGATCCTTGGGTTGCCATTTCTGAGAGCTTTCTTCACTAAATTCTCTTGGAGAATTCTGAGATAGAAATAAAAATATTTGGACCAAATATCAAGGTTATACTTCTCAAGCAGGACCCATACCCAATACAGTGCATAACCAAACTTTACACCAGACAAATGTAACCACATTTCAATTATTAACTGCTGTGGTTTCATCATGACTATGAGAGAGGTATCAAGTAAGAAAGGGTTCCTGAGAACTGAATCCATTCTGCATTTCAGGAATTCAGGAGGTGCCTATTGAAGTTACCTTTTCATGTAGTCAGTTTTATTTAAGTAAGTGATTCATAATTTACTAAGGAGCATTTTGTTCTTTTTAAGTTGTGAAAGCTCCTGCCAATTTCCCTTTGCTTAGTGGCCCTTAAAGTTTCTCTGAGACTGTGCTGGAAGAACATTACAGCTATGCAGACACCCAATGATCTTCTTTTAATATCTCTGAAAAATTTCCAACACATGATTCCAAGGCTTCAAACCAACTTTGTTTAAATATAAACACCTTTTTATTCTTGATTTCCCAATGACATTTCAAAAAGACACCAGACAATGTTTGCTCCTTGCATGTTTATTAAACACTTTCATTCACTTAAAAGGGTCCCACCATTCACCAGGAAAATATTTAATTAGTCTGGAATGCTCTCAGCCCAGAAACTGATCTCGGAAACAGACAGATCCTGCAAATACAGCCCCTGTGTGCAGTACAGCCATAATGGGGCACAGGGAACCAATTTCCTCTACATGATGTATCAAGAGGTTTTGTTCTGTATATGGCACCTATGTAACTGAGATGTATTTAGTCAGTGTTGTAAAGTTACTTTTAAGTTTTTCTCATGGCAGAACTAAGACACCTTTCATTTCTCTCATATGGGTATGGACTATGGTAAGCTTTTGTATGCATGATTATAAGGTCTTTCTTTCCGTAGGGTGCTATACATTGGATAGACAATGTTGGCTGAGGGCTAGTCATTCTATTCTTCTATGTGTACCAGTCATTCAGTAGATAGCCAGATTTGCTGTGTATCATGCCAAATGTTGGCATATTGTGAACACTTTAACCTCATCGTGTTCACAATAACCAAAATAAATGACTCGATTTTTATGTTGAATTTGAGAGAGGGAGAAACAGAATTACCACTAATTTTCAGTCAGGCAACTCATGTGGGGAGAGAGAGCAAAAATATCTTAAACTAAAGGGGAAACTTATCCCAATTACTTGCCTAGGATCACAGAGGAATACCATAACAGAATGGAGCAAATTTCACTTTCCAGGATGACTTATAAGAATGTATACTACCAGCTCTTTATTTTTGCATTGTTCAGTCTGTTTTGCCAAAATTCCAAAAATATACAAATAAGGAAATATCTTGTGCAAATAATTTGGTAGATATAAGCAACCAGAAGAAATTCTTGAGGTTAAAAAGTGTTGGAAACTTTACCGGTACACATTATTACTGGTAGTGTGTCACTAGATAGTAGACTTCTGGTGGCATATAAGAAAGGTTGAGATACACGGTCCTAATGTATGCTCTTATATAAGGAAAGTATCTATTCTCTCTGAACTTGCTGAAAAGGACACATGAGATAGGAATCAAAAAAAAAAAAAAGGTACCATCTGTTTGCTCCACATCTGGCTTTGAAGACAGATCTGACACGAAGGGTAACATAAGCTCTTTAGATGTACCATATAAAAAGAGCCCTCAGAACAGAAGATGATATTCCAAAACCACGTTGGACCTCTCAAAGACTGAGTAATTAATCTGTCAGATACACTTCATTATAGTCCTGCCGTCATCCGTAGGCACACCAGCATCTTGTGGTTAAAGAAATGAAAGCTGGGCAACTGGTTGTAGAAAAGCATTAAATTTTAGGTAGAAATTTATTTTTATAGTTTTGGGGTTTTTTTTGACAAAGCGATGATAATTACTTTGAGTAATTACTCCTTATAGGATAGTTTTATTTTCATAGACCCACAGCAATTGAAAATACTTGAAATCTAATGTACCTACTTAATCTTCAGCACCTGGACCGTCTGTTCTGGAGCACCTGGAGCACCTGTTCTGTCTGTGCCACAGTTTATGTTGCATCGCTTACTGAGGTGACAGGCGGAGGATGTTCAGTGACTATGCTCACCCAGTGACCATAATTATCCCATGCTTCAGGCAACCAAGACTTTTCCTTGGTGGTAAAGAAACCTCTTCTTTCTCTTGTGAAAGAGTTTTGGCACAGTATTCAATACTTTCTGCAGTCTGATATTCGCAGTTAGTCTAACAGGTACTCTGTATGTATGTGTACATATTAAAGACTATATAGCATTTACATCTGAAAGGGGCATATACTTCGGACATATTAAGCTTCATAAATAGGATAAATCGAATAAATAAGGGCTCTTTTGTTCTTAGTGGATGATACCAAAGCACTGAGACCTGAGAAGAAGTGCTCCAGATGAGGGTAGGAACTCATGGAAAGAAGGGAAGGAGGTCTAGGACCGGAAAAAGGTCATCTTTGGGGCCCCCTGGACAACATTTATCCTTGTGCTCAGTGAGTATATACGGTCATGAGGGTTTGCCTGATGTAGCAAGGAGCACCTTCTAGGGGTTTTGGGGTGCTCGGGAGGTTTGGCGGGTGTATTTTCGAGGCAGGTGTCACTAGATGGCACTATTTCAAGGGCTTTCCTAGGGTGTTGTGTTCGATCTCTCTGCCTAGTTCGGTGGTGGTAGCAGGTTTGGTGGGAAAGTAAGGGTTCAAATGGCAAGGGAACTGGTTTTCTTACACTTGCTAATACAGGAGGGTTATTTATGGAGGCAAAGACACTGCCTGAAGGCGGGGGGTGCCATCAGCTGAGCTCCTGGAACACCAGCTTGGCTGCGACTTGGTCGCACGCACCGCTGTTCTGAGAGGGTGGCAGATAATCTGGGGAAATGTACGGCTCTATTACACCTGTAATTTGAAGATTTACCCAGGGAGGGTGCTATTCGTTTCCCCTCTAAAGAGAAGCTGATTCACACAGCCTAGAAATGGGGTGATGCTTAGCAGAGGAACAACGGTATTTTAGGACATGAATGTCATGTAAAGGAGGTAATTATGTGATTAATTGCACAGCCATATGAGAAACCAATCTGTGCACTAAAATCTCTCCTGTAATCTGTCACAAACAAAACTTATTGTCGCCATTCAAATAGCTAGCCTAAAATATTCCTCTTGACACGTTATGATAATTTTTTGTCTTCATATATTAATTTTCTGTCAGTCCCCCTTGCACAAAAATTTTGTTTTCTTTTATAAAATCCTGTCTTGGAGTAAATCAGCATTCAATGACAGTTTGATATTTGGTGACTTTTTGGATTAGAAAAATAACCTTTTTTAACCCTGGGCCTGGGTTTTAAGATGGGATACACAGCTCTTATTTTTAGCCCTGAGACAAGTTCTTGGAAGTGGCACACTTAGATAAAACAGTTTTATGTCATTTGTTGAGATATTCATATTTTCATCTGGACTCTGAACATATCTGTGACATGTCTTATTGTCAGCAGGTGTAAAGACTAACTAGCTCTAGTAATGTTTTTTAAAATTACTTCTTTTGTTTTTTAATGACTGGAATAAATCTACTGGTGTAGAATGGTGCAAAGGTTTTTTTAGCAGGAATTTTGGATGTCTGCATTATCACTATAGCAAAGGCAGGTACGAATTGACCTTCATAATTAAACACCATCAAAACCATTCTATACTTACCACGTGGCACAGATGTAGTAAAATACACTGGGTTTATACACTCTCTTCAGAAGCTTGTTATGTAAAGTTTCTTACAGTTTCTGGTGTCAGGATGGTTATTATTAAAACAAACTTTTTAGAGGTCTGTGCTTCAGAGTTACCACTCTGAACGCTCACTTGTCCATCTGGGGCTATAGCTCTGAAGAGACAAGATGAAACAAAATCTTTTCTTTAGAAAAGGACTATTCAAAGTGATCTAAAATCCATTTCTAAATAAATATAAAACCACATAGCATCTGGGAAATGGAAAGAAAAATAGTAATGCCTGCGCTCTGGGACGGAGAAAATGATGAACTGTGTCATTTCTGCAGTGTTTTGCCTTGTACTGTGTACATGCTGTGCTAGGAGACTTGCCTCTCGGGCAGATCACAGAAAGCGGAAAGAAAGCAGATGCAAAGGTCAAACCCAGCTGAAATCCCTGCTATTGCACCTGAGGTATTTGCTGAAAACAGCAGGCAAGGACGAGGCTAAGCAGGCAAGAAGCTGTCACCCTGCGAGAGGTTGCTGTTGCCCCCTGTGTTGGGGAGAACTCCAGTATCTGTCAATCCCGAGATGCATGAGGATTTATGCACAGCTTTAAAGAAATGACATTACCTCACATTTACAACTTCCTCCAAAAGAAGGAGACATTTTTTCTCTAATCCCTAATCATATAGAAATGGCGAAGTTTCATTGCTTCTAAAATTTCCTGAAGACTCAATCAATACTTTTCTACTTGACCCCCTAAGTAGTATTCTTTTGCTTCAATGAATTATAAGCAAAAATCAGTTGCTATTTGTGTTGCAGATATTTTCAAGCGCCTGCAGCTACCAAAAGTAATCACAGTGGGTTACTTCTATTTCTTATTCTTGGTGCAATTTCCCAGTCACATATCTTCCTTTTTTTTCCATTTCACCCACTTTGGTATTTGCACACAAACACAAAAATCCAAACCAAACAATCTTTCTCTTGAACAGTGACACCAAAATTATTTTTACATTAGGAGCAGAGTGTGAAGTGCATCCAACTCCTGGTAACTGAGGGCCCATTAGTAGAGACACAGAACAAAAGTGACCATGATGTGTAAGTGCAGCACTCAGGGCACCACACCTGGAAGAGAAGAGATTTGGGCTCCCATCCTTACTTCATTTAACAATTACCATAAAATGCTTTGTAGGCTTAGATTGTAGGGCCAGGTCCCTATTACTGGCCCTGCTACTAGTTAAACTGTGCAGGCAAAGTGATACAAATACAAGGTAATTATACCCCATACTCCCTACTTTCCCTCCCACTGTTCTTGGAAGAAACTATTGCATCAAAAATGGTTAGGGCGTTTTCCTGGGAGCTGGGAATTATGGAGTCATGTTTTTTAGAGAAGGGATTAGCAAAGTCTGTGGAAGTTTAAAAGGAAAAAAACTCAAGTCATGAGCACATTGCCTTTGTTACCTTACCTCTGTGACTGTTACTGGTGAAACCATGCTGAGAATAAGGGATTTGGTTCTGGAAAATATAGTGGAAGAAGGGCATTGAATTGGTCTGTGTTCATAGAAGAGCTAGTGAAAAACTCCATGTAATCTACTTAACTTTTTGAAGATAAATTGTAACTTCATCAGTGTATGAATCAATATGATGAATACTATTTTCATAGAATGATTTTTGGTCAATCCAGGTAAATGTATAATAAAATCCAGCATTTGGAAATTGAAGCCAGACAAATTCAAATTAAAAATCAGGTGAATATGATTAATCGAGTGGCTATCTGATTAACCAAGCTGTTTGCCAAGGGCTACAGTAGATTCTCTCTCCCTTGGGTCAAGATTTACCTTAAATTAAGCTAAATTCAGTCTAAATGGGAGCATATTCTGTAGTTTCTCATAGGGTTATGTGGATTGGTGCCCACAACCTCCCACATTGACCAAAATGAACCTAGAACTGAGAGCAGCACATCACCATGTGAATGTGTCAACATCTTCTTGAGAAAGGGCTGATCTCCTTCGTTCTTGAAAAGGAATGTCCCAAAAGCTTAACCCCAGGAGGGCATCTGAGCTGTGAAGGGCTCTCCCATAATGAGGAGAAAAGTCCACTTTTTGCACCACACTTCTTGAGGACCTGCAGTCATGGCCTGCTCCACTTGGCTGGGGCAAGGTGGAGTGCTGCTGACTGGGAGAGTGGAAAAGGGAACCACAGCCCATTCCAGGCCTTCCCTCTCCTGGGTTGGCTGATGAGAGAGAGGACAGAGTGGTAGAGGAGGTCTCAGGAGTGAAGACTCAAGGACCCCACTAATATTACAAATTTTGTGACTATATCAACAGATAAATAATTTGATATTGTTTGGTATTCTTTTTTTCTTCATTTAATCACAATGAGTAAACTATTTTTTGATAGTTTAAAATCACCTGACTTTTGATGCCCCTGGACAACACCAAGCATTTGGACATTCCAAAGCCTGAGAGTTTCTGAAACTCCATGGCCTGGGGGCATTCTCAGAGGCAAAACACAGGACCTGATCCTATGCAAAGTCATCCAGGGGCTATAGTATCATTATGTCTATTCCTCTTGGCATTCCCCTGTAATGTTAAACTGCGCCTGTTCTGCCAAATGCTCCTGCTCTGGGGCTTTCTGGCCCAGTGGTAATGAATGATTTTATTCCCAAACTATTTCCCTCTCAGGCAGACTGGGCACAACTACATTGCATCTACCAACCATCTTTATTATTTTGTGCAGTTTTTCAGTTCAAAGCAACTGATGTAATGCCAGAGCTCTGTCACAGCCCACCAGCCAGTTTTATAGCATGCAATTGAGAAAATCACTGGTGTTTTGGAGATTGCATAGCCACCCAGGGTAGTGATGGAAGATTTATATTGGCTAGAGGGAGCCAAACGTGGTATGGTTTGGTCTGTGCTTTTTGGGAGCAGAGTCTGTAGTGACCTGTCCCAAGAACCTCAAGCATTGGAACGGGCTGGCCAGGGAAGTGGTGGAGTCCCCATCCCTGGAGGTATTTAAAAGAAAGATAGATGAGGTGCTTAGGGACATGGTTTAGGGGTGGGATGGCAGGGTTAGGTTAACGGTTGGGCTTGGTGATCTTAAAGGTCTTTTCCAACCTAAATGATTCTATGAACTGTACCTGAGTTTTGTGGAATGATGTTTATGTTGTGTGAATAGCCAGGGTGCAGAAATGAAGTGGGAGCTAAGACCTGCCTCATAGGGAAGAAGCAGGAAGCAGTTTTCAGGAGAGCTGATCTTCCTCCACTGAAGCTCTTCCCTTTTATATTAATAACTGAAATATTAAATATTCATCAGACCCAGGACATTAACAAGATGGGTTCACACATCCATCTTGACTTCTGTAAACACCAGATATACAACTGTTAATTTGTCTGTCTCTTCCGCCTCCTCTTTCTTCTTTTCATCAGTTCAATGATTCATGTTTGTAAATCCTAGAATTTTCAGAATTTTAGTCTTGAGCCTTTAATAATTGACTGCTTTTGTCTTCTGTGAGCATAGCAAGAGCTTATAATACTGGTCTCAATAAACATTTCAACATTTCAAAATGACAACCCCCCAAAAAATAACCCAAATCTTCTCTACCTAGAAACTTGTCTTGCTGATGACCTTAGCCTATTGCAGCTATGACAACAAAACCCGAGAAACTGATAACGTCTGCAAGTACACAATTTCATGGAGCTTGTCACTTTTGCTAACTGAGGTCAATGTTATTTCCCAAAGCCTGTGATCTAATTTTTTCTACCAGGCTAGTTTCTGCTTGTGACTTCTTAAGTTGGTGATGAGTTGTTAAGCAAACTACAAGGAAATCACATATATGGCATTAATTACAGTGAGGCATATGTAATAATTTTAATTTTATATTCTCCAGAAATAAATTGTGGAAGTAAATTAAGTGCTGTACAGCAAACTCATTTACAGGTTCATTCTGTGAGTAAATCAAAGTGTATGTGGTAATTCTCTCCTAAGGTGAACCTTCGATCTTTTACTTACTTAACAAACAATCATCTGTTACTCAGAAATTAATAAATTCAATCAAATAAATCACAGAACATTGTAGAGTGCAACATACATACTGCTTCAATGTACTATATAGATTAAGCTTTCCTGTCTTTTCTCCAAATTCTTTATATTTTTATAATTAGACTCAAAATAACCTTGCCTGATACTCCTGATTGAGGCAAGAATCAGGAACAGGAGAGGGAAATAGCATAAGAACAGGGCAAAAGTACTAATTTCATTATATACTATGTATGTGTTCAGATAACATGTAAAAACCAGTCACATTCCTGAACAGTCACTTGGTTACTTGCCTTGTTTGTTATGTTTATAATGACTCATAAATAAATATGTGACTAGACACTCAGCAAGAGCTCAATGAGACCTAGAGGGAATTATTAATCTCTCTAAATTACCTAATCTGAAAAAAGTAAAATGAAATTTAATAGCAATGCTTTTCAATCTTTTGCTGATGAAGCTCTGACTTGACTGGAAGTATTCTGAAAACTCTTAAATTAATCTTGTTATTAACATGGCATGTTTGTCTGGTAACACAGGCAGATACAGACATACGTGCATATCTTTCACAGCTTTCAGTTTTCCCATTTGCCATGTTTTAGCTCTGATCCTTTTTGTTGTTTTTTTCTGGGATTATCTCAAATTAAGCTTCATCTTTCTTTAACTTCGGTACCCAAAAGTGAATGCAGGACTCCAGCACTGTTACCAATGTTGAGTGGAAAAGCTCCTCTGAAGTTTTGGTAGCAATGGGAATTTCAAAGCACAACCATCTGTATTTATCAAGATAATTTTTGTTTAACTGTGAGGTTTTGGGGAATCAAAGACACATATGTTGTTTGTATCAGCTTAAGTGTCATGTACATCCATACTAGGGTACCAATCCCCATCTTTCCTCTCCTGGACACCAGCCCATTGCACATCTCTTGGATGATACAAGGTGGTCATAGTTGTATCTAACTCTGCCATAACACTCTGCAAATTTGAAGCCACAAAACTTTTGTTAATGATGAGTATTTTTTTCCCCGCTAAATGGAGATTCAGCAGCTAATTACCTAGGTTCTTTTTGGTTAATGAAGAGCAATAGGCATTCCAGAGACTGATTCAGTACACCTATTCTAAACACCCACCTTGGGTGGGATGAGTCATCACTGTGAGCTACCCATGTCTGTCCACTAACTATAGAAGGAGCCTAGATATCTAGTTTATACCTAGATGACTAAATCCTAGATGGCCTAAGTTAGGTGAGATGAATCATTCCTGGTGACTGCAGAAACAGATGAGTCTATACTAGCAATAAGGAGGAATTTTTTCATTTCGACCTTCTGCAGTTTGACAGTCTTGGCACAGCAGTCATCTACGAAGAGGGCACTCCCCCAAGCTAGCTGCTTAAAGGACAGCTCTTATGTGGCAGCTCCAGGCCCCAGTTGGGTAGGTGGCTAGATGGAAACCCCACACTTCCTCTCCTTTTGCTGACCAAAAGGTCAGCTTTGTGCTTCACTTCACAGAAGGGAAAAATATTGCTCCACATCAGTTCCAAATCCTGTCTAATTAAGGACAACAGACTTACTGTAGCAACCAGAGACTCCTTACTTAGGATTCACTAACCAAAACCATTCAGCCCTGGTGGCTTCCTGGTCTTTCTGCTGTCAGCAGTGCTAACACTGGGCACTATGATTGGACTGGAGAGACCATAATGGAGAGACTGAGGACAAAACAGGCATATTTTGGAGGTTCTACTATTGTTATTGAGAGCAGTCAGTAACATAGTACAAATCTACAGAGATTTTAGCCAACACTACTGTGAACCAGTATAGGAGCACAAGAAATACAGTGGTACTATGGCCATGGAGGCAGGTGCTGCCCAGTGCAGTAACCTCCACTCCAAACCAGTGTTACAGATAATCACTTGCAGCTACTGCCAAAACTGGAAGTGAACCAGCTTGGGATGGAAAGACCTGAGGCTCTCCAGAAGGAGCCTGTCATAGCAAGTCATGTACCAAGGGACTGGTGTTGCATGGTGCCGATCGGTCAAACCCAAATAGCAGATGCAGCAGGGCTCCCTGTCATGCAGTGCTTGACCAAACTGCCCTATGCAACGCTGGCTTTTGTGTAATATAATAAACAGCACTACCTATATGTGCTACAGTGCTATATGAGCTTCGCTGCAAAACACAGCCAGTTCTTGTGGAAGTCCCATAAAGGAAAAATTTCCCATATTTTGCCTGATATTTGCAATTACAGCTGTTTCCTGGGGAAGGACTGTCCATGAACTGGAGAGTTTAAATGCCTATAACCAAACCATTACTTAATAATACTCAAATCTCTGAAATTATCTGTGCTGTTACATGGATGCACGGACCTCTGCGAATGTCCCTAATGAAGCTAGTTGGTTCCCTAGCTGTGCCATGTCTTATGGGTCATCTGTGAACTTGCTGTGATTTCCTGACCAAGATAGCCAAGAATGATATCTCTTTCACCTCATATTCTCAGAAGGTATCATCCTCTCCTGCAGAGTATTTGGATGAAGTGACAGCTATATTCCTGATGCTAACAGTCATTTTATTTTCCCTTGTGGAAAACAAACCATTTCTCATGAAGAAATGGCAACTCCCAAGACTTTAAGATTTGAAAAATATTCTTCTGCCTTTTTCCTAGATAGCTGTTTCTATACACCTATATTACTATACCACTTCTGCTTAGCTACAGTATCATCATCAGTATTTTCAAGTAAGGAATTTAGAATCATGAATGGTTGCTTCTTAAATTATCAACGTCTATGAACAAGTAGATAATAACGTACTAGCACAACCAAAGAAAATACATGCTAACTTTGTTTGAAATTAATTGAAACCACTGCAGGCTCCTTACTTAGGATTCACTAGCCAAAACCATTCAGCCCTGGTGGCTGCCTGGTCCTTCTGCTTCCAGCAGTGCTAACAGTTCACATTGACTCAAGGATCTAGCTGCCAGCCAAAAAATATAGCTTGGCTTGGAAACTGGTGCTTTCCTGTAGCTTGTGACTGATGCCCAGCTGCTGAGATGATCTGGAGATCCAGTGCTATATCCTCATTGCAGATGCTTGCTTCACATGCAGCTCTCCAGGCCTGAGGCTGGTGGCTGAAGCATCCGGGGAACCCAACCACACTTACTTCTAAAAGCTTATATTTACCCTCACAGTGATACTTTCAGGAGCATAAAACACAGGAAGGGCAGGTACCAACCAGTGACTTTCTTATGGTCTTGTACAGTAACTGCGCTAACAGTTAAACTGCTTTTGGCTTTTATCCCCCCAGCTGTACCAGCCTGAGGCAGCATGAGCATTCTTGCCCGTGTCAACGATGCAGCCTCCTGCCCCAGTTTCTCCCTTGCACTCATGAGCGGAAAAAGCTGGCTCCTTGTGACACAGCTTTCCCCTGGGTTCATGGAGTCCGATAACCTCCTACTGGCTGCACATAAGTTCGTCCCAAGAAACTCTTAAGTGTAAGCCCTCACCTGGAGATTGATAGGTAATTGCCTAGTTGCTCCCAGCACTGTTCTCTCCCTTTCCAGTCACTTACCATTTGGGATCTTAATAACATTATCCTCTACTGTCCTCTCCCTTTTTCCCTCAGCTAATGTTAATGTTTCTTCTTTCAGCTCTACCCACTCCTCATTCCCATAGTATAGTGACAGCTTACATCTTGAGCTGCAAATTTACCACTTTCTCTTCCTGGCTTTTAAAAGAAGCCTCTGTGTTAAATGAAGCAAAGAATTCTGTCACCATGAGCTGCAAGGAGAACACAAACCACCTTGACTTAACGGTACAACACAGACAGAAGGACATTTCATTACTTTTTTTATATTAAGTAACTAAACCATAGGGGGGTTGGAAGGACATAGGTGACCTGAAGAGGGAGGTCAGCCAAGAGCCTATGTTGTCTCGTCTGCCTTGTTATTCGACATCTTTTCCGGAAGAAGTAGAACAGCTGCTATGGAAAGTTCCTTCTGTTTAGTATTCCCACCCCTAGGCTCGGCAGAGCTGTGGGGAGACCACGGCATACATCCAGCAAAGCCACTGCACTCGGCATTACAACTATTTGTTCTTTGTGCTAATTTCCACCACGGGCAAAATACAGTCCAGAGCCCAATCTAAACCCAAAATGTCTTTACAGTTATAGTGAAGGGAGGCACAGCAGAAAGTTTTGTATTTAAAATTTTATACCAGTCCTTGTTTTAGAAGAAGAGCAAACAGATGGGTGACAACAACATCCCTCCCTTCCTCCTTAGGCAATTATATGCTGCTCTAATGTGACTTGGTGCCTGCTAAAGACTAACCTTTTGCTTCAGTATTGCCTGTGGGTTGGTATGAGAGATTACTAGGTCCCTGCTCCAGTTAATTACCTCACGGCCCCACAGCAGGTGAGCAAAAGTGAGAGCTGTGGATACTTGCAAAGGAGAACAGTGACTGTGATTAGCAGATGATGTAAAATAAGATCAGGTGTGTGCTCCTCTATTTAGTATCACACTCCACCCTGCTACAAGATTTTCTCCTTGCTAGGGGGGAAAAAAAAAAAAAAAAGAGTTGTAAATAAGTAAATAAAGCATGTGCTGCTTATAGGTTCTTACTGCTTACAGCTCTATTTCCTCTTCTACTGAGATAAGTTTTCTGGTTAGAGGCATTATCCAAGCTATTTTTTTCAGTACTTCATCACTGTTTTCTAGTCTTGAATATGTACTGCTTCTTCATTATAAAAGAAGTATAATTCAAAATTAAAGCAGATATTTCATTGATCTGGCCTGTTCAGCACCAAGTAGTCCCAGATTAAAAACTAGAAGGGATTAACTGGAGAAAACAGGGCTTGAAGAGACTGAAAGCTCACCTGACCCAACTTAGGGCCCCCAGGGACATTCAATTACGCGAAAATGATTCCTGGAAGTGTTTGTCTAACCTATTCTTTAAAAACACTGGAGACTGCAATTCTACAACCACCCCAGGCTGTGTACATCAGCACTTCACCATCTTTATGGTTAGAAACTCATCTTATAAGGTTGGAGCTACATTTCTGTTTACTGCAATTACTCCCTTTACTCTCAGTGTACATAGGGAATAATTTACAACTGTCTTCTCTATGAAAACTACTTGAAGACCATTATTGTGCCTTTTGGTCTTTTCCAGACTGAACTATTTCTTCCAGTCTTTCCTCACAAGCCTTGTCTCCTAATCCACCGATCTTTCTTTTTTCCCTTCTCTCCTTTTCTTTTCCCATTTCTTCCAGGTGGTCTGAATCATTCTCAGAATGAATTCAGTTCAGCAAAAAGGTGGAATTCAGCTCTAGATTTAATTCCAGATTCAGACACCTAGATTTATTTGTCTGTAATGTATGTCTTCACAAGTGAGGACGGTGTCTATGCTCCTCATAGTCTATGGAAATCTCATTAAACCAGTCAGTGAAATCTAGAGTTATTCAGATTACCCTAAAGTAGGCAGATTTAGTCAGCTAAACAGCTCTGAAGACTCCACTGGGCTCAGCGCAGTTCCCTAGACATGGATGTCTAGTGCTGTTTGAGATGCCTTTGAATACCCCGCCCAGCATCCACCTATTGGTCCAGGACAGTCTCCTATAGTCTCCATGTCACATCACCAGCCCCATGCCAAAGATGCCCTATAACATCTCAAAGTGTACAGATGGCCTCAGATGTTTATATTTAGGCAACCAAACTGAGTCCACAACTGACATGTAGACTTTTACACTGCAAAATCAAGGTCAGATACAGATTCAGAGCCTTACTGTCAAACTTGTTTTACTGTCTAGCAGCAAGAGTTAGACACAGCATCAGAAGCTGTGCACACAGCCTATAATGATAAATACAAGGATGGTCATAACTTACTTGTTTACGGAAAAAAAAATGTAATGCCAACAAATAATCAGTCTTATCAGAAGAGAAGAATGGGGTTTTCTTCTTTGGGTATTATATGTCAATTCTGAAATTCTGTGGTAACCTGTGCTGGAAGTAGAAAGGGACTCCAGAATCTAAAATTATTATTCTAAACTGAGGAAGCTAAGATGTCTGCTGGTGCAATAAAGTGTGGTATTAGCTGACTTTTCCATCTTTCAGCTTACAAGATGTGGGATGCTGTGATAGCTAAACCACCCTCCTCTTCATGCTGCACAAATATATGAGTTAAATGATTTCTTGCAGCTTCTGTGTTTTCACTTTAAAAATGCCACATATAAAAATGGATGGGCTGTCAATGTTTTATTCAATCTGGAGAAATTCATTTCTCCAAAGGGTGAAAAGTAAAATCAAGAGGATAATTTGTGCTAGTGGTGCATATGACATAATGGATGAGTGAAAGTTATTGCTCAATAAAAAGTAATTTTATCTGGGCTGGAAGCTCCCTCTTCATATCATTTTGGATCAGAGGCTCATGTGGGGAACAGTAGACAAGATGAGTAAAATAGGGAGGATAGAAAGGAATTTTGGAGCTATGACAGACTCTCTAGCTCACCAAAAACCTGCAGAGCCCCTCTAAAACTGCTCTAGATACTGTGCTAAGTGGGAAGAGCATGCCAAGGGTAAAAGGGAATGAAGCTGATTTAGTAAGCAACCTGTTGCTGGATCACCTGGGTGGAAATTCTTGCTTTACTAATAGAGTATCAACTCTTCTGCCAAGATTTCATTTCTTTGCCCTCCTCTGGATATTGGCTTGGGGCAAGTTCAGGTGGGATGAACTGTTTTCTAGGGAAGTGATGCTGTATTGAGGGAGCAGGGACTTGCAGTCAGCATAACTAAAGTAACAGGATGGTCCCTGCAGTGGTCAGGCTCCTCACCAGTCTTGCTTGCTCTCTCCCTCCGCAGGTTGTTGCAAGTGGGTTGTCCTCACCTTTTCTCCCCTCCTGACCTGAGAAAAGTCGGTCTTGTTCCTGCTCGTCCTCCTGAGCACATGCAGTATTTGCAGGTAACCAGGCAATTCCAGTCAGTATTATTTTACCTCACCTTAAACAACTCATTTCAAAACAAAACAAAAAAAGCTGCCATGGAAAGCTAAGCTGTATTGACGTTTTCACTGATGCTCAAACACTAGACGAAAAAGGTAGGACACAGAATTTTGGCTAAACATTTGCTGAACTAAAAAGCTTTTTCCATCCACTAGCACGACAATCAATAAAATGCAGCTCCATGGGTATCCATGTGCGCACTTGGTTTTGAGTCCTCGGCTGTCTATTTGACAACCTTTCTTTCCTGACACTTTGTGCAATACTGTTGGTTAGTTCAAGGAAGAAACTGTATGTGAAAATACCCAGGGAGACTGATTATATTCCCGCTGTTTAAACATGTTCTCCCAAGGCACGTTTAGCTACACGTTGAATAATTTTTCAGTTGAAATTACCTCTTTCCTTTTTTGGGGTTTTTTTTTTTTGACAGATGAATAACAAGTACATAGCAGTGTAGTAGTTAATTTTGTAAGCTTTAGAACAGGGTTGTAGTCTTTCCACCTATACTGTTGTTTCTTGTATCTGCAAATAAAATGCAATTAATGTATTAAATTGCTACCCTATGTCAGTAGACTTAGTACCTGGAAATGAACAGAGTCTTCAATCCTTTTGCCCTTCTATCCAGAATCAGCCATACGCTACAAAAATAAAGGATAGGACATAAAATTGGAAGCTGCCAGATTGAAAAGACATGTTGCTTCTTTAATTTGGTTGTATAATTAATTTCTCTTTTCCTCCTTTTTCTGCCCACCCCTTCCCTCAAGGTGCTCTAATGTTTATCTTGGGTGTGCTGAAATTCAATGTATGAAAATATTGAATCTACTCTCATTTGCATAGAATCATAGAATGTTTTGGGTTGGAAGGGACCCCTAGAGGTCATCTAGTCCAACCCCCCTGCAGTCAGCAGGAACACTGCTAACTAGATCAGGTTGCTCAGAGACCCATCCAACCTGGCCTTGAATGTTCCCAGGGATGGGGACTCCAATACCTCTCTGGGCAACCCGTTCCAGTGTTTCACCACCCTCGTTGTAAAGAATTTCCTCCTTATATCCAGTCTAAACCTACCCTGGTTTAGTTTAAAACCATTACCCCTTGTCCTGTCACAGCAGGCCCTACTAAAAAGATTGTCCCCATCTTTCCTATAGGCCCCCTTTAGGTACTGAAAGGCCATAATCACGTCTCCCCTCAGCCTTCTCTTCTCCAGGCTAAACAAGTCCAACTCCCTCAGCCTGTCCTCACAGGAGAGGTGCTCCAGCTCTCAGATCATTTTAGTAGCCCTCCTCTGGACCCGCTCCAACAGTTCCATGTCCTTCTTGTGCTGAGGGCTCCAGAGCTGGACGCAGTACTCCAGGTGAGGTCTCACCAGAGCAGAGTAGAGGGGCAGAATCACCTCCCTCAACCTGCTGGCCACACTTCTCCTGATGCAGCCCAGGGTACGGTTGGCCTTCTGGGCCGCCAGCGCACATTGCCGGCTCATGTCCAGCTTTTCATCCACCAGCACCCCCAAGTCCCTCTTGGCAGGGCTGCTCTCGATCCTTTCTTCCCTCAGCCTGTACTGATACTGGGGGTTACCCCGACCCAGGTGCAGGACCTTGCACTTGGCCTTGTTGAACCTCATGAGATTCACACAGGCCCACCTCTCCAGCCTGTCCAGGTCTCTCTGGATGACATCCCGTCCTTCTGGTGTGTCAACCGCACCACTCAGTTTGGTGTCATATGTATACATTGAAATGCAAACTTTCACTTGGAAGTCAAGTTAGGAGACCTTTAAATGTAGCATTTTCTGATGTTGATATATTGTTGTTCTGATATCACTGTCCTGTATTTAAAAAGTTTAGATATTGTTTTACTAATTATGACTTTTAAGGCCATAGTGGGAATTCATGGCTGTGCAGCAGGTCCCCAGGAGCCTGGAGTAAGAGGCAGCCACTGCTACAACCTTCTGCAAGGGGTGGTATTGGCTCCCCCTGAGCCACTTTGGTTTTACTGGTCAACACAGAGGGCAGCAGTAGGGTCAAAAAATCACTTCATTTGGGCTATAGTTTCAGGCACTTCAGCCACTAGTTCCTCCAAGTTAATGGAAAACACCTGGATTTAGCTAAATCAGCCTGTAAGACTTCAAAAACAAAGGGCTCATGTCCTTTAAGTGACACAAGTCAAGGACTGCTTTCATCTTAGCTCATCTGAAGATTCAAACTTACATAGAGGCTTTTAAGGTTTTGCATTATGTAGTGAACATTTGAAATTGTTTAAGATTATTATTGTTACTTAAAAAGAAATATTTTATATGCTCCAGCTGAGAACAGACTTTTCTGTTTTGAAGTCATAACAACATGTCCCAGCCAAAGAGCATAAAATGCCATAAATGCTCCTCTACTCTTCCTTACCAAGCACTTTGGGGTCCGCTGGTGAAAAGTGCTACAGAATTTCCCATTGTGATAATTACTGTTATTAAAACTGAATTCAATTTTGATGGAGGATGCAGTTTTTGAAGCAAAGCTGTGGCTAAATAAAAGTGAATTTGTATTATCCCCCAAAGCATTTCTAACCACATCTAAGCAAGATATCAACAGCTGAGGCTGTTAACTGTAGGAGCACTTTACTTTTGCTCAAGAACATTGCTTGTCATTTTGTATAAAGAAAAGAAAGTATTTACATTACCTCCAGAATTTCCGACTACTATGTAATCTTAAAATAGTTCCCAGAAATCTCCTGGAAAGAAAAACAAATACGTCCCAAATTAGTAGGGAAATATGGAGGATTTATGTTATATTTTTAACAGGGAGTGGACTTGGCATACTTCTATCAGCTTGTTCAAAATATCCATAATATAACTGTTCTTAATTAAATTACTAAAACCACTTCCTTTACTTTTGCTAATGAATTCTTAAGTCCATCTTCTGCTATGCACAATTTCTCTTTTCTTTTGGCTGAAGTCTCACTTTTGTCATCATTAGAAGAAACATTTACTAATAAGATCATTTTCTTTGTGTGGGCAGACATCTGTTTCCAATTTAGCTTTCAAAAGCCTGGCAGAGTCTCTAGCAGCTTACAATGATGTGACAATGTTCATCTTATTGTGCTTCACAGAAAGAATCTTTCCAAAAGTTTGGTACATTCAGACATTTTAAAAATTATGATTTTGTTAGTTTCCAATGTGATGGTCTCACAGTAATATTTGGATGCCTTTTTGTAGTGGAAAAGCAAGTTATTCTTACTGTGTCATTTTTTCTGTTTGTTATCAGAAAAACATCTGAACACCTTAATATTATAGAACTCATGTCCTATGATCTGATACATAAAGGTCATGTATATGTAGCAGGAGAGTATGAATCTCAGCAGAAATTAAGGAAAAAATGACACAGTGATAAGGATGCTATGGGTACAGATACATGTTCTCTGGAAACTGAAAGACTTGTTTCTTATTCTCCAGATGGTATAGTTACTTTTAATATTTAAAGAGTAACTAACTAAATAAGGTTTTCAGAAGCAGAGAAGTGAGGGTGTAAGCAAGTAAATAAAATGTCATCACCTCACTAACAAAACAGAGAGATAATTGATGTAAAGAAACTGTGAGGTATGTCCACCTCAGTACAGTGCTGCTTCTTTGATCCATTTTGGGTTTTACTGCTCTCTTCCCACTATTCTTTTTATTTATTCCCTGTGATTATTTGACATCAGCTTGGGACATCAGACACAAGAAACTCAGCTGAGCCGCCTTAACGCAGGCGGTCAGTGTCCTCAGACACCCACACAGGCCCCCCTGGGGTGCTGCAGGAGGTACTGGAGACCTTTGTCCATCTGCAGCAGCTGGCAGAGGCCAGTCAGGGCACCAGGAGCTGCTTAGGTGGCACTAGGTGCCTGCATTTAGGGACCTGAATCAAACCCAGCATCTCCACAGGCTTCAAAAGTTCTGTCTTTATTGCGTGACGGACTGGTACTTCAAAGAGCTACCCTGGCATTTTCTATGATGAGAAAATAGGGCTTTATTTCTTTCTATCTCATTGCTTTAAAAATGCTAATTTCTAGACCCACATTTACTTATGGATGTGGTTCTGGTATTTTCTTTATCTCTCAGTGGTGGTATACTTCTGGTTTATGCACAAATGTTGGCAACACTAGACAACTCTCTGAAAAATGCTATTACAATAATTAATTGATATTTAAAATTATAATTAAGAAACTTTAAATCTTGATTGAGGGGAGTTTTCAGGAACTGCAGTACATTCAAGTGGAGGAGGTTTCTTCAGGCTGAACACCTTTGGATGAGAAGTCTTTCAGCTAAGCAATGCTGAAGTGCATATTGTGCCAGCTTTGTAGTTAGGGAGAGTAATTCAATCTGCAGTGTCCCAAGACTGTTCATAAACATTAAATTCACGTGAAAGAAATAAAAGCAATTTCAGTAGCATGCAAATGAATTGGATTCTGGAGGAGCTAAGGAATCAGCTTTACGTTACACGTTGCCTTAAAGATGGTGCAAATGGTTTCAGAAAAGCTATGCAAAACGTATAATTATAGCATTCCTTAATGTACATTTCCCTTTATTTAGCAACAACCAAACAAGAAATTTGGCTTGGATTTCTAAAAGATTCTTCATCCTTATCTGAATAGCTGTTTTTTGCTACAAAACCAGCTGTGGCCAAAATCATGGCATTTTTAAAAAGAAGAAAGAAAACTCTATTCCTTATGTAAAGGATAAAAACCAAAACATAAAATATATTCAGTATTTTCTAGGTCAATTCATATTCTGCCTTTATTTTAAAAGTTAACATAATTTCTTTAGCAGCAGTCCAGGGAATTCCAATTTACAATCACTGTTACTTCAGATCTTTAGCCATTATATTCTGATGCCTTTCAAAGATGGTATTTTCAGATAATTGCTTTATTTTCATTAGTTGCTTGTTGATTCAAGCGACATCAGCAATTTTGCTATTAAGTGAAACTGGAACATAGGAAAATCATGGAATCATATAATGGTTTGGGTTGGAAGGGACCAAAAAGATCATCTAATTCCAACCCCCCTGCCATGGGCAGGGACAACTTCCACTAGACCAGGTTGCTCAAAGCCCCATCCAACCTGGCCTTGAACACTTCCAAGGCTGGAGCATCCACAACTTCTCTGTGCAACCTGTTCCAGTGCCTCACCACCCTCATAATGAAGCATTTCTTCCTTATCTAAATCTACTCTCTTTCACTTTAAAGCCATTATGCCTTATCCTATCACTACATGCGCTTATAAAAAGTCCCTCTGCAACTTTCTTGTAGGCCCCCTTTAAGTACTGGAAGGCTGCTATAAGGTATCCTTCGAGCCTTCTCTTCTTCAGGCTGAACAACCCCAACTCTCTCAGCCTGCCTTCATAGGAGAGGTGCTCCCACCCTCTGATCATCTTTGTGGCCCTCCTCTGGGCTCGTTCCAACAGGTCCATGTCCATCTTATGTTGGGGGCCCCAAAGCTGAATGCAGTGCTCCAGGTGGAGTCCTACGAAAGCAGAGTAGAGGGGCAGAATCACCTCCCTTGACCTGCTGTTTATGCTTCTTTTTATTGCAGCCCAGGATATGGTTGGCTTTCTGAGCTGCGAGTGCACATTACCAGGTCATGTTGAGCTTCTCATCAACCAACACCCCCAAGCCCCTCTCCTCAGGGCTTCTCCCAGTCCATTCTCCACCCAGCCTCTGTTTGTGCTTGGGATTGCCCCCACTCGTGCAGGATCTTGCACTTGGCCTTATTGAACTTCACGAGGCTCACATGGGCCCACCTCTCAAGCCTGTCAGGGTCCATCTGGATGGCATTCCTTCCCTCCAGTGTGTCAACTGCATCACACAGCTTGATGTTGTCAGCAAATTTGCTGAGGGTGCACTCAATCCCACTGTCTGTGTCATCAACAAAGTTGTTAAACAGTGCTGGTCCCAATACTGATCCCTGAAGAACACCACTCGTCACTGGTTTCTACTTGGATATCGAGCCATGACTGCAAGTCTTTGAGTGCAACCATCCAGCCAATTCCTTATCCACTGAGTGTTCAAATCCAGGTCTCTTCAATTTAGATACAAGGATGTTGAGTGGGACAGCGTCAAATACTTTGCCCCAGTCCAAGTAGACAATGTCAGTTGCTCTGCCTTTACCCACCAATGCTGTAACCCAAATTAGAATGCCACCAAATTTGTCAGGTATGATTTGCCCTTAGTGAAGCCATGTTGGCTGTCACCAATCACCTCCTAATTTTCGCAAACCTCCTAAAATGTTACATTTACTTTCATTTGGAGTACTATTTTCCTTTGGGGAAAAAAAAAATCTAAGGCACAGATCTTAAAAATGCCTGTAAAAATATTGTTTTAATTCTGACAAAAATGAGCTGAAGAAATCTAGAGCTCATTCTAATAGAGAATTTAAAATAATTGTCAAATACACTTTAGAGCCTATAGTACAGTGCCAGCTCTGAGTACTGCTGGGAAACAAGGGCCAAGTACTTCACTGCATTTGTAATCATGTTGGGTCAACTAAAGCAAAAAACAAACAAACCCCACTATAAGGGTAATAGAAAAAACACAGGAGTAAAAAAATCAACTTTTGCTCTTCTAACGCATGACTGCAGAAATCAATACATAACAGGACAGCTCACCTGTGTTCTGTTTCCAATGTTCAAAATTTTGAATAAAGATGAATCACATTAAACCTAATTACCCAATAATGCAAGATGGAAAATGGTATTTTACTAACCCAGGCTGATGATACCTCAGAGTAACAGGGAAGCTCATGCATTGTATCTGCATTGGTACTGTTTAGTCATAACCACTGCAGAACATCCCACACAGTTTGCAATTACCAGGAAGCAGCAGTCACCAAGGATATTCTCATTTTCATCATTCTGTAACACCGACCAACTTGTTGCCACTGATGATTTAATTTTGCATTGCATATCTTCTATGCAGATGTTGATTCTGGGTCAGGAACATGATGCTGTCATGGGAAAGGAGTAGGACAGTGTTTTCATGCACTAGATGTCTGCTCATTGTGAACAGTCCCTGCTATAGAAGTGACTAATGACACTTTCTTCATCAGTGTAGCAAAATTCCAACCTAAGACCTTTTTTTGCTCTCCAAAGATGTTAATGAATAATTCTCTAGAGCACATTTAATATAAGGATGGAGGAAAACAGATAAATGTCTTATCAGACAAGACAGTAATTTCACAGTCTTTCTTTTTGATTCCTGTTTGAGTACTGGATGGTCTTTAATTTCTAAGGACTTTCTCATAAGCATCTAGGAAACTTGTTCAGATATTTAATGTCATTTCAATTGGAGTAAACTGTCACAAAATGGTGAGCATTTCCCCTGTTTCTCTTATTCTTTGTTTATTTGGCTGTGAAACCTTGATTTAGTTACACACCCAAGTATTCCCTCAGGCTATTAAGTGCTCAAGTACCCCAGCAAAACCTTGGAGAGGTGACACAAGATCTCTGCTACAAGACATTGTTTCCATTAGGACTACTGTTCTGCACTGCAGCAAAATGCATTAATAACATTGCACTATAATGTTCTAATGGGGCTACTGATGCATGTCGCCACTCAGCACAGTTCATTATCTCGTGATTAAGGCATGTGGCAAGATAAGCGCAGTTTTACAGATACTTTTCCAAACAGCTGAAGTACTTCTGAGGAGTAAAAAAAAAAACCAAACCTTTCAGCTAAAGGGATTTGCTTGTCTTGCATTTTGTGTTTTCTTTCTGAAATACTACATACTCATTATGTTCTTTTTTTGAGGCTTGAATGACAATCAACATTTTCTACAAGATAACAGGGGAGTAGAGCAAAATAACACTAAAGAAAAAGACATGTTAACATTTTATGCAAGGGAACATTACTCATGAACAGCTTCACAGAATTCTGAACTATTTTGACAGAAGTAATCTGTACTCCCTCCCTTTTTCATGCATGAATTAAAAATGTAATTAGGGCATCTGTAGAAAAATCACCACCTAATATACAAATGTCTGTCCAGAGTTAATTTTTCTCTCTCTCTTGCAGTTCACTTAATAGTCTCAGCTCTTCTGTGGCGTCAGAGACTAGTGAAATTCCATTACAGCACCATATCATTCCATTGTTTAAGTCTGTGGCTAATATCAGATAACAAAGTACAACATCAAATTTATCCTTGCAGGCACAGAGTAATTCGGAGCATTCTGGTTTGTCTGAAAACACTGGAGACCTCTTCTTTGTCTCTTTTCAGAAAGCTCATTGAGTTTTCTACTACATTGCAGGCAACATCCATATGAGTAGGGATGCACTTTTACTGTTCCTGTTGATTAAAGAAAGAGTGACACCTAAAAGCGAAGACACCTAAGGTGATGATGTGAACGTTAGCTCTGCATTTCCAGATGCTAGAGTTTCTCACAATACTGTCTTGTGCCTCCATTCCCAAAGTGGCTCTAAGCTGGATGGTAGGAGTCTTACATTTCAAGATCTTGCTTTTCAGTGTATCACTTTCCATATAAGAAAATTAGTAGGAATGACTGGAAACAAGGCAGTTAGTAGACCTTAAAAGAAAATCAAAGACAGCCATTAAAGGTTCCCTGGCTATATGATATTGCCTACTGTTAGCAAAATTACAGAAACCAAGACAATCTCCTTCTCTAATGAAGCAAATAGTGTAGAAGTACAGCTGGCACAAATTTCCCTAAGTGCTCAAGGCACACTTAACACTGAATGGCTTCTTCACACTAAGATATCTTTGTAAGATAATAACAAGTTCTTAGGTGTCTCAATTTTTTAAAAAAAATTATTGGGCTTTGCTTGTCCTCTCCTTTTTCCTTCTATCACTTTCCTTTTTTCCCCCCTTTCCTTCTTTTATTTTCCTTTTTTCCTTGTTTACTTTTTCCCTTTTCCTTTTCCCCTTTCCCTTTTACCTTTTTCCTTTTCCATTCCTTTTTTTTTCTTTTTCCTTTTAAGAGGCACAACCCTCATTAGAGCCCAGTGCATCTTTCTGCTTCTGGGAGATCACCCTTCCAGAGCTCCCTCTTGACCCCAACACTCTTAGCTGTGGCTCTTCATAGCTTTGAATTAGCAGTAGATTAGTCTAAATATGGAGGATAAAAATCCATATTCAAAGACATAGAAAAGGAGGACTTGGAAAAAATACCAACGATGTAACATTAAAATAAAATTACTAATAGCAACAAAGGATTAATTAAGCCCTAAAAATTTTCAAGGATGATGCTATTAGAGATTACTGGATGCTATTTTATTACTTAAACATTTTAAAGACAACTGAAAAAGAAATCAAAAATTCAGAACACGCACATCTTTTAATACCAAAGTACTGTAGGTATCTGGATCTATAGTTCTGTACAAGTATTGGTATGGCTCACTGTATCTGGATGATTCTTAAAAGTGCAAAGATTTATATTCATAATGCCTCTAGCACCTGAAGACAGCTCATCTTAGATTAAGGAATGGGGAAAAAAAACCCAGAACATTGAAGGCACAGACCCATAGAGATATTTAAGGACTTTTATCCTAATGCTCCTAGCACCTAACAATAGGAGGTGCGTGCCAACATGTATTTGTGTATTTAAATGCTTTACCTTAGGATCTTCCTGATCTGATTCCTGAATCAGAAACTGAATGTAAGTTTTCTAAATCAAAGTTGCATGACTGAGTACAAGATTCAGCTCCTTTTTAACCTTCGTTCACTCCACACCCTGCCTCTGAATGTTCATGGGGCCACTTGCTGTGCAGAAATACAACAGTTACTGCTTTACAGTGACTTGGTTTAACATACCCATAAACAGAAGTAAGTGTTCCCAAATGTTGTAGGGTAATTCATAGTCTTCTACTAACTAGTGAAATATCATTATGACAGCACTAAAGAAAGATGTAAAGCAATGCAATGAGTTTATTCTGATCACGCCCACTTTTCTCTAGTTAAAGAAAGAAAAATATTATTTAAAAAAATAAAAAGAGAGAGAAGAAAATTAAAAGGCAAATTAATGCCTGGAGGACACTCCAAAAGGAAAGGAATGATGAATGTCATTTAGAATTCCTTGCTTGATTTATCTGCAATATTCATAAGTGTGTGTTTATCCAAAAGCTTTGTCTCGGATCAGGCAATTAATTAAACTAGAGAAGATCTCAAACAGGGAGAGCTGAGAGTTGTTAATAGTGTATGGTTGATAATCAAATTTGGCTGTGCTGTTCTTCTTGGGACACATTCCTCTGCACTTCTACAGCACTAGAAAGATGTGAGATCCATGGCTAAGCTTAGTACAACATCTATTAAGCAGCCCCATCTCTTCAGAAATTGAACAGTTACCTGTAGTGTTAGTGTTAGTGTTTCTCAGCTCTAGCAAAAAGATGATTGAACCTGAGCATATCTTCACTTCTTTGGGCATATGCACACAAAGGCTTTTATCCAGTCCATTTTACTTGAGGATAAGTGAGGAAGTAGGTGACTTTTGCAATGTGAGGTCAAAGCTGAAAAAGAAGACTAGCAGAAATAGCGAGACAAGACAGCAACAATATCAGGACTGGTAAAAAGCCTAAGGGTGAGGATGAGACTTGACTTCAAATTGTCACAAAAGGTGGTGGAAAGCACAGGAGAAGACAGAACTTGTCAACAGGAAGGAACAGGTTTCAAGAGTATCCCTGTAATTTTGGTCTGGATCTTTCAGGGTGCTCAAACCAGTCACATGTCCCCCCACTTCGGGGGCACTTGAAGCTTTGAGACTGTAGTGGCTTTGTCCATAACAGGAAGAAACGAAACATTGCTTACAAAACTAGATGGTTTCTACAGCCCGGATCAAATACTGGCTTGTTGCCCCAAGTGTTGGGACTGCAGTCTTGTTTAGTGTTTCTGTAGGCTGCACCAAATCAAAACTGGCTCCATAAATCCGCTTCTGGAAATACATGTTCAGTCAGGGTTTGACTCCAAACTTTGATACTACAGGACATTTTTTCAAGCTTGCTGCTGAGTGCTATGTGTCTAAGTCACCACCAAAGCATCTAAATGTTAGAACTTGTCACAATATTTAGAGAGAAAGATATACTTGATGTATTACCTCTCTTCCTGTTAGGCAGATTGAATCCACAGGGTGCAATTCTTACCAAAAACGGACCTCTCTCTGACTGACCCTTGGGAATTTGCCTGCCTTCTGTGGAAGCCAGTACTTCTTGGCAGTAATTTCCTGACTAATGGGCCTGCATATCTCGTGACACCCACAATTGCTATTTTTTCATCAAAAACCCAGTCCTTGAAATTGAAAACCCCCTGGTTTTCATGTATACTGGTCATTCCAACAAAGGAAGGTCATCAGCACATGACTGCCACACTGTCTAGATTCCTGAAAATGCAGAGCAACTGCTTACTTGAGCAGATACTCACCTGCGTAGCTGTATATGCATTCAGCAGCTACACAGCCTATATACACTGGGGGATGTAGTCTTCAAATTAGACATAGATCACAAATGAAGATAAAACCATTTGAAACCCTGTGATATTGCTGTAAGTGGAAACCAGTCAACTCTGCCTATATTGAATTCACAGATCTTAAAAAAAAAAAAATCCCTTTTTTCATCTAGCATCTTTCAAATGTATCTTGAATGTATTTTATGCCATGCAGTTTTATTCCATTACAAAAATGCAGACTACTGTTTGTTTTCTGCATTTGGAAATGTGTTCAGTCTTTGCCTGCCTAATGGTCTTAGAGGTTTACTTTAAAAATTAAAGCAGATACAGCGTTAATTAGTCTTTTTGACTGCAGGGGTCACTCACATTCCCTGTGTATTACACAGGCAGAGTTGTTTCCTAAGTTTGGGACTCACAAGGCCACCAAGCTGTACTCAAAGTTTTCTTAGATAGCCAGCAGAAACTCCCAATTTTCTGCCAGCTGAAATGACAGAAACCTGAGAAGTCCTCCTTTTGGCTGCTTTTTGTGAGACTTCCAGTCTGATAGTCTCCTGTTTGAAAATTACACATAGCACAGAAGTAGTGATATTACTAATTTGTGAAGCCTGCTGAGACTTAAGTATAAGCTTGGTTCTCCAAGCAGCGCCAGGACATCAAAAACATAAGCACGTTGACAGAAGCTACACAATATGGAACTTGAACATTTCAAGGGCAAGGGGAGTGGTTCATGTGGTAGCTCTGTGACTAAATCCCTTTCTAAGACCAGTATTTCAACTTAAAGACATTCCATCAGCTTGCTACTGGAAAAAATAATCTGCACTGAAGCACTTTCTGCTGCATTAGATATGCAACAGGAATAAACACAAACTATTTACTACTGAAGTAAACTTAACTTGCCATTCCGTTCTTGCTGGAGTAGGACTGACCATTTATGGCAAATGTACTGGGTTTGCATAGCAAAGTTTGGGGTGGGGCTAAAGGGGTGGCTTCTGTGGGAAGCTGCTAGAAGCTTTCCCTCTATCTGACAGAGCCAATGCCAGCCGGCTCCAAGATGGACTCATCCCTGTCAAAGTCTGAACCCATCAGCAGTGGTGGTAGCACCTCTAGGATAACATATTTAAGAAAAAGTTGATGTGCAACAGAAACTGTAGCCAGAGAGAGGAGTGAGAGAAACAAATCTGCAGACACCAAGGTCAGTGAAGAAGGAGGGGGAAGAGCCGCCGGAGCAGAGATTCCCCTGCAGCCCCATGGTGAGATAGCCTGTCCCTCTGCAGCCCATGGAGGCCCACGGGGGAGATCTCCACCTGCAGCCCAGGAAAGACCCCACTCCAGAGCAGGTGGGTGCCTGAAGGGGGTTGTCACCCTATGGGAAGCCCGCGATGGAGCAGGCTCCTGGCAGGACCTGTGGAGAGAGAGGCCCAGGCTGGAGTAGATTTGCTGGCCAGGCTGGTCACCCTGTGAAGGACCCATGCTGGAGCAGGCTGTTCCTGAAGGACTGCACCCCATGGAAGGGACCCACACTGGAGCAGTTCATGAAGAACTGTAGCCCACTGGAAGTACCCACAAGAAGTTCACGAAGGACTGTCCCCCATGGGAGGAGCCCCACATTGGAGCAGGGGCAGAGTGGGAGGAGTCCTCCCCCTGAGGAGGAAAGAGCAGCAGAGACAGCGTGTGATGAACTGACCCCAACCCCATTCCCCGTCCCCCTGCATCACTGGAGGGAAGGAGGTAGAGAATTCAGGAGTGAAATTGAGCCAGGGAAAGAGGGAGGGGAGGTGTTTTAAGATTTAGCTTTTATTTTCTCATTATTCTACTCTGATTTGATTGGTAATAACTTAAATTAATTTTGCCCAAGTCGAGCCTGTTTTGCCTCTGATGGCAATTGGTGAGTGATCTCTCCCTGCCCTTATCTCGACCCAGGAGACTTTCATTATATTTTCTCTCCCCTGTTCAGTTGAAGAGGGGAGTGATAGAGCAGCTTTGGTGGGCACCTGGTGTCCAGCCAGGGTCAACCCATCACAACAAGATAATGAAATACTTACTGGCCTAACTAATGAAAATGGGATTTGGTGATACTCATTTGACTAATCGTAAGGACATGTGGTAACATCACATTTTTTGAATCACTGTAAAAAATTAAATACTTGGATGTCAAAATCAGAAAGAAATCAATTAGAGCTGAATGGTTAGAAGACAGTAAAATCAGTAGAGCAAACAAAATTGTTTCCCCCTCAAAATATTTGTTATGAATCAGCAGTAATTATGCAACGCCAATCATTAAGCTAAGAGCCTACACATTTTTGCACCTTTCTATGAGCCTGTCACTAAACAACAGCTGTGTCAAGGGCAATTTCAGTGCTGAAAAAGGATTTCCCTTAAATTTTCCTGCAGGGAGAAGCTCTTCAGCAGTAACTAAGAGCCTGGCACTGGATATCTACTTGTTTTTCAGATAAGCAGAAGAGCTAGTCCATACACTACTTCTTAAGTTAAAAGCATCTCCCCACTCCTTACCCCACAGAAACCAGAGCAGAAAAATCCAGAGTTAAAGATGCCTAAATTTAGGTATCTGTATGTAGGTATCTACCTATGAATCAGATGTCTGAGCTCCCATTTAAATTTGGGTTAATTGTTGCAAATGTATCTAGGGTATCTGAGGTGCCAAGGCTATGTCACTTGCCCTCCAGCAGGCATTTCAAACAGGCATGAATGTCCTGTACAAACTGCGTCATCTGCCAGCCCTGTTAAGTTGTCTGTGATACACATGTGGGAAGCGCAGCTTCTGTTTGGGAAAATGAATTGAATCCCAGGCTTGCATGAAGAGCAGCAGGAGCTTAGACACCTAATTCACATGTGGACATCTACAACCTTGGGCTTAGCACACCTTGCAAGACACTTCAGTGCCTGCAATATGGAGATGAGTCCCACCTCAGGGGAAGGACTCGTGTGCCTAAATGTGGGCACCTAACACCATTTGTGAAGTTTATCTGTAACACCTATGTGGTGCTGGTAGATAGGATGCGAGGCTTACAAGAGACCTGCAGTCTTCTGGAGAAGCACCCAGAGGCCAGGCAGGATATCCTACTGCAGGGTATCCTAAAATGCATGCATGCATCAAAGGAATCCCACCACAGTTGTTTCCCCTGTATGACCATAATTCCTTCTCTGCATGGTCCTGTAGTGGCTGAACTAATTCTTGCTCCCCAGATAAGGCGCCTATAGCAGGTGGCTGAATAAAATTGTAAGGAATACATGCACCTGTGTTCCTAAATTAACAATGATGGCTCTATCCTCCTCTGACACTACCGCAGAATGATGCCAAGTAAATGTATCATCTCCATACCTGGCACAGTTAGCACTGACAATTTTAGTCCTGGCTCAGTTAAATTGATATGCTGCCCCTTCCCTCTATCCTTTCCACACTGAGAAAGCAAAGCAGCTAAATTACTGCAAAATTTCCCAATGTAGAAAACCCAGAGTTATGCTTGTACAAGATTTATTTTTAATTGATTTCTGCTGCCAGTAAGAGGTATTGAAATCAAGTTTTGCAGCTAAAGGGAATTAACTAAAATAATTTTGTCTCTGATGCCAACATATGAAATAGCATAACATTTTCCATTCAAAATTGGGTGTCATATGAAGAAGTTGACCTATGTTTGACCTTCCTGTGTGGGCATGATCATCTAAATTTCACATCTTTTTGTCTGAAAGTAAAGGGTAGTTCCAAGCCTAGCATATACACCTTGTATACACATGGCTGTCATGATAGCCTGAAATGAATGTGATGAATTTAATTTGTTAAGGTATCAAGTAACTTCAAAGACAATTTGCAGTATGAGCTTGCTCTGGGAGGCAAGGCATAGCGTTAATTTCCTCTCTTATAATTGAGAATCCCAGAATCACTAGCCTCCAATATTGAAAAAACCTGTGTGAAAAAATAAAGAATGAGAGAACTTTCAGAGCCAATTGCGCATTTGAGCGTTGGTCCTCCTAATATCCATATGTGTGTAAACTATCTCTAGACACTTAGCAACACTGCATTTGTTTTTCAGCACAGCTTTCCTGTTCTCAGCTTTCTCATCTGGAATATTTTGGTGGCATGTGAATAGCAACGGTGACCTTCCACTTAGTTGTACAAGGTAAGAAAGACCAGCATTTTCACAAGTTTTCATCCTCCTTTATATAAGTCTTCCCTGGACTTGTATGTCATACTAGTGACCAAAAATCCTTAATCTTTTAGTCACACATTGCAGATATTTAGAATAATCTGGTCACAAAAAGTAAGGTTGAGAAGGAACTTTTTCTTCCCTCCCTTTCACCCACGTAGGGAGAGACTCATCTTTAAGCATCCTAACCCTAAGAACTGAAAGGACATTATCCAATAGGATCAAGAGGACACATCCTATATATATGATTCCTGGTCACAGACACATGGTATCTAGCATTACTTTATCTTCGGGTTCTGTCCAGCAAAAGTAATAGCAATAAATCATTAATAATAAGATGATTTCTCTAGTGTCTTCTGTTTCTGAAAGAAATTACAATGTGAGGATCTAGTAATGAAATTACAATAGGAAAACCATCATATTTTTATGCATGCAGCCTGTAGGTTATCTGTCAAAAAGGAAATAGTATTGCAAGTAGTAAGTACACATTAACTACACTCTAATGCAATGGATACTTATGAAACAGAAGTCCTTTCCTAACCCTGAGAGCAATGATATCCTTGAACCCAGCATGAGCTGAAACATTTTTATTCCCACCTCTGAGCTTCTCAGGCAGCAAAGACCTTTTTCCTTGGGACAGGAACCAGTAACAGAGACCTTTGTCCTCTGCTGGCATACAATACAGTTCACTCCTTCCCAGTGGTGAATCATCTGTCAACATGAGAAATTCCTTTATAGACAAGGAATGGCATTTTTTAAGTGCTGGGGTTGCCTGTGAGTGTACTATACCAACACCAGATACACTGGGAAGAGAGTAGCAAGGGTGGCACTGCCAGGTAGTGTTCTGGGAGAGCACTGCATGGAGACAGGCGTGGAGTCAGTCATGCCTACCTGGGCAGGTGGCAGCAGTTCATCTGCCCATGAAACCACTGATTTATTCCTGTGCTCTCCTCTCCATAAAACCCTTCTCATACACCCAAACACACAGCTGGGGAGCCACTTTGTAACTAAAGAGCTTAATGGCTGAGGTGGACTGAACCCCACAGGAGGCTTTCAAGTGCATCTCTCCAGCCGTTGAGTAGGCACTCAAGGAAGACAGCTTCACCAGGCACTGAAAACCAAAATGGAAATTCATAGCATCACCCTTTGATATGCACCTTTCTCTCTGTAACAACTGGCTTTTTTTACACTGTTCTTCCTACCTTGAACATGGTCCAAAATGACTACCTAAAGCTGAGAAGAGGATTAGCTACTTGGCAATCGCAGACCTCAGAAGCTGAGATTTAGAGTAGCTTCCTTCATCTGGCCAGCTTTAAGAGAGATTTATGGGCTCCACTGGCAGAGATAGAGTGACTAGAAAACTCCTGGGATTTTTGTGTTATAGATCAGGCTGTTGATGGATTATCTTCTGCTTCCTTTAAGTTAACAATAATAGTGATGAATTTGCTTATCTCCTCCCTTCTCAAATACTTTATGAAAACACTTTCGTGGCAGAAAAGATCATTTCCCCACAATTTAAATCTCTGTCAATGCCTGCATTTCAGTCACCTAAAACAGGATAACAGTTCTGATTTTTAAAATCTTTCTGTGGAATGGAGACCGAATGGAGAAAACTTGACATTTGATCCCTAAAAGCAAAGCTCTTGACTGGTCTTGAAAGTCTGGTGATCAGCACCCATTCCCGAGAACACCAAGTTCAATACTATTTTTTTTTTTCACATTCATTGCACACTAGATAGAGATTTATCAGCACAGTACATGAGTTTATCTTGACAATGTGCACATTTGCATCACCTAGGTATTTTTTACTGGCTTGCAGGCTTACTGCCAATGCAGGTGGATGAAATTCAGTGATACAGTGAAAGCCACATAAACCAACTTAAGGGCCCCTTCTTCCCCCACATCTGTGGTCGTTCACGTACTTTACACGCAACTTTACTGAGTGTCTTAGTAACTCTACAACAGTGGTTCTGGTTCGTGTTGTCTTTTCCATTGGTACTTCATCTGTACCACACATTTTCTCCAGCTGAGAATTTCCTGTGAGGAAGGATGCCCTTTCAGATAAATTGGTTAGCTTCTATCTCAGCTTTCTACTCCACACAGTAAGGAAGGCAAAAAATAAATAGGGGGTAGAGGAACATTTTCACAGCAACATTTTTACTTGGCTTTGAATCTGCTGTAATATCGTCTAGGGGAGCAGCCAGCCCTTCCTCCAGTCTTGACTTCTTTGTGAGCTGAAGATACAAAGCACTTCACTGTTTTGAGAACTTCAAGAGTGGGAAAAAAGGTCATACTGAGTATAAAGGAAGAATACAGCTAGAGCTGGCATGAAAGAATTCATTCCACCACTGTAAGATGGATGGTAATGGTATGTAGAGAAACCAGCATTTCAGAAAACTGGTTCATCTCACTATTCTGTTGAACCGTACCATTACAGCCCTGTCTCAAATGGAATCCTTGTAGCTCGAGATGTCATGCTAACAAATGATTTTAAACAGGAAACTATTAATAGGTTATCAAAGAGATGAAGACAGGCTCTGTTTTGGCTATGCTGTGACTACAGCTCTTAGTGGAGGGGAGATAGTAGGTTAAAATCAGCGGTGTATATCTTTTACACGTACCACGTCCTTTCATTCAGGCATGCACACAGAGTTGCTGCTGAAGGAGCTAAATTAACTCTTGGACTAGATGAGAGCAGATCCCTATTGCCCTGAGCTTACAACAGTCACAGTAGATGCACTGTATCTTGTGTACCAGACTCAGTACTCTGCAATATCATGTTATTCCCTTCATCTACTGCCACATTTTATTGTGGAGATCCCTGGCTGCTGGCGATCTAGGAGCACTGAGAAACACTGAGTTCTGTCCTGGTCCTACACTCCTAATTCCCAGGCCCTTCATTTTGTATTCAAATTTTTTTTTCCTGATTAATTAACTTAATTAATTCTGTTCTTTTAGTTACTTAATTCAAATTTCCAAAAGCCTTCAAAACTGCCAGAGATTAAGTCAGTTTTACCAAACAAAAGGTTTGAAAGGATACCACATTTTTCAGGTGACATCAATGAAGTCAATAATGGCATGCATAGGTAAAGTCCATCAAGGTTGGAAGTAATGATTCAGGACAAATAAGAGTGGCTTATGTAAATACTTAGCTGAGGAGTAAAGCACTGTAAAGCAAACTTATAAAATCAAGCTGACATGAAGCATATCCACACAGATTTTTGTAATACATTTCCAAGACACTGTAAAATGAGAGTGTATATTTATGATCCCATAGCATCTCCCATAAAACTACATAACTCTCAAAAGCAGTAGGCCCTTTTGTTTTGAAAGCAGTGACAGGCTTTTGGAGAACATTAAGGATTAGAAAGGGAATAAATTACTCCTACATCCCATCAAGATACTCAATCTACCAAACACACATGGAATGGGATAGGAAATTTCTGCCATTGATAAGAGATTCCACGAAGCTCAGACAAAATATTGCTACCACTGCAAAATAAAGTGTCTGTGATGGTTTCATAGAGAGCCACTTCTATTTAAACAGTAAGCTAAGGATTGTCCCAGCTTCCTTCCTACTATTGAAATCATGTTGCATTTTCCAGGGCTAAAGTTTCTCACATAAATCATTAAAAATCTGCATTAAAAATGCTGTCTACGTTGTGTCAGAGAAGAGAGTTATTGGATTTCATGGTAGATTTGTGCTCTTGAAGATACTTCACCCTTGAGGAAAGCCAGGTTGTTAATTTTTAAAATGAGAACTTCCTTTCAGGCATGCTGTGTTTCCTTGTAAACAAGCTAGACCACATAACTATAACTAGCTCACTAACTACCTGAATGTTTTTTTTTCTGAGGCATTTAATTTAAAAGTTCTATCAAGCAATGACATGACATTTGAGTATTTTATTATATACAACATCTTTTCAATAAATGACACCCTGACTCATTTTGTAGAATCAAGCAATATAGTGAGTTAAATAAGAAATGATAGCAGCCAGCATGAGTGAGAAATTAAACAGTAACGAAATAGGTGAAAGAAGTGTTAAAGGTCTAAGTGAGGAGGATTGAATCCCACTTTTTTTCTCTTTAAGCATTTGTAATTAAATACCCAAAGTCATCTGAAAGAATATGTATAGCTTTAGAGAAATGCCGCATTCCTCATCCTTAATGAGATATTGTACTGATGAGATAAAACTATTAGTAGGAGGTTTCCAAAAGCATAAAGGGGAATGGGAGACAGGACATGAAGGAACGTCATCCAGCCACCTGTGGCTCAGAAAATCCCCCTAAAATATTTAAAATATGCTTTCCTCATGCTACCTACTGTGGTTAAAGGTAGCAACTGCAGGTGCAGTGTCAATAGCTGCATTCAGGACATTTGAGAAGTCAGGTCCTCAGGGTCAAGTGTTAAATAAAGACATGAGGTTTGCCTGGCACCTCCTTGTTGATAGCTGGCAGCTTTGCCCTGTAAACCTAAAGGAACAACAGGGAAACCTCTAGAAATTCATGTGAGAACTGCCGTCTCCACTGGGAAAGTCAAAAGACCAAATCCAGTGCCAGATGTGAGGCTTTAAACTAAAGAGAACGAAGCTTTAAATTAAAAGAGAGTGAATTTCTCTGAACTCCAGCAGATTGCAGACCAGCAAGCGTATCATTCAGCAGACCTAAGGATGGCTCTGCCGCAGCTGTTGCTGTTAACATAAAGTAAATGATCAATGCTGTGTAGAAACAGTACTCCTGATCTTTCACATCTCTTTGCAGGGGAAAACCTAAAACATTCTAAAATTAATTGAACTTTACACCAAGAACTTTAATCTACAAACCCCTGTAATTAATTAAAGCTGAAAATCTGATTTAAGACAACTTTGAGAGCTTCAAATCATGCTCAAATATTATTTAAATTTAGAAGATCTACCAAAACTGTCAGTTTAAACTTCAGATTTGCCTGTGTCTGTAACAATAATCCATAATAATGTGGCTGTAAATCAAAGCATCCTGCACCTATTAGCAAACTGTTAAACAGAAAATGCACTCAATATAAATGCCAAGTGAGATGTTTTCTCTGCTACTTTAACTATGTCATTAACAAAAAGAGAATTGCAAAATGTTAAAACATTTATAACAGAATTCTATGAGGCTCACCATCAAATGCCACAATGGTAGCCTCTAGAAACTCTGCCTTTTTGTAAAAGTGTAACGTTGTCAATCCCTACCTCTAGGCAGGTGCTCAGCTTTCACATCCCTCCTTTCTTCCACTTTCCTCTCTTCCTCTACCCTCCCATCCTGTTTCCTCTTGAATCACCCCACCCCAGGTTGACAGGATCCTCCAAGTAGCTGCAGCTGCAATTTTTGCCAAAGTCACGTATGGAAATTTGGGTGATCATGCAGACTCCTTCTCCCTTTAATGAGGAGTATGTAGCCTCAGACTTCAGTCCAACCTGGCAAATAAACAAGCATGACCTTAGGGGTCAATATCATTGTCATATAGATCACAAATAGGGATGAGTATAGGTCTCAATTTGTTTCTCAGTTAAAGCAAAGAGATTTGACACTTAATTCAGATTTCCACATCTGGAGGAGAAAAGTGAAAACTAGACCTGACCAAGAACTACAAAAATATCCTCAGGTCCAGATTTACCAGGTTGCTTAAGGACCTTCTCCTTGTTAAAATTGCAAAGTGTGGTACATTTGCCTATGATTTCTAGGCAAAAATAAGCTCAGAGGAGGACCAGCAGCTGCAGATCCAGCTAGGATGTCTGGTGTCCAGAAGACTTAAATAAATGGCCATGGTCCCAACACACAGCAGATATGCAGTAGGTTAAATACATCTGGAACACTCTGGCCCCACTTCTAATTGTGCAACAGTCTGCACTTCTGTGTATCGGTAGCACATCTACACACTGTGTTATGGGGCTGCTTCCCACATGCACAGTGAATCTCATAAGATGCAAATTCATGTCCTTTCTCAGTCTGAGAGCAGCTGCTGCCGTGGCTAAAACATCTCAGAAGAGCCTCTGACCGATGAAGCTATGGGATATCCTGGGAAGGACATTCCCACCCTCCTGTAATATTGCACAGTGAAGAAGAAAAAAACCCAGGGTGTCAGAAAGAGAGAAGAGGAAACTTCATGCAGAATTTAGGCCACAGACTTGGTTGAGGGAAACTAAACTCCAAGTGCAACTCCCTCTAAGCTTCATACATCTTACATTACACTCTCAGTGGATGAAGGCAAAAAGAGTCTGGGAGCTGGAATGAGAGCTCTGTGTCTTTCACCGTCTGAATGAGTGCTCTGATCTTAGGCTATTATGCCAAAGACACTCACCATCACTACACAAATACCGTTCCCTATAGACTGCATGAGAAAAACAGATGCCTAAAATAGGTGAGCAGTATTTCCCCCCTGCACATATCAGAGAGATCCTTCTCATTCTCTTGACTAGGTAGGGTGCTTGCTTTAGGAGGCTTTTAGGTGAAACTTCAGTTTGCTTCACATAAAGTACCCAGGTAGGTAGATTGGGTTGCAGATGTACTTTCAAACCTTCTTCAGTAATGCTAAGCCCCAAACTCTCTCCCTCTGTACAGGCTCTTCTCATATCACCAGAGATCATAAAACAGCATAACTGAAGCAGGAGACAGATGTAAAAAGAATCAATGTATGTGAATAATAAATACTGAAATACTAAAGATTGAAAAAAAAAATGTCTGCTTGTGAAAATTAGGTTAGCTTTTTAATTAATTTATTTATTTCAAACCTGCTCATATCACATGTTCTGTCCTATCCAAATGATATTTCACACAGCCTCGTAAGATGGATGCAGAGCTTCCTCAGGTAATTTGAATGACAGTATGACTTGCTCTCTTCAGTGCCTTGCATGTGACAAGTAAAACCGCAGCTCTAATGCATCCACAAGGGAGGGAGGTTTTATTTTTGCCTAAGAGATTCAAGGAACTATGACTAACATTTAGGTAATATTTACACGGTGCTTGGCTGCTCCGAAGTGCTAAATTAGTGTGACACTGCAGTGTTTCTATGAGGCCTTTTCACACAATTTCAGCTAAACTGTAACACTATCTTCAGCTTGTATTTGGCCAGCACAGAGAATTTGGAAAGTTTGCTACATCACATGAATATAAGAACAGGCTTGAATCCAGAACAGTGCTGCTTCTTTTCTTCTAAAGAACTAGCACGTTGTTATTTCTTGGTAACTGGGAATTACTAGAGCTGCACTTTTCTCATTGTTTTTATTTCCAAACACTTCTTAATCCCTTGCACTGCTGCTGTTCTTGTTTAATGGAATAATGACTGTGGTATTAATCCCTGACACTTAAAGTTCCAGCTAACTGACATTTACTGCAATATCTTTAAGGAAATGAATAGCCTCTAGTTCTGCGTTTCAGGTAATAAACCCCTTAGCACCATGAGATTTCTGGCATGAACTTCAGATACATTTTCTGTTCCTGAGGAAAAAATGATGATTCATGTTCACATTAACATTTTGAAGTTTCTAAGTGGTGTTTACAAGGTATGGATAAGTAATTATGTGTACTCATTTTTCAGATTTTTATAATTGCCATTAGACCATGAAACAAGTTACATTAACTGCAGTATTAATTCTCTTCCAGGAAAAGTTGCGATTGCAATGGAATTTTCATTATTTTGGCTATCCATTAGAAATCAAACTGAGATAATAAAAGATAAAGATATCTCTCCTTGAAGAATCACTTATGTGTAAATTCTTTATGCAATGCTTTTGTAGGTGTACAGATGAAAGACAAAAAAATCAATTTCCTGACCTGCAGGGGATCTGTACAGCTATCCAGTAGTTGAAATATGTTTCATGGACCCTCATGTAACCTGTTCCACAAGCAGCAGGAGAAGGCGAAAAATCTGGATGGAGCCTTCTCTGTCCTAGCACTTATTTATTACTGCACGATTAATCAAACTCTTGGACACCAAAGCTTGGCATTGCCTCAGAATCTAATCCTCCCCCTTTCCATAAGCCATGTAAGGTACAACACGAAGGGAGACCCAATAGGGGATTAAATAGATTTTTTACTTCAGGAGAAATTATATGAGATCATTACTAGTGTCCTGCGGGATCTGGGATTCCACGTCTATGTATTTCATTATGATGCCCACTGTCTGCTATAGCATTAAGCCCCACTGTCTCGGCTTTTACTCTAACAGGATCAAGAGGAAAATCTTCAAAAAGTAGTACTGAGAGCATCAAAATTTACCAAGCTTTTTTTTTTTTTTCTGTGCATTTGAACCTTAGGGTTGATTGGAAGTTCTGATAAAATATTTTTATTCCTGTTTAAAACATTCACATTGTTTTCCCACACAGGTTCACACCCGTCTATATACTTATTCAGCAGCCTTTCTCTTAGTGAGGGCTGGAACAGGGTTTCCTTTCTCTACCCAGAAGACACCTGTAAGTCTTACAGACAGCTAGTTCCTCTCTGCTTTTGACAGAAATTCAGCTGAAATGGTCAGTGAGTTCACTGTTCAGAAGTTAAGGACAACAAGACAGTGATCATGTAAGCCTGATTCTCTAGGAATCAAGCTAAGAAAGTTAGTATTTAAAGTTGAAAAAAAACCCTTTGGAAATATGAGTACTATCAGCTAATTAAAATGCTTCCATGAGTCAGCAGAAAACTCAAACCAGTAGTTAGGAACTTCGTTTCCTTGCAGGTTGTGTTAGCAGGGGAAAAAAAAAAAAGTATTTCCATTACAAATTTCAAACAAACTCTTCTTTCCTCTTCAGATGACCTTACTGTGAAGAACAAAATGCCTAACTTTCCTTTGATGTCTTCAGTAGTGCAGTTATGCATTCAGAGGACAAAAATAAAGATCCTTTGTCCTCTGAAAACTCATATTGTTAGGACAAGTACAGCAAATGGAATTGAATACCAGATTGCTTAATATGGAGAGGATGGTACTATGACATTTATTTCATTCATTAGAATCTTCTTCTTCATGGTTAATCATTGAGACGTCAGTTGATAGCAATAGAAAATTGGGGCTCCTCCTTTACCTGAAGAGTTTAACAGTTATTTCTCATAAAAGGCAGTGTCTTAACTTGTATTTACAGTGATGGACTTTTGGAGGACTTCATCATTAAGCATTAACAGTAGAGGCTTTCTTTGTAGCTAGAAATTAAAAAAACATATCACCACATCTGGGAACATTCTGAATGCTTTTATGTTTATCAGTTGGTGCTGATGTAGGTAATAAAATTTACATATGAAAAAACACTTAGATCTTCTGATATTTTTCAAGTTTCTGCTCAGGTGTCCAGCTATACAACGCTACACGCTCACCAGCAGAAGACAAATTCTGAGCATTAGTCCCAGATGATTTACTAGATTACAGAATTGTGCAATATCACTTATTCTCTGCAATACCTATAACACCAAGTCTGAGTAGTATTCAATAATCATACCATTAATTTTTTTATTTATTACAGTGTCATTAGTTCCACCATCAAGAGTGTGACATTTATAGAAATGCCATTTCTGTGACTTCACAATTCTGCAACATAACACAAATTGCAGCCAGTCGTTTTCTGGAAATGTCAAATTTCCTGTTTCTGCAACATATTGTAGCTGACTGAACTAGGATGCTAGAGATGGGGAAATCTAGCCTGCTTCTCACATGTAAAAAGAAAATTAAACCCAAAAAAAACCATTGCTAGAAGCAACTAGACACTTGTCTGATAATCTGTAAAATGTCTTCACAGTTATTAGCTTGTTTGAAATAGAGAAGAAATCTCTGGTTTGGAACTAAATACTTCATAACCAAGAAAGATTTCTTGGTGTAATGCAACCAGTGTTTTTGTTCTAATTCAGTGCTTTTTGTTCTAATAATGGTACTTCCAATTGGTTGAATATGAACATTTATTTTAATATTTTAATAGTTTTTATGCTAATTTCCCATTTTTTCTATATGGGTCAGAGAGTTGGATGCCTACCTAATAAAATACTTGAGTGTAAAGACCTGTAAGAAGCCTATAAAAGTGGCCTTCAGTTGTTCCTTCCTTTCTTCTGCAATGATAGGAGTCAATAAAACTATGACTTGGTTAGAGATCCATATGCCTGCCATAGCCTTTGCCTGTCTCTCCAGCCTCCAGTCAGGTACTCACTGGTATCTTTGTGCCCACTAGGTACTTGCCAGAAACAGCAATGAAACCCAGAAACGGAACAAGAATTGACATTCTGCTCTTCCACATAGTTAACCTTCTCTTGGGGGGGGAAAAAAAAGGTTAACTATTAGCAAATTAACCAAGGCCGAAATCTTGAAAAGATACTGTTTATAAAGGAAATACTAGCAAGAACGCTTAACCTGTCTGTGTGGCTAAAATGACTAAACAGGAATCAGTGTGTGAGTATCACTCAGCTCTTGAGATCACTCCAACCTTTATTAGATGGGTATTAGCTTTGGGGTCAAACATCCTTTAAAGCTGTACAAAGGAGCATAGACTTGCCACAAAGTCTTCTCTGATGTTTCTGTGCTCCCTTGGAATTACATTTTCAAAGACTGGGAGACTCCCAAGTCTTCTTACAATAACAGTGCACAATGGAAAGAAACTCCATATTTCTACACAATCTATCCAACAGTAAGGCCTCTGTCCATAAATGAGTAATTTTTTTTCACCCTGTAACAAAATATTGAGGATTGTTTAAAGACAGTGCCAGTTTTGTACTGCAAAATAAGGAGGCCTTGGAAATACAGAATCTGTCTTGTGACATCCTAGAGAAGCAGTGAGATAAAAGAATAGGATTTAAGCTAAGGATTTACTAAAAAAAAGAGACCATCATACAGCAATCTTATGAGTGATCTTATGAGTGAGCAGCAGAATATCGCTGCACTTGCCTGACTGGACTTGTCTTATGTCCTGGGACTTATGTTTGTGAAAACTATAGTACTGTTTCAGATGGTTATAGTTATCTATACATTTAGCACGCTTCTTCCTTCTATCCACATTGTACCAACACAACTTCTTCCCTAGAGTTTTCCTGACCTTGAAGATACGGCATTGTTTACATCAATGTCTTTTGATCCTGAACAGCATCTGTCAGGCTAAACAACTTAAGCTCCATAAATCTGAGACAGCAGCTCAAGCTTTTCAAATAACATGGGATTTCATTCACTCTGAAAAATGGGATTATACCTAATACAGCTTTGCGTCAAGTTAAAAATAAAAGAGCTCAAATGCATCGGTTCTTTTTTCCTTTTGACAGTACCATTGAGCAACAGGCTTATTAATTTTACAGATATGGATCACTTGGAGCTTGACCACTGAAGACGAAGAAAAGTCTCCCTGTAACTTCTTTGGGCTTTGATCTCTTGGGGCAGATTCCTACCCTTTCTTTTTCCTGCAAAACAGGATATTTCCTGTGTAGATGCTTTCTATTATCAATAACTAGCTGGTTATATAGCTTTACATCTGTATGCAGCTGACATACTAATCAGGGAAGATAAAAACCAAAATACTAGCCTGAATAGGAGTGATTGTGAAAGAATTAAATAAATGAACTTTAAATTTGTGTGTCACTGCTGGTAGTAACTCAATAGTGCCTGAAAGGAAGACTTAAGATTTACAGCAATGCACATAGCTAGGATCAGGGCCCATCAACACATGGAAGCTGTGGGGTAAGCTAACAACTTGAGCAATATAACATTTGAATGCTGATTGAAAAAGCAGGAAGGTCAGTTCATGTCCAGAATCTGGACATTGTGTCCAGATGGAATGTAGGAATTAAAAAGATATGGCTACTGGCTCCCTCACACTTATCAGTATCTCTGCTTTAATACAGTATACAGACTTAGCTGTTCCAATAGGTCTGACAGCATTAGTCAATGAAGTTACCACTGACAGACTGTTCAGGTGCTATTAAAACAAGTCAAAGGTTTATGTTGTTTGTCTGTCTGGTATGCAATGTCATTTGAAAGGATTCTGATTATCACTCATTATTTCAATGCCATTTTTCCTACTTTTTGCTGAAAACCTCAGATTCTGGTTTTCATTATGACTGGTCGTAACTGTTCTTGCATTGCAGAACTACAAAGTGAAGTCACCAAGGAGTTTGTCTAGAAATTTCACAGTGGGCTTATGTATGCATTGTTCATTAATGTTAGTCATGGCAGAATTCACATTCTAAACAGAGAAGATACACAAGAGATAGGGGGAATATAATATATCATCCATGTGTGTAGATCAAAACAAAGAGGGAAGAAATAACTGTCATAAAATTGGCTAGAAAGCAGAGCTATGAGTTAAATCCATCACTCCTGAGTTGTAATCCATTATCTTCACCACAATGTTACCTTTGCTCCCAATTTGATATTCACAATTTTTACTTTCACCTGAAAAGATAACCTTTCTTCAACTAGAAGATCTGTACAGTGTCATGATCTGCCAAAAGTCCTGTGCTGTGTTCTTTCCCAGTTTGGAGCTGGTTTTCCTGGGTTTGTGCATCCTTCAAGATTATCCAAAGATCTTCCTTTTACAGTAAAATTTATTTGGACAGTGAAAATGCCAGTTCCTGAGAATGTTCTGAAAAAGACAATTGCAGTTCAAACACATTTCTGTGGAGGCCTCATGAACAATGGGTAGTTATGACTACCTAAATCTATTTTGCATTGCTGGAGATTAGAGGGATCATACTCAATTCTAATATGATTACTTATTTCTAGGAATAAACTCTGCAAAAGCTACAGCCAGTTTAACATCCATCATCCCATCTGCTTATCAATACAGTTGTCCTTGAACATGTTGGTCTATTGCTCACGTCCATTCATGGGGTTATCCCCAGCTTAGGCCTAGCTTGGGTCCAGCTCAAGGAATCTCTGTTTTCTCTGATGTCAGAATCTCTTAGTGGGCCTGACTGACATTTGCTACTTGTGGGAGTATGTTTTCTCCACCAGAAGAGCTTTCATGATGACTACCTGCCACAGATCAATGAAACAGAATGCAAGAAGATTCCCTGGGAGATAGTGTACAAACTGGGGAAGGGGCCACTGTTCTTCAGATAAAGCAAAATGACTCTGTAGCCTCTCCCTCATCGTGTGATAGATATGCCATGCATCCATCGCATAGACAATGTGCAGACTCCCTCTGTCTTGTCATAGACATGTCTGCTACTGCGAAGGAATAAGCAGATAATATTAGGGCACATACATGACCAAATGCCTGTGTATATTCACCTCATACAAATGGATACAATTATTCACCTGATGGAGTTTACCTTTGGGGAATGCACTTTCAGTCATAGGATGGAGGATGAACAAGCTCCTTGACCCCTGGATGTATTCAAAGGCCCTTGGGAAAAAGATGAGCAAGAAATGGGCTGAAGACTAGACAAACTGTGCTGGTGAATGAGATCTGGCTGGGAGGCCAGGTTTATACTCCTGATCTACACTGTGGAGTAATTCCTACAAACAAGAGGGCTATAGTACTATGGAACTTAAAAACTGAATGCAAATTAATTACGTCAGCTCAGCTTTTCTTTAGCAGGTTTTTTTGAGTATTTGCACAGAGTTCAGCAATTCATTTTCATGCATATACGTAAATACAAGTAAATAAATCTATGTACTAATCAAGATATGTATTTGCAGTAAGAGAGAGAGAGAAAGTACAAAAGAAATTGCTAGGAACTGTAGACAACTCCAGCTAACAGAGAAAATAGGGTCCTACCTTCTGCTCCCTGTGCTCCCTTCCTAGCTGAGCTAAACTCAACCTGTTCTCAAGAGGCAGGATCCACAGACATTTCAGTGACTCTCAGTACCAGAGCACATAAGATTTAAGTGGACCTTTATGGGACTGAAATCCACTTTTATCTACACATACATAAAAAAGTTACTTTAGTGGGAAGAATACTTTATGTGAAAATCTACAAGTTTTTACAAGTAAACATCACGCATGATGGAGCCCTGCTTTCCCGGAGATGGTTGACCACCTGCCTGCCCATGGGAAGTAGTGAATGAATTCCTTGTTTTGCTTTGTTTGTGTGCACAGCTTTTGCTTTACCTATTAAACTGTCTTGCCCTCAGCTTAGGAGTTTTCTCACTTTTACCCTTCTGATTCTCTCCACCATCCCACCAGGGGGGCGTGAGCAAGTGGCTGTACGGTGCTGAGTTGCTGGCTGGGGTTAAACCATGATAAATGGTAATAGGTAATTCATTTGTTCTGAAAGGTACTTTAGTTTGACTGCATTTTAATTTCAAACTCTTGTCAACCATTGATTTCCTTGGGATATCATTAAGATAAATAAAGCTGTTAACCAAATGAGACTTTACTTATAAATCAAAATGTGTGTAATAAACTGCAGGCTTTTTTGTGGTTGCTGCCAAACATTGTCAGTGTTAGAAAGAATCTCTGTGAGGTTTGATTCTGATAAACACTAACTAGAATTTAAATATGGAGAGAAACAATAGCTCCCAGAGAAGGTGCTTTTCTAAAGCAAAGGGAATGAATGGCAATGTCTGATTTTCATTACTTCAAAAATAATAATAATTTTGATCATGGGACACTTATTTTAACTTATCTTTACTGGATACACCATGTATTTTCTTCGGTAAAGGATGGCATCTGCCATTCTTATATAGATTAACATATATAACATTCTCCGTTTTTTTCAGTTTTTATTGGCACAGTGAACAGAATAAGGTATTGTTTATGGTAGGGGTTACTTTTTGTAATTAGAGGTGGAATTAAATCTGCTGAGGAATAAATCACAGAAAATAATAATGATTGCAAATGTTCAGAAAGTTGAAAACATTTGATTGCTGTGGGAAAAAATCAGTGTATTTGAAAAGAATAACAGGATAATCAAGCAAGTCATGTTTTACTGTTGCAGCCTTTTGGGTTTCCAGCACAGAAGGCAATTTATGTATCATCAATCTATTATTTGTGGAAGCAAAAGGAAAAAAAAACCTTTTGTCTAGAAACAATGGTCTTGATTCTGATGTTTTTGAAGCAATAAAACTATATGCAAGTCCAGTTTATATTTTTGCCTTTTTTACTATGGGCACCATTTTAGAATCCCAACTTACTGCTTACAAACATTATTTGCATATATCAATTCAATAAATGTACATCTGGCTGCTAAATCTGCCCAGTCCTTCAGAGGTGCCAAATGAAGCTTTTAGAACTAGTAAATGTATGGTTATTACTTACAAGATCCATAACATTACAGGTCCTTAGAGTTTATAACATTTGTCATTTGTGAATAACTGCTTTTGAAGTGGAGGTCAGGAAGTGAAGCCAGAAGTGAATTGATGCTGGCTATAGTTTGTAAACAAGACTCCCTTGCCATGCTAACTTGATTGTCCCTGTTGTTATTTCCTTTGGCTTGCTTTTAATCTTGTTCAGTTAAAGTAACTACAGAGAAATTAAAAGACTGATTGGTTTTGGGGAGACATATTTTCTCATATAAATCCGACATCTTAAGCAAACATTCACAGAATCACAGAATCATGGAATCACAGAATGGCCAGGGTTGGAAGGGACCTCTGGAGATCAGCTAGTCCAACCCTCCTGCTAAAGCAGGTTGCACAGGACATTGACCAGGCGGGTTTTGATTATCTCCAGAGAAGGAGACTCCACACCCCCCCTGGGCAGCCTGTTCCAGTGCTCTGTCACCCTTAAAGTAAAGAAGTTCTTCCTCATATTCAGCTGAAACCTCATATGCTGAGGTGCCCATTGCCCCTTGTCCTGTCTCTGGGCACCACTGAGAAGAGTCTGGCTCTGTCCTCATGACATCCACCCTTAAGATATTTGTAAGTGTTAATGAGATCCCCTCTCAGTTTTCTCTTCTTCAGGCTAAACAAGCCCAGCTCCCTCAGCCGTTCCTCATAGGGGAGATGCTCCAGTCCCCTCATCATCTTTGTTGCCCTCCAAATTTTTTCACATACTTCTGGGGATGTAACTTTAAAGTCAAAGGTATAATAAGGTTCTACATGTTAAATAGATATGTAAGACATTATTGCAGCTTTTTATTTAATTAGAAAATTCAGAAGTAGAACATCTATAAAATACTGCCCTCTAAATTTACTCATCTTGGTCATTTATTAGCTATATTTTTATAGAGAAAACTGTGGTTACAGAACATAAAAAAATCAAGAAAATAAGCTTTTCTTCTCTGATCCTGATCTTTTAGACCAAACTAAAACCTTAAGAAAAGAGTGACCCTAGGAAGTAGTGATTGTCATTCCAACAAAAGGAAATAAAATCTGGATGAAACAAATGGTGATAAACACCCAAAATCTTGCTATGAGTAAAAAGGAACACACCATACATATGGAACTAAGAATACCTTGTTTACCCCATCAGGATTTTAGCAGTGTAGTTGTCCAAATCATTAGTCTACTTTTGATGCTATGCATTCAGACCAAATTATACAGAAGAACCTCATAAATGATATCCTTATAATTGTTATACAATAGAAGTTACTATTATCTAGCTCTTTCTCCTGGAACTGTGCTCACCCTTCCAGCATCCCTTTGGGTTGGTTTGACAGTGCCAATCCTCTTTCTCCGGCAGTGAGGAGTGTGTTTTACAGCATGTAAACACCTCCCTGAAGCATTCTTTGGGAACAGTATGATGTCCATGTTAGCGGGATCCCTTCCTCCTCCGTCTTGGTGTCCACCTGGGGTTATTTTTACATGTTTTCTATACAAGGTCAGCTTACAGCTAAAGTCTGAAATTTGTCCAATAGCATCCCTTAGCCCAGTCTAACACAAAGGGCTGTTAATTGGTCCCATGATGGCTACCTAGGTTTGTCGGACCTTTTCCACATGCAGCATTCCCAGACATGAAGCTACAAGCGGTCAGGCAAAAGTCACTTGACCACTAGACAATTGTTAAAGCAAGATAAGACCAATTCAGGCCAAGACAAGCACAAAAATCCCTGATGTCCTGCACTGCCATGTCAATACAAAGCCTGTAGCCTTTTACTAGCTGTGGCAAAAATCACATTTACTGTGCTATTACAAAGGAAAACAGTGGGAACAAGGAAAAGCACCAATAAAAAGAGCATGTAGGAGAGAATGTAGAAATGGGTCTAGTCTCCCTGATAAAGGAGAGGTTCCTGTAACAGTGTGGCCACAACCATGTCATGTTACTTGGAGTTCATGAATCACTTCAGGTACTGCTTTTTAAAGGCAACCCTTTGAAAAAGGTTGAATGTTTATATAAAGACGATGCCCAAGCATTGTAGTCTCTTTCAAAGTAACACGATGAAGATGAACCTATGCGAGCCTGCGTCTGCAATAAAGATTCTGTAGAACTGATGACAAACTGGTGCTTTACAATATGCATAGCCTGTTAGGAATAAAATAGTGAGCTTTTTTCTTTTTTCCCCAAAATACGTCAATGCTTTTTGTGTAATAAAGTATTAGAACCTGTAGGGTTGAGAAAGGATTTTTCATTACATGGGGGCTTCAAAAATAATTAGAATTTTGCAATGACCTGTTGCGGTTCAAAGATTAGGGTTATGGAAAACTAATTAAGAATTTTTTTTGAAGGGCAATGGAGTAATCTCATGCAGGCCTATTGCTTCCCTATATTTTAATATCATTATTTCTTGAATCAGTTTTGCACACTGGATCCTGAGAATTCAGTGGTCTGCATCTACTTAAAGAAGCTCTCATTGGCATAAAGGCAGATTTAACGTAATGCTCCAATGAATAACTTTAATATTACAAGACAGTGGTGTTTGGTAGTTCTGTGATTAAACTTGACAGGAAATTTTATATTGTAGATGTATTTTGTTATAAAATGCCAATTTGTCAAAGTGAACTCTGTTTAAATAAAGACAGCCTTTTTGATAAAATGTTTTGGAAAAACATTTTGACATTTAAATCCCCCCAAATTAGTATCTTTTTTATTTTAAAAATATTTTCTTTTTAAGACTATACTGGCTTATATTAAAAAAATGCACATGAATTATTTTACAAAGTAATGAAAAACAATAATGAAAACGAAAACAAAATAAGTGTTGATTTATATTTAATGAACATTTTCGGAGTGTTGATTCATGAACTTTTTTTTTGCATTTTGAATATTTAATCCCCATTGAGAATGGGAGCTTCCTCTCATGAGAAAACATTTTCCTACCAGTTCTACTCATGAATGTTCCCTGGGAAATTGCAGTAAAATCTCAGATATATTGTTTACTGAACTTTGTATTTCTCTGCAAAAATAAAAGTCTAGGGAAAGATGTTTTTTTAATTCAGTTATTACTAAAATTTTAACCATTTTCCTTTCTTGTCACAAAAAATAACCCAGCCAAACCATGCCACTCTAGCCAACAGCGATCATCTTTGATGCTGTTCTATAATCTGCTGCAGGAATCTGTTTCTGATTCATCTCTCAGTTTGAGCCACTGGTTTTAGGTCAAAGCAACATGGCTAAATCTTTGCTTTCTTAATCTGCTTTTGCTACATAGGTTGTAAATGATACTGTATATGTATGTCAAGTCCTGAAGTATATGTTTTTTCTCAGACAGTTTGAAGTCAAGCTGGTTACAGGAACACAGTTTTGACTGCATACATGCCTATAGTTCCTTTACTGAAAGTGGAATGTATTCTGCACTCTACAGACAGTTTTCCCTGTTTATCTCATGCTTTGATGCATGGTCATGAAAAAAAAAAAAAAAAAGAGGAAAAAAGCACCAAACTTTGGTTAAATGAAGTTGCCAGGTCTGGAATATGCTGCCCAGCAAACACCATGTGGTTCTGTGTGAGCTGGAGAAATGCAGGGGAGGAAGAGAACTGCAAGGGAGCAGACTGTCCCCACCTTCCAATTCTGCCCAGAGATGGCAAACACCTGGACTTGAGCAAGTTTATAAGGAGGGGGCTGCTTGTTAGCACAGATACACTTCTTGGGACAAAGGTCAGCAACTACAGGGAGAAGTTTTGCCAGATGAGGCCATTTTGGGAAGCAACTCTGGTCTTTAACAGCCAGTGTTAGCAAACGACACTAAATTACTTTCAGTGAAGTTCTGCTCTGATCTAGGATGCACAAAGAAAAAAATGCTCTTTCTCATATTTCAGTTTTTTAGACCAAGTGAAATATATTCTGCACCCTTGATGAGGTATCCCATCATGCTTAGGCTCAAAATGAAAGTCTCCTATGTCTCTTCAGCAATTAATATAAGTGCCAAGTAATCATTTCCCCCTATCTGATAAAAGTCAAGTAGCTTTATTTAAATGCCAGCAATCATCTTGCTTCCTGCTATCTCCTTCCTCACAACACATCCTGTCTCCCCTAATGCACAATGTCAGTCAAAAGTTTTGATTCTAGCACAGCTACTTTCCATCTCTCCATTCCACTGGGAGTTCTCCACTCCCCCCTCATTCTCTTGGAGAATGAGATTTTATTTCGTCAAAATAATCAAAACACCTCCTTTTTGTCTTACTAAATGGTGCATTAATTTGACCTGTTCTACCCTCTTACAGAACCAGTGTCCCCATGGACCTTAAGCCTCTTCAGACAGCATTGTGAAGAAGAGGAAGTAGGTACCAAGAGATGGTGTCTTTCTCAGGACTTGATGTATGCTCTAATACATATGCTCCTTCGGCTTCTCTCAACATAATGAATTCTCACCCCGACCCTTGCTCACCATTTTACATGTATTCACAAAGCTTCCTGCAATGAAGGCACACAAAATAGGGTTTTTCTGGTTTCTGATATTTCAGAATGATACACAGGTTCGGGGCCTTTACAATTTTTAATTCTAGGAGATAGGAGCCATCTGTCTTGTAGCTGTATGTATTACCTAAGCCAAAGTAGGTCTTATTGCATTCCAAGCAAATGAGCGCACTCTCCAACACGTAAAAAGTAATTATGGTAATTATTTATCACCAACATCTTCAGTGTGAGAAAAGATACTTTGCCCTTCAGAAACTAAATAGACCGTGGTCCCAAGCAGCAAACACCAATCCGGCTATGACATTCTCTAGTACAGCTCGTAAGTAAAAAAAATGCAAGTAGTTGAACTGTGCTGATGCTGTCATGACTTAGGGCTGTCTTCTATTGCATGTGTTAAATTTTTCCAGTGGTATGTATCCATCCTATGCAATACTACACCATGCAGAGATGCCTTGAACTGGTATTTCTGGAGGTAGCAACCCTAGAATTTGAAGCAGGGGTGAGTGGTTACCCCTGGGCTAGTTTTCATCTGCTGTTTTTGTAGCACAGGCTAGTCTCTCTGTTTATCACCAGTAGCGCTGTGTAGACAGAGGCAGCACAGCTCTCTGCCCTGTGCTGAGCTGCACGACGTAGTCAGTTCCAAATGCAAGCAATGCACGGCATTCCCTGCAATGTGTTACCTGCTCATTATTGTTGTTCATGCACAAAATGCTAGAGGGAGACAGAGAGTAGTTATTAAACCATAAAGAACAGATCATTCAAGAGCCCTCTGAAAAAGTACAAGCAGAAGAAACAGCAATAATTATTTTAATCACCTTTGCCAAATTTGTATTCAACCTCCAAGATACCTGTATACTCTAACACATATGCTCCTTTGTCTGTGTAAGGAATATTGCATTTCTTTAAAATGTAAACTTCCTATAGCTTGTTATAATTACTAGAATTGTGCTTGACAGAGAAGCAGTATGACTATTAAAACGCCTTCACAAATGCAGCTTTGCAAAAATACTTTTCATTGAAGAGCACTTACACCTATCAATTTTAAAAATCTAATGTATGAAAATGTTCATAGAATCATAGAATGTTTTGGGTTCGAAGGAACCCGTAGAGGTCATCTGGTCCAACCCCCCTGCAGTCAGCAGGAACACCGCTAACTAGATCAGGTTGCTCAGAGACCCATCCAACCTGGCCTTGAATGTTCCCAGGGATGGGGCCTCCACTACCTCTCTAGGCAACCCGTTCCAGTGTTTCACCACCCTCGTTGTAAAGAATTTCCTCCTATGTCTAGTCTAAACCTACGCTGCTTCAGTTTAAAAACATTACCCCTTGTCCTGTCACAGCTGGCCCTACTAAAAAGATTTTCCCCATCTTTCCTATAGGCCCCCTTTAGGTACTGAAAGGCCGCAATCAGGTCTCCCCGCAGCCTTCTCTTCTCCAGGCTGAACAAGCCCAACTCCCTCAGCCTGTCCTCATAAGAGAGGTGCTCCAGCCCTCGGATCATTTTAGTAGCCCTTCTCTGGACCCGCTCCAACAGTTCCATGTCCTTCTTGTGCTGAGGGCTCCAGAGCTGGACGCAGTACTCCAGGTGAGGTCTCACCAGAGCAGAGTAAAGGGGCAGAATCACCTCCCTCGACCTGCTGGCCACGCTTCTCCTGATGCAGCCCAGGGTACGGTTGGCCTTCTGGGCCACCAGCGCACATTGCCAGCTCATGTCCAGCTTTTCATCCACCAGCACGCCCAAGTCCCTCTCGGCAGGGCTGCTCTCGATCCTTTCTTCCCCCAGGAAAGTTCTTCAGATTTGTAGCCAAACATCCAAAATATACAGAAAAAGTCCAGGGGTGTGGGTACATAGAGAGAAAAATATATATTAAATGTACTCTAAATTCAAAGGCCACACTAGCATACCAAATAATTTTTTTTCATGCCGGACAATATTCACATAGCTTAAATCTCACCTAATTCCTGGTAAGTCAGTAAGGGAGACAGCAACTTTGAAGGCTTTTGGAGGGCTCACATGTGGCTCTTGGATCAAGCCAGTGAATGGGAGATAATACCTCAGGTGGAACTTAAACTGTCTGCATATGACCTGCAGAGAATTTCTGAAAAGCATCCAGTTGGTGGCATTTTGATCACAAATGTCCAGAGTTTCCAGAGGCTTTGCAAACATCAGAAACAGTATTTCCCAAAGATGAAAAAAGATGATTTCACACTACTGGGAATCAAAGAGCATGTGGTGAGAGGGAAAATCTGGGGGGTTTATGAGCTGCACCTCTCTAGCATCAACCTTAACATGTTAATCTAGCAACTTTGTCAGAAAAAAACAGAAGGAAAGAGCTAAGCAAATTTTCTTCATTTCCTTGTTGTTATTACAGTTGGAAGGAATAAGCAATTCACAGAGTTCTGCAACAAAAAAAAAAAAAAATCCATTAAGTCTGTTCCTAGAATATCTGGAACTGAGTGATCACAACCAGCATTTGCTTGACACATTTAATAATGAGCCACATATACCTATAAAATATTTTTGATAAAGTTGAGTTTCAAATTTAAAAGACATTAATAACTTCTTTGATTAAGTGCTAAAGAATCATTTTATTTTTACAAACAGTTTAGAAATATAAAACCCTGGCAGCTGAAACACTTACTTAAAGCAGATTTTTGGGTTAGGTTTCATCAGTTCTATGGAATTTTCCATTATATGACTTGCTGAAAGATGCACAATATGATCTGAATCACTGCTGATTGATGTGTCCCAAGGAGCATTTAGCTGTTCCCTATGAAACAGCTGTCTATCTACCACGGACAAAGTCCAGCCATTTCCCAACTAGCCATGAGCCTAGACTAGTATTTTAGAGGGAAATTCTTAATTTATTGATTTTTTTTTTAATACAAAATTCCTAATAGTAATAAAAAGTTTCTCTTCCTTACGAAGATACCAATGAAAGCTGGAAGTAATCTTTCCTTACCACTTCAACGTCCCCTATGTATAAAAGGAAAAGGACCAGCTGATAAACAATATTTAATGTTATTTTCCTTTCCAAACTAGCTAAAATAAGGAAGTAAATCTACAAGTGTTTCGGGAACCATACTGAATATTGAAAACCTGAGAATTTGACATTGGCCATCTAAACTAAGTGAAGGACTATACCTGAAAACCACATACAGGGAGATAAGAATATCAGGTTTTTCTTCTTCCAGTTCTACACTTTGATAAGCAATTTTCCTGATCAGTCATGTTTGTATTGCATTTTCCATCCCAAGAAATGCCAACATACATCATAAAACAAGACCATATGCTAACAAAATAGCATATGAATATGTTTCTGAAACAAACAGTTCTCTTCTGGAGTGAAAGATTGAGACCCAATTCACATTAGAGTTTTCCATTTATAATTTTGTCAGCCAGAATGTGGAAGTTATATACCAAATAACCAGTTTACTTATGCTAGCAGTTCCCCAGGTGCCGGTACTCCTATGCCAACAAAAGCTCCATGACACCTTCAGGAGCGTGGTGTCAGTCTGCCAGAAGGAAAGAGTTCCCTCTATCAGCGTACAGGCTGTGACTTGGCAAGGACTAGCATAATGGAGCTCAGCCCTAAGCATGGAAAATTCCAGTCCAGAAGTAACTGATTTGATCAAGTTGTGAGCTAGTGACGTTTCGAGAGGCACAAGTAAGGAGGGGATCAGAGCAAAAGCTGGGATTCAGCCTCTGTTGTAGAGAATGTTGTCTATTTGCATTACAAAAATAGGCTGCTTCTTACAAATATGTTCTTCCACTGAGCATCATAAAAGAAAAAAATCCAGAGATCGACTGGTATAGAGTATCACAATGTAATTATTAATCTTGAAACAGACAGAGTTATTAGAAGTAAAATGCAAATTTTTACCTGAGAGAAACAACTTAATACTGCAACTATATATCAAGGGCTGTGGTAAAATCTTCATCACTGACTGCTTTTTAGATTGAGACTACATGTTTATCTAAAAGATATGCTCCAGCTCCAGCAGGAATTAATTCAAAATCTTATGGGCTTTGTCAGGCTATGTAATTGCAAATGTCCTATTACAATCAGTTAACCTACTAATTCAATTTTATGTATGCATTTCATACAAACTCTTGTGTCTGAAGAACAGAGTCACAATGAGTGATTTTAAATTATTTTAAAGGCTAGAAGAAAACTGAAGGGTTAGAAACTCAGTAGAAAATATAGGCTGTAAACCAAAGTGGAAAGGACCCCAAAATTATTAACTTAATAATTAATACTAAAATCTATTATCTAATAAGCAGAGACCTAACACTGAGTTATGTAGACCCATGCCTTCCTCTTCAGGTGGGCACCCTAAGTGCTAGGCTACCCTATTGTTTTCACTTCTGGGCTTCACAATAATTCTGGTTTAATGGGAAAAGCGGAATTTGACCCATCTTCTCCAGCTGTATGGAGTATTTCATGTGACTTGGTGTCACTGCTCCCACCTCTCAAGCAGAGGAGGAGATCAAATTAGTCAAAAGATGATCCTTGACTTCTCCTTCCACCTGGCTTTTAAATGATGGCTCTCTTGGCTGTTGTGATTTGTGATGGACATGGATGAGTGTCAGGTGTGTTCTGACTCCTGTTAGAAACAATGCAGGGCAGCAAGCATTTTGAAATAGGGTACCTTAACTATGTCAGGTACATGTTCAGGCCATTGCAAATGAAGAGAAACTATTATTCAAATACTTAAATAAATAAATTTTGCTAAAGAATTGGTCTGCAATCATGCAAATGCCTAAAATGTGTTCCCTGCATACACACTGTACTGGGTCTGTCTGGGATGGGGTTAATTTTCTTCATAGCAAGCTGTACAGTGCTGTTGTTTAGATTGGAGACCAAAAAAGTGTTGACAGCACACTTCTGTTTTAACCACTGCTGAGTAGTGCTTGCACAGCATCATGGTCCCCTCCGCTTCTCACTGTGCTATCCCAGAGCGTAGGCTGGGGTGGGCAAGGGGTTGAGAGGGGACACCTCAGCTGGGACACCTGACCCCAACTGACCAAAGGGATGTTCCATACCATATAACATCATGCTCAGCAATAAAACTGGGAGGCAGAATTTCCAAAGTAACCATTGCTTGGAGACTGGCTGGGCATTGGTCTGCTGGTGGTGAGTGATTGCTTCTATCATCACTTGTTTTCTTTTATTTTTATTTTCCCTTCATTATTAAAGTGCCTTTATCTCAACCCATGAGGTTTTTTTCTCACTTTTGACCTTCCATATCTCTCCCTTAGCCTGCTTGGGGGGAGCGAGTGAGTGACCAGGTGGGGTCTTAACTGATGGCTAGGGTCAGCCCACCACAGACACAACATTCAAACTTGTCTTCTTAATGCCACATCTATACCTAAGTTACAGTGGAAACCGTCAAATTTTGGGAAACATTTTGAAAGTTATATTTCTAAATTGTAAAATAATATATGCATTCATATAAGTAATGTAGATATGTTAAATTTATACTGATGTAGTTATGTTCACTTAAAAGAGCTGTTCCATTTTAAGGTAGGAGAAGAACTAGCTGGAATTTTTGGACACAAACAAAATTCAAAATTCAATAGGATTTGGTCACCTAAATCCTTTAGAAGATTCTTAAAGGACAGAAAATGCATAATCTAGTCTAAAGATTCATGCGGATTAAGGACTACAAACTCAGACAAAAACCTTCACAGAATATTATTAAATTAAACAAATGTGCACAAGATGTCTGTTCAATGCCCAATATATTGTTCAAAACAATTTTTAGACAGTCCTTCCTTTTCTGCCAGGGTAGTTTTTAATATATAGGATTACTAAAAGTATTATGGAAACACACATGTTTATGCTTAAAGTACATCAAAATACAGCATATGTAGCCAAGACTTGGCTTGAAAAACAGTAAAGAAGCTATGCGTAAATGTCCCCGTTTGAAAAGCATTTGTTCAGAATGACAAAAGTTAATACCAACAAAAGTTAAAAATGTGAAAATAAAGGATGAGCCCAATTTCAAGACTTTCCACTTGCCTGAATATTCTGGGCAAGAGACACTGGATGTGAATTTGTTTTTTCAACAAGAAATGTAATCTTTATATAAAATATGCATATAGAGAGAATAAATCTTCAGATATGTAAATTTTTGTAGCATTTTTTATTTCAGTATTCTGAAATATGACTTATGTATTGTCAAATGTTTCTGCCTAATACGACCAATCATTTTTTATTTTTCTTGATTTGGGAAATGTAACTATATTCCACAGCAATACAGAAGTAAGTAAAATAAAGTCTTGGCATGAGTAAAATCATTAATTCACATTTTCTAAAATAACTCCATAATAACTTTACAAGATCCATCTCTTTTTAGCCCTGTTAAAGTACTTTTCGGGAAAAAAACCGACCATAAACTTAGAATCCATAATTCAAGCAAATAACATTGTTGTATATAATACCCTAGGGTGATGATGAAAGCTTATTTTAAAGGTGTTCATATAATTTCAGACTAACCTGAGCAAGGAACAATTTAGCCTTTTTCTGTGTGATCATTACCTGTGTTGAACAAGTAACTATTATCAATTTACTGTTACGTGGAAATGGGAAACATCTTAATTTTGCTAGTACTTGTCACCTTAGTTATAGTCTGTCTCTTTTTTCTCTTTTTTTCCTTCCTCTTTTTTTTTGTCTCATAGAGCAGAAACATATGCCTGAGCACTACATTCCAGAGAACATTTTCACATTGCAGTTCTCATTAGCTGTCTCTCCTTTCACAAACACTGCTGTGTATGAACGGAGGAATAAAAAAGCAAACTTTTCCCTTTCTATGGAAAACACACAGATGTCTCAAAGAGAAGAGAGAATACTTAGGAAACTCTGAAATTCACCATACCAAAAACAAGTGTGGTACTGGCTTGGCTACATGGTTAATGGAAGTGAGGGTTGTTAATTCGCAGCTGCTTCTTGTAAATGTTAAGCAAAAAAACAAAAAAAAAAAGAAAAAGAAAAAAAAAAGAAAAAGAAAAACCCAATAGCCTCCCCAAACATCAGTTGATACAAATCAAACACCTATGGAACTATTGCCATTACATCCACTGCTCTATCTCCAAGTACTTTCTCTGGACAGAAAAGAAAAGCATAGAGCAACGAAGCAATACCATCATAACCCTTTCCTAGCATAGTCACACAGCTTTCTCCAAATCCCCCTTTTTCTCCAGAATGACAACACTTGCTTTGAGGAAAATTTGCTAACCACTTTAATTGGTTATGGGTTACAATCAGAAGACATCTCAGTGCTTATAGGTCTTACATGACCACTGCAACTTAGTGCATGAATGCTCCTAAGTTCCCCAAAAGCTATTTTAAACCAAGTAGAAATGAGATGTAAGCCAAACAGTATGACTATCCACTGTATATTATACAGGTAAACTAAATCAGCACTTTGATCTCAAATAAATTTGTGAATATCCACAAATAAAGCTGTGTGGATTTTACTAAACAGGTTTATTGCAGTAAATTACAGTATTTTCTAGGTATAAACCATACCAACATAGAACATCTCCTTATAGGAACCAGTTAAATCAGTACTTCTTTTGTATATACTTTTTTCTCTGGGATTTTGGGTTCATTTTTTTTAGTTTGTTACATTTGGAGTGAGAATATTAGACCTTGTGAAATAAATGTGGAAATTTCATTTATTCCCAGGCTGAGGTGCTCTGGTACTCTGCTTTGCTAGCTCAGCTGTCGGGTAGGTTCCTACAGCCAAAAGCGATGAACAGTTGTGGGAACCTGAGGTAACCCCTGAAAACTGCCAGAGCCATTTGTGTAAAAACCATCTGATGACAGCCCTTGGTCTGTCTGAATTTTGCTTGTACCAGTGTGAAGCAGAGGAAGCCCTGCTGAGTCTAACGAGCCTTTCAAAAGAGGCTCTAGGCCTCTACAGGAAGATCAGGATGTGCAAGATCCAGGTTTTGCAAAATCTGTGCAAAAATAAGGCTTGCCAAAGCCTCGCCTCCATCTCTGAATGAACGGCCATCAATTCCACACCTCTGACTCCCTGTCCCCCGTGTGTCTCTCTTTGGACTGCAACATTTGACCTTATGCATACAATTGCTATGCTAGGTCAGATGGGCAGCAATGTATTACAATTTCCACTCTATTCCTGAACGCCCTGAGCAGCCAGTTATGCAGCAGCCTTCCCTTGGCTAATTTTAAGATTGATACCCGGTGTTGATTCTGTGCACTAGGGCACACAACTCAGGCGTTTCACTCTGACATTTCATTTTTTATTATCTGTGTGTATATTTTGTCCTTTTCTAAAATGCACTAAACCAATTATATCAGAGGGAAGCAGAGGAGATGAATTTCTCATATTGATATTTCTGTGAAAAAAAAATCAGTTGTAAATGTCTCACTTTCCAACTCTGCTGGAATTCCCTAGTCTTTTATATATCAGGACAGAGTAATTGCAACACTTTCTGTACAATTTATTTTTTCTATGAGATCTTACGGATTTCTTCTTTACTGTAATGACACTCCACAGATTGCCTTCACATAGAGGTTTTCAGTGCTTTTAATAATTTGTGTTGCTCATTCCCAAATCTCTATTTATTTCTACAATATTTGCATGCATGTTTTAAACAGGGTGTCATGGTTTAACCCTAGCCAGCAATTAAGCACCACACAGCTGCTCTCTCATTCCCCCTGGATGGGGGAGAGAATTGGAAGGGTAAAAGTAAAAAATCTCATGGGTTGAGGTAGGAACAGCTTGATAATTGAAATAAAATAAAGTAAAATAGTAGTACTACTACTACTAGTAGTAGTAGTAATAATAATAAACAAAACAAGTGATGCACAATGCAATTGCTCACCACCCACTGACCGATGCCCATCCCATCCCTGAGTAGTGTTTGCTGCCCCCCAGTTTATATACTGAGCATGACGTTGTATGGTCTGGAATAGCCCTGTGGCCAGTTTGGGTCAGCTGTCCTGGCTGTGCCCCCTCCCAGCTTCTTGTGCACCTGGCAGAGCAGGGGAAGCTGAAAAGTCCTTGACTGGTGTAAGCACTGCTTAGCCACAACTAAAACATTAGTGAGCTATCAACATTCTTCTCATACTAAATCCAAAACATAGCACCATGCCAGCTACTGGGAAGAAAATTAACTCTATCCCAGCTGAAACCAGGACAGAGGATTACACTAAAATGTTGCTCAGCAGAGCACCACAAGGGGAAATGGAGTGGCTCACAGTGTTCTTCTCAGGTGAAAGAAACACCTTGAAGTTTTTTGTATCTGACATTCTATTACACAGAGGCAACATCTGTAGGCAAGAATTCATGGACAAGGTTATACAGAATTGCATTAGCAAAGAATTTATACAGCATGAGCTATATTTCAAAATGCAAATGAAAGAGAAAAACCCAAGAGAGAGAAGTTTTCTCTCGTTGCAGTCGAATGTTTGCTCTTATCCATGTCCTCTTACAATACGCAGAGGTATCGGACATAATTGCAAGCCTTACTCTGTAAAAAAAAAATTAAATGCTCATCTAAACAGAAGTCGGGTAATTTTTGTCAATTCAAAATTGCCAAAAAGTGAATTTTGAGAAAAGGTGAGAGGGTAATTTACCATAAATAATGCATCTGATTCTTTCAGTCTGTTTTTCTGCCCAGAGAAATTCTGATTTTTTTTCTCCATTCCTTGATTTTTTGACAGTTTTTCATTTTCCTTTAATCTGTGACACAATCACACCTTACACTAGGTGGTAATTGCTATTGGTTTTTTTAGCATGGTTTCTTAATGATGCAAAGCTTAGACAGCCATGATTTAGGTACGTGCATACATCTGTATGTTAGTCTGTGGATCACTTCTTTCATCCATGCTATTTGGGGTTTGTCAAAACAGGCGGCCAGGTAATCCAGCCACTGATGGAAAGCTGGTGGTCCCTGTTTTCCCAGAGATTTTTGCTTTGACTTTAGTTTTAAATTAAGTTAAGTTAGTACAACAGAATGGTCTCACCCCTTATTTCCCCACAACCACGTGCCTCTCCCATGAGAATGCTCTGGTAACAAAGGGTTGAGCTTCTCCTTCATCCTGAGCGTAGTTTAGTTTAAAGACTGACCAGACATAACACTAAGCATAAAGTGTCAACAAAATACTGATGCTGGTTGAAGGATTTGCTTGAAATACATGTTATTGCAAGAAACCTATATCCCAAGTACTTCTGCTCTGAAGAAATCCTCTGGTATCGCTTATTGGATGAATGAAAGGGTTCCCCCGTGAAGCTTGCCTGCAGGCTGGGCAATTCTGCATTGACTGTGGTTCTGTAATGTTACAACATGTATCTCTTACACTAAATTAGAGATATCTCATCCTTAGTTACACGATGTGTTCTCTCATTAGAAGATTTTGAGTGTGACATTTATTACCAGATGTATGGGATTGTCTGGATTCTCCAGAAGGGAAAAATTCACTGTTCTTTTTTTATTTTTTTTTTTCCCTGAGAGCATGACAGGATAAGGCCTTTTGTAAAAATTAGCTTACTGCAGCCAGGTTTTATCATTTGAACTTGCATCATCTAATTATAATTAATGTTCTTCAAACACTGGACCTTATCTGCTGTCTGAAATGAACCTTGCCTGTGAGAAAGCCAGGGGTATAGTTTAATTCAAACTTTCTAAGATGAAAAGGAAAAAATATCTTATTCTTTCTCTTATGTAGGTGACTTCAGACTTAGAAACAGAGAATGTCAATGTCCTGTGCCAGTGTGGTGCTAAATAAAGCAGATGAGGAAGGTTGATCCATCAGAGGTATTCTGCCCCTTGTCAGATAAATCAAGGAAAGCTGAAGGGCTTTTTTGCTAATTTTTTTAAATAACTGACTGTGGAGATGGTAACAGATGTCAACATAATTTCCCAATATGAAGAAATGTGAAGTAAAAAGAAATCCTTGAGGTGCATTTAACTTACCTGATATGAAGCAACAAACAACATAAGGAGGCCACTTCTGCAGGCTGGAAAACGTGGTTGTACTGAAAAACTAAGGGTGGATTTCACACTGCTTAACTTCAATTATCTCAGCTGAGCTGAGTGCCTCGGGTGTCCCTACCCAGGGACTCAGGGCACTTCCAGGGAACAAGTGATCCATCCTGTCTGAAGTGTCGGTGCCAATGTCTATTGACCACACTCTTCAAGTGCTTCCTTGACTACACAGGGCACCCGACATTTTAGACAGTTAACATTCTTATGCAGGAGTTATTACTTAGTTTGGAAAGTAGGAATAATTTTTTTTCAGTCTTCTAGGATTTTCATAGCTTCTCCTGTGAAGGCAAAATGTAGCCAACAAAAATGATCTTTGTAAGAGCCCTGTGTGATGCAAAAATATCTCCAGTGGTTGCAGGGGGTATCTGAGTGTTTTGTACCAGCTCTCAACTGAGGACTTGATATGTACCTATAGCAGTACTTCTCTGTTTATATTTTGCTCAAACCGCTGTTGATCTATTCTTGAGCATCTGTGCCAGCTCCATAATTATCCATAATCAGAACTGACACTGTACCAGTAGTTCACAACAAATGAGAATTAGAAAATACAAGAAGAGTGATTTTTTCATTATTATAGATTAGGGGCAAAGAATAAAAAGACTTTCTCCCTTGAAGTCTGTAAAAGTAGTTTAAAAGGATAAACCTCAGTGACTTTACTAAATCCTTTTCTTAGAAAATGACTACTTCATTTTCTTAGAAAGTACAAGTATCTTAAACCAAAATAAAGTTAAGTTAAAATTCAAACATCTCATAAAAAATGCAATTATATTTCAATTGTCCCCTGGGGATTACATTGAAAATAACGTTTTGATTCTGCTGCCCTTGGCTGCAAAAGAAACAGAATAATGAGAATTCTTGGCATTTGCTGTAATGAAGCTAAGTGGCAAAGCCATTTTCATTCCAAAACAATAATTTTTGCTTTTTATTATTTAAAGATTTCTTGAGATTTTTTTTTTTCTCCTCTACTGTTACTTCTAGAACTGAGGTGCCATCTAAACCTTTTTTCCATTTGCTTTGAACTTCATACTGACTTCACCTCCCCTCTAAGCAGCATCTTGACTCCCAGGTGAGACTCTTGCCCCAAATTCCTTACCTTCATGGCAAGTAATGGTCCCAAAGCAGGGTCTGCTTCAGCAGTCTCTGTTGAGGGAAAAGAAGGTTATTAACAACTTTTACAGATCTCTTCCTATTTAAATATTTGCTGGAGATAGCGATAGGTTTGATTGCCAGGTGACTGTCTTCTCTTGTGCCATTCAGTTGATGTCTCATTAATCATTTTATTACATTATGCACTGTGGAACATCACTGGAAAGGTCTGAACAAAACTCATTTCATGCCAGAGAGTTCCAAACTGCAAGGATTCCCAAAGACTGCTATTTCTAACCTAAAAAAGCCTCTGAATGGTATCCTGAAGAAGACATTTTTGTTGCAGTGGTCCTTAACAGAAAAGAGACAGTCAAGGCTGTTGAATAACATCTGCCTGCACAAGGACTGGAGTGAGTGTCTGGGCACTTGGAGATCCTTGGCTGCCAGTCAATCCAGCTATGTCCAATACTGCTAACAACATTAGGCCAGCAGTCTGTTCTTGGCTTTGAGGCTTCACAGTGTGGACTGGCTCATGTCCATATTTGTGTATAAATTTACAATGTAGGTGTCTATATTGGAGCTAGTCACCTCAGTCCTTTTTTGTACTCACTGTAGAGGCTTATGCTTATCTGAATGTGGTTAATCCCATCCTACAGGGATGAAATAGGTGAGAGAATGGGATGGGCATTTTTGTTACTTGCATCTATTATACGCCTTTACTTTAGGATGAGTCAGACTTAGGCATGCATCTCTCTGCTGAAAAGGGCCGGATGTCTGATTTTGACATATGCAGTTCAGTGATTTGAATCCCCTTCTGATGGTAAGAAGCAGTATTGGAAGCATACATTGCATGGACTAAGGTAAATTTGCACTCAGGAGCAGCACAGAAAGGAACAGCCAGCTTGAGATGCTGCCCTAGGATCTGGGGAGCGAGGAAACATGTGGCATGGAGTCAAAGAAACCCAGCAAAGGATATGGATTTTTCTATAGAGCCTCAGGTTGATCCCAACCCTTCCCTTGAACAAAAACTGGTGGGAATCCTTGGCCTTCAACATCATGGTTTACTAAGTCGTGTAGGCAGTGGGAGGTTTAGGTTCTCACTAACCAAAATGTCAGGGGGATTGAACCAAGGTTATACCCCAGCTCGGGTGAGCATTTCAAACTTCTCCTGGACAGAGGTGTGTGTAGAGGGGATCTTACTGGCAGTGCCTATGCTGGGATCCTCTCCTTCCCTGTTCAAAATAAAAAGCATATGTAGTTTGCAAATTTTACCCCCATTGATTCTGAGAAACCAAAAATGTATTGTTCAGGGAATTAAGTATAATTTAAAAAATCATTTAACCCTAGCTTAAAGACACGGACACCTCAATTTCCCCATAGGCTATGAATTCTCATCAGGGACTCCTAGAAAAAAAGAAACTAATTCTGTCTTTGGCAAGCTTTAGATTTGTGTTCACTTGCTTTTAAGTCATTAGCTTTCAGATCTCTTGTTAGAGATGATATATTTTACAGTATGAGATTATAATGATTATTATAATAAAGAATATCAAAGAGACCCAGTGAGAGGCCTCTTGTTTTGATCATTTGCAGGCTCTTGAAAGTTTCATTTGTTACCCTGCTTTTTTCCCAGAAATCAATATTTTGAGAAAGCTTGAGAAAAATGGCACTCTACCCCTTCTGATGTCAAAGCTATGAAAAAATTGGTTTAAGTCATTTCACAACACTTCTGAACCATTGTGTGCAAACACAGTTGTTTATAGAGAGCAAACTTGGTCAGTGTTCCAGTATAATTAAGTACTATGATGATAACTGAAATTCATATAACAAAGAACTTTTTCAAAGGTAGCAGTATATGTGAGAGAATCTGTTCCATAGAAAAGCAGTACTTGCTCATGTATACTATGAAAAGCCTCCAGACTGGCGTTTCTTGCCAACATCAGATGGGTGTAGAGGAGAATCAGTGAGGAGAATAGCTCACTGAAGTTACTCACTGAAATTATTTGAATTTTAGCTGGGCTAAAAAGCAGTTAATTTTTGAGTTAGATAAAAAGTATTCAAGTAATGCCAGAAAATGAAAGGAGAGGATACACATGTGATTAGGAGCTATGAGTCACCTAGCCTGATGAGGAAACACAGCAAGGAATTGCTGAACGGGGTGAGTGGCTAAGTCTGAAGAAGCTGCTGCTGAGGACATGGTTCTACCTAGTGTCAAGGACTCAGTTAAGGGCTCTCTATGCCCTTGAATCATTCCTAAAGAACATGTATTCTGCGGAGGCAATTTGATTGTGTGATAGATGCTGAAACTGCAGAGGCGGCACAGGCTGAAAGGGTGTAGAGGCTGCTTCAAAGTAAGCACACGTACCAAGGTGGAGGGCAGAGCTAAAATTGCTTGAGCTGTGGTTACACAAAGCAGCAGGAAGCTGATGTCCTCTGCCCTTGACATCAGACGTGCACTCACTTCAAGTAGCTTCTCTAAAGCTTCATACAACCAGACGGTGGAGCTGCTGAATTACTGGGTTTCCACAGCCCTCAGTGAGATGAAGTGGAGGAGGGGGTGGCTGACAATACATAATTCTTTTAGCAATACAGCACTAAACGGGGGCTAAAGTGAGTACTCCTCAGTTCTTAGGAAGTATTATTACAGTGGTTTTCCATAGTTTATTCTTTCTTTTCAAATATTTTCTTAGTCTCTTGCACTTGATGCTTGTGTAGTAAGAGTAGCTCGTAAGGGCAGCCCAGCCCTGGAACTCATCCATCAAGGGTATTCCCACTGCAGCCTCCCCCATCACATAGTTTCCAGGGGATTTGCCAGGGCTCAAGATGATTCCTTCAGAGGGAAAATTAAACCCAGCCCCTTTCCTTCTAACAAACTTGGCAGAAGAATTGCAGCTAGAACTATTAAATGGAAAAGCACCAGGCACGCAGTGTCCAGAGCAGGGAGAAAGCTCTAAAGGAGAACCAATGAAAAGCACACCAGAAACTTTAAAAAAAAAAAACACAACAAACTCACAAAAAGGTCTGCTAGGAGATTTCCACAAAGAAATACAGCTGAGTTACCATTGCTACTAAATTAAATATATGGGAATGACTGATACCAGCAAAAACAAACCCCAAGGGAAATCTCATACCAAACACATATAAAGATTCAGTCACTAGCTTTAATAACAAGTTTAAGCACATTGATTCTTAGTAATACTAAGCATTATTAGTTACCAAAACTTGAACTTTGCATTCATACAAATAATCGTAACACTATGAATTCCCTGTGAATCTTTCTATTCTCTGCGGAGCAAGAACATCACCCCTTGTGACAATACCCACAGCTACTGGGACATTTAGTCAGTCACCAAACCACACCTGTCAACCAGAATTCAATTCACTTTTCTATATCCTTGTCAAGCCTATTATAAGTTCACCTTTGCTTGCTTGGCTTTTTTGTGTTTGGTTTTTTTTTAAATAACTATATTAAATACATAATCTAAAATATGTGTATGAAAATTATTTGGTTCCATTACCCCCCCAAAAAATTATTTTGACTCAGTTGTACCACCTGGCAAACATGAAATTTCAAATACAAATTCCATTGGTCTGATTTGGAGTTGACTTTAAGGGAATTAATTCAACTTACAGGAGAATCAGGAATAATTTCAGGCTTTTCAGAGCCACGCCACTAGCATTGGCTAGGGGGAGTGTGAATGTAATTTTTAGCCCCCTTTATCTGACAGGATGATGTAGTGTGCTAGATTTGGTATCTTGATTGTTATTAGAAAAGGGTATTCAGCTCACACATTCAACTTCTGAAAGTCCACATCAGGCTTCTCCCTGCTGTTAGCATGTAATCAATATAAAACATTACTCTGGAGATTCCCACTGGGTAGTGTTTATTTCTTGTGCTATCTAAAACATTTCCAGAAGTGGCAGGCAGGAAGCTGCTGGTAGCTTCAGGGCTCCCACAACTCAGTCAGATGCCAAACAAAGCCGGTTTGCAGGCGCTTTTTCAATAGTGTCGCCTTTTTCGGAGTCTCAGTGATCTGACTATCAATGAGGAATCTATTTTTATCCAGGAAGCTCCTCTCAAATAAGTGATCCCATTGAGTAGTTTTACTTTGAATTTTAGCATACAGAGGGCAGATTTCTAATAATTCTCCTTTCCAGGATTTCCCACACACACACTTTTCTCATTGCTCTGGTAATGATCTTCCTATTGCTTGTCACCTAACAGAATTCAATCTGATTGATGCTGACCTATGAGGCACCTGAATCTCGGCTATAAGCCTTGCTGCATATAGATGTCCTATTGAATTCAGTGAGGCTTAACATGTGAAAGCAGCGATGTACCTCCAGTAGAACTCAGACTCTGAGGTTAAGCTCACAGGGTGCATTTACCCTACTTAATTAAAGAGGGCCAGGGAACAAACTTTAGCGCTGGACCCCTGCCTGTCCCCAATGTTGGTTAGCTCACTCACTCAATTTTTGACTGTTCAAACTAGCTCGCTCTAAGAGTGGCTAGTCCCAAGCATAGAAAATGAGACAAACTTCTCTGGTTGCCCATAGAAGTTGTGGATGCCCCCTCCCTGAAAGTGTTCAAGGCCAGATTGGATGAGGCTTTGAGAAACCCAGTCTAGTGGATGGTACCCCTGCCTATGGCAGAAGGGTTGGAACTAGATGATCTTTATGGTCCCTTCAAACCCAAACCATTCTATGATTCAATGATTCAACCATTCTATGATTCAATGAAAATCATGCAACTTTACACCATGGCTAGGATTTGATCAGAATAGAAATAGCCACAGGATCCATGGGTAATTCCTGAAGAAATGTTGAGTGGTAAAGTAACCCTATTATATGCTCAGCTGAATAAAACAGACTCATCTCTCCTGAAAGCAGCACAAGAAGCTAGTGATCGCCTTACAAATAAGTCCCAACACATCTTAGAATCACATTTATTTTTTTTTGCACAGTAGTTCTGCCTTGACAGGCAAGGGGGGGAATAACACCCTCAAATTCACCCTCATCTTGAAATAACCTGCAGCCTGGTGGCCTGGGCATTGTCCTTGCCAGTGAGGTAAAGGAACTGAACATGAATTTCCAAAGCCTGGGGGTTGCTCTATCACACAAAGAATAGCACAAACCCAATATATTTAAAGAAAGCAGCTGGTGAGATTGTGTTTTGTATAGTGCTGCCCAAAGTATGCCCTCCTCCTTTCAAGGGGTCTAGAAGATAATTTTCTGGAAAAGGACAAGGAAAGGAAGTTGGAAGCATTGGGAGCAATGGCAGTAAATGTGATATTCATGGAAAATCTTCATCAAACAGAAAATGAAGGAAATTCCTATCTTTATCAAACCATGCTGAAAGCCTGGGCCCCTTTGTCAAAAAAATGTTATGAATGACTCCCACCTGAGATTTATGAAGATCCGAATTCCTTGTTGCTTCACGAAAAAAAGTGCCCTAGAAGGTCTTTACTATAGTAGTGTCTGATCCACTGGTGGCTCTGAATAGAGATCGTTCCCAAATTAAGCTATGGAAGATAGATCGTACTTAAAAAGCATCTTTCCATTCTTTGATCTGCAAATTCAGAAATGGATGGCACGTAGAGTCTGCATTTTAGTCCAGGTTTATTTGAAGTATTTTACATACTTTTCACACTGTTTCTGTTTCCTCTGATAAACCTTGGACTTTTACTAGAAATACATTTTTGTCTATAGCCTCAGAGCAGCATGTAATATAGAAGTTTTACTTTGTACAATTGCAAAATACATTAAAGGAAAAAGGTATGTTGTCTGCATGTTTTAGTCATTTCAAGTTTAGGTTCTCAGCTGAGATTCCCACTTAGGAGTGTAGCTGTTCTGTGCTTTAGTTATAGTCAAGAGAAAGAGACAGGCACTTAGGAGAGATTGAGTTCACTTAAGACCCAAATTGTTCTCCTAAGTAGGCTATTTTGCACCATGATGACTACAAGACAACCTTGGCAATGGTGTGTGAGTTCCAGCTAGATATCCAAGGCCCCAAACCTTATGAATCACAATGAAATGTAACTAATTTCATTTTATTTAAGGAAGATTATGGGAGACAGTATGCCACTGCAATCAGTGTCACTTCAAATGTTCACGTGAAAGATGGGCATGATTACTCATGCTTCTACATTATACTATCCTGTAAATTACTCTTACATGAAACTGAATATTATGGATTTGCAATATAATTGTTTGTAACAAATAAAGAATCACATTCTTTTACCCCTAAAAAAGCTGAATTATTACAGTATTCAGTATTGTCACCATATCACTTCAAATTAAAAATAATGACTCTAGCTGAGTTAGACACAAAAGAACATTAAATAATATATAATGATACCGCACTTTTTGGAAAAACTGTGGGTTGCCATAACAGTTTTAAAGGCTGAATCTTTACATAATGTTGGCAAATGTACAAGATGTACAAAAAAACATATCCCAAAATAATTACTAAATCATGAGCATTCTGACTGTGGAAAAATATAAATATAGGGACCGTTGCCAATTTAAGCAAGAAAATTATACAATAAAATTGTGATCAGAATTTAAAGAGTTTCAGTCAGTGATGAGACTCATTAAAATACACTTTTGCTTGACCTCTGTTCCTTTCTGTAGTTGAGTCTTACTCAATTTGTCATAAATAAATATTACAATTTTTTACTAGCTGTCAAGTCACTCAGTAAGGAAGGACATACTTTGCATAAAGAAATGCTTGTGGGTGGATTGTGTTATTTATATTCTTCTGCAGAACCATAATATGTTCCTGATTGACTTTAGCAGAAGTGCAATGAGATTAATGTCCAGTGAGTTACAGAAATGCAAAATCATTTCCAAACACCAGAAGGTAAAGATGAGGAGACCAGGAGAAAATAAGGAGTCAGCTAAAGACAGTATGACTTCATGCAGTTAGCTGGAAATATCTGAAATGTCTTCTAAATTATTCTATCAGTCTGTGCCCAGCTGCCTTAACAACAAAAACAATCTCTTCATTAAGAAATCTATGGAGATTGATAGAGGCTGCCAGAGACAGTCTGATTTTATCAAAAACTAATATAATTTCCCTGAATGAAAAAAGCCAGAAGAAAACTATCCCCAAATTTTCTGAGCTGACCAGATGATGCAAAGAGAAGATGAATCCTCAAAAAAAAGTTTCTAAAGTTTTGCTTAGCAAGCTCCTGTGTAACTGATTGTCACATATATAAGGTTAAACAACAACTCTGTATTAGAAACAGACGCAAAGTTAACCTAAAGCCATAGAGATGGTCTGACTGATCCCATAGACATCTAGGCAGTTCAAGGCCCTAACTTAAAAGTGTTGTCACCCTAGGATCTTCAGTCAGTAGAGAAAGAGTCACCTTCAGAGGGTGTCCCAGATATTGTCACCTGACTTATGCAAGTGCTATGCTTGCCCATACCTCTCTCTTTGCTATGCATGAACCATCTTAGGCTCATCCACCTTCTAAAACTGATTCTGGTGAGATCTCCTCTTGACATAATTTTGTTCTCAATGTCTTTTATTCTACATACAGTGTGTGTCATCCTTCCTTATCAATGGATGCTATTGCCTGTTAGCCAGGCAATGGTGCCTTACTTAGGATGGAAGGAGCTTATCATTCCCACTGAAGATGCCAATGTTCCAGGCTAACCCTTTCTGGGTTGGGGCCCAAAATATTCAGACAATATTTCCAAAAGCGCAATTGATTCAGGGCATTTAGAGAGTAACATCCCTTATGAGTTCCATTTTCCCTGCAGAGCAACACTCTGGAAGCAACCTCTCTGCTACCCAAGTCATTCCTCACTTCCACACAACCCCCAAGAGTCCACCTCATGCTCTGCCCTTTCTGAGTTTCCCAACAAACATCCAGGCTGACAAGCAAGAGGAAGAACCTTAATAAAAGGTGTTTGTTAACCACTGGAGTTTTAGCCCTTGAGGAAATATAAGGCTGTTACAGGGAGTCTTTTTTTCAAATAGAACAGTACAAATTTCACATTTTTCTGAATCTCATGCCACCCTTTCTGTGACTTTGACGCTTGTCCAGACCACAGGTAATCCCATCGGTCTTCTTCACTCCTTCTCTGTCACACTTTTCTGACCCTCTGTCATGCTGTCTCCCTCTAATGAGTTAACTACCACTTACCTTGGTCTTTGACTGTTGGGTCATGTCCTGCAAGACAATTTCATCATTTATATGGATGGGCAAAAAAAATGGCAGTCAGTCAGTAACTGGTTTATGACAGTTCTTCATTCAAAATTTTCCAGAGGTGGTCCCACACTCTCTCTGACTAGACCCATCTCTGGAACTGAATATGTTGTGAGGGCTATTTGTTGCAACATTAAAAACAATCACTATAAGATCAGGATGCATCTTTCTCAGTTGCAGCTGGCAGAAGTCTGCTTGCATTGCACATCTTTCACAGTCTTCTATAATTTATTATCTTCAAAAATTCCATTGTGTTCTTTGATTTAATAAAATCCGTCAAGATCTGCTACACTTCTGTTTTGATTGCTTTTTGAAGGAAAAAGCCAAACCATAATAATTTCTTCTTTCTGAGTTTTATAAAACTCACTTTAGGTTTTTTGTATTTTAGCAAGTATATCTTTTAGCTAAAACAGCTAAAGAATGAGAGAACAACCATTGTATCACATCCTATTTTTCAGTATACGTTAATCTTTTCAGTACTCTTTTCAAAAATGCCTTTAAAAAATAGAATATTGTATAAGAATGGTTCTGCTACTTTTCAGTCCTGTGTATGAATGCTTATGGTGCTAATGAAACAGGAATAGTAGCTATTTTAAGTTTGATGCACACTGTGAAGCTATAATTAACATTGCACATTGTATACATTTAGTTATCCTCAACCAAAACTGGAAAAAATATGCTTTCTATTTTCATTGTGCATGTAAACATATTGCTTACGCTAGTGAATAGTCTGAGTAAAACCAGAAACGAATTGCCCTGTCAGCATGTCATCCTACAGCCAAATTTCTTGTGATTATAAAACCATTATTATGTATTCCTCCTACAGTCCAAAAACACCTACACGCAGATGAAAATGAAACTACTGCTGAATTGATTCCCACATATCCTCTGTCTATTCCTGATGTTTACTGATGTCCATGGTTTCTAAAAAAGAATCCTCTATTTTTTTCCTGATCTTTCCACAGTGCTGGTTCAACAACATCATTCTTGGGCAAGTGCGCGTTGGGAAAAGAGTCAAGAGGAACATGACACAGGTGTTCTCTGGTCCTGCTCCAGAGACTACCTTTCATAGCTTTAGGTTAGTTACAAAATGTACACACAGATACAAGGAGAAATACTGAAATAATTTCATATTACTGACATTCAGACTCAGAAGTCAGTTATAAAAATGGGACTTGAACCGTAAGTCGTTTAAGTCCTCAGAAAATTTACCTAATATCCTTACAAATGAGTTACAGCCACTACCTGTTCAATAAGAAAGCTCTCCAGTCATCCTCTTTCTTCTGTTTCCCACTTCCTAACTGGTATGCAAGAGCTGACCTGGCACTGTACTTCCCTTATACCCCCAGAGGATTTTCCTGAAAAGAAAAAAAAGTCTTCGACTAAAGAAATAAATTGTCTTCCCGATTCTTGCACTGCTGTACTGGCAAATAGCAGCAGTGCAGATCTGGAATTTACATAGCAGTTAAAAGTGGTAGACAGTCAGGCTGCAGGAAAAATAAATCTGTCCAAATTGAAGGCCAATTTTTGGCCTGACATAAATATATAGTTGTATGATGATTTCCACAAGCATTGTGCATTAGTATACCTGAGGGCAGGACATGACCCTGAATTTTAGACAGTCCTCAACTGTATGCTTCTTGAACATTTTCTTGTGCTATATCATCTTATCTTTGCTTAGCTTTTCCCTGAAAAAAACCCTGTATTTTATTTGTCAGAATAATGCAATGTTAGGTTTGCCAGCAGAACTGGTAATTCATTGCAGTTTTGAAAAAAGTGAGCGTGAGGTTACAGCTTCTGCTCTCTCTCTCAGCTGCTCACCAGCATGGACCCGCACAGTTGTGGTACAAGCAATTTAGGGAAGCAGAGCTTCAAGACAGTGGTGTCTTTTGGGGTGGTTCATATTCTGAAGGACAGCTGGGCATGGCCCTACCCAACATTTGGTTCCTCTGTGACTCTAGGCCTTAAAGAAAAGGGAAGGAAAAAAAGGGATGTGGAAAATACTGGTCCAGTCCTTGTACCAGAAGGGTGGAAGAAAGTAGGCCTGCTAGACATTGATGTCTTTTATGATTTTTAATAGGAAAAAAGCCTTCAGACATCCCTCCCACCTACCTAAAATCATCATTGGGACTAGCTTCTCCTTATGACCAACATAAATAAACAAATGTAAAACTTGCCATCATACCATCACAGCTCAGAATTAATGCTCCCATAATAGTACCACAAAAATCACTAGCTCTTACCTTTGTGCTTCCTGCAGTGTAATCTATTGATTCAGTGCACCAGATGTCCACATGTAAACCACACAGCTGAAATTAAGTGCCACTGCACATTAAAAGGAACACACATAGACAACTGACCAAGGATCAAAATACATTTTGATCCAGAAGGAAGACACTTCTCTCCATACAGCTTCTCCAGTACTAAACTCCCTGTTCTCATAATCAGGTGAGACATCTCTCCTGTTTACAAAATGTCTCCAAAAGGTCGTCTTGAGAACTAAAATTATTAACTCTACTCAAAATTAAAAATTATCATTTTGATAGAAATACAATGTATTTTTCTCACATTCCATCACTAATACCACCATTTTTAACCAGTGACAAACTAACATCTTCTCTTCCCCCCATAATCTACAGCTACTTTATCACATCCTTCTATTAAATTTAAAGTTTATAGTTTTGTTCAGAATGATTGTTCTCAGCTTGTATTTAGCTTTAAAGTTTTCTGGGTTTATTTCATATCTAAAGAAGGGCTTATGTGCCTGAAAGTCTGTCTGGTTTTCCAGTTTTAAAAGACGTTACCTCTTCCTACAAACTTGGACTCATTCACGCAAGAAGGCATCTACCTAAAGTAGCAATATTGCATGGAACTATGGTTCTGGGGCAAGCAACTCTTCTTTGTCTTTTGAACCTTTTCTTTTTTCACATGGACTTGCAGTTTCACAGTGCTTTGCTACTTTTGTTTTTTAAAATATAAGATTTATAGACAATATTACAACCTGACCGTCTTCAGTATGTGGCTGCACGCATTCTTCTTAAGACAATCCCAGACATACCATTTTTCTCCATTTCAGTGAAAATTTCCATATATGCTAAATTGTGTGCAGTGAGCAAGATGCTTTTATGTCAGGCCCCTGGGAGCACAGAGCAAACAGTATTTCCCAACTATGTGTTCTGAAGTGCTGGTAAAATCAGGACATCAAACAAGACATTGTGAAAGAGGATGCACAGACCCTGTCTGGGGTTCATGCTTGCTAATTGGAAAATTTTTTTAGTTTCAGTGAGCTTGCGTGAGTGAGACCCAGTAGGCCTAACAGTTGGGTCCCATATGTCAGTGAGACTGTTTTGATTTTCACTACTGCATTAGCAATGCTGATATCAATGCTAATCAACCAGTAATTTTACAAAGGAAATTATATAAACCTCAGTAATACACTACACACAGCATACTGATGTAGAATGCTATGGCAACAAGTTTAGTTGCAGTTACATCTCAAAACAGGTCAGAGGGGAATTGACCTAAGGTTACACCAGCAGAATTCAGAACGTGAAAACACAAACTGTGCTAAAAGGTCATTTTTACAGTTGTAATGTCAGTGTGAGGTCTCCCCAGCCTGGATCTCAGCAGCATTTTCCTTACCCTTTTACCTGCCCTGGTTTCACCTAGACTCTTCCCCTCAGCAAGTACCACGCTCTCACTTATCCCAACTGCCTGGTCCAATTTTCACCTTTCTGACCAAACTGAAACTCTTACCTCTACAACCTTTAATACTGTTATCCAACTTTTCTAAGAAAAATTCTTGTTCTTACAGGACGTGGGCCCTGTCAATCTCTACAATACTAGGGCAAGGGAACCTTGGAGCCCTGGTTCTTTCTTCTTCCTGTGCTAGTCTGTAGGCAATGTGATTCAGCAGTACTAAGATACCGGATGCTGTCTCCTTCATTCAGTGTCATGATTTCAACTCTCGAGGTCTTTGCTGTAACAGTCTGCAGCAAACACTCACTGTACCAGACCTTCACTGTGGTTGGACTTTTTTTTTTAGTGTTTATCTGCAAAAGTCCCTTAAGTCTCTGAAGTGTGTGGCAATTTCCAATTGTTTCTATTTTCCTCCTTTTTCAAGGTAATAGATTAAAGTCAGTTCTGTTGGAATATCAGACAACATTTTGAACATAGAGACTACTCTCCTGACAAGTTTCAAATTTCTGCTCCAAAACATGGTGGCATTAGATCTTCTGAAAGAAGACATCATCCAAATGTTGGGCTATCACAAAGCACTTTTCTGTATGTTCATTTCCAGACGTAAATCACTGGGTGGCAACTGTCACCAAAAAATTGAAAGAAGAGTCTGTTAGCTGTCAGCTTGATGCATCTTGGCTGTCTGTGTGGTTATAATGGCATCACAGTGTTTTGGGGAGCTAGTGAATCACCCTGCAACAGGAAGCTGTCTACTTCTCGGTGTACAAAGTAATAAAGCACTATACAGAAGAAAATATTGGACAGCTATACTCCTTGGGCCAATTTGTCTCACAGCTACACTACAGTAAATCAGAAATAACTCCACAAACCTCTGTAGAGCTATTCCAGATTTATGTTTGCAGAACTAAGAGCAGAATCTAGCTTTTTTGGTCTCATGTTATTATTTTATATAGCCAGCTACTGAAATAGTGACTTAAGGCAGGAGTTTCTGAAAACTTATCTGTTGTCAAAGCACATTTATTTCTGCAGTAGTTTTTACAGCCAAAGGTAAAATACAATGGAATGTTGACCACTTTTGAACTCATTGATGGCTGTGTGTGAGATGTGAACTTTCTTCATGAATTTAACATGCAGCTTAGGCAGTGGTCTCCCTGCTGATATCTACCCTGCCACTGTGCCTACTCAGTGCTTTTTCAGGGAGTAGAATGGCCTCTTTCCCTCTTTCTCCTCTGGATCACCTGCAGGAAGGGTTTTAAAAAAAAAAAATAGTCCCAATAAAAAGCATAGCCCTCTCCAGCTCTTCTCCACACAGACATGAGGTCAGTTGTTCTGGCCTTTCCAGAGAGCCAATGTGCTACACAGGTCCTCTTCCAAAGAGCAAGTCAGCCAGCCATGGTCTCATACACTGGAAATCTGTTATTTGAGAAGTCTGACCTGTGCTCTAATATTACAAATTTCAGAGGAAAGGACAACTTCTAAATGTTACTTGAAATTACTATTGATTTTATCTAAACTGAAAAGCAAAAATTTGAAATTAGTTTCAGGACAGCTTATAGCGTGGTTGAAAAAAAGCCCATGTTGTTTTCTACTTCAGAGTCATTGCACTGCAACAGTAATCAGGTAACTCTAGTGCATGCCTTATCACATGATATCCCCCTAAAGCAACAGCCATTCCAGCAGTCATGACTGACATAGATGCACCAGAGTTGTTGAGATTCTTTATTTCCAGAAAAAAAACCCAGCTATTTTTCCATCAAGATTTAGCTTGCTTTTTTTTTTTTTAAATAAATCTAGTAGGTGAAGATAACTTAGATTGTGAACACTGACAGGCACAGATAATTGCGTGTCTGCGGATGAGTGGGTGACTATCTAAAAACTGAACTTTTGAACTCATAAGCAAGCACGAGCCTGCCGCCTGCTAGCTGCAACTGGTATGAACTGGCTGTAAATTTTGATAACACCAGGACTAAATAACTGTGGCACGTCCTGATTCCTCCAATTAAGAAAAAGATGTGAAACAGAACTACTAATTAGGAGCGGATCATGCATTTGCTTCTGCACATTGACTATTTAAACCGGGAAATTTGAGGGCTGGAGGTTGCAGAAAGCAGATGGTGAAGAACCCAACTCGAGAAAAGACCCTGGAAGTGGGAAAAGACCCCAGAGATCAGACCAGCGCACGGAGATGAGCACTGGGGGATGACCAGAGACCTTGGCTGCTAATACCTGAGACTGGTACCTGTGAGCAGCAGCACAGCACCACCCAGCAGGGCTTTCTGTCTGCCCTTCCCTGGCCAGCAGCCACCTCCTTGTGGGGAGGGACATTGAGACCTGGTGGTGCCTGTGGGGAGGGAGAGAGCAAGTGTGTGAGGGTAAAAGCTTTAATCTCACCTGTGACAATGTAAAATATAATTTGCACAACAGTAAATTAGACCCTGGCCAAACTGCATACCCACGTACGCAAAGCGCAGTATATATATTCACAGCAGAAGACCATGTCACTTGTGCGATGATCAATGACTCACCAGCAGTGTAGTCTTCTAAATTTAGTCCCATGCCCTATTGAGGAGTTACTCTGACAATTTACCATGGTGACGCTACCCTTATGAGCTTATTATCACTGTGTTCATATTCTCCATGCTACTGCTGCTGGAAAACAGGCATAAATACGCTAGTGTTGTTCTCTTGTTGTCAGCTGGTTTTCCTTCAAATTCTAACTTCTAAATGCACAGAAAGAACTGAGGGACAGAAACTGAACAAAGATCACTTAATCTTGTTAAATATGGCAGCAAATCACATTTGGGTCAGATTGGTGCAACGAAAAAAGATACCTCCCAGTAAAAACTCCTGTAAATCCACTACCCAATTATTTTCAAACACAGTAAATCAAATTTAATGACAATATATCTATACATGAAAGAACAGACTGGCTGAGAAAACAAGGAAATTGTACAGAATTATGTGAGTTGTATTTGAACTGTGTTTTGTTTATAATGAAGTCATCCTTGTTTGCATGGGGGGTTTTAGATATTTTTAAAAAGAAACTGAAAACACAAGTTATTAATAAATATTTTCATGTAATTAGACTGTAGAAGAGTCTTTCAGCAGAAATACTGGAAGCTCATTTAAATGCTCAAAGAGGCGTTTGAACGAAATTGGGCAAAACACTACAGAACGTTAATGCATAGCGTTAGTCAAATTAGTAAGCAACAGAAAATGGCTCATGTCCTTTTTTAGACTTTTATCATAAAAACATGGGCTCCGATTAAACAAGAGTCTGTTTTCTCATAAGGAAGGGACAAGTATCCACTAATACCGGTAGTGCTTATTGAATTTCCTTCTGCAAGTATGACATGATACAGCCAGCACAGGCAATTCTAAAAAAAGCAAAGACAAGTGAGGTCAGAACATTGAACCGATGTCAAATACTGTTTCCGCACCTCATCTGCTCTCTAAACAAACTGTTACTGCATTTCTTTAAATTAGCAGCTGCCCACTGGCTGTTATCATTTCTCTATTAGCTCCGGGGCAGGCATGTATTTTAGCTCCGTCAGGATAATCTGGGTGTCCTCAAGGAAGAAAACTTGATGTCAGCCAAGGTTTTACCAAGAAGTTTTCAGCTCTTTCTGAATCCTGTTGTGGAAATCTTTGGCAGTGGTAAAACATTTGCTGTGGATATGGATTGTAAAGCCACTTCCTCGTTCAGCTCTAGCCCTTTCTTTTTAACTTCTCTTTTCTGGTTTCCCCATACATAAGTCTTGTGTAACTATTTCAGGACTAGTTCTCCTTGGTTCAAGCAGCTTGACAGAACTGGGTTCTAAAATATTTGTCTGTCATCTGCCCTGTTGCTTGAAAAAGTGTCTCCAACAACTTCCTTTCTACTGATAGCAAGTTTTGTTCCTCCTGACTTCTTAGCTAATAAGTATGGTACAATATGCTTATTTCTTCACAAGAGGTACTTAAAACATTCTAGATATTTTGTGATTTAGTTAAATAAAACAAGCCTATATAGCTTAAGGATTCATGCTGCACCAGTGGCCTCATCTTTTTCTTTTCCACACAAAGCATTTTATTTCTTCCTGAGTACTCCCAGAAGCTTATTTAAATATGCCAAAGTACTCTCTGCTTATAAAATACATCTCTCCAGATGGCTATATGGACAGACAAAAAGATAAAACTGGTGCTGTTCACAGGTGCAAAGTGTGAAATTTTGGATGCCGGTACTATACAATCCTTTCTTAAAGAAGGTAACAGCTGAAAGCAATAGTGTAAAAGAGACTAAAATCCATAGGTGGGCCAGTTCTGTGAAATCCAGAGGACTGGATTCAAAGGCATTAGAGTGGTTAGGGCTTTTTTTTCACCCTTATCAGAAAAATCTCTCAGTGACAACCTCTGATAAGCAAGAAATTAAACCAGTTGGAGAGTGATGAAGCAAGCCAGGAAATGTGATGAAGGATAGACACATCATGGAACTTATAGAATAGTTGGAAGACTGCCAGGAATGCTGGGGAAGCAGGGCAAGAGGGAAGATGTTAACCATGTCAGACAATATTCAAGGACAACTTTTCTTGGGAGGTGCTGGGGAGGTTGGGAAGGGAAAGGAAGACAGCTAACAGCAGCAGGCTGGATCCAGCAAACCAAGCACTTAGAGCCTGCACTCCTTTGGAAAAGAGAGATGGATCCTGACAGAAGACCAGCAAGACCCAGGGGACACCACAGCCATAAGGAATAGTAGTACACTTAGTTATTTCCTAGGATTTAGCATTGCAGAATGGCTTTTGTCCAGCAACAAATTTGATCCTGTCTAGGGGAAATCCTGCGTACGTGGCATTTGTATGTGCTGCCCAGTTGCACAACTGCTGCCCCACACCAACCAATTTCCTTCCCTATAACCATTCTGCCTGTCTCCTTACCTGTGAGATCCTATCTCCTAATCACTGAACCACACTGGTTTTCGAGAAGTTCATCAGCTAACCAGGCGCAGTCCTATACCTAGAGAGCAGAGCTGGCTCTGCATATAATTCACTTTGCTAAAGTAGTACTGCGATGGTCTTTTTATCTTTTCTTTGCATTTCATTAGAGAGTCCTGTTCCTTAAAGTTTTTAACAGCAACAATCCTTTACAGCTGATTTGGATGGAGGCAGCTATTTTGGAGCGCACCAAGTCAAAGGGGTTTCCTTCCATTTCCTCGGTACTGGGTTGTTGTACATGAAAAACCTCAATTCTCAGAGTTCTCCATTTTCTAGTTTCTCAGTAAGCACCAAGAGCTCAGCCAGAATGCTAGATGCCATGCAAACAACAGAATAGACAGTCTTAGCCTCAATACATCTGTGATTCAGGAAAGAAAGGCAAAAAGTGAGAGAAATATTTAAGACATGCACATGTCAGTGTAATGGTTCTTCTTAAAATTTAAAATCCAAAGCAGAAGAGAATATTCACATTTCTGCTCTAAGACTAGCTAACTAGTCTTCTAGGAATTCCTTCTGGAAGTTGATGGAGAAAAATACACCCTTCCAGAGCTATTCAGAGCACTTAAATTAGGTTTTGTATTGTAGGATCTGTATCTCCTTAGTGGATGTGCCCAGAACCTCACAAAAAGAGCTGGCTAAAGTGTGAGCCTCAGATTGTGCAATGGGAATACTTCCTCCTCACCGCACTGCATTTTTTTCATTTAAAATTTTCAATTAAAAAGCTGTGGGAATGCTTTATTCCAGAATTTCAAATTTCCTGTCCACAAGTAAGCAGACTTGGTAAGTGATTTCCTCAGAGATCATATAAAAAATTGCACATATGGAGTCCCCTCTTAGGTATTGAAAGTTATTTTGCTGGGGCAACTTGTTACCATCATGCCTACCTGCTCCTTGCTTACACATAACAATGTGTAGCCACCATTCTGGTTTGGGCCTCTGGACATCATAATAGCAGAAACACAGCATTTGATGAAAACAAAACAGCAAGCAAGGAGTGGGTTTGTATTCCAGCTGGGCTTAGTCTAGAACTGCTGCTTTCCTTTTTACTATCTGAAAACTTCTTTTCTGCATTCAGTTTCTAAAATGCAATTGCCTGGCAGCTACCTTCTACCACCTGTTTATTAGATTTCTGGCATGTCTGGTTTTTAAAATGTATAAATAATTTGGGACCTGCTAAGCTGCCACTCACTCTGGGAGAAGTTCTCATTATGTGTGACAATTGTTGCAATTATTTTTGCACTTTTTTTTTTCCTGGGAAGTCTTAAAGCACCAGTGAGTCTGTGAGCAGAAAATGATAGCTTTTTAGCTGTAAAGAAATATAAGCAGAAGTATGCAGACAATAGCTCTAGGGTGTCTACTACATTACCTACATAGTCCCCAGAGAGAGCAATGAAAACCAGAATGTCTCAGTTGGAAAACAATCCAGAATAAAGGAATAGAAATGAAAATGTAGACAAGCAATGTCATGACATTTCTGAGAGCTTTGGGCTTTTACTTAGTGAGGCTACAGCTATTCAAAATGATCTGCTAAAATCAGACGTCCCAATTGCTTTGCTTGTTCCTTTTTTCTTTGCCCTGTAAGCCATCCAGTTCATCATTTCTTTAGCTTTTCTTTTTGTTATTATTGCTCTTAGTTTTTGGAGAGAGGGCTTAAAATGCATTACTTGCGTTTTCCTCCTCAAAAGCAGAGAATCATGAAGAGACGACATCCATCCCTCAGCATCTTGTTTTTTCAAAGGGGACAGTTATTAAGGACACTGTGATGCAAACAGCCTCCTCCATAATCATATAAAAATCCCAAATATAGGGATTTACGTAGTCTACATTATTTCATGGTTGAGATAGGCAGAAGCTTGTCGTAAGTCAGCTGCCATGTGTGACATGAGATGTCAGCAGCTAGAGAGAAAAATCCAACTCAAAATGTTTGACTCTTTGGCCACTAGTTTATTCAGCCTTTACAAATCCCCAGCGTAGCTCATTTCAGCAAACCTCAGGAGCCAAAGCATCAACAGGGGTAGACTGCAGGTAAATGTAGTTCATTGCCTATAAGTAAACTGAAGCTAAAACCACAGGAGAGCGGGGCCGTACAGCAGACGTTGAGTAGGTCTGAGTGCATAACTGACTGCAGAAAAGGTATGAAGAGCAAAAACCTCCAGTTAAAGTCTCTTCTAATATCTCTGATGAGTTAGAGAGTGCAGAGGGATGAACTCTAAGGCTATATTACTATACTCCATATGGATATAAAGTATTTGTTAGGCTGCCAATTACTGATAGGTTCATATTAACAGAAGAGATTAGATACATCATTGGTACAGTGCCAGAACGCATAAACTGTTTGCATCTTGCTTTGTCTTTCCCTTTATCTGATAGTTTTGTTTCTCGTTTCTGTTGCTGAATTTGACCCTCAAGTCACAAGTGATTTGGTTAGGCGTATTCACCCATTCCTGAGGTCCTGTGCTCATAGCCTGCAACAGGACTTGAAGGATGTCTTCCTTTTAATACCAAACTGCTGTGGTGTTTAGTACGTTACTTGGGTATAATCTGTAGGAAGTTGCTGTATGAAAGAAATTAACTGAATCACAGATTTGAAATCCTATTTTTCCAGTGCTATGTTTTGTCTCACAGCTCACCACAGCTGCCTGAGGACAGAAATGCTCTTTGTGATAGCAAAATGGGATTGGTTTATCCCAAGAGCTGCTGAACACCTGCATTCAGCAGCAGCACCCAATTTCCTATGGAGATCCTAGGAGCATCTCAGTGATGCTGCAAACATTTGAACTTGCTCCAAAAAAGACTCCAAATTGAGTCTGGTATCTTGTGGTTGCTGAGCCAAAGATCCTAGATCAAAGATCCTGAGTCAGAGATCCTATAGCGGCTCTCAGGGAAAAGAGCAAGATATGAACTTGGAAACTTTGACCAGCATTTTTTCCTTTGATAAGAGATACCTTTGTTTGCCCACAGAGGACCACTGATGGCCAGCTACCACAGCAAATATCCATTCTGCTGCCCCCATCATTAACTACCTCTTTTGCTGCTGAGGTCTCTTTCTTCCCTTGCCCCCATTCCTAAGTTGCATGGGAGATTCATTAAGTAAAGAGGTATTTTAGGTAAAATACCAAGAACTGGAAAAAAGTTAAAAAACAAATACACGTGTAAGAGTAGGAACTAGTATAAATACATACACATTGCTGATCAATGAAGTAATTAGTTTATTTATGTAGTATGGAGCCGATTTTCTTCAGGCTTCTCTTTACAGAACAGTGCTGAAAGCACCAGCAAAGCGGTGCAGTGTGCCCTCATTTCCCCTTTCTTAATAATACTCCATGTTACCAACAATTGTGACAAGGTGTGAAGAGGTGGACCCTCGTTTTATCACTTCAGAAGCTTATATGAACTGCTTGCCCCTCTCTGGTCCCCCAGCAAATATTTACACCATGTGAAATGCCAGCAGGGTTTCAAACAGTGGGAGCAAGTGAACACTTCTGCTGAAATTGTCTGCAGTGAAATAGCTGGTGAAGTTGGAAGTGAAATTGCCAGCACTAGGCACATCGTTTCAGGCTATCTGTAGATTTTTCACAGTGGTGCTATTGATCTTGAGTTTGAGGCACTAGCAAATCACAAAAAATCAATGCAACAATCTGTGCAAAATGAACTGGGTTTGAATAAACAGCTCTACACTAGTATAAATGCGTCCACATTGCATATTTGGATGAAATGAGCTACATTTTTCAGAAACTTTGTGAAATGAAAGCACTAATGTAGAAAATTTTTCAGTGTGAAGTTCAAAACTGTGGAAGGTAAAAGCTTTGATGTTGACGCAGAGTTCTGTGTGAGTTCTAAAGGCTATATGTCAAAATGCAGCATTTACAGGGTTTTGCCATGCAGGGAGTCAGCCCCAGAACAATTTTTCTTACAGGTTTTTGCCAGCTGTGTGGGCTAGGCATGGGATGCTGCAGAAGAGGACAATTTCCACCTGTAGGACTTCTGGGAGGACACTTGTTCAGGGAACACAATATGCAAAAGAATAGCGAAGAAAAGTTTTTGCTCATTCTGCCACTCTTACAGGGACAAGTCATGTGCACTGTGCTTTCCTCCATGATGCACACCAAGACTGACATGGGAGGTCAGCAGGGGCCAACAGGGCAGGGGTGGTCCCTGCAGGAGGACTATAACTTGGGCCCTGCTAGGTGCTCTCAGCCCTACCTGTCCCTGCTCCCAGAGCTCCTGCCTAACGTGCCTGTGGGCTGGAAGTCACGCAAGGCTCACATCAGCATCGTGAAGGCAGTGATGGACCTCTGGGGTTGATATCTCCAACTCCTGGGGTTGTGAAGATGCTATAGCTGACATTTGTACGCTGAGGCTGCTATTAAGAACTGTTTCCGGTTTAGGCTTTGGGGTGGCTTTGCCACACACACAGATATGCACTCATACACACACACAGAGCATCCTCAGCACTTAACTCACCTCCAGCCCTTTGACACCACCCTGAGAGACTGCAAATGAAGGGTATTGGAGGGGGGGGTTCTCAGCCCCCAGCTGTCCATCTGAGAGATGGCAGCAGAAAGACTGAGGAAACAGTGAGATACTACAAGCATGAAGAAGAGGCTAACTGTTGAGCTGTTTGCCATTTCTGTAGCTACACTGTACTACGGCTAGTAGACATCACACCACAAGAACGTATCCTTCCTTTTTCTCACAATAGTTGTTCATCCTTCCTTCTTCCTGATTTAGCTGCAATATTAGGCATGTTTTTAAATTGCCAACTGAAAATGAATCTACAAATGCAGAATAGAAACACAAAATGTGAGGGTAGGAGAGGAAAGAAGGAAAAAAGGTCCTTAAAGAAGTACAGTATGAAGAAAGTTTAAGCGCAGGATGACAACATGCAAGAACAAAATAAAACATTCATTGTCGTAATGGTACAGGAAACAGAAAGCAGTAATAAAATTTAGGAAACTTTTAGTAGATCAGACTCCCATTTAAAAAGGTTGCTGGCTAGAGCTGTGTGACTCCGCAGCCAGAATTAGGTTATACCACTGCAGTAGGAGGTTTGACGGCAGCTTGGAGACAGACCCACACCAGCTGAACCCAGGCACCCTTCACTGAGTTGCCAGAGTCTTTTGAGCATCATCGTGAGCTGCCCAGCCTACCTGAGACCCTGAGTGATTCTGTGGATATTGGCACCCCAGCTACTCTGCGACATGGCAGCAGAGATTTAAACTAAGCGGGGTGGATCAACACAAAACTCTGACAGTTTATCTATGGAGCTGTACAGCCTTCACGCACTTTATGCATTCAGGGTGGGACCTTATGTTCATATTGTAGACAGGAACCATTGTGTCACACACAATAAAATTTTCCACATAATCAGGTGCAGTTTCTTCCCATTGACAGGAACAAAAGCCTAACCTTGCTGATTTTTCCATTGGAAAAAGTTTTTTTATGAAAAATCAATTGAACTGAAAGTGTTTTCCTTTGGCCAAAAAGTATCTAAATAGCTAACATGGTAGTTTGGTGGCACTTTATTTATCTAGGAAAATTACATTGGTCCAGGAAACCAAATGAGTGCTTGGGAACAGAGTACAAAAATATCTCAGAGAAACATTGGCTGAATTTCACTGCTGATGTAAAAGAGTGCAAGACTGTTGAGCCCAGCTGAGTTGTAGTTCCTTATGAGAGCTGTAAATTTAGACTAATATCTTTAACAAGTGAAGCTGTTTCAACACATACTGCATTTTGTTCCTTATTTAATATGAGTGCAATAGCTTTAATTCATCCCAGAAGACATCAAATGGTGGCAGCAGCACTTTTGCTACTCTGGTATGAAATGCACTAACAACTTTTTCTAGGAAGAGTATCAGCATGGTATTATTCTTGTAGAAGATGGTTGCTTTGCATTCCAGCCTCTAGAAGCTGCTCAAAAATGCACTATGTAAACCTGCATTCCAGGTGCTTTGGCTTACAGCCTGTGGCCTCTCACTTTGGAGGTGTTTTAAACTCCCCTTCTGTTCAGTGTGAGGGCTTTTTGTACAGTGTTGTACATACTTCATCAGCTCTTTTAGCAAAAGTTGCTTCTACCAAAGTTCTCGGTGCAATTATGGCTAATGCAAGGCAGCCTGAGTACTCTAAATTCTGTTGGGGATGGTTCAGGACAGAAAAGAAATGCTTCTGATCCTATGTGTGCCAGCACCATAAAGAAATAATTTGTGTCTGCTGTTGTGTCTTTACATTTCAGAAAGGTTTGAGGGAAGCTATGATAGCTGGGTTTGAGTGGGTATTTGTTGCCAAGATTCTTTTGAGACATTTATCCAAAAAGACTACTGTTCATGAAGTCATTTTGGTCCAGCAGACGTAAATATGCCTGGCATCATAACACCTGACTCAATGGCAGCTAAAGGAAAAAACATAAACTCTCTGAATATGCCACTTACCATTTCTCCCATCGTACCTGTGGCTGAGATGGCCACTGCTAAAGAGTATGGAAGCTGAGATTTTCCCCTTCTCTCAGTCGCATCCTAAATTCTTCTCAAATGCAGTGTTAAGTCCTATGTTTTTAAAGCCCTTCATTCCTTCCATGCTTTGCTTCATTCCACATCTAAGCAGTGCTATCAGCCAAGTGTAGATAACCTAAGACCTCATTTTGGAAAGTGAGTGTCACTACCAGCAAAGGGATTGCCTGTCTTCTTGGAGTTCTCTATGGCTAAACATGTGCACAGGGATACAGCCTGAGAAAAGGCCCCTTTCCGCCTTATGTTAAAGCCCACGCTTGGGTCCACATGCAATCCATTCCTGCATTTCAAGTGGAATAACAGAAACCACTGGAGCAGTGATAGATTCCTCTGATATCATGGGACTGTATGGTGAGTTCGACTTCTGTGAAACCCCTTGCAGAAATATGAGGCTCAGATGGACAAAGAGACTGGGTCCTACAAACAGGCTTCTATTTGTATTTAATAGTTAGTTCAACCAGAAGTATGCATTTCAGTGGAAAATGAACCTACCTCCAGTTACTGCATTACCTTTAAAGCCTCTGGCTCAAGGGAGTATCCTGTATTTTAAAGTAAGTCATTTTAGCTCTACTCAATGACAGTGCTGTTCTCCACTGAATCCCCTGCCCTGGGACTCAGTGAGTGCCTCTTCAGTGGCCACCATCATTCAGACCCCGGTCTGATCTCACAGCGATGCACATCAAGACTTGGCCTTGTAAAGGAAGCTCCATTGGATCTGTCTTCTAACACATCAGGTTTTGAAATTGAGGCATCTTTGCAACAGCAATTAACAGAAAGCAAATGATCATCGACATATTTTGTTTACAGAGTGGTTTAGCTCTGCTGGATGTAAAGCTAACTCAAAAATTCCTGAGGCCTGTTTCTTTTCAATAACTCCTCTTGGAAGAGGCTCCATAAATGTCAAAAAGTGGGTGAGCTCATACTGGACCCAGCTTGATTTTCAGAAACAAGACGCGTCACGCTATTACTACAGTCGGCAAGAGCTAACAGAGGCAGGGTGTGCTCTCCCTTCCCAGCAAGGTCATCACCACAGAGCTGAACTCTGAGGATACCATAACCTCCTCAGTGCAGAGTCTGCAGCTGCTGCTTGGTTTGCCTCATTTGCAACTGGGAAGCTGCTGAAAGATGGAATTTATTAGTCCAGAAGTGGCACCACAGTGAAATAGCCATATTGGTTTTGAGACCCATGCCTCTCTTTCTTCACTACCCTTGCACTATGTTTTCAGGGCGTGACTGCTCTCATCAGTATTAGGTCAGGGAGCTTTGCACATTATGTTATTGCATGGCATAACTCTGTCCTCAGGCCTTTCGGCGAGTCAGCTGTCCACCTCGGAATTTCCTACAGGTGCCAAAAGCAGTTCTGCGCTCTGCAGGCCATTCATGAATTACCTTTTTATGGAGACAATGCAGACACTTCAGAGCAATGCTAGATGAGATAGCTCTGGTGAAAACAGGTAACATGGGTGGCTGCTTCTTTCTATTCCAAACACAGCCAGTACGAACCTATGGCCCTGCAAAAAGTCATGCAAACATACCGTTTCTCTCCATTCATTCTGGCAGTTCACTTGTGTCCAAAATTGCCAGAATGGACTGAGACTCCTAAAACCTTCATCCTTTCCTATGTCTACCCTCAAAGCAAACAGAAGCATTATTTTAGCAAATCTTCCTTGTACCACCATAATTGCCAGTCAGTTTTTCCTTTCCCCTTTGGACATAGCTTTTTCATCGTTAGAAGGCTCAGGGTATGCTGCCAGAATCCTACAGCATAGCTATGGGTATGCTATTTCCATTTTCCCATCTGGAAACACTCCTGATGGCACAGGGCTACAACCACATGTCCTCAGTAGAGTGGAACAGATAAGAGCTGTGCAAACAATGTCGTGAGCTGTAAGAATATTGCTGTGACTTACGGTCTGGTTGTCAACGCATATTTACTTCTTTGAAGATCTTCACTTTAAAAGTTGGGGGAAGAAATGTGCTTATGAAAAGTCTGTTAAAGCCTGCAACTCAGATCAGTGAAGGAAGAAAAATACCCGACCAAGCCAGGCACCATAACCTTAACTCCTCCTGTTGATGAGGGGCTGTCAAGGCCTGATGCTTCAGGTCAGTTGTACACCGGAGGAGTCAAGGTTAGTTTTGCTCAAGCAGACAAACTGGGAGGATAGGGCATTTATAATCTTCACCCAAAAGATACCAGGTTATGTGAAAAACAAATCTGGGCAGCAAATTCACTGTCTGGAAAATAACAAAGCAGAAACAGGGGAAGACGGTGCCACAGGTCAGTGTATTACACAAAAACTGCATGTAAAAGCACACATAATGGTTGGCATAGAGATGTGGGGTGGGAGGTTGAAGCTCTACTTTGCAATCAGTTTTTGGAGACTGACACAGCTACTCCATTTCTACTGGCCTAGAGCTTGGGCCAGTACAACATGCTCCCAGTAGGGTTAACTGATTTTCTCTTTGTCAGTAAACAGGTTGTTCTATTATGAGCATACCTGTTCTTGGAAGGACCTGCACCCCACTGGTGAAATTAAGCTCAGAGGTACTATTTCACAAGAGGCCTTTTGGCCTTGCCAGCTCTGGACCTATAAGCTCAAGGAAACAATGTCTAAAGACACCAGAGCTGACTGAACATGAGTCAGTTCAGCTCTGAAGGGGACCTAACCTGGTGCTAATCCAGCTCACCAAGTAATCCCTGCTGATAGTAACATTTTAGTCACTCAGATGCAGCACCTGACCATGAGAGCTAGAAGGTTCCCAAAACTAACTATCGGTGGTGTGGTTTAACCCCAGCAGAAACCAAACACCACACAGCCGCTTGCTAACCCTCCCCCTGACTCTGGTGGGATGGGGCAGAGAAACAGAAGGGCAAAAGTAAGAAAATTCATGAGTTGAGATAAGAACAGTTTAATACTTGAAATAAAATAAAATATACTAATACTACTAATACTACTACTAATAATAATAATAATTATTATTATTATTATTATTATTTATAGTGAAAAGGAAAACAACAACAACAAACAATAAAAATAACAAAACTCAGGAAAAACAAGTGGTGCAACCACTCACCACCCACTGACAGATGCCCATCCCATCCCTGAGCAGCAATCACTGCCCCCCAGCCAACTCCCCCTAGTTCATATACTGAGCATGATGTCATACAGTCTGGAATAGCCCTTTGGTCAGTTTGGGTCAGCTGTCCTGGCTGTGCCCCCTCCCAGCTCCTTGTGCACCTCGCAGAGCACGGTAAGCTGAAAAGTCCTTGACTGGTGTAAGCACTGCTCAGCAACAACTAAACCATCAGTGTCTTATCAGCATTCTTCTAGTACTAAATCCAAAGCACAGCACTACACCAGCTACTAGGAAGAAAATTAACTCTATCCCAGTTGAAACCAGGACAACAGGGCTGAGGTTTTACTATACAAGTAACTCTTCCAGAATCACTGAATTATTTCTACCTCTTCTGAGTGTGTTATGTGTTTATATTCATATGATCCTAAGGATCCTTTGTTTCACCTTTAGACATGTTGGCTTAACTTTGCCTTTAAAACAAACAGTTGAATTTATCTCCCTAGGGCAACAGCTCCACTGCAGGATACAGGAGACACAGTCTGACAGATCAGAGGATTCAGCTTCACCTTCAGGAACCCAGTAGGAGCCACTATCTACATGATTTCTTCCAGCCACTGCTCTTTGGAAAGTAAGTATGCCTGGAAAAACTCCCCTGTAGTGCTGTATGAAATACAGAAAGGGGCAAAAAGTCATATAATCACACACCAATGCACGCAGGTTCTTAAAATCAAAGAATGTCTACTGGTATCTATTGCAAATGCCACATATCTATAGCAAATGTCCATATCCTCCCAGCTGCGGTAAATCCAAAATCATGATGTATACTACATACAGACTTGATCCATATATATCCAAGGTTTCTCTTGTAGGGATTTCAGGTACAGATTTGCTGTTTTGGCTTGGTTTGGTTTGTTCCCCCAGACAATCTCCATTCAAGAAAGCAGCAGTTGCAATTCAACAAAATTTTAGTTGGCAAGTTTAATGGAATGGATAGGCTCATACACAGAGAAGAATCTTTAACCCCAGGGGTGACAGAGACTAGCTGAACCTGGGCAAGTATTGACAAACCAGAAAAAAGGCCCTCAGTAACATCACACACACACAAAAAAGTGAATTCTGAAAAGCATATCTGATATATGGATCCATATCTGTGAATTGAGATAAATTTGAGGCCAACTCCTAACTAAAGGCAGTTCCTTAAGGAAGGAGGCTACTGCGCTTTGGCCCTTGAGTGGCCTGTAAGAGAAAATGTATTTTACAAGACTTGAACAAGGAACTTGATAGCATTTCCTGATACAGAGACTACTAAGCCAAGCTTGTAATGGAGGTGATGGAAGTGATAAGACAAAGATGCATGTGTAGTTCTTGTACGTGCTTTAGCAAGAGAGTTCAGGCAGTGTCAGGCATCAAGGCCTTATTAATAGGGCAGTGTGCAGGGTCCAGAAAAGATTTTAGCATGGGGTTTCCTTTGCAGTTTCTCTTTTAAGTTTACCTTATTGTCAGCCTTCTCCAAGTTTCAGAGAAGAGACCCCGGATTATTCAGTTGTAGAAATTTTCCACTTTTTATATTCTCTGTTCCTTTGACCACGAAATACTTCTTCCATATTCAGCACAACAATGCCTTTCTTTTAGATGTGTTCTGTCAAAAAAAAAAAAAAACAAGAAAGAAAATACTTGCTCTATCATCACAAAGCAAACAATATTCACATATCAAAACCAAAGAGCGTGATCAGTTTGTGAAATGGGTTATTTGGCAAAACAAACTGCAGTTGCTGGAAATGGGATTTTGTGGTACAAGAGGAGCCCATCCAATTTGATTTTTAAGGTTTTCATAAGTTTCAGCTGCCATAAATCTGCACTGCTGTCAGTAAGACTACTTTGATCTATATTGACTGATAATTTACACAGGTACTTGCAAATAAAACCTGTTCAAGGAATAGCCAGAAACATCTTTTTTTTTTTTTCTTTTTATAGAGCTGCTATGTGAGAGGAACTGAGACTTTCTGGCAGCATTCTTTGTAAAAGCGGTGAAAAGAAGTCTCTGTTCAACAAAGACCAGGAAGTCAGCTGTATTTTTCTCTTATAACAACATATTAACAGTGATTCTATTGCAGATAACAAAGTATAACCTCCATAAAACATACACAAAAGGGAGAGAGGTGGACCTGCCATTCAGGCTAGAATGAAACCTCAGCAAAGGCTACACAGGGGAGAAAGCTGTGGTGCAATACTTTAGAGGAGTGATAAAAGGTGGATCCTGGCATTGTTATGTGAAGCTGAACCAGGTAGATTATTGTATTACTATGGGATTTTTAATATGGTATTATTATATCACCACTGTTTATTATTTTACTCTACCTCTCAGGTCCTCCCACAGGCGAAGGGAGCAATCATAAAGCCCAGCTATGGCCAAGGGAAGCTCTTCCCCTCTGTAGAGGCAATGAAGAACAAGGTCTGCTCTGCATGGATGGTGGGTTGGAGAGGAGGAACAGGCACACACCACTGCCAGAGCTTCTCTTAGCCTGGGTCTTTGTCATGAATAGAGAAAAGTCAAAGTTTGGGAAGCAAGGTCTTTGGGCTTCTTGTAACGGAAAAGGAGAACTCAGAAACTTGCATGACACGAGGTTGAGATAGGAAACAGAAGAAAGCTGACTCCAGAAGGGCTACTTGAGCAGCTCCCCATAAGGGAAGGCCAATTTTGGTGCAGGAGAGTCTGAGGTGAATCTCTTATCTTGAGTTTATCAGCTGTGATAATGATCCATTTGTTCCATGCTGCTGTGTGTCATTTTGAATACAAGCCAATGCTGAATTTATATGACAGAAGCAATTTTAGGTAGGGGAGCACTATCATCTGTACTGCAGCATCAGTGGAAGAAAAAGTTGGAGGAAATTTCAAAGACAAAAAAAAATTGTGTGTCTCACAGCTGATAGGAAGGTAATTTCCATACTGTCATCAGGGACACCATGTCTATGATGCATTACTTGAATCTTCTGGTATAAAACACCAGTCATTTAGCCCCTCCTTTTCTGATGGGCGAAAAGGAATTGATTTCTTATCCATGCCACCGTTTGCTGAAGTGGGCTTAATAACTTAGATCTCAGAGGGACTCTATGGTGGGTTTTTAAACAAACATAATGAGGTATAGCTTAACCTCAGTAGCCCTTTATGCCATGTTTATTAGGCATGACAGTAGATTGGATAATTACAGCCAAGGCCTTCCTCACTCCACCAAAATTGTTCATATTACATTCGGGGTTTATTAAAAGGAATTCTTCAGGAGAAATATGAAATCTCATGGTTTAAATTTAGAAATTTGTTATAAATTTTGACTTTTTAAGGCTAGCTAGAGCAAAGACTCTTAATTTAAGCCCCTCTCGGTGTTCACTTGTTTAGTTTTATTCAGCTGTGTATGTGCAAGCAGAGGTGGTAATGAATAAAAGGTGTGGGGTAATGTTGGAAGGGGATGGTGAGCAGAAGTCACATGAGTAGTAAAATAAGAAGAAAACTAATATTGCCTAGCAACCTAAGGAAAAAAAAATGTGCCTGGCAACAGAAAGGAAGGACTTAGCTGCAAAGAGAACACTTGCCAGAAAAGAGAGACAAAGAGAAGGAAAATTCATAACATAACAAGCCTCAGAATTGGAGGATGGGAAGGAGCAAGAATGAATAGTTTAGAAACTTGGAAAAGAAATCCAGCTAGAGCTCGTCTTGCACAGAAATGGCAAAGATCTCTACAGGAATGACTATCAGTAATCATTTGCATTGGCTTTTTATGGTGATGAACCAAAACAGGAGATGTAACAAATGTGTGGTGACCCTTGCCATTATACTTTGAACTTCAAAAGGCAAATTGAACTCAAATAATTCTGTTAAAAAAAATATGAGGCCCATTACCTGGGCTAGAAGAAAATATCCAGGCTTCTGGCAGTGTAGACAAAATTCAGCTAATAAACAGCAGCAATGCACTATCAAAAAGCAAAGATTTAGATTAGCTGGTAGCAGAAGAGTATGGGCAAATTCACCCTGCCAAGTAGGTGCCCTTGCAGGAGCAGCTTAACCAGGGGTTTAACTCACCAGCAGCATCATGTTGTTGAGTTCATGTGTGTTGGAAATGAAGCAAGATGCTGACCATCACAGTACAAGAGGGGACATTTGCCCTCAGTCCCATTAAGAGAATGAAAAGAGAGTTCTTCGATGGCTTCACTGATGGAAATAGTCATATGCAGACAGATTTGCAGCTATGCTAATCTTGGCACCAAATGCCATGTATCTTAAACCCTTCTTTTCAAAATTCTGCTCGTTGCAGCAAAGGTAACAGAGATTAGTGTAAAAGAATTGGAAGTAAAACATGAAAAAATGAAAAAAGTAATTTATTCTGCTCTGGGACTGCAGTCACTGAGAAGCTTTAATCATAATCATATCGCTATTGTACCATGGGACTACAGGGTAGAGTTAAGGTTCTTTCGGTGGCCTAATTGTATGCATGTGGGGATTTTCTATTATTTGGGATAATTGCAACACTCTTGACATACCATGCTGTCAATCAATATGTGTTATTTTGGACACATCTTAACTCTGGAAATCCTTTTTTTTTCTTGTTTTTTTTTTTTTTTATTTAGCTGTGGCAACAGCTTATTAAGTAGAAAATAATTTTAAAATATTCCTCAGAAACCACAGTTATTTCTTCATTTCCCCAGGAAAGTTGAAACTTCAATATCCTAAACATTTTGAATGACACTTTCAAATGCAGGAATGAGGCGGATGTTAGACCTGGGGCATAAGTAAGAGATTAGTAGTTTATATTAGCTCCAGATTAGTTAGCAATTTATAAAATTGAAACTCCACTCCCCTCTAGCTGCTGGAAGGGAAAAGGAGTTTACTGCTTTTTTTCCAATTTCAGGAGACTTCTTTAATTAAAAGAAAGGCTTTCATTTTTTATAGCCTGCCCCTACTTTGAAGTTGTCTTCAGTTACAGCTTCACTGCTATCCTGAGTTTATAACCAACTCATCTGACCTATATTGCAGGTCCCTCTTTTGACATTATTTTACATGGGCATTTGACAGCTAACATTGTGCCTAGCAGTCTCTGTTTTTTTTTTTCTGGATCTGTTATCTTAGCTATTTGTACATGTTAGCTATTTGTTGTAACCAAGTGCCCTAGCAGGAAGCAGAGCCTTGATTTTCTGACACCTTTCTGCTGATCTCTGCACGGCAGCAGTGCTGCAGATCGGTAACCCCCGCTGCATCTTGGCTCTTTTTCCTTTTGACTCTTCCATGGCTTTGTGGGAACCTTGGGAAGAAATGATGCATTGAGAAAAAGAACACTAGTAATTTAAATGTAATGTTCTTTGCTGGTTTCCTTATTTCAGACTAAAAGAAAGTATGTGATTAGGGTCATGGTTTTCATTTAATGTATTATTAAGTTTTATGCAAAAAGATGGGCTCAATTATTTCTGTGTGAAAGCACTTTCATTTCACAGGTGCTAGAAGTTATTCTTCTGGATTCCAGGTAAATACCTATTTCATTCTTTTTCTTAAGAAAAATATTGCTATTATTCTTCAACATTTCTGGGCATGACATTAACCCAGCACAGGTTCTTTTCTGAGTTCTGCTACAGTGTATTGCGGCATTGTGTAAGCATTACATGTCCTTACAGGCCCCTCAGTTACCATATACCTTCTGTTTCTATCTCTGGGATAGCCCATATTCCAGAGAATGGAGAAATAATCTTTGACCTTACTTCTCCTCTGTAAAACAAACAAATCTGTTCTTTCTGATAGGTGGGCTGGGATTTCCAAAAAAGTAAAATATTCTTTGCCGTTCTCGATTATTGTAGTCTTTACACATCCTGTAAGGTTCATTGGATGTTCATTCCTCAACAGTATGTTTATTTCTGAGTTCACCTGAGGCTTTTAAATATCCTAGCTATAAATTGTCTGTGGTTACTGCCTGGTTATTAATGCACAGATTACCCTCCAACCAGTGACAGAAACATATTCCTATGACTTTCTTTCCTTGTGTACCAGAGACTTTGAGTGCATGAATAATTTTATTTTCCTAGCATTCAACCAAGGTGATGCTGCTCAATCTAGAGCCTCTTGCCACAAATAGAAAAAATTCAAGTACAATGTTATTCTACTTCGTGAGCCACTTAAGCTGCACCAGAGAAATATACCCTCTTCAGTTTATCTGTCACAAGGACTACCTTTCCTGGATAGCATTTGGTCAATGGCTTCTCCACAACACTTTCCAGTGGCTTCTGATGGGTTTGTACCCTTGCAAAGAACTAAGCTTGAATGACAGAACTGTTCCATGCTGGAAAGCCAGCAACCAGCATTTCTTTTTTATCCAAACTTACTCTTTTCTGTGCCATTCAGGACCCTAATGGCAAAGCTGGCTTTGCCAGAGTGTTGCTCCCAGGTCTCCTTCAGATACATCATTCTCTTGCTCCAGCTGCTTCACAGCTTTGTGAATAATTTTGTTTGGTTTTGTTTATTATTGAAAAAAGTATTCCTGAGTCTCGATGGTGCTGTCATGTAATATTTCAAGGGCAGAACATAACAGAATCTGAGAGATTCCAGGAAAACCTAAGATCTGTCAGATCTGTCTCATAGCATCCCTGGGTCTTTTATGTATTTTGATCTAGACATTCACCTGGAGTTTTAGTCTCCTTGGGGTTGTCCAGATTTCCTCAGAAGTTAATAGGTTCCTGAGTAAAAGGATCTGAGTTTTCCTCAGCTTCAGTATGCCTACATTTAGTCTGATACTCGCCTCTCAACATTTGCTTTGGCAGTTACATTCTGACTCGCCATGGCATTACCATGTAGTATGGTCTTTTCATAAACCACACAGTAAATTCAAATTTGGTCTTCAGTAAGGGGAATTCTGTTTGGTGATTTTTATGCAAATATCAGCTTCTGATACAAAACTTTAGCTTTCCTGAAAGTTTCCTGGACATGTACAGGGCTGCTGGTCTACTCAGTAGTGTATGATAATTCATTTTCTTTGCTGGCTTGCAAGTAATCTCACAATTCCCCCATCAGCATCTGTACATCAACAACATGAAATATATCTTTATAGTTTGATAAAATTCCTAAAAGGACACAAAATCATTATAATTTTTCCTCTCTCTGTTTTGTTTTGCAGTCAAATACATGATGCCAGGCAACGAATAGAAGAGTTCCTATGATTTCCAGAAACGTTTCATTGTGTATTCCTCAACAACTTACATTTGCCTGTTGGCACCATCATAGTTGCATGGTACATCACTAGGAATTGCATTTCTCAGATCAAACACCGCCTATGCCCTTGCACATTCTCACGGCACCACTGGATCCCCCTGCCTGGTCGGCACATACATGCCTGACTCAGCTTTGTTTGCTTCTTAATTACATTTTCTTCCTTGCTGTGAGTGTCACTAGCCCCCCATCCATATGTTTCATATAGCACATGCTGGATTATAACATAATGGGCCTACTTATTTCTATAAGAAAAGTAACCCCTTTTCAGAGGTGCTGCAGGCACAAGGAGTGCTCCTGTTTTAAATACAGTACAGCGTGACTTCTTGGTGCCTCCTCCAAAGTCTTCTGTAACTTGTGTTCCTCTTCCCAAGCTCTTTGCAAACTGCTCCCGCCTTTTTCCTGCCTATACCTTCAGTGAGTAACAGCATAATGACAATTAATCATTCTTGACAGTAATCAGTGATGATAACTTATTTCTCACTGTATATGACTGGAAATGGATTTTTTTTTCCCCCCACAGTATTTTGGGGGGTGGAGACGTTGATTTTCACTGAGATGCTTATAAGGTTTTTGGCTTGGGCTTTGCAGCTTCCTATTTAATCAGTGGGTTAACCTGAATGAGGAGAGAAAGCTTCTAGCTCTCACATAAGAGCTTTTGTCAAAGGAATTTATATCTTTATGCCCATTTCACAAGCAGGGTGCAAGAGGAGAGTGGCATACAGAACAGATTTCACCTGTTTGCTCAACATGAAATGTGGGTAAGATTTGTCTTACCCACATTAGGTTTAGTAATATCTGCTCTGCCGCTGAAGCAGGAAATGTGTCACCTCACCGTTCACTGGAAGTACTGTGGTAACCATCCAGGTTTTGCGAGCTGCATTGCAGTCATCTGCCCCCAAGAAAAAAACACTTCTTTAGGTGTGGGTGGCTTTGTTCAAAGAACAGTGTCCGCTTTTGATCAGCAATGGGGACTTCTGTCTGAGTTCAGCATTTGAACTTATCTTGGCAATCAGCTTTGAGATTACAAATGTTTTTTCCATGTAAATCACAGCTAGACTGTGGTGGTTTGCTCCTGACATTTTCCTCATTTGCTCCCATTTTTAAAAACCTTTGATATTTAGACAGAGTACATATGTCAGCCAGAGCTGTATGCCATGGACAGAAATGACAACAGGAAAGAAATAGATTGGTCCCAAGGCACTGAGTCAAAATTAAAAGCCAATTTATTTAATTAAAATTACACAGATGACAAAGAAAATAATCAAAGTATTAAAATGAGAAATAGAACGGGTAATAAAAAAGCAAATGCAAAACTGTATGTGAAACTGATATCCCATCTACTGCAAAGATACCGATGAGTCTCAGAGATATGCAGGTCCCTACAGTCTCAATAAGACTTGCTCAAATATCACTGGAAATTCCTACACCCATTTTGTGACTCCATTTCCATGCCCGCGTGATGGTTTCTCTGCTGACAGGTATTCTTGATTGTGGCTTGACTTCCTGTGGTGCAGCTTCCCAAGTTAAAAACAGACGCAATTTTTCAGTTGGGCAGCTCCACCACTCATGGCAGTACAGTTGATAAACAGAACAAGCCAACCCCAGCATTTGTTCTCCTGGTGGTCCCAGTGCATCCCTGAGCTACACAGGCACCCACCTCATCCAGCTCTGCTCTGCTCCAGAGGAAGGCTGTCCTCCCCTGCATGCGTTTTAGTCGCTGAGGTGTACAGGGCAGATGTAATACCAGTGTGATTGGAGGAGCTATACATTTACATGGCACATGCTTTGGAGGAGCCATAGGTTTGCATGGCACACACCTGGCTGCCTCCATGTGGAGAGAGGGCAGGGACAGGAGTACGCAAGCCCAAAGCCTCAAAAAAGCCACAGCTTGCCCAGTGCCATCCCAGCAGCTCTGACACCAGTGCTGAATACTGCAGTTGTCTGAAACATCATCATCCAAAGACAGGTTGTGAGATGTCTGTCCATGGTTAAAAAACCTTCTCCACAGTGAAATGGGACAGAAAGTGGAGGAGAGAGAGTAGTAGCTATAAAAAGGTTAACGGAGTTTCTCTTTGGTTGCTATCTCAGAAAGCCTTGATAGTCATAATAACAAGGGACGTCATAGCTACATTTTTTATGAAAATCTAAAAATAATCAAAACCCCTGGATAATTGTGTAAGCAGAAAACCAAAATTCATGTGTGTCCCTCAGCTCAGACTCCTGAGGACTTCATAGAGACATTTTACCACAAAGACTCTTTGTGGTAGCCCAGTAATACAGATACCACTGAAGTCAGATGACAACACAAATGTCTGGTAAAGGGCTTAATTCGATTTCTGATAAAACTGATGGAAATAACCCAATAATGCCTAATCTCCCCCGCTCCCCCCTTCTTTTTTTCCTTCTGTATCCTTCTCTGGCAGTTTCTTTGTTTTTGTCTTTTACAGGGATGCAATCTCTTCCTTTTAGTTTTTTGGGGTTTTTTTTCTCTTTTCACTTCCCTCACACTTTTCATACTCTCTTAATTTTTCCTCCCTTACTATTTCTCTCCCTCTTCCTACCTGATGTGTGTACACATGCACACATGATCAGACACTCAGAGTCTTCTTGACATTTCCTTCTTCCCTCTCATCCCTTGTTTTTCCTACCAGATGGCCAAGCCAAAAATGCCACAGGAACAGCTTGTTCTCATGATAAGTAAATACTACAAAAGCAGCCACAGTCACTGTATTTTCACCAAGAGAGACCCAGAAGATGGGTCTTTTTCCACCAACCACAGAGGTTTCTGTTCCCTTAAAATTCACAGCACTCTCCTACTGCCTTCTCTGTCACTTAAAGTAGGACAGCTGCTCCCTGGGCTGGATGAAAACAAGTTTCAGAAGGAGGACGATTCCCAGATGCATACGTCTGTGGCACAAGTACAGGTCTGCAGTCCGTTTTATCACCAAATGAGGTTAAAAAACAGTGATCGAGCAAATGTTCGCTTAATCAGACTAAGTATCTCATAAACATGGAACAAGACAGCACCTGTCACAAAGCATTTATAATCTGAATGAATCTAAGTAGAAGACAAGACGCACAATGGATACAGATAGAAAAGGGCAGTCAAACGGAGCAGTGAGACATTATTTGTCATCATGATGGGACCCAGGCTCAACACATCTACACTATAAACAGTGCTAGAGAGACTGGATGCTAAACTCCCCAACAACATGACTTTTTGTGTGATAATTCTTGCTTTTATAGAAGACAAAGAAACATTAACAAGGAAAAAGAAAACCCTCCATTGAACTCTTTCCTAGTAGGTTAAGTTCTTCCTCTACCTCCTTCACCCAGGGAGCTCCTTTCCTTTCTACCTGCAGACCTCGTACTTGTGGGACAGAGGTGAGCAACTCTTAGTTGAGCGTGTGTATGTCTTTGAGATTTGTCTTTAACATGCAAGAGATATTTGTTGATGCCTTTCTTCTTTGGAATATACACTTTAAGTCAGATTTTCAAATCTGTTGCCCACATCCTTTATTTGAGCAATTATATTCCAGTTCTGACATGTAAGTGAACAGATATACATGGTTGGAACCTCTGTGTACAGCACAAAGTCTATCGTTTAGGTTACCTTTCAAATAGATCTAACTGCTCAGTCCTCCAATCAAATGTGCAATGAGACAACCTCATGGTTTGGCACAGCCCCCTGAAAGTAGCATCCCATTAAAACATGGAAATCTGATTTGCCAAGTGCCCTCTGTTACAGTATCTGGGGACACAATAGACTTCATACTGTGTCCAGTATGATCAGCTTTCAAGCTTAAATATTTGTCAGTAGGAAGTCATGTAATTTTCCTCAGAATTGTTCCCAGACTACAGTGACTCCACTTGCCTGTCCAGACACAAAAGAAGTCAGAATCATACAACCAGGGAACAACTTAGGTTGCAAGGGACTGCTGGGGGCCACCAGGTCCATATACCACTCAAAGCAGGGCCTAAAAGCTGATGTGCAAGGAATAGTACAGGAAGCTACAAGACAGAGACAGAGGTGGAAAAGTCTTACTGCTGCTGGGTGCAACCAGAGGGAGGTTGAACTGCAATGGATAGCAGAGGCAGCAAAGAATTAGATGTAAAAGGGTGCAGACATGGCAGCACCCTCATTTTCCTACAAGCCTCTCCAGCATGTCCTCTCCAGCACCAGAAGTGAAGCTGCCTGAATGCATTTCTGAAGCTGACACTTCTCTAATTCTGCCAGAAAACACTCGTAGGCTGCAATATCAGGCAGAAGAGGAAGGAGGGAGAAGGGGAAGTACTGAAAAGGGACCCACCCCCTGAACTTTCATTTTGGTAGATTAGGACTAAGAAGCATGATAACTGCCACTTGCTTTGCAGCTTTATCTACCTCTCACACATGTCAGTTGCTAAGGGGTATCAGGTACTTTTGGGGTTGTCTGGAGTTTTCTTCCATCCTTCTGGAATGGAAGGAGGTGATGCAACAGCAGGACCCAGGGTAGAAAGAGGCAGGAGGACAGGGATTTGTGAAGTCACACTGAATGGGCCTTGGCAGCTGGTCCTAGAGACGTACATATTCCAGAAAACTCCTGACCCTGGAACCAAGTATATTGGCCATTGGATATAAATTCCCACTGAGCAGGCAGCCTTCTGAGTCATGCCTCCGCTTATTTCTGGGCAGTGAATCATTCTGGATTTCAGCAAATCCTGGTTTGCAATTCTGTAATCTCACCCCTAGATGTTAAATCTGGCCACTGCGGTGCCAATGACGCTCAGAAGAACTTGCTTGTGCTCTTTCCTGGGCCCAAAATTGCAAACGAAAGGAGGGAGAAGACCTACCCATCATCCCCAGACTTCCATCTCCTCCTGCCTACCTGTAAGATCAGCATTGACCAAGGAGGGGAAGGAGGCATCTCTCTCTCTGGCAGCAGCCCTAAATGACTTCTCCAGGAGGTAAGAACTTGCAGAAGGCAGTCATGCTGGGATGTCCCTTCCCACTCTCTGAAGGTTAGAGTTTCTCTGTCACATCAAGAGTGGCTCCAGCAGGAGCCAGAATAACATTACATGTAGTGAAATAATTGATACTCTGCATCAGGCAGTGCTGCTGTGCCAGGACAGCTCTAATCAGACCATTCTGCTACTGGCTTTGGAATTAATAACTTGGTTTACTGGAAAGGCCTAAATTAAAAGGTGCCTTTTACAGTTCTTTCTAAAACCTGCCCATGTAGGAAACAGCATGACACTAGGGAGGAAGGAGACCAAGCTGCGGGAAGGAAGAGTGTGAAGCAGGCACTAGGAAATCACTCTGTGCACATGGCTGAAAAAAAAAAAATCTAGTTGCTGAGGGAAGAACACTGAAAATGCTTGGTTTTAAAGAGAAGCCATTTTTGCTCAATTAGAACATGGTCCTCATATTGTTACCCAGCATGCAGTTCATAAAAAAAAAAAATGGCTTTGAGTTTCAAAGTATTTCTTCAGGGGAGATCAAGACGCTCTGGGAGGAAAGGGGAGCAGATAAAAGAGCACAGCAAAGCTTCTGAACCTACAGTTCCAGTTACGTTTTGTGTCAGCAAATAATTTGCTTAAACTGCAGACTGTCACAAACAGAGAACAAGTAAATGATTTATGCTGTACGTAAAACTGCAAATGTATCACTCGAGTCCTCTGTTTTCTATTAATGTAAATACATAAATTTCACAGGTGGCTTCTGTCTAAAGAATCTATGGCATCCTTCGCTATCTCTGTGTTCTGCAAGTGAAGAATACAGGGTGCTAGTTATGAAGCACAATAGCAACATGAAAATGGGAAATGATGGAAGGGCAATGAAGGAAATTGAATATGTTTTCACAGCGAGCTCAGGCTGTCGTAACACCACAGTTCAGGTTACAGAGAGATATGCATTTAAAGGAAGAATAAAAAGCTGCTTCCTAATTCTGTGCATGACTCTAATCACAAAATTTCAGGAGAAAAAAACTTCAGAAAATGGAACTTTCAAACTTTTTTTAAAAAGTCTTCAAAAGGCATTTATTAATCCTTGCAGAAGAAATATTTTAAAATATTCCTTCTTGTCGTGTTTGGCTTTGCTTTTAAGTGTCCTAGCTACCAAAATTTGCATTCTTGGACATGTCTGTCATAACATCCCAGGTGAGGGTGGCTTTTAAATCATATACAAAAATAAGTTATTATTAATCACAAGCTGGCGAATGTTTACCAACAAAAATGAGTTCGTTCTTTGGTTCCCTCAGCTACTTTCTTTGGCCATGTTTCAGGGAACAGCTGCCTGCAAGCTGACCTGCAAGCTACATATTGCTAACCTCTGAATTTTGGGCTTTACCTCTTCCCCTTTCTCTCTAACTGTTTCTATTTCAGTCCAGGGTAAGTGGAATGAAACAAGAGCTTGAAACTCTGGCCCAAAGGCCAGCACTCCACTTTTTAGTCATCTGTGAAACATTTCCTATTTTAAGTACCTGTATTGGCCTTACCACTCCAGTGTGATAATCTTACTGAAGACTTTAAACTATCTACAGAGATATAACCCTGCTGTTATCCACCCAGGAATTCGGAGGAGGGCTTAAAAATTGTGGCTTGCTCAATGTCAAGACACACATTTGACCCAGGAACCGAGCATCCCCAAACCCTGTGGCATGGCAGGAAGGCAAAGCAGCCCAGGTGCCCTGGTGTCACTCTGCCGGATGGGGGGGGTGACAAAAAGGAGCCAACATTGGCCATTTCTCCTTGTTATCTCCTTTCTAAAATGGGAATGCTTGGATTAAAGTGTTTTTGATGGTGCTTTGATGCCTGCATATCCATGTCTATGTAGAAAAGTTTATTTGGCAAATGGAAAAAAAAAAAAACAGAATAGAAAAATAAAAATGTCTTTTTTACTTTTTGGCAAAGTCATAGGAAAACTTTTCCCTACAAAAAACAGTGGTCAGGAATAAGAGATAAAATGGGTTTAGAGGAGGGAAAATAAAAAAATTAGATAACTGATATTCAGTTTTCCATTTTCCTCCACAGTCACAGAACAAGAAAGATCTCAATTTTTCTGAAAGACAGGAAGAGATGTAAGGTAGTCTGACAAGTCAAGAACTAAAGGTTTTAACAGTGTGTTTGGACATACTAGAAGATACCTTAGAGTTTTCTGACATAGTGATGGTTTTCTGTACGTGATGTATCCATGCTTAAATACACACATGCTGTGTGTACAGATACAACAGCATGGAGTTCTAATACCAGGTACATAAATAATTGTGTGTGGTTGTCCTGAAGAAGAAGAAAATAAAGGTCAGATGAAGTGGATAACTATTGTCTATCTGTGTACATGCTGAGAAAATTTCCTGCCACGTACCATAGTGCCTTACCTTCTGCTTACTAGGAACCTTGTGATGGTTTCATTTCCTGATCCTGTTCTTATGTACCCAGATTTTAGGGTCGCTCACACATTTTCAGTGTGTCTGGAGACCGCCATGGAAGTGAAGGCAAATCAAAGTGAAAATGGGGCGAAGCTGACACTGTGTAAAGCTGTCTGACAAATCTCCCAGAATATTACAATTCCCAGTGCCCAAGGCATACCAGCCTCCAAAGTCACATCCACTACAGTATCAGCTGCTCTGAATTCAGCCCCATGTATATGAGAAACACTACAATTCCATACCAGCACAGCTTTTCAGTCTTGGCTTTGTTGTGATTCTAAGAAGTCTACATAATTTAACTTCACTTTTGTGGCTTCAAAGTATTGGACACTTTGTCTTTGAAAGAATTGGTTTTGATCTGTCACTGCAAGAAATGACTAAATCAAACCTGAAAGGAGAACTCATGCCTTTTCCTATTTAATGTTACAGAACAGATAGCAGCTATGAAAAGTAGAGACTGGAGCTTATTCTTCCATCTCTACTCTTTGGATTACTCCTGTTTCCCTCATACTGGGGAAATCCTCAGCTGATGCTGCTAGTTCTTGTACTGGATGCATGGTGAAAAGTGAGGCTGGAGCACAGCAGCCATCAGTAATCCTGGCCTTTACTTGCAAGGGCAGGTGGAAACTGCTCCACTGCCCTTTACAACACAAAGACATCCAAGAAGAAAAAGGTGCATGTACACATCTCAGAAGAGAGAAGGCAAAACAGGAATGCTGTGTTTCCACAAGCAGAGACACTGTTAGCATTCAGAGAGGGCTGCTGGGCTTTGTAAAAACATTCTAGCTTCCTCACCAAGCAGAACGTTATCTGTCTTCTATAAGAGTGTATAAATCTGTTTCAGCCACTCTTTTCTTCTGGGAGTTTTCCAGATTCCAGTGTCTCAGTGTAAATGACTTTGCACAAAAAGAGCTAAGGTTTGCTTCAGGTTTTTTGCACTGCTTTGTGTACATAGTGTTACAGCAATCTGCCTGAAATCTTTCACTCTTTAGCAGGAGGCGGAAATTTGGCTGAGGCCAAAAATGCAAGAAGAGAACCTAGTTCATAAACCACTGAATTCACTTGTGAAGAAAATGTAATTTGTTTAATTAGATTTCATTTTCATAGAATACAAAGAGATAGGACTCAAATCACTTCTAGGGTGTCTCCTGTGAGTACCAGACTAAAAACTATGGTTATTCTGAGCTAAATTTTTGTTATGAAAATATGATGCAGGCAAGTTTAGCCTCAGCCATGCATATAAGAAGTGTAGAGTGAACAATGATTTGAGTACTACATTTCCCTAAAATAATGAAAACTATTTTTATAATAGCACTGAAATCTCTGGTTCCCTATTTTCCCTTTTCATTTTTAGGTTTTCTTTAAAAGTAGACTCAGTAATGCACAACCTACTTCAGCGAAGCAGGTTTTGGGGTAGAGGGAGGCTAAGCTTACAAACCAAGTCAGTGAAGAGTTTCTTTCATCCATATGACAGAACACCAGACGCATCTAAATGCAGTCAAAGACAGTCCTGACACTCAGACAGAAACGCTCAAGTGTGTTTTAACCACCCAGCAAGGGCACAGTAGCCATGGCAACCCAAAACTTAGCACAGGCTATGAAATCTGCCCCATACCTTGGGTGAATGCCAGGGTGGTGTTTAACCCATGCTTAATTTTAACCTGCTACTTCCAGATCAAAAAGCAGATTACACCTGCCTTGGCTCTGTGCAGGTTTTTGGCTGCCACGTGCATCCATTTCTTACGATGTACGTCCCGTTCTCAAAGAGGAAAGATGTGCAGCTGCTGTGATGTTCCCTCCAGATGCGCAGGGAGCCCTTGCTTTGCAGGATGCTCAGCAGTATCTCATCACCCGACCGTCACTGCTCCAGCATGGTAGGTGTACGTGAGGATGCTTCTCGGGCAGTCAGCAAGGACATAAATTTCTTCATGAGCTGCAAACGGCCTATGCAGCCTGCGTCATGTTTTTCTTCTCCTACCAATTGCGTCACAGATGTAGTGGAGCCACTTGCTTGATGGACTAAACAAAAGGTGAAAAATGTTTGGGGTTGAAAACAAGCAGCTTTTTGTGTGGGAGTCTTGGCAACTTGTCTGGGTAGAGAAAAAAGATAACTTCCCTCTGAGCAACATAACAACAGATGACCTACTAGTACCTACTATCGTGTAACGACTAAGATGCAGGTTTTCAGAAACACTTGTCATGTGTAGGAGGCAGGCAGAAATGTTTCAAGAATATCTTTCCTAACACCACTGAAAACATAATTTGTCATCTTGCAGCAAGCACAAAGTAACACCACTAGATTTCCAAGTGCTCACTGAGGCTGGTCCTTGAGGTCTCCTTTGGGATGAGAACAGAGAGTTCAGTTCCCCTGGGTGTCAGAGAATTAAATAGTATCTACCCTAGGCTCCTAGAGCTGTTTCAACCAGAAATATCTAATACTGTTTCTTCAAAATCACCCTTGCCCATGGTCTAGCTGATGCTTGTGTGCCTATTGTCCCACTGGCAGTGATTGCCAGTGGCTTGTGGAGAATTTGCATAACAAATACTGAAGTATAAGACATACATAGAGTGAAAAAAAAATCTTCCAAAGATTGTTAAGAGGGCTCAGGAGGAGAGGGACCATGAGAAGTTACATTATTTAGCTGAACAGGAAAATTGAAGCTCAAGTACCCGGCCCACTGTGCACCAAGCCTGAAATGCCAAGAGAGCTCATTCAGACTTATTAAAAAAAATCATGACTGATATTTTATTCTGTTTGAATAGTAGAGCAGCAGAGAATAAAAGGCCAGTATTTGTGCCTTTGTCAGAGACTCAGGAGGAGCCCAACACTGCTTTTTCATTATGCTGACTTTATTCCATCTGAATACAGAACAGACTTTGTGCTGGTTTTCAAGAATATTTTTTTGCTGTGTCAAATCTGATGTGTTCTGGGAATTTTGTGCAAGCTGGCATTAAACAGATTCAGAAGAAAAATAAAAATAATATCTCTGCCCTCCCACTAATGGCGACACTTATGGTACTCCTAGGATAATGCAAATATATGATATACTTTCATCAGCAAATGGTAATTGATAAAATCTTTGCAAAAAACTCCATAGCCATTTCTCTGCCAGCAGCAACACATTCATATATAGCAGTGATGTGGGCAGTGCTTTCAGATCACGTGGTGATTTTTGGAAGGGATATAATGTTTAGTCAAAGAGCAAGCAGCCGAAACCAGAACAGGAGCTGCTAAGATTGTAGTGGGAATTAGAATTGTTCTTCTACCTTTTGTTTCATGGATTATCCAAGAGATAGCAGAGCTCACCAGACAATTTTGAGTTTCTGTATTAAAAATGAAAATTATTGACATCTCCTTTCTAAGCTGTTTTGCTAAAAACTGTAAAGAGAAGCTTAATGATTTAATATACTGAACTTGTCAGGTTGTATCAGAAATACAGAGAAGACTAGCTGTAAAAATCTTCATTAATGACAGGGAAGAGAAATTAGTGCCCTGTAACAGTGCTTTGGTGTTTCTTGCTCCACAGAGAAAAAAGGTCTACTTAAAAAACACGTGAAGCCAGGAAATTATAAGGCACTTGGTTCTCTTTTCCTGTTCAAGGGACTCACCTGGGGAGGAGAGGCTCTATCTAGGCCTGAGAAAGGAAGTGCTATGACATGAACATCTTGAAGAGACCATTCCTGCTGATGCAAAAGATTTCCATCTTTCATGCGTGATCAACCCAACAAAAACGCTTGACAGTCAAGTTCCACAGAATAATGTCTGGTGTTCACTGGAGGCAAAACAGTTGAGATTCTCAAAAGCTTTTTCACTGAGTATTCCAAGTTATCCCAGACCTGATTTGGCCATAAGGCACAAGGATTTAGTCACAGTTTTAGTCAGGAAGATAGATAGCTTAATATCTGCAAATTTGTGTGTTATTATCATTGATTATATAGCACAATTCACAGGCAAAATTTACACATTACAAACATCCTTTGGTAACCATCGTTAAATAGTTGCAACCATCAAAGCACACAATGAGACCTCTCATTTCAAAAATGTAAAGTAAGTTTTAAAAAACGTGATGGTACTGCTTTTGAAAGCAGTATGTCTTCATGGAAAATATTAGCAAGTGGTTACACAAAAGCTCCTCTGGCCCTACTGAAAAAAGAAGCAGCATGTCTGTTTGGTGGGTTTTCATAGATGTTCTGGGTTTATAGAGGTTCCTCTTTGTATTAGTCCAGGACGCAAACAAAAACTTTCACAGCATTGTGTTTAGTCCAACACTGCAGTTGAAAGAAAATAATGATAACAAGCATACAATTTCTCATTTAGATTTCCAAACTTTACGCTATTACAAGACTTTTAAGCAGCTTTTTTTTTTTTCAACTTGTCATCCATTGGTAACAAGTTTCGAGTCTAAGAAATGTGGATTCCTATGAGGGCTTCAGGGATATGAGGGTCTGATACAGCATTATTTAGGTAGAGAAGATTCTTCAGAGTTTCTTCAGTTTACCAGCTTCCAAGAGTAATCTGCTGACCCTGTTTGATTATTCTGTGCTGTTCACTCATTAAATTAACTTAGTTATGTTTTAATATTTATGTGGTTCACTGTTAATTTCTACTGGGTGTCAGCTGTTAGCTTCCGCAGAGAACTTTATGTTAAACTCATGTGAATTTGGACAGCTGTCAAACTTTGTGACACTGTGCATACTTCCCCCTAAATCCTGGGGTTTCCCCCAAAACTCACTTTGTACGTCACTTTTACCAACCTTTGCAACAGAGAGGAGAAGCCTCCCTGCTCCTGTGAGGCAGAGCACTCTAGACTGGGACAGAGTATACTGTGAAGGGGCCACTGCTTCTGTCTGCATGAGTTCTAGGGAATAAATAAGCCATCATTAATCTATCGCTTTTTACAAGCAATATATTCAGATAAAATGTATTAAAAGGAGAAGACAATTTTTAACACATCAGGTTAACATCAGAAAAGGCAGAACAGTTTGTCAGAATACATGTTAAGAGAAGCAGCAGTAAATATAAGAAAGAATTAAATAAACCAAAGGGAATCTGAAAGACCAGCAAGTCATAATTACAAAAGATGAAGCTAAAAACCCTATAATGAATATCAACAGGTAATTTGTAAGTGGTATTTGAAATACAAGAAAGTTCAAGAGCATAACATGTGGCAACAGAACTGTCATGGCAGCAAATGGGTGGTCAGCTTAAGGAAGCCACCAACACTGTCACAAACTGAAGAACTATCACGGTGGAAAGCTCCAGCTTTGATCAACAGCATATGAGGATAATGATGATTACAAAACTGGGCGATATCATGACAACAAGCTGCAGCTGGAAGCAAGGGGCTTCACTGCTGCTTTTGCCTGGTGAAAGCATGGAAACCTCCTGCCTCAAAGAAGTGCCTCGGTTGCACTGGAAGGTGAAACAGCTGTAATGTCACCTTATAAATTGCAATATTTTCTCTGCCCACCCTGGTCAACATGTAGAGATGGAGCCTTTTCAGTCAGGGAAGTAGACTACCTCAGCAGTAGCTGAGTGGAAGGACAATCCCTGCTGGGTCGTATGAAGTACTAAATAAACTTTTGAATACCAGTTTTCATAACTCCAATGATTTACAACTGGATTTGTAGAAGTAGTACGATCCTAAAGATAATGCTGAGAATGCCTTTACATTACCATTCAAGAAAAACACCGTATTGATCACCACCGATTTTTCATCTTGTTCTAAAAAAACTTTCTAGACTTATGTGCTGTTTCATCAAATACTGACTTTCAACAGGTTATTTTGCTTTCAAAGCAGCTAAGATTAATCCTGTTGCTTGCTGTGCCTCTTACTCAGACGATTTGGTCATCGCTTTCAGTTGTGAAAATAGATCAGTGGTTTTCCATAGAAAGTTTTCATTTCTTTTTAAATAAATAACAGAATTAAAATAATAATAGTAACATCTGAAATAACAGCTAATAGCAACTCTGCAAGAAAGATCTCAACAATATAGAGCTACACATTTTAAGTGGACTCTGTAAAAAACAAAATTAGCTAATAAGCAAAATTATCTAATAATGAGTTCCATGCTTCAGAATTTAAGATATTTATACAGCACATTTAATACACAAAATAAAACCAAATCTTTAATAAAATAAAAGGAATAAAAGTAGTATAGTCCTTCAGGAATTTTTGAGGGCAAGGAGCTTATACAGTACAGAATGTGCCTGTACACTATTTAATATTTCTCGTAAAATATTTTTAAATTAAAACTCTCTAAAACTTTCCATAATCCCTACAAATGGAGGCAGAGATATAAGTATGTGGGACAATGTATATCACATGCTTTAACATGTTCCTGGCCTGCCTTCCTAGCAGCAACACAGGCACAGCTATAAAAGATTTCACCCTGCAGATGCTCCCTGCATAGCACTGAGACTAAAATCCTATATGAAGCTGCAGAATTTATTTTGAATTATCATAATAAGTTAGGTCATGAGAAATTAAGGAACAGAGAAGGGAAAGGCTGTGGGAATCAGCACAACTGTTATGTATGCAATGTCAGCCAAGGGGAGGCAAAGCCAACGGCTTTGGCGCCCAGATGTTTTCTTTCCAGTTGTCCGGATGTGAGGGTAAATGTGTATTCCCAAAGGGCACATACATACACACATGCACACAAGTCCCTCTGGTAGCTGGCATAAACCTATAGTCCCTCCAGTATCTGGTCCCTGTCCCTCAGTCTCTCCAGTAACCAGCCCCTAGGTTTACAGCCCTTCCAGTACCTAGACCTAGATCTCTTGTCCTGCTCACTAGCTAGTTTGGCTTGAAGCTCACTGGTGTCTGACACAGAGCACAGAGAGCACCCTTGCACAGAAAAATAGTTAGGAGTTCAGATGGTGATCAGACAGTGCAAGGCCGGGGACAAATCACCACACACCCCCCTTTATCCCCCTTCTCTCCATATTCTTGTGTTTTGTCTTGCCTTTTTTCTTCCCTTCCTCCCATTTTCTTTTCCCTTTTTCCCTCCAAAAAAACCAACTTTCTGCTAATTACTTTTCTCCCATTGGTCCCAGTTTTGCTACCTCTGTACACAGATTTGGTATTTCTGGTGCCATTACCTAGGTCATCTCTACCTTACCTGGTGTCTTGCATGAGGTTACCAATAACACCACCTCCGACCCTGTGAGACCCAGCCATCCCTCGTGGCACTGTTGGTCCCTTTTGGAAGCTTCACATCCTGTTCCTTGTTATGTTGAGCAAGGTCTTATGTCTGGTCCTGTAGTTCCCCACGTTGCATTCAGTTACCTTCACCTCTGGCCACAGGCAAGCCATCTCCCGGCATACACTGGCAATGTCGTATGTCTCTGCAGCAATATCATAGCACCCCTAGACCTATTTAGAGTAAGCATCGGCTCCTGACATTCATGTGGTATAAATTTTGTAGGATTTCAGATATGAATGGCCAAATAATGAGTCTAAATGAGATTTTGCTTACCTTCGCAGTACAACTGACCTGGTCAAAACCATAGATATGACATTGTGGTTAGAAAAATGTAAATAAACCTGGTTTTGTCCAGGACTGAGGGGGAGCTGAAGGCTTCTGTAAGGTGCTCTCAATTGCTATTTTCCAAACAGCCATATGTCTTTAATAAAATAGCATTTTCAATAGAGCATATACTGTCTTTGGTTCTAAAATACAAAAATAATGACAGAAAATAGACCCTAAAACTGCTATGTATACATCATGATAATCCTGGATCACAAAAGTAAGTTTTCTACTTTTCTTCTCTTATTCTTATAGCTCTCTAAGGTATTTTGATATAGATTGACATACATGTTGTCTTCTGACTTCACAACAGGCAAAAAGAATTGACTGAGTGTGAAACCTACCCTGAATTATGCTTAATGCGACCAAATTTGAATTTTTTCTGCTTTCACTTTACTAGATTTCATTGATAAAATTCTTACACAGTAGAATCCAAAATGCAATCTGAAAGTCAAATGGGCATAATTACAAAGTGTATCTATAGATCATTCAACTATAGAATTGCATAGGAATTTCTTATAAATGGAGATAAACAAACAAATCCATTTGCAAATTTATCTAATAGCTTTCTGTAATAAGATCCCTGTTTACCCTTGCACTTACAAAACATTTTATCGTATTGCATGCATGTTATTAAGTCCCAAGATGCTTTTTAGTGAGATTGACTTGCTAAACTGAGTCAATTTAGTTTAGATCAAATGGGAGTGCTCTGCACCATCTAAGCCAGAGCTTCCATCAAAGGGAAGTTGGTGGCATCATGCACCATTCTGTACTAATTATGTGCAAGCCAAGGTTGCATCAAATTGCAATTGCAACTCCAGACTATTGTAATGTGAGGCTTGGAAATCCTTAATGGAAAAATTCACTCATCGAACAAATTAATAGCTATTATGTAAGTATGAAATAACAGTACTAACAGTGAATATTCATCTCTTCTCAGAATGGGTGCAAGTTAAATGTAAAAACATTTAGCTGCAAAGCAAAAAACTCATATACAGCATGACAAAACATTTCCGAGCAGCTCATCAGCTCGCGTTCTTCAGCTGATGGTAAACATATGGAGGAAACAAAACTCCAAGATAAATGAAGCATGAGGATTGAAAAGCTATGAGGGATGACGTGTATTTAAACAAAAAGATTTCCAAAAGCATAAAGTGTAACTTGGAAGACATTTCCTGTCACTGCGGTAGATTTCTAAATAAAAAGCCTCCCTTGAAAACCCTCTTGCCCAGACTACTCTGCCTGAAGTGCCCCCATTTTTGGGGTGAGTGCCCCAGCCATGCGACACACCACCATGGATAATTCTGATCACTCAGGTGCAGGGGGGGAAGCTCTCTTTCCATAACTTCACCCAGGGCTGCTTTTCTGTACTGCACACATCCAATTAACCCACTGCACCGGCATTTGATAACTTGTATCAGCACGGGATGGGAAAACCCATGGGATGCAGGGGACTGTTAGCTTTATCCACTGCACCTGGGTCTGGCAGGTGATGCAAGGTAAACCAGCGCTCCCCCAGTAGACTCAGATGGCTGCCCCAAAACTTTGAGAAAAGGCACACTTTCAGGAGTTGTGGTGTCCCCTCAGGTAGCCTGGATCCAAGTGCCCCCTCTAAGGTGGGAGCCTCCATGGATGCCTTCTCCCCATCCGCTCTGTAGCATCCTCTACACTGGAACAGCAGAGAAGTGGGAGTGCAAGATGGCCTGGTCCTCCTTCGTGGCCTTCAGTTGCGACACTTTGGCCTTTTTTCTACACAATGAGCTGGCAGACAAGATTCCTGTGACCCTGGTGACATGCTTTGTCCCAGAAAGAGTCAAGGTCCTTACAAGATTCCCACGCAAAGCACAAAATGTGGAGAGAAAATAGGATCCCATAGCTCTCCTACAGAAAACAGTATCCTTTGGGTCTCCATGCCTGGTATTGGCAGCTAAATTGGAAGCCACACAAGGATCTTAACAATTCCCTTACCAAGGGAAGTGGATGATGCGCCATCAAATTGGACAGTCCTGGCAGGTCCAGAGATAAGGACCAAGTGAAAGACAACATGCATAAGAGCCTTTTCAGTCCACTGAATGCAAAGCATCCTGTAGCTTTTGGCCCTCAACTAAGCAAAACCCCACCCATGAAGGCTATTTTCCAAGTTACTCCTCAAGTCTAAAGAAAAGACTGACTTCCTTGCCACATCTCTTCATGGAAAATCTCAAAATACACAGATATTCCTGCAGAGTGTTAGGTCTATTCCTGCTTTCCCTTTTATGTCCCTACAAAAGGGTGTGGGTGCTTGGTCCTGCGTGCTCCTCCGGGCATAGCTGCCTGCTTTAGCCAGCATTGGAGGTGGTCTTGGGAATCTCTTATTTTAGCAAAGCATCATGGGCCTCTCCCAGAGGCTTGGTAGAGACATCACATCAGCCATCACATCTCAGAGTGCTAGTGCAGGTGGGAAGAAGAGATACATCCCTCTAATTCCTCTTCTAGACAAAGGTAGATACTTTTAATTACTGCAATCTGGCAGGCTGCAATACTCTCCTAAGACTATTTCAGGCTCTTTGAACCAGAAACAACACACACAAAATAATAATGCAACCTGCAAGGGCATCCAATGGGCCCCAGGGCTGAGTGTTTTACAGCGTGGATGTGGTTGGCTTCACTGAAGTGCAGGGTAGCCCTAACTGCATCCAACTTGGCCTGCAGACTCAGAATCACTGTCTGGAGCAATTATGTTTGTCAGGATGGAGGTAGCCCTGCAGTAGACAGGTAAATTCTCTATTTTCCTATTTTTTATATCTCTGCTTATGTACGTGTCTACCACTGTTTTATTTCTTTTAACTCCAGTACACATAAAGAATAACTCCATTGCAGTCAACTGGAATATAATATTTTAAAGAAGGTGTGAGAAGAGAATCAGGACTAGAGGTCCAAAGTCTGCATTATTTGCTACTCTTGGTGTTGAGACAATTTTTAATCCTTCAGTATGAGGCTTTAAATACACCAGGAACCTCACAAGCCAAACTAATGAATTATTATTTTAATAAAAAATAACCAAAATTCCACTGATTGTTCTAAAGCATGCAAAAGAAAATGATATAAAAAGCCAGGATTCACCAAAACACAAACACCTCTAAGCAGTTGAATGTCTACAACATCTTTGCTTTTAATTGGATCTTGTGCAATTTGTTTGCCTGCATTTCAGGCATCACTGGGCTATAGATAGTGAATGGAAAATTAAGCTGCCTTCTCTAATACTCAGACTTCTTCCCCAGATGAATGTTTTGGAAGGGATGGAACATGCACTGATTTCAAAATGTTATAAAAATTACTTCAGTCATGAGGGTGCATCCACTTGACAGGGCCTGTAGTTCTATCGCAAGCCAAGTACAACCTGAGCAGCTCCTTATATTCAAAATCCAGACATATGTGCAGGTATAAGCCTCGGCTTTTTAATCACGGCCATATAAAGAATTTATGTTAGCAATAGAGCATTTTAAGATGTTCTTCACAGATTATGACAGTTGAGATAAAAACTGAACTTTCTATTTCTTTGCTTTTTTTCATTGCTTAATCTTATCAATTCACCTTTATATTAAAAGTTAGTGGTGAAAGAACTTTACTTATGTAGAGCTGCATTCTCACCTATGCTGCGGTTTTGTTTCTTTTTTTCTCTCATAAGCACTTCTGATATTATATTAGAGGTATTCACAACCCAAGGGTCCCCTAGAAATCTGTTAATCAGTTTTGTGAAGCCTGGGATATTTTTCTTCCCTGTGAAGGCTCTCTTATTTGAATATTGCTAAATCATCTGAACTGAAAATTATTTATAAATTAGTTTTGCAGAACAAAGTCTTTGCCTTTAGAAAAGACTGAATTGCTGTAGGTTACAATATTTTTAAGAGAACATTACCTAATGCATTTATGCAGCCTTCATTTTAAACCTTTATTCAAATTATATCAGTTGAATACAATGTTATACTGCAAATATAGGGCACACTTTATTGGAGGAAGCATGTATAAACATTTTTTTTTTTAGTAAAGTGCTGTCTAATACAAGTTTGTGGCCTTTCTAGTTAAAACCATAAAATAATTCTTTTCCTAAACAAGAAAGAAAATTACTAAATATCTCAGATTTTCATATATACTCTCACATGTTCACACACATATTTGGGGCCAGCTCTGTTTAACATCTTTATCAACAGCCTGGATGAGGGGATTGAGTGCACCCTCAGCAAGTTTGCAGATGACACTAAACTGGGTGGAAGTGTTGATCTGCTCGAGGGTAGGAAGGGTCTACAGTGGGACCCAGACAGGCTGGATCAATGGGCCAAGGCCAATTGTATGAGGCTCAAGAAGGCCAAGTGCTGGGTCCTGCACTTGGGTCACAACAACCCCATGTAATGCTACAGGCTTGGGGATGAGTGGCTAGAAAACTGCTTGGCAGAGAGGGATCTGGGGGTGTTGGTTGACAGACGGCTGAATATGAGCCAGCAGTGTGCCCAGGTGGCAAAGAGGGAAAACAGTATCCTGGCTTGTATCAGAAATAGTGTGGCCAGCAGGAGTAGGGAAGTGATCATGCCCCTGTACTCAGCATTTGTGAGGCTGCACCTCAAATACCACGTTCAGTTTTGGGCCCCTCACTACAAGGACACTGAGGTGCTGAAGTGTGTCCAGAGAAGGGCAATGAAGTTGGTGAGGGTTCTGGAGCACAAGTCTCATGAGGAGCGGCTGAGGGAACTGGGGTTGTTCATCCTGGAGAAGAGGAGGCTGAGGGGAGACCTTATTGCTCCCTAGAACTGCCTGAAAGGAGGCTGTAGTGAGGTGGGGGTTGGTCTCTTCTCCCAAGTAACAAGCAATAGAACAAGAGGAAATGGCCTCAAGTTGCACCAGGGCAGGTTTAGGTTAGACATTAGGAAAAATTGCTTCACCAAAAGGGTTATCAGGCAATGGAACGAGCTACCCAGGGAAGTGGTGGAGTCCCCATCACTGGAGGTTTTTAAAAGACAGGTAGACAAGGTGCTTAGGGACATGGTTTAGTAGTGGACAGGTATGGCTGGGCTTGATGATCTTAAAGGTCTTTTCCAACCAAATGATTCTGTGATTCTATCTGCCAAAAGAACTCATATCTCTTTTACACTGAATTTATTCTAGACAAAATAGTGCATGTGTTCTTGTACTATGTTTTTTTAACTCTCCAATAATATGTTTGGGGCTTAATCATCTCCCCTTTTCGTTTCAAGTATTTTCACATTTTAACCCCTAAAGACAGACTGTCAGCTGGGCTCTCGTAACATAAGCATTGAACCTGTGTGAACTGACTTCTAACTTTAAAAATCACAGAGCTAGAAGAGACTACAGGTAGTCATTAGGCCATGTCTGGTCTTATACTTAGATCAAGCGTATCTAAGTTTTCTTGACACACATGGGTCTGAACTATTCTGCAATGCCTACAGTTTTAGGATTACAGCCTCACTGGTATTCTACCAATTCCTTCCTATCCTTATACACAAGCAAGTTTTCTCAGTTACTAATTGGAATCCTTCCTCCTATAATTTTGTTATTCCTTTTCCTATTCACCATGGAAACAAGGACAAATTACTGTCTTCCTTGCAACACTCTTTCACACATCTGACTATTGTCTTCATAAGCCCTCCTCTCTTAATGATTAAATGAATTCTTCAATCTTCCTATGCAGGTCATATTTTGTATATTTGTGATCACTCTTAATCCTTTTCTCTGAACTTGTCAGTCGCCTTTGTTTAAATGCAATGCCCCAAACTGTTCTGTAACCTGGACCATAACAAGCAAGGGGAAAGTAGTATCTTATGTCTTACATACTCCCTGAATGTATAAGAATGACTTTTGCCTTTTTCCATTTGTGTCCTATGATCACCTTGTAACCCAGTGAAGCCCTCAGCTCCTTTTCCAAAGTATTGCTATTTAACAAAGATATTCCTTTCCCATATGTGTCTAGCTGATTAATCCTGTCCAAGAATAATTTGTTACACTTGTTCCTATTCAGTTTCAACTTACTATTTTCAAGCTACTTAGACAATTTTTCAAGGTAATTTTGAATTCATGTTCTTCTCATGCCGCCCAGTCACCTGAAAATTGGATGGGCATATACTTCAGATCTTTAAGAAAAAACCTGAACACAGACTGAAGAAATATCTCTGGGGAACCATATCAGACGCATGCTTTCCTCTTTGTTGCAAATCACTGATCATCATTTCATGACTTGTGAAACCTACCCAACCCTTCTGTATCCACACTATCTCAGTGCTTTATGGAATCATAGCATAGCGTGGTTTGGGTTGGAAGGGACCTTTGAAGATTATCTAGCTAAAGCCCCAGATATAGATCATGTTTTCCCAATTTGTTATATAACACCGAAAGCCCTACAAAGTCAAGATAAATGGCATTTATGTTCTCAAATCCTGTTGTCCTGCTGTAGGAGGAAATCACATGGATTTGAAAATTCTGTATTGGCTGCTACTCACATCCTTGTTGTCTTGCAGTGCTAGCAAATAGTTTGTTTTGACAGTTGTTCAAATATTTTCTGAGAGCAGAATTAAGCCTGTGGTTGAAACATACCCTGATCTTCCTTCCTGCTTATTTAAAGACAGACACTTGTTTTCCCTTCATGAACCTTTCAAGACATTACCTGCCCATCACATGCTCTCAAATACAACAGTAGTGTCTAATATTTCATTATTATGTTCTTTAATTTCTTTATTAGGAAACTCATAATCTCTTGCTGACTTGAAAAACTCTAATCTCTACATTGTTCCTTTCCTATTCAACATGGAGGTCTTTACTTTTATCACTGGTATGAACCATAATACCCCTCAGTTGCAATTGATCATTCTTGTAAGGACTGAAGCAAAAAAGTTATTAAAAAATTTGACCTTCTGAGTACCATCCAGCAATAACTTTTCCTCTCCGCTGAACAGCTGACCAATTCACCCTTTCCTTCACCTTCCATTTGTTACAATTGCACTTCTAAATTGATTGATATCTCTTGGCAGATGCATCTTGTTTTGAGCTTTGGCTTTTAAAAATTTTGTTCCTACATGTTCATGTTATATTTATCACTCGCCCTCAGTAGCCTGACCTAGTTTCTGCTTCCAGCTTGATTCTTTCTTGTGTTTAAGGTTCATGCACCACTCATGCTTTAATCAAGCTGATCTTTTACTGCATTTTCTCTCTTTTCTTCACAGTGGGATAGTATATACCCGCGGATGGATATTATGTTATTGTGTGTATTATTTCCAAGGTGTTAACCTTTTAGCAGCATTTTCCTTTAAAGGAGATCTTGCTTACCCATTCTGAGAATTTATTGAAGTCTACATTCTATCACTCAGCTGCTATTCCTCCTTCTTGTCCTCAATGATCATAGATCTTTTTTCTAATGACCACTCTTAAATGGACCTTCCGGCCTCAGGTTCTATCCATTCCTCTGAATTAATTTTCCTTTATTTGCTTTCTTTACTTCTTGAATCAGAAACACTTTCCATGATGCAATCCAAAGGTTTCCTGAGCAATCTACTGTATTTCTTTCCCAGCATTTATTCCTCATTATCCCTAGTTACCTCGTGCTGAATAGAAAAGTTCTTTTCTGTTTATGCTACAAACCTTGGAAATAAGATGCAATTTAAAGTTAAATCTTACATGCAAAGACTGAGTTTTGGGAAAATTTATGTTTAGCACATGTTTTGTTTGACAGGCATACAAAGGTCAGGTTCAAGATAGCTTCAGTCATTGACAGCACAACACAGAGCACATGATATCTTGCAAGTAAGGGCATCTCATATGCTGCTGATATGGCATTAGGGAGTGAATATCACAGAATCACAGAAGCGCAAGGGTTGGAAGGGACCTCGAGAGATCATCTAGTCCAACCCCCCTGCTAAAGTAGGTTCTCCTAGAGTATGTTGCACAGGACTTCATCCAGGCAGGCTTTGAATATCTCCAGAGAAGGAGACTCCACAACCCCCCAGGGCAGCCTGTTCCAGTGCTCCATCACCCTCAGAGTAAAGAAGTTTTTCCTCATGTTCAACTGAAACCTCTTATATTTCAGTTTGTACCCATTGCCCCTTGTCCTGTCGCTGGACACCACTGCAAAGAGTCTGGCTCCGTCCTCATGACTTCTACCCTCAAGATATTTGTATGTGTTGATGAGGTCCCCTCTCAGTCTTCTCTTCTTCAGGCTGAACAAGCCCAACTCTCTCAGCCTTTCCTCATAGGGGAGATGCTCCAGTCCCTTTATCATCCTAGTTGCTCTCCTCTGGACTCTTTCAGCAAGCAAGTCCAGATAGTCCATGTGCTTGTCCACAGTCAATCTGGGGTTTGCCTACAGGGTCTGAACACTGGAAATCAGTGGATCTAGGAGTACACCACGCTGCTGGCTGCTCATGTATGTCCTGTTTAAACTCATGATAACCTCACTGAATCACACAAAAAGGAGAATAATGGGGAGATCTGCTACAGTAAAAGCAAGCCTTTTTGAACACAGCTGAACCTTCCCCAAGAAACAAAAGACACTTCTTAATATTAAAATACCAAAATATAAATCTAGTTAATTATGCTAACTTGAGTGCTATGTGCAGAAAGAACATTAAAAAAAAAGAAAAAGATAAACAATATAAAAATGAAGTCATTCTAAGACACTAAATGTAAACTCCTCTATTTTATTTAAACAAGGTCTTGGTTTTTTATATAGTTCATAAAAATACAGCATAAGAGTAAAATAGTAATCTCATAAGATTATATTTTTCATGTGCCAGCATAAAGGACAAATATCCATAGCAGAAGCACATGTGGAAGTTGTCATTTCAAGTCAAATAAATACTTGTCAAACACAATAAAAATGATAAAATGTAAAGCTTGCAAGCTGAAGTTAGAGCCTGAGCAGACTTCTTGCCTGCAGTGACATAAACAGGATACATGATGTAACACTGGGTTTCCACAAGGCATAAGCGTTTTAATAGCATGAATTTAAAATTACCCAATTGCAGGCTTACCAAGGAGCCACAAACAAAGTGCCAATGGGTAAGGTATTTTGAGAGAAGGCAATAATACCTCTCAAGCAGAACACAATGATGAAGTCTTTTTTTTCTTACTATATATGTAGCACAAATGTGTTTTATAACAGATCATACGTAAAGCTTGGGATCATAGCTTAGCATTTCAGCTTTTATTCTAAAAAGAAGCATTTAGGCATGCTGAATGCTTTAAAAAAGGTTTACAAATGTAAATTGAACGTAACCAATATCTTGATTTCTGTCTCTGTCTGTAAATATCCAGAATTAATAGATACAAAAAGCACAAATCGGCCCATATATCATAATAAGGTTTTATTTTCAAGAACGATAAATCAGTCTTTTTGACCTTCAACTTCTAAGTTTTAGATACACTAAGTGAAGAAGATTTTTAAATCCTAGCTACCTTTAGGGGCATAAAACTTAAGAGAATATAACCACCATAAAACCTGGAGGCCTCACCAGCATACTCTTTAGGGTAAACACTCCTTGCAGGAAACAGAACAAAGGGAAAGATGCAAGAGATGAGCTAGTGTTTTCCAGAAACTACTTAAAGCAGCTCAACAGTAAGTATCAGGTATATGCACTTGTCTAAGTGATGTAAAGATTAGCTTAGTGCTAAAATAATAGAATGCTCCAGCCTAAGATGGCTCCTTGTGTACTGAACTCAGAGAAATCTCTCTTTGCAGGTGCCACCAGAAATTTGTTAGAACTTTAGTTAGCTTAGACTTAACTAAGTTAGCTAAAGATGTCTTCCATCAGTAAGAATCTTTTTCTTTTAGTTGCACTGATACCTTATGCGGTGCATTACTCTTCAGTTATACATTGTATTGTGTGGCAAAAACTGTATGTAAATTTTTAACTTACATAGCCAGTTACGTGTTATTGGGGTGAGGCTGGCTTTCCTGTCCTCATAGAATACCCCCTGGTCCTATTGTCAGGGCAAGTAATGGCTGTGTAATTGTTGTCCTTGCATCAAATAGGTAAGAAGTCTTTCATTACGGTTTATGAGGCCTCTTCCCTTTGTCACGCAGAATAGACACTGGTTAGACATTTTAGTCTCTCTCTTGGAAACAATTTTAATCATGAGCACAGAGCACGCCTTTATTTTGAGCCATTATTAAGGGGCTCTGAAAATGCAGAAAAGTGGTGTTATCAGCACAGTTTATGATTTGAAACACCTGTAGCATGTCCAGCAACTTGCTATTTTTGTAAAGCTCCCAGAATCACACCCTAGAGTTCCTGAGATTAGATTCCTTCAAGCTGCTGTACTTCTCCTGCACTGATAAGAAAAGTTCTCATCCCCATTGCCAGTCCTAAGCACCTCAGTAACCTTTCTCTTTTTTTTGAATTATGGCTTAAACACAATAAAACACCTTTTTTTAATGCCAAGACTAGAAAGTAAAAGAGCAATATGTGGCCATCCTCCCAGAGAAATAGCAAGCAGCATTGCCTGAAAAATCCATAAAAAGATGTACAGCAATAAGCATGCTTAGTAATAGCCCACAGATAAAAAGTTAAACACAAGAAGGGAAGAATATGAGTGAGCAGGCAGAGTATAATGGTAGCTGTCCCTTGGATAGGTATTATGTCAAAATACTTTCCTATCAAGGAATAAGGAGCAAATTGAGCCTTCTGCTCCTATACTCAGAACCACACATATTTTACAAGAGCTTAAAAAGCATAGTTGTTCTGTAAGCAAGAAATCAAATGAAGCCTAGGTCCATTATAGGTGGACAGTCTTCCCCCCAGCCTCTCCCCCATCATAACAGCCCCAACTCTTCTCCACAACCCTAGTGCACCCCAATGAAATAAGAGGCAGCAATGCTGCTGCTGTCTTAGACAAACCCATGTGCTGAGGCACCAGCCAGATCCTTTAGCTTTCCCTTAGCTAGGCCACTAACCCGGACCTCCTTTCCACCCAGACATCAGTATTCATTGCAAGGCTGGTAACATAACTGTCTTTGAAATTCCTACTTGTCTTCCAGTTTGGCTTGAGGTGGGTCAACAGGCCCAAAACTTAGAAGGGGGAGGGAGGTGATGTCTAAGCGACTGTTAGTATTTATTTCTTTTAAAAAAGAGATAAGATGTCCGCTAAAAATCTTAATGTTCCCAGAACACTTTTCTAATATCACAGAAAACACAAGCATTCTGTACACAGGTAGTACATGCAGTACAGAATGAAGGAATATTTTAGCACTGTTCCAGGATGGTTACCCTCAGGCAACATTAGGGAAATGTTTTTAAGAGAAAATGAAAACAAGCTAGCATCATTGTGGAACAAAATAATGTTCCATTACTTTACTTCTAAATTTTCTTGTCACTAATGATATCTGTAGGAAAGCAAAAATGAAGGCAAAATAAATATCTGTCCAATGTTGAAGAATGATAAGTGAGGTTCCTATTAGAAATGACGGTATTTATATATTCTTTTACAAAACTTCTCATCTATTCTCCCATCTCCATGTAAGAGAAAGCCCTAAACTTTTCCTAATAAGTTCTCAAAGCTTCATGATACAAAAAAGGAAGACTACTGATATGTTAGTCGGGCTAGCATAAGCAAGCAAAGGAAGAACTGGCAAACAACCCCTGTGCCTTGAGGCAGTTTCTGCAGTGGAAAAGAAATGCCTTGTCTGAACTCAACTATATGGACGTAATGCCAAAAATGAAGTAACTCCTGGCTTTAAAGCCCCTAAGAGTCACTAGGAAACTTCCCCAGATTTCGGACTACACTGTAATTTATTTTCCAGTGATTCTGTAGTGAGTAAATTGCTGAACTGACATTTAGGAAATGGAATTGGTTTCCTGTTCGTGACACAGATTACCTACAAGACCCTGGATCAATCACAATGCAGTACTGCAAAAGATAACTTTTTTTTTTTTGAGTGTATACTTATGGTGGTGGTTTGACCCTGGCTGGATGCCAGGGGCCCACCAAAGCCACCTTATCACTCCCATCTTTAACCGTACAGAGGAGAGAAAAGTAAATCAAAGGGCTCATGGGTCGAGATAAGGACAGGGAGAGATCATTTATCAGTTACCGTCATGGCCAAAACAGACTCAACTTGATGAAATTAATTTAATTTATTATCAACCAAAATCAGAGAAGGAGAGGATAAAAAACTGCTAAATCTTAAAACACCTTCCCCCCACCCCTCCTTTCTTCCTGGGCTCAACTTCACTCCCAGTTTCTCTACCTACTCCCCCCAGGGGTGCAGGGGGACGGGAATGGGGGTTGGGGTCAGTTCATCCCACATTGTCTCTACCACTTCTTCTTCCTAGGGAGAGGACTCTTCCCCTGCTCATGCGTGGGGTCCCTCTCATGAGAGACAGTCCTCCATGAACTTCTCCAGCGTGAGTCCTTCCCACGGGCTACAGTTCTTCACGAACTGCTCCAGCATGGGTCCATAATTTCCATGGGATGCAGTCCCTCAGGAGCAGACTGCTCCAGTGTTGAGTCCCCTGCGGGGTCACAAGTTCTGCCGGCAAACCTGCTTTGGTGTGGGCTCCTCCCTTCATGGGTCTGCAGTCTTGCCAGGAACCTGATCTGGTGCAGGCCTCCCATGGGGTCACAGCCTTCTCCCTTCGGGCATCCACCTGCTCCAGCGTGGGGTCCTCCACGGGCTACAGGTAGATATCTGCTCCACTGTGGACCTCCATGGGCTGCAGGGGGACAGCCTGCCTCAGCATGGTCTTCACCACGGGCTGCAGGGGAATCTCTGCTCCGGCTCCTGGAGCACCTCCTCCCCCTCCTTCTTCACTGACCTTGGTGTCTGCAGGGCTGTTTTCTCTTGCATCCTCTCACTTCTCTTCTCTCTCCGGCTACTGAGACATAGCCTTTTTTTTTTTTCCTTCTTAAATATGTTATCACAGAGGCGCTTCCACAGAAGCCACCCCCGTAGCCCCCCCACTACCAAGACCTGCTGATGACACAAAACTGGGAGGAGTGGCTGATAGGCTGGAAGGCTGCGCTGCCAGCGGGACCTGGACAGGCTGGAGAGTTGGGTGGAGAGGAACCTGATGAAGTTCAACAAGGGCAAGTTTCGAGTGCTGCACCTGGGGAGGTCGAACCCCATGCACCAGTACAGGCTGGGGGCTGACCTGATGGAAAGCAGCTCTGCTGAGAGGGACCTGGGAGTAGTGGTGGATGACAAGCTGACCATGAGCCAGCAGTGTGCCCTAGTTGCCAAGAAGGCCAGTGGTATTCTGGGGTGCATTAAGAGGAGTGTGGCCAGCAGGTCAAGGGAGGTTATCCTCCCCCTCTACTCTGCCCTGGTGAGACCCCACCTGGAGTACTGTGTCCAGTTCTGGGCTCCCTGGTTCAAGAACGATGAGTAACTCCTAGAAAGAGTCCAGAGGAGGGCAACTAGGATGATAAAGGGACTGAAGTATCTCCCCTATGAGGAAAGGCTGAGCAGCTGGGCTTGTTTAGCCTGAAAAAGAGAAGACTGAGAGGGGACCTCATCAACACATACAAATATCTTAAGGGTGGAAGTCACGAGGACGGAACCAGAATCTTTGCAGTGGTGTCCAGCGACAGGACAAGGGGCAATGGGTACAAACTGAAACATAAGAGGTTTCAGTTGAATATGAGGAAAAACTTCTTTACTCTGAGGGTGATGGAGCACTGGAACAGGCTGCCCTGGGGGGTTGTGGAGTCTCCTTCTCTGGAGATATTCAAAGCTCACCTGGACGAAGTCCTGTGCAACCTGCTCTAGGAGACCCTGCTTTAGCAGGAGGGTTGGACTAGATGATCTCCCGAGGTCCCTTCCAACTCTTGTGATTCTGTGATCCTGTGATTCTGTGACCTTGCCACAGAAACCAAATACACTTATCAATACTGGAATATTAGTCTGGAGGATAGCGGTGGTACCACTTTTAAGGCTGACAGTGGAGAGGTCATAAATGGAAGTATGATACCTGTAGTACAAGAAGGATGTGTATAAGTTAGTGACATCTGAGAGAAGAAATGTCTCCCAGTCCACATAAAGAAGTTACTGAGTCTCTTGAACCATCTATGAAACAACTAAAAGACCTGACTTCTGCCTGAAATTTCCTACCAAGAAGAAAATAATAATGCAGAGTGCAACAGGAGCTTCTGGACAGTTTTAGCCTGAAAGGATGGTGCATAATTTTAGCCATGTTATCCATAAACTAAGTTATTTATTTAATAACTTTAAACTTGTTTAATAACTTAAAGTTACTTACATGTTCTATAAAAGTTTAAAACATTTATTCTAGACCTTAAAATTAGTGATTTGATGCAGAAATTATCTGATATATGGTAGGTTGGACCAGCTAATAATCAGTGTTTCTTCTGGATCTGAAATCTTGTGCATCTCCTCCTGTTGTAGTTTACCCACCTCCAACAACTTTGTGTACTAGGGAACATAAAGTTATTTTTAGGTGTTATGACTATGCCATTTGTTTTATAAGCAGACAGAAATCGCATTCTCAATATCCATCCTATAATATAGAGAGAGTACGTGTTTTAAATCTCTCCTTTTCCATGACCTCATTAGAGACTATACATTCAGGAGCAAAGGGAATGCTCCACCAATGGCACAAAGTCCTCTGCACCATGAGGATGTTAAGTACTGTGGGTGTAGCTAATCTCTCAGGCATCTCTAGAGGGAAATTAATGCTGCTCCTTCCAGGGTGCAGGTATGCAGCAGACAAGCGTATTAGAGAGCAAGCCCAAGCACTGGTCCTTGACCACCCACGCTTCTTACCCCTCACCTCACTCCCTGGCTCTGCTTGGGACTCTTCCAACTCGCACTCAGACACACCTGCCACAGAAGGGGCTGGTCCTGCACTGTATAGATGCAACTCAGTCTGTACCTGGCCCTTGTTTATTTAGCTATATAGACATTGCCTTAGAGACTTACTTTAAGCTGGCTGAATCAGTCTCTACATGAAATTAATCCCACGCTATAAACAGAACCACCAATTTGGGCACAAATTCATTGAAACACATGGGTACAAACTGAAACGCATGAAATTCTGTCTGAATATAACACTTTTTTTTTTTACTGTGAGGATGGTTGAAGGCTGCAATAGGTTGCCCAGAAAGGCTGGGGAGCCTCCAACCTTGGAAAGATTCAAAAGCCATCTGGACATGGTCCTGGGTAACCAGTTGTAGGTGACCTTGCTTTGAGCACGGGGTTGGAGCAGACAGTCTCCAGTGCCTGCCAACATCAACCATTCTGTCATTCTGCAAATCTCTTAACCAGCGACTCCAATCCTAGACTAGCTGTTGTGATGCAAGCAGCATTACCAGTCTTGGATACAGGGCATACAAAATTATGTGGCTATATTAAGGGTTAGTTCTGCAGTTAGCACTCTCATTTGCGTGCAGAGGCAGAGAATATATGAGGACAGAGCTGCTACCACTCTGGGTGGTTGGTGATTATTATGTCCATCAGTTAGCACTCCTCATCTACATTCTTGTAAATTCCTTATAAGCAGGGTTAAATACTACCCTTGTTTTTCAGATAGGTCAGCTGAAGCCCCTGGGGTGTTCATGGTGCTAATTCAGGATTCCCATATGATCCATGGAGAGACAGCAGCAACCAAGAGCAAGAGTCGAAGGGAAGGTTCTCTGTGTCACCCATGACAGTGACTTTTACTGTACTGTCAACAGAGGAAGCATAGGCAAACTAACTTCCCCAGCTTAAAATCAATTTCTGGAGGTAGAAGGGGAAACAAGGAGAAACTTCAAAAGCTACACGTCCATAGTTAAGACAAAAGCCATTGGTAATACTGAAAATAAAGCCCTTGTTCATGGATTTGATAGCTCTGGAAACTGAGATGGCTGGATTTTCCAAGACCAAAAGATCTCTGAGAGTAACTAAATTGGGGGTGGAAGTTTCCCTTCCAGGATTTTAGATGATCTGAGGAAAACAGCTTCTTGTGGAAAAAGATAGGCACACGTGGAAATGCTCTCTGTCACGTGCTGGTTTGCTGTGTTAGCCTAAACGTGGAGGTTGTGCAAAGGGGGTTCTTCTGGTGTCAGAAGAGCTTGTTAGAGCCTGTAAACTTCTCATAATCCTATTTGTTGCTCTCAGCACTTCCTACTTCTCATGCCCTTCCTTTTCTACAGGAACAAATTGAACTTGTCTTTTGAAATCTCATTACCACAAGATTGCTCCTTCCTGTGTCAGCCAGGCCTTACTGGTTGACAAAGAGAGAAAACAAGTTTTAATGAAAAGTAGAGTTATTAAACTGGAAGTTGTTTAGATACAAACTGGTATTCTCAAGCTAGAGCATGTACTGCAAGTCACCCAGCTGCTGCTCTGCCATCAAGCTCTGTATGTGCCGATCGCCCAGATTTTTTGGCTAGTAAGAGATCAGACACAGTCTTGTAGGTAATGAAACACATTGTGAGCAAAAGGAAGTGGTGGGGTAGCGCAGATAAAACTGCAGCAGTAGAGAAAGCAAAAGAAGCTTAAACACACATGCATCATAGTGTGTAGAAAGCTTAGCTTCACTCCTGCAGAAAGCTATTCTGGTTAATTCATATGATCATTTTGCTATTACTTTGTCATGCCAACTCCTAATAACAGAAAGGCTCAAGGTACCTTTTTGCATCTCTGACAGAAGATACTGAAAATAAGCACACCAACAAGGGACCCTTCAGGAAGGGACCCTGCTAGCTGACATTCCAGAAATTCCCTCTTGTTAGTTTAGGCAAAGATATCAGCTATAGCAAAGATATTTATTTATTTGACATGTATTATATGAGACATGTGTGACATGGAAAGAAAACAGAAGGTTCCTCAAGCTCAAGTGTTTTCTGAGGAAGGGACTGTCATGCATAACTGATGGTATTTTTCTGCAACTAGCTTGTCTGCTGTCCTTCCTGTACACTGGGAATGAAATGTAGGGAGGCTGATAATGGGAACATGAAATCAAACAATATAAAACAATTTGGATCCTCAAAAGCGTTATGTAGGAAATGTAATGCTTGGTTCCTTCCGGCGTGACACACCTTATTATTTATAAAGCTAAAAGCTGGTTCCAGGAAGAACTGGAGATGAATATGCTTTCAACAGTCTAAGGATTATGTTCAGACTGGCTGAAACCCATAAAAAGTCAGAGATCATGATGTGAGCAAGGCAGGCTGCTTTTCTAAGCCGAAGTGGGAGTTAACTGTGCTGGGGAGAACTCACAGAAAGAGGGAAGAAACATGCACACAGATTTTTCTCGGATTTTTTTTCAGGATAGATAAATAAAGTAACTGTTTTCTACTGACTGCCAGAGAAGTTAGGCCTATTTGTGTACCAAAAATTGTGAATTCAAAAACTGATACAAAGAGCATCCTTTGTGTTATACAGATTCAAATTTATGATTATATACACATTCAATTCAGTCAACAAATAGTTGTTTCCCAGAGAAATGAGAATATTATGCCTACGGTATCCACAGATTGTAGATGTTATCTTTGTTAAGTGGAAATCAATAGGACCTTACATGCTTACTTACCCTCCTGTGGCTTGACGATTTCAATGGGAAATTTGACAACCAACAATTTATGGTTTGGCATTACGCTGATGTGTGCTGCAAAAGATGGAAAGATTTGATCTGTGAGGTTCTTCAGGGCTTGCCTTTTATAAAACCCTTGCATCAAGGAAGGTAGTGTTCAAAATATGGTATTGCCTAATTAGATATGTGCCAGTGAAAATAAATTACATTCGCAAAGAGGTACTGAGGCAGAACATCTGTTGGGTGGTAGCAAAAGCAAGTAACACTATCTTAACTCATCCTGTATCCATTAAAACTGCAGTGAGCAATATTCTTCATAAGAGGTCATGTAGATTACTCCAACTCTAACTAAAAGATTAATCTCTTCAATAAATCATCCTGAGGTTAATTATTTCCAACTGACTTAAAAGATCCACGCTGAAACAGCAGTTTTTAATTGCATTTTAAGTGATTCATTCCTTTATACAGTCATTAAATATATATATACAATTAGTTCCTTAGGTCACCAAATTGTTAATCAGTAAAGGTTTATGGGTGTAATAGAAGGTCTATAGGGGGTGGACACTTGTCAGTTTGCCCAGACCTTTATATTGCCCAAAACCAGGCTTCAGCGAATATTTAACACAGTCATCAGTTCAGGATCTGTTACATTAATTGCATTTTTCAGCATTCTGTATTTATTTGCTACTGCAGAACAAATTTGGAGCAGGGCTAGCTTCAGATTTCAAAGGGTTTTTTTCCAGGAAATTACTTTTCAGGGTGAATATAAAAATTTTATCCTTGAAATGAATAGTCATGAATGATTATTCTAGGCTTGTCTAGTTTTCAGAACTTTTTATAATATCAGGCAATCTCTTTTAATGGGGAAATCTCTTCCTTATTTAAGATTCCCAAGAAACAGAATATGCGGTCAGCAAACTGACCCACCTTTTTAATTTATTACTGGACAGTAAGGGTCAAAGATGGGGTGGGGGAGGGTGAAAAACTGATTTTTGGACAAGTCTAAATCTTGCACCATTTAAAAAAGCAATGAAAAAAAAACTTGCATTGCATGAACCTGAGGTTTAAAGTGGAAATTTTCTTGAAGAACTGTCTAGTTTTATATGCTTCCCTAGATACCTGCCAATGGATATTCTGAGACAGGACAGTAAATAGACTTTTGGTCTGACCCAGTTCATCTTCCCACTTTCAGATCCTAAATTGCAGGACTGTGTATGAAGGAATCAGTCTTGCAACATTTGTGAGCTTTGCAAGCTACAAAGAGAACAGGAGGAACCATAGTGAAGATGAAAATAGCAGAAGACTGATCAGAGGCCGGGAATGACAAGGAGTGACCAACTAGACAAGGGTTCTTTACACTGGGAAAGTGATGACTAAGGTCAATGATGATATTTAGAGTGCTAAAAAAAGTCACAGCGGGGAGAAGGTGAATGAGGAATGGTTATTCTTTTCCTATACAAGAACTAGAGGTTGTCAAATGAAATTATGCAGCAGGTTGAAACCAAAAAGGGGAATGAAGCTCTTTAGCATGATATAGCTAAAGCTTGGAATTCACTGCTGCTAGATGTTGGAGACACCAGAAGTTCACAGGTGTTCGAAAAGTAACTACATAAAGTCATGGACTAGAAATCCACCAAGCATTATTAGATACAGAGTCACCGTTACTGGTTTAGAATCTGAGAATGGGAGTAGGAAATACCATCACGTGTTTGCTTTATATTTATGTGCCTTCGCATTCTTCCCTTACTTCTCCCTTTCTTCCCAAAACCTCCCTATTGCTCACTTGCAGAAAGGCAATACTGGGCTAGATGAACCTTTTACCTGACCTGGCATACCATCTACAAGACCCTGGCTCCACTGATGCTTCTCCACATTTGCTTTTCCCCTGAACTGCATATGCAGTTGAACAGTTAAGCACTTAAAATTTCAGAAGGTAAAAAGAGAAGTTATGCCCTTCCCTGTCACAATACATTTGGAAGTTTCTCCTCAGCTGTTAGGTTTCAGCTGTAAAAAAACCCAGAGAATTATAAAAGATGTGGACAGATGAAAAATTGAAAGGTGTCAGTGGCTGCTTTAATATTTCAATAAAACAAATCCAAGCAAAAATCCTGGACACCTTTAACCAAGGGCTAGGCATGGTCATGTAAACAATATGGTCCCTCTTAGTCCCATGGCTCTTAATTAGGTCATTGCCAGCCTTGCCTACTTCTACCCCAGTCTACATTCAGCCTCTGTTGGGATCATACTTCACGTTGCTAAGCCCTGCAATATGGGTGGCTAACATTTGCTCTGGGGTACAGAGCCCTGGCATGCATTATTCAGCAGCAGTAAGGCCCAAGGGACTCTGCTGGAGATGCTAGCCTCACTAATGCTGCCAAGAGGGGAGGGGAAAGCAATTAGGCTAACCCTAATCCCCCACAAAAACCTCTGGGTAGTGAGGTTACTGGCAATTAAAGGAGAGGGAACAGGACTGTGAGAGTGAAAAATCCCAGAAAGTCAAGCTCTTTGTCTACCTATACAACAGGAGTGTTCTGCTGTGATAAAGTCAGAGGAAGTTCTGATTTTCACTGCTCCACTAAATGGTTATGTATTGGAAAGGTTTACTAAGAAATAATTGTGTTAGTGTTCTTCCTGGTTATGCACCTGCATCTTGTAATGAAAAAATAGATGATAATGTCTTTGCTGTACTACATTGTTCTATAACTGAGAATTAGGTTGTGTTTCATTTTAAGCATTTTCAAAAGATACAGATAATTACAGCTTTTACTAACAGCACTGAGGCAAATGTGAATTCTCTCGTGGGCTTTTAAGCCTCATCTCAGCATGTTTGATGTAGGAACAAACATTACAAGTACGCTAGTATTTTTTGTCAATACTTTCCTGCATAAATTCTATTAAAAACATAGATTCTTTTGGTCTTTCATGCAGACAGTATAGTGAGAATAATTTTAATATTAAAAAGATTAAATTAGAGATATCAACTACCTATATTTTTCTCTCTTACTTGCAGGTGGTCATAACAATCTGCAGAGAATATATGTGAAGTAAGTCATCCCTATTATGTTCATTCCTGGGCTATGATACAACTTGGCACAGATTTTTAGCTCAGTTGCAAAAAGTAATGCTGGGCCACACACATTCAGATTGATGATACACGCTGCTCAGCAGCTATATGGGAGCAATACAAAAAGTTTGGTAATTTTCTTTAATAAGTAAAGGAAAACTGCATGCATTATGGAAATGAGAATTTAGTGCAGTATTTGACTGACAAAGGACAGGTCCATCTCCTTTTCAGCCACTACACAGATACTCTACCATATCAAACAAGAACAATTTCTAAGGCACTAGACATTTTTGAGCTGGAGAAAAGGCAGATGAAACAGAAAAAAAGAGAACTAAAATCTGCAGCAAAATATTGCCTCTAAAGGAGGATTATTTTTTTTCTTCTGCATAAACACTTGAATAATTACTCTGCAGTTCTCCAAACTGGAAATTTGCAAAAAGCTCTTTAGTGTGGCTTTCAGTAGTATAAAGAGCAAAAGCTCTTCAGGGTTTCAATTACATCTTTGCAACAGCTGTAAAAAATGTAAACATGCAGATTGTTCCAATATGTGAAAACACCTTCATTTACTACCTCTTTGTCATACAGCGAATAAACTAACAGTGATGACCATTGGAAAGTTTTAGATAAATTAAAAAACCTCCAAAGTGGGAAAAATACTGTGCTATCAGGTAGCTGCAGCTTTGCTGTCGGAGATAATTATTCATGGAGAGACATTTTCTAAATGTGTCACTTCAGACAGTAATGGCTTCTAATTCTAAAAAGCCATTTGCCTAGAGCAGTACCTGCTATTGCTCTAACTTAGCAACAAACCCAGTGCATCCTCCGCTGCTTTAGTTGAACAAAGACACTGGGCTCTCATGTGCCACTCTTATGACTTTCATGCTAATACTATTAAAAAAAATTTCCTTAGAAAATTTTCCACCTCCTTCCAGAAAATGCAACTAATGTCCCTAGCTGCCTCAGTTTCCTATTCCACCACAGTTCGCTGTATTTCAAAACCAAAGTTAACCAATGGATGGTTACTGAGGGCTCAGTCCAACATTTGCTCAGTCAGGTAGAGAATTTCCATTTAGACTGGACATATTTTCCAATGTAAATATAAACAAAAAATGTATATACAACTTCAGATTCTCTAGTAAAACAGTAGAAAGAATATGAAGAACTACATAGGGCTGCAAAGATGATGAGGGGACTGGAGCATCTCCCCTATGAGGAAAGGCTGAGAGAGTTGGGCTTGTTTAGCCTGAAGAAGAGAAGACTGAGAGGGGACCTCATCAACACTTGCAAATACCTTAAGGATGGATGCCACGAGGACGGAGCCAGACTCTTCTCGGTGGTGTCCAGCAACAGGACAAGGGGCAATGGGCACAAACTGAAGCATAAGAGGTTTCAGTTGAATATGAGGAAAAACTTTTTTACTTTGAGGGTGACAGAGCACCAGAACAGGCTGCCCAGGGGAGTTGTGGAGTCTCCTTCTTTGGAGACATTCAAAACCCACCTGGACGATGTCTTGTGCAACCTGCTCTAGGTGAGCCTGCTTTAGCAGGAGGGTTGGACTAGATGATCTCCCGAAATCCCTTCCAACCCTTGCCATTCTGTGATTCTGTGATTCTGTGATTCTGTGAACTATGTTCTGTCTACTGTCTCTCATATATGTAACTATCAGCTCCCCAGAAAACAGAGGCTGGACCGGTTGTGGGTATGCCCATGACTATTCCAGCTGAGTGCCGGGCAGTGGCCAGGAGAGCACTAGAAAAAGCACAGGCTCTTTGTCTGACCCAGAACCACCCATTCTCATGTTCTTAATGCATTTGAGGCTTGTTACTCTTTGGGCACATATTTATTCTAACACAGGACACCAGTCAGCAGTCACACCACCAGTCACTCTCCAGAACATTTTTCATATGCTTAACATACAGAACACTTAACCACTGCATGGATACCTTAGAACACTATTAGGTTAATAACAACTTATCCTCCCTCTTCTGGTAGCAATATTTTCTACGGCAAAAGGCCAGAACTAACACCTGCTATAAAAACATGCCTGGTTTCCAGGTCAGTTCAGTCCATGCTCAGCTTTGCAGCTCCAGCACACCTCTGTCTTATTCATTCTTATACTCTTGCATACCTTAATTCTTTATAAGCATATACTATTTGAGGAAGTCTTTGGAATCTACTTTTCACAAAAGCTCCTTTCTTTAAGCTCAGGCCTAACTTCCACTGAAGCTGAAGCAGATTTTAAGTCTATGTTTCATAATAAGCATGCCTGCACATATTGCCTATATGTAGGCGAGTGCAAGTATAAGTTGGAGTTAAGGCAAAAAGCCAAAGGTGGAGTTCTGTGGACACTGCACAGGCTCTGGCCTCTGTCGCCAGGGTGCATCCTCTTTCTCCCTGTCCCCTGACAAGAGAGCGCCTCTCCACTTGGAGCACCGCTTTGCCTGGAGGAAAGATGCCCTTCCCACCCTCACGGCAGTGGCACCAGGAGACCCTGCAGGAGGAGGCTGGGACCGACTGCGGATGGCACCGGTACAGGCACACAGCACGCCGGGACACATCCCCGCCCACGCGTGACCAAACGGAGCTTGGCCGAGCTGCTGGCGATCAGGGTGGCAGAAAAGGTCCTAGGGTGCTGGTGGCCAGCGCGTGGAGCAGGAGCCAGCCAGGCGCCCTTGCCCAAAGGCCCCCAAGGCCCCCAAGGCGAGCGGCAGCCTGGGCTGCACTGGGCAAAGCACTGCCAGCAGCGGGAGGGAGGCGACCCCTCCCCTCTGCTCAGCGCTGGGGAGGCCATGCCTGCAGCGCTGTGCCCAGGGCTGGGCTGCCCAGTCCCAGCCAGACACGGGCACCCTGGGGAGAGCCCCCCGTGCCCCTCCCCCGCCCCCCAGGGCCACCCTTGAGCTCACAATGTCACCCTGTGTTGACCCTGCGCCGGCCCGGCAACGGCCGCAGCGCCTGCACCGGGCAGAGCCAAGCTCTTGCCCAGCAGCACTGCCCGGCACCGGGACCCCCTTGGCAGCCTCGCTCGGGACGCCTGGCCACTGTGCTCAGCCCCGCCGGCGTGTCCCACGGGAGGCTTCTCCTGCCTTGCTCGGGATGGGCCAGCTGAACTGCTGCCACGGCTACAGGTGGGCTCCCCTTGCGGCTCGGGGACACGCCGGCACAGCCGGGCCCCCCGCAGCAGCCGCCTTTCTCACGTCCGACGCCGTCTGCTCTGCAGGGACGACCCCGAGCCCCTGCAGCCGTGCACGCCCGTCCCGGCATCAGCCGAGCCGCTGCTCCGGCAGCGCGTGCGGGTGACCCAGGGCCGCACGACGAGGAAGAGGGAGCTCCTGCTCTTCAGGGACGCCCTGGTCATCGCCAAGCCCCAGTAAGACCCCAGCTGCCTTTCCTCCCCAGGCCTGGCCCTGGCACCAGGGCAGGGACAGCCAGGGAGCAGCCCCAGGCCCCCGGCACCCTGCTGCTGGGTGCAGCCGTGGCCGCCCCCACGGCCGGCGGACGCTAGAGGGGAGCCACCGGGCTCGGCCACCTCCCGCTCACTCCCTGCCGCTCCTCTCTGCAGACGTGGCAGCGCCCCGCGCCCGCGGCTCTGCCTGGCCCTGGGCCAGCTGCAGGTGCTGAGCGGCGGGAAGGGGGCGGCCAGCGATGCCTGGGAGGAGGAAGGCAAGCACGGCAACGGCCTCGTCCTCCTCTGGCCCTGCGGCGCCTGCGTCGTCACTTTCCGGTCAGTCTTGGGGCCACGTCCCACGGTGCCACCACCCAGGGCTGGTGCCTCAGTGGCCGTCCCCACGGGGCGGGGCAGGGCTGCGCCGGCCCCCACCTCTGCCCGCAGGCCGGGGAGCAGCGGGCACTCAGGCTCTTTCTCCTCTCTCTCTGCAGCTCCCGGGCGCTGAAGGAGCTCTGGCTCAGCGCGCTCCGTGGGTAAGCCCCGCCTGGCAGCGCAGCCGGAGGGGCCCGTGCTCCCATCACGGCGGGAGGCTGCAGGCATAGCCCTGCCAGGGAGAAACAGCTCGGAAGCGTTCCCCGGGCTGGCAGGAGAGGGACAAGGCGGCCTGGGTCTCACCCATGCTCTTTCTCTGCTCCTTCCCCATGCACAGGCCACCAGAAAGAGCGCAGGGAGCCCGGGTCACCCAGCTGCCCTCCATCAAGCTCCTGCTGAAGGAGCTGAGGGGCCGCCATGCCGTGAGTGTCCCTCCTCTCGCTGCTCTGCCCCCAGGCGCTGCTCCAGCCCAGCATCAGGTGCATTGCTCCTCACCTTCTGCTCTCTTCCCCTCGCCCAGGTGACGACGCTAAGCGCCAGCAGCCTGGAGAGGCTGGTCAAGGGACACGCAGAGGTGAGGGTGGCTGGGAGCGCAACCTCGGCCGTTCCCACCTCTCCCACGTGGCCAGGGGCCGACGCAGCTGGCAAGGGGCCCTTTCTGCCGCAGGGCTGCTCCGTGAGCACAGCGTCTTTCTTGCAGGCCGGTCCCGAGCAGCAGCCACCACCCGTCCCCTCCGGCAGCCAAGGTGGATGTGGCCACTCAGCGGGTGAGTTTGGAGAAGACGGGGGCAGGAGAGCCCTTCTCCTCTGGCAGGCGGGCCTCGTGCTGCACTGGGGCTGCTGCTGCCCTTCCCACAGGCCATGGCGGTCCCCGTGGCTCTGCGGCAGGAGAGAGCGGAGCCCCGGGGCGCCTTGTTCCACAGCGATGCCTCTCCCTTGCTTTTGGCAGCAGGGGGAGGGCACTGAGAGGCTCTGGGAGCGCCGGCCTGGCGCTTCACCTCCACAGCTCCGTGCTCTCTTTTCCTTGGCAGCAGGCGGGACCCGCAGGAGGAGGAGGGGGCTGCCCTGGCCCTTTGCCCGGCGAGGGACCTCGGTGGCTGCAGAGGCAGCCGGGCCGTGGCAGCCCTCTGCAGCCAGGACGGCACGCTGCCCCAGCCCATCCAGGTGAGCCAGCCTGGCCAGGGGGTGCCCATGGCGCTGGCTCCTCTGCAGACGCGGTGTCCCCAGGAGAGGGACCCCGGCTGGGGCTCCTCTCCACGTCCCCCACCCCTCCATCCCGCCGCCCTCACAGGCTCCTGCCCCTGGGGAAGGTTCCCCTGCCCCAGGGCCTGTCTCCAGCCGGGCAACTCCCCTCCTCTGTCCCCGGCAGGACCTGCTGGCTCTCCTGCACCAGCACGGGCCGTCCACGGAGGGGATCTTCCGCCTGGCGGCCGGCGAGCGCGCCTCCCGGGAGCTGCGGGAGGCCCTCGACAGCGGCGCGGAGGTCCACCTCGAAAGCCAGCCTGCGCACCTGCTGGCCGTCATCCTGAAGGTGAAGCCTGCTGCCCTGGAGCCCAGCAGCCCCCGGCTCTGTCCGTGCTGAGGGGCGCCTGCGAGAGCAGGAGCCAAAACCCAGGCACCTGCTCGGCAGCCCCAGGGCCGGGGGTGCTGCCTGCGCTCCCGGCCGGAGCGCTCACAGCCTCACACGGAGCCCTTGGCGTTGCAGGACTTCCTCCGGAAGATCCCCTCCAAGCTCCTCGAGGCAGAGCTCTACGAGGAGTGGATGAGCGCCCTGCAGAAGACCAGCAGGCAGGAGAGGCTGGCGGGGCTGAAGGAGTAAGTGTGGCGAGCAGCCTGCCTGCTCCTCCGCGGGGACGGGCAGGGGCCGGGACTTGCCTGCAAAGCCACGGCCTCCTTGCAAAAGCCCTCTTTTCTGCCAGCCCCCTCTGGCTGCCATGGGCTGGGCTTTGGCGGGAAAGGGGCACAGAAAGGCATTTCTCTCCTTGGAGCCCTTCCCAAAGGCATTGGGGCTTGCTCCACGAAGGGACTCTTGCCAGAAGGGCAGGCAAGGAGGGAGGGAGGGAGGGAGGGAGGTGGCCGTCCCTCAGCGAAGAAGGCTGCCCCTCTGCTGTAGAGCAGGCGTGGCCAGGCAGCCTTCCCTCCTGGGGTGGGCTTGGGTGAGATCAGCCGGGACCTGGCTTGACAATGTCTGCTCTATGGCCGTTGTGTTCCTGCTCCCACAGGGTGGCCAGCAAGTTGCCCAAGGCCAACCTCCTGCTCCTCAAGAGCTTGCTCAGCCTGCTGCAAAAGATCAGCAGCAACGCGGCCACCACCAGGATGACTGCTGGCAACCTGGCCATCTGCGTGGGGCCGAACCTCCTGAGCCCAGCCGAGGAGCACGCGCTCCCCCTGAACGCCCTGCTGGAGGTGATGGAGAAGGTACGCTGCCTTCGCCAGCCGGCTACAGCCTTCCGGGCCCAGCCCAGCTTTGCTCTTCGGAGCTAGCTGGCTGCCTGCTCTCTTCAGCAAACGCTCCGGGCGGAGCTGCGGGAAGAGCAGCCCCACAGCTGAACAGCAGCCAGGGTCAGGAGTGGGAAAGGCTGTTGGAGCCGTTCCCAGCCATCCCGGTAGAAACCAATGGTTTGCTGTGTGCAGGTGACGGGGCTGGTGGAGTTCCTCATTGAGAACCAGGGGGAGCTCTTTGGGGAGGAGGCGGCCGGGCCTGCCGGCGCATCGGCTGCGGAGTCGCCAGCACCGGGGCTGGAAGCAGAACCATCAGAGGTATGTCAGGTCCAAAAGCAGTGTGACAACAAAAGCCGCCCCCAGTCAGGAGGTGGGACTGCTGTCGTGGGGACAAGCAAGGTCACGCACCACAGCCTGCAGCTCTGCAAAAGGGCAGAGTGAGGCTGATGCAGGTTGGCCAGGGCACCTTGTGCACTGAACCCCCTAGGGCTGGCTCAGCTGAGCTGAGCAAAGCCACACAAGGCATCTGCCTTTCAGAGCTCCTTGGCACCTCTTCACTTCCACATTTCCATTGCAGTTGCCTCCAGTCGCTCCAGAAATTGAACACGTAAAGAGCTCCTCTGAGGAGAGAAGGTAAAAGGCGCTGGCTTTGATTAAGGGCAGAACTGTTCAAATTAATTATGGTTTTACCTGTCTAACAATCCTATTGAATGGAAAGGTTGCCAGGCTCTTCACAAGAAAGCAGAAAGAGAAAGCCATCCTGTGACAAGGAGAGTGACGGACAACCAAGCAGGAAGAGGAGAAAGTTGGAAAGAGAGCTCTCAGGGATGGGCAACTGAGGCAATCCAAGCAGAGCAAGAAGAAGGAGGATGCCAGGTGTGTAGCAGGCTTTGCTGTCCATCTTTCAAAGCTCTGAATGCTGCTCTGAGTATAGGAAATATTTATGAGGTGCACAGACATGGTGCCAGAGAGGAAGCCTGCAACTGCCCTTGTGAGAAGGTGGATGTCGGGAGAAACATGCCACTCCAGCGCTGGCAGGTTTCATTTTGCACTTGTTGAAGCTCTCTGCAGGGCTGAGCAGACATCCTGGCAAGGTCACAAGACTCACCATTTTGATCTCTTTGACCTGCTACCTACATAAAGAGGCAAAGTGCCACTTTTCTGTGCATGCCAGCTGGCCATCCTCGCCCTGGCTGCTGTTGTCTGAATCCCAAAGATGCAGCAAGGATTTGTTCCAAGTAGCTGTAGGCACTGAGATATTGACACTTCTTAAAAAGCTCTCATTTCACCTGAGATCATTGAGGGAAGGGAAAAAAAACCACAAAGCAATAAAAAAAAGTGTGCTTTGCCTGCAAACCTGTGATTTTAGCATGGGACAGTGAAGGATGCTGAGGCTTGGGTTTTGGGCAGGAGCACATCACAGCTCTGTGGGGGCTCCCTGCCCAGCCCTACTGCCTGGCAAAGGGGTGCTGCCCATCTCTGTCAACGTGCAGTGCTCTGAGGGTACCGCACATGCTGAGAAGGGGCCAAGGCAAGAGCGTAGTTGCTGCCAGGAAGGGCTCTCTCTTCCATACCAGGAACGAGCCCTTTGGCAGCATACTTCCCAAAGAAGGGGAGACAAAGTCACGCCTGTTCCTGCCTTCCTGGTTTCACCAGTGCTTTCTGATTCTGTCCTTTTAGGTGCCAATTTATCTTTGCTGCTTGGATTCCCTGCATGAGCTCTGGTGCCTGGGCTCCGAGGGGCACGATGCAGCCGCAGCACAACCTGGGCGGAGGCGAGGAGAGAGGCACCAAGCCCCGCTGCTCTGGCCAGCAGATCTCACTCCTGCACCACTAAGGCAGAGCAGCCCCGCACCGCGCTGGGCCCCATCCCACCCCTGGCAGGAGGCCTTGCTGGCTCAGTGCTCAGATCCGTGAGCAAACGCCCACCAGCCGGCCCATCTCCCCAGGTCGGGGGGAGCTGGCACGTGAACTTCACGTGATACGGGGCATCTTGGGCATGGCGGTGTAGGTCCTCTGGGAGGGACACCAGGAACAACATTCAGCACGTTCCATACTATAAACCCCTCCAGGTTAAGTCAAAAATATGTTAGGAAATAGCGTAGCTTAAAATGTATCTATCTAGGATTGCTACAATGAAGGTATATAAAGCCTGTGAGGACTGCAGTGGTATTCAACGCTGAAGTGCATCAAATTCAGAAGTGGTCCAGCAATTTCAAAGTAGCAATCCATGGGTGAAGCACGGTTCCCATGTGCAGAGCTGAATCTCATGAAAAATACAAAAAAGAGCTGATCCTAATTTGCTTTCAGATACACTGGAACCGTGTATGCAGGTGATACCCACTGATGGTCAAGACTGGCATTTCCCTGGTAGTTCACATTTCTTGATAAGTCCATAACATGGGACTCCAACAATCCTGTATTACTGTCTTTTAGAAATAAATTTTTGTTACATACTTTATACTTTTTTGGATACACTTTATAATATAATCTGCAAATGTAGTGTCTTAGCTCCCTTTCTTCCCCTTAAGCCAATGCCAATATAGATACAATCATAGGAGTTATGGTTTAGTGGTTTTGCAATTTAGAAAATAGTCATTTCACATTCTTTGAGCACGCATTTCTAGTAATTTCATTTCATTTCACAAGACTAACCTTAGTGTGACTTTTCAGCTCTCTCAGTAAAAAAGCAGAAAGAGTGACAAAAGTCATATCCCCCTACCTTGCCATCTGCACCCTGCAAGTGTGCAAAATGGAAAAGAAAGTATAATGAGAAAGTCTACGGATTAGGAAAGAAATGACAGAAAGACAATTTTGAATGCAAAAGAAGAATGGTAGCTTGTCACACAGCTTACTTGACACTTCTGAGTGGGTGTCAAGGAGATGGATCAAGCGAGCAAACCTGCATTGCCTTTTTGGTACAGGAACGGAGCCCTGCACCTTTAAAAAATTCAGCAACCGCTGCCCAAAGTAATGAAGCTGCCAACTGCTCTCAGCCATGCACCATAGCAAAACCAAGAGGTTTAAAAGAAAAAAAAAAATCCCTAAATCCTTTTTGGGAAAAAAAATTAAAAATCCCTATGCATTCAAAAGGGAGAAACGTCAGATGTCAAGACCTTAGTGTGGTCTTTCTTCCCATTGCCCTGCCATTCATTTACCTGCCTCTGTAGTTAACGGAGAGCTGCAGATCAGTGTTTGGGCTGGAGTTACTAATCACAATGTGTGCTCCAGATGTTGCTCCTCTGCTGGGCCAATATGGGCAGGCAGAAAGTGTACCTGCCAGCTCTGGAGCTTAGTCCACACAAGGAAGGAAAATCAAGGATGCCAAGTGCACTCACGTTACACAACCCCGTGGATGTGGGAGTCGATGGTGCTATTATACACACAGCTGTCTATTTGCTAGTGCTTTACACAGACTTAGAGCCTCTGCTAAAACATTGGAATACAAGGTTGTGGCCCATTCTCTTTTCCATACCACGGATGTCCCAATGTATACTGGGACACTTTATAAATAGAGGATTATTTCAATTCCGTTAGGAAATGATTGCAGGCATCTCAGCTGTCTGCAAACAAAGCTGTCTCAAATCTGAATACTGACAGTGATTTGCTTGTAAGTGGGCCAAGTGACCGATATGTGCCATTTCCCCTTGCCTTTGCTGGAATATGTTGTACGGACTGTCTGCAGTTCTTCGCATTTCTTCATATGTATGTCTTTCTAAAATGTCTTACCATTTCTTTACAGAAATAAAGTGTCAAATGTATATCTGGCCAGTCTCAGTATTTAGATTAGTCCCTTCCCTTCCCTTTTTATTCCTCTCTCCTTCTCTGTGTTTCACATCTCTCCCTCTCTGATATTTAACTTTCCAAGAAGACGAAAAGGTCATTCCAGGGTTGCACTTGTAGAAGCCTTTTCTTTCTCCCAGGAGCTTTGTTTTTTCTCACAGGAAACCTGAGTAGACACTTGCATCCAAGAAAAGGTCTTGACAAGGAAAGGACTGAGTATGTTGCTACTTCTTCTGATCCGGGAAAGAAAAATCTCTATTTTTTTGCCTGTCACAGAGGCCACTGGTCAATATTTCTGTTATCTTGCTATGCTTTTTTCCATCCTTCTTCATGTTCAGTACCAAAGCCCCAAACCTCTTGGCCATGTTGCCATACCACAGACTCTGTTAGGAAGAGAATAATGTAGCGATCACCAGGGAGCTTCTATTTGTGGAAAAGAGACTTCTTTTTTGTCACCTGGAAGATTTAGAAAGAACTGGTAAGTTACAAGGCACCAGCCACTTCAAATCCACCTCATCTAAAAAGTAGCTGATGAATTAAAAATTATTCTCCATCAGCTGGCAATGATGGGGAAGACTCCTCCTCTTCCTCAGGGGAAAAAAAAAAAAAAGCACAGGATGCTGAGAACGAAGTGTTGTATGAAAACTAATGTTCCCATGCCCTTACTCCAGCAAGGGACAGAAAGACAGAGGCAGCAAGGGAGTCAAAACATGTTCCCTCATCCCTATGGATGTTTTCTACCTATTGGAGCAAACTGGAATGCGTAAACTGGACCACCCAAGGTGACCATGATGTTCTCTCGGCAGTCATACTGTTACAGTGTGCTGGGATGACTGAATTATGCTAAGAACTCTATGCCTATGTATGCACTCATACTTATGAAATGTTCAATTCTGATTTTATTTCTAAAAATAAGTACATACTTAGTAAACATGACTCACTGCTCTTTCTTCTGGCTTGAAATCTGTATTTGCTCCCCAAGTGCTGAGAGGAGGGAAATCTGGGAAATTATCAAAACCAACATCAGCAAAGATCCTAGGTGCTGTTTACGCAAGTCCATTCAGCCTTCTTATCCCTGCCCCATCCATGCTGGTGACTCAGGAGACCTTCTTGCCACTGTTAATAGGTTGTGCCTCCTAAAAGAGGTGCAGACAGGAGCACATGAGCCCCAGTTCTCTCTGCTGAGCCAGGACAGGTTCCAGTGCTGTACTGTGTTGCACGATGAGCTCTGGCACTTCAGCCCTAGGCAGTTCCCAAACACCCTAGACTTTCCCCATCTGCACTGAGCTAGAAAACATCTTGTGATCATGCAGGTCTCATGTTCTGCAGAGGTACAGTGATCCTGGGTAGAGTTTTCACTAAAAAGGGAGCTGAACTTGTCCTTCCAACCCTTTAAAGTGGATCAGTGAGACTGCAGGCACCCATAAGCAACCTGGTCTGGGCTCTCACCTGCAAGGGTTGATACAAATTTCTGCTCAGATCAGGCAAAGAGAGGCTGTATTCTGATCTCCCATATCTGAGAAAAGTTTTCTGTTCCATTCCTGTCAGGCAGCTAAGAGAAACTCTGGTCTGTACCTGATATCCTTAGGCCCTTTGATTTGACCTAAAACAGTCGGAGGCACTGCCAGTTTTACTTATCTCTCTGGTCTTACATACCTAGAGCTGTCGGTGAAATGCATTTTTTGGCAATGCAATTCACCAAAATTTGCCCATGCCCAACCAGAGCCAACCCTTAGTGTAAGTATCAACCCCTTTCCAGCTGGAGAGAATTTCAGAAAAAAGAAAAAAAGAAACTAAAATAAAAATGGTGAGAAGGAGGACTTTAACAAAAGAGAAATGAAGCAGATGCACCTACGTAGGCATGTGAATTTCCTGGTCCCATAAAGCCAATGTAGGCTGCAGGTTTTAGCTGGACCAGTAAAAACCTCAAGATTACTCTGCTAAATTCATGAAATTTGACTGAGAACAGACAACAAGCAGATTAAAAAATCTTCTAAAAATAAACAATCAAAACCATTAAATTTATAAAGTAGATTTCCTGAAGAAAAGACTAAGGCTTTCACAAAACTAAAAAAAAAAAATAAAAAGTCTCTAAATATTTCCTATATATACAGAGTAACCATGGAAAATAACATTTTCTTATCAAAATAATTAAAAAATCCCCTAAAAATCACAGAGCAAATTATTATTCATTGCAAGGGGAAAAATATAATGTAATGGGAGAGGTGCAAGTTCTTTTACAAAGCCTGAGCCAAATGAAGCCGAGCAGAAAGCGGAATGAAATTCTATTTATACTGCACTGGTGCAGTGTAGGTACTGTGTAGGTACAGAATCACAGAATCACAGAATGGCAAGGGTTGGAAGGGACCTCGGGAGATTATCTAGTCCAACCCTACATGGGTACTGTGTAGGTCTCTCCACATATGTAAACCAAAAGAACATTCAAAATACATTTCTTCTAGTGACCTTTGCCTAAGGAAAGGGAATCAGCAAAGCATAACACTTTTACATAGTACACTTACAGCACACAGTTCCTTATTAAATGCATAAGCAATACGCTTTGCCACATATTTAAAAATGGTTTTACAGCACAGTACTCTGAAGTAGTCCGTGGGCTTTACAGAGATGCTTACGGTTTCCTTTAACGTACTCACTGTCAGTGATGATCAGAGAGGATAAATGGCTGGGCAAAGCAGTTTGCTGAGATGGTACGGCAACTCCTGTGTTCCCGTAACTATACCACAGATTCAGAAATGCCGTGCACAAACAGAACCGTGTGCCTCAGCTGGAAGCCTTTTTATACAAAAGAGGTGAAAATGTAAGAGCTGAAAGAGTTAACACAGCAGGTAAATCACCAAATCCAACATCAGACTTATTAGAAGTACACATGTGCCTGCTGTTGCAGAATATTTAGAAAAAGTAAAGGTTCGGTTAAGGAAGATAATAGCTGGAATGGAAAACTGCAGGCCAATACATGGCCTTAGGGAAGATGAAGATAGCTGCAGAACGAGAGCATCTCTGAAAAAAGGAATGGTGAAATATGTTTCCTGAGTGGTGGCGTGTCAGAAGGAAAACACAGAAGTTTCACAAGGACACGGTATCTTTGGAAAAGGGTGGGAGAGGTGGAGGATTTTATAATTCTGAAAAGATTGTCCTGTGTTCTGCCTTCTTCTGTTTGTGAAATGTCTGTGTGATAGACACTCCATCTTGGGGAAAACATTCAGTGTTAGGCAATCGCTATTACAGGAGAGAACCGCTCTGACCTCAGAAAGACTTTCTGGCTTGATTTAAACCAAGTTATTCAGAACTACATATTCTGTTATTCCAGAGGGAATGACTTGTTCATTTCAGCCAGTGACTCTTTTATTCCCATTTGCTGCCAAAAAAAATTAAGGCTAAAAGTAATCTCACATTGTCTAAGGATGCTAATTTAAAGCAGCATTTCTTCCTGTGATTTTCTGTAATCTAATTTTACAAATGAAAATGTGGGAAGAACATTGAGCTATTTAAGAGACTATCAAGGGAAAAACGGTGAGGACAACTGTATGGGTTATAGTGAGGGAATTATAGCCAAAATCATGTTTAAAGCTACGAACAGGGCCTTCTATTGAGGAGTAACCTGATGAACACAAAGTAAGGGAGAAGCTACTGCAACCTATTACTTGCAATGTTAAGCGTTTATTATTTATCCAAACAGTATCAGCCTCCATGCACCAAGAGTTTGTGGGGTGGGTAGGCAAAGCGCGCAGCCTCTAGGAGCTGAGAAGTTGTCACTGATGATGTTCTTACCTGGCCACGTGCCTTTATCACAGCTGAGTTTCCATGTCCTCCCTCTGATTTCCATACCAAGTCATGTATACCAGAAAGATGTATTGGAAGCAGGGCCTCAAAAAAAGCAAATACCAACTCCAGTGAGTGCAAGTCCAGGTATGAGCGAAGGAGTGAGCTGTGGGCCACATGCTTAGCGCTCCGAAATGCCCATCGGCAATGTCCCTAGGCGACACCGTAAATGAGGTTTAGGAAAATCATAACTGAATGTAACAAAGAAGCAACTTTTAGATGTGTCAGAACAGTGCTAGGAAAGATCTGAGAAAATAATCCTCTGGTATATTCTCCAGATACTCTTTGAACATGCACCACAACAGATAGAATGAGATTAAATGGTCAAAACACAAAGTAACACCATTGGACCGAGTTTGGAAGTTCCACCATATTCCTGTGGTGGCAACTGTCCTATTTGTATGTTTTGCAAGCCTTCAAACAAAAAACTGGAACTTGAGTTGTGTATTGTGGTTGAAGGTAACAACAGCAACAGAAATATTTGCCTGCTGCCTTTCACAAGCCTGCATCCTTCTGTCTTGCATCGGTCAAAAAGGCTTTGGCTATGAATATAATTATGAAAATTATATTTCATATTGTCGTGGTTTAACCCGGCTGGCAACTAAGCACCACGCAGCCACTCGCTCACTTCCCCCCCTCCCTCAGTGGGATGGGGAAGAGAACTGGAAAAAAAAAAGTAAGACCCGTGGGTTGAGATAGACACAGTTTAATAAGAGAGAATAATAACAATAATAATAACAATAGTGGTAAGAAAATATACAGAATATATAAAACAAGTGATGCACAATGCAATTGCTCACCACCCGCTGACCGATGCCCAGCCCGTCCCGAGCAGCGATCACTCCCCGAGCCACGATCACACAGCCCGAGCAGCAATCACTCTGCCCGTGACCGACCGACTAACCCCCCCCCGAGCATGACATTCTATGGTATGGAATAGCTCTTTGCTCAGTTTGGGTTAGCTGTCCTAGCTGTGCTGTACTCCCAGCTTGTTATGCACCTGGCCGAGCAGGAGAAGCTCAAAAGGTCCTTGAGTAGTCTGAGCACTACTTGGCAACAACTAAAAACATCAGCGTGTTATCAACATCCTTCTAGTACTGAATCCAAAGCACAGCACTATGCTAGCTTCTGTGAAGAAAATTAACTCTATCCCAGCCAAAACCAGGACACATATGTACAGAACTCATAATATTTATGTGTCACATATTTTCCAGCTTTTTGGAAATATTATATAGGAATGGTGGATTGGCATGTGATAAAAAAAGACACAGCTAAAAATGGCTTCAAGAAAAGTTAAGGGTAGTGTTTTCAGGTACTTGAGATGTCCACCAGCACAGAACATTGCTACTGTAGAGTCACCAGCCAATATAGTTTTGGTTTTGAAAAAGAATTGCTGACTAAGAGTACAGTAAAGAAGTTTTCTCTCAGTTAGTAAGTCCAGTGAAACTTCAAACACTACCTCAAAGACAGCACTTCTGCAAAGGCTTCTGATCTTACATTAGTGAAGCAGGGCAAATTTGAACAAGTTTGTGCTTAAAAAGAAGAGCAAACTTCTAAGTTTGCCGTTCTTATCTGTTCTCTATAGTTTCACGCAAGATTCCTTAAATAAAATATTAAGAATACTAAGAACTAATAGAAATCTCAATGGAAGGTCTGTAACTTGGCTTGTCAGCAAAATTTACTTCCTTCAGGAAAATGAAAAACATTTTCATATGCTTTCTCTCTACTTACATAATTATATGAGGGACTGAGTTGACTAATTGTTATATTGAAGACTAGTGAATGAAGTATAAATTCCCACTAACTGCATATCAAGAAACAAATCTTTAAAAATACTATGTTATTTGCATTTCTAAATCCCAGGTTATGGTTTCAATGAATAAATTGTAGAATCATAGAATTGTTTAGGTTGGAAAAGACCTTTAAGATCATCAAGTCCAACTGTTAACCTAACCCTGCCATCCCACCACTAAACCATGGCCCTAAGCACCTCGTCTACCTGTCTTTTAAATACCTCCAGGGATAGGGACTCGACTGCTTCCCTGGGCAATGTAAATGTAAATGTAAAGTCCTGAATATAGAGGAAAGAACACTGTTTTTGTGAAATTGCCATGTACATCCTGCAGTGACAGCACCTTTTACTGAGACCAATGGGAGTTACAGTTATCCAGTACATCCTGGGACAGGATCCAGATAGCTGCTATTAAAAAGTCATAATAGGGAAAGAGAAGGCTTTCACAACCTGTACAAATCAAAAACTATAAATTCCAAATGCTGTACTAATTGCATTGTATAAATTCAATAAGGTAAGGAAAAAGAACACAAAGAAAGTAGTAGTCAGCATGATTAAAAATTAAATTATTTAATTTTATTAGGAACAACATGAAAAAATGTATTGATTCATTACTAGATGGAAGTTGGAGGCTTGTTAGTTCAGGAAAAGTATAAATATTTTGCTCTGCAGGTCTGTTGAGAACATTGAACAATTTCCCATCTGAGAGTAATCCAAAAAAGATGAGCACGTATTTTTTTTTAATCAGGTCTAGCCAATTTACCTCCAGTGTCTTTACAAACCTGTGTAATTACTAATGCAGCCTTCTCGGGAAGTCTCAGAACACCGGGGAAGCTCCAAAGGACTGGAAAACACATAAACTGATTGTGTTTGAAGACAGTGGTTCAAAAAAATTGGGTAATTTGGGAACTTTAGGCCTGCGAACCTGACATCAATCCTCAGACATCCATTTATCTGTGTGAAAACCATCCAATGTAATAACTAGTAAGAAATGACACCAAACAGTCATGCGACACAGTAATGTTGATCAAGATTGACGTATGGAACATAGATCCTCTTGTATTAGTTTTGCTTCGGTTTTTAAGGCTATTTAGTTGTTAGAAAGTGAACTGTGGTACAATGTTTAATAAGAAAACACCTGCCATGCATTTTGACTGGTAATTGGGACAGCATTTGGAGGACAGAGCGCAGATGCTCACGGTGGTAGTTTACTGAACATAAATTCCAGTGACACTTAAATCCCTGGGACTGCCAGTGCAAACCTTGGACAGATGAATGGAAAAAAAGAAAGAGGATAGCACAGAGAAATTTTACTTTGCATTGGCACATTCCCTTACTGGAATGAGCAGTCTCTGAAATCAGCAGTTCAAAAGATGTTGATAAATTGAAGAGGATTTAGAGAAGAGACATGAGATGACTAAAAGACTAAAAAACATGCCTTATATTGACAGACCACAGGAGCTCACTCTGGTTAGTCATCAGACCATTTCTCCTGGCACTAGTAACTTTGTTATGCTGCGAGCCAGTTCAGGGAGCTGCTCTGGCTGACAGCTAACCTGCCTTTTTCTGTTTGCTTGTTTAAAATTTTCTTCTGCACCAGTACCCTGAACTGATTCACCCCATGGCCATGTAAACAGTGCCAACACAAAACTTGTTACAGGGACAAGTGGCAGTGGACTGAAGGAAAAGCCAGGACAGTTCATCCCCAGATTTAGATCAAATGAACTACCTCCACACATCCCTTCCTACAGAAGACCCTCTCCAGCCTCATGGCGCCAGTGAAGCCATAACAGAGCCTTCTGGGTGGAAGCCAAAGCTGGTGACATTTGTGGCGGAACAGTTAACTGAGCACTGTGATGTCTTCTTTTCCACTAGCAGCATCATCCATGAGATTAGACAGCCATTTAAGGGATTTCACTGCCTGATTTATAGTCTCTATTCAGGGAAGTTCTGCAGTGTATGCTATGTAGAACAGCAGATAAGATGATCTGGACGTTTCTTTCTGTCCTCAAACCCTATGCGGTGATGTATTGAAAAACATCCAATCTTACACAATCTGCAAGCAACCTATAAACTTTTCTTTTAGAGACAGAAACACTAGTGCATTTGTATACATATACTCTTCCTCTAATATTTTCTAAAGAAATATGACTGCGTGCTCCAGTTATCTGCAACTGAGTGCTCTCCAGCCTTTAATGTGACACAAGTCTGAGGGGATAAACAAGATAGAGCTCCAGCAAAGCTAATAGAGCCATCGTTCTCACCTATAAAAGAAAAGGTGCCTTTACCCTGGTTTATTATAGTTTATACAGCACTTTTCATGGGTTAAATTTTAAGGAACTGTAAAATTATTTTTAACTGAAAGTCTTTACTGATAGCCTTTAGCGCCACAGCAGATAAGCTATTTAGGCAGCCTACTGTAAACAGCTAAATCTTTCCCGTGTTCCAGCCATACCCTGACACAGCAGATAACGTACAGACCGTGAAAGCAAACCCTGGAAATAAGTGGGTCAGAAACCTAGGGGAGAAGAAATGCCAATTTGTGGCTGCAGGGAGCTTACCAGAATACAAATGCTGCCCTTTTATTCAGGCGAGGCACCAGCAGCAGGACCCTGCTGGCTCAGGGACTACCCAGCCACCTTGGTCATTGCCAGGAAGGAAGCAAGGCAGAAGGGGCTGCTGGGGTCAGGACCAGCAGGTCAGCCTGGGGCCAAGGACCCAGCTGCCCACCCAGCGAGGCTTTGACTGCAAGAGGGACCACACACAGCAGGAAGGGATTGCTTGTGAGTCACTGAAAGACCTCCTGCTCCTTGCAGCTATCTGAAATACTCATGCCTTGGGCTGCCGGACATAGGAAGGTGTGAAAGTGAATATTATAAGGTGAGGAAAATTAGAATTAGGAGCATTTGTACAAGACTACAGATTTGAAAAAAAAATAAATCCATAATTGGGATCCCTTACTAAAAAAAAAAAAAAAAAAAAAAAAAGTCACATTCCTGGAACAGTCTCTGCCCTTTTAAAGGAGAAAAATTTTACTTCAGGCTTCTAATAATCACAGACTTTGCTGTAATAGGAGGAAAGAGATTGTCACTAAGCGATTTGGAAAATCTGAGTCAAAACCAAGCTACATCCAAATCTACGGATGTCTACAAAGTTATGACGAGATGCTCTGCTAAAGGTCTGTTTATTAAGTGTTGGTGTGACCCTGAAGCTCAGCCATGGCCAGAAAAACAGTCAAAAATGAGGTGGAAGCACTGTGGGTTATTGCAGTTATCTCTGAAACCAAAAAGAAAGGTTATTCCCTTCACACCAGCACTGCGTTCCCTCCTGAAGAATACGTGTGCAGGGAGAGGACTGGAGGAAAGGGCTTTTCCTTCATTTTACTTTTTTTTTTTTTTGGCATCACAGCCTGCTCCTCAATAAACTAAGCAAGATTGTGACTTTACCTCAAAATTACAAAGGAAAATAATAGATCATGTGCTTTTTATCAGTGGAGCTGCTGCTTTTTTGTCACAGTCTAGGGATGCTGTTCTCATCTTCTCTAGCTGAACTTCAATGAGTTAACACTTAAATTCTAGTCTGAGAAAACTGTTAAGCTGCAAAAGCCAAGTCAGAGGCTATAGGGAGCTGGGCACCATCTGCATATTGACATCACAGGACACACTGGCTCATTCCTATATACCCTATATGCTCCTATGTGAACTTCCCTCCCTTTTCATATTATGCTGAATTAAAAAGAATGGTAAAATATTAGCACACATCTGTCCATCTCCCTAAGCAAGGTGTACTGCTAACATTGTCATTTCCCAGCAGCTAAACACTGAGCTTTTCTGAAGGAGAAGAAAAAAAATTTCTTTCATCCAGATGATATCAAATAAGACCTCGAACAAACAAATGACATCAAGGACTATAGTTTTTCAGGGTGAGGGTTGGGTTTGCAGGATAGGAGTAATGTGTGAATGTCTTATTTGGATTAGACAGAAAAGTATCTTGAATTTCTTGTGATACCAAGAAATTTCCCCAAAACAGCATGAGGCTGCTCCCACTTTGTGCAAGGATTTTCCTAACTCTTACTTCCTCACAAGGAAACAGATCTACCTCAAAACCTTGACCCACTGTTACCAACAGCTTTGATGGAAGTATCAAATACTCCATAGCATGTGCTAAAAAACTTTTAGAGCAAGAAATGTGTAACAGACTTTAATTTTATTCCAGTTTGAACACAGCAGAACAGGGAAAAAATGTGATCATTTGACCAACCGTTGTTTTGACTGTCTCAGCAGTTGGGCTGTGTATTTCTAACGGACTACTTGCAATGGCGGTATTAATACTTCAGCCATCATCCATAAGTGTTTTGTTTAGTAGCAGGGCCTTGCATCCAGTACAGTTCGCTGCAAGGGGAAAAACACACGCAGCTCATTTTAATGAAAAACAAAATTAGCATTCAGTTCCATAAAACCAAATGCTGGTATTTTCTAAATAAATAATGCATTTCCACTAATTTTTCATTAACAACTGTGCTGAAGATTTTCTATAATAAAAAAACCTGAGTCAAATCTAGCCTTCAGAAAATATTTTCCTGCACATTTTGATCCATTTCTGCCAGCCAAAGGGGCAGAAGGAGTCCTAAAAGCTCCATATCCATAACAAAAAGCTTCTCCAGCAAAGATGGATTTAAGACAGGCAGTCAAGAAGGGCTGTTGTAACAAGGCTCAAAGCTGTTTGAGCTGCATGTGGAAACACTGCAGAAATTTGGAGGCTGGAAATATTTTTAAGTCATTCGATTCCACCCATTCGTTTGACTGACTGGCCAGTGTTGCAAAAGTAAGCGTGACCGCCTGCTGCCTCAGTCTATAGGGATTTAGTACACTCGGACTACTCTGTCCTCCTTTGACAAAAGGTTTTATATAGACAGTGCCAGACATTAATTACAGTAATTTGTTGTTAGCCTTGTTTCCTAAGGAAATAAGGCTCATGCACTTGCATTGTCCATTTGGGTGGACATCTGTCCCCCTTAGCAACTTCTGAGTTGATGGGTAATTTCAAACACAATCGAAAGAACTAAAAAACCTCGCAGATGCTATGCTCTTACAAATTCCATGAATACTGCTGGCTGGGTAAAGGAAAGGGAAAAAAAAATCTGTTAGTTCACTGAGGGAGAGAGGTAGAATTCAGCCATAACCTTCAGCATGGCAGAAGCTGGCTCTGCCAAGGAACGTGCTGTCTTTTGCCTAGTAGAAGTGAAATAAAAGGGATGGGGGTGAGCAGAGAAATGGAAGTGGTACTATAAAGGAAATGAGACCTAAGCCTGCAGAAAGACAGAGTCAAAGTTCTGTTGCTCATGGAACAACCTCCTTTCCTATATTATTGCATGATGATAAAGCTCTCATATGTTATCAAGCCGTCAAATAAAATGATTAAACTTCCTTCAGCTGGTTCCTTTGTGTTATAACCATGCTACCCAAGAACAGCCTATTAGCTATACAGGCACTTCACACACATGGATTATACTAGCAATTCATTATTAATTTTCTATTAAAATGACCACAGGTTTATTATAAACTATCAGGTTTATAATAGTTCACTAGAGATCACAGGGTAGCTAACAAGATCACCCCTATGTTCCTTGACAGAATTTCTAAATGCATTTCTCTCCAATTATCTATTTCCTTAGGTATTAATGTTTCTTTCATTAAATGGGCAATATTTCCAATCTTATTATTCTCTGACTTCATAAAAAAATCAACATTTTACTTCAACGAGCGTTTTGTGTTATTCAAATTAAGCTGTTTAATCACTATGGTTTCCCGAGGACAGATTTGTATTGACCAGTGCTACAAAAACTCTCTGTGACACTTGAAAGGAAAGCATGCAGTCTGAGCATTCTACATGTCTGTTTATCTTGCCACAGGTGTTACTAGAGATCTGAGCCCACATAATGTTCTTTGCTCGATGTTTCTGCTTTACATATTTGGAGTCTTTGCTGAAGTTCTGAATATGATACAAAGCTAATGACATCTTTACCAAGAGTAAAAAGGACAGCATAAACCACACAACTGAGTTAATATTTAAAGAACAAGAATTTAATTTGGTATGCAATGTTTTCCTAGGAGGATCTTTATTTTCAATGCTATACATGTGAAAATAAGAATGAATAAGTGGCTCATTATCTACATGTATAAAAATATAAACATCCTATCAAACATCTGCAAAGTCACCCTTCATGATATGCATCACTGGAAGACCTATGTCTTAACTTCTAATTAAGAGAAAGACTGCGTTCGGGGGGGTTTAATAGCACTTGTACATGCTTCTGTATTCCTCCATAAGTACATGAACTGCGAACAACAGCTACCAAATGTATACAGGACTCCAGTATCGTGCCTTTAGATTTTTGTTCTTCTGCACATCAACAGGTCAGCAGAGCCATCATCTTTATCCATTCTTTGAGCTCTCAGTAGAAGAAACCAGCAAAACTCAGTGACTTTGCCTCGGGCATTTTACCTTTTAAAAATTTTACTGAAATTACTGAGTAATGTTTAAGAAAAATATTGTCTTCTGTGGCAAACCATACAATGACTATTACATTTATGGCACCCCCATTTTAAGCCTAAATGTAATGAGTTATTAGTAAATGAAGGGCCCATTTTCTAATACTAACAATGCTTAGAGTTTTTAGCATGAACACAAAGATTAAAAAATCATCAGTTTATGTTTTTATTACACCCATTTTTACTTAAAATGCGAGAATTTCTGGGTCATCTGCCAGCAAACGGATAGGCAATCATTGATCAAAATACAGGCAATCTTTGTTTGAGAGATGCATTTCAGCCACCTGGAAGTTTAGTTATGATTCACATTCAAGCAAATACGTAATCAATTTCAGTTCTACAAGCTGATATTCATATTCAGTTTTTCCATAGAAACAGGTATAGGAAACCAGTAAAACATTACCATATTATGTACATAGCGTAATATGTAAATGCTCAGCTAGATATATTATGAAATTCTGTAGCACTAAAATGATTAAAAAACTAAATGATTCGTGTAAAATGTTTATATACTGTATATATATGTACACTAAATCACAAGTTCAATTTAAAACTGCCCCTATTCACAGCTCCTATGATGGATTTAGTAAGCTACCAGATTCTTAAAAAAAGAAAGCTATCTAGAGTGAATTTGAACACTTTACTGAAAACTAATTTTATACAAAATCTTAAAAAACATACTTCAGAATTACTTAACAGAAACTAGAAAAAGACGGTCATTATTCTTGAGAACGGCATTGTAAAGACCTAGTAGCTGTGATCAATGTCCTTTCGCTCGTGGTATAAATAAGTTAAGCACAAAGGAATCATCTCAGAGTAAGGCATAGGACAAACAGGCTTCATTCCATCTTCAGGTGTATTGGCCTCTCGCTCTATCTTATTGCTCATCTAATTTGGCAGGTATACATTTCACTCCTTTTAAAAATAATCCATTATACAACTATCTACAACTGGACAACAATACCCAGCGCTTTTGTGTGCACATCTTCAATGTAATCACATTGATAAACAATCTTGGTAATGCTAAAAAAAAAAAAAACAAAACATGGTGATGCAAATTATTTTCAGTTTTATGCAGCTCTGCATGCACTTTATGGAAGACCAAGTGGTGAACACAGAGGCTGAGCACAGCAACTCAACTCAATACACACGTAGCTATAGCTGTTTTCAAAGGAATTAAGGTTTTAAAAATAAAACCCTACTGTGAAATTCTTTGGTTAGAATACAAGTGCCAGCAGTATTTCTAAATTTGGAGTTAGAACAATTTATTGTTCAAGAGTTTCCAAAATGTAACTTCAAGCTTTTAATATGTACCGCTAAATTCTTCGACACTTCGGATACATTTAGGATATTTTTTCTGTGAAGGTCTGAATGGACAAAACAGGTTTTTAAATCAAGTTCAGATTTTAAAGGAAAGTGCTTTTGTGCCCGAGTCTTCATGAATTTATTAGAAAGAGCTGCTCAATCTTCCCTACTGTAAAACCTATTGCTCAGATTGGCTCTTCCAAAGCAAGCTATGGCTGCCTTCTCCAGGAAAGAAAGACTGCTAGATACAGCTTAGGAGGGGTCATTTCCCCTGAAGAAAGTTGGCCTCCTTCTTGTTTTTGTAGGGACAGGGCTTAATCCTTTCCAAGAAGCACTAAGTTTGTCTGGGAAGAAGTACCTAACTCTCAGCAGTGTCATTGCCCTGGTAGTACTGCCTTGAAAACTAAGAAACTGTTTCTCGAAAAAGCGGGTTTGGCATCAATTCTGTTGGCTCCAAAGTTTTACAGCACTGACATGACAAAACTTAAAGTAACAAGCAGGGTGCTCTTGATTACACCTATAATGTACATCTGCATTAATTCAACGTACGTGATTTCAGTTTCCCAGGAAGCAGGCCCTACCTTCACTCTGGCAAGCTTGGCTTCGTCTCGCCCCCATCGTTTTGAGGGTGTTAAGGAAATATGCATTGAGATTTCTATGCATATTACAGACGGTAACTTGAAGAGAATTATAAGGACTTCACACCACCCATGAAAGTTACAATTCACAAGCACTTTAATTTTTCAAAGCGTCACTGTTTTACCTCTCGAGGGAATAAAGACATGTCTCTGAGGACACTTTATAGTTCAAATGGTTGGTTATCCAGCGAACCTGTCCTTTCACATCAGCCTTACGGGCCTGCTGTGCGGGCCCTGGTCCAGTTTAACAGCTTGGAGAGGAGAGTTCAGAGAGATAGGGAGCAGAGAGGGCAGATGGAAGCAACCGGTCATGAAGGGCCACACGCACGGCTCCTGCAAAATTCATCACTTCTGCAGATGAAGTATGAGCCGGAGTGCCAACCCCCCACAGTCAGGCATCACTTCTATGTGACGGTCCTTCACAGACAGGCATCCCTTTGATGGGGCGGGGGGGAGGGGGGTGTAAAACGGACCATTACGGGTCCGCCCAACAAGGCGAAAAGCCCACTTAAGGGTATGGGGATGAGAAAAGATGGCCATTTGTTATGCCATCTTCAACAGAAGTTGCTGAAAAGCAACTGCAAAGTTCCTCAGCCCCTAAACGGGTGGGTTTTAAAACACCCCACCCTGACAGAGCTACCCCTTAGCTCCTGTGCGTGGAGAGGGGAAGGGGCTGGGTGCACACGCACACTTTCCTGGGACAGGTATTCGTCTACTCCTGCTACCTCTCTCCTTCCTCGCTACCGACACAGCTACTGGGAGGCATGGGAGGGAGGATGACGAGTGAGCCGGGATACGGTGGTTGAGCAGGGTCATAGTGGCCAAGCAGGGACATGGCGGCTGAGGCACGACATGGTGACCTCCTGTCCCCGGGGCCGTCAGGAGGTGTGTGCAGGAGGGGTGGGGGCTGCGCTGGGGTCTGACCCGCCTTGTGCGTGGAGGCAGGCGCCGGGGCAAGGAAAGCGCAGGGGGATACAGCCCCCCTCCACGTCCTCCTTCCTCCGGGCCGGGAGGGGACCGTGGGTGCGAGGGTGTGCAAGGGCCGCCGCCTTATCCCTGGGCCACGGGCCGGGCAGATGCTCAGTCCCGGCAGAAGACATACTCGGTGTAGCTGGTCCAGATCTTGTCATCGGCAGGACCGCCCTGCTCGGGGGCAAAGGCGCAGGTGCCGGTGGAGGAGCAGGCGGCCATGCGGAAGCCGGCCTCGGAGAGCCGGTCGAAGGCTTGCTCGAGGAAGTTGAACTTGAGGTAGTAGCGGGCGGTGTAGCGCTCGGGAGGGCGGTCGGGGTCGCGGCTCTCGTTCAGCGTCTCCCCGAAGACCTCCTTGGCCAGCGCCGTCTTGCCGCAGACGGTGATGCGGGCCACCCGCCGGAACTTGGCGTCGGCCTGCGCCTCCCGCCCGATGGTGTAGGAGCCCCGGTAGCCGATGGTGATGTAGCCCGAGCGCCGCCCGCCCGCCCCGTCCAGCGACTGCGAGGGCGTGAGCAGCGGCCCGCCCGAGGGGTGCGGCTGGCGGTGGGCGACGGGGCGGACGCCGCGGCTCCCCCGCCGCCGCCTCCTTCCAGCGGCTCGGCCTCCAGGTAGCCGAGGAGCGGCGGCTGGGGGGGGCACGCACCAGCTGCAGGTCCCGCAGGTAGTCCAGGATGAGCGGAAGAGGAAGCCGTCGCGGTCGAGGAAGAAGCGGCCCTTGCTGTCCCGGGGCAGCTCGCTAGGCTGCTGCTGCGAGAACATGCGCCAGAGCAGCGAGTCGCGCACCGAGACCACGGTGCAGCGCCGCGTCACGTACACCTGCCCGCCCACGTTCAGCTCCACGATCTCCGGGAAGGACGACCAGCCCCCCGCCGCCGCGCCGCCGCCGCCCCGCTTCCCGCTGCCCCGCTCCCTGCCGCCGGCGAGACGCCGCCGCCGTTGGGCAGCCCGCGGGCGCTGTCCGCCAGGGCCATACCGGAGGGAGCCCGCCGCCGGCGGGGAGCCGCTGCCCTTCCTCCTTCTCCTCCTCCTCCTCCTCCGGCCGCCTGGGCTCCAGCGGGGCCGCCGCCGCCCGCGAGGGAGCGCGCAGCCCTCTGCCGCTGCCCGCCGGAGCCTCCCGCCCCGTCTGTCCCCGCAGCCCCGCGGCCGCTGCCGCTCCCCGCCGCCGCTCGGCTCCCCGCGGCCGGCTGCCGGTCAGGCACCTCCGTCGGGCTGCGAGCGGAGAGCCCCGGCGGCAGCGGCGGGGCCGTGTTTATGTAGCGCGGCCGCACCTCGCGGGAGGCGTGGGAGGCTGGCGGGGGGCAGAGCCGAGCGCACGGGGAGGGGAAGGGGACGGCCCTGCACTGACGCAGGGTCCCCCGCCGTCGTTCCCCCGCCCCGGTCCTCCTTCCCCGGCTGCGGCGGGGACCCTCGCCCCGGCCGGTGCGCGCCCGCCGCGCTCCCTTCGCCGCGGACAGGCACGGCGCTGTGCGGCCGGCGGGGGTAAAACTTTGGGATGGGGGGGGAGGGGCTGTGGGAGCCCCCCACCCCGGCGCCCCTCCGGTCTTCGGCTCGCCCCTCGGCTTCTCCGAGACGCCTCGTCTTTTCGCAGGCAAGAACCTCCCCCCTCCGTTCGCCCCGAGGTGCGGGAGCGGGGAAGCGGCGAGACGCTCGGGCCCCACCGGAGGAGCCGCGCTGTGCCCCTGCTGATCTTCCTAAGGCTTGGCCAAACCCTCGCCAAGTGAGACCCCCCCCCCGGCGAGGTAGCCGTGTCCCCCTTCCCTCCCGCCGCCTTCACGGGGGAAAACGCGAGCCTGCGGTGCCGCCCGCCCTCGCCTCACCCGCGTCCCCTGCCTGTTTCTGGGCTTGCAAGAGCCTCTCGCTGATGCGGGGTTTTAACGCCCTTGAGGACCCCGTGAAAACCTCCCGCCGATCCGCACCCCTTGGGAGGGAGGGGGGAGAGGCTCGGCGGGAGCCGCAGTGCCGGGCTGGGGGTGCCCGGAGGCCGGAGGAAGGCGCCGGGGGCCAGGGGGACCCCGGGGCGGGTGGGGTCCCCTCCAGCCCCCCGTCAAGCGGCACTTTACCGTGGGAGCTTGGCTCCTCGTGGCTGCGTGGAGCCGTGTGTAATTGGGTGCCCTTAACAGCTCAGATTTAATTTGGATTAATTAGGTACATCGGGATCTGCGTGAAACATAAGCACCTATTTAACATGCGTTGGCAGAGAGCATTTAAATTACGTTTCAGGCTTTTGCTTGAATTTCATCTGCATTCCTGTGTCTCTCTGCAAGCAACGGAGCTGGTGCCTCTGTGTACTCCATTGCTCTCCTCTGGGCGTTGGGCTGTGCTTTCTTCCTCGAGAGAACAGCTGAAAGGGCAGGGAGGTCTGAGGAGTATGATGGCCACGGTCGATGCCTTCCTTTCGTAGGGGTGAAGAGGCAGGGGGGTAAGAAGACCTTTAAAAACTGAGAAATGGGAGAGGAAGGAAAGGCGAGTTAGCTCTCAAGAAGCAAGCTAAGTTTGCCCAAAAGAAGAAGAGGAAGCAGAGGAAGAAGAGGGGGAGTTGAGAAACAGAAGTTTTGAAAAGGGAATAGACAACAAAGAACAATAATGTGTCGAGGGAGAGCTGGCGGGGAGATACTGTGGTCTAAGGCAGGATATGGGGTGGGCTTGGGGCACCTGGCACTCGGAAGTTACAGGAGTTTAATCTGAACGAGACTAAGAGTAGGGTGGCAAATATGCGGAACGTAACTTTTTCCATGTGGGAAAGCCAGCTGCCAGGACTTTAACCACCAAGTATTGTCATTTGTGGGAGTCAAATGGCAGAGTAGGTTAACTGATGTTTTGCTGACATTTTGTATCAAGCGGCTTGTTTCTCCCTTTCTTCTTTTTTTTGAGGGGAGTAGGAGAGAGGTGAAAACAGTCATGGAAGATCAGGGAACAAAAAAAAAAGCCTGAATGAAGTCGATTTGCTACCCGTTTAAACATCTGAGTTTGTCGCTAGAGAAAAAAAAAAAAGGGAAAATAACATGACTTCTCTGCTAGCACACAGGGAATCTTTGTTTTCTTCCCTTATACTATATTAGGGTCAATTCACCAGACTAAAAGCGCATGAAATTTTCACGTTGTGGTTTGCTGGTGGCAGCTTCGTGGAGTTACTCTTACCTTTCAGTCTCTTAAATGCAGCATCTCCCCCCATATCACCCTGCTCCCGGCCATACTTAGCAAGAAGCCACCTCAAGAACCTCCCACAGATTCGTATTTTAAACTCCGCTTCCCCAGTGTGGGCTCTCGATTGAGAGCACTGTGATTAAACTGTGCACCCAGAAGATGAGATCATACCATGCTTGTGTGGGCACTTACTCGTAGCAGCATTCACTGCGGAAGGTTTTGTACCTACCTGCAGGTGAGCCTTACGAGCGCCCCAATATAAACTTTAATTCATCCATTAATTAAAGTTCATTTCTCTGGCACTAGGTGAGTATTAACATAGGTTAACAAAAATAGCAGTAACATATTCATTAGACTTGAGCTTTTTTTTTTTTTTTTTGCCTCGAGCTTTGTTAGATTTGAGCCTAGACTTCATAAGGCCTGAGCTTAATGGATCTTCCAGCTCACGCTTTCAGAACCTTCACAGAGGAGTGAGTTATGTTGCTCCTTCAGGCATCGGCTCTCCAGAGCTTTACCTCCACCTGCCTGTCATCCAGTGGGAGGCCAAAGGAGAAGGACCCACCATGCTCCTGGGCAGCACCATGTGATGCCCAAAGCCATGCCCATTACAGGGGATGAGGGGCCACTGGGCCACTGTCCCAGGTCTTTCTTTAGGGGTGCAAACCAGTCTGTTCCACAGCACTGTCTTATGTGCCAATGTGCAAGCTGACCCCTGACTCTCCTTCAAAAAGAGGAGGAGGAGCCTTCTCATGGGGAGGTACTGTTTATACAGCCTGTTCAACAGTCCTGGGCAAAGACCCAGCTTGCAGTGTTTGTCTCTGAGACAGCCGACATTTTCTGGGCTTCAAAACATGCTCAGCACTGAAATACCTGGTTTGAAGCAACTGCTCTTTGGAAGAACTATCTTCTCCTAGGCATCTCACTTTTGCAAGCGAGGATGCTTTGCCTTGCTGCAAGTTTGTGCTTATTGTAACTTCTTTAACAGTTTTTTTTCCTCTTTTCACAAAATATTAATCTAGTTTCTTCTGCATTTCCCATGTCTTTTCATTTGGCTATGTTTGTCTCCAGTGAGGAGAATTGGACTTCATCTGAGGGTATTAAAATGGGTAAATATACCAACTATTTTTACTTACGTGTCAGTCACTGGGTTGCATAACACAGCCATAATATCAGTGTTTTATTCTTATTTTGTGTGGGAGACAGTGAAATATTAGTACATGTAACATTCAAGGCTGCCACAGAATCCCTCATAAGGCATACAACCCTCTAAAGGGCGTTAGATATTAAATATGCTCTAATGGACAGGCTGGGCTTTCTGACAATAAATGTGTAGTTGAATTTCTTTCACTGTGCAGTACCGCAACATTTCTGAGCAATACCTACTTGAGGTAAGACAGTCACATTTCAGCGTTTGCTATGAGCTGCCTGGCAGAACCAGCTGTGGTTTGGGTGCACACTGTCTTCATCTCATGGGATCCAACAGCTTTTCTTCTTGTAGTATTTTGAGAAGTTTACACCGGGTTTTGGGTGTTTGGTTTGGGTTTGGGGTTGGGTTTTTTGGGGGGGGGGGGGAAGGGGGCTTTTGTTGTGCCAGTGTTCCGAAAGATGTTTCCATCACGATGGGATGAAGAAAGAGTCCCTATTTTGCATTTTGGGTAGCGCACCCACAGGCGATCCAGGTTTGTTCAAGGAGGACGATTTCCTTCACGAACCATAGAGGAAGGGTAACACCTAGTGGGAGTAAACCCACATTGCAATTGAGAAATGCAAAGGGCTCCAAAGTATTGCCAGCATGACCCAAGATACATAATAAAGAGAAAACTATACCTTTTCAGTCACAAAAAAAGTAGATGCAAACTATTACATTAGTATATTCAGCTTCTTTATGAGAAACTTCACAAAGCAAGAACACAATTTTATCCCTGTTCTGAACTAAAAGCTGTGGTTAGCGTTTATTATTTCTTCTTTCAGTCTGCATTGTGTGAAATGGGGTAATATTGCTTAGAAAATGCCGAATTAGATAATGACTGAATTGTTTGAATTTTTAATACTGAATTCAGTGAAATATTTAGTCTCCCACATAAAACCAGCAAAAGGAGTTAGTGATCTAAACTGAACCGGAGGCTCAAATATGCTCATTTAAGCTTCATCGTCTTGCTTAGAGGATGCGGGAAAAAGAGGATGGTTTGTCCCACAGCAGAGTTTATTGCCTAGGAGCTGGGAACTCTTCACATTTTTCAGACTTGCATGCTCTCTAAAATATGTGTAGTTCCATGGGTTTGACTTTTACAGTCAATGGATGGCTTATTAGATGAAACCTTTCCCATTTCTGAATCATTGCTCAAGGCGAAATTATCAGGCTCGGTGTTACACTCAAGTGATACCAAGTAATGTTGCCAAAACCTTGAATTGTGCATTATTCCACCCAAAGACGGAAGAACTCAAGTCCCTCTAAAGAGAGTGCTCTTCCTCTGCAAAATGGGTCTCACACACTGTGTATAGCTGGACAACACAACTATACAAATTCATAGATTTCCATGTTTCATGTGAATAGTAATGAATTTTGTCTGTGAAGTTATATCGGATAATATCTGTTCACAGAGATTGTTTTGCCTGTGTGTTTGCATGTGCAGTCGAATACGTTTAGCTGGAACTGCGTGTTCCAGGAACTCCAGCTGCTATGAAAATACATGTGTTCAAGCATGAAAGTTATTGCAGAATTATAGAATAACTCAGGTTGGAAAGGACCTCAGGAGGTCATCAAGTGCTCAAGCACTTTCCTCCTGCCAGTGTGACAGAGAGATTGCTCTGAATAATTTTGCGGGGGCAATGCTCTGCAGAGCCTAGGGGAGAGGGAAGGAGGGAGGACAACCATTAGGTGTGTATTCCATGTCCTTGGCCAATACAGAGCTTACAGAGTGTGGCTGAGAAACATAATCAAGTGAGCAATTAGTGAAGTTCAGAGCTGTATTAATTTCCTTCAAGCACCTTTGCAACAATTGGGAGACAAAAGGTACCCTTTCAATGTCATGGAGACACACAGGTTGTTTCTGCCACAGTAAAGAAAAGCATTGAAGGGGACACCTTCCACGCACATCTTGAGTGTCACTGAAGTTGGAGGACACAAGAAAAGAGACTACGTACCTTATGCCAAATGTGGAAGTACTCCCAACTGCTTCTTTTCAAGGAAAATGTGAAGTTTCCCTGCTTTGGTTACTTATCAGGACGTTACAGTTCTGCCTGATACCAAAAAAGCAGAGGACAGCTATGTCATTTTATAATATGCAGTGGTGTGGTATTATACATGCACAACATGTGAGGTTTTTCTCCTGTGCTAAATTACTCATAACACCTATGGAGCAGTTTTAAATCAGGGTTCTTTCTGTGAAGCCTTGGCTCTCTGAAATTAATCTTCCGTATCTCTGTGAAACGTTTCATTCAAGTCTTTAATCTTCCCTTGGCAATTTTCCTATCTGTGAATAAATAGCATTCTGGCCCAGCTTCTACCACAGCAACAACAGAAAGACAACCAGACCTTTGCAAACGTGAGTGGAAACTACATCGATCTTCCGCATTAACCATCAGCGTGGATCAACAGCCTTACGCCGTCTCCTAGAATTTGACAGTATAAGGATTCAGCAAAAGAGCTTCTCCCTATAGGGAAAATGCAACTCAGTATCTCGCTAATTAGGATATCAAAACCAAGCTCTACTCCCACGTCTTATCAGCGTGCCTTCCTGGAGGGTCAGTCAGGCTTCAGAATAGGTTCTAGTGGGGAAAAAGCACATTTTTTGGAGGGAGCTACAATCAAAAGATAAGAGCATTGGCTTGCAGAGGAGCAAGTTAAGAAGTGTCCCTAAATCTATTCTTCTGAGAAGGTAGCATTCCTGGGCAGGAGCTCTGTCCAAGAAAAAATGCCTTTTAATGAAATTTTCAAACTTTACAGTCTTGCTTATAGCCTTTTCTTATAAAAATATGTTTTAACAAAAGAATTCAAAATGTGTTGATATAATTATTCTTTTCAAAAGAGTGATTCTTCAAGGGTAAAATAGCTAATAATAATGACCTTGGTGACTGTGTGTTCCCAATGTATGTATTCGCTTTAGCTGTGATTATTGGAGGTATACTATTCACTAATCTAGCACTTTCCAAAATCATACCTGTGGTCAGTGAACAATAATGAATGCATTTGCTTTTGCTTTCTGCCACTATGTACCAATGCAAACTGTGCTTTAACCAATGTTAACTCTTTAATTTATATTAAAATAAACAAATTAAATGCAGTCATTCATTTTGACAGACTCAGAAACTGAGTGTTCTGCTTTGTTCTCTTTGCATCTTTTTCTGTTGAAATCAATTTAAAATTCCTGTTATGTTTGATAGAAGAAATATCACCGTTCTTACCAGGGATGCTTACAGCATCTGTAAGAATATGAAGGGGGTAAAAGCCATTAGGTGAAAACCCATGTCAGGCACTCTAGTATAGATAAGTTGGCAACTGATTTTTTCCTACCTTAGCTACCTTTCTTGACTACCTAAGAAAACCATGTTTGCGCTAGTTTTTTTTCCGACCTCAATGGCAGAACTGACTGCATTGGTGTCAAACACTGCTTGTTTCGCAGCCCAGTATACTAAACTGTTGAGGAATGAACGGCTTCGCAACGTTTGTGTGGTGTTTCACAGTCCCCTGCTTGCTCCTGTTCCCCCCAGGGTATCAGTCCTGAAGGATGCTTTGAATACAGTAGAGGTGGTTCCAGCTTTCTACCGGGCTCCACAGTTAAGTATCTGTCCACCAGGCTTCATCATCTGTTGACACAGACTGAAATGAAATTAATGAAGTCTCATTAGAGACTCTGTGTTCACCTTCCCACCTGGAAGATGAAAAACAATTTATATAGACATAAAGAGAGAGACCTTTTGTTGTTAGGATACACAAACTTGTTTCTCCCTCTTTCGCCTCAGAGCGCAAACCCTCCTGAGTTGAGGGTGCAGCTCCACAAGCTCTTAGCTGCTCCAGGCATCCTGGAAAAATATCCATTCTGTCAGGACCTTGCCAAAGCACATGTCGCCGATGGCTATAGCTAGGGTTCATGCCAGTGGAGACATCTGTGAGTGAAGGCTGTAATTAGATACTTTTAGCTCCTGCAGGCAGCTTATCTCAGCTGTGCAACCCCACACCAGAAGGAGATGCTGGACCTCCCATTCACTAATACCCTCCCTGACCTGCCGTGTAAACTGGTGTGTCACAGAGAGCACACTTCTTTTCACTTACTTGGTGGGGAAAATTATTTGCTGCCTAAATGCCAAAAATCTCTGCCTGGAGAGTGAAATAGCAGAAGTCAGCCTGCTAGGGCCAAAGTTGAGATGGCCAGAACATTTCCATCAGCCCTCATCCTCAGCAGTGTTACCAGAACTTCTCCTACCCATGATCTGCTGCATAACCCAACTTGATTTGCTGCTTGGACTGAGCCAAGCTCAAAGAAACTTGGAATAGACTTCATCAGGCACAGCTGATGGTTCCCCAGCTTTCTGACATGCCATGCTAATGAGATGTTACTGCCCAAAGTAATGAAAAGCAGCTGTTTCTTACCTGTAAAGAAAAACTGAGAGTTGCTGCAGTTCATTTGGAGGTGAGGTTGATAAGGCTGTCTTCCTTCTTAGGAAAGTTCACTGTGTGTATTTTGCTCTTTAGTTGGAGGGGCTCAATAGGATTAAATTAATGCGTCTAGAAAATTCTGAATGTGCTTTCCTGTTTCAAGTGTTTACATAGAGAGATTATCACTCTGCTTTGTAGGGATTTCCCATAAGATATCATCTGTCTACAATATCTGGGGGTTTCAGTCATGTATGTAAGTATAAATAATACATTACTACTAAAAATAAGCGTATCAACAGAATAAATGTTTGAGAGACTGTCAGGGCATTTAAGAAATATATGGAACAAAGAGTGTAAGTGCTTAGATTTAATAAAGTTTTAATGAAACAAATGTCTGAATTCACAGACAAATCACACCCACTTAATTCCAGCAGCCTACAGACTCTTTAAGCCCTCAAGAATATAGGAATTAGACTTTTAAGAAGCTCTCCTCTCTTTGTATACCTGCAAGCTGTTGACAAAATAGAGATTATTTATTAATTACTTATGAACAAAACACAGAAATTATCTTTCCTGTATCTGCAACAAGACAATGGCAAAAGTATACACCATAAAGTCTTGCTAGCCTGGAAGGAGTTATGCCTATGCAAAACAAATTGTTTGTTTGTTTTCACCTTTCAATTTTTAATGTGCGTTGTGTCTGTACAGTTTTTGCCAAACTGGCTTTCTCAGAAAATTGAAAGCTTTCTTTGTTATTGTTTGTATTTTTTTAACTCCATGCTATGAGTCTAGATTATATCAGAACTGAGTCCTCTAAATAAAATCCTTTCAAGTAAAACAAGCAGGAAAATCTATTCATCTCAGGAAGGTTAAATCACACAGAAATAGGTTGAGATTATAGGATGGATCTTAGTGGAGGGGAAGCTTATCTGCGAGGCAGGAGATAAGTGTAAAGCCTGCAGTCATAGCGACAAAAAAAGGCTTCTGGAATAAGAAAAGATTTCTTTGTAAGTCAAGACACTGCTGTGACTGGCAGTCCAAAAAAAAAGAAAAAATTAAAATTGCCAAGCATGGTTTGTTAAGAGGGAAGAGAAGAAATGAAATATATAGCTAAGGAAAAGCAAAATAAGTACAGAACAATTACTTCTGTATTTTATGAGCCCTCAAGTTCGTGTTTTCAGTATTTTAGAGGAACACAAGAGCTATGTAGCCAGGTCTAATATTGTACATAGATAATAAATGTGGTTATTCAGACTTGTTTGATAGTGAAGTCACTTTAAACAGTAAAATACTCATCAGTAACTTACCCAGGTGACGTCTCTTCTTGTCCTCGGGTCAAGGCTGATGTGGCTGTCCCCTTGATTCCTAGCGGAAAAAGATGATGTTTGGATCACTGCTGTTTGACAACAGATGTACTAGTAAGGCACATTCTGATTACTTTCTCCAAGAAAACTCTACCTTCTTCCTTTTACTGTGTTGGTGCTTTTTTCCATCATCCAGCATCAATATATTCAAGGCACCTGTTTGGGGTTTTTCTATTTGTAGTAGAAAAAACTGTTTGGGAAGCCAGTGGGGGTGCTTACCTACAACCCCAAGAGCTGGCATCTCCGCAGGTGCAAGAGGCCAGGTTATTAACAGTGCCAAATTAATTACCCATCACACATCCAGAGCAGGGGTCAGGAGTAAGATGGACTGGAGGAGCATATGAATGGAATGGGGAGGGTGTTCTGGTAGCTATATGAACAAAAAATATTTGTAAATATGTTTAGTATTAGTAACTATATTACCCACAGGAGCTCTTCAGCATTGGGTGAATTCAGCTGGGTACACAGATACCATACAGGTGGGTAAGTTCCAGTAATACATATTTGATATACAAGTTGGGAAATGTCAAGATAATTTCATCTATATGTATTATATTGACTGGCACGCTGTAAAACTGACTGTACAACCACTGCCTGACTAGTTTTTCTCTGCTTCATGTAGGTTATTCTTCTGCATAAAGCCTTTTTTCCCATCCACTGAGCAAAAATTATTTTGCTGACACTGTTCTTCCTCTGTGAAGAATAAAATGTGGTTTACTAATCTCAGCCGGGTATTGTCAGTAAGCTTATTGAGCATTTAAACTTTACAGATCACACCAGCTTGAGCTAACACATGGTTTGTTCCATTCACTGGACCTGCATCTTATTTTGAGTGTTCTTGTAGGATTTAAACAATTCCTCTTCTGTGTAATATTCAGCTTACCCAGAGCACAAATACTAGGTTCTATAAGAAAATTTATGACACGGTAAAAATTCTTGGTTGAAGACACAAAGCTAATTAGCGGTCTTGGCCACACGATTCCCACTTACATTAATTGGAGCTGTTTGGCTAAGTCTTGGACTAGATGATCATTGTAGGTCCCTTCCAACTGAAATATTCTATTTTCCTCAGCTTTGAGTATCTCAGCCCTTGTTATTATGCAAATAATAAATCCATCCATACTACTTCTGGCAAATTGCTGCACAGGAAAGCATAGCTAATTTAATTCATTAATTCCTGCCTCCAAAGCACAAACACCTATCACCTGACATTGTTAGTAAGTTTTGTGCTCTTTCAAGCTGCTGTATCAGAGTGAGAAACGATATACTGGTAAATGCATGTGAAGTCTGAATATGTTTTGTCTGCTACCACTGCATGAATAAGCAAATATGAACTAATTTACCCCATATAATTTTTTCTTAACTTCCACTTTCCATCCTTGTTAAGTTTGAACTTCATGGTAGCTTACTACCCCAAGTTATATTCAGGATATTTCTTGACTTTATTTTTTTTTATCATTTTTGTTTGTGTGTCGTGTTTTAACTAGTCTGGGAGTATCAAGTTCAATGTCATAATTTGTATTAAGATTCGTAGTGATTTTCTTTAGAAAGGACTCTTGAGTATGTTTGAAGTGCTTTGGTTGGGCAAACCTCCTAGCCTGATGCATCCAAATGAGGACCCAGACAAATACGCCTCAGCTGGGAAAGGCCAGGCACCTGGCTGTTTGGGAGGCAATGCTGTTAGTCCCTTTCTGGCTGTTTGGGACCTTTCTCAATGCTGTCAGACCCTTTCTCACAGCTGAGAATCACGTCTGGCTGTGGAAATATTCCTTTGCTCTGCTCTTACTCAAACCACAAGTGCTAGAAGCTCACCTGTTCGAATTTGTACCAAAGGAGGAAAGAAATACATCGGCATGCCTTTGTCGGCTTTTTTCTGACATCTAGAAGAGTTTCCAGGCATAAATAAAAATTACTAAAGGCAGTAGTAGAGCAGGGCTCAGGTTCAGGGATTTTAATGATTTATGTAACAGGGACAAAAAAATGGGCTTACAAAGCAGCGTTAATATACCTCGGGTGGGGAAGCAGTAGGCAGCTTGACTTGATAAGCAAGGATGATCCTGATTCAAAGCATTGAAAGACAAAGTACAAGCAGGTTGTAATGCCACACTGTGCGCCAAGTGCTGTTTTTAATGCTAAGAGCAGTTTACTTGAGAATCTAGCATGAAGAAGGGATGTTCCAAAAGCCAGAAAGCAAATCTCTCTTGGTGGAATCCACATGCAAATGTAAATATAGAAGTTGAAATTTTGGCCTCTCTCAACTCGGTGGCAAAGTTCCCCACAGTTTGAGCCAGGATTTCACCCAGTATGTGTGACTGAATGTACTGTATGCCTGCCTTCCTAAATACACTTCTTTATTTCATCTAAGCATTTCCTAGGAGGAGATCTGAAATTTGAATTCCCAAACGGTGCGGTGACTTCCCTTCAAAATTTACATATGCTTTGTTGTAAGACAAAATCACCACCCCTTTGGCAGTTTCTGGCAAGCTTTGCAACTCAGTAGTTGAATCACAGAGTCACAGAATGGCAAGGGTTGGAAGGGACCTCGGGAGATCATCTAGTCCAACCCTCCTGCTAAAGCGGGTTCACCTAGAGCATGTTACACAGGACTTTGTCCAGGTGGGCTTTGAATATCTCCAGAGAATGAGACTTCATAATCCTCCTGGGCAGCCTGTTCCAGTGCTCTGTCACCCTTAAAGTGAAGAAGTTTTTCCTCATATTCAACTGAAACCTCTTATGTTTCAGTTTGTGCCTTTTGCCCCTTGTCCTGTTGCTGGGCACCTCAATCACAAATTCTAATCAAATTCTTTAATACAGTGTCATCAAAAGCTCCAGGGTCACAGGCCCAGCTCTTAAAACCCCAGTATAGTGGGTTTTTTTTAGCACTGACTTTATAGTGACCTTGGAACTACTCCTCACTAGTTGGGTCTCCTGTGACCGAATTAATCCAGATGAACCACGTTTCTTGATAGCCACAAACATCAGTCCTCTATTTCCACAAAGCTTTAGACTATCAGTAGCAGCTATTAGCTTCTGCCAATAATATACCATTTTAGTGCTACAAATGTTGTGATAGTTTCTGTTATGACCTTAAAATAGTGATTCTTAGGGCGTGTTTATGGTAGTGTTTATCAAGGACAAGACTTCTAAGACTCAGGCTAATATCTTCAGCTGTATAGGACGGGTGATGTAGAAAATCACTTTGAGGTCGTGCATTTTAATATGATTTTGATCTTGGCTTTCTTCTTTGTTATTCTTTCTATTATTACTCTTTCTGGCTACTGTCTGTTGTACGTTTCTTTAGGGACAGCATTGTTAATATAAAGCCTTTAGCCTGCTGAGATGCCGATTGCCTACACTTTCAGTAAATTCCTAACAAAACTTTTTGCACTGAGCTGGCCAAAGATAACAGCATCAAAGCCTTTGACTAAGCTGCAGAACAGGTGGCAAGATGGCTTGTTTTCTTTTTGAAACTGTGACAGGAGAGTGATGAAGGCTTATTTTATTTCCTGACGCTTTGTAAAGGACAAAGTTGGTATTTAATTTTATGGTAATTTTTTTAACCATTAGTTTTTAAGTAATTTTTTAAAAATTTACTTTTGCAGTAGATGCCAACTTTCACCAACCAAGTGGTTCCCCTAGTGCAGAGAGAGCCATGTCCCTGGGATCAGTAGGTGGCAGTGCTGTCTCTGCTCTCTGTTTTTAAGGCACTGCAGTAGCACAGCTCCAAGAAGCCATTTCATGAAGGATGTTTAATAGCTCAAGTTCCTTCAAACAGAGGCACTTCAGCTTATGGGCAGTGCCAGCTAGCCTCATCAGGGTGGTGTGAACTTACCCTCCAGACTCTGAACAGTATCATTCTCCATCTGAAATTCCTCCGAGTCGTGCATATAGTGTTTGCTCCAGTGTACATGGCCAGGAGTATAGGTATGTAGTAAGGAGTACAAGTGACTTTGCATTACTTTTACTTTAACCCAAGATGTGTTTACCTTAAAGTGAATGAATCGTACGTCTTTACTGATGCCATTGGCAGCCTTCACTGGCAGGCGCAGTTGCCATCCTCGAGGTTAAAAAAAAATGCACTGTTGTGCAACTAAAAAATTGTTCCAGAATCACGTGATTAATTAGCAATCACTTCTATTTCAGCTCTCTTCTCAGCAGTAAATACAGTAGCAGTGTCATTGACAGGAGCAAACACTACTAATGCAGTAATGCTAGTGCTTCACCCCTTAACTAGAAGTCTGTCAGGAAGGTGGTAGATGGGATGCCTCACCATGCCTTTGTCTTCTCCAGATCTGCAGACTGTTTGCAGTCCATGGCTCTGAGGTGAAGAGAGACTGGCTGGCTTGTGCCCACGCTGCTAATGGCTTGGGAGCAAGTTGTCTTGCAGATAGAGCTAACTGAAGTGGTCCAATAAAGAGCCAAAACACAAGATTAAAGATTAAGTGATGTAGATAATCAGGGGTCCAAAACCAGAGCTCACCCCATCATGCTCTTCTGTTTATCAATACAGATGTGCCAAATAGGATATCTGCTACCAGCAAGGTGTGGGGGCAGGACTGGAGGAGGAGGGGAGCAGGGACAGGGTGACAGCATCTGCCTTAGCTTGTTGGAGAGTGGTGGGGAAAGGAATGGCTTGTTGCAAGGACGTGGTAGGAGTAAGCTACAAGACCAGGTCCTTCATGCTGAGCGTGATGAGGTACATCAAGTGGTGTCATACTTTCTTTTTTTGCTTCTCCTTTTTTGCCCATGTTTTGAGTGACCAAGACAAAAGCAGAACCAGTAAACCCAAGAAATGTCATCTGTGTGACCTCTGTTATCCTGAGAGCACTCACATAAAGGATGATTTAGGCCTCTGGAGTTCAAGCAAAGTAAGTAAAATAAAAAGCACAACTATAAACTGAAAGAATAACTGAAGTCAAATATTTTTCTTTGAAAGGATGAGATGTGAATCACTGAGGTCAACAGTTTCAAGACATGCTAAAACTAGATGCCTGCATAATCATCAAAGAATTTCTGTCAGCTTATTTATTATATAAATATGGATCTGGTTTTATCTTTAATTTGGACACCTCAAATTGGACTTCTGAGTTACCTGATGGGCAATAGATTTGATGCAGTGCCACCAAAATAAAGAAAATGCCTGGCCTTTTCATGTTACACCCAGCATACCTGTCAAACTGGAGACACTTGGAAGTTGCCCCTGAGATTAATTTTAAAATTTATTCCTGTAAGTAAGGGTGACTTATGAAGGGCATTTTTCAGAAGGGGTTTGGACGAGAAGTGGTATTTTGGTGAATCAGCTGCAGAAGTTATTCCTTCCACAAGGGCAGATGGAAGCAGAAGAAGGAAATGAGAGGAGTATGTTGACCCAAGTATCACTGCCAGGACTGAGAAAAGGGGGATAACATCTGCATTGTCTTACTTTCAAGTCATTAAGTAGATAGGCTGCACCTTGCAACAGGGGAACAGACAGCATCAGCACAGTTCAGCATTAAGTGAGTGAAATTAAATTAAATGAACACACACAGAGGCCTGGAGGAATTGCAGACTCCTCTTCAGGATTTTCGGTTAGCATTTTGTTCTCGCCTATTCCATGTATCAGTAATTACTGCCCTTCCCATTGAATTATCCCTATGATAAAAACATGCCTGTCTTCAGTCAGGCAGCCACGTATCACACTGCTAAATCAGGATCATGTGTGACTGACAACAAAACTTCAGAGGGAAAAATACACGAAGCCCAACAGGGAGAAATACGGGAGAGTCCCATCTGAGGCAGAGGAACTGCTTATTTTATGAAGCATCTGCAAACTTCAGCATTCTCACACACAAACAGAAAGAAGATGTTAATGTTAAAGAGCAGAATGAGGAACAAGTTAGAAAACTACGGTACATGTCACAAGAGGTTGTCAGCGCAGCCTTCTGGCTGCTCGGTTCACAGAGGCAGTGAAGCCTTTTGAAGTTTCCTCTGCCTCTTTAATCAGTCCCATTAGAACAAGTCGATCCCAGCTTCAAAGGTAGCAGGGCTTGTCAAAGAAGAAAGCTGCCGGCTCCTCAAACCGTGGATGGCAGCTTTATGTCCCTCAGTGGTGGTTCCCACGTGAGGCTGCACAGCGTTGGCCGGCTGGGCGCGATTACACAGCAAGTCCTGTGCTGAGATTTCTTTGAAGGGCTTATGCGCTCTCCCTAAATTATTATTGATCCTCTCCATTTGACAGGACTTCCAAAGACTTGAAAAGATACCCCGTAAAGCATACTTCTTAGCTTGATCCCTCGCCTGTAAAGTCTAGATGAAACTACAGACTTGCTGCATTTGAACTCTTTTGTCTAGTCCTTTAGATAACAGCATTTTATTAATTAAAGCAGTTGGCATATTTTCTTAATAAATGCCTGTAAAATTTTTTTGGTTCTATTCTACAAGGCTTTCCTCAGAACTTCCCTACATTAAAGGGAGTAGAGAGTTTTGTATAGGAAAGCTGTGGTGTTTAGTTTCTCCACAAACACTTCACTAGAAAACATTATTAATAATGGCATTTATTGACAATGGGGAGACAGAAAGTTAAATGCGTTTCAGTATCTTCCAAATCTGATTCATTGATTCTGCAGCCTGTTATTTCTGGAAAATTTCCCAAAAAGAAAAAAAAAAGTTCTGAATACAGCACATCTCTGCTTCATTTTAACTCCAGTCTCACACTTCTGCAGTTTGAATATGAACATCACTTATATTTCAACAAAAATTTGTTGTTTGTTATACTTTTCTTCTATTAATGAAGAATGTTATACTTTTAATTCTATTAATGAAATTGTGTATCTTGGTGTACACATTTCCCAATTGGTGACCCTGCTTCCAGTATTTGCAACTGGATTTCCATCACACTTGAGCAACTACTTGCAAGTGTTGTAATCCCATTTTCAGTCTGAACCACAAGCCTGGGAATCACCTCTGAAGTATGACTTATTCTCATGGGTTTATTTTCATGGTGTATTTAGAGACCAGCTGTGCCAACTGAGGAAGTTTTCCAGAACACAAAGCAGATCATGAGCGATGTGTCTGATAATGTGTCCGTGGACAGTGTGTTCGCAGATGCTTCTCTGGTCTTGAACAAAATATTGGTCAAACTGCAGTATTAGCATCTGACCCTGTTCTTCTTAAACCCATTTTTCCAAGTAGTATTGAGTTCAGTTTGAGCAAATTCAGGCAGGATGGGTGAACTCGGTAAATCGTGAAGTCAGAAAAAGGGAGGGATGGAATGCATCTCAAGAGATCATCCTCCAAGCCATCTCTGCACCCAGGCAGGATAAGAAACCTTGGACTAATCCTGGCAGACATCAGCATAACATGCTGGTAATGATTTCAGTGAAGGAAATTCCACAATATTCTTATGTAGGGTGTTTTAATGTTTTGGTACCCAGTACCCTTTCCCTTATAATGGTTTTTGGTTGGGGTTTTTTTCACATAAAACAAGAATATTTTATAATTATTTAGCAGATTTATTTTTGTCTTCTTTCTCAGCAGCTACAGAAAAGTTGCTCAACATCCTCTTCCTAAAATATGCAGACTGTATTTCTGTACCACGTACCTGTATATGGTGCACTTTCACATTAAAGCTAAGCCAGTCTGAAGGTTAGCTGCTGCCAAAATGGACCACCCTACTTTCATTCAGCCAGCCCTCATGTGATTGTGATGAAACAGTTCAGAGGATGAGGTGAGAAGCTTTCAGTTCTTTTGTAAAATGAGTTTTCTGCTGACTTAGTTCATTGAATCAAACCCTGGGGAGGGCATCAGACAAGTGCCAGTGGTTGGACTGGCTTAGCTGTGGTGGGAAATGGCACAACTTCTCTTTTCTAGGCTAAAACCTCCTCGTACCTCTTTCACAGGCCATGCTTTCTAAGCCTGTTATCGTTCTTATGCTCCTCTGAATCCTCTCCAGTTTTTCAGTATCTTTTTCAGCATGGTGCATTTAACATATTTCTATATCCAAAGAATGTTTAAAATTTATAATTCAGTTATGAGTGAACAAGCCATTAGAAAGGTTAAGATGATTTGTTGTTGCTCATATGCTCTTTTGCCCAGTTTTCCACACCTAATTACCATGATTTTGACCACCTATACAATAATTGCACTCACAAGATGGATGGATAAACATAAGTGCGTCACCCCGTTGAGTTAAAAGGTTAAAGTAATTTGGAGCGATGCCCAATTCGTCGTTATAAGTCCGGTCACATTCAGTGTACTGAACTATCACGATTACGAATGCACAAATAATGCAATACACCTCCAGTCTAGTCGCATTCCATGAACTACCATGGCCACACCTAAAGTGTTTGGTTGTTTTCAGTGAGAACTATCATTGCTAGATCAATGAATAGTGCAGTTTATTAAAGCAACAGATGCACAAGTTCTTTTGGATTGCTGGTGATAAATTCATTGTCTGCAAAGCACGTGCAAATAGAATCATAGAATAGAATCACAGAATCATTTAGGTTGGAAAAGACCTTTAAGATCATCAAGTCCAACCATTAACCTAACCTTGCCACCCCACCACTAAACCATATCCCTAAGCACCTTTTCTGCCCAGCTTTTAAATACCTCCAGGGATGGGGACTCAACCACTTCCCTGGGCAGCCCATTCCAATGCTTGACAAGACTTTCAGCGAAAAAAATTTTCCTAATGTCCAACCTAAACCTGCCCTGGTGCAACTTGAGGCCATTTCCCCTCGTCCTATCGCCTGTTACCAGGGAGAAGAGACGGACCCCCACCTCACTCTGAGTAACACCGCCTGGCTACAAACGTGTTAAGAGATATAAAGCGACTCCATAGAGATTTCTAAGTTACCCGGGGAGGCACTTGGTATAAGCAAGTGTTGGAATCTTGCCCAAAGGCATCCTGGTGGGGGAGAAGAGAGGCTCAGCCCATCAACTGATCCCAGAAGTCAGAGTAGTGGTGGTATCTTCCCATACATGATGGTATCTTCCCTAACATCCTCTCTCTCTTAAGCTATTTTATATTACTTTTTACCTTTCAGGTGGAGTTTGAGTGACTCTAGTCACACATACCTTTGTTATGATTGGTGTAAAATTTTCTTGCTTTGCTTTTGAAGGTATAAACTAGAAAAATCCAAAGCGCAGGCTCAGTGAAGGGTGGTCGCACCTTGCAGGCGGGTAGCTTTTGGGATGGAAGTGTGTTTCGGTATTATAATGATATTATAATGACCAAAGTTTACCAAAGCATTTTGTCAAAAACATGACTGAATGTGGGCCCAGGGCAGCAGCTTATTGGTTCCGTGGTACCTTCAAGTTCCCATATTATCACAGAGCCTGGCCGCAGTGTCTCCACTCTGCTCCACCCTCCATGCAGTTCCTCTTAGAGTCAGCACAACAAGTTCCATTGGTGTTGCCAACATCTAAAGTTGCAGGCCTAGGGAACTTCCATGGAATGGATTTCTTTCATGTCACCCGCATTCCACCCTGGAAGCTTCTTCAATGCTGTACCTTTCCTTAAAATGCGAATATAAGTTTAGTTTCTGACGACGTCACTTCTGCAAATTATTCCACACCCCCTGTGCTGTGCTTTTTCAGTTTAAGGAAGTTCATTCTCATCTGCGCCCTTCCCTATGAGGCCACTGCTCATGTGGCCATCTAATCATGTTCAATTTTAACTTAGGACATTATCCGAATTCCAGCAGAACCTCAGGCAAGAGTTCCTCTAGGTGGAGAAGATAATTTCTCTTAAATTTCCTTCAGTTTTGCCATGTGTATACGCTGACTTAAATTGAGAGTAGGCACATGACAGATTCTCAGTCAGTCTTTCATGTAATCTGAACTCTTTTGGGGTTAATGGCTTCATGCAAATATTACTTTGTGGCAATCTACTGGAATAAGATGTTAAGTTCTACTGTATTCTGTCTTGTAGGCATTTATAAATAATTTATATTTCCCAGTATGGATTCACTCCTGAATCATATTCGTATAGTTGTCTCAACACGTGACGTAGAGTCTTGAAGTATTTAGTTTTTTCTTTTAAAGCCATCATCACCTGAAGTCATGGAGCCAACTGAGAATTTAAGTTTTTACTATAGTAGTTTCTCACTCTTATCATTGTAAAAATGCAGAAAATGTGAAGCCTGACGATACAGAAACAGCAAAGCTAAAGCAACAAAGGTCCCAAATCTACGTGGTCTTTTAAATGCCATCACTTATTGACAGCTGTGAGGTTGGAGTCTGTGCTAGGGTGTCGGCTGTGGACGAAACCCACACTGTAGAGAAGGATGCACCAATAATGACTCCATCACCGCCTGGCTAGCTGAACTCATATCCCACCACAGACTGTGGCAACCTGTGAGTTCCTCTGTCCTACGTAACTGGGTCCTGTCTGGGATGAGCCAGCTTGTTCAGAAACATTCAGAAATGCCTGATCTGAAGGTAAGGGTTGCCAGGCTTTCCTGTCAGTCCCGCGAAGGCTCTCATGCGGCTTCCAGAATACAGAAACAGCACAAGTCTATGGGCAGGCTCTGGATATGCTGCCCTTCAGGCTCAGAGATGGTGTGGATGATGGGGACCTTTGGGCCAGGTCTGTCCACCACAGGCTTCCTCGTAGTGTGATGACACAGAGGAAAGAATCCCACTCAACTTCATACACTGCCCACCCTCTCATGAGAACCAAGTGAGCTTTTGAAGCCCATCTTTCCATATCTTTGCAAGGGTTTCTTGGGGACTAACCATATTTGTATCACAGGCCAGAAGCAGATTCTCCAATTTGGTTTCCTCTCTCAACCTTGCACTATTTTTTCTTGAATGTCCCTGAAGCTCCAGGTCATCTGTCAGAAGAACCTATCCTAATGGGGATTATTCAGGCTGATGACTTGTGGGACAGGAGAGAGAAGAGAGCTCACCGCTTTCCAAGTGCCACCTCCAGCTGCCAGCTGTGTCACACACAGTCTGACCAAAGATCACTGTTTTCCAGCATCCAGTCCTAGGGGGTAAAGTGGAATGGACTTTTTTTATAAAGTTATGGGCAGTTGGCATCCTGCACTGGTTTCAGGTGAGACATGCTCCCAGCTGACCTATGAGGAGTGGAAGGAAGGAAGGATGGACAATTTCTCCAGGTAAAGAAGTGATATAATACAAGGCAATAAATAGCACAGAATCCTGAGAGTGGCCATAGATCTATCAATATTTTTCACCTGGAGTCAGTCAGCAAGCTCACCATACCTCTGTCTCTATCTGGGAGCAACATCATATTAAATGATATTGCATTTAATACAATAGATACAAATAGATCTTTTCCTCCCTCCCTTAGCCATGGTTTCTTTCCCACCTTCTTCATGAACACATGGAGAGTATGCAGAGGTCATCTGACCACCAGCCCTTCCTCCCAGGCTCTTGAATGTCTCCCCTTTGCTGACCTACAGTCTCAGGGAGGGCTTCACAGCACATGTCCTCCTGGGTGACTGGAATGAAAGCTGAGCTTGGATGCATGATCATAGAGTCATGGAATCATAGAATCCTAGGTTGGAAGGGACCTCCAAGGATTCTCTGGTCCAAACTTTCTAGGTAAGAGCACAGTCTAGCCAAGATGGCCCAGTACCCTGTCCAGCTGAGTCTTAAAAGTATCCAATGTGGTAGAGTCAACCACTTCCCTGGGGAGATTATTCTCATGGTTGATACAAAATTGCAAACTTTGGAGCAGCTGCCTTAACAAGTACTGGCTAGCAACGCTGTCTGTACCTGCACGAAAAGTCTGTGGGTATGGTCAATGTGTGAGAGCAGTCTGATCCTAGGACGGAATGACGTGCTTGGCATTTTTTGTTTGGTTTGGGTTTTTTTTTGTCTCAGCTGCATCTCAAGAGTAGTCATCAACATGGTCAATTTCCATGTTGCACCAAACCCCTGAATCAAGAAGTGTCTGACATGAAGTCAACTCACAGACAAGCTTCTTACCTCATCTGTCCTAGGTCCTTGCATGCACAGCCAAGAAAACAGAGGGATTTGGAGCTGCTGCCACCATTGCTGAGCAGCTCCTGCTCCAGAAGTGCCAGACAGCTGGATGCAGCCCCCATGAGTATTTTGAGTTGCTCTCTACCATCCAGAGGACCAGGGAGAGGCAAGCCAAATGCTGCCAGCAAGGAAAACAAGGAGAGACAAAAAGCCATATAACCCTGGCAGAGGGAGACATACAGAGCAGCCAGCTTGGCCTGTGCTAGTGCCTACCAAGGGCCAGCAGCAACAGAGTGGCTGCAAGCCACTTGTGGACCTTACTGCAGGGCTGAACTTAGTCCAATTTCTGATCAGGTGCAGAGGCTGTCTGGGCCAACTGGTTGCTCGTCCATCCACAACATCAATCAACCAACGTCCATCAATGTCCATTAGTGTTCATCAACCAACCAACAGCTCTGCATACATTGCCCTGTGCCCCAGTGTACCAGAAAATGCTGAAAAATTGGAGCAGTTGCCCTTTATTTCATGGAGGCTAGTTAAGCAGAGGGGCCTCTCCTGTCTCAGCCTGCTGCTGCTGAGGGAGGCATGAGAAGTTAGCACTAGCTCTCCCTTTACAGACAGCAGGGATTTATTCAGCTTCACAGCTGAAAGAAAATTCAGTGTTGCTGTAAAGCACATTTCTAGGGGCTGAGAAGAAGAGATCTGGAGGGAATCAGAGGGACTTAGAAGGTGTAAATATATCAGGGCTTGGGGTCTCTTCCTTTCCCTTCTTTTCTTCTCTTCCCCATCTTTCCTTTCCCTGCCTCACAAAAAAATTTGCTTTTCCAGCATCCTTAAGAGGCAGGGCATGTTGTATTCCTGTACAGCCACGTCTTCTCTTTCCTCTCGTCCTTCACCCTCCCCAAGCAATGATCCACCTGCCCTAATTGATTTCGACTGGATAGGCTTCCCAAATTTGCAGGGAGTAGAAGAGCGTGGGGAAGTATGCCTGGGCCTTGTTAGTACAGGAGGAGAAGAGGCAGCGCAGGGCAGGGCTGTGCTTGGAAAGTGGAGGAGAGTCCTGTTGCCAAGGGTAGTAGGGTGAGACAGCAGGAAGCTGTGGGGAAAGACGACTTCTCAGCACCGGCCACCCTGTTCCTCCTCAGGAGCCCTTCCTAAGGGCAGCTGCAGGGGAACGCAGAAGCACAAAATGGCGATGGGTGGATCAGGTGGAAAAAAAAAATAAAATTGCTCAGCTTTATCTTTTTGTGTGTAGGCAACGTGGGCAGCAAACTGACTCCTAACAGTTGCCGCCCAAGGCAGCTGCCTGCTTTTCGTATGCAGTGAAACAGCGTTGCGTCGTGCCTACCCTGCGTGTCGCTGGTTGAACGGTATGACTCTGTGCCCCACTGCAATTGTGCTGGTGTCTTAGGATGTGCAGCAACATTTCAAGTATTCCTTCATTCGCGACTCGGTCGATTAATTGGGGGGAAAAAAGAACCCATGCACCTCCTCTCTCTTCTGACTTCCCTACCCCAAAGTTTAATATAATGCCATGCCAAATCAAGCAAAGAAAAAAAGGAAAAAAAAAAATCCCCAAAGAAAACATAGACTTCAAAAAAGATTTCAAAACTGCCCAATTTGATAAAGAATGGAAATAGCCAGATTGCAGGAATGGGAAAACCTTCTAATTGTGGAAAGGAGGAATAAGATTGGTTTATTCGCTTATTATATTCAACCCAAAGTCATACTGCTGGCATTATGCCATGCAGAACAGTTACCAACGTCAGTAGGATAAGCTGTGTGCTTTGATGGTACCACAAACATAGGGCATTCTCACTGAATATGACCTGGAGTAATATTTTTTAAATAAAAAATGCAATGACTCAACATATTCTTTTCCTTACAGCTAACTCTGGTGGCTCCTTCAGCTTCCGAGACCACATGAGGAGGGACACTTTCAACTGTTGCAAGGAGAGGAAAAGGTAAAAATAACACTTTTTGAGTTCCACTACATCTGACAGTAGGTGCCATTTTTATGTGAATAGTTTTAAACCCTGCTGGTGCTGAAGAGTCAACACGGATGATCAAAGGTTATGGAATCATTCCTCTCATTTTGTGAAAGTAGCTACTTCCCTTGATTTAAATGCTTCCCACATCTGTCTTAATCTACTACACTGAAGATGAGTAATGTTAGGGAAAAAAATAGTCATTATGAATTCTAAACCCCAAAATTCTTCAAATGCTACTTATGTAAAAAAGGACCAATTTAAATCAAATCATTAGCTTCGGCTTAAATATTCAATTAGGAAAGTGTAATAATGTAAATGTTTTATGTATTCACAGCTCTTGTCTTCAAATTTAACCTTTCTTCCGTTTTTGTCATTATTTCTCCCTTTTATAAATGTTGATGTAATTACACCCATTTTCTCTTTAAAGGAGAATACACAATCACAGCTAGAAATTCCCCAGTATGTTTTACAGTCTGAAACGTGTAATACTCAATCTCACGACTAATAACTACCATGGCATGTTTTATAATTACACCATAAATCAGAGACTGCTGCATTTAAAGTGTAATTTTAGGCTGTTTTGCAATATTTCTTGGCACTTTTGAAATATAACAGGGTGGAAAATGCGTGATCTAGCTACCTACGACAACAGATGAGGAAAAAGAGTCTTTCTCCAGTTACAGGAGTGCCCCAAAATAGACCACAGGATCCTAAAGAGCAGGTGTAGCACATGGGATACCCCAGCTGCCTCCGGGATGAAAATGAGAGCACGTTGTCTGAGCAGAGGTTGCAGAATGAGCAAGCCATTAGCAAGTACGCTGTGGCTTTTGCAATATGGTTCGTTGTTTAAATCCTTCCAGGGGGGGTTATGTTTGGGAAGGACTAAGCTGAGAGGAGGATAGCAAGGGAAAATTGGAAGAACAATTCTGCCAACTCACGCAACGTCTCCCAGTACCTGTCTCAAGTGCTTCTGCAGCTGCTGGCAGGTAAATGATGGACTCCCACAAAGTTAGCTGAATTTTTCTCTCAAAGCCTGTTTCTGTTGGAAGGAGAATGTTTTATTATTTATTCTGGGTTTGCTGTATATGCTGTAGGTGTTATTTCAGCCCTTCCAGTGCAGACAAAAGTTTGTAATGGTGTCTGGGAACACCTAGGCGTTCAAAATCCCTGAGTAATAGTTTAGACGTAGAGAGGCTCTTTTATCCTTTAATTAACATTGAAGCTTTTCATATACAAGATCTTGATACCTGCATCTCCCCACTGGACTGCCACCGCAGGCTTGCTGGGACCTGTTACGGCCTGACATCTGGGCTTGCTCTGAAATGATCAGGAGGGTCTCTTTGCTGGGTACCTTTCCATGTACGATGCGGCAGCCCAGCGCAGTGACTGATGCCGCATTCACGCCACCAGAGTTCTGCTGGCAATTTAATTAAAACTGCCACATCCCTCACATGCGCTCATGCTGATTTGTTTTCTGCTAATCAAAATCTGATTTCCTGCCAGTCAAGTTTTATCATCTCCCCAAATGGCACAAGTCCTGTAACGACATCTGGCTGCATTTTGGCCACTTAATATAGACGTCACGACTGCTCTTTGATTAAAAGAGCAATGTGTGACACAGGCTGCCCCAGGCTGCCAAAACCATCAACAAGGAGAAGTTATGGCAAAGTCTATGCACATACAGAAAATCTGCATGACCTCCTACAACTGCTGTTATTATTTGGACTGGAGGTCATGCCGTATAGAAACCCTACAGCCACCTGCTACTAAACTAGGTAACCTTATTTCTTTAGAAAATAGAGTGAGAAGCTACAGTGGGATGAAGAAAAGCTTTGAGAATGTGACTGTGAAGCATCCTGGGGAGAAGTGGTGGTACCCCAGCGTGCAGAGGTGATTCAGAGGGGACTGGGGCTGGCTGTGTCACCCTCCCCTACACCTCCTCCTCCTCAGCTGCCTTACTGTGTGCTCAAGGCAGCCGAGTGTGGTGCAGCACCTTGCACTGTCAGCATCTGAATGTTGGCGCTAGTATTACAGGTAAAGGCTATAGTGTGGGTGAGATCTAAAATTTACACTGGGTCAACGGGAATTCCATGGACCTGTGGTGTCTTCTCACATTGTGGTGTCTTCTCACATGGTGTCACTGTCATCTATTACTATAGTTCAGCCGCCTTGATGCTACTCCACAAACGATGCCTAAGGGGCTTGCCTAATCACTCAGCAACACACTGGCTTCAAACATGCTTTTGCAACTGGTGGAGCAGCTTGAGTTCATGGTATGTCTATACTGAAACGATCAATCTGTCTTGAACAAGATCCTACGTGATTATCCCAGTTAGGTCTGGTAGTCTGACTCACAGCCCGTGTAAGCAAATCAGCATCTACATTACAAGTTTAAAATGAACTGCAAGGACTTGCCTTTAGGAATAGCACCACTAATTTATGAAGGTGAGAACAGCGTAATGTAGACCTGATGAGTTGACCCGTAGCAACCTTTACCGGAATATGGCCTGGCACTTCCAAGATTTGCTGTGAGGAGTTTGAAAAAAGGAAACAAGGGTGTTGTAACTTCTCCGAGATTGCACCGCAGTTGTCTCTAGTTGTGCAAGTGAATAAGAGAACTACTACAGGCTAGAAATTTTCAGAATTATACATTTCATGGTGCAGTCATTGCCTATTGATTTTGCCATGCTTGTTGCTTGCTGCCTCAGTAATTGCTGTTGGGGTGAACACGGGAAGGTAGGCTTGGGGAAAAAGAGACACTGGAGGCTATAATGGTAGCGGTGCAGAATTACAGGGTCCCAGGATTTATGGCTGTAGGGCTGTTAACAGGATTTAGATGAAGCCATCTATTCCAGACCATTTGCTAAGATTTGCACCTCTTTACCATACTTAAAATATCCCAGTAGAAGGAAAAGGAGCTGATTCTACACTTGCAAGGTGTCTTCAGACCCTCAGCAATAGCAGAGGCTCTGTAAACAGAGCATATTGGCACCTGCCTCATGTTTTCTCATCTTAGCACAGTCCATGAACAAAGTTACACCTTAAAAGCTGGCTTAGAGAAAAGGAAGCCTGGCTTCTGTATTTTGTCATATTTTTTTATATTTCTGTAGAACAAAAGGAGCATAAGGCTAAGGCCAAAACTGCTTTCTGTTGCAAATATACAGCTTGCAGGTGTGGGCAGAGTTTAGCCTAAAATAACTGGAGGCAAAAGAAAGAAAAAAGCCGCTTAAAAATGTGATGTCAGCAGGAGAAAATAGACTCTGTGGGGCACTGGTTTTCTAAAGCCTTGTTCGGTAATCAACACAGCTCATTACTGTAGCTGTACACAGTGTTGCAAATGGCATTTGGATGAACATATTTTGTCTTTCCATCGCGCTTGCTAGTTGACAAGTTGCCTGCTCAAATTGCTGAACCATGCGTATTGTGTCAAAGAAGAGGAAAGCAGCAGATTCCCTTTGTTGGGGTGGACAGCCTGTGCCAAACTCTCAGTCAGTGATTTTTCAACCTTCTTCTGTTTAGAGCCCTACAAATTCTCCTGTGGAGGTACAGGACTTTGTATAGATGCCTTTTCCCCCCTGCAGTGATAATCATATTGCTTTCTTTTCCCTCCCAGTCTGCAGCATACACCTGACTCTGAGGTCTGCAGACCATGTTTTGGAAATCAGTCTCCCAAGCAGTTTTGTGCATTTACAGTTTCACTTCATTCTTAAAAAAAAAAATAAAAATCACTTTCTCATAGTATCTCAGTTCAGTCCTTAGACAGGACTGAAGTTGCCATTGCAATGCATGGGACAATCCATCCTGCAATCACGGTTACAGAAGGAAGTGAACGCATGTCTGAGATCAGCTAGCAGCATGTGACCGCACATCATGCTGCAAGGCACATCACAAGTTCTGGCTCTCATCTGGATTCACTTTGAGCCTCAACATTGGAGCTGTCAGAGGGAATGAAAAGGGTTCCACATTGCTTCTTATTTTAGGAAAATGCCCCTTAGCTGGCTATGGGGGCTGTTGTGTCTCCTTTGTGCCAACCAGTAGCATAGAGGGGTCAAGGAGGTGTTTAAATTTCACTTCAGTCTCGCTGGAGGAGGAAGAAATGAGAAACAGAACAGGATTATAAATGATAGCCCAAAGGAAAGGAAAAAGATGACTGAAAGGGGACTGAATTTAGGGTTTGAATATCTTTTATTTAACGTGTAATTTTTTTGTGATGAAACACTGTAAAAGGTTGCCCAGAGAGTTCGTGGAGTCTCCATCCTTGGAGATATTCAAAATTCAATTGGACACAGTGCTGGGCAACCTGCTCTGGGTGGCCTTGCTTGAGCAGGGTTGGACCAGATGATCTCTGGAGGTCCCTTCCAACCTCAGTCACTCTGTGGTTCCATGGTTCCGTGTTTCAGATATTTTGTTCCATTTTTTCTGGAGGGAAGAGCGAGCTGAAAGAATAAAAGAGAAAGCTAAAAAAATCTTTCCCTTTTTCAGTCTAATAGCATTAACTTCTGTTAACCTTTCTAACCGCTGCCAACCTTGTCAACGCGAGCAATCCCGTCAGCTGGGCTGGATTAGTAAACTCCGGTATCAGCGCCAAAGGTAATCCTTCAGCACATCCAGGCTATCTCTGAGGTTTTCCTTAGCGTGGAAATGAGGGGGCAAGGAAGAAGCACTGTTGCACATTCCGGTTCTGTCTCCCCATGGGGTCAGGATTTAGCCAAAGCACACACCTCATCCAGGAACTAGGAAATGCTGCTGGGATGTTTTATGTAGATGCAGCTTACGCATGCATGAGCGAGGAAGCTGTGGGATACGCACAGAGAAATGTGTGTGGGAAGAGATTTAGTAGCCATGCAGAACAGCTGCTCATATTTAAGAGAAAGACAGGACAAGGTTTTAAATGGAGCCTGCACATAATGCAGGTTAGCCCGTACAGAAGTATGCATGTGGTTGTAGGGCTGTGGTTTAGGAGTCCTGGGCCTCAGGCTCTTTGGCTACATCCATGAACAGACACGCTACTGCTGCTATCATTTAAGGCACTCTGTTACCCACTGCAATTTTCAGCATCAAGTTCGGCACCTGAAGATGACATCCGTAAGCAGAGCTGTCCCAAGGAACAGGCAAAATGGGAAAATACCTGGGTTAGAGCTTGCTGGGGAACAGCTGATCCCCTCCCGTCTCTTTTTACCTGCCCGTGCCCTCCCAGAATTTCACAGAATACTGCTAGCCCTACTTCTCTCTCCCTCTACTTGTGCTGCTAGTTTTAATTTTGCATTTCTGAGGCAACGAAATTCAGTTTTGCCTGACATCTGAGAAATCCCTAAGCTGGCTCCGGAGCCAGGCTGGAGCAGCTCAGGAAGGGGTCTGCTCAGCACCAGCGCTGGCGCGAGGAGGAGGACTATGTCTCCAGGGACAGGAGAGGGGAGAGGACACAGCCTGAAAGAGGACCTTTCAGTAGTAGTTAGAGCCACTCAAATCAATGTTTAACTTCATGTATAGGCCCATGCTGGTCTCTACCTGGAAGTGCTCAGTAGTTAGGTAAGGCTTTATAAAATTATTTGAGGCTAGGCTGAGTGACGGGCTGACGGTCCTCAAGTTTTACACAGCGCTTAAGCACGGAAGTGCAAGACTGCAATTCGAAAAGACTTGATACTTTATTCCCTAATCCAGGAGGTTCCCAAACTTCAGACATACATCATTTTTTCACTTCAGAATTATTCAGTGGTCTCTACTCATGCTGCTCTGGGCTCCGCTCCCTTCCTGGTAGGATAGGCAGGGATTTCTTACACACTATCTTGTAGTAGTCTGGGATTCCCACAGAAGCAAAGTCCCTACACTGATGGTGGGAGAAGTGCCTCCTTCCTTAGACAAGGCATCCTTACCTGAAATGCAGGAAACCTGCTAGTAGAAATTATGGCCTCACGTAGCGATTCATGCTAATCATTAAAACATGATTAAATGCCAAGAGCTGCCTTAATCCAATTTATGGTCTGAAATTCTTATGGCACACATTTCCCATGTCTGAACTGTACATATTATAGAGGAGACAGATACAGTGAAAGAAGAAAAAACCAAAACAAACCAACAACAGGTTGTTCAAGTTAAAACAGCCTTTGCTGTTTTACTAGACCTGCACTGGTCTAGTAGTGGGCTGGTTGCTCTCCCATCCATGGCCTGCTCTGGTTCCCCGGGGTGAGCCTGACACACCCAATGACCTCTTCTCTCCATGTTATCGAGTATAAGACACTCGAATTAATATATCGGTTTCTATCTGGTAGGAAAATACCACATGTATCAGTTTACACATGATGCGTATGTGGCAGACAATGTCCTATCACACATGTACCAGCAGTTTATAGTACAGTTAGTCAGAGGAAAGTTGAAAGTGAAGAAAAAGGAACATTTCCAGTCAGAGGAGGAAATGGGCAGGACAAGATGAGCAAGAAAAAAGGCCTAATATTTCTTCCCCCACCCCAGATATACATATATAAATAGTGAGAGATTCATTTCTCCTGCTTGCTGGCTGCCACTTGTTTGCTGCATCTCTCTGGGACCACGCACCATCCCTCCAAGATGTGGGCAAAGGTACTGTCTTGTTTCTTTGCACTGTAAGATGCACTTTTCTGTTTAAGCTTTTGAATCCTTGCTCTACATGTTTCAGTAGGCGTGCATCACACCAGGGGAAATGTGGTTCACCTGCTTTAAATGACTTGTGTACCTCAAGATAGTCTTAATGTGTTAGTACAAAGCTGAGTGAGAAATAATGGGTGCAGTTCTGGTCACCGTTGCTAGAAAAGAGAAATCCAATTGGAACAACGCAATGAAAAGCTACTAGCATAGTAGGGGTGAGCCTGTACTATAAAGGAGTGAGCAGCATGGTTTGGTTTGTTTAACTTGGAAAAATGAAGAACAAGAGGAAATACCATCATTCTGTGTGGATATGTGCAGGGGAGTAGAGAAAGGGGAAGGACGAGGGGAAGGGAAGGAGACAATTTCCAAAGAGAGAGAAGGGCTGTATTCAATAATGCCAATATAAAAAAAAGCAAGTGTGTTTATAGACTGGTTGTAAATAATATATGCCTCTACAGGGAGAATCATAGAATCTTTTAGGTTGGAAAAGACCTTTAAGATCATCAAGTCCAACCATTAACCTAACCCTGCAATCCCACCACTAAACTATGGCCCTAAGCACCTTGTCTGCCTGGCTTTTAAATACCTCCAGGGACAGGGACTCCACCACTTCCCTGGGCAGCCCGTTCCAATGTTTGACAGCCCTTTTGGTGAAAAAAATTTTCCTAATGTTCAACCTAAACCTGCCCTGGTGCAACTTGAGGCCATTTCCCCTCGTCCTGTCACCTGTTACCTGGGAGGAGAGACCAACCCCGACCTCACTACAGCCTCCTTTCAGACAGTTGTAGAGGGTGATAAGGTGTCCCCTCGGCCTCCTCTTCTCCAGGCTGAATAATCCCAGTTCCCTCAGCTGCTCCTCATAAGACTTGTGCTTCAAACCCCTCACCAGCTTTGTTGCTCTCCTCTGGACATGTTCTACGAAATAGAAGAGCTTCTAATGGTTGGAGAAGGGAAGTTCTAGATTAGTTTCTAATACAGTTATTAGCAGCAGCTAACAGCTCCAGACAAGAAGAAGCAGGCTGAGTTTGTATAGTGGGTCAATGCTCAGTGGGAAAGGAAAAAAAAAAACAAACCTAGAAATATAATTCCCAGATCAGCAGGAGCCAGGAACAAGGAGCCACTGCTTTTCAAAGAGGTGAGATCTTGTCTTGGAGAAAATCTGGGAGTCCAGCTGGGCTTGAATTCAATGGGAGGTGGGAGCTGGGAGCGGCAGGTGCAAGGTAGGGCTGCCAAGTCCCGTCTCCCACTGAGCTCCAAGCTCAGCAAGGCTTGAGATGCTAATTCTACTGCTCGGGTTAAATCTTGCCTCCTTGTGTGGTAGTGGCTACACTGGCTTGAAATGCCACTTTTCCACTCATTTCAGCAACAATAAGAAGGTGCTATGGAAAGCCAGATGTTTTTTGCTTCTATTTGTTTTGTGTGTGTGTGTAGATATAGATTATATAGATATAAATTATACAGATATAGATACAGATATACATATAGATACAGATATAATCTTGCAAAGTTACATCACCTGCAGTGCTTACCCTCCAGGACTCAAGTCAGGGAGGAAGAAGCAGAAATGCAGAACAGACAAGGACACTGATGAAAGTATAAATAAAATATAAATAACACTGTGGCATTTCTGGGAATAAAAAGAGGAAGAATTCGAACCTTAGTTTTGCTGATGCAATTCATGTAAGGACAGGACAACAGAAATAGCCAGTGAGGTAAGCAGTACCCAAAACTGAAAGAGAAAAAAAAAAAAAAAAGGGAAAAAAGAAAAAAGGGAGGGGGAAAAAAAAAAGCTTTCTTTAAATGAAGAAAAAAATATCTACTGCTACTTTTTTTTTTGCCCCCCCCAGACAATTACAGGAAATTTTGCCAATGTGATTCATGGTTTGAATGCAAACCACTTGACAGACCAAGTCATTCAGAGAAGCAAGCGAATGATTCTGGATACTCTTGGAGTGGGGCTTCTGGGCACCAGCACTGAGGTCTACCACAAAGTGACACAGTACAGCAAGGTAAAGTGTCTGGCATTCATAGCATACCCTGAAGTTTAGCTTTAAGAAAAGCAAGGGGAAATTTGGATTCTAAGGGGAAACTTTGTCATGGTAAAATTCTTTTGGGAATGGAAAGAGAGACACACTCCCACTGGAGACAGGGAAGCTTCATTGCTCGAGTTGCTTTTAATTCTGGATGGGCAAAAAAGTCTGTGTAACAGACTGGATGCTAAGACCTCCCCCACTGCAAACACAGTTAATTAAGAAACCCTTCCTTTCTTTCACCTATGAGATTTTATTGAAAACATCGGCAAAGCAAGCATCACTTATCACCAGACTTTCCAAAATAAGGAACTGTTAAAGGGATGGAGAGTTAGTAGTTTGTAAAACATTAATTGTTGTCTGAGGTACATTGGTTGTGTTTCTCCTCCAGTTGCGTTCTCCTTGAACTTGAGGAGAAGCCTCCCCAACACAGGAGTGCATCAACGAGGAGGGGTTTAGCCCACTGTTTTATCGGTCAGGCCTGCCTAGTCTGACGCAGGCTTCACAGCTCTGTGTGCCAATAAGTCTCTTCGCGCAGAGATCCCCTCTTCCCAAACCATGGTAGTTTATGCCCTTTTATTTAATTCTGTAAACATCTCTTCATCGGTTAAAAGATCTGCACAGCAAAAGGAAAAGAGCAGACCCATTTACAACATGGGGACACCAGCATCAGGGCGCCGGCCATATATTATTTACCCAGGGCCTACTAAAGCATAGAAAATCAGAACCTTTAACTGTAGATCTTCCCCAACAAGATGCTGACAGTCCTGAGGGAACTGCTGATGGGCGGTGAGAAGGGACATTAATGGCCAGAGGTCGTGTGAAGGTACTGAATAACCATGTGGATGGTGTTGGTCCACCCCCTGAGGTCCATTTAGGTGGAAAGACCCCTTGACATAAATCAACAGGAAGCCGAGTTTCTTTTTATACTTTCTGATAGAACAATATTTCTCTCATGAAAGGGAACAGTTGGGTCCCAAGAGGGTATGGTCTGATCTCAGTTACATCAGAAATATGGCGCACATTTATCCTTGGGTTCAGACGTCTGAATTAATTGATGTCAATTTGTTTCAGATCTACAGCTCAGATATATCCAGCACCATCTGGGGCCACTTGGATTTCCGACTGCCTCCTCTGTATGCAGCTTTTGTGAATGGAGTGGCTGTAAGGGATGCTCTTTTATTTGCTCTTAAATCACACTAATTGATACCATTCTCACTCTAGACAGAACAGAATGCTCCTAAAATCTTAGTTTACTTTATTCTTGTGCCTGAAGCCTGCCACAGAACTTTCCTAGGCTGTTCTACAGTGCTTCAACTTTCTTCCGATGAGACCGGGCTTAAGGAATAATATAGATCTGATCCAACTTAACAGCATCCCTTACCTTTAATGTGGGACTTGGGGTTGTTTTCAAAGGTCAGAACTCTACAGCTTGTTACACCCTTGCTACAGCCACATTCCAGAGACATACTCTAGCTCTCACTGATTTCACTGGGATCCAAATTTCACCCCAACTGGCAAAGTATAGTTACAGAAAAACACAAATACAGACAGATGCGCATATACATACACACATATAATATCACAAGGCGATTTAAGCTTCAGTCATGCCATTTGCAGAAGCCAATTATATATTTTGGACACATACTTCATCAGTAAAGCAACAGCTGACTCCTCAGACATTTGTCTAAATTCAAATTCAGGCTGAAACCATTTGAAATCAAAAGATGTGCCAGAGGTAGAATAGACAAATTTGGCAATTATGCAAAACTAGGGAAGGTGACTGACCAAGGAAATGGTAATATTAAGCCTATCTAAATTAGTGTGACAACAACATCAGAGGTCCAGTTTGACACCTCATTTCCAGTGTAGAGAAAATTACCCTTGGAATGAGATCTGGTACCTGTCAGCTCCTAGAAGCCCGTGTGATATCCAGATCTGGCTGTTAGCATGTATATGATCATTTCAGTTTACATCCCAGCCACAGGTCAATTCTAAGCACTCAATGATGACACCAGGAACGCAGCTTACTGGGGTATTGGGCACAACTGTCCTCATCCCGCACTGCAGGGCATCCTCCCATCTGGCATCAAAGTCCCTCAAGGCAAGGAGTGGGTTTCCTTCTGTCTGTTCAGGAACACAGTCCTCAGAAGTGTCTATTCCCAGTATTACGGGTCAAGACCTGAGTGCTGGGGAGCCTGGCCACCTTCCCAGTTTGTTCTCAAATAAGACACAGGTGAATAGGCATGGAAATTCTGCTTTTGAGGCGTTGTTTTGTTATTAAAAATGATATCCCTGATGCTCTCAGTTCCTTGGAGGTTCTTAAAACTTGGGGGGGGGGGGGGGGGGGTTTCTGACAAGCAGTACATTGCAAACACTGAATGCACTGCTGGGATCAGGCATATGCCATGCTGGGAATGCCCAAAATCTTCCTGAGCAGCTGGGCTCTGGGCATGGGAAAGAGAAGGCAGCTCTCTTGATACCCTCAAGGGCTAAGCAGCTCATCCCAGTTTTAAGACTGTAGCTTTTTCCTCCTCACCGCAACCCCAGAGAGTCTGGTTCCTCACGCGGCAGGTCTTGTTGCGACGTGCTGAAAATTCATTTTTTTGCAGGCCTGTGCCCGTTGCCTGTGGATGGTTGCACTAGAGAAGTTGTTCTGATACAACTTTCAGTTAGCAGTACGGATTTGGCTGCTACAGCTTTAGTGGTGTGAGCCCTAACGGCAGCATCATTTGCAGCACAGGGGAAGTAATTTCATTATGGTTATACACTGTTTTGGGGGAAGTGAAAATTCACCATTCACATGGTGGACCTAGAACTGCTGCTTTAATTATACCCATCTAATTAAAGCAGCAAAAAGCTATTGTAGGAAAGATGATTTTTTGTCACACTGGTTCTAGACAGATGCAACTTGAATTAGAATTGTACCCCAAGATTTGTATTGCATTACCACTTCTCACTGAGCCATCTTGGCAGTAAAGGTCTTAAAAGAAAGACTTTTGAAGTTTTGCTTTCTAAGGGAAATCTAGTTCTTCAGTCCTTTTTTACACTGCTTACAGTAGTTTCATTTGACTGCGCCAATCTTGCCAAGTCAGAGTTTACTTCTGATGACAAGCCAAGGCTTCTTTTCCCATTAGGTGCACTCCATGGATTTTGACGACACATGGCATCCAGCCACACACCCATCCGGGACTGTGCTCCCCGCCGTGATTGCACTCTCAGAGGCCTTTCCTCAGAAGCAAAAAATCTCAGGTCTCGATCTGCTCTTAGCTTTCAATGTGGGAATCGAAGTGCAAGGCAGGCTGCTGCGCTTCTCCAGAGAAGCCAGAAATATTCCAAAAAGGTACATAGCAATGCTTCAAGTAGAAAGTTGAGTGGAAGCTGTTTGGGATTTTTTTCTTGGTGTTAATATACTTAATTAAATGCCAGTTAAAATACAAATGGCACAGTTAATCATATTTTCTATGTTGTTTGTCTGGAAATTGAGGAAAGGTTCGTCTTAAACACAAATACACTTATGTGACTCCTTACGGCTTATCTAATAGTTTTCTTTTCGAGAGCATTGATCAGTTCGCAAGAAGGAGGTGATGATCTCCCTATTTCTTAGAAACAGCTGCAAAAGGGCAATGTTTAGCAGCAGAGGTCTCAGGCTTTCCTGAATACATACGATCATGCCTCACTTGCAAACAGTGCCTTGCTTTCAGCAGAAAGGAGTCACCGGTGCTGGGCTGAGAGCAGAGCCCAAGCAGGCAGGGTCTGCTCCGGGGAAAGCCTTGACATGTGGGATGGACTAGGTGTCGTCTTGCTATTTTCTGTGTGTTCCTTCTCCCGATTTTGCAAAACTAATTCAAAATAACAGAACTTGCCTCCCCCAATAGGTATAATTTATATGTGACTATAAATGATTTACAGATAATTGGTGGATGACTATAAACTGTGACGCTTTCACTATTATGCTATTCAGTACGCCTTGAACTGCGAGCAGTTCTAACGTTTCAATTGCTTTCCGGGGGGGACCTATTGTAAGTGGCAGTGGTGCTATTCCAGTTTAACTTAGTCCTGCGGAAAAGCGACAGCTTTTGCCATTAGGACCACACAAATTCTGAATTTATGTTTCTTTATGGTCCAATCCATCTTCCACAGCAGTGAAAGGAAACTGAAGGCTATAGTATGTAGTGAATTCGGGTGACTTTTTGAAATATGGTAATGAAGAAATTTTGTTTTCTCAGATTTCACCCCCCAACCGTGGTTGGTACGATGGGGAGCGCAGCAGCTTGTGCTAAACTGTTAGCTCTTGACCAGCTGAAATGTAAAAATGCCTTGGCTATTGCCGCCTCCTACGCAGGTGCCCCACTGGCTAACGCAGCGACCCAAACGAAGCCCCTCCACGTTGGCAATGCTGCCAAGCATGGTCTAGAAGCAGCATGCTTAGCGTCACAGGGCCTTCAAGGAAACAAACAGATCTTGGACATGGAGTCAGGGATAGGCGCCTTTTATACAGATTACAACCCCCAGACCCTGCCAACCTTGCAGTCCTATCCCTGGCTGTTGGACCAGCAAGACGTGGCCATCAAACGCTTTCCTGCTCATCTTGGGACGCACTGGGTGGCTGATGCAGCATCTTCTGTCAGGAGGAAGCTCGTGGAGAGCAGCGACAACTTGCTCCCCCTTGATAAAATTGAGAAAATCATCCTCAAAGTCCCAGAGGTCAAATATGTGAACAGACCCAGCCCCACCTCAGAGCATGAAGCTCGACACTCCTTCCAGTTTGTTGCGTGCTCTGCTTTGCTGGATGGCGGCATGTCGGTCCAGTCTTTCACCGGTGAGAACATGCATCGGCCAGCCTTGCGGGAGCTCCTCTGCAAAACCCAGCTGGAGCACCCTCCCGATAACACACCTAGCTTCGAGAGTCTTTACTGCGAGGTGAGTGTCACACTTCGGGACGGCAAGACGATCAGCGACCGCTGCGATACGTTCTACGGACACTGGAGGAAACCTCTGAAAAAGGAGGACTTGGAGAAAAAGTTTCAAACCAACGCCTCCAGCGTCCTGCCCACAGAAGCCACCGAAGGCATTATAGAGGCCGTGCACAATCTGGAAAACGTAGAGGACTGTTCTGTATTAAGTACATTTTTATCAGGACAGCCAGCTAGAGCGCTTTCAAAGAAGCTGCGCTTCTTTTGAATGTTCCCACCGACAGCTAGAGGCTGTTCACAAAGCAAACAGAATTCAGGACAAACTCCGATTTAGTGACTCCAGCACTTTCAAACGGGACTCCCGTAAGAGAAGAGCCATGCTCAGACCAATACTGTGGGTTTTTGACTAAGTAAATAATGTAGAGATTACGTGCACAGCTCCATCAGGCTGAACAGAAGGTCCTTGACTTCAATTAACTTTATACCTCTAGAGGCAGGGCACTGCTTACATGTGACACAAAATTTTCCCTGCCTTTCTGCCAAAAATACCTGTATGTTCTGCTTCTGCTAAGTAACCCCAAATTCTAGAGGAGTATGGAAATGTTGCATCCATGAGCAACATTGCTGTGAGGAAAATATGTATTTATTTCTGTAGATTTAGCTCTAGAACCTCCTTGAAGAGGCCACCTCTTACATCCCAACTTTGAAGTTTATGCTAAAATAAACACGGCGCACATACAGAGGAGTGGCACTTGATGCTCTGCAACACGTCAGGCTTTGCTGCGACGATTGGCCTTGCATTGTGGAGGTAAAGGCTGGTGCCCATCCTCATCACACCAGCTGCTGAGCAAGAGGGGGAACTCAACACTCCTCCTCATAAAAGCGTCATTTCCCAGTTCCATCTCTTGGCTGCTCCGTGGTACCCATTTGTTCCTGCTGTATTCCCACTCCAGTTACAAGGCGCTCATTCAGCAAGGCGTGATTAGCGCCAATTAGCGATGACACGTTCGGATTATGTCAGGCACTGCAAAGCACAGGCTGCAGTACGCTCGTTACGAGGGAGCGAGACCTGTGAGCGTCAGAACGCTTCTTATGCTTGAGGCAATTAAGTGTCCACAGTGACAATCAACCTACCTTGATAATGAATTCTGGAAATTTTTAGTTCCTTCAGGAGTACAAAGCCTTGCCAGATTGTGCCTCTAAGAGAGGCTGGCGACCTTTGCTCACATTTGTAAGAGCAAAGCCCCTGTTCTAGCATATATAAGATGTACCTGCCTTAGGGCACTAGACTATGTATGCAAAAAAAACCCAAAAAACAAACCACAAAATAAAGCCAATTCATTTTACTAACTAAGCCTCAAATTATTTCATTTCTTACAGTAAAACTTGTGTATTTTCTACACAGAATGTATTAACGTGTACTTCAGCCTCTGACTCTTGGTTTATAGTCGGTTTATCTAGGGGGCTCTGCAAAAATTTTGGAAGTCCATTAGTTACACTTGCTTAAAGACTTGCAAGGGAAGGGAAAAAACCAAATAACCACATTATTTTCTTTTTCCCTTCTGATTAGAAAGTAGAATTGAATTACTCACCTGTACTGAAGGTATACAGCTTCATCTACAGCTGTTTCATCTGTAATTATAGTTGGGTAACACCAAATGTGAGTAGGATAAACTTAGCAATAACCATTTGGCGTATTACAGATTTAAAAAAAACCAAACCAACCAACTAACCAAACCAAGAACTGTGAAGTTTAATAAGTGCACTATTTTATTAATGCAATCATGGGAAGCTAAATGCTTATGCTTAGCTAAACCAATTTCCTTGCAGAGGTCTGTACACTTCCAGTCAGGCAAGTTTCAGGACTTCTTGTACCATTGTTCCAATTCCATCAAAGATTTCATGCAGAGGAGCCTTGCACATGAAAGCACATGTAGTAACTATTTTATTGGCTTTATCCACGTGGGATTCATTTACATTTTTGCAAATGTGCTTACATCCAAGCTCTGCTATAGCAGATGCTGTTTCAGCATCAGGAAACCTGTAAGTAAAAAGACTGTAATTAACATAAAGAGATGATACAGCCATGAAGTTCTGCCCATATAAGTTAAATGAGAGAACTACAAGAATATTTAAGTGATGCTTTAGCTGATGAGGGCAAGGGAGCCAAACAGATTGCCACTGGCAGGTGCTCTTTTATCCCCTTATGGACACAAGTGATCTGATACCTTTGAAAACAAGGTCTGAAATGCAGAGCCACAGAAACTCCAATTCTTTATTTAAGAATCTTTCAATAAATTTACAAGATGATACCAAGTGCAGCCATAACTGAGCCTCAAAACTTTGAGATGCCAGCTGAACTTGCAGACATGTTAAACCTTTTCCAACACCTCCATATAAGGTCTTCCACTGGGAATGTGCAGAGATTTTTTTTTTCCCCTGAGGATAAGGCAGGAACAGGGGGTGGAGGCAATCCCTCGCTACTGCTGCTGCTATGAAATTCCATTCAGAAGTTTTATCAGGAGTTGACAGTCTTTCAAGCAGCACTGACTTCTGCCAGGGCCTGTTCTCATCTGCCTCCCCTAAACTGGCCCCAAACCACTACCACCAGAAAAACTTTACTAAAAAATCTCTGAACAGACAAAACCCTGCAGACACAATTTAAACGGCCACTCAAATTACCACAGGGTACCAACCTTTTGAATGCCAGCTGGCCAGGTGCCTATTCTTCACTTGCACATTTGCAACATGAATCATGGCCTTCAAAGACACTGGGTAAGCAAATTCTGTATCTCACTTAACATGAGCTAAAATCTATCACTCGATTACCATGAACCAAACATGAAAAAATAACTTGATATCCCTGGCCACCTGCGTGTTTGCAGGGGTAGGATTCTGTAAAAGTCTCGTTCTTCTGTCACTTTTAGGACTGATGGATGTTACATCCAGTGACTCATTAGCACCCACGCAGCACAGTGAAGCCAGTGCAGGAACTTATGCTACCTTCGGTGGCTCACTGAGTGACAGCTTAGGCAAGAGATAAGGCTACCTAGAGTTTTCATGCTATTAATTGTAATGTGTCTGTGGATGCTGACGTCACCGAACACATCACAGATCAATGTAGCTCTGAATTTAGGGACAAATTGTTCCAACATTGCAGCACACAAACCACCTGACCTCACAGATGCAGTCTGTCTGCCCTGAGAGTTCTGCGCCTACCACTGTGCAAGTGGAAAATTTGAAATCAGTGAAAAATGTCACCAATAAGTTACCCAAAGGTTACTGGCACCAGAGACCTCAGACTTTTGCAGAGAAGACTGTCCGTTCCCTATTCCTAATTCCCATGTAAATTATCTCCATCCATCTCCTTCTTACCTTCCATCGACGTCTTTATCTTGGCCGACTGTGACCTCACAACCAGGAAAGACTTTAGCTGCCAGGACTGGCGATATGCAGCACAAACCAATGGGCTTTTTAGCACTGTGGAAAGCTTGGAGTGTGGAGCTCACATGCTCGTGGACAGTACAGTTCTTGCCATCTACAGCCCAGGAACACAGGTTCTTTGCTACACCAAAACCACCTAAAAAAAAACCCCAAAACCCAAACAAAAGCTCAAATATAAGGCATTGCTAAAAGCCATTAAATTCAATACCAGAGATAAATTCTCCTTTTTTACAATACAATCATGGCATACATAGGACTGTTAAGTTACTATGCTGAACGCTTCCGGCACATGAAACATATGATGGGTTTATAGTATTAGAAGTTTAACTGCAGATTTTTTTATACCACATATGTTACATAGGGCAGAAAGCTTAATCTTGCTTCACTGAGTAACAAAGAGTTAAACAGGAAACCTCACAGTCATTTGCTAGTGACTGGAAAAGCTGCACCATCCGATGGGCACCCCTTGATAAGCAAGAGAGTAATGCAAACAGGGGTTTGACCCTCTACGGTAATTTCACTCTCAAGTTTTAGTTCAATACCTGAACAATTACAGAAGAGCTTTTTCCCCCACCTAGAACTCTTTTTTGACTTAAAAAAAATAAAGGTTAACACAATCAAAACAAAATGGACATTACATAAAAACAAATTGATAACGTGATATTCCGAGACATACCACTTGTGAATGATAACATAAGGTCCTATTAAAAGTAATGCTGAATTTTTCTTTCTAGAAGTTAATTATAACAATCCTTTGTTTGCATTTAATCTTCATTTAATTGTACAAGCAGATTATATTTTACAGCAGCTTTGTTTGCTGGATTTATAACCATCGGGATAATCACAGTAAGAAGGATATTAGTAAGTGTAACCATCCATTATACTTGATTCCCTACGGAGTGCACATGACATCAACTTTTCTACAACAAACAAACAGAAATTTCCACAAGTATTTCAATGGACAACATCAAGAAGTTTTGCATTTTTAATATTTTTCTTTTCACTCTTTGCTCACTTTCGAGTGTTATCTGGAATCTCTGAGGTAACATTTTAATTATCAAACTTTATAAAGTTTATTTCCCTCTAACTTTTATTACAGCGACCCCCCTGAGCCTGCATTACAACAGCATGAAATTAACGTGGAAAATACTTGCTAGCCTCTGCTCCCTAATCAGCCCTGACGGCACTCACTCATTTTCTGGCTGCGAGTATGTTTCTCTGCATTATATACACACTCCCTCTGCTGGCCCTCCAGCAGAAGACAGTGTAACAACTTCAAAATTAATGCTTAGGCACAATCGTGAAGGCAGTATTTAACAGAGCTATGAATACTCTGGAAAGTGACTTCAGCAAGTCATAATTCCCTCCTGACACTTTGGTTTCTTCATGTCTAAAGTGTTTACAATTACCTCCGTCTGAAAGACGATTTTGTGGTCTATAAATAAAAAATTATCCATAAACATATTTAGTATAATCTGATCAGCAGAAGCCCAGATACATAATTAAACCAAAATGTACTCACATCTGACAGGGAATATAATCTACTTGGCAACCTACTATTCTGCCAACAATTGCAGAGGCCCTAAAAATAAGGCATTACCATGTAATGTCAAGTTCTGGCCTTACTTTTCTGTTCTGGTCAGTGTTCTTGTCCGCAAGTCGGTACTAAAGTTTTCACAAGCTTTAAAAAGAAGGAATGGTGCGATGTACGACCTAACACCAAAAGAACACTCTGGCATTTTATTAATTTATAGTTCATTAATTTAAATAAATTGAGACGACTTGTCAGCCCATGAGAGCTTGCTAAAACATTTTCTCATCCTCAAAAGAAAGCAAGTAAACAAAAAAAACCACACGTACCTCTCAGAATCAAGAGCATAATATAGTCCCTAAGCGGATTTGAAAACAAAAAAAAGTAGCAGAGGCAAAGCAGTTACTTGCAATTGAAAAACCACAAATTATTTTAAAAGAACTTACCAGGGAAAATGACTGCATCAAATTCACTAGCTTTCAGTTCAGCCAAATCCTGAATGTTTCCTCTTGCCAATCTGGCACTTTCAACTAACACATTTCTCTTCTCTTCTGTTGGACATCCTTTTAGGTGATTGACTACATCCCTTTGCTCAATATTGGGGGCAAATATCTTCACCTAGAACATAGAGATGAAGCAATTTTGTGAACGCAAACAGAACTCGTATATATTAGTCACCATAAAGATCATTTAACGAAAACAGTTTTTGTTCCTGAAGTCTCTTAGCCAAGAGAAGTGGATTCCACAGGATGTTATCTATTGCACTAAACATCTAAAGCGACAGATGACTTATTAGGATGGGTAAACCCAGCCATCCTCCCCACGTCTTCCTGCGGCTTTTTGACAGGAGTGCCTTCTTATGCCAACATTAAGTTTACTGATTTTGCCAGGGCCTGCCTTCCCTCTGTGGAAAACCCCAAGGACAAACAGAGCACCACAATTTATGCCAGCAGCCTGAGCGGGCACACAGCTGAGTCTGCAGAAAGGCTGCTCGTCACTGTTACGGGATCAGAGCGCCAAAAAAAAAAAAAAAAAAAAAAAAAAAGTTTTCTACAAAAAAAATTTAAAAGATAAAAATGCAAACTTTACAAGCATTTCCAGTGCAGACACTAGAGTCACTCACTTTCCTAAAAGACTGGTAGGAGGAAGGAAAAACAAAACATGGAAGAACACATTTTGGTGAGGCACAAAAGGGGAAAGCTGCACCCAAAATACAAAGTTCTGCGACAGGTATACACCGCAGGGGCTGTTTCCTCACATCTGTTTCGATGCTCGCTTTGCAGACTTCTCAGCGCTCACCGCTTCAGCTAATTTTAGAGAAGACAATTTTGTGCTAAATACGGGGGTGCTGTTGTGACCATCGGAGACCTGAGCGCAGCTAGAGGCAGACAGAAAGCGACCACCTTCCGCCATCTGCAGCCACAGACAGGACCAAAGCACCCCGCCACATCCTGGCCCAGGCTTCTCCGACGACTCCCATTTACCGAAAAAGCCCAGACGCGGCCAGCGGAAAACAAGCAGGTGAACCCCAGCGAGGGCGAGCCCCTGCCTTCTGCAAAGGCGATGGGAAAGCAGATGAAGGGTTTTAACCGGCGCCCACCTCCAGCGGAGAGAGGAGGAGCGGGGCGAGGCCTCCCGCCACCCCCCACTGCCGGGCACGGCCGCCGGCGTGTGAGCCCTGCTCGTGTCGGGGGGGGCGCCCACGCCTTTGGGGAGGGGGGTGAATGAAGAAAAGGGAGGGGGCAAGATAAGGAGAGAGATGATGGTTGAATTGGGCTTTGTAGTGTGCAGCGGCCAGGAAAAGACGATGGTGAGTGAGGCGGGAGGGGCTCCGATCCCAGGAGCCGCACAGGATGGCCTGCCCCGAGCCCGGGGCGGGGGGCGGGAAGGGGGGAAGGCCAAGGCGGCGGGGCGCGGGGGGGGGGGGGGGGGGGGGGGGAGGGGGGAAGGCCAAGGCGGGGGTCCCTCGGCTGCTGAGGGGCGCAAAGAGACGGGGCAGCCATACCTCCACCCGCCCGGGGCGCCGAAGCCCACGGAGCTCTCCCTCCTGTTGCTGCTGCTGCGCCTGCGCCGCGGCGTTCCAGCCCGGCCTCCATCTTGCCGCGGCCGGCCGAGCCGTCTGCAAGGCGCCGGGCTCGCAGGCCTTGCGCCCTGGGGAGCCCCACAGCCGGCACGCCGGGGGCTCGGCCTGTCCCGGGGGGTCTGGCACGCCCTGCGCCATTCCTTGCGGGCAGTTCTTTACTAGGTGCGCTCCCTCCTGCCTACAAAATGTAGGTGGGGATGGGTTTTAAACGTCAGGGGGAAGTCTGGGCCGGGGGGTGGTGGGGTGGGTGTGTGTGGGTGTGGGTGTGGGTGTGTGGTGGGTGTGTGTGGGTGGGTGTGGGGGTGTGGGGGTGGGGGTGGGGGGGTGTGTGTGTGTGTGTGTGTAATGAGATGCTCCTTTAGCTATAAACAAAACCGGCTCGGCAGTATTTTATGCCTCATTTCTCGTCTGGCCTGCTTACCGGCAGACAGTAACCAGGAAAGGTGCGGCTGGGAGACCCTTGCGATGCTGTTAAGACATCTGCGTTCCCACATACCCCTTTTGGCTCCCTCAGCCTCATGTTATGCTCTAGGGAGTGGCTCCATTTTACCAGGAAAGCCAAAGAGTTTCTCTGGAAACCCAGCTTTCTGGCACCCACTCCCAGCTTCATCATGAAGAAGCATCCCCCCTAGGGAACCAAAGGGCTTCCTTAGGCCAAGGCAGAAGTTCATCCCTAGACTCCTATGACCTGCTTCTCTTGTAAGAAGAAACTTGGGCTTAATAACAAAAATTATGCTTTTACTGGACCACAAGGATGAAACGGTGGATCTTGTAGAAAAATGAGAATGTCTTCCAAAAACTGAGTGTATAGGAGTTCTGCGGGGGACACAGCAGTGCATAGGCTGGGAAGAGCAAAAAGGGCCTATGAAAGAAAAGTGTCCTGTTGCAAAATGCATTCAGTGGTATAATGTGAGGTCAGGAGTCTGTGCGGGGTGATGGTTAGGGAGATTCTTAAACAGGAAAGGGCCAAGGTAGGGAAACTCCCTGCATAAGGGCAGACTGCTGTCTGCTGGGTAATGCTTTGCTCCAAATAAATGCGGGGCTACAGCTCTGTCTCCACCACAGCCCACAGTCTGCCTTTCAGGATTGAGCAGGACTGCAGTGCAGCTCCAGCTTGGAAAGCCCTCTATCGCCTGACCACCTATCCACAAACATATGCTGGAAGATCCCTCTGAGCTCAGAACATTTGTGGGGTGGGAGCTCTGTACAGCACCAAACCCCAAACCCTCACTCTCCAGGCCGAGTAGGACCCCAGGGAAATTCCAGTGGAGCCATCTCAACCCAGAGAAATACGAAATCTGTTTGGTGAGAGTGGAGCGGCAGTTCAGTGTGCTTACTGGCATGGGACTCCCTGAGCTCAGCTGCAGGAGAGCAGAAAGGTTGTTTAGGTTTGGGGATAGGGGAATTGAGAGTCTCCAGAGCTGGAATCCTCCTGGAGTCCTCACGCCTGAGAGTTAGGAAGAGGCTGCCATCTGGATGGAGTTTAAGTTCAGTGCATGTTTGGAGGTATGACCAGATTCCCGAATTCTCCTGTGTGCTAGGGCCAGGGTTAACGTTAGAGCTAAGGAACTGAGCGCTTTCAGAGCTGGGATCCCCTGCTCCTTTCTGTCCTGACTTACTGACTAGTCTTCCTGGATGGACCCTAGACCTGAATTGTCAGTAGCCTCATCTCCAGTCTTGTTTTTGGCCCTGTCTCTTGGGTGGACCTCAGACTCACATTATAGGTGCCCTTTTTCCTGAATGGACCTTGGACTTGATTGGGATGGGATGTTCCCAGCCCACTGAGATCGCCCATGTCACATCCCTGTGCCAGCTCCATAACTGCCCTGGCACTGTGCCATGGTCTAGCTCCAGCTTGCACATGCTGTGTCCCTGCCCTGCCTCTGTGGCCTTGTCATGGCCCTCTGTGTCTGCCTTAGGTCTGTGTTTTCATCCCAGCTCATGACATGTCCCTGCCCTGGCTCTGCATCACCCTTAAACAGCACTTGATGACTCTTCTCTGGCCTGAGCCCACAACAGCAAATAGCAACAAAAGCACTTCACAAGCAGTACACCTCTGAAGCCAGATATTTTTAGGGTGTGAGGACTCAACTTGATGGGAGGTGAAGCTGCTGTCAGGGCCCTGAGAGCATTATAGCACTTAATTACCTTGGCTAGCCTCATCTGGGGCCTCCACCCACACACCCTCTGGCCAACCGACCCATGGGGCTCCATGTAAACTCAGTCCTGGACATCCAGAGCTGACCTGAGCTATGCTGTAGGTGTGCATGTCTGGTCCTGTCTCCTGTTGTCCTGACATACAGGCTGTTCTTCCTGCACAGACTGTGAACCTCTGCTACAGGTAGCCTCATCTTCAGTCCTGCCTCCTGGATGGACCTGGGAAATATAGGTAGTCCTGTCTCTTGGCTGGACCCTGGGCTTCAGTCTACCTTGCTGTGTCTGGAGCTGTTGGTGGATCCAGCCACAAGAACGTACCTGTTCCCATTCAGGGACTTCAGGACTGCACTGTAGTCATTGAGGTCACTGTCCTTGCCTGCACCATGGTCACCTCTGCTCCTGGCTTGTCCTCCTGTGCAAAGCAGCCCTACTCCTGCTGCGCTCTGACACGCCTAGAGCTAGCATAAATGACAAAAGCTGCCATCTGACTTCAGATAAAGACATATTTGAAGTGGAGAAGAGGATTCACTGCTCTGCTGTGTGGCAGCATCAGAGTCAGGGTGCCAGGGCACAGCGAGGACTGGTTGTTCCCCAAGGGGAGCCAAGCATAACAACAGGCAAGCACCTCACCAGCCTGGCCCACTCCCACCCGCCCCAAGCAAGGTGAGCAGGGCAGCTCTGGTGATAGCAGTGAGGTCCCACCAAGAGTCCGATCACTAGGCGAGTCCACGGCGATGAGGCAGATCCAAGGTCAAGCTGGGAAGACAGATGCATGGGCTGGGGTCTGCACCAATGGGGCACAGGGCTGGGCTCAGGCATGGCTGCAGTGTAGCTCGGGTGAGAGGCAAGAGCCTCAGCTTAAAAGCAGCTCCCCAGGAAAGGGACAGGGAGCTCCTGCTGGGGTGTCTTGGCAGAGCTGTTTGGGAGAGCCTAGGCAGGAGCAGCTTCTGGCTGTCTTCACAACAGTTCTTAGCAGACCTTGAGCAACCAGCTACACAACCTGAAGGGCGCGGTGCGCCCTGGGCCTTGACCTGCTGTGCCCTTCAGTACATCAGTACTCGTTGAATTACATCTCTGTCCTGGACCCCAACCCTTCTCCTGCTACTCGGGACTTGAGAGAGATGTTTTCCCTAGTGGAAATCCCGCTCTGAAGGGCCTTGGTTGCCTAACAACAGATTCTCAGATTAGCTTAAATTTGACTTGGATAGCTCTCTGTATTTCACAGACTGCATCCAGTTGACTCATCAACTCACTTATCCCTACCCTGCAGCAGATCCCAGGGAGTCCTTCTCAGCAAAAAACTCATGAACAGCTTCATCTGCATCCTTATCCCAGCCCTCCTCCTATCCATCAGGCTTCAGCAGAGCCCCTCTGGAATTCCAGCTTGGAAATAAATAATTTCCCTCACCTGCCCCCTAAGCTGCCAGACAAAGCGAGGGCTGCCCTGCAGTCCCAAAAGCTCACTGAACTGCACGTCTGGCCCTGAGCACAGCCCTCATCCTAGCTCTCAGGGTTGAGGAGGACCTGAGGGGAACCCTTAGCCCTGCCTTACACAGTCACAAATCCCAGCCTTTCTCCTTTCCCGTAGAAAAAGACATGGCCATCTTCCGCCCTAACTCACAGTTCAGGTTGCATCTCAGGCAGAGCAGCAGAGTACGAGTGCAGAGGAGTCCTGTATCTGGCTTTTTTTCTCAAGATTTCTTTCATACCCCTCAAAGGTGGGGAGGGTGGACCTCAGATTGATGAACTTAGAATCATAGAATCCTAGAATCATTTAGGTTGGAAAAGACCTTGAAGATCATCAAATCCAGTTGTTAACCTAACACTGCCATTCCACCACTAAACCATGTCCTTAAGCACTTTGTCTACCCGTCTTTTAAATACCTCCAGGGACAGGGACTCCACCACTTCCCTGGGCAGCCCGTTCCAATGTTTGACAGCCCTTTTGGTGAAAAAAATTTTCCTAATGTTCAACCTAAACCTGCCCTGGCACAATCTGAGGCCATTTCCTCTCATCCTATCGCCAGTTACCTGGGAGAAGAGACCAACCCCCATCTCACTACAGCCTCCTTTCAGGCAGTTGTAGAGGGCGATAAGGTCTCGCCTCAGCCTCCTCTTCTCCAGGCTGAACAACCCCAGTTCCCTCAGCTGCTCCCCATAAGCCTTGTGCTCCAGAACCCTCACCAGCTTCATTGCCCTTCCCTGGACTCACTCCAGTGCCTCAGTGTCCTTCGTGTAGTGAGGGGCCCAAAACTGAACACAGGATTCGAGGTGCAGCCTCACCAGTGTTGAGTACGGGGGCACGATCACTTCCCCGCTCCTGCTGGCCACACTATTCCTGATACAAGCCAGGATGCTATTGGCCCTCTTGGCCACCTGGGCATTCTGCTGGCTCATGTTTAGCTGGCTGCCAACCAGTATCCCCAGGTCCTTTTCTGCCAGGCAGCTTTCCAGCCACTCTTCCCCAAGCCTGTAGTGTTGCATGGGATTGTTGTGACCCGGTACTTGGCCTTGTTAAACCTTGTATAGTTGACCTCAGCCCATTGATCCAGCCTGTCCAGGTCCCTCTGCAGAGCCCTCCTCCCCTCGAGCAGATCAACCCTCCCACCCAATTTGGTGTCATCTGCAAACTTACTGAGGGTGCACTCGATCCCCTCAATCCAGATCATTGGTAAGGATGTTAAACAGAACTTCTGTCTTTCAGACTGGCTTCAGTATGACTTTGGGTAATGTTTGTATTTCTCAGCGTGCATCCAGCTGACTCAATAGCTGTCATACGCCGGTGTGAGTATAAAAAAAGCCCGTGAGCAGTAAAACTGCCAGCTGTATAGTTTTGTCTACTGCGATCCATATATATAACCGTAACTTTTGAATGGCATATTGCCAGTATATTGGCTGGCAGATGCGCAGCCGAGGGTGTAAGCACCATCCAGAGAAGCCCATTTTCGTGAGATAGGAGCTGTTACTTCAGCTTGGACAGCCTCTTTGCCATGACTTTTAAGAGTGTGACGACTCATGCAGATGTTCAAAACCAAATTAGCTGTTCAAAAGCCCAGCTTTTGGCTGCAGCAGCAGGGTTTGTTTTCCCCTTTCTCCTCTGCTCCTTCTATCCTGTCGCTTGCAAGGGCAGAGATGGAGAGGGTACTCTTTTGTAATGGGAAATCACCAAGGGTTGTCTTCATTGCTTCAGGAAAATGTTTGGTTCTCAGTAATCAAAAGAAAATATCCAGAGAAATGAGAAAAATTTAGGAATCCTGTCAACTCCAGAAGTTGGTCTTTTGTAGCCAGTCTCAATCTTTCCTCTAAGCCTGCTCATGGACAAAGATGCAGACCAGCTCCGTGGGTTTATAAAGGGCGCTTTGACATGTCTCTGGGTAGTAAACGAGGTGGCTGCCGACTCAGAAATTGCTGACGTGAGCTTTTTTTAGCTCAGGTATATTTATTCAAAAATGTATTAGTCGTTTGTTTTCTGTGTTAAAATACGGTTCACGACATAACTTAGGTTGTATGAGAAGAAAAAAGAGAGTACTGTGCTGCAAAAGTTTCCTACGGGATGCAATGAAGTGAGATACAAAAATGCTACTGAAATGAGAAAAAAAAATCAATAACTTTGCCGTCTTAGTAATTTGACCCATTTGACCTGAGACCTTCAGCTGCGACAGCAGTGCCTGAATGGAGACTTAATAGTCCAAACTGCAAACATATGCTGAGCCAGGACTAAGAACCAGTTCATACTGTACTTCTAGTTTGGCTAACGAGCAGTTACGGCACCTTCATTATGTCATTTCACTTCCCTGCATCCCAGTTTCATAGAAGGAATAAAGTATGCTGCCCTTATTTCATAAAGCACTTTCAGAGGTACTTATCAGAATCTCTAAAACTAGGAATTGCGGCTATATTCCACACAAACACATACCTTTTTAAACAGATTAAAGAGCTGGCATCTCTCATACCTCTCGAGTAGGTGAGACTTCACTTGGAGTTGGTGAGACCTCACCTGGAGTACTGCGTCCAGCTCTGGAGCCCTCAGCACAAGAAGGACATGGAACTGTTGGAGCGGGTCCAGAGGAGGGCTACTCAAATGATCCGAGGGCTGGAGCACCTCTCCTGTGAGGACAGGCTGAGGGAGTTGGGCTTGTTCAGCCTGGAGAAGAGAAGGCTGCGGGGAGACCTGATTACGGCCTTTCAGTACCTAAAGGGGGCCTGTAGGAAAGATGGGGAAAATCTTTTTAGTAGGGCCAGCTGTGACAGGACAAGGGGTAATGGTTTTAAACTGAAGCAGGGTAGGTTTAGACTGGATATAAGGAGGAAATTCTTTTCAACGAGGGTGGTGAAACACTGGAACGGGTTGCCCAGAGAGGTGGCCCAGAGGCCCCTATCCCTGGGAACATTCAAGGCCAGGTTGGATGGGGCTCTGAGCAACCTGATCTAGTTAGTGGTGTCCCTGCTCACTGCAGGGGGGTTGGACTAGATGACCTCTAGGGGTCCCTTCCAACCCAAAACATTCTATGATACACCCAAGCTAGGAAACACATATGAGTAATTGCACACTTTATTTTATAAAGAACAAATCCAGAGCTTTACTTTAAAGCAGACACCAATAACATGCATGAGATTAAAATTAAATACGGAAGTATAGGTAGGTACAGCTTATGTGTACATGCATGAAGTTAACGTATAGTGCTGAACGGCATGGATTTTAAAGATAAGTGGTATAGAATCAGGCAGCAATGAGGTGAGATACAGAAATGCTGCTGAAATTAATGATTTTATTAGCCATGCCCTCTTACGGTTTTCTGAACACCTTTAGTACCTCCAGCATGACCAAAACTGATATTCAGCAGCCTACCCTGCATTTTTATGTAGGATGTGGGATTTTCCACCTCCAGTTTTCTTTGAATCTAGCCTAGCATAGTGCTAGCTAGAGAACTGGTGGTTCTTCAGGGGGCCCGTATGCAATGAGCAAGGGATATTCCTCTGGCTCCTGATAGTCAAAAGTCCACAGCGCAGTTGTTATTTACCCAGGGAACAGCACACACCGACGCTTTCACTGCGGATGCCAGCTACCAAGCTTAGCCTCCAGGACTCTGACGCCAGCACGGCTGGTTTTGAACGCCACAGAGCTGGGAAAAGCTGTGTTTACTGCAGACAAACCTGCCCGCACTGTTTCTCTTAGCCAGAGTTCATCTTAAAGAGAGTTCTCGCCGTCGTTGCGAAAAGGAGAGAATAAACCGGTATATAATCCCTGTAATGTAAGTTGTTACAACCCGCGTTAAGTATTCTGGAGCGGGTGGCGGGTCTATGCACTGAGCTTGAAGCCCTGAAAGGCTTCAGAGGAGACTTGAGGGCAGCCAGATGAGGCCGAGGGCCCTGCGGTTCGTCACGGCAAAAGCCTTTCTGCCGTTTGGTGCGGCCTCGCCCCACCGTGCCGGGGCCAGGTTTTCCCTCTCGGTGGATGCTGGGGTGAGGATGGGCGTTGGATGCGTGCTTTAGATCGGCTCCCAAGCAACGCTTGAAACAACGCACCAGGCTGTTTACAAAAACACTTCAGCCAAATTACAAGAACGCGGAGTTGTCTGCGTCTCCAGATAAATTGGCTTCGTAGCGCAGTCAAGCAACGTTTCTAAGAGACGGCTCAGCACGCGGCGGGTTTTTCCTCCAGAAGAGGGGGGAAAAAAAAAAAACAAACCACCAGCGTTTGGTCAGGGCCCTGCACGCAGCGCGGTGCCGCCCTCCCCGCCTCACGCCCCCCGCGGGCACCGCCGGCCGCCCCGGGCCCTGTGGGCGGTCGCGGGGCCGGCCTCCTTCCCGCCCAGCCTCCCTCCGCCCCGCCGCTTCCCCTGCCCGCCCGTCCGCCGCAGCGGGGCCCGGCTGGCAGCAGCGCAGGCCGCGCCGCCATGGGCGCCGCCCGCCACCTGCTCCCGCCGGCACGCCGCTGCTGCTGCGGGGGGCCGGGGGCCTTGGGGCCGCCCCGCAGCGGCGGTGGCCGGTGCCCTACAGGTGAGTGGGGCGGGGAGGGGGCCCGGCGGCCGGGGCGGGGGGCAGGCACGTTCCCGCGGCTGCCCGGCACCGCCGCCCCGCCGGCCCGGCTGCCCGCCCCCCGCCTCCTCCTCCCCGGCCCGTCAGCTTTCCCCTTGTTGCGTTCGCTGGTTTAATTTTTGGACTGAAAAAGGCCATGAATAGTTTCCCCTTTTTAGTCACGGGGCTATTTGTCATATGTACGATATCTGGTGTATTTAGCTCACAAGTGTAAGGGAAGGGGTGTCCTGCCCCTGGCCTAGAGCTGCGCTCGCCCTGTCAGCAGCGGGCGCTCGGCCCCTGGGAGGGACTGCCCTTGCTTTGAAGATGCTCCTTTAACTCCTGTTTTAGCGAAAAGTTGCGATGAGGAAGTCAGGCTACGATTCATTTTGGTTTTTTTAAATTTAACTTTGCTTCCTACTTCTGCTCACTGTAAATGAAATGGTATGAAATCCCATTTGCTCCTCAGGAGCTGCCTTGGCTCCAGAAGAAAGCCCAGCGCTGTCGGGGAAAGCAGGAGGGTGCACATTACGGCATTGTGCTGAAGCAAGCAGCTACGGCTTTGGCTACACTGAGGAAACGAGCCCCTTCAGGAGAAGGGCAACGCCTGCACGTGTATTTTATGAGGGCTTGCTGTTTGTAAAGGGAGGCGTTACAGTTTAACTGCTATCATCTGATGCATGCCTGAAGTTTTCAGAGCCTGTTGTGTAATTCCTAGTAGTTAAATTTGTATCAGGTGGTGCCTGATGGAGCCAGTCTTGCAGTCACGAGTCATTCGGGTTTTCCAGCAAGTTCAGCAGTGGCAAGGCTGGGTCTCGGGATGGTCAAAATTAGAGTAGAAGCCTATTGGTGTGAGACGTGCAGAAGTGTGGTATTTAATGCTTCTTAACGTGCTTGTTACCATCTTGTCACATGCAAGGCACAGTGAGAAGGGCAATTCAAAATTTAAGATGTGCAATTTAGAGACGGGACTTAAATGTGTGGCTGGCATAAGTCTTCATGTTCTAACTGTGTGTTCTTTTTTGCCCCTGGACAAAATAAAGGCAGACATGCTGAGGTACCCAGCAAGCTTGGAGAAGAAGTCCACAGGGAAAAAATCAGTGGTGTCTCAGCAGGGTTGCTGGCCTTGCTATGGCTCAGGAAGTCCTGTGTCCTTGTGTCATCTCATGGCTGGGGTATTTGTGCCGTTGGGCAAGCGAGCATGTTAGACTCTCAGGCTGTGCTCTGGGCAAGCTCTGTACGCCAGTCTGTCTTGGTAACAGGAACATAGGAACCTTGTTTTAATTGAAATACAGTGAATGAATTTGAAGGGAATTGGGAAAGGAAGACTTGTCAGAAAGTTTTTATGAACTTGCATACTGCAAGTATTGCAGTGACTGGATTGCAGAATCTGCCTTCGGGGGTGGCTGCACGCCTGAGCTCTCCCCCTCAGGCCCTTGGGAAGCCACAAGACAGTTACTCCAGCCGTGAAGCTGTGCTTATCATTCTGTGCGCTTCTCTTTCTCAACACAGGCGCTTTGATTACCGTCCAAAAACTGATCCCTACTGCCAAGCTCGTTACACCTTCTGTCCCACTGGCTCTGCCATTCCAGTTATGAAAGAAGAGGATGTCATTGAAGTGTATCGATTACAGGCTCCAGTATGGGAATTCAAATATGGGGACCTGCTAGGACATTTGGTAAGGCGATATTTTTGTTTGACAAAGTTGTATTGGCAAATTCAGCGGAATTCAACAGCAGGTGTCAAGAATGGGAGCTGTAAGGCTGGGATATGCTTGTATGGAAGAGTATCGGAGCACACAGGCTAGGCTATCTATAGGAAAGATACCCAGAGAGCAGTAAGTTTCAAACAAAAGTTACAGAATATAGCTCAGCTAAAGAAAAGAGCATGAGCAGTGCTGTCGGTAGGTTTGAGTGCGTTCCCCCCCGGAGCTGCATGTTGGGGGTGTTTTGTATACGCACATTGTTACATTTGGGTGTCTTCTTTTCTGTGCTAGCATTTATTTGTCCCCTTATGTCAGATGAAATGCTTGCTTAGTGCATTAACTTTTCTGTTGTTAAAAACATGTATTTGAATGAGCACGGGTATCTGTCAGAAGTGGCCAGCTAGCTGGTCAGAATGGTTGGTTGCTTTTATGGTTTTGTCTTGGGTGTTTCTATCAGTATTGAATTAAAGTCTTAATTTGTGGAGTCATGCAAATATGAAGGAATCTCAACTCTAGTGATATTTATAGCTATGGCAGTAGCATAATTAAGCTTCAAAGCATGATCCCTAATGAATAAAGAAACACTAGTGAGCATGAAATAGCAACATCAAAACCAAGCACGCAGAGTCAAAAATGGAAATAGCTTCAAGTATTGTCATCTTGGTTGTTAAACTACAGTTGAGTTTATGTATTTACTAGACAGCTTTTAAATAAACATTTATCTCAGTCCTTTTGTGGCTCTCATTACTAAGATCTGGTTCTGGTAACTCAGTTCTGCTCTTTATTTCTTTGATACCCCTGTGAGGTTAAGGATTCAAAAGCAAGCTTGAGTTTTGATGGTGAGCTCCCACGGAGTATCTGCTTCCAAATAACAGAATTTACAGTGGATGGATAGACAAGCACTGAGACAGTGTGACTCCGTGACAGAAGTGTGTGTGTGGTACAATCTAGTATGTTGTGCATCAATGCCACTGAATCCAAGATGTTACAGGAACGCCTTCCCCTCTTCTCACCCTGTAGCACAACAGCTCCCAAGCATCTCATCTTCTGTACAGGTCAAGCTGAAGTCTGTTGTATATTAAAATTTTGGCTTTGGGGGTTTTGTTTTTTTTTTTGCTTTTCCAGAAAATTATGCATGATGCCGTGGGTTTCAAGAGCTCTCTGACAGGCAAAAACTACACAATGGAATGGTATGAGCTCTTCCAGCTTGGGAACTGCACATTTCCACATCTCCGGCCTGGCATGGACGCACCATTCTGGTGTAACCAGGGAGCTGCCTGCTTTTATGAAGGAATAGATGATGCACACTGGAAGGAAAATGGAACTTTAGTTCTTGTGACCACGATATCAGGTAGATTTCAGATGTTTTGGGTAGTGCTAATATAAAATATAGAGTTGGCCTCATCTTCATGTAAAGCAGTATCTTTTAATTTATGTTTTGCAAGTTATTCGCAATGTTAGTCGCTGATGCCAATTTCAAACTGAAATACTGTCTCTGCACTTTCCTTAATAAAGCAGTGTGGGACTGCTGCCTTTTGAATACGGCACACTGAAGAGTTGTTAAATGAGAGTCATTTGGTGTGGCTGTACAAAACCACTTGAGTCTCTTGAGTGTAAAAATAGCAAAACAGCTTATACAGAACCATTATGGACTCTCTTCACGTGGCTTCACTGAAACAAAGCCGCCTATTGTGAGGTGGCAGAGGACTGCTGAGATAGAAAAACTGGTGAAAATGAAATTACTGAGCAAACAAATAAGGCATATTTAGAAACAGTCTCAAAAATATAAAAAACATTAATCTCTTATTTCCATCTCCCCCATTATGTGCCATAAAAACTGTGCAGATGACCCCAGTAATAGGTCTCTGTCCTATGTCATAGAACAAAACCAGGGCTTACACCTCTGAATATGTGGATGATCACCAGAATAGCTTCCTGGTATATACTGAACACTGATATTCTAAAATAAGAAGGTCATTTAAATAAATCTGGTTGATTACTGTAGTAATACAGTGGATGACTTACGCACAAAGTCCCCTGAGGACTTGGAGAGTTGCATTTTGTGTGACCAAAACCACTTATCTCTCCGAAGTTAGCATAGCGTACAAGGCACCGTGGGGAGAAAGATTACAGCTAGTGTGATGTGCTGCTTTATGTTTAGCCGCTTCCGCCTTTGGCAGCTTTGCTGGACTCGGTCTCTAGTCGATCCATCCAGCGCTGCTCAGAAATTCTGGCCTGTTCTTTAAGCAATGAAATAAGTGGAGCTGCTTTCCCGTGAGTCTGTAGCTTGTGACTGAGGTCTCTGATGCCTGATACTGTTGGATTCTTTTGTATGAATACCAAGTTAAATATTTTCATGCAGTTGTGGAACTTGCAATGCTTCCTGCCTGTGTGGATTATTTGATGCCTAAGAAAGGTGAGGGTATGCTGGTGCCTCGTGGAGGCACTTGTTATGGTCCTCCTTGTCATTCTCGATTCCTGTTTCCACGAAATTTTTAGGATGGTAGCCTCTCCCGAAAGTTTTGAATTGCCTGAATTTACCAGGAATCTGAAAGTTACCATAGAAGAGGGTGAATGGATGCCAGCACAGATGGACAACGTGATGAGCTGAACTTGCTTCCTTCAGAGAGCAGGCAGAAAGCCTCCCGCCTTGTGGGAGAGGGCTTTAATGTATGAAACAGCTGGACCCTCTGTTCCCTTGCGAGATCCCTATGGAGCTGTTTGTCAGCAGTGTCAGAGACCACACTGAAGCAATCATCTCACTTTCTTTTAAAGCCCATCGGCCAGGTTAATGTTACTTAGGGGCATGTTTCTTTTGTGGAAATAGGGCAGAAATATCCAAAGTCTGATTTTTTTTTTTTTACTGCCTAGGCATCTTCCAACAGATAATCACAGAGCTGTGCATTAACCTGTAATATTTTTGTTTCATTTAAGATGTCAAGGCCAGAACTTCGTATTAATTCCATCTTGGTCTTGTTAAGAGAGAGAAGTCCTTTTCAGTAACATGCCTTGCAGAATACACACTGGGAAGCTAATCTGGTAGGAATTAGAAGAGAATAAAGGGGAGCTTCAAGCCCAGTGTACAGTGAGTACAGTCCTTGAGACAGATTTAATGACTTGCTGTTTTGTTGAACCAAGTCATGGGCAATTAAAAAAGAAAGAATCCAACACTTTCACTGAACAGAATGATTGTTAATGTTTACTGTGAAGCCCAAAAGCTCTTAAGTGTGAAGAACAGTTAAAATGGGGTAGCCAAGGAGGTGCACGTGCAGAGTTTTGGTTGCTCTGAGGTAGTGCCTTGCACACGTGCTTCACCTTAGGGTGAGAGATGTGTGATGAAGAGTAGACCCAGCAATCGGACCTTTGCAGCTTGTTTTGGAGGGAGGCGTGTGGCGTGCAGGGCTCTTCTGTGGTCTTGATGAATGCAACGTTGCAGTGAATTCAGGCTTAATGCGAGAGGCTGGTTGTTGCGTGCCAGGGCGGTGTTAGCGACGCAGTTCTGTCTGACGTCTGCCACCCCTGAACTGCGAGGTAACTGCTGCCAGTCTCTTGGCTTGCAACAGTCTTGCCTATCTTTCAGCAGCTAGCAAGCACAGTTAGTGTACCCACAGCAGCGACGCTTGCAGCTCAAGAGACATCCTGGCTTGGAACACCGTCATGATTGCAAGCTGTCATCTGACTGTGTCTTCCGACGTATTGCACAGGAAGAATCTGCAAAATTTGGCCATGCTACAACTGTGAGGTGCTAGACAGCTCTGAGTTAGAGATGATTGTACCCTGTGCTGTGACTGAGGAAAGAGAGGGTTAGAAGGGCTAGGCTGAGGTGCGGCGCGAGGACTACAGGGGAAAAAACAAAAGATTATCCGTGTGCTTCAGCTCTGTTTTGGGGAGGCAGATGCATCACAAGTGAGGAGCTACCGGACAGAGGAGTTGAGTTAGAGATGTCTTCCTTGTTCCAGTTGTGAAATCGCCAAAACACTCCAAACACGTATTCTGACTAAAAAAATAATCCACAAGGTCTTTAAGTTTACTGGTCTTCACATACCATTTGGCTTAGTTTAACTTAGCAGCTCCTCAGCCAGCAAAAACAGCAGGGTGTCTCAGTCTAAGGCTACACAGGCTTCTTTTGTGGGGAGACGTGAAAACTTCTGCCCCGAATTGCTGAATTTAGTTAAAACTTGAGGAAGTGCAGAAATGCCTGTTGCACTGGTGAGCGCTTTTGTCAGCATCTCTTATAGATTGTACTACCTGCCCTGTTTGTCTGTGTGGAGAAAACAACGCGAGAAGTGTTGTGGTTCTCTGACGTTTGGATGTTCTGGCATAGTAGCAGGAAATGGGGCTGAAACAGGAATTACAATTTAAATAACTTACTTATCCCTCCAGCCAAAGTCTTGTGTTTCTGTGTGGCAAGGTAATGTTGTAGGTAAACTGCTGCAGGGAGGGGAGGCGAACCTCGAGATAGATGGAAAATATTTTGAGTCACGTATTTGTTACCCTGTCTCTTATTTTGATCTTTTACAGGAACCATGTTTAATGAAATGGCGAAATGGGTAAAATACGACAACGAGACTGGCATTTACTACGAGACCTGGACAGTTCAAGCAAGTCCCGACAAACAATCAATAGTATGGTTTGACTCTTACGAATGCTCTAAATTTATACTGAGAACGTACCAGAAGCTAGCTGACTTAGGAGCCATATTCGAGAAGATACAAACAAACTATACCAGCATAATTTTGTTCAGTGGAGAGCCTATTTATTTGGGAAATGAAACATCTATTTTTGGACCTCTAGGAAACAAGACATTGGCAGCAGCTGTAAGAGACTTCTACTACCCATTCAAACCTCATCGGACAGTCATCGAGTTTTTTGTGGATCTGGTAAAAATAATCGATCGCATCATCTTGAATGGTCAGTTTTACCTCTTCTACAACTTGGAATACTGGTTTTTACCTATGAAGTTCCCTTATCTCAAAATAATTTATGAAGAGGTCCCTTTACCTAGTGGAAGCAAAACATCCTTTGGTGTCTAATTGCTTACTGAAGAGCCGAACTTGCCCTTATGCCAGAATATCCTTAAGGATTTTGGAGCGCTACCACGATGGTATTAAGTGTTGTGTGTTTCACCACTAACTGTAAAAGTTGTGCTGGGAAGGCTTTTGTAGACCACGTGAAAGACTATGCCTTTTTTTTTTTTTTTTCTTATTTACCTGCAAAATACATTCATGAACACTTCAGCATCTCCGACTTGGCCACCAACCGAGATGGGACGCAAGCATTTCAAGGACCTTCTGGTCTGACCAAGTCAGCTAATCCGTGTGTCGGAGCTAACAAAACTTGAGTGCCTAGATCTGTCCAGTTCCCTCAACGTGTGCCTTAGATGGCTGTTTCTGTATTCCTTTCATTTGTACAACTGGGACCTATGACCCGTTCTCTGGTCCAGTGAGGTGGGAAGGGGCAGTGACTCTGTCAGAAGATGGGGTGGGTGGTACCTTGGCACCACATCGCTTCCTTCACCTGCACTGTAAACACAATACAGATGGCTCTTTTTAAGGTTTGTGTGTCAGTTTTCTAGCAGATAGAAGGCAAACAGCCTGGTTTGATGTCAAGTTTGATGTATAACTACAATGTTCGGGCAGTCTCCTGTCTTAAGGTCAACTTGAGGCTTCAATTAGGTCAGTTTCATCGAAGTCATGTTTAGATTCCTTTTACATTTCTTTAAAAAGCATGGAATCCTTAGTATGAAAGGAGCAATGACAGTTTGTGGGGTGTGAAAGTCACAGTTAAAAATCAGCGCTTGTCATAGATGTGCCTGTAAAAAGCATTTGCAGCCTCTTACTGGCAGCGACGCTTGCAGTAATGGTGCTGTGCCAGCTGCCGTGTCCTTAAGTCCTGTTCCAGGCTGGGCCTAGAGCAGCTTGGCAGCTGGTTCCCTTTAAACCCAACCGACCAAAGCTCAGGGGAGATGGGCTTTCTGGAGAGCAGAATGCATAAAAAAAAAAAAAATACACCTGTGGCAGCAGCAGCATCTCCAAGTGTACACTGCTCACTTTGGTATTTTTAAACTGTTACTTAAATTCCTTGAGTTGTGTGATCATGTAATGGGATGAGCACGAGAGCTAGTGTGAGAAGAACGAGGCAATGCGAGCACCTCCCTTCTGCAGGGGAAAGCTGCTAATTACTTCCACTGTTACATGAAGCTTCATCTTCTACCTCAACTTACGACTTTTTGCAGCCAAAGTCACAAGCCCTTGCTTTAACCAGCTGAGCTTCAGATTCTTTAGATTACCCACCAAGAAGGCAATCCAGGAGGCTCTAGGGAGGATAACGGGGTGCAGCAAGCCTGTCTACAGAAGGCACATTCTTGTTACTCCATGGTTTTAGGACTTTGAAACCCTCAGTGTTGTTGAGCCCATGTTTATCTTCTCGGGAAAAAGCCTCAGCCTCACAAGCAGTGTCTGAAGCTCTGAAGGGGAAATAGGATCATGGAACCAAGGCACTAGAAGCCCCCAAAGCTTCTTTGCTAGCATTTGCTAAAAAGCTTGTGGCGTTGATGCAGCTAGAGAGACCTTTCAGAGCCTGCAGCAGATGCCATGGTGGAGTAGGTCGTGCTCCCTCACAGTAGCATAGAGGTCTTGGCTCAGCCTGACAGTGCTGTTCGTTTGCTGTATGGTACTTCCTTGTCTCCATATGGGACCGAGGGAGCCTGTGCACCAAAGTCATTATTTTCTCCTAATTGTTGGGAGTATCTTGTGATACGTAGAAGAGCCTCACTGAACTGGAAATGCCAAACCCTGAAATACACAAGCAACGGTAGCTGAATACCACATGTCAAAGCTGCCTTGTGCAGCTCCTAACAATGAAAAAAGATGGGTGTTTGCGGACCAGTAGCATCAAGAGAGATTATACAACAACTTGCCATAGCTGACTGGTTGCAGAGGTAAAACCTTCATGATTATTTAAGAACTTGACCAAAAATAGTGGCTGTCTATATGAAAGAAGTAATTTTTCATGTTATGGTCAAACGTAACTTAAGGGTTCTATCAGTTCATAATATCCTGGGCTTCTTGTACCTAAATTACAGCCCTTCTCCCGTTTCCCAATCCACTTAATATAGTGTGTTTTTCTCCAACCCTCATGCTCTGGATGGCACAGGGAGTTGCTTCATGGAGAAACAGTTACATCCTAGCATGTGTTAGTTGGAAGATAGAGGACAGCAAATTTCTGGCGACAAAAGAAGATGATAACAGGACAGTTATTTGTCAAGGACACCGCATCCCTTCCAGGCAGAAGCAGAAAGCAGCAGCAATTTGAGATAGAACCTGTGAGCATATTCAGCCATAGGTCACACCAATGATCATTTGAAGATTCCTTTATGCAGCCACGTGCAAGTCTGTTCCGCAGTTTGGAAGAAAGAGGAACTCTGTCCTCAAGTTTAAGGTACTGGTCATCAGTGTAAAGGTTGCCCTCTTTTAACGTACAGGAGTTCCTTCTGAGGCTGGTATTTATTTGTTTCTAATGGGCACAAGTGTTGGAGAGCGCGCCCCTCACTTTCTTTGCTCCCCTCAAGTTTGGGAGGTTTTGTTCAGAACCTTGAAAGCCAACTGTTCAGACTGAATGCACAGCCAGGTGGAAATGAACTCCACCGGCGCAAACTGCAATGCTGGAAGAGGTCCAGTTGTTGGAAGTTGACTAATTACTGCACTGAAAGTCTTTTCACCGGCATTTAGACTGAAGTTCGCGAGTGCGGTGCACTCTTGTCGGCAGAATCCAGAATCCTTGTGTTAGGCCTATAGGGTTAGATACAAAATAACACTGAGCTGATGCGTAGGCTACTTCTGGGAAGCTTAGATGAGCCTGGAATAAATCCATAAAGATGAACTTTTGTCACTTCAAAAGCGTTTGCGACACCTGACAGCTTCTGTACACCTGATGATCTGTTGTTGTTTGTGCCTGAAACCCTTCTGTTTGGCTCAGGCATCTGAGGTGGACGCCTTCCTGCTGAAAGTCACACGGGGGAGCAGGAATAACAGCATCACGCCTAACATTTCGCTCGCAGCCAGCTGGTATTAGCGCTTGCCTGACGGCAGGAACCAAGGGCTCTCCTAGCTGCCGGGCTCAAGGATAAGATCCTACTTTCTCTTCTACCCGTCTCCAGTGAATGCGTCATCGAGTCATTACTCATGCTTTAAATACAGGAGTTACCGGCCACTTTAGACTGCGCGTGGATCTGCTCCCTGCTTTGACGCATCCCGCGGTCAAGGGTAAAAACAGGCGATCGCTCTGTAACGCAGAAATTACCAAGTCTGTGCACAGTGGTCTTGTACAAAGCTGCTTAATTTTCCTACCATGGAGCTGCTCAGAGCTGTAACCCACGCTTGGCTCCAGGAGGGTTCTCGAGCAAGGCAGTTCCCGGCTTGTCATACGTCAAGGTCAAATATAGCACACAGCTCCTCTTCCCCGATGGGCCATGGATTGAAAATAGCCGGTACAAACACCTTCTGCCTCCCCCCTCACAAACCCACTCAGGGATGTTCTGGGTCAGGAGAGCTGCTGCCTTCAGCACCAGAACCTTGGATAGTGTCAGTGACGTTGCGGTTCTTGTGGTTTTGAAGTCACCACAGCTAGGGAATGACTTGAAAAGCAAAGCAGGTTCCTGCTCTTCTGTTTACACTGGAGTCTAAAATTGTAAGTCTAAAGCATGACCCTCCCCCCATCAGCTGCTGACTGCAAATTAGCAAGATTAGACAGCGCAGAGACACCTTGCCAGCCATCCAGAACACATCGTATTTTTGGTCTAGGAAAAACAGCTAGAATGGCAAGAATCCTCTCATGTCACGTCATGGCATAAGGCACAGGTGGAAGACAGGACAGAAAGCACACCACAAGCTCCATTTCAAAGCACGCAAACTACAACAGCCAGCGGTGGGTGTGATCCTACGAGAAAGCCCTAACAAAAAAGGATGAACAGCTGGGTATGGGGAACATCTAAGGCTGACTCTGGTTTCGCTGGCCTAGTTCCGATGCTATTGAACTTCAATCCTGTCTCCAAGGAGCTTGTTTCTACAGCACCCGTATTTTAGGAAAATTAATTTACCGTTTGTAGTCTAAACTATGAACACTGAAGTTCAGAGTCTCTTTAAGGGTTCACAACGTAAGTTTCCTCATGTTTTATATAACAGCAGCAGCCCTTATTTTTACAATTTCACGTGCGACCAGTTAGATTGGCCAAAGATTAAGATGGATCCCTCTGAAGTAAAGTAACAAAGTTTAGATTCCAGTCAGGCCTACTCCAGATATACAGAGGCCCAGCTGAACCCCACTTTAAATTTGTAGGAGGTTAGTTTGGCGCACATCAAACTTTTAACAACGATTGGAATATATGCAGCCAATTTATACCTATGTAGTTAGATCAGTTTGTGTAATACTGGCGAAAGTTTCTGACTGAAAATCCCTAAAAACCCCTCACTTAAATGCACAAGTTTTTAGTTTTAGGTAAATTGCAGGAAACTACAAAGATAGTGTCAGCAGCTGCTCTTAAATAACTCACCTTTTCTCTTCTGATAGAGCCTGCGGTAAGCAAGTCTAACTGGCCAGGATCAGCCCAGCTCTTTGGCATCAACAGCTTCCAAGAGTGATTCTATATCCAAAAACTGAAGCGATGGACTTGTGCGGAGAGGTAAGATTTGCCACATTAACGACTCCAACCCACAACTGGACAACCAAGCCAACACTGGATTATCTTCTTCTGAAAACAAGAAAGGAAGGTGAACCTCAGGAGAAAATGGTATCCTACAGCTGTAGGACACCAGCATTCACATTGCTGGTGAACTTCACGACAGTCTACAGTACTCTTGTTACTACTCGTGTTGTGGATTTTTAAATTTCTTTTTAGGCATTCACTTTTCCAACACAGGTAGAAGGCAAAGTAAGAATTGTACAAGATTTGCTAAAAAGGAGCATCGTAGCTTTCCTGGAACTACTTAGAAGATAGCCTTGCCTGGGAAGTTTGGGTTATAGCTGGATTATTTGAGATAAGAATGCTGCAATTGGTTTGATGTATAAAAACTGCCGACCTTCAGTGGAAGAGAGAGACAACTGCTTTCAAGTGGAGTGTTTTTTTTTTTTTTAAACCCTTGAACATTTTGATAACTGTTACGATACAGTGTCGCATCTACGAAGGACTTTTTGAAGTCTATTCAACAAGATGAAGACCTCCTCCGAAGAGACCTTGCTGGGGAAAGCTGTTCCACTGCAACAAAGGAGAAAGCCTTCAACTGCTGACAAGTTCCCCACCTTGGGATCCAAGAGAGTGCTCTCTGTGAGAAGCAGAGCGCTGGGTTTCAAAGACGCAAATTCCGGCATTGAGGGAACTCGGGTATTTAGGTTGTCTCTTGCCTTTCAGTTGTTCCCACCCTCGCAGCAGACCAGCTTACCTTGCCAACGTCAGCAGCCAAGGTCCAAAGAGGTTTTAGCTGCATTACTGATGAGATTACTTCACATGTAATCGAGTAAAAACATGTCCTCTTCCCCAGATCAGTGGTGTTACTCCACCTTTATCAGGCAGGCAATTCTGAGAGTCAGAATATAAAAAACACTGAGCTTTTTTACTTTTACGGACTAAATGTATTGACACCTTTTATACAAAGAAAAGCAAATTATAGTATTTCATTAACTTAACAAATTCTAATACAAAACCTGCGTATTTCATAAAATGCGATTTTTAAATCAAAGCTTTACAGAAACGTACAGCTCCCCTATAAAGATGTCCAGTCCACCGAGCAGTGCTTGCTCAAAACATAGTTACGCACTTAAATATGCTCCTAAGCATATTCCACTCGAACCGTACATTTGGATAAACATGACTGAAATCAGAAAAGAAAATGCGCTTGTTACCAGAACTAGCTGTACAGCTGGGGTGAGGAGCAGCCGCCAGCTCAGTCCAGCAGAGCCCCCAGCTGGAGCAGCTCTGCCCTGCGGGCAGCTGACCGCACCTTCCAAGCTCACTCAGCTGTCACGCGAATGCTTTCGTGTGGGCAATCAGTACCGTAAGAGAGAAAATAACGTAACTGCTGGCGCTAAGAAATGAAGTCACAAGCCATGCCCACATCACAGGCAACATGTTGCCTATGCCACTTACAGACTAAAAACTTTCTTTAATAAATCTGATTTACCAAATATTCAAAACAAATTTTTGCCTATTGCTCTACTTCACGCAAGTTTACGGCTTTTAGGTTTTTAAATATTATGAAATGATCGAACTAGCTGAATTAAAGGTATACAAAATGATCATCTATCAAACATTCACTTTATACATAAACATTTCCGAAACAGATTTACAGTATACAATTAGTTTATACAGCTTAAGCAATTGTTACGATGTCATTTCTCTCAAATTGAAAGCAGCAAAAGGTCGAAGATTTTGTTAGAAGGTTCTTGGTCATCACTCAAATTTTAACTTTCTTGTCTCACACTGTTCACATCCATGTCGACACATTTAACACTGCAGGGTTCATTGAATAAACTGTACATTATTCCATCTAACCCTATGCTGCAAAACCAGTTAATGGGCATGAAAAGCTCATTAACTCCAATGTGTTTTTAAATACAATGTATCTACATTTTTCCCCAGAATGCTTTCGCTTCCTGAGCTAGACATAAAATACCTTAAAACAGGTTTAGACACAGATCCGAGACCCCATGAGCAAACTACGTTAAAATGCATAGAGGGGGGGGAAAAAAACCCACACCACTTTTGGTAGCTCACACTACTGTTTGTTTGCACTCTAAATACATTTTAGATGGATCTAATAATCGGTTGAATAAGGTAACTTCATATTTTCATTGTCTAAACTACATTATTGTGTATGGCTCTTGCCCTTTATGACTTTTATATTAAAAAGCGTGTATATCTCACAGCCTCTAAATACTCCTTATATTCTTAGTCCCGTCATCTAGGTGACTGGATTTAGAAACGCTACAGTCCGCAACAGAAGCATGCAATTTTGCTGGGGTTTTGTTTGTTTTTTAAGATCAAATCTGATCGTGTTCAATACTAGTACCTAAATCAAAGAAGGACAGCATATTAAAACTGGTATTTTGCAGGTACTTTCCAATATTTTAAATACAATTTTTAGTCCCATAAGAGTTTGAGGTCACTGTCACTGAAAAAGAACAAATCTAAAACAGAAAACAGGTTTCTGTTTGGATGAAAAATAGGTTTTGGCGCTATCCATGATTTCTACTTTTGAATCTGGATTTCAGAAATAATTTTTGAATGACAAATTAGTCTGATAATCAAACAGTGAAGTAACTTACAGTAAAACCTATAGTATTAAATAAGCTTATACAGTAAATTGCAATATGGTAAGCTTGGGTTTAAGGTGCTATTCCATCCGCCCTGAAGTCTTTTAAGGACTTCACCACGTGGGCATCATGTCCGGGAACCAGACTCTACCAAGATGCTTTGAGACTTCCCAGTGAATCTGCTCTAAGCTGTATTTCTGATCGGGAATCAAAACTTCCTCCATAATAGAGAGCTGAGAGAGACGACCGCCGCACATCTTCACAAACTCAACGAAGGCACTGCAAGAGACTTCACACTCCCCTAGGCCGACGGCTGACAGATACTTGCAGCGTTCTGCAATACGGATCAGCTCCTCATCCAGTGGCCGTAATCCATTGGCGCACACCACCAGTTCGACTAACCGAGGACACGTCATCCCAACGCGGCCAAGTACGTCTTTGCTTACCGATCTTCCAAAGTAAAGGTGAGTGACGGGTATTTCGTAACGAAAGAATGGGTCAAACTCTTCTTCATACAAGAAAAAGTACATTACTAAATTTACTTTAGGAGAATGCTTGATGAAAGCGTCCCAGCTGCTCTTCTGAATCGTGTGGAACTGAGTCTGTCCAGGATTTTCACTGACAACATCAATGCGCAAGTGTTCTAGCCTGACGTGTTTTTCAGAAGACAAAGCAAGCAGAAGCTCGTCACTCAGCAAGTGGTAGTTCAGCGCCAACTCACGCAACCCGTGACACTGGTCAGCCACGCAAAGGATACCTGGGAAAGAGAGAACGTTACAGGAGGGGTTACGCAGATAAACATACCAATAACTGAACAAGAAACCTAAGAGCGAGTTTGTTTATGCACGTCAAGAGGGTGCAAGGACCACATACTTCAACGTGCAATCAAGACCCAACATCAAAACGAAATCATACTGGACAACCAGAACATGAATCTTTCTCGTGTCAGCATGGTTTTGTGACTTCTTTATACCTACACACTAAGATACACATACACTATGTGAGTACATCGCTATTTTGCTAGGGAAACATAAAGAAGTTGACACATCGCACTATATACTTTCCTCTGGGAGTTGATTCTCGCATGAAAAATATATAAATAGCGTGCTCTGACTGTTCTGCCCTGCTGTAAGACCGCACACACTCAAACTCATTTTTGTAAAAGGGGCTTGCTCATAATAGAAGTATTCCCCTGGCCTGCTCTGGAAGAACGGCTGTCCCTCTCTGCAGCTGACAAAGCAGCCATGAATGAAATCTCTTGCCTGAGGAAGGCAAATGTAAAGTGAATGCTAGATTTTAATTAAATACAGAAATCACTGCTGTCAGCATTTGTTCTTTCTAGTAATGTATAAATATTTAAATTATGAAAAGCAATAGCAAAGAGAGGGAGCAGCAATTCCTAGCACAGCGACTTTCAGACTCCCCCTTTAAATGAATCAATATAACCTGTTGCTTGTGGAAGACAAAGACACTAACAAAAAAAATTCAGTCCAGTCAGTAAAGTTTCCACTCATCCTATTTGCAGATACAAGCAATGGTACCACACTGGTAACAGTACTAATTAAAAAAAAAAAAGGCAGCATACAGTCCTCTGCATTTCATGCGACCCAGAAAACGGCGTGAAATTCGGTATACAGTCTTTCCATTAATAGAGGAGATGAGAACAGAACATTTAATATGCAGCTGAAAAACCTGAGCTCAGTACACTGTAGCTTTGAAGCAACAGGAAGAAGTACAGAAAGACAGCAGTTATTTTAAGATGCAGTTGTTGAAGAAAGTGGTTTTAGGCTCAGTATTGGCTTTTGAGTTTAAAAAAAATTACTGTAAAAGTACTTCATTGCATGAATACACACAGCAAAGAAGCATGTATTTTCCACCTGAGGATCTGCAAGAACACATGCATCGGAAGCTCTTCTACCTATATCAAATACTGTTATTTCACATATAAAAAGTTTGTTAAATGAAAAAAAAAAGCAGAATTTAGGTAAACAGAATTTTAACACAACTCTTATTGCAACTATTTCCTGTAAAAACAGTTCAGATATGTAAGCACACTCATTATTTCATTCAGGGGAGAGGGGACGGTATCCAAGAGAAAGTGAAAATCCAGGATTTTTTTTTTTTTTTATAAAGATTGGACTATAACATTAGAACAGCTAAGAATAACTATAAACTTCTGTGCACCTTCTACACATTCCAGAGATCATTTCCCATCCTTAAATCATAATGAACAAAGTTATTCTTACAGCAATACTCCCACAAGGGCTACTATGGGCACTCCATTCAAGCAGACTCGGGCATGTTGCTTCATAATACCTAGCTCTGTTGACACATGGAGCATTTTAAACAGTTTTAACACTCAGATACATCGTCTCATCACTACAGTTTCAGAAAACAACTTGCAAATTTAGCATCCAAACCAGCTTGTTATTAGACTGCCACCCTTCAAGCAATCGTCCTTTAAGGGTACATTATTAACTAGTGCAACACACAGAGGGAAGAGCTAGGGTTCAACTTGCTGTGACTTTTTGTGGGTCTAGGACTGGCTACCCACATCACATACTGGCAATGAAATTATGTGCCCTGCACATAGAGCTGATGATGAATACAGGGTAGACAGTTACTGGAGGGCCTGCCTGGAGCCCAGGCTGCAAGTGGTACATTCACAGAACATCTCCCGGCACTGCCTAAACCTTTGTGTCACCGAGGGGCAAGTCGCTCTGATACCATGCCGCACAGATTTGCGTCAAAAAAAAGCCCTCTACTAAACTGCTGGTGCAGACACACCCTACACCACTCTTCTCCCCCATAGCCCCACTCAAAGAGAAGCAACCCTCCTGCCCCCAAAAGAGAGCAGAAACACAGCCTGTGCAGAAAGCATTCCAATAGCTAACATCTCAGCACATCAATATAGATTTAAAAATAACTATTATTTTGTTTTACAAGGTACTGTTGCAGTTCTAATGCAAGTTAAAGTTTAGAGGAGAGACAACAAGCAGAAGAAACTTCAGATACACTCACAAAGATTAGAAATACATCACAGCCTCTGTATTTCCCATCCCATACCCAAACACACCTCTCTGTCTTTGCACAGTAACTTCGGGATTGTTCAGAGCATCCTTTGGAAGCAATTCACAGTTTGATATCAACCTGTTTCCTTTACCCCTGCACAGTGGAGCCTCTCCTGCACTACTCGCATTACTCTTCTCTGTCCTTTGCTAACAAGATTCTTAAGAACTAATCTGGGATTGAATGTTCCCCCACCACCACCCCCAAACTGCAATTTGAAGGCCCATCACACCATTTTCAGTGCATCTATAAGTAATTAGTTTTGCGTAACTCATGGCCCTTTTGGTTCAGTTAAAGTATTTCCACCTGTATAGCAGCCTGCTAATTATAATATTCCCATTAGAAAAAAAAAGAAAATCAGGTGTCAGTGCTCAAAGTTTCTCATTTTCCTTCAAGAGTCTCATTTTTGCAGCTTGCCTTCTCCAAAGCCAACTACCCACATACCAACTCCCTTCTTTTGTTCCACTTTTTTTTTTTTCTCTCTTCTCGAGGCACACCCTTACCCGAATTAAGCAATCAAATCCTACTGCCATTTGCTTAGCACTCTCTGTTTGTCTCTACTGCATCTGATCCTGTTCTATTCGCCTCCACTCAGTGAAGGACAACAGTAGTTGTACTCTTTGTTCCTTAAACAGGCGTTGCCACTTCATACCCTTCAATTTAAAACATCACACAAGATACATCATACATCAAACAGAATACACCAGTCAAACTACTTTGTAAACCCATGCCCCTCTCCCAAATTCTCAAGTGTATGATGTTCCACAAAACCTTCTAGCAAGGATTAGCCACAAGCCAGTGAAGTCTGCTAGAGCTGACAGGCTAGTCTTGGATCCAAGTCCAAGGAATTTACTCTCTTTGCCTAGCTACAAATCACTGCTGGAGCCTTTTCCTCTTGACAGACACATTATGGATCCTGTACTTCTCAGGAACACAAGAATCCTCAAACAAAATTGTCAGAAAAACCAGTCACTCAAACTAATTTAAACAAACCCCTATCTACAACTGCAAAGCTTTGAAGGAAATAACATTCCAGTTAACACTCCGGTGAACACTTTGCTGGACAAATCTGCTGCAAAACAAACCTGCATTTTCAGGACTTCTTTATACAAAGCCAAACACAAGGTTTTGTTCAAGAGCTACACCTGCAAAAGGTATTAAGTTTGCATTTTGTTTGTTACAGTAACATGCCCTCTGCTACAGTATCATTTTCCCCACATATTCAGAGTCCTGCTGGTGAATTTTACATATAACCTAATATTTACAGTTGCAATATATTTGCATGAAGAAAGTTACGGTGACTACAGCATTTTTGACTTATCCTCAGAAGAGGAATTTATCTAAGTTGACAGCCTCTCATTTATAATTCCCCTTCCATTTCTCAGTGAAAAACTGTAAGTGTTAAGTTGACGGGCTGTGAATTAATCTTAAACTTGCTTGTGCAGTGCATAAACCTTACACAAACGTTAATTCTCTGAGCTTCAACAGTCTGAGCGCTTTCATTCTGACACGAGCTGGCTCCATTCTTGCTACAAACACAGAGTGTTAATGAAGTACGTTTGGTAACGGCAGAAGTTCTGGACAGCTCAGTCTCCTCTCCCCTTTGTTGATGCTGTCTGCACTTACGCTCCAGCAAAAGCATCTTCATAATCCATGACACTGCAATGCTCAAAACCCATACGTAACGAACTGCGGAAAAGGAACTTGTGTTGCAAAAAGCTCAGTAATACTGGAATACTTAAATAGTCATTGCAGACGTCGTGCACCATCAAGTGAAGACATAGTCCTTTAAGTTCCACAAACGGTTAGTTATTTGCTCAGAACAGACGTGCACTATTTTATTATTAGCTCAGTAGTCACTATGCAAGTGGTGGGATGGATGGACTGACAACCAGTTGACTTAGTGTTTTATTCAATGACAGTTGCTGTAGATACCACATTCATCCTCACTCCCATCCCACCCCTATTTTTTCAGGAGTTTACTGGTTTCAGACAGAATTTAATGCATACATTTAAAAAAACCCACCAAAACAACAAAACACAGTGGCTTACCAGCTGGAGAAACATGAGGACAACTGCTCATTTTCAATAGTTTGAGCGTGTCACTGTTGTTAGCCACGAGCACTTTGAGAGATGGATCATCTACTGGTGTATCGTCAATCTTAAGCGAAGAGAGGGATTTGGAGTTTACAAACACCACTGTCAGTGCGGAAATAAAGTGAGACTGGAAAAGACAAAGTTTAAATGAAACAGTAGTATCTGACATAAAAATCTCAAATGGCTTTACACTGTACACAGCAGTCCTAGTTTTCTTTCACTTACTGACAGCATTTGTTGAAAAAGCACTCTTTCAATATTACATAATTAAAAAGAAATACCAAAATGGACATATTTTTGAGTAGAGGAAGTATAATCATTTTTTGCTATCAGTCTATGTATTTGGCAAATCAGAATGTCTAACATGAAACATAAACCAAGAACCTGGCACCCAGGACAATCCACTACACAAACCTAAATCTATAGGAAGACCATTAGCAAAGAGAAAGCCTAGATGCTGTAATTTTGAGGATGATTAGCAAGTCGCACTCTAGAAGAAGCGTCTTCTAGAACAGGAATTCCTGTCTCATTGGTGAGACTGCAGACACAGTCAAGAGTGGCAACCCTGTACTGTTAAAATGAGTCCAAAGCCAAACGGTACCACTGCCTGCCTAGCACCTGCACAGAGTATTTAGGGTTTGAATGGATTTATCTTGCAAAGCTAACTGGAGTGGTCCACACAGAGCCAACAAGCAGGTGATCAATTAATTACCTATTAAGCAGCATAGGTAACTTAGGTGCAGTACTCAAGGTTGCTCCTCAGCATTTTTGTGTAACCACTGAAACTTACCAGTAAAGACAGAGCCCAGGACACCTTAACTTGAGAAACAAAGACTAAGAAGCAGATACAGCAGAGCTTGTAGAAATTATTGATGGTAAGAAGGAAGTGAATAATAAACTTATCTTCATGATTACTTGCAAGATTGACTGAATAGAAGACTGAAGTACTTTCTCCATGCACTACATTAAGTATCTCATACTTCTCATACATCTCATACTACCTGCTACTTTGATTTCAATACTGTTTCACTCTGAGCCACATGCACATGTAGAATCCTGAATACAGTTATATGAGAGAAGGCCTGGCAACAGTACTTGCTCATTCTTATGTGATGCATTTGTGACTTTTGCTGAAACTCACACAGAGTTAGATTTAGAGCAGGAATTAATATTTTCACATTAACATAAACTGTCAAAGTCAGTTTATGCAAATAGAAACAAAGTTCAAATCAGAAACATTAGGCATTTTGGCTTTAGGGACCACTTCTGACTATACTGACAATATGCTGATTATATCCATTATGTATTGAAAAAAAGGTGCTTTAATAATATTTCGGCTCTGTATTCCAAAAGTGTTAGTACTGTGGTTTTGTTCTCTGTATTTAGACTGTAATTCCCTTCACTAAGAAGGCTGTTAAATAGAAAGGCAAAGAAAGTTAACCATGTTTACAAAAACAGGTAAGCTGAAACCGTAGTTTGAAGAGCTAAGGGAAGACTGGCGATATCCCAAAGTGTAAAAGCTGGTGATTTAATGTCTTTTCAATAATGCCACTTATGTAGCCTACAGTATAATTCTTGAAAAGATTCATGTAGAATGTGCTTAGTGAAAAGACTAGGCAACACAATACTAAACGTGATATACAAATATTTGCCATATGTCACATCACCCCAAATCAGAACAGCACCGACAAAGATAATGCAAAGTAATTCAGACTTCCTATACAGTCTTGATTAAAAAAAATTCTGTAGTGCTAACTATTTTTCAGATCCATTTGTCTTTGCCTGCTTGTCAACCAATCAGCGTGTTACTAATGGCTTTCCACAAGAACTTATTCATGGTCCAATTCTTTAGCTTCATTAGTGGCCTAAGAAAATTTAAAAATCATTGTTGGTGACAATATTACTGGAGTGGTAAACATCAAAAGGCAAATTATGCCTAGAGTTCATTTTGAATCTATTTTTTAAAGGCCACATGTGAACCTATTAGGAATATAAAGGAAGCCTATATTTTAGAAGCCTTGAAGCTGAATAAAACCATAGCATGAATGACTACAAGTAATTATTCAGCAAGCTGAATAGGACTGTAACATATCCCTCAAGTGAAAAATCAAGAGAGCTAAAACAGCATTCAGATTAAGAAATAAATCAATATGCAAGAGCTGAAAGGAGCATATATTGCTAACACACTGAGACTGTGGATTTTTTTTCCACTACATTCAGGTTTTCTTATAGTCACATCGCAAAGCACATCAAAAAAGGAAAAAAAACTTACCCAAAAACTAATTAAAGATCTGGAAAGCCTCTTTGAAAATTAAGGATTAAAAATAAATATTCAGGAGAACTACATGACGTGGCTGTGATCACTGCCAAGGATAATAATTGATAATCCTTCTGTAGATAAACTTGCTTAAACCCTTATAGCCTACTTCCTTTCCTGAGGCTGTCCCTAGTTCTTCCTTGTCCTTGTTGCCATCATCAGCAATGACATCACTGAGATCCAGCTAATAGTCTCTTGTATCTGGCCCTTCACATACATGTGGCATGGATTTGAGAATTGAGGCTGCGAGACATCCGAGATGTCCCTGACACAGAACAAGCAGCCCAGATTACCCCAACCACTCTCCTGCTCCTCAGCAACAGTACATTTCTACCTCACTAGCTGGAATTCTTGTTTAGGAGCACGTACAACAGATGTGTTGTTGTCTAGATTAGGTGCCTTCCAAAAAGTCTAATTTTTGGTAAACATGCAAGGTAAAAATTTGACAGAAAGTTTTGGAAAAACAGTGCACTTTGCCCAAGAAGCCACACATGACTGCATGACACAAAATACTGAAAATCATGATCATATCACTTTCTAAAGAGAGCTCAAAGATAGCAGAATCCCTGCAGCAAGTTCACATGGACAAAACTCTACCACTCATTCGATTATAATCGTCTCCCCCCACAGTCCCACAGTACAATTACACAAACATGAATCATCCAGCTTCCTGACTTGCATCATGTCGCTCAGGACTACATTGAGGTCAATAGACAGGAGGACTTGGAAGAGCAAGGTCAGGACTAAGTTCTCACATGATGCAGCGAACAAGTGAATCTTTAGTTTTCCACCTTAGTTTGACATCTCAGTTCTTCCCTTTAATAGAGCCCAGTAATAAAGTCTTCTTTACCAAAGATTCATATTCTTACAAAACAACATTTCATAGGGTTATAGAAATACTGTATGAACTGCTGCAATACTCTGCTACAGAAACATATACATATTAAAATACCTTTGGTAAATCCATGAAGCTTGGCCGGGCAGTTGAAATTAGCCCAAGTGTTTTCAGAGAACAATTCACAAGCTGTGATAAAATATCACAAGCTGCTTCTGCAGATTCCTTGCTACTGTCCACCTTAAAACAAAACAGATTTATTGTTCAGAAAACACTCCATCAAATATACTCTTTATAAAAAAGCAGAGTAGAGTAAAGGTACTTTAATGTTTTTTTTTCACTTTACCTTCTGAAATGTGATGTCAACCCCCACCACCACTAAACACTTCATTGGGAATCCCATCAACATAATTCTTTTTCCCCCAAAATGTATAAGCCAAAAATCCAAGATAATTTGATATACATCTACCACTCTCCTAAACACTTTGGTAAAATTTAGCATGGTGAGAGGTCAGCTAAACAGTTTGTTCCAAGATATTCAATCCACATCAAATAAGCAAGTGGAGGTTCATTTGGGTCCAGAGCCTACCCCACTTACTCTTAACATTCTTATCAAAATGAGGAATTCTATAAATCCTTTACTGTGTGAAAAAGCTGCTTCCGTTTACGGTGACTCAGCTCGTAACACAGAGCTGCTGGAGAATTAAGTGCATTATCATTTGGACCTATTAGTTGTCTGCATTAGTCAACTTGTTACACAGCCAAATCATTTCATGTGCCTCCAGTGGATTTTCCCCAACACCCAGATATGCTTTTCGAATAACCTCTTACATACAATAGGCATGACAGCTTTGCAAACCTACAGAATAGTAAAAAGCTTGATCACAAGATCAATCTTACGTCTACCATAAGCCATGCCAACTTGTCAGCAACTGATCCAAGTCTAATAACATTCATTTACTGCTCAAACACAAGCTGAAAAACCTCAATTTTCAACAACCCAATCTTTCTTTGCCTACAGAACCCCCCTAAGTTTTCAGCCTTGACAGAGTTAACAGTGAGTGTTATATCCACTTCCACATGATCATCCTTGCTACTTAGTATTTCCTCCAAACCAGTGTTCATTCTGCAACACTGAAGGACAACTGAAGGGGACAACATTCAGTAAGTGAGGCAGGTATCACCCTACAAGTAAAGGGCATCCGAAATCCTTCAACAACTCTTGGTGCAAAGCAACGTAGACAGGAGATGGACACGGGAAGGTCATTCCAATACCTCTATAAATTTAATTATTTGGACACTGATAAAACCCCTGCAAACCTTGTGATAACAATTTGTACCTGGTATTGCATCAAGCAGTAGCAATACACATGATCAGGCAGAGGTGCCCCAGCTACCTGCATGCTGATTATTCCTCCATTAAAGCTGCCAGATCTCAGAAACAACTAGTATGTCCGCCTGGCTGCAGAAGTCATTTCCCTTCCAAACTTGTCACACAGCTGATGCATAAGCAGCCACGACTGTTTCACAGCACCCTTCCAAAACACAGTGATATGTAGGCCAACGTTAAAGGTTTTCATCTGCTGAAAATAATTCCATGTTGTTAACAATGCCGGTTCTCACCAAATGGTATTTCTCAGCCAAGCACAATCAGCAGATATACCATCCTGCGCAAATCCCATGTACTTGTTCAGTTAACTGAACTGCAGCTGTGCTGAGTAGATGCCATGCACAGACTATCCCATATAATTTGGTACTAAAACTGCTAGTTGCTTACTAGCAGTCACTCTGTGCGTTAAGTGTTTTCTAACGATGAGTGTTAGGTCCAACACTTCCCCCCCCCCCCCCCCCGCCCCCAGACGTGAAATGGGGAAATGCTCAATTTATGCTTCCTGATAAAACTTAATTCTGAGGCAGGTACCCACACATACAGTAGTATCAGAACTGAAGTATTTCTGCCCATTTTCTGAGGAAGAATTTTAAGCAGCTAAGATGCTAAGAAAAAAAAAAAAAAGCACCAAACAAAAAATACCCCACCTAATGGAATTAAGGCAATGAAGAAGTATGCTCAGAACTGTTATTCCAAGTTTTGATCTTGAAAACATATACAAAGAAACAAATGAATTGGGAGGTAACCTCCATACCTACGTGCCCTTCAGAGAGCCCATTTCTTCAGTGTACTAGGCCTGAAAACAAGGCCTACCACACTGAGAGCTGCCATATTTCTTTTTAAATAACTGACAATCCTAATCACAAAAGTAACATCATAAGCCTTTCCTAACATTTAGTGATGTTCTTTAATCTTCAGCATCTTAACATGTTTTGATCACAATTGTCAATTATCACTTGTCATCAGTATTTACATTATTGGCATTAATTAAATCACACTTCTCATGCTTTGATATTTATATAGATGAACCACCAAAACTGACTCAAAAGTATCAGAGATATTTCCTTAAAAAATTTGAATGGGAAAAAAAAATAAAAAGAACTCAGTTTAACAGATGCTTTTATTTTTATAAAATTACTTTTAAAAGCCTATAAAATACACTACCTTGAAGCTTACATACTGCAGGTGATTGGAATGCCTCTTTATTATTTGCTTGATTAGTTCAGGATGCGTAGCCCTCAAGTAAGATGTAGCTGGTTGATTCAGTTCAAACTCAAAACACCTCCAGAGATCAGGCATATGAAACACTTGGTTCCAGCTTCGGCAGACCTGCGATGCATGAGCACGATCCAGAAGGGGCAAGTATTGAAACACCTGCAGGATAATGTCTTGAAGCAGGTTTGCCCAGTCAGGACTCTGCACAGCTATGGTTTTCTCATCTATAACCTTGTGCCTCTTGGATTCCTTCTCAGTTGTTTCTTTAGATGAACTGCAGTTGGCCTCATTAGTTTTCCTTCCTCGTTTCATTCTATAAAAATAATTTTTAAAAAATCTGTATATTTTGTAAATGGAACACAGCTGGAAAGAACAATATTAATAGAAAAACTGTGGAGGTTTTCTGTAACCACACTTCTGCAAGGGTTGTTTTTTTTTTCCTCCCCCTACACGAAGAAAAAAATGCAAGTGACAATGAGTTTGAAGCAGTAGTCTAAAAATAACATTACCATCTAAACAGATATCTTTAATATTACTTCTTTAATCATTAACAGTGCCGATCCATTTGTAACAGTCACTCTCCTTCCAGTGACTTTTGTGTTTGAGAACACTTTGAACCCCATTTGCATTACTGTTTTGTTGATTAACACTCTACTTGCCCACTAATGGAAAGGTATTCTTCTGAACACTTTTGTGAACACTGCCACTCATATTGCTGCCCCAGTCCTATTTACCAGGAACAACATTTGAAACTGTGGAAGGCAAAAGGCAGGCAAAAAAGTAAATAACATGCATACACATGTTTGCAGGCGTTGCACCTTGCAGATGTTGTATCTGGCCAATTTATTTTTATTCTCAGACAGGAAAACCCTTTATTTTCTTTTTATTCATTTTAAAAAAGGTTACTTCAATACACATCTATTTTAAATCAGTATCCTTAAAAACGTATTTCATCCAGAACGTTGTTGTACTTCCCTTTTTCCAACTATACTAGTAAATAGGGATTATGAAAGATTTCCGCTAAGTCTGGAAGTTTCAACCCACAAAAGAAGTTTACAGAAGAGTAAGCAAACTTTTTTCAAAAATCATAATAAATTCAGCAATTCTGAGGCAAAATATTAGCTCATTCTCAGTAGCATATACTTCTTCCATAGGGGCCTCACTTACACAAGTTCTGCCTTATATTACATTATTAAAGAGGAAAAAAGCCCCCACCACTACATACATCCGAAATAAATCTAGCATTGGGTTTTGATCAAAGTGTGTTATTTTGTACACACCAGCTTACAGTTGAAGTTAGCATTCATTCATTTATTTTTAAAAGCCTCAGTGCAACGCATATTGTGTTCTAAAGGAGTAGGAATGAGACCTCACACAAAACTACAATACACTCCATTCTAGTCTCTAAAAAGCTAAGAGAATCTGGGGGTGGGGTGGGCTCGATTGGTATAAACATCCCCCAGCCCCCATGTTTTCTGTAAAATAAACATGGACTTCATACACAGTGAAATCATTCTGGTTTAACATTCAAGTACAACCACACATATAAGATTATCATATGCCCAGTTCATTTAGGATTTGGACAATTAACCTTCCCTGCTATGTACTGCAACTGAGTAAAAGTTTAGAAATCTTTTTTAAAACAAAGCATAATGCGCTAAATATACAATTAGAAAATCGTATTGTTTATCATCCAATGCATCAAAGATTATTTTTTCAAAGCCAGCATCTCCTTACCTATCCTTAAAACACTTTAATCCTACCTACTCACATGACAAAAGCAAGCTATCGCTTAAGGTCTGAAGCTATTCATAAAACGATGTAAACAAATCTGAACATACTGTCATGAAAGACTCATGAACAGAATTTGTTTCTCAGGTTTTTTTCAACATTTTTTTAATCCCAGGGGCACCTGGGGGCAATCATGAGATGAAAACAGTACTCAGCAAAAACCCTCTACTTACTTCCTGAGAACTATGTACTGTGATTCACAGCTCATGACTATGAGACGATGCAAAACATGATTCTTGTGCCAAAACGAGCTTTCCACTTGAGAAACAGTTCTGCTGCTGAGCCGCTAACTTCACCAGTACAGAAAAAAAAAAAGCAAGAAAACCTCATCTTCTACTAATAAGGTAGCATATAGAAGGTGCATAAATTTTCTTGTTAGGTAGGCTAGATTTATCACTGCATTAGGGGGTCGATTTCTAGATTTTCTCCCTTAGCACACTGTAGGGGCTGTTGTGCATGGACAGTAGAGCTGATTCACATATACAGCACATTTACTATGAGACATGGCTGACAGAAGTGTACCAGGTCATCAACAAGTATCTTACAAGTTACATCTCTGAGCTAACTTTGATGAGTTATAAGTAGTTGACATAGGTTGGTTATAGATCAAAGCCTACTTCCCAAATTGTGGGGTACTATCCCAAGTTTTTAATAGACAGCCAATGAAGAACAGAGCCTACATGGCCCATCACTATAGTGATGATGAATTTTAGGCCACAGCCTTCCAAGAAAATAAGATGCTCTGTGTTCCAAGGGCCATGGCTTAAAAAGTAGGGGATGGGAAAAGCCATTTCCAGACAACTTTTGTATTACTGCCATCTTGGATGCTGCTGTAATTGAAAAGAGAGAGTAATCCTAAGTTTTCAAAAATGTTTCCTTGCAGAACTTTTTCCAAAGAGAAAAAAGTGCCTAAGCACAAGACTAAAAAAATATTATTTTAAGAATTAGATGACTATTTTGTCACCTAATTTCTAATTCATTTGTTCATCTAGTTTTTGTCATCTTGTTTCAGAATTTAAAGTATTGCAATAGCGTTTTAAAAACCGTAACTATTTTCAACCTCCTAACATGCCTAACGATAAAACAAAGTTGAAAGAATGCAGATTTGCCTACAGAAGTTTGTAGAGTAATCTAAAAATTATTTATAAAAAAAAAAAATAAGGCCACTTAAGAGAACAAACCTTTCTGCAAATTTAATACAGAACCAGGCAAACACAATTAGACAGTTCACTTTGGTTTACGTATCTGGTAGTCTAAAGATCTAACCATTTTAAATCCAAGGCCAACTTCCTTTTCAACAAGGAAGACACTGATACGAAATGTTACTGTATAGGTACAACCTACTTTTCAAACAACGATTGCTTATCACTTCTTACAACGGTTGAACCATCAATCTCTCTGGCATACTCAGGACACATTTATCACTCATCGTTTTTTCCAAATTGCTGCTACCATCAGCTTTGCTTTAAAATCTTGACAGAAAGGAGAAAAACACCAAACCAAAACACTGAACAAACCCCAAGAAAAAAAAACCAAACACCACCACCACCACCCCCCCGACCAAAACAACTCTACCAGGACAGAGAGATGTGCAAAATCAGGATGCCCGACTCCTTAAGATTTTCCAAGTAAATTTCTCAACCTACTATAACAGCTGCTCGCTGAACTGCGCATCTGGGCGCAACCCACGCTATCTCGCTTGCAACACAGTCACGTTTGACCAGAATCACATAGTTCAGTCGCCAAACGGGAGGAGGAGCAAAGCACATGCTTAACGTTGTTTTTATTGCCGAGTAAAGTGCAGACAGAACACAATGGCAGTTAAAAAACCCAACCAACCAACCAACCACCCAACAAAACCAAAACAACAAACCCAAACAACTGTGCACGGCTGTTTACGTCCTGCTGATAACGCTTGCCCGTGGACAAGCCTATCTGAGCTCACTGTGGTACTTACACCTGAAGCAAAGGTGTTCTAGAAACAAAAGGAGTAATGGGGGGGAACGGACTGAACGAGGGGGCGACCCAGACCTAACCCCTAATCGCCGCGAGCACCTAGTTCTGCTGAAGATGAGGCGAGATTTACAATTTATGACTGTTATTATGAGAAGGCTGCGAGGCAGCCATACTCTATGAATACCGAGGGGAGGTTTTAAGCCCCGCTACTCCCGGAGGAGCTTCACCTCAGGGTTGGCTCCTTCCGCCCCAGCCCCAGCCCCAGCCCCGCCCGGGGCGCGGCCAGCCCGCGGGGGGGGGGGGCCCCCCCGCCCCCACTGCTCGGACCCCTTTCCCCCCCACTCGGCAGCGCACCGGCCCGGGGGCCCCCCCCCCATCACCTGGCGGCTCCCTGCTGCGCTTCGCATTAACCGGGACTCGGGCCGCGCTGGCGCCTCCGCTCCGGCCACATCAGCTCCCCCCACCGAAGCCGACCCCAGCGCCTCCTTCGCCCGGCAGTCCGTCCGTCCGTCCCGCTGCTTCCCTCCTTCCCTCTCTGTTTACTTCCCAGCAGCGGAAGCGACGCAACCCAGCCAAAATGGCGGCGGGCGGGCTGTGAGGCGGCGCGTCCCCTCCCCTCCGCCACCCCCTTCTGCCGAGCGGCAGCTGCCCGCCGTAACGGCCGCCCTGCAGCCGTTACACGGGGGCGGTGGGCCCGCGCCCGCTGAGGGGCGGTGCCTGCGGCGGGGGCGGGGGGGGCGGCCCGCTCGTCCTCCCGACCTCTTCCCGCCTCCCCGGCTGCCTCGGCTCGGCGCCAAGCGCCTCCCGCCGCGGGGGGCGCCTCCTCAGCGGGCCGCCGTGGCGGGCCGGCGGTTGGCTTGGCCGGGGTGCTGCGCTGCGGGGTGGCAAGGCCCGGGCTGCCTGGAGGCGTCCCAGTCAGCTGCTCGGCGGCCAGGAAAGGGGGGAGTGAAGTCTAGAAGCAAATCACCGGGGGTAATACTGGCCGAGGAGCTGGATCTTCATCACTGATAGAGCCAATTAATCTCGGTAATTTGAAAGCCCCATGTCAGGCTAGCCTCAGGAATAAATGCGGTGGAGAAAGCAAACAATGCTTCGTGGGTCCAGCAGGCGCTGGGAATGAAGCGGTGGGGATGTTGCCAGGCGAAGAAGTCAAGGTGATGCGTGACAATTCCCTTGGGTTGCAAATGCCTTGTTATGATGCGCCCCCTGCGAATGCGGTGCATCACATACAGCTCGTTTTCGAGTTCTGTGCATTTGTAAAGTTGTTGAGATTCCCCAAACTTTTATTTATTTATTTATTTATTTATTTATTTATTGCAAGCGACAATAAATAAATTACTGCTTGAATTTTTCATTTCAGCCTAGTGGGTTATGATCCCAATCCCCATCATTAAGTTTCTTGGAAACAGCCAAACGTGTTCCAGTGCTCTCCCCAATCTCGAAATGGCTTCAAAACAGGGCAACGGTTCTTCAGTGATCTCTCAAATGTCACCATCCCTGAGTTCTTTGAGAAGCACAACAAAACTCTGGAGATAAGAGGTGCCTTACCACCTCACCTTGGGCAGGTTAATGAGCATCTCAGAAATGCTTGTAATAGCAAGTAACTTGTTTAGTTACCCAGAATGGCTACACAAACCTTGGTAGATGATGAGGTGTGTTTACGGCTGAAGCCAACGCTGTCAAGAAAACTGAAGTAACCGTTTTGCCATCCCCACCTGGAAACGTTTGATGTCTTTCATTCTCGCTGTTCAGAAATCCTCCTTTCAGCCCCATGTTCCGGTTCATAGCTGGTTCTCTAAAGGTGGGAAGATAACAGCCCCCAATTACAGTTTCTAGTAATGACAAGTTATATTTGCAAGTCTATAACTTGCAAGCTGCTGGACACACGGGGAGGAAGGTAGACTCTGACTGAAAGGGGCTGACCCAGACCTGGGCCCCGTACCCGGGGGGAAAAGATCTATTATTTATCAACAAATGCAGAGCAAGCAGCTGCTGCTTCTCCTAGTTGCCTTCCTTATTGCTTTCAGGCAGCATTATGCTGATGATGTGATGTAGCTGATCCATGTCATGAGAAGTCAGTAGAAATATCTTGTCACCAAGGTCAATGCTCTGATCAAATTCTGGCGGCTGCAGAAAAAAAAAAGGAACATCTTGTGGCAAAAAAACCCCTTTTCTGGGTCTGTGTAGAAGTCTTGGGAGATGTAGCAAGGCTGCAGTTTCATTATTTTGAGGTAGCATTTTTTAAAATCCCTACCACATTATTTGAGTTTAGATGTATTGACTTACTGGCGGAGACTTACTGCAGTGCCTCGCACTTTTATTTTGCTGCCTGATATTTGGAGTAAACAAAGTTTGCTTCAGTGCCTGTGCCCTTATTTGCTTTGTTGTAATCGCTTGTGTATGTTTTAGGCACGCTAAGTGTAGGAGAAGAGGACAAGTGCAGAAGGAACTCTCTGCATCACTCTAGATGGGATGTAGCAGCCAAAATCAGCAAAAAAGGCAGCTGTACATGGAGCCAAATCAGGCACTGGACATGGTGCAGTGCACTGCCAAAGGTGTCTGTTGTGTCTGTTAGCAAAGTGTGAGGACAGGGGGCATTTATCTGAATTGAATAAAAGAAAACCTACGAGCAGCTGGTGGTATGGACACACTCTCCCGGCACCTGGTGAGCCCCCCCGTGGCTGGCTCTGGCTGAGCTGGTAGGCACAGCCACGCTGTCTGTTGAGCTGTTGGACTCTTGAGGTAGCTGGCGCTGAGAGGTGGCAGCAGGTTAAGAAAGGTCCAAGTAGCAAAGGTCCAAAGGCGACATTTGGAGGTCTGGGCTGGTCTGTGAAAGGGCTGTGTTGTTGCCAGCTGCGTCAGGGCACCTTGAAGTTTTAGTTAGTAACCTGGAAATCTTTAACGGGTATGTCTTCACTAGGTGGCTTCTCTGCCTTACTTATCACCTAACGAACAGCAGATGAGTTTCTGAGAGGGGAGTATTTTAATTTATAAAGGTGAAGTTATTTTCATTTCTGTAGAATTGTAATAGTACCATCAAAAGTCCAGGGGCCTGTACTGAGCCAGAAACGAGACTACTGAAGAAACTGACTTGCCATTTTTTATTTTTCCAAAAGAGAAGGAGAAGCTCTCCAATGTTTCAGTCGCTCTGCTTGGAGAGTCACTCGCTCATAGCAGAGATTTGAAGCAGCCCTCACTATGGTCACGTGAAAATGAGGAACAGTCCGCAGACACCCTTCCAGAGAAGCCAAGAGAATGATAGCTGGTAACAGCCTAGCTTCTAACGGGAGATCTCACCACGTCAGGCTGAGGTCATACAGGTACACCTCTTCCTATTTCAGCTGACAAACTACCTGCCTGATGAAACCTGCAGCAACATTGCAACCATGAGGGTTTGGTTGTAAATGCTACAGCTTTTAGCATCGAAAGTCTCATCTGCGCTGATTTTCTGGCTGTATTCAGGTAGCTCTGAAGCCGTCTCCCAGCAGCTGTGCCCTGCCTTGATAAGCCTGGCTTGCATCTGGCTAGGAAAAAAAATGCAGAGGGGAAAATAATAGAAGCAGTTGGAAGAGAGTTAAGTAACAATAGAATAGACCAGATCCAGCTATGATGAAAGTACGCGAGGCTTGCAGGGCACGAGTAGCCCACTCCAATTTAATGAAAATACAAGCTGTGAAAAATACGGGGAGATGAGTGTGATGAGTCAGAGGCTGAAGGACCTGTTCTAGACTGCCCATGACGAGCTTGTTCCTCAGCAAACTGTGCCAAAAAAGACAGAACTTGTTCTTTAACAATGCCAAATGATGTTATTGTTTTTCAGCAATGGCTGTCATCATTAGGGAAACTTCCCTTTTTTATCCTCTTAATATGTCTACACAGGATGGTTTTCTGGGGGGAGGGAAGTGCTTACACCTTTAGAATACATTGTTAGGGACTGATAAAATAAGTATATATTATCTATCACAAACAGGGCCTGATAGAACAGGAGCTGAAACTCACTTGTTTTTCAAAAAGTACCACAGGTAAAGTGGTCCTTAAAACACAGGGCCTCAACTTAAGGCCTCATGGCCACAGAAAAATAAAAAGATACAACTAAGGACAAGCGACAGCAGGACAGAGCGTTGCCTGCAACAGGCTGGTTACTTGATGTTGTTGCTCATGCTTCAGTAAAAACTGGGGATAATGGCTTTAAAAGGTTCCTCAAAACTCGCTGTGGCAGACAGGGGGGTGGCAAGCAAGAACCAAGGATTTCCATTATGTGGGCTGCGGGTCAACAGCTGACAGAAAAGCGCGTAAGGCTTCCGGAAAGGCGTACAGCAATCTTATTGGGGACTGATCTGATTAGTGGCCTGTGCTGGCATCTGCCTATAATCAGCGGTAGAGATCGGTGTGGGGGGGGATGTGGTGACGTGAATGTCTGACACAGCGTAGGACCAGAGTGTCCGAGGCGTGACTGTTACCTGTGGGAGCCGAGCGCTCCCCAAGAGCCTGATGCTCACGCTCGGCCGGGCCATCTCCCCAGAGTAGTAACGGGGGACGGTCAGCCGTGTGTGAGAGAAACATTGCCCTGACACTGCCTACCCCCGGCTCAGCCCACTTAATTAACTGAACGTAGCAGCATCACGTCCTTTCCCCACTGTAATCTCAGTTTCCTAAAGTAATACTCATATTCATCTAAAATGAAAGACAAGGCTATGAAATTAAAAAATAAAAATTAATTTTTAACTATGGTGCCACACTCAGAAATTTTCTAAAAAGGACAGTGGGTCAGACACCTCAGATTTGTCTGCTCTCTGTAACTCATTTTTCCAGAATATAAGACCCATGGGGACCTATGTCAAGAACCTATGCATAATGATATAGAACACTTCAAATCACGTGCCTTAATCTTCCCCTGTTGTTAATTTGTCTTTCTTCAATATCCTTTTTGGGCAAGAGTTTTCTTTTTGTATTTTCTTGCAATGGTTCCTCATCAAGTCAACTTACAATTAGAAAGGTGACTTTTCTGAACCAAAACCCTCTGAATTAAGTTTCTATTACAGATGTCTTAATCCCTGACCTGGGAACATGGAAGCGCTGAAATCCCTGGTGTAAATGCAGCCGTACCTTTCATGTATTGGTTGACACTTGCATTACGAACGCTTAAAATAAGGTTCCTCTTTGTGTACTTACACCAGAAAAAAAAAAATATATATATTGTCCCTGTTTGTAACATCTTGTATTGGCTTCGAAATGGCACAGCATACGCCACATGCTGGATTTGGCAGCTCCAGGTTCTGCTGCGTGTCTCCTCGGCAGCGTGCCATCAGCCGGGAAGAGCAGCAGTGCCCAGCCTGGCTTGGGTGCTGCTTCTCCTGCTGCCCCTCAGCATGGCAGCTCTGCCCCTGCGTGCTGGGGCACAGGAAGAGGCTCCTAAAATGGAGAAACAGTAGCCAGAAAGCAATGGAAGGAGAAGCAGGGCTTTTCTGTGGTGGATTAGGACAGAAACTGGCACCTGAGAGTCCTGGGGAAGAACAGGGGGGGCAGCGACATGCAGCTTTGAGGGTAGATGAGAAGTAGGGAGTGAGGAGGGGGCCGGGTTGTAGAGGAGAGATGTATCCGAATAGTATGATAGGGAGATACTTAATAAATGCACCGGGCTCTGCTTTCTTCCACTTTCTCTCCTGTATACACCCTGTTGTACTCTAGCCACTGGTTTAATACCACTGGTTTAATCCAAATTTACTGCAGTACCCCCCAACTAACAGGTATATCAGTGCTGACAACCCTACAGCACATCTCTTATGCGATGAGTAGAAGAGTCCTTAGAACCTGTTCTGCATCTTTTACTCCACATCTACCATTCCCAAGTGACTCAGGGTGTGTCCAGTAGGAGCACGCAGGTTGTAGGGTCGTCACGTATTGAGTAAGGAACTTACATTTTCAAATAAAGATGCTTAGCCCTAAGGTCCATAGTAGGTCTCCAGGAAGTACCTGGCAACGTTAAAACATGAACTGTCAGACCTCAGGCCACAATGTCTACCCTTCACCCGCCAGAACGTGCAGAGTGCTACACCAGAGGAAAGGCCGATGATCTGTTTATGAAAAAACCCTGTGAACCAGAGAACATGGAACCAGAAACACGGAAGAACACTTCAAACTTCAACCTTTCAACTCAAATCTGCCTTGGTGCTGAAGGTTGTGGTGTCATGGGTCCAAAACATTGCTTCTGCTTCAGACTGCAGAGGAGGTTGTGGTGACTTGACTTTAAAAATGCACATTGTAGTCATCTGCATCTGAGCTGCTCAGTGGCTTTTTTTGTGTTTTATGTTGAGGTAAAAGGAACCACATCCCAGGAACGCTTACCCCTCCCTGCTGAAGGTGACTACTTCTGATGTAAAAATCTACAGTATGGACATAATTTGGAGAGGTGAGTCATGCTTTCCACTTCTCTAAGTGAAGTACAATGTAGGAATAATCTTGACTACTCAAGATGCCGAATAAAACCACCACATTGGCTTCCTCCTAACATTCAAATAGAGGGTTTAAAGCGATCTGAAATTGTTGTTGTTGGGTTTTTTTTTTGTGGAATGAAGGTCTTCATCATTGCAGGTACAGGACCAATCTTTCTCTTGCCTACACGTTATTCTTTATGTCCACTGCAATTTAAGTTTTATCCTGTACCTTTCACCCTCTGCTATTCATCTGTAGTAATTTGATTTTTTTTTTTTTTTTTTTATATGTAATTCCTGACTTGGCCAAGCTGACTGCTTTGTACAAGTTATGTCCTTTGCACTAGGATAGCTGCTGGCTGGGATCTTGGTATAGCTGGTTGTTCTGAAGAAAACATCAACTCCCTGAAATAATTTTTTCTTTACTCTTGATTGCTACAGGATCTTACCTAAGATCAATCAATTTACTGAATATAATTTGTCTTGTTTCCTCCCTCTTTTCCTTTCAGAATCATGAATGTTGTCCCTTCATGGCTGTTTTCATCTAAATGGCCTTTCAGTCATTATCAAATCTACTAAAGCTGCCTTTCAGTCGCTTTCTCTACTGCCTATAGCATGTTCGCTTCAAATATATTCCAAGAACTTACCAAGCAGCCTCTCCCCTGATGTCCAGCTTTCCAATTAGATACCCACAAGTTAAAATTCCTCACTGTCACAAGTTCAGTTGTTTGGATGACTGTTGTTCAAAAAAAAAAAAACCAACAAAAACCCCACGAAGTGGCGTATTTCTTTGCAAGTCTAGCGCAAGCCCGGTGTTTGACAACCTTTGTCTCTATGCCTGCAACCTCTCCCACCCCCCGCATCGCTACTGCGAGTAAGATAAATTGTACTTCAGGGGCGTGTGTTTTTCCCCAGGTATTCTGAAGTGCAGGCAGACACATAGATTTCAGGTGTCTGAAGACATCTGAGATGGTTCCCATGGTTCCAGTCTGCTCAAGGTCCTCTGACCTATCTGGATGCCATCTACCAGTACCTTCACTGTGAGGGCAGTTGTTCACATCTGTACTTGTCTGTACTCATTTGCTTTTCACTACAGAGGAGCAGAGGATTTGGGACACTTATTAAATGAACATGTTGGGATTCGTGGCAAAAGGCTATTTGTCCTAAAAGTGAGGGTGATATTTTACTGAAGAGTCTTAATAACTGCTAAAAATAATTTAAAATGGAGTCTTTGTGTTTAAAAACATTGTTAGAAATTAAAATGGAAATACAATACTTGATCTGAATGCTAGTACATTTATCCAGCTTCCCTTTTAAAGGTACCAGCAGCAATCTTTATGTCATAAGGACTTCCATAATCACCAGTTTACCCAACAAACTTTCCTACTTTTTAAATGAAGCTGCTGAAATAATTACAAGAACCACCCCCCTCCTCCCTCCCCCTGTTGTAAAAAACATTTCTGAAAATGGAGGCTTACACATTCATTAGACTTTCACTGTATAAAAATGTACAGTGGCTTTATTGACATGTACATTCCATTATGTTTACAGCTGCAAGATATGAGGCACACTCAGTATTGCACTTCATTAAAATTTCAGGCTCAAACATAACCCAGAAGTTTAAATGAAACTGCTGTTGTAATTTAATAATTCTTATACAGGACAAACATTGATACCTTTATATACAGCGTGATACTTGTTACATTTATGCCTTCCTAACACAATTTTTTTTTTTTATAACAGTCTAGGAAATAAACCAGAATATTCCTCTTTCCCATCCCCACTTGTGATGCGTTACAATTGTACAAGATTACAAAAGTCAGTATACAATAATCAGGGTGTTTTTTTTTTTTTTTCTTTCTCCTGAAAGCCAGCATCATTCATAGTCCACAGACACACAGATCCTTTAATAGCAATTATTTATTTGTAAATGTCCAATGTTTCCTAGCCAATGACTGTAATGGCCACATGCAAACACCTCACAAGTTTTGATGTCTTGGTTCAAAAAAATGTCAATATCTCACAGCAAGGATTATGTACATGGTATTTGGCATCCTTCTTGCACTGCAAATTGTTCCTTTTACCTGGGTTATGAAATGGTCCCATCCTCATCCCAGCTGGACTTTATTTTTAGGACACTTGAGGGATGAGGGCACCTGTTTTGCTCTGGTAAAAAAGAAAAAAACAACCCTCTAGTCTAAAAAGTGTGAGCATTTCTGCAAACCCCGCAACCCAGAGCAAATTCTTCACCAGTGGGTGGATGGACAACATGAAGTGGACATTCCGTTCCTTCAAGCTGTTTACCTTTGGGACCTACAGTGAATTTAAGGGTGAGGGGAAAAGAAAAGAAAAAGATTAATACTTGCAGACTTGGTGTAAGTAGACATACATTACACCTCCTCAAAACACATGCTAAGTGAAGGTAATACGTCTGTAATATGAACTTATAAGGCATCGAAAACGAAGGCTCAGGAAACAGCAGATAGAAAGGTGCTTTCACACAGTGAAATTCAAGCAAGAAGTCTAGAGGCTTAATAGGCCAAGAGAAAAAATGCTGTTCAATTAGATCTGACAAAACAGTCAAGAACCTGTGTTAGTTCCTTAAAGCAGTTATGTCAAATGTTGAATTGGTATTTGAAGGGGGGTGTGTGTGTGTGCGTGTGTGTGTGTGAAATCAAACTGCCGCATAATTTAAATGAAATCAAATTCAAAGTAAAAAAGGCAAAAAGCTTATAGGGAGAGTCACAAAACAGGTTTCATCTCATTAATAATTGTGGAAGAAATCAGCACAATCTATAAAAGCAGACTCAATAAATATGAACAAGAGTTACACTCTGCAGTAAAAAAAATAATTCTAAGTTTATATCAGAAATTGTCTTTTTTTAGTTTCATGTAAATATCTTAATCAAAAATACCTCACTTTTTTTCAACAGCAAGATTAATAACGTAATTTATTGAGATCAAATCATCGGCACCTGAAGTTAGAAACTAAGGCATTGGCAACAGCAGTTTGCACTGTTGCACTGAGAGGTGCAACAAATGATACATAGAATCATAGAAACATTCTATGATTCTATGATTCTATGTATCATTTAAAGGCAGTGTATTCATTTTTTCGATATAATTGTAACACTTCATGTCACATCTGGAGCCTGCATTGGTGTCGGTACATTGAAATGTCTTTCTGTTTCAAAGTATCAGTCAGTGTTTAAAGGATCAGTGTGATGAGGTTGCCAGAGAAGCAAAAAATCAAAAGGATGCTTAGAACAAACCCATTCTATTGTTATTCAAGACACTGAATTTAAAATTTGTATGACTGACCCTGTGGTTTTCCTAAAAATCATCAGCAAGAAAAGACAAGACTATCAATTAGAACTAATTACTAATCTCAGAATTCAGTGTGGTAAATTTGCTTTATAAAAACATTACCTGCAGGACAGTGTGGGAGTTCTTCTTTAGGGATGCTTGTCATTCTCTGGAAGTCATCATGGCAAGCATTGCAAAAATGCGTTGTCCCAAAACAGAAAAACACAGCAACTGAACAGCAGTAGCGGCATTTGTATTCTAAGAAATCTGTACCGTGTTTGGGACACATCTAAACAAAAGAAAACAAATGCCGATAAACGAAGCAGCCACGCTGTAGCAATCCGAACGACACATTTCTAGCATTCTGCAGTATCTAGTAATACCATACAGTGTCATACAACACACAGAATTACTAATCGCTGTGGATTATTGTATGACTCAGGTACTCAGAGCTTCAGAATGAAATAAAAACATGAAAAGGAGTTCTTGGCTTACCTGAGCCCTTGAAACATCAGAGCATGCACCACAAATAAGCTCCCTTGGATCATAGTCATCACCTTGTCCAGCCTCAGCGTCACAACGAGCTTCGCCACCAAAATATGCCTGAATTTCATATAGGAACGATTGGACATTAAACCAGAGACAGCTATTATTTTAACAAATTCAATTTGCAGGGGAAAGCGATGGCTAAGAGTCATTACTGTAGTCGCCACCATTCTGATAGCTCTCAACTCTGACTCCAGATACATGGTTTTGAGGTACTAAACCAACGTCTCTCAATCTCAGGATAAACAAAACCAAAAATTGTGCCACGTACTCTGGTCTATGCAGGTGACTGTAAGGCTTCTGAAACAGAAGCTCTATGGGCGCTCTATGAACCGTGTGTAAGAAAGACGGTACTGAGGCTGAAGGCAGCAGAGAAACATTCTACCAGGAGGGCTTTTTGCTAGCCAAAGGGAGTATCAGTTTTTACGCTCCTGTGGGATCCCTTATAATTAGAATTTTGCTATTTTCTACAAATCCATTCTACTTTCTCTTCTTATTCTACAGGGACACACTGGGCCCAAAAAATCACCAAGTAAGACTGCCAGCTCTGATGAATTTCCTCATACACTGAAGTGTTTTCACAGGAGTAGTGAGACAAGGCAACGAATAACTTCCTTGCTTCCTTTGTTACCATATTATCGACTAATTAGACAATGCACAAAATTCTTGCTCTCAGCAATTCTCACCTTTTTGCCATGACTGTAGGAGGACAGGGCAAGTGGTCTCAAAGCAACTATGAGGAAGGAAAAATTTAAGAAGCCCACCTTCCCCCCAAATCTGTAGACTGAAAAGAAAAGGGAGAGTCCTATGGAACGTACGTCAAGGAATGAGGTAGTAGTTTGGGATGAACAGGTTTCGGAGGGAAGAAAAAAGTTAGAAATTAGATAGTTGAATGTTGCTGTTCAGACATATGGGCACAGCACGAAAGGGAATAACGAGATACGAGGGAAGGGGAAAAGAGGGCAATAAGACAAAAACTGAAATACTGAGTATTAAATACTGGAAAGAAAGGGTAATGAAAAACAGGGATAGGACTAAAAACTGGAGAAGTAAGATGAAAAAAGAAATTTTTGTGAGGGAGGAAGAAAAGGCAGTACACAAGTTGCTAAGATGAGTGAAAACTGACTAACTGTGGGAAGCAGGAACAAAAGCGAACTGAGTAACTGTGCAGTAATGAGCTAGAGGGATTCATCCCTGCTCTTCCCTAGCAGATGGAAGTTAATCCTTTCTCATTGCCAAACTGTGCACTTCCATTTGACAAAAAAAATTATCGGGGTTGAAAATTCTGTTGTGAAATTGCCTTAAGGGAAAAGGGAAAAAAGATGTGATCAAGATGGGTACTAAAATCAGCTTCAGATGAAAGAAGCAATGGGAGGGGGTTCAGTGATCACCCAAAATTTCTCTAACCGTAGTCTCTAACCATAGATAAAGAATGTTTGTCTGTTTGCTGCTGGTGATGAAACCAGGGGCTGTTTGTCCACAGTGTTTGTCTCCTGGATAAATTTCATATCCTCTACCTGAAGAGAACTGTTAGATATATGACCCAGAGTCCGTCAGGCTAGACCACGCATCTCCTCTTTCTACTCCTTTTCCATTCTCCTAACGCTTCTGCCCCAAAGTTTACTGCAGTTGCAATGAACTCCAACTTGGGTAAACGTAGTATTTAGGCGGAAACTTAGCGAGGAACTCTCCATATCAAAGAGTCAGAATGAAACCTATGTTTATACTATTTAAATGTTCACGTAAAGTGTGAGTTGGAAGTGGGACAAAGGGATGGTTGGTGTTCTAACAGAGCATCATCTACACATTCTTCTAAGGCAGCTATCACCTCAATATGCCTCTGGTTTCTGAACAGCTCTGCTTATACTTCCGAGCTTTGTAAGACACTGTGTGTATCTAATTTGCTCAACGCTTTTTTTAATCACTATTTAACCATAATTTCTTTTCCTGCTTTCCTACTCCATACACGATGTATTAAATATATGTTCCATTCTTTAAGAAATTACTTTTGAAACTGCAATGTACAGTTAATTTGAGAAAGTACTAATCAACATACCTTTTTGCACTTGTAGCAAACATAATAAGCGTATCTGTTCATAGCATAGCCAGCTGGGTCATTATAAAATCTAACACCTGGTGTTGTGATGGCCTCACTCTTGTGCAACCCTTCATACTCCAATCTCATTAGCGCTTTTCTCCTTACATCTTCATAGAGTTCTTTGATTGGATCGAGCAAATCCTTTAATACTGTATGATTGATTTTGTTCTGAAATAAAAAAAAACCCTGATTAAAATATCTTGCATCTTTATTACAACAGCTGTGATAACTTGTATTATGGTCAAACACAAATAGCATAATGGATGTCATAAAGACCTAAGAGCTCAGGCAATGGACATTTCAAAAAATGGCCGATATAGTATATACTCATTTGCTGCAAAAACAGTAACCGAGAACGCTTTTTATATGGCCTTTTGTTACATGAAATCATCAGCCCTTACAACAGACTGTAACAACCACAGAGGGATGGTAAAGGGTACATGAAATACTCACCACAGCACGGGAATATTCTGATTGCATGTTTTCTCTAATTTTTGTCCTTTCTGACTTAGTGACCAGCAATTAAGAATAATGACTGACAGTCCTCTCTGCCAGCTCTTTATCATTTGATGATCACAAGCTATTGCCACCTATCACCAAAATACAGCACGAAGGAAGAGACACAGCATGCAGCATGGCTGAGCATTCACAGATTTCACATTCCTAGGGTGTTAAGGTGCCTTCCTTCCCAGCATCTATCATATGCTTTTGCTTACAGCAGTTATGGTTTTGTAGAGTATAAGAGGAATTTTTAGTATTTTCAGCTGAACTACGTACATATATTCTTCAGCTCTGTCCTCATACTGAAAAGCAAAGCAGCTTTAAAAGGGGTGAATAAAACAGAGAAGCCAAGTTTCCTGCTTCAGATACTGTGCATTAAGATTACTTCTTCCCCTACCTGCCATCCCCAAATATGGGGAATTTACAAGCTGATGGTGCTAAGAATAACACGGCATTAAGATAATGTCTGCATTATGCTTTCTTCTTTAAGAGGATTTACTCGAAATAGGAAATTTAAAAAATAGACAGTATCAGGTAACTGTTTTGAGCCTAGGCAGTAAACAATAGCTCATTTACCTTGCAAATAGGACAGGACATAAACCCAAAAGTTATCCTTGGCCCAAGCCATCTGTTTTCTAGTACTCGTTGACAGCATTGCAAATGGAAAACATGGCTGCAGTCCAGCTTTAGAAAAGAACACGTGTAAGTGAACACTGAAGTTACATTAACCACTAGAACAGAAGTAGGTATTTGCTTAAGTGGCAACATATATCAATTCCAGAATTAATTTCTCTAAAATCCTAGAACACCCCTGTTTTCTTCTTAACAAAGAGAAAGAATATAAAATGGTCGTTAAAATCATAACCTTTCCACTTCAAAACCACCAGTGGATATATGAAATATAGATGAAGTATATCCATTAATTACCTCAGTTGTTTTTCTCATTTATAAAATACCATGTATTTTAATAAAGTAAACTAAATCGATACAACCAGCTTTCTTGAAATAGCAGTAACGCCAGACAAAAAGAAAGCTTTTTAAGTAATATACGTATTGCTAGGGTGTCGGTTTTGAAATTTTTATATTGAAGGCTTTTATATTTTAACTTCTTCCACACTTAATATTACAATAACATTAACATCTTAAAAGGAGGGAGGGGAAGATAAACCTGTATAGCTGGTGCTGCTGAAAGTGCTTCAGTAAAGCAGATCATGCACATGTCATCGGCGTCTTGTTTGAGAGTTGTAGCATTCTTATCACAGCCATGCAAGCAAGGCAAACAGTGCTCTTCGTTCTTAACCCCTCCACATGGATGACCACAGGGGTGTGTCTTGCTGCAGGCAATTTTAGCATACTCCTATTAAAAGTAAATAATTAATTTTTTTTTTCCCCCCCTTCACTGAATGGTTTGATACAGTGCCACTTTCTGAAGGGTTGCAGGTTCGTGCAATAAACCAAGACAGAAAAATGACGATTCATGTTGTCTCCTGCTACAGCAGGTACTTGGGAAAAACCGCCCATTTTGCGTACCTGGGAGTAAAACTGACATCTTCACTTACTTATGTTACTCCTGAATAGTAATGGCATAATGAAACCACAATTTTTAAATTTTAATATTTAATTTTAATATAAAGATAAATATTCTTTAAACCTCCGTGTGTATTTTGTACATGAAGTGCCTCCTGCATAATCCTTGCTTGCCCTGTATTAACAGCCTTTAAGATATCTGCAGATGTTGGTCTTTCAGCAAAGGTGTGAAGTAACCCACTCATTATGAGAACACATTATGAGCTAATCATTAATCGGCATAAAGAACTTTTATATGGAAATGGTACTTTAACCACCTCTAATTCCTATCCCTAGTAAGTAGAAAATGTATAAAAGTTGCCCAGAAGCTCACAACGAATTGATATATAACAGTAATATAATACACTCAATAGGCTGAGAGAGGAAAAAAAGACGACGAGTTTGCCACATGTAAACAGAAGTAAATAGGGTGGGATAAGGAACTGGTTAGGATTTGGCCCTCTGCCAACGGTACCTGCGCTGTAGGGCACAAAAATGCTCGGGACAAACCTGGCCAAGTCTTAAATGTTCTATGCTCACATAATGAACAAGCCATCATATGAACTACTTTTATCACGCTTTTCCACTAGACTTCATGTCAACAGTGTACATTTTACTTTATAATTGGAACGCTGTTGTGAAAACTTGAGATACTTTTGAAGATAATAGTGAAACTACCCAGTATTTTGGTTCACCGTTGGTGTTTGTAGTCTGTAATTAAGCTAAACATTTACAAACTCAGAAGTATTTGAATTATCATATAATATTCAAAATTCAAACATTTTCATATGAGAGGTCTGATTTTAAATGGACCACAGGGATGAGCGAGGTTTACTCAAAAAATCCATTTGATCCTACAGTCTCTTCTATTTATGTGATTACTGATGATTGATATATATTAATGCACACCTGGCAATCTGTGTCAGAACAAACGCTTCCCACCGCTGATAATTCTGTTCCACTCCTACATCCACAGAACCGACAGGCTTCCGAACTGCTGGTGGTCGGTTTGCCTAGGGCCACAAGAATGAACAAAAATGAAAACTGTTGAAGTGAAACATAAGGGACTGATACTCTAACCACAGACATCTGAACAACAATCACAGAAAACAACCAGAAAAACAGCAGTTCTTACACAGTTAAGCTATTTTATTTTTATTACCAAACAATTAAAAGCATTGCTCTACAACAGATGAAAACCCCAACTGGTTTTTGTTTGGTGGGATTTTTTTGGGGGTTGTTTTTTTTTTTTTTTGGAGAAGTGCTTATTTAAAAGGTAAATATAATCAGGATAAAGAGCAAGTAATAACAGTTGTGTTTTACCTGTCTGTTCTCTAAATTCCACCATAGCCTTCATAGTTTTAGAATCTGCTAATGCCATCAGCCAGAAAAGTTTGGTCCTGCCACAACCCTCATGGAGATCAACTTTAATAGCTTCTTCTTCTTCTTTGAATACCTGTCAGGTTAACCAAACAGATACTAAATAGCATCTCTATGTTCTTTTCATCACCGTCTCTCTGGATTTTCAGCACATGTTTTATAGATTCTGCAGAGTTTGTCTACTGCAAGCTATTTTTCTTTTATGCATTCCATAATTTGTACATACTGCAGAATCAATAAAGGCTTTGCATTTTTAAAAATAAAAATGTATAAAATTAATGCTTGAGCTAACACAGCTGGGAAGCAATAGTGCAGCTTGGACTTCATAACTACTACCCAACTCATCCAGTAGGCCACAGTAGATTAAAAGCACAAGATAGCATTAGAAATATCTTCACATAACCATGCTAGTCATTTATCAACATTGACAATTATGGTCTTAATAATATGTACTATATAATAATAATTATATAAGTGTGTAATATTAATATTTTTGACTGTCACATAAATACACAGCGGGTACTTTTTGCTATAATGAGGGAAAGATAAAATTTTTGCAAAATCAAAAAACTGCATGAGATCCTTAATGGAATTTGTAGTCTCTTCTTTTTCTCTTTTCCTAACTTTTGAAGGCAGTTCTCTTATCATTCATTTCACCTGCAATGCAATAAAGTTAGAATTTTTCTGGGTATGGAGGTATACATTCAATTTAAACTTTGTTTTAATTCTTATTACAATCAGGAAAAAACCCCTAATTGCTTCACAAAGGATCCGCATAAGCAGGTCATAGTAACTTACAGGCTGTCCTTTCTTGGAGGGAGAGAAAATCATTAAAGAGGTATGTATGACCGAAGTTGGACAAAGAACAGGAAGCAAACAGGAAACAGGGAACACGACAGAATTTAACATTTAAATTGAGGAGCTTAACATGAGAGATGTAAAGGTGAAGGTGGTGAATAAAGAGTAAAAGTTTAAACATGCTTTTTGAAGTAAATAGGAGAATCTGGTAAATAGCTATTTTGGACAGATTAAAGGAGAGATGCGAGGTCTTCTATGAGATAAGAACTTACTTTTTATCAACTGTAATCTGAACAGGCTATATAGGAGAAATCAGAAAAATAAATTGAGAGTAGACTGTGCTGTGCCATGACAGAAGAGTAAGACATATAAAATCATCATCTCAGGATGACAAACCAGGAAAATTTCGAAGGGGATTGCAAAGATTCTGGCAAAGAAATAGATTTCTGCAAAGAAATATAAGATAACAGATTCACGTGGAACTTCCAGGCTGAGTCTGCACTGCAAATGCTGAGGCACCAAGGAGGAGATCTGTAGAGGGAAACTTGGCGCCAATGCTATGATGTTTACATCACACATGCTCTAGACTAGCTGATCCCTTGCACTGAATGACCATTAGCAGCATGTCCCAGTATCTATTTTTGTTGCTGTTTTTATTTTCACCTGAAAGGAATCCAGTTCATGCACTCCAAGGCTGCTCTATAACACAAAGCACAGCACGTTAAGGAGAGATGATGATATTTGCTTCAAAAGCCCATTCCTGATCCTAACTAAAAAGCTAACGCGGGATGCACTCTATGAGAGGGAGAAGAGGACTGATTTCCACTGAATTAACTCTATTAATGAGGTTTATTATTTTAGCCTCTGTACAAATGTAAGTAGTCAGAGGGAAAGGGGAAAATAAACGACCACAAAAAACACACAAGAGAGATAATGTCAAGAGGAAATGCTCAGTAGTTTCCGATGTAAAGGCGTTTTCAATATGAATTTCAATGAGAAAAAGAAAAATTCCAAGGGTAACGTAGTTTTGAGTTTAGCGAAAAGGAAAAAAGAAAAACACTAACTTTGTAAAAACCTACTAAGTTGAAAAAGACGTTTCAATCCTAAAAATGAAACCAAAAGACAACAGGAAATTTTCAAGCTAATGGATATAACAACATATTTATTTGTGAAAAGACAGTGAGAGCTGGAGGAATATTGAAAAATAAGAGAAGACTGACATAAGGGAACCAGTGGGAATATTTGCTGTCAAGTGGTCTTCCTGGATATTAAAAAATGCATATACATTAAAAATCAAGGGGCTGAAAAGCACTGACTCATATGATAAAAGTAGTAAAGGAGATATAATTTAACAGGAATAAAGAAACAAAGTATACTTAAGAAAGTCTATGCAGGTCCTCAATTCTCCTAAAAATGTCCCTAAACAATGTTAGAACAAGAGAGAAAAAAAGCTGATGTAGCATAAGAGTTAGAATTAGGGACTGCTACATGATTTTCTAATCTTCTTCAAAAGATAAAGGACAAGAGAATTTAACTAAAAACAACTCAAAAGAATTAAATGGAAACTTATCTATCCCATCTCCAAAATAAAAGATAACACCATTTTCAGGCTTGATACTTGTTACTGCCTTTTGCTTATATTATTATTTGCTTATATATTATTTGGGGAAAAGCACACAAGGTATGCAGTGGATACAACATGATGTCATTTTTACTCTACCTGCCTCTGATGAGTTTTTGTTCGCCGATGGAGATGAAGGAATCTGTCACAGTCTGTACACAAATTCCCACAGACATTACATAAAATGATTGCGGCAGTTTCACCATCATCATGATTATCACACATTGGCTGAAAAAAAAACAACAAGCATGAAATAATTATCTCTTTATCATATCCCTTATTTCCTTTCAGCATCTGTTTTTATTCTCCTCCCAGTCATCCCTCCCAAATTAATAAAGGGGGATAAAGAGCTCATTTAGACTATTAGTTGTATCTTTAGAATAGCCAGTATCTAAACAATTACTCCTGGACACAAAAAGCCCCAATTTACTACATCAGTTCTGATACTTTTCACCTCGTATTTTGAGCGATGTAGCAAAAATGTGTTTCTCAACAATGTAGTCGAGACATCATTTTCAACTAGTCTGAGGAAAGACGTAGGTGGTAACAATGGGTTATGGGCACGTTAACAGAAAAGTTCAGGGATAGGAGTACTCAGGTCAGTCATCAGGCACGATATTTACCCTTCATTACTTTGATATGGTATGTTTACTCTATTCAAGCATCTAATCAAAGCTGTAGGTCATCTATAACTCAGAGAGAATACAGTCGAAGCAAAAACCCTCAAAACCCATCATAAAATTAAGTTGCTCTACTGATAACATTTTTTTTTTTAATTCAACACAGCTCTGTTTTGCAGTTCAAAATATCTGTACAAATAGAGTTCAATGACTGACATTGATTATGCATATGCATATGTCTGAGAACAAGTTTCCATCATACTCTCAGAACACGTGGTTTCCACGATACTGCGCATGCAACTTAGAACAGAATCCTTTCAACAGCAAGTCCTGGTAAGGGGGACACACAGTTCACCCTCAACATTGGAAAATTCTGGTATAAGACAGGACTGGGGAATTTCAGGCTGGGTTCAGCAGTTTGTATCCCTGCCTGACAATGTCTTGGCTGCTCCTCTGACATTTCCAAAGCTCTGCAGAAGTCCTTTGACTTTCTTAATCACCTCAGAAACCTTTGTGCCTGCTTCCTTCTTGGGAGAGTTTCAGTCCTTGCTGCTGCTGCAGCTCTGTCTCTCCTGTATTCTCTTTCTACCTACACTGGACTGCTTTGGAGGCTTCTTTGCTCTAAGCATCCTCAACTGCTACTGGGAAGGCACAATTTTCCCTTGCCTCCCACAGGGATCTACCTAACCAAGTTATAAAGAGACCAGCTCTTTCCAGACTGGTATGAAAAAAATAGTAAGATTTTTGTGATACTGAAAAATATAGACAGAAACTCAATTAATCCATCATATTCCATATTAAATTTATAAATCCTCTGGGTAAACAGTAGCTTTACTAAGTTCAGTTAGAAAGAGTTCATTTGTCTTTGGCGTAATCACTCTCTACTGAGATGGGGAAGAGGAAGCTAAATTACATAGAAGTTACACAAAAGAATTGACTTTATTATGTGACAAAAATCCAGATAGAAAGAAAAAAGCTCCGATAGAGGCTGTTGTATTAGCTGAGTCAATCCACTCTCAAAAATCCATCCTACAGGTGTTAGGAAGGCCTTGCTCCACCCTGAGTACCAGCAGAATTGCTACCTTACTGTTCTAAGTTGGAATTTTTGTTTTCTGAGCAGTGCTTCTTTAGAACACAAATTCTTCAAACATGTATGTACAATCTCCATTGGGGACAAAAGGGAGGAATAAAGCTAGGGCAAGTCTACATTTCCGTATCATTATTCTAAATTCTTTGACTACTGAATAAATAAAAACAATCATAAAAAGATATGATTTTCAGTCTCACCATCTGTTTCTGTTGTCCGTCCTTTCCCATCCATCTTCCTGAGGATAGTCTATCCACATGATCCTGATCAAGCACACAGAGGGATGCTAAGGCCAGCCATAGCTATTGAAAGGCAAGGAAACATTAAATGTTTTAGAAACACTAAAAAATAATAATAATTAAAAAAGAAAATCCCCCAATGCTAAAAATACAAACTTTGGCAGATACGAATGTCACTTTTCCCTGCAAACCGTATCATCGTTAGCTGAAGCCTGCTCATACAACACAAGTTTTTTATTTTCCAAAAGAAATCAAGCACACAGCAAAACTTATTGAACTTTTGGGAACTACCTTGTTTCTTTCTGGTATGTCACTTTATGATCATAAATAGAGCAGTTAGTACACAAGAGAGAAACAATGAAGAAAGATCAACCAGAGTACACTATAGAGAAATATGGCAAATACAGACTTGCACATCACAAACATCACAGGCTTCGGGGGAGAAGAAATTCAAGGATGCAGACTAATAAGAAAACCCAAACAAGACAACAAAACATTAGCTTAGTGAGATTGGTTTCCCTGTGTTCTCTCCTCGCTGCACGAGGCATTTGAGATTTCCTGGAAAAGGGTTCTGTGGTAACTATTCTTCAGAGGAAGCTTTTCTCTCCTCCTCTCCATTGACTACGAACCTAAAGAGATGAACTATGTGAGGATAATTTGTCAGTAGGCCTGCAACTCAAACTGAAATGCACTTGACAGTTGCATTTTGCAGTATTTTTTTGATCAAAGGTTTGATTTGAACAAAATGGCGTTTGTTGAAAAAACTCGGTTGGATTCCCCCCAAAAAACCTCCATGACAGAACCAAGTTCCTTCACAAGGACAGCTGACATTCAGGGCTCCTCCAAGACCTGGTTAAACTAACATGGTGACAGCAGGAGCTGGTGGTATTCTGAGACCGTATCTTCCAAAGAGCAGAGAATACATGAGTAAGGGGATGAAAAGGACAACTGACACAGCCTTTCAAGATGGAAAAAAACATGAGTGTCAAACACTTGTAACCATTGCAAACCTCCTCTTTTACATGTAATTATTACGCTTGAGAAGCCAAAATCCGTGCTCCCTAAGACAGTTGGAAGGTCATAATTTACAAGTATGCTTTTTATGGTATTTCAAGCAATCTATTAAGGTTAAGCGAGTGCCAGTTTCTATAAAAGATTCATGGAAGAAGTACAGACAAAGAAAAAAAAAACCCTACACCAGGTAAATAATAAAGGGCTCAGCAAATCATTTTTCATTTTGAGACTAAAACACAGGTGAAGCTTAGTTTAATTGTCCTAAAGAACATTTGTTACTGAGTGTTTTCATAATAGCCTTGAGAAGTGGCAGCTGATGCCCTAGAAGTCAAACCACTTAGTGTAGAGACCTGGAAAAAGACAGCTGATACATATCGTGTAATTTTCCACACAGATGATTTCATAAATTTATTAAAAGGCAATTATCACAAACTTCAAGCTGAATTACCTCAAGGATAAAAACCCAAATGTAAAACCATAAACACTTATTCTTCATTATTTAGCATATTTGTGCTAATAAATTTTGCACTCAAGATGCATATTTAGTTACAATTCAGTTTTTACTGGTGTATTTCTGCCACAAAGAAGAAAACTCCATTGGCTGTGACACAGAGAAAGCAAGACTTTTATTTGGACAAACAGCGATTGCCTTAGTTAGGATACATGTCCCAGTATGCACACAGCTAGATTTGGAGAATATAAACTGTATATTGTATGCATTGTTTCCTGAAATAACCTGTATAAGGAAGTTTTTTTCTAAAATACAGGAAGGCTCTTGGATGGGCTCCTACTGCACATTTACAATGAACTAATGTTAAGTTTAGTAAAGTTCTTACCCTGGTTGTTGCAATGCACCTCACTGGTGATCTGTATTCTTCTTCCATTTTGGTCAGAGCTATGATGGTTTCAGCAATAGCATTCTTTGTCACACGGGACCAAGCCTCTGACAGATGACCCTGTTAAAGAGGAAACTCAATTTATTACAGGTTTTATTAATAGCAAGATCAACTAAAACTGTAATTAGAGCTGCTACAAGCAAGATCAGGTTAGGATCTCAAGTTAGAACAGAAAGAGGAAGTCAGGGATGACTGACAAATTAGTTTTCAAATCAGACAGATCTGGTAAAAATTAGCCCTCAAATACTCAGGTGACTGATGAGGTAGTATCTGAGCAACTATTGGAATAACTAACTTGGAATAGGTAGAGGGGATATGATCTGACAAATGAAAGGGCATGTTCCTAAAGGCCCCCTGGAGAAAGAAAAATACAGAGCTGGAGCATGAATAAGTGGCTGAGTAACACACAGATTACAGTGGGTTCCTAGAGCAATCAGCTTCATGTGCCTAGCTCAGCCTTCCTGAATACTCTCCACAGTTTCCATATTTGAAAGAAATAAAGAGGAGTACCCAGGAGACATCAGAACTACAGCAGAACCTTAAAGATTCTGAGCCTATGGCACTGACTCATACCCTAAAGTTCCCGATTCAGAGTGCTGAATCCTGAAATTCTTAATGTAATCTCTAAATCTCTAAACCTCATGCTGAAGGTGACAGAAGTAATTGAGACTCACTTGACTCTAAAAAGGAAGCTACAGTGACTAACTCAGATGTAGATACCTACGTATTGCAAACGTTGAAAAAGTGAAAGGAATCCCATTTGTAACTCTTAACAAAATGGCTAATAAGACTGATGCCATGCTACTGCTAATGAGCAGCTCTAAAAAGCCTCAAAGAAAAGCTTTTAAACTAGGACCCCTCTATTCCTCCACCTTCTTTTCGGTAATACGGCCAAACCCCCAAGCATGTTTTGAGCATGCCTAAACCGCAGAGTTCCCTTACGAAACATAATCAAGAAATGTTCATACGCCCAACTCCTGAATGGCCTCTTCAGACCTCTACTTCGTACAAGAGGAGAGGATAGCATAAACTCAGTCCCAGTCCTTCCCTTTAGGAGCTGCTACACTTCAAGCAAGCAATACAGAATCTACTGAAAGAGGGATTTATATCCACATCTGACGGGACCACGCTTTATCTGAATGACTTGACCCCTTTCTTTTTTGTAATAAATAGTTACATATTCATTCCAAGTAGAATGGCTTAAAGAAGAGAACTGAAGACCCATATCAGTATCAAACAGCCAGCACTGTTGGAGAACTATCAGGTATGTGGGAGATGGAGCCTAGCATACTCTGGATACGCATGCAAATTGCCATATCTGACTCCAGAGCTTTAAGAACTTTCCTACTAACTTCTGCAATGGTTTTGGAGAACCAGATATTAGCAAATGGAACAGTTTCATGGGTGAAGGTATTGAATGGCTAGAGGAGCTGCTTAGACAAAAATACAAGCATCTGCTTCTAGCCAGCCAGCCATTTTCTATTTCTACTAATCTCTCTCTTTTATTCTTGGCAAAGGTCTGGGCTCAGCTTAGTTTTGATCAACTGTTCATTAAGGGACAGGCTCTCCCATCATCATGGGAGTCAGAATCCCACAAAACAAGAACCAGAGAGTTTGCTTCGAAAGACCCGCCCAGTAATATTTAAAAATGCTGCAGAAGAGAATCCACTATTTCCCTGATGTTTTCCTGCTTACCCAAAGCATACCTACCAACAATGGCTACAAACAATACTGGCAACAATCCTTAAAAAAAAAAAGTCTTGAACAAATTACACCCCTCTCCCCCCTATTCATTCCGAATAGAAGTTGCATCTTATACACTGAAAGAAGCGGGGCGCCTAAGGAAAACATACGGGCATATACATACAGGGGGCACCATGTTAATCCTGACATTTCCTATCTTTTGAGTGCTTGTCTTTACAATTGCTATTTTTTTTTTTTTTGGTCCTAGTTTTTATATGCAATTTGCTAAAGTGTTGATAAAGTAAGCAGAAACAAAAATCCATCATGTGGAACCACAGTGGTACCTACAACAGACCTTTCCTAGACCTAGCCACTGGAACAACTGAAGCAAAGACTAAGTGATCATTTTATGCATGGACCAGCACTGCTGAGGGATGAAACACTAATTTTAACTCTTAACTAAAGATGAATTGTGAGATTTTGAAATCTTGTGGTCAGAATCAACAGTAGCAATTGCAGACAATTCCTATCCAGCTTCAGCAACTTTGGGAAGGGATCTCCTTAATTTAAGCACAGTGAATGGTTTAGAAAATAGGACTCCAAAGCTGAGCATACTGTAAGAGCTTTCAAAGGGTAATCACAGAAGAAAGTCTGGGTCATTTAGAGCACCTCACTGAAATAGGCATGGAATTAAGGAAAAGAAAACCAACCTCCCAAATAAACTCCTTTCCCCTAAACATATACAAAACCTAATTATTTTTTTTGGCCAGTATTGTTTCTGGGAAATAGCTGAATCACTTTTCATCAAAATCTTCTGCCAAAAAACTTGCCTGAAGTAGATACTACTATGGAAAATTTCAGCCCCGATCGTTAAAGTAATAACTATAAATGTAGATTTCAGTAAGACTGAACATGCAGCCTTAAGCAGAAACTCCACATACAAAATCTACATACAGTTATGTGAAAACAACACGATTATCGTACTCCACAGACACTTTTTGCTTTCCAAGTGGAGTGCTGAGTGCTCAAGACTTAAAATTTAGGCTTCTAAATTAATAATGTAGAAAATGACACACAATTACTGTTTACGTCTTAAGTTTCTGGTACAAGTGACTTATTTAAAAGCTTATTTCAAAACTGAATTTCTGTTTAGCAGAATCAGAACTCAGTTCCTACTGCTCCTAGGCCTAGACTCAACCCAAAAGACTATACCTTTTTCTTCTTGAGACCAACTCACATTTAACAGCTCAATCCAATACTAACTGTAATAGAAAGTGATGAAAAAATGTACTCTTATCAGAAATATTTGAATATCCTCCACACATTTAAAGGATAGAAACTTACTGCTGCCATGTCTTTAATGAGTTTAATAATGATCTCTGAAATCTGTGTAGGTGTGGAACCCTTCATCCACCAGTGGCTTTCACCTCGCCGAATATAGCTGCAAAGGACATATGGTAAATATGAAATAAATTCAAGTAATTAGTTATTATTTCTCAAAATCCACCACAGAAAAATAGCTCACATATTCAGCATATGGTAGGTTGTGTGGTTTTGGTTTTTTTGTTGTTGTTGTTGTTGTTTTGGTTTTTTTTTTAAATTGAACTCACTAATAAATGACTCATACTGGTAAAGTGTTCTTTTCCCTTTATAAAAAAAAATTATAAAAAAAAAAAAATGTAATTATTTTGTGTCTTAAGCTTGAGAATATATACATATTTTTAAACAAACCTGGAATTGAAGATCATTGGAAGTGTGACTGTAGTAACTCCTTTGCCTGCAGTAGTGCCAGCTGTCCCTGTTATCGTAGTTCCTTTGGCTTTTAGCTGTACAGTGAGAGCTTTGGCAATGCATCCCAAAAACATGTCTAGGATACCTAGTTTATTCCAATCTCCTTTTTCTGTTGAGTGAATGATATCACTTATATCTGCTGGTGGAAGAGACTTCACTCCTACAATACTAGCCAGGCGACTAGGGGTTACCTCAGGCAAAACACGTCTTAGTAATGATGTTACCTGGAAAAAAAATCAGAACACCACAATTCTTACCAAGACAGCTGGAGCTTTCAAGCAAAATCAAATAAAGTAATTTTTCTTCCTCAAGTTATTTCAGTAAAAAGGACTGAGTCTACTTTCTGTACTTAAATCACACCTTTAAGAAATTCCCTAAGGTTTCTATCTTGCTTTGAAGTGTTTATTAATATACTCAGACAAGGCTGAAGAGTCCAGAACCAATCTCACTCAAACAATACTTAGTCTTCATATGATAATAAAAATATGCTTGGTACGGGACTTGTGTTAACAGTGATAGAGATGTTTGTACAACTCTGATTTGCTTGTACGTTACAGACACGTTACCCATTTTGCATATGGTCTTTAGATATAATCTTCAGATGTCATAAACTCTGTGGTAGAACAATTAGATTTCTGGAAACAAAGTACTTGCCTCGAGGTACTGAAAATCATGATACTCTTTTCCTCCTTTAGTTTTCTTGTGATATTCTAACTGGAATTTTTTGAAAAGGAAATCTGTGCATATATCATACAAAGTTTGGTGCAAATCAGGATGTATGAAGGCTTAAGGAGTTAACACTTCATAGCTAATTTCTCAAGCCTTCAATGTTCTCCTGAAAAACTGTTTACATTTTAAGAAAAAACCCAGTATTTTGCATATCTGCAGAATATATCAGGATTACTAAGTGGGGCAATATCTGCCTCCAGTCATGTTGAGATAGTAAAGCTTCACCTGAGGACACCAAGAGTAGAAAGGAATTGTCCACTTTTACACTACTACACTCATAGCCTGAGTGTAAGACAAAGATGCTAAGGACTCATGCCAGATCAGTAACAGACACTGCTAATTAAAAACCTTTGATCTTACCTATATGGGCTGTATGGGCATTATATATGCATGATATGAAATACCCAAACAACGCTGGCTTTTTAGGTTGTGTCTGTTTGACAGACATTTCAACCATGCTTTACTCTTTCAAGGTCTTATCTCAACCAGTGAAGACTCTGCTTCATGTGTTTCGATGTTTTAGCAAGATGGTCATTAGCTATCCCATAATTCTAGCTGTCACTGTGCCTCAAGATCAAACACAATAATTAAAAGGGCAAAGATTAATGACGGCCTCCTCAAATAATTCAAGTATTTACCAACATTTGGAGCATATGCAGCACACACAAATAGGGGCCCTCTCAGACCCTTTCCCCACAAGGAAGTGGCATGAGATCTTACTATAAATAAGCAGTCACCTCAGTAGATGTCTTCCACACCTGAAAACTTAAACTGCTTTTTATACAGAATTCTTATTTGCAATAAATAAACAAACAAACCAGATTTTAAACTTCATAAATTTAAGAAACAGGAAATTAAAAACTCTGATATTTAAAAGGAGCACCTCTGGTTCTTGCAATTATATGTAATAATTCTGGATGACGCTACCCTCTAAAAATAAAAAGTAGACAAATGGAATATATGAATTTTAAGAAGTCTCTTTTTTGGAATGTAATACATAACACAGCTCTAAATTTAAGTATTGCTAGTCACAAGGCAGTCCCAACTTCAGAATCCAAACTTTCATCTTAAAAAAGAGAATTCTTAATCATTGTGACAGAAAGGAAATACCTTACATACGTAACAGGACACGGGTTATTGAAAACATGACAAACTGGGCTACTGTGAAGTAAGATTCACTGAACACTGCGAAGTTCAGATTCACTGAAGAATCCTTTGCAATATCACTCCAAAGCACACAAAGGCTGTGTGCTTACATAAAAGACCTCTATTAGGACACACAAAATGACTTAATGGCTCTTGTGCATCCTACTCCATTTCAGCAACAACCCCTGCCAAGCAAACAGTATGTCCCTTTGATGCATGGCTTGAGAAAGCAATTTATCCCACCCTATCCAAAATCCTACAGAGTAAGGCCAAGAAAGGTGAACACTGATATTACTCAAAGGCATTTAAGAATTGTTTGCTGATTTAGGTTCATAATGACATAAGTGTTAGTTAAGCAATTTTGGGTTCCTACACCTCAGTTCTACCTCCGGGAGACAACGCTCTAAAAACTCAGAAGCGAGTTTATTTTAATTTCATAACTGTAGCCTTCATTACCTTCAACACTGTTTGTACTTCCTGCAAATAGTTTTGGACAGTCAAATTGTGGTGATGCTGGGGTATACATGTATTTATATATCAAATACATCGAACTTTATAATTTTAACCCCATTCAAAATCTGGGAAAGACACCCAACTGACACTTAAATTCCAAAAAGAGAGTCTGCAATTTGTTTTTAATGTTCATAAATTTCTATTTGCTCTCTCCTCATGATTGCAATAACAGAATGAGTCACGTTATTTATACTTATTCCTTATGTGGAATATAGGGATGATCTGAGTACGATTAGGAAAACATTTTTTAAGTGAAAACATAAAATTACATTTCACAAAAAAGTAAGTTCAAATACATATTATACTACCACACACAAAATTATAGGATTCTAAAGACTTTTTTTTCCTAGGAGTACCAAGACACACAAGGAACGGTTAGCACTCACCTGTCTCTGCACCCTGGGAGAAGCGGTGTGTAGTAATGAGAAGAGGTCCTGGAGCAGAGTCAGCTGCTGAGCCAGATACTGCCGGCCTACATTGGAACCGCTCAGCGCCAGAACCATTGACAGGAGCTCAAAGCAATAAGCGTCAGAAGAGGCATCTTCATCGTTAGGCTGCGAGTTGGCGTTCTCTTTGCTGGAGATGGCATGCTCCCATTCTTCACGCACACGGGTGGCTTCCATTCGTATGGCCTGGACTATGTGAGCACATACCTATCCAAACAGAACCCAAATACACAGTAACTCTCAAAAACTTTTAGAAAGTGCAAGAGATTGTGTTTTATGTACCTTCACAACTATGACTAAAATGGAAAGCCTGTGAAATTTGGTCTGTGCTTAGGTTACTTTTCAACATCAATTCAAATGAAGAATAAAATTTAGATTTACATTTAGAGTAAAGATTGGATAAAATTCTTTACAAGTAAGATTAGATTTAATGCTGAATTTGCTCATCTTCATTCTGGAAAATTTAATTGAAATAGCTTTTTTTTTTTTTTTAATTGTAGTTCCTGCCTTTTAATTTGCTTTTTACACAGAATTCAGGTTAAAAAACCCCCACAAAAACAAACCACACACAAACACCCCCAAAGGGATTATTAAAAGACTTAGTGTCTTGTTCCGTTTACTATTCAGAAAGCTTAACAAATTTTAGAAACCATGTTTTCACTTTACCAATAGCCCGTTAAAAGCATATTTTAGAGATTTTAAAGTGACAAAAAAGTAGATTCTGCACGCTTAGTAGTCTAACAAACTTCAAAATGAATCTAATACCTCTTGTATTACTGTGAAAATCTTTATAGCAGTTTGTCTCGTGACAGATGTAATAAAGAATGTAAAAGATGCTTTAGTTGGTATATTTAAAAAAATTAAGTATTCAAAAGAAAAAGAAAAAACATACTCTGATGACTGTGTTATGTTAAGAAAAACAAAGATAAGTAAGAAAACCACAAACCCAAACTTTCATTGATTGCAGGAAAGAATAAGAATCTACACATTGATTACTTTTTTAGGATTAAATTTTATCAAACCTAAACACATTTTGATGAGAGAAATGGAGAGAAAATGTGCAAAACTAAGAATCTAAACTCTGTCACTGAACTTCTCCTAGAAATTTGAGAGGGTCTCCTAGTATGCTATTATAAGCAAACATGAGTCAGTGCCATTTACAACTCAAACTTTTCTTTTTAAATTGAATCTAATAGGATAGGGGTTTTATTATCCAATAACATGGATTTTTTCAGTGTCAATTTCAGCAGATTTTTCATATAAAATGCACAGACAAACTATTTAAAGTGTAAACCAAAATTTGATTATAAAGAACAACAGAAGAACTGAAAGTATCACATAAAAGGTACTATAGTCACTGAAAATGGGCCTATTTATTACAACACACAAAGATTTAATCTTCAAAGTATTTCGGAATGAACAAACCTGCTTCTGCAAATTTGTCAGTTTGCTCCGACTGAATATGATCCCTACCATGTGCTCCTTCAGGTCCGCATCTGATGTTGCCTTCATAAAAAGCACATGCAATATTAGATCACAAGTTTCAAAAACATTTCCTGTAGCAATTAACATGGAATATCAACAAACTTTGTTCTAAAAGCTTGTAGCTTTTTGTTACAGAGAAATAAGGTATATAAGCAAGATTAATTTAACTATGGTTAGTAAATACCTCTTAGATGTATCTACTTTCTATCTCTTTATAAGAGGAAATTTAAGCACAGAATAAAATAATCAATAAGCAAAACAAGTGAAGTATAATTATCTGATATTCAGCCTCTTCATGTGGCTTAATACAAACACTGATTAAGTCTTTGTAAAGCAGCGTATGGAATATATGTTTCAGTTTATATATTTTGCAATAAAAGAAACAGGGAACACACAATTATGTTACCACCCAGCAGGTGTGCGAAAAATACACTTTTACAAAATGAGTAATTCAGTCATGGAACTTATGGAAAAAGGTACTGGGTAGAGCAAAAACCATGTATCATCTGAAAAATGAAATTACTTTCATTGAGGACAGTCCAATTTTGGCTATTAAATATGACATTCCAGATACAGTAAACTTTTCAGGAACACAGCTTAAACTAATCCTTGCTGGAAGATGGTAGAGTATACCAGGTTAAAGGATCCTAGTGCAGTGTCTTAATACTTTTTCTCTAAACATCAACAGAGCCC